>CAWUFW010003281.1:0-1446251 GCA_963921515.1 Calotriton arnoldi | reverse complement strand
CTACCATTCCCATAATGCATTGAGATGGTTCATTTGAATAATTATGGAAATAAATGAGGGTATGTACTGGTAATGATTTGCTTGCTGTTAATGGAACACAGATTTCCCATGAAGAAGGGCGGTGGCCCGAAACGCGTTGGCAGAGAGGAGTGGAGGGACTGTGTTCATATATGCTGCCTGTGACTTTGGAGCGATACCTACCTGAGAGTCCCTCCAACAAAGGGGTAACTCTTTTCTTTACAAATATGTGGTCAGCCCTGATCACGGAGGAGCACCACTGCATGATTGAAGCTGGTCTTTTGCTGCGTATATGGTCAGTGAAATGGAACAGGAGGTGCCCGAACGATTGCACAGGCAGCTCTGTATGATACTATGTTTCCCCTCAACAATTTTAGGATGTTTTTAACGGCAGCGCCCCATTTGGGTTTAATTTGACTACCATTCCCATAATGCTTTGAGATGGTTCATTTGAATAATTATGGAAATAAATGAGGGTATGTACTGGGAATGATTTGCTTGTCGTTAATGGAACACAGATTGCCCATGAAGAAGGGCGGTGGCCCGAAACGCGTTGGCAGAGAGGAGTGGAGGGGCTGTGTTCATATATGCGGTCTGTGCCTTTGGAGCGATACCTACTTGAGAGTCCCTCCAACATAGGGGTAACTCTTTTCTTTATAAATATGTGGTCGGCCCTGAACACGGAGGAGCACCACTGCATGATTGAAGCGGGTCCTTTGCTGCGTATATGGACAGTGAAATGGAACAGGACGTGCCCAAACGATTGCGCAGGCAGCTCTGTATGACACTATGTTTCCCCTCAACAATTTTAGGATGTTTTTAACGGCAGCGCCCCATTTGGGTTTAATTTGATTGCAATTCCCATAATGCTTTGAGATGGTTCATTTGAATAATTATGGAAATAAATGAGGGTATGTACTGGTAATGATTTGCTTGCCGTTAATGGAACACAGATTGTGCATGAAGAAGGGTGGTGGCTTGAAACGCGTTGGCAGAGAGGAGTGGAGGGGCTGTGTTCATATATACTGCCTGTGCCTTTGGAGCGATACCTACCTGAGAGTCCCTCCAACATAGGGGTAACTCTTTTCTTTACAAATATGTGGTCGGTCCTGATCACGGATGATCACCACCGCATGATTGAAGGGGGTCCTTTGCTGCGTATATGGACAGTGAAATGGAAAAGGAGGTGCCCGAACGATTGCGCAGGGATCTCTGTATGACAATATGTTTCCCCTCAACAATTTTAGGATGTTTTTAACTGCAGCGCCCCATTTGGGTTTAATTTGACTACAATACCCATAATGCTTTGAGATGGTTCATTTGAATAATTATGGAAATAAATGAGGGTATGTACTGGTAATGATTTGCTTGCCGTTAATGGAAAACATATTGAGCATTAAGAAGGGCGGTGGCTTGAAACGCGTTGGCAGAGAGGAGTGGAGGGACTGTGTTCATATATGCTGCCTGTGACTTTGGAGCGATACCTACCTGAGAGTCCCTCCAACAAAGGGGTAACTCTTTTCTTTACAAATATGTGGTCGGCCCTGATCACGGAGGAGCACCACTGCATGATTGAAGCTGGTCTTTTGCTGCGTATATGGTCAGTGAAATGGAACAGGAGGTGCCCGAACCATTGCACAGGCAGCTCTGTATGATACTATGTTTCCCCTCAACAATTTTAGGATGTTTTTAACGGCAGCGCCCCATTTGGGTTTAATTTGACTACCATTCCCATAATGCTTTGAGATGGTTCATTTGAATAATTATGGAAATAAATGAGGGTATGTACTGGGAATGATTTGCTTGTCGTTAATGGAACACAGATTGCCCATGAAGAAGGGCGGTGGCCCGAAACGCGTTGGCAGAGAGGAGTGGAGGGGCTGTGTTCATATATGCGGTCTGTGCCTTTGGAGCGATACCTACTTGAGAGTCCCTCCAACATAGAGGTAACTCTTTTCTTTATAAATATGTGGTCGGCCATGAACACGGAGGAGCACCACTGCATGATTGAAGCGGGTCCTTTGCTGCGTATATGGACAGTGAAATGGAACAGGACGTGCCCAAACGATTGCGCAGGCAGCTCTGTATGACACTATGTTTCCCCTCAACAATTTTAGGATGTTTTTAACGGCAGCGCCCCATTTGGGTTTAATTTGATTGCAATTCCCATAATGCTTTGAGATGGTTCATTTGAATAATTATGGAAATAAATGAGGGTATGTACTGGTAATGATTTGCTTGCCGTTAATGGAACACAGATTGTGCATGAAGAAGGGTGGTGGCTTGAAACGCGTTGGCAGAGAGGAGTGGAGGGGCTGTGTTCATATATACTGCCTGTGCCTTTGGAGCGATACCTACCTGAGAGTCCCTCCAACATAGGGGTAACTCTTTTCTTTACAAATATGTGGTCGGTCCTGATCACGGAGGATCACCACCGCATGATTGAAGCGGGTCCTTTGCTGCGTATATGGACAGTGAAATGGAAAAGGAGGTGCCCGAACGATTGCGCAGGCATCTCTGTATGACACTATGTTTCCCCTCAACAATTTTAGGATGTTTTTAACTGCAGCGCCCCATTTGGGTTTAATTTGACTACAATACCCATAATGCTTTGAGATGGTTCATTTGAATAATTATGGAAATAAATGAGGGTATGTACTGGTAATGATTTGCTTGCCGTTAATGGAAAACATATTGAGCATTAAGAAGGGCGGTGGCTTGAAACGCGTTGGCAGAGAGGAGTGGAGGGGCTGTGTTCATATATGCTGCCTGTGCCTTTGGAGCGATACCTACCTGAGAGTCCCTCCAACATAGGGGTAACTCTTTTCTTTACAAATATGTGGTCGGTCCTGATCACGGAGGATCACCACCGCATGATTGAAGCGGGTCCTTTGCTGCGTATATGGACAGTGAAATGGAACAGGAGGTGCCCGAACGATTGCGCAGGCAGCTCTGTATGACACTATGTTTCCCCTCAACAATTTTAGGATGTTTTTAACTGCAGCGCCCCATTTGGGTTTAATTTGACTAACATTCCCATAATGCTTTGAGATGGTTCATTTGAATAATTATGGAAAGAAATGAGGGTATGTACTGGTAATGAATAATGATTTGCTTGCCATTAATGGAACACAGATTGCCCATGAAGAAGGGCGGTGGTCCAAAACGCGTTGGCAGAGAGGAGTGGAGGGGCTGTGTTCATATATGCTGCCTGTGCCTTTGGAGCGATACCTACCTGAGAGTCCCTCCAACATAGGGGTAACTCTTTTCTTTACAAATATGTGGTCGGCCCTGCTCACGGAGGAGCACCACCGCATGATTGAAGCGGGTCCTTTGCTGCGTATATGGAAAGTGAAATGGAACAGAAGGTGCCAGAACGATTGCGCCGGCAGCTCTGTATGACACTATGTTTCCCCTCAACAATTTTAGGAAGTTTTTAAGGGCAGTTCACCATTTGGGTTTAATTTGACTACCATTCCCATAATGCTTTGAGATGGATCATTTGAATAATTATGGAAATAAATGAGGGTATGTACTGGTAATGATTTGCTTGCCGTTAATGGAAAACATATTGAGCATTAAGAAGGGCGGTGGCTTGAAACGCGTTGGCAGAGAGGAGTGGAGGGGCTGTGTTCATATATGCTGCCTGTGCCTTTGGAACGATCCCTACCTGAGAGTCCCTCCAACATAGGGGTAACTCTTTTCTTTACAAATATGTGGTCGGTCCTGATCACGGAGGATCACCACCGCATGATTGAAGCGGGTCCTTTGCTGCGTATATGGACAGTGAAATGGAACAGGAGGTGCCCGAACGATTGCGCATGCAGCTCTGTATGACACTATGTTTCCCCTCAACAATTTTAGGATGTTTTTAACTGCAGCGCCCCATTTGGGTTTAATTTGACTACCATTCCCATAATGCTTTGAGATGGTTCATTTGAATAATTATGGAAAGAAATGAGGGTATGTACTGGTAATGATTTGCTTGACGTTAATGGAACACAGATTGCCAATGAAGAAGGGCGGTGGCCCGAAACGCGTTGGCAGAGAGGAGTGGAGGGGCTGTGTTCATATATGCTGCCTGTGACTTTGGAGCGATACCTACCTGAGAGTCCCTCCAACATAGGGGTAACTCTTTTCTTTACAAATATGTGGTCGGCCCTGATCACAGAGGAGCACCACCGCATGATTGAAGCGGGTCCTTTGCTGCGTATATGGACAGTGAAATGGAACAGGAGGTGCCCGAACGATTGCGCAGGCAGCTCTGTATGATACTATGTTTCCCCTCAACACTTTTAGGATGTTTTTAACGGCAGCGCCCCATTTAGGTTTAATTTGACTACCATTCCCATAATGGTTTGAGATGGTTCATTTGAATAATGAGGTGAATAAATGAGGGTATGTACTGGTAATGAATAATGATTTGCTTGCCATTAATGGAACACAGATTGCCCATGAAGAAGGGCGGTGGTCCAAAACGCGTTGGCAGAGAGGAGTGGAGGGGCTGTGTTCATATATGCTGCCTGTGCCTTTGGAGCGATACCTACCTGAGAGTCCCTCCAACATAGGGGTAACTCTTTTCTTTACAAATATGTGTTCGGCCCTGCTCACGGAGGAGCACCACCGCATGATTGAAGCGGGTCCTTTGCTGCGTATATGGAAAGTGAAATGGAACAGGAGGTGCCAGAACGATTGCGCCGGCAGCTCTGTATGACACTATGTTTCCCCTCAACAATTATAGGAAGTTTTTAAGGGCAGTTCACCATTTGGGTTTAATTTGACTACCATTCCCATAATGCTTTGAGATGGATCATTTGAATAATTATGGAAATAAATGAGGGTATGTACTAGTAATGATTTGCTTGCGGTTAATGGAACACAGATTGCTCTTGAAGAAGGGCGGTGGCCCGAAACGCGTTGGCAGAGAGGAGTGGAGGGGCTGTGTTCATATATGCTGCCTGTGACTTTGGAGCGATACCTACCTGAGAGTCACTCCAACATAGGAGTAACTCTTTTCTTTACAAATATGTGGTCGGCCCTGATCACGGAGGAGCACCACCGCATGATTGAAGCGGGTCCTTTGCTGCATATATGGACAGTGAAATGGAACAGGAGGTGCCCGAACGATTGCGCAGTCAGCTCTGTATGACACTATGTTTCCACTCAACAATTTTAGGATGTTTTTAACCGCGGCGCCCCATTTGGGTTTAATTTGACTACCATTCCCATAATGCTTTGAGATGGTTCATTTGAATAATTATGGAAATAAATGAGGGTATGTACTGGTAATGATTTGCTTGCCGTTAATGGAACACAGATTGTGCATGAAGAAGGGTGGTGGCTTGAAACGCGTTGGCAGAGAGGAGTGGAGGGGCTGTGTTCATATATACTGCCTGTGCCTTTGGAGCGATACCTACCTGAGAGTCCCTCCAACATAGGGGTAACTCTTTTCTTTACAAATATGTGGTCGGTCCTGATCACGGAGGATCACCACCGCATGATTGAAGCGGGTCCTTTGCTGCGTATTTGGACAGTGAAATGGAACAGGAGGTGCCCGAACGATTGCGCAGGCAGCTCTGTATGACACTATGTTTCCCCTCAACAATTTTAGGATGTTTTTAACGGCAGCGCCCCATTTGGGTTTAATTTGACTACCATTCCCATAATGCTTTGAGATGGTTCATTTGAATAATTATGGAAATAAATGAGGGTATGTACTGGTAATGAATAATGGTTTGCTTGCCATTAATGGAACACAGATTGCCCATGAAGAAGGGCGGTGGCCCAAAACGCGTTGGCAGATAGGAGTGGAGGGGCTGTGTTCAGATATGCTGCCTGTGCCTTTGGAGCGATACCTACCTGAGAGTCCCTCCAACATAGGGGTAACTCTTTTCTTTACAAATATGTGGTCGACCCTGATCACAGAGGAGCACCACCGCATGATTGAAGCGGGTCTTTTGCTGCGTATATGCACAGTGAAATGGAAAAGGAGGTGCCCGAACGATTGCGCAGGCATCTCTGTATGACACTATGTTTCCCCTCAACAATTTTAGGATGTTTTTAACTGCAGCGCCCCATTTGGGTTTAATTTGACTACAATACCCATAATGCTTTGAGATGGTTCATTTGAATAATTATGGAAATAAATGAGGGTATGTACTGGTAATGATTTGCTTGCCGTTAATGGAAAACAGATTGAGCATTAAGAAGGGCGGTGGCTTGAAACGCGTTGGCAGAGAGGAGTGGAATGGCTGTGTTCATATATGCTGCCTGTGCCTTTGGAACGATCCCTACCTGAGAGTCCCTCCAACATAGGGGTAACTCTTTTCTTTACAAATATGTGGTCGGTCCTGATCACGGAGGATCACCACCGCATGATTGAAGCGGGTCCTTTGCTGAACATATGGACAGTGAAATGGAACAGGAGGTGCCCGAACGATTGCGCAGGCAGCTCTGTATGGCACTATGTTTCCCCTCAACAATTTTAGGAAGTTTTTAACGGCAGCGCACCATTTGGGTTTAATTTGACTACCATTCCCATAATGCTTTGAGATGGATCATTTGAATAATTATGGAAATAAATGAGGGTATGTACTAGTAATGATTTGCTTGCGGTTAATGGAACACAGATTGCCCTTGAAGAAGGGCGGTGGCCCGAAACGCGTTGGCAGAGAGGAGTGGAGGGGCTGTGTTCATATATGCTGCCTGTGCCTTTGGAGCGATACCTACCTGAGAGTCCCTCCAACATAGGGGTAACTCTTTTCTTTACAAATATGTGGGCGGCCCTGATCACAGAGGAGCACCACCGCATGATTGAAGCGGGCCCTTTGCTGCGTATATGCACAGTGAAATGGAACAGGAGGTGCCCGAACGACTTCGCAGGCATCTCTGTATGACACTATGTTTCCCCTCAACAATTTTAGGATGTTTTTAACTGCAGCGCCCCATTTGGGTTTAATTTGACTACAATTCCCATAATGCTTTGAGATGGTTCATTTGAATAATTATGGAAATAAATGAGGGTATGTACTGGTAATGATTTGCTTGCCGTTAATGGAACACAGATTGTGCATGAAGAAGGGTGGTGGCTTGAAACGCGTTGGCAGAGAGGAGTGGAGGGGCTGTGTTCATATATACTGCCTGTGCCTTTGGAGCGATACCTACCTGAGAGTCCCTCCAACATAGGGGAAACTCTTTTTTTTACAAATATGTGGTCGGTCCTGATCACGGAGGATCACCACCGCATGATTGAAGCGGGTCCTTTGCTGCGTATATGGACAGTGAAATGGAACAGGAGGAGTCCGAATGATTGCGCAGGCAGCTCTGTATGACACTATGTTTCCCCTCAACACTTTTAGGATGTTTTTAACGGCAGCGCCCCATTTGGGTTTAATTTGACTACCATTCCGATAATGCTTTGAGATGGTTCATTTGAATAATTATGGGAATAAATGAGGGTATGTACTGGTAATGAATAATGATTTGCTTGCCATTAATGGAACACAGATTGCCCATGAAGAAGTGCGGTGGTTCAAAACGCGTTGGCATAGAGGAGTGGAGGGGCTGTGTTCATATATGCTGCCTGTGCCTTTGGAGCGATACCTACCTGAGAGTCCCTCCAACATAGGGGTAACTCTTTTCTTTACAAATATGTGGTCAGCCCTGCTCACGGAGGAGCACCACCGCATGATTGAAGCGGGCCCTTTGCTGCGTATATGGAAAGTGAAATGGAACAGGAGGTGCCCGAACGATAGCGCCGGCAGCTCTGTATGACAATATGTTTCCCCTCAACAATTTTAGGATGTTTTTAACGGCAGCGCACCATTTGGGTTTAATTTGACTACCATTCCCATAATGCTTTGAGATGGATCATTTGAATAATTATGGAAATAAATGAGGGTATGTACTGGTAATGATTTGCTTGCGGTTAATGGAACATAGATTGCCCTTGAAGAAGGGCGGTGGCCCGAAACGCGTTGGCAGAGAGGAGTGGAGGGGCTGTGTTCATATATGCTGCCTGTGACTTTGGAGCGATACCTACCTGAGAGTCCCTCCAACATAGGAGTAACTCTTTTCTTTACAAATATGTGGTCGGCCCTGATCACGGAGGAGCACCACCGCATGATTGAAGCGGGTCCTTTGCTGCGTATATGGACAGTGAAATGGAACAGGAGGTACCCGAACGATTGCACAGTCAGCTCTGTATGACACTATGTTTCCACTCAACAATTTTAGGATGTTTATAATGGCAGCGCCCCATTTGGGTTTAATTTGACTTCCATTCCCATAATGCTTTGAGATGGTTCATTTGAATAATTATGGAAATAAATGAGGGTATGTACTGGTAATGATTTGCTTGCCGTTAATGGAACACAGATTGCCCATAAAGAAGGGCGGTGGCCTGAAACGCGTTGGCAGAGAGGAGTGGATTGGCTGTGTTCATATATGCTGCCTGTGCCTTTGGAGCGATACCTACCTGAGAGTCCCTCCAACATATGGGTAACTCTTTTCTTTACAAATATGTGGTCGGCCCTGATCACGGAGGAGCACCACCGCACGATTGAAGCAGGTCCTTTGCTGCATATATGGACAGTGAAATTTAACAGGAGGTGCAGAGCGATTGCGCAGGCAGCTCTGTATGACACTATGTTTCCCCTCAACAATTTTAGGATGTTTTTAACGGCAGCGCCCCATTTGGGTTTAATTTGACTACCATTCCCATAATACTTTGAGATGGTTCATTTGAATAATTATGGAAATAAATCAGGGTATGTACTGGTAATGATTTGCTTGCCGTTAATGGAACACAGATTGCCCATGAAGAAGGGCGGTGGCCAGAAACGCGTTGGCAGATAGGAGTGGACGGGCTGTGTTCATATATGCTGCCTGTGCCTTAGGAGCGATACCTACATGAGAGTCACTCCAACATAGGGGTAACTCTTTTCTTTACAAATATGTGGTCGGCCCTGATCACAGAGGAGCACCACCGCATGATTGAAGCGGGTCCTTTGCTGCGTATATGCACAGTGAAATGGAACAGGAGGTGCCCGAACGATTGCGCAGGCATCTCTGTATGACACTATGTTTCCCCTCAACAATTTTAGGATGTTTTTAACGGCAGCGCCCCATTTGGGTTTAATTTGACTACAATTCCCATAATGCTTTGAGACGGTTCATTTGAATAATTATGGAAATAAATGAGAGTATGTACTGGTAATGATTTGCTTGCCGTTAATGGAACACAGATTGTGCATGAAGAAGGGCGGTGTCTTGAAACGCGTTGGCAGAGAGGAGTGGAGGGGCTGTGTTCATATATGCTGCCTGTGCCTTTGGAACGATACCTACCTGAGAGTCCCTCCAACATAGGGGTAACTCTTTTCTTTACAAATATGTGGTCGGTCCTGATCACGGAGGATCACCACCGCCTTATTGAAGCGGGTCCTTTGCTGCGTATATGGACAGTGAAATGGAACAGGAGGTGCCCGAACGATTGCGCCGGTAGCTCTGTATGACACTATGTTTCCCCTCAACAATTTTAGGATGTTTTTAACGGCAGAGTCCCATTTGGGTTTAATTTGACTATCATTCCCATAATGATTGAGATGGTTCATTTGAATAATTATGGAAATAAATGAGGGTATGTACTGGTAATGATTTTCTTGCCGTTAATGGAACACAGATTGCCCATGAAGAAGGGCGGTGGCCCGAAACGCGGTGGCAGATAGGAGTGGAGGGGCTGTGTTCATATATGCTGCCTGTGCCTTTGGAGCGATACCTACCTGAGAGTCCCTCCAACATAGGGGTAACTCTTTTCTTTACAATTATGTGGTCGGCCCTGATCACAGAGGAGCACCACCGCATGATTGAAGCCGGTCCTTTGCTGCGTATATGGACAGTGAAATGGAACAGGAGGTGCACAAACGATTGCGCAGGCAGCTCTGTATGACACTATGTTTCCCTCAACAATTTTAGGATGTTTTTAACTGCAGCGCCCCATTTTGGTTTAATTTGACTACCATTCCCATAATGCTTTGAGATGGTTCATTTGAATAATTATGGAAATAAATGAGGGTATGTACTGGTAATGATTTGCTTGCCGTTAATAGAACACCGATTGCCCATGAAGAAGGGCGGTGGCCCGAAACGCGTTGACAGAGAGGAGTGGAGGGGCTGTGTTCATATATGCTGCCTGTGCCCTTGGAGCGAAACCTACCTGAGAGTCCCTCCAACACAGGGGTAACTCTTTTCTTTACAAATATGTGGTCGGCCCTGATCACAGAGGAGCACCACCGCATGATTGAAGCGGGTCCTTTGCTTTGTATATGCACAGCGAAATGGAACAGGAGGTGCCCGAACGATTGCCCAGGCATCTCAGTATGACACTATGTTTCCCCTCAACAATTTTAGGATGTTTTTAACGGCAGCTCCCCATTTGGGTTCAATTTCACTACCATTCCCATAATGCTTTGAGATGGTTCATTTGAATAATTATGGAAATAAATGAGGGTATGTACTGGTAATGATTTGCTTGCCGTTAATGGAACACAGATTGCGCATGAAGAAGAGCGGTGGCCTGAAACGCGTTGGCAGAGAGGAGTGGAGGGGCTGTGTCCATATATGCTGCCTGTGCCTTTGGAACGATACCTACCTGAGAGTCCCTCCAACATAGGAGTAACTCTTTTCTTTATAAATATGTGGTCGGCCCTGATAACGGAGGAGCACCACCACATGATTGAAGTGGGTCCTTTGCTGCGTATATGGACAGTGAAATGGAACAGGAGGTGCCCGAACGATTGCGCAGTCAGCTCTGTATGACACTATGTTTCCCCTCAACAATTTTAGGATGTTTTTAACGGCAGCGCACCATTTGGTTTTAATTTGACTACCATTCCCATAATGCTTTGAGATGGATTATTTGAATAATAATAGAAATAAATGAGGGTATGTACTGGTAATGATTTGCTTGCCA
The DNA here is from genome assembly GCA_963921515.1 of Calotriton arnoldi. NCBI lineage: Eukaryota > Metazoa > Chordata > Amphibia > Caudata > Salamandridae > Calotriton > Calotriton arnoldi. The sequence continues at coordinate 1,435,264 of CAWUFW010003281.1, read as the reverse complement.
TTAATGGAACACAGATTGCCCATGATGAAGGGCGGTGGTCCAAAACGCGTTGGCAGAGAGGAGTGGAGGGGCTGTGTTCATATATGCTGCCTGTGCCTTTGGAGCGATACCTACCTGAGAGTCCCTCCAACATAGGGGTAACTCTTTTCTTTACAATTATGTGGTCGGCCCTGATCACAGAGGAGCACCACCGCATGATTGAAGCCGGTCCTTTGCTGCGTATATGGACAGTGAAATGGAACAGGAGGTGCACAAACGATTGCGCAGGCAGCTCTGTATGACACTATGTTTCCCCACAACAATTTTAGGATGTTTTTAACTGCAGCACCCCATTTTGGTTTAATTTGACTACCATTCCCATAATGCTTTGAGATGGTTCATTTGAATAATTATGGAAATAAATGAGGGTATGTACTGGTAATGATTTGCTTGCCGTTAATAGAACACAGATTGCCCATGAAGAAGGGCGGTGGCCCGAAACGCGTTGGCAGAGAGGAGTGGAGGGGCTGTGTTCATATATGCTGCCTGTGCCTTTGGAGCGAAACCTACCTGAGAGTCCCTCCAACACAGGGGTAACTCTTTTCTTTACAAATATGTGGTCGGCCCTGATCACAGAGGAGCACCACCGCATGATTGAAGCGGGTCCTTTGCTTTGTATATGCACAGTGAAATGGAACAGGAGGTGCCCGAACGATTGCGCAGGCATCTCAGTATGACACTATGTTTCCCTCAACAATTTTAGGATGTTTTTAACAGCAGCTCCCCATTTGGGTTCAATTTCACTACCATTCCCATAATGCTTTGAGATGGTTCATTTGAATAATTATGGAAATAAATGAGGGTATGTACTGGTAATGATTTGCTTGCCGTTAATGGAACACAGATTGCGCATGAAGAAGAGCGGTGGCCTGAAACGCGTTGGCAGAGAGGAGTGGAGGGGCTGTGTCCATATATGCTGCCTGTGCCTTTGGAACAATACCTACCTGAGAGTCCCTCCAAGAAAGGGGTAACTCTAGTCTTTACAAATTTGTGGTCGGCCCTGATCACGGAGGATTACCACCGCATTATTGAAGCGGGTCCTTTGCTGCATATATGGACAGTGAAATGGAATAGGAGGTGTCCGAACGATTGCGCAGGCAGCTCTGTATGACACTTTGTTTCCCCTCAACACTTTTAGGATGTTTTTAATGGCAGCGCCCCATTTGGGTTTAATTTGACTACCATTCCAATAATGCTTTGAGATGGTTCATTTGAATAATTATGGGAATAAATGAGGGTATGTACTGGTAAGGATTTGCTTGCCATTAATGGAACACAGATTGCCCATGAAGAAGGGCGGTGGTCCAAAACGCGTTGGCAGAGAGGAGTGGAGGGGCTGTGTTCATATATGCTGCTTGTGCCTTTGGAGCGATACGTACCTGAGAGTCCCTCCAACATAGGGGTAACTCTTTTCTTTACAAATATGTGGTCGGCCCTGATCACGGAGGAGCAAAACCGCATGATTGAAGCGGGTCCTTTGCTGCATATATGGAAAGTGAAATGGAACAGGAGGTGCCCGAACGATTGCGCCGGTAGCTCTGTATGACACTATGTTTCCCCTCAACAATTTTAGGATGTTTTTAACGGCAGCGCACCATTTGGGTTTAATTTGACTACCATTCCCATAATGCTTTGAGTTGGTTCATTTGAATAATTATGGAAAGAAATGAGGGTATGTACTGGTAATGATTTGTTTGCCGTTAATGGAACACAGATTGCCCATGAAGAAGGGAGGTGGCCCGAAACGCGTTGGCAGAGAGGAGTGGAGGGGCTGTGTTCATATATGCTGCCTGTGACTTTGGAGCGATACCTACCTGAGAGTCCCTCCAACATAGGGGTAACTCTTATCTTTACAAATATGTGGTCGGCCCTGATCACAGAGGAGCACCACCGCATGATTGAAGCGGGTCCTTTGCTGCGTATATGGACAGAGAAATGGAACAGGAGGTGCACAAACGATTGCGCAGGCAGCTCTGTATGACACTATGTTTCCCCACAACAATTTTAGGATGTTTTTAACTGCAGCGCCCCATTTTGGTTTAATTTGACTACCTTTCCCATAATGCTTTGAGATGGTTCATTTGAATAATTATGGAAATAAATGAGGGTATGTACTGGTAATGATTTGCTTGCCGTTAATGGAACACAGATTGCCCATGAAGAAGGGCGGTGGCCCGAAACGCGTGGCAGAGAGGAGTGGAGGGGCTGTGTTCATATATGCTGCCTGTGCCTTTGGAGCGATACCTACCTGAGAGTCCCTCCAACATAGGAGTAACTCTTTTCTTTATAAATATGTGGTCGGCCCTGATAACGGAGGAGCACCACCACATGATTGAAGTGGGTCCTTTGCTGCGTATATGGACAGTGAAATGGAACAGGAGGTGCCCGAACGATTGCACAGTCAGCTCTGTATGACACTATGTTTCCCCTCAACAATTTTAGGATGTTTTTAACGGCAGCGCACCATTTGGGTTTAATTTGACTACCATTCCCATAATGCTTTGAGATGGATCATTTGAATAATAATAGAAATAAATGAGGATATGTACTGGTAATGATTTGCTTGCCATTAATGGAACACAGATTGCCCATGATGAAGGGCGGTGGTCCAAAACGCGTTGGCAGAGAGGAGTGGCGGGGCTGTGTTCATATATGCTGACTGTGCCTTTGGAGCGATACCTACCTGAGAGTCCCTCCAACATAGGGGTAACTCTTTTCTTTACAAATATGTGGTCGGCCCTGATCACGGAGGAGCACCACCGCATGATTGAAGCGGGTCCTTTGCTGCGTATATGGAAAGTGAAATGGAACAGGAGGTGCCTGAACGATTGCTCCGGCAGCTCTGTATGACACTATGTTTCCCCTCAACAATTTTAGGATGTTTTTAACAGCAGCGCACCATTTGGGTTTAATTTGACTACCATTCCCATAATGCTTTGAGATGGATCATATGAATAATTATGGAAATAAATGAGGGTATGTACTGGTAATGATTTGCTTGAGGTTAATGGAACACAGATTGCCCTTGAAGAAGGGCGGTGGCCCGAAACGCATTGGCAGAGAGGAGTGGAGGGGCTGTGTTCACATATGCTGCCTGTGACTTTGGAGCGATACCTACCTGAGAGTCCCTCCAACATAGGAGTAACTCTTTTCTTTACAAATATGTGGTCGGCCCTGATCACGGAGGAGCACCACCGCATGATTGATGTGGGTCCTTTGCTGCGTATATGGACAGTGAAATGGAACAGGAGGTGCCCGAACGATTGCGCAGTCAGCTCTGTATGACACTATGTTTCCCCTCAACAATTTTAGGATGTTTATAATGGCAGCGCCCCATTTGGGTTTAATTTGACTTCTATTCCCATAATGCTTTGAGATGGTTAATTTGAATAATTATGGAAATAAATGAGGGTATGTACTGGTAATGATTTGCTTGCCGTTAATGGAACACAGATTGCCCATGAAGAAGGGCGGTGGCCCGAAACGCGTTGGCAGATAGGAGTGGAGGGGCTGTGTTCATATATGCTGCCTGTGCCTTTGGAGCGATACCTACCTGAGAGTCCTTCCAACATAGGGGTAACTCTTTTCTTTACAAATATGTGGTCGGCCCTGATCACAGAGGAGCACCACCGCATGATTGAAGCGGGTCCTTTGCTGCGTATATGCACAGTGAAATGGAACAGGAGGTGCCCGAACGATTGCGCAGGCATCTCTGTATGACACTATGTTTCCCCTCAACAATTTTAGGATGTTTTTAACGGCAGCGCCCCATTTGGGTTTAATTTGACTACAATTCCCATAATGCTTTGAGACGGTTCATTTGAATAATTATGGAAATAAATGAGGGTATGTACTGGTAATGATTTGCTTGCCGTTAATGGAACACAGATTGTGCATGAAGAAGGGCGGTGGCTTGAAACGCGTTGGCAGAGAGGAGTGGAGGGGCTGTGTTCATATATGCTGCCTGTGCCTTTGGAACGATACCTACCTGAGAGTCCCTCCAACATAGGGATAACTCTTTTCTTTTCAAATATGTGGTCGGTCCTGATCACGGAGGATCACCACCGCATGATTTAAGCGGGTCCTTTGCTGCGTATATGGACAGTGAAATGGAACAGGAGTTGCCCGAACGATTGCGCAGGCAGCTCTGTATGACACTATGTTTCCCCTCAACAATTTTAGGATGTTTTTAACGGCAGAGCCCCATTTGGGTTTAATTTGACTACCATTCCCATAATGCTTTGAGATTGTTCATTTGAATAATTATGGAAATAAATGAGGGTATGTACTGGTAATGATTTGCTTGCCGTTAATGGAACACATATTGCCCATGAAGAAGGGCGGTGGCCCGAAACGCGTTGGCAGATAGGAGTGGAGGGGCTGTGTTCATATATGCTGCCTGTGCCTTTGGAGCGATACCTACCTGAGAGTCCCTCCAACATAGGGGTAACTCTTTTCTTTACAAATATGTGGTCGGCCCTGATCACGGAGGAGCACCACCGCATGATTGAAGCGGGTCCTTTGCTGCGTATATGGACAGTGAAATGGAACAGGAGTTGCCCGAACGATTGCGCAGGCAGCTCTGTATGACACTATGTTTCCCCTCAACAATTTTAGGATGTTTTTAACGGCAGAGCCCCATTTGGGTTTAATTTGACTACCATTCCCATAATGCTTTGAGATGGTTCATTTGAATAATTATGGAAATAAATGAGGGTATGTACTGGTAATGATTTGCTTGCCGTTAATGGAACACAGATTGTGCATGAAGAAGGGCGGTGGCTTGAAACGCGTTGGCAGAGAGGAGTGGAGGGGCTGTGTTCATATGCTGCCTGTGCCTTTGGAATGATACCTACCTGAGCATCCCTCCAACATAGGGGTAACTCTTTTCTTTACAAATATGTGGTCGGTCCTGATCACGGAGTATCACCACCGCATGATTTAAGCGGGTCCTTTGCTGCGTATATGGACAGTGAAATGGAACAGGAGTTGCCCGAACGATTGCGCAGGCAGCTCTGTATGACACTATGTTTCCCCTCAACAATTTTAGGATGTTTTTAACGGCAGAGCCCCATTTGGGTTTAATTTGACTACCATTCCCATAATGCTTTGAGATTGTTCATTTGAATAATTATGGAAATAAATGAGGGTATGTACTGGTAATGATTTGCTTGCCGTTAATGGAACACATATTGCCCATGAAGAAGGGCGGTGGCCCGAAACGCGTTGGCAGATAGGAGTGGAGGGGCTGTGTTCATATATGCTGCCTGTGCCTTTGGAGCGATACCTACGTGAAAGTCCATCCAACATAGGGGTATCTCTTTTCTTTACAAATATGTGGTCGGCCCTGATCACAGAGGAACACCACTGCATAATTGAAGCGGGTCCTTTGCTGTGTATACGGACAGTGAAATGGAACAGGAGGTGCCCAAACAGTTGCGCAGGGAGCTCTGTATTACACTATGTTTCCCCTCAACAATTTTAGGATGTTTATAATGGCAGCGCCCCATTTGGGTTTAATTTGACTTCCATTCCCATAATGCTTTGAGATGGTTCATTTGAATAATTATGGAAATAAATCAGGGTATGTACTGGTAATGATTTGCTTGGCGTTAATGGAACACAGATTGCCCATGAAGAAGGGCGGTGGCCTGAAACACGTTGGCAGAGAGGAGTGGATTGGCTGTGGTCATATATGCTGCCTGTGCCTTTGGAGCGATACCTACCTGAGAGTCCCTCCAACATAGGGGTAACTCTTTTATTTACAAATATGTGGTCGGCCCTGATCACGGAGGAGCACCACCGCACGATTGAAGCAGGTCCTTTGCTGCGTATATGGACAGTGAAATGGAACAGGAGGTGCACGAACAATTGCGCAGGCAGCTCTGTATGACACTATGTTTCCCCTCAACAATTTTAGGATGTTTTTAACGGCAGCTCCCCATTTGGGTTTAATTTGACTACCATTCCCATAATGCTTTGAGATGGTTCATTTGAATAATTATGGAAATAAATGAGGGTATGTACTGGTAATGATTTGCTTGCCGTTAATGGAACACAGATTGCCCATGAAGAAGGGCGTTGGCCCGAAACGCGTTGGCAGAGAGGAGTGGAGGGGCTGTGTTCATATATGCTGCCTGTGCCTTTGGAGCGATACCTACCTGAGAGTCCATCCAACATAGGGGTAACTCTTTTCTTTACAAATATGTGATCGGCCCTGATCACGGAGGAGCACCACCGCATGATTGAAGCGGGTCCTTTGCTGCGTATATGCACAGTGAAATGGAACAGGAGGTGCCCGAACGATTGCGCAGGCATCTCTGTATGACACTATGTTTCCCCTCAACAATTTTAGGATGTTTTTAATGGCAGCGCCCCATTTGGGTTTAATTTGACTACAATTCCCATAATGCTTTGAGACGGTTCATTTGAATAATTATGGAAATAAATGAGGGTATGTACTGGTAATGATTTGCTTGCCGTTAATGGAACACAGATTGTGCATGAAGAAGGGCGTTGGCCCGAAACGCGTTGGCAGAGAGGAGTGGAGGGGCTGTGTTCATATATGCTGCCTGTGACTTTGGAGCGATACCTACCTGAGAGTCCCTCCAACATAGGAGTAACTCTTTTCTTTACAAATATGTGGTCGGCCTGAACCCGGAGGATCACCACCACATGATTGAAGCGGGTCCTTTCCTGCATATATGGACAGTGAAATGGAACAGGAGGTGCCCGAACGATTGCGCAGTCAGCTCGGTATGACACTATGTTTCCACTTAACAATTTTAGGATGTTTTTAACTGCAGCGCCCCATTTGGGTTTAATTTGACTACCATTCCCATAATGCTTTGAGATGGTTCATTTGAATAATTATGGAAATAAATGAGGGTATGTACTGGTAATGATTTGCTTTCCGTTAATGGAACACAGATTGCCCATGAAGAAGGGCGTTGGCCCGAAACGCGTTGGCGGAGTGGAGGGGCTGTGTTCATATATGCTGCCTGTGCCTTTGGAGCGATACCTACCTGAGAGTCCCTCCAACATAGGGGTAACTCTTTTCTTTACAAATATGTGGTCGGCCCTGATCACGGAGGAGCACCACCGCATGATTGAAGCGGGTCCTTTGCTGCGTATATGGACAGTGAAATGGAACAGGAGTTGCCCGAACGATTGCGCAGGCAGCTCTGTATGACACTATGTTTCCCCTCAACAATTTTAGGATGTTTTTAACGGCAGAGCCCCATTTGGTTTAATTTGACTACCATTCCCATAATGCTTTGAGATGGTTCATTTGAATAATTATGGAAATAAATGAGGGTATGTACTGGTAATGATTTGCTTGCCGTTAATGGAACACAGATTGTGCATGAAGAAGGGCGGTGGCTTGAAACGCGTTGGCAGAGAGGAGTGGAGGGGCTGTGTTCATATGCTGCCTGTGCCTTTGGAATGATACCTACCTGAGCGTCCCTCCAACATAGGGGTAACTCTTTTCTTTACAAATATGTGGTCGGTCCTGATCACGGAGTATCACCACCGCATGATTTAAGCGGGTCCTTTGCTGCGTATATGGACAGTGAAATGGAACAGGAGTTGCCCGAACGATTGCGCAGGCAGCTCTGTATGACACTATGTTTCCCCTCAACAATTTTAGGATGTTTTTAACGGCAGAGCCCCATTTGGGTTTAATTTGACTACCATTCCCATAATGCTTTGAGATTGTTCATTTGAATAATTATGGAAATAAATGAGGGTATGTACTGGTAATGATTTGCTTGCCGTTAATGGAACACATATTGCCCATGAAGAAGGGCGGTGGCCCGAAACGCGTTGGCAGATAGGAGTGGAGGGGCTGTGTTCATATATGCTGCCTGTGCCTTTGGAGCGATACCTACGTGAAAGTCCATCCAACATAGGGGTATCTCTTTTCTTTACAAATATGTGGTCGGCCCTGATCACAGAGGAACACCACTGCATAATTGAAGCGGGTCCTTTGCTGTGTATACGGACAGTGAAATGGAACAGGAGGTGCCCAAACAGTTACGCAGGGAGCTCTGTATTACACTATGTTTCCCCTCAACAATTTTAGGATGTTTATAATGGCAGCGCCCCATTTGGGTTTAATTTGACTTCCATTCCCATAATGCTTTGAGATGGTTCATTTGAATAATTATGGAAATAAATCAGGGTATGTACTGGTAATGATTTGCTTGGCGTTAATGGAACACAGATTGCCCATGAAGAAGGGCGGTGGCCTGAAACATGTTGGCAGAGAGGAGTGGATTGGCTGTGGTCATATATGCTGCCTGTGCCTTTGGAGCGATACCTACCTGAGAGTCCCTCCAACATAGGGGTAACTCTTTTATTTACAAATATGTGGTCGGCCCTGATCACGGAGGAGCACCACCGCACGATTGAAGCAGGTCCTTTGCTGCGTATATGGACAGCGAAATGGAACAGGAGGTGCACGAACAATTGCGCAGGCAGCTCTGTATGACACTATGTTTCCCCTCAACAATTTTAGGATGTTTTTAACGGCAGCTCCCCATTTGGGTTTAATTTGACTACCATTCCCATAATGCTTTGAGATGGTTCATTTGAATAATTATGGAAATAAATGAGGGTATGTACTGGTAATGATTTGCTTGCCGTTAATGGAACACAGATTGCCCATGAAGAAGGGCGTTGCCCCGAAACGCGTTGGCAGAGAGGAGTGGAGGGGCTGTGTTCATATATGCTGCCTGTGCCTTTGGAGCGATACCTACCTGAGAGTCCATCCAACATAGGGGTAACTCTTTTCTTTACAAATATGTGATCGGCCCTGATCACGGAGGAGCACCACCGCATGATTGAAGCGGGTCCTTTGCTGCGTATATGCACAGTGAAATGGAACAGGAGGTGCCCGAACGATTGCGCAGGCATCTCTGTATGACACTATGTTTCCCCTCAACAATTTTAGGATGTTTTTAATGGCAGCGCCCCATTTGGGTTTAATTTGACTACAATTCCCATAATGCTTTGAGACGGTTCATTTGAATAATTATGGAAATAAATGAGGGTATGTACTGGTAATGATTTGCTTGCCGTTAATGGAACACAGATTGTGCATGAAGAAGGGCGTTGGCCCGAAACGCGTTGGCAGAGAGGAGTGGAGGGGCTGTGTTCATATATGCTGCCTGTGACTTTGGAGCGATACCTACCTGAGAGTCCCTCCAACATAGGAGTAACTCTTTTCTTTACAAATATGTGGTCGGCCCTGATCACGGAGGATCACCACCGCATGATTGAAGCGGGTCCTTTCCTGCATATATGGACAGTGAAATGGAACAGGAGGTGCCCGAACGATTGCGCAGTCAGCTCGGTATGACACTATGTTTCCACTTAACAATTTTAGGATGTTTTTAACTGCAGCGCCCCATTTGGGTTTAATTTGACTACCATTCCCATAATGCTTTGAGATGGTTCATTTGAATAATTATGGAAATAAATGAGGGTATGTACTGGTAATGATTTGCTTGCCGTTAATAGAACACAGATTGCCCATGAAGAAGGGCGTTGGCCCGAAACGCGTTGGCGGAGTGGAGGGGCTGTGTTCATATATGCTGCCTGTGCTTTTGGAGCGAAACCTACCTGAGAGTCCCTCCATCACAGGGGTAACTCTTTTCTTTACAAATATGTGGTCGGCCCTGATCACAGAGGAGCACCACCGCATGATTGAAGCGGGTCCTTTGCTTTGTATATGCACAGCGAAATGGAACAGGAGGTGCCCGAACGATTGCGCAGGCATCTCAGTATGACACTATGTTTCCCCTCAACAATTTTAGGATGTTTTTAACGGCAGCTCCCCATTTGGGTTCAATTTCACTACCATTCCCATAATGCTTTGAGATGGTTCATTTGAATAATTATGGAAATAAATGAGGGTATGTACTGGTAATGATTTGCTTGCCGTTAATGGAACACAGATTGCGCATGAAGAAGAGCGGTGGCCTGAAACGCGTTGGCAGAGAGGAGTGGAGGGGCTGTGTCCATATATGCTGCCTGTGCCTTTGGAACGATACCTACCTGAGAGTCCCTCCAAGAAAGGGGTAACTCTTGTCTTTACAAATTTGTGGTCGGCCCTGATCATGGAGGATTACCACCGCATTATTGAAGCGGGTCCTTTGCTGCATATATGGACAGTGAAATGGAATAGGAGGTGTCCGAACAATTGCGCAGGCAGCTCTGTATGACACTTTCTTTCCCCTCAACACTTTTAGGATGTTTTTAACGGCAGCGCCCCATTTGGGTTTAATTTGACTACCATTCCCATAATGCTTTGAGATGGTTCATTTGAATAATTATGGGAATAAATGAGGGTATGTACTGGTAAGGATTTGCTTGCCATTAATGGAACACAGATTGCCCATGAAGAAGGGCGGTGGTCCAAAACGCGTTGGCAGAGAGGAGTGGAGGGGCTGTGTTCATATATGCTGCTTGTGCCTTTGGAGCGATACGTACCTGAGAGTCCCTCCAACATAGGGGTAACTCTTTTCTTTACAAATATGTGGTCGGCCCTGATCACGGAGGAGCAAAACCGCATGATTGAAGCGGGTCCTTTGCTGCATATATGGAAAGTGAAATGGAACAGGAGGTGCCCGAACGATTGCGCCGGTAGCTCTGTATGACACTATGTTTCCCCTCAACAATTTTAGGATGTTTTTAACGGCAGTGCACCATTTGGGTTTAATTTGACTACCATTCCCATAATGCTTTGAGTTGGTTCATTTGAATAATTATGGAAAGAAATGAGGGTATGTACTGGTAATGATTTGTTTGCCGTTAATGGAACACAGATTGCCCATGAAGAAGGGAGGTGGCCCGAAACGCGTTGGCAGAGAGGAGTGGAGGGGCTGTGTTCATATATGCTGCCTGTGACTTTGGAGCGATACCTACCTGAGAGTCCCTCCAACATAGGGGTAACTCTTATCTTTACAAATATGTGGTCGGCCCTGATCACAGAGGAGCACCACCGCATGATTGAAGCGGGTCCTTTGCTGCGTATATGGACAGAGAAATGGAACAGGAGGTGCACAAACGATTGCGCAGGCAGCTCTGTATGACACTATGTTTCCCCACAACAATTTTAGGATGTTTTTAACTGCAGCGCCCCATTTTGGTTTAATTTGACTACCTTTCCCATAATGCTTTGAGATGGTTCATTTGAATAATTATGGAAATAAATGAGGGTATGTACTGGTAATGATTTGCTTGCCGTTAATGGAACACAGATTGCCCATGAAGAAGGGCGGTGGCCCGAAACGCGTTGGCAGAGAGGAGTGGAGGGGCTGTGTTCATATATGCTGCCTGTGACTTTGGAGCGATACCTACCTGAGAGTCCCTCCAACATAGGAGTAACTCTTTTCTTTACAAATATGTGGTCGGCCTGATCACGGAGGATCACCACCGCATGATTGAAGCGGGTCCTTTCCTGCATATATGGACAGTGAAATGGAACAGGAGGTGCCCGAACGATTGCGCAGTCAGCTCGGTATGACACTATGTTTCCACTTAACAATTTTAGGATGTTTTTAACTGCAGCGCCCCATTTGGGTTTAATTTGACTACCATTCCCATAATGCTTTGAGATGGTTCATTTGAATAATTATGGAAATAAATGAGGGTATGTACTGGTAATGATTTGCTTGCCGTTAATGGAACACAGATTGCCCATGAAGAAGGGCGTTGGCCCGAAACGCGTTGGTGGAGTGGAGGGGCTGTGTTCATATATGCTGCCTGTGCCTTTGGAGCGATACCTACCTGAGAGTCCCTCCAACATAGGGGTAACTCTTTTCTTTACAAATATGTGGTCGGCCCTGATCACGGAGGAGCACCACCGCATGATTGAAGCGGGTCCTTTGCTGCGTATATGGACAGTGAAATGGAACAGGAGTTGCCCGAACGATTGCGCAGGCAGCTCTGTATGACACTGTGTTTCCCCTCAACAATTTTAGGATGTTTTTAACGGCAGAGCCCCATTTGGTTTAATTTGACTACCATTCCCATAATGCTTTGAGATGGTTCATTTGAATAATTATGGAAATAAATGAGGGTATGTACTGGTAATGATTTGCTTGCCGTTAATGGAACACAGATTGTGCATGAAGAAGGGCGGTGGCTTGAAACGCGTTGGCAGAGAGGAGTGGAGGGGCTGTGTTCATATGCTGCCTGTGCCTTTGGAATGATACCTACCTGAGCGTCCCTCCAACATAGGGGTAACTCTTTTCTTTACAAATATGTGGTCGGTCCTGATCACGGAGTATCACCACCGCATGATTTAAGCGGGTCCTTTGCTGCGTATATGGACAGTGAAATGGAACAGGAGTTGCCCGAACGATTGCGCAGGCAGCTCTGTATGACACTATGTTTCCCCTCAACAATTTTAGGATGTTTTTAACGGCAGAGCCCCATTTGGGTTTAATTTGACTACCATTCCCATAATGCTTTGAGATTGTTCATTTGAATAATTATGGAAATAAATGAGGGTATGTACTGGTAATGATTTGCTTGCCGTTAATGGAACACATATTGCCCATGAAGAAGGGCGGTGGCCCGAAACGCGTTGGCAGATAGGAGTGGAGGGGCTGTGTTCATATATGCTGCCTGTGCCTTTGGAGCGATACCTACGTGAAAGTCCATCCAACATAGGGGTATCTCTTTTATTTACAAATATGTGGTCGGCCCTGATCACAGAGGAACACCACTGCATAATTGAAGCGGGTCCTTTGCTGTGTATACGGACAGTGAAATGGAACAGGAGGTGCCCAAACAGTTACGCAGGGAGCTCTGTATTACACTATGTTTCCCCTCAACAATTTTAGGATGTTTATAATGGCAGCGCCCCATTTGGGTTTAATTTGACTTCCATTCCCATAATGCTTTGAGATGGTTCATTTGAATAATTATGGAAATAAATCAGGGTATGTACTGGTAATGATTTGCTTGGCGTTAATGGAACACAGATTGCCCATGAAGAAGGGCGGTGGCCTGAAACACGTTGGCAGAGAGGAGTGGATTGGCTGTGGTCATATATGCTGCCTGTGCCTTTGGAGCGATACCTACCTGAGAGTCCCTCCAACATAGGGGTAACTCTTTTATTTACAAATATGTGGTCGGCCCTGATCACGGAGGAGCACCACCGCACGATTGAAGCAGGTCCTTTGCTGCGTATATGGACAGTGAAATGGAACAGGAGGTGCACGAACAATTGCGCAGGCAGCTCTGTATGACACTATGTTTCCCCTCAACAATTTTAGGATGTTTTTAACGGCAGCTCCCCATTTGGGTTTAATTTGACTACCATTCCCATAATGCTTTGAGATGGTTCATTTGAATAATTATGGAAATAAATGAGGGTATGTACTGGTAATGATTTGCTTGCCGTTAATGGAACACAGATTGCCCATGAAGAAGGGCGTTGGCCCGAAACGCGTTGGCGGAGTGGAGGGGCTGTGTTCATATATGCTGCCTGTGCTTTTGGAGCGAAACCTACCTGAGAGTCCCTCCATCACAGGGGTAACTCTTTTCTTTACAAATATGTGGTCGGCCCTGATCACAGAGGAGCACCACCGCATGATTGAAGCGAGTCCTTTGCTTTGTATATGCACAGCGAAATGGAACAGGAGGTGCCCGAACGATTGCGCAGGCATCTCAGTATGACACTATGTTTCCCCTCAACAATTTTAGGATGTTTTTAACGGCAGCTCCCCATTTGGGTTCAATTTCACTACCATTCCCATAATGCTTTGAGATGGTTCATTTGAATAATTATGGAAATAAATGAGGGTATGTACTGGTAATGATTTGCTTGCCGTTAATGGAACACAGATTGCGCATGAAGAAGAGCGGTGGCCTGAAACGCGTTGGCAGAGAGGAGTGGAGGGGTTGTGTCCATATATGCTGCCTGTGCCTTTGGAACGATACCTACCTGAGAGTCCCTCCAAGAAAGGGGTAACTCTTGTCTTTACAAATTTGTGGTCGGCCCTGATCACGGAGGATTACCACCGCATTATTGACGCGGGTCCTTTGCTGCATATATGGACAGTGAAATGGAATATGAGGTGTCCGAACGATTGCGCAGGCAGCTCTGTATGACACTTTGTTTCCCCTCAACACTTTTAGGATGTTTTTAACGGCAGCGCCCCATTTGGGTTCAATTTGACTACCATTCCCATAATGCTTTGAGATGGTTCATTTGAATAATTATGGGAATAAATGAGGGTATGTACTGGTAAGGATTTGCTTTCCATTAATGGAACACAGATTGCCCATGAAGAAGGGCGGTGGTCCAAAACGCGTTGGCAGAGAGGAGTGGAGGGGCTGTGTTCATATATGCTGCCTGTGACTTTGGAGCGATACCTACCTGAGAGTCCCTCCAACATAGGAGTAACTCTTTTCTTTATAAATATGTGGTCGGCCCTGATAACGGAGGAGCACCACCACATGATTGAAGTGGGTCCTTTGCTGCGTATATGGACAGTGAAATGGAACAGGAGGTGCCCGAACGATTGCGCAGTCAGCTCTGTATGACACTATGTTTCCCCTCAACAATTTTAGGATGTTTTTAACGGCAGCGCACCATTTGGTTTTAATTTGACTACTATTCCCATAATGCTTTGAGATGGATCATTTGAATAATAATAGAAATAAATGAGGGTATGTACTGGTAATGATTTGCTTGCCATTAATGGAACACAGATTGCCCATGATGAAGGGCGGTGGTCCAAAACGCGTTGGCAGAGAGGAGTGGAGGGGCTGTGTTCATATATGCTGCCTGTGCCTTTGGAGCGATACCTACCTGAGAGTCCCTCCAACATAGGGGTAACTCTTTTCTTTACAATTATGTGGTCGGCCCTGATCACAGAGGAGCACCACCGCATGATTGAAGCCGGTCCTTTGCTGCATATATGGACTGTGAAATGGAACAGGAGGTGCACAAACGATTGCGCAGGCAGCTCTGTATGACACTATGTTTCCCCACAACAATTTTAGGATGTTTTTAACTGCAGCACCCCATTTTGGTTTAATTTGACTACCATTCCCATAATGCTTTGAGATGGTTCATTTGAATAATTATGGAAATAAATGAGGGTATGTACTGGTAATGATTTGCTTGCCGTTAATAGAACACAGATTGCCCATGAAGAAGGGCGGTGGCCCGAAACGCGTTGGCAGAGAGGAGTGGAGGGGCTGTGTTCATATATGCTGCCTGTGCCTTTGGAGCGAAACCTACCTGAGAGTCCCTCCAACACAGGGGTAACTCTTTTCTTTACAAATATGTGGTCGGCCCTGATCACAGAGGAGCACCACCGCATGATTGAAGCGGGTCCTTTGCTTTGTATATGCACAGTGAAATGGAACAGGAGGTGCCCGAACGATTGCACAGGCATCTCAGTATGACACTATGTTTCCCCTCAACAATTTTAGAATGTTTTTAACAGCAGCTCCCCATTTGGGTTCAATTTCACTACCATTCCCATAATGCTTTGAGATGGTTCATTTGAATAATTATGGAAATAAATGAGGGTATGTACTGGTAATGATTTGCTTGCCGTTAATGGAACACAGATTGCGCATGAAGAAGAGCGGTGGCCTGAATCGCGTTGGCAGAGAGGAGTGGAGGGGCTGCGTCCATATATGCTGCCTGTGCCTTTGGAACGATACCTACCTGAGAGTCCCTCCAAGAAAGGGGTAACTCTTGTCTTTACAAATTAGTGGTCGGCCCTGATCACGGAGGATTACCACCGCATTATTGAAGCGGGTCCTTTGCTGCATATATGGACAGTGAAATGGAATAGGAGGTGTCCGAACAATTGCGCAGGCAGCTCTGTATGACACTTTGTTTCCCCTCAACACTTTTAGGATGTTTTTAACGGCAGCGCCCATTTGGGTTTAATTTGACTACCATTCCCATAATGCTTTGAGATGGTTCATTTGAATAATTATGGGAATAAATGAGGGTATGTACTGGTAAGGATTTGCTTGCCATTAATGGAACACAGATTGCCCATGAAGAAGGGCGGTGGTCCAAAACGCGTTGGCAGAGAGGAGTGGAGGGGCTGTGTTCATATATGCTGCTTGTGCCTTTGGAGCGATACGTACCTGAGAGTCCCTCCAACATAGGGGTAACTCTTTTCTTTACAAATATGTGGTCGGCCCTGATCACGGACGAGCAAAACCGCATGATTGAAGCGGGTCCTTTGCTGCATATATGGAAAGTGAAATGGAACAGGAGGTGCCCGAACGATTGCGCCGGTAGCTCTGTATGACACTATGTTTCCCCTCAACAATTTTAGGATGTTTTTAACGGCAGTGCACCATTTGGGTTTAATTTGACTACCATTCCCATAATGCTTTGAGTTGGTTCATTTGAATAATTATGGAAAGAAATGAGGGTATGTACTGGTAATGATTTGTTTGCCGTTAATGGAACACAGATTGCCCATGAAGAAGGGAGGTGGCCCGAAACGCGTTGGCAGAGAGGAGTGGAGGGGCTGTGTTCATATATGCTGCCTGTGACTTTGGAGCGATACCTACCTGAGAGTCCCTCCAACATAGGGGTAACTCTTATCTTTACAAATATGTGGTCGGCCCTGATCACAGAGGAGCACCACCGCATGATTGAAGCGGGTCCTTTGCTGCGTATATGGACAGAGAAATGGAACAGGAGGTGCACAAACGATTGCGCAGGCAGCTCTGTATGACACTATGTTTCCCCACAACAATTTTAGGATGTTTTTAACTGCAGCGCCCCATTTTGGTTTAATTTGACTACCTTTCCCATAATGCTTTGAGATGGTTCATTTGAATAATTATGGAAATAAATGAGGGTATGTACTGGTAATGATTTGCTTGCCGTTAATGGAACACAGATTGCCCATGAAGAAGGGCGGTGGCCCGAAACGCGTTGGCAGAGAGGAGTGGAGGGGCTGTGTTCATATATGCTGCCTGTGCCTTTGGAGCGAAACCTACCTGAGAGTCCCTCCATCACAGGGGTAACTCTTTTCTTTACAAATATGTGGTCGGCCCTGATCACAGAGGAGCACCACCGCATGATTGAAGCGGGTCCTTTGCTTTGTATATGCACAGCGAAATGGAACAGGAGGTGCCCGAACGATTGCGCAGGCATCTCAGTATGACACTATGTTTCCCCTCAACAATTTTAGGATGTTTTTAACGGCAGCTCCCCATTTGGGTTCAATTTCACTACCATTCCCATAATGCTTTGAGATGGTTCATTTGAATAATTATGGAAATAAATGAGGGTATGTACTGGTAATGATTTGCTTTCCATTAATGGAACACAGATTGCCCATGAAGAAGGGCGGTGGTCCAAAACGCGTTGGCAGAGAGGAGTGGAGGGGCTGTGTTCATATATGCTGCCTGTGACTTTGGAGCGATACCTACCTGAGAGTCCCTCCAACATAGGAGTAACTCTTTTCTTTATAAATATGTGGTCGGCCCTGATAACGGAGGAGCACCACCACATGATTGAAGTGGGTCCTTTGCTGCGTATATGGACAGTGAAATGGAACAGGAGGTGCCCGAACGATTGCACAGTCAGCTCTGTATGACACTATGTTTCCCCTCAACAATTTTAGGATGTTTTTAACGGCAGCGCACCATTTGGGTTTAATTTGACTACCATTCCCATAATGCTTTGAGATGGATCATTTGAATAATTATGGAAATAAATGAGGGTATGTACTGGTAATGATTTGCTTGCCGTTAATGGAACACAGATTGCCCTTGAAGAAGGGCGGTGGCCCGAAACGCGTTGGCAGAGAGGAGTGGAGGGGCTGTGTTCATATATGCTGCCTGTGACTTTGGAGCGATACCTACCTGAGAGTCCCTCCAACATAGGAGTAACTCTTTTCTTTACAAATATGTGGTCAGCCCTGATCACGGAGGAGCACCACCGCATGATTGAAGCGGGTCCTTTGCTGCGTATATGGACAGTGAAATGGAACAGGAGGTGCCCGAACGATTGCGCAGTCAGCTCTGTATGACACTATGTTTCCACTCAACAATTTTAGGATGTTTTTAACTGCAGCGCCCCATTTGGGTTTAATTTGACTACCATTCCCATAATGCTTTGAGATGGTTCATTTGAATAATTATGGAAATAAATGAGGGTATGTACTGGTAATGATTTGCTTGCCGTTAATGGAACACAGATTGCCCATGAAGAAGTGCGGTGGCCCGAAACGCGTTGGCAGAGAGGAGTGGAGGGGCTGTGTTCATATATGCTGCCTGTGCCTTTGGAGTGATACCTACGTGAAAGTCCATCCAACATAGGGGTATCTCTTTTCTTTACAAATATGTGGTCGGCCCTGATCACAGAGGAACACCACCGCATAATTGAAGCGGGTCCTTTGCTGCGTATATGGACAGTGAAATGGAACAGGAGGTGCCCAAACAGTTACGCAGGGAGCTCTGTATGACACTATGTTTCCCCTCAACAATTTTAGGATGTTTATAATGGCAGCGCCCCATTTGGGTTTAATTTGACTTCCATTCCCATAATGCTTTGAGATGGTTCATTTGAATAATTATGGAAATAAATGAGGGTATGTACTGGTAATGATTTGCTTGCCGTTAATGGAACACAGATTGCCCATGAAGAAGGGCGGTGGCCTGAAACGCGTTGGCAGAGATGAGTGGATTGGCTGTGTTCATATATGCTGCCTGTGCCTTTGGAGCGATACCTACCTGAGAGTCCCTCCAACATAGGGGTAACTCTTTTCTTTACAAATTTGTGGTCGGCCCTGATCACGGAGGAGCACCACCGCATGATTGAAGCGGGTCCTTTGCTGCGTATATGGACAGTGAAATGGAACAGGAGGTGCCCGAACGATTGCGCAGTCAGCTCTGTATGACACTATGTTTCCACTCAACAATTTTAGGATGTTTTTAACTGCAGCGCCCCATTTGGGTTTAATTTGACTACCATTCCCATAATGCTTTGAGATGGTTCATTTGAATAATTATGGAAATAAATGAGGGTATGTACTGGTAATGATTTGCTTGCCGTTAATGGAACTCAGATTGCCCATGAAGAAGGGCGGTGGCCCGAAATGCGTTGGCAGAGAGAAGTGGAGGGGCTGTGTTCATATATGCTGCCTGTGCCTTTGGAGCGATACCTACCTGAAAGTCCATCCAACATAGGGGTATCTCTTTTCTTTACAAATATGTGGTCGGCCCTGATCACAGAGGAACACCACCGCATAATTGAAGCGGGTCCTTTGCTGCATATATGGACAGTGAAATGGAACAGGAGGTGACCAAACAGTTACACAGGGAGCTCTGTATGACACTATGTTTCCCCTCAACAATTTTAGGATGTTTATAATGGCAGCGCCCCATTTGGGTTTAATTTGACTTCCATTCCCATAATGCTTTGAGATGGTTCATTTGAATAATTATGGAAATAAATCAGGGTATGTACTGGAAATGATTTTCTTGCCGCTAATGGAACACAGATTGCCCATGAAGAAGGGCGGTGGCCTGAAACACGTTGGCAGAGAGGAGTGGATTGGCTGTGGTCATATATGCTGCCTGTGCCTTTGGAGCGATACCTACCTGAGAGTCCCTCCAACATAGGGGTAACTCTTTTATTTACAAATATGTGGTCGGCCCTGATCACGGAGGAGCACCACCGCACGATTGAAGCAGGTCCTTTGCTGCGTATATGGACAGTGAAATGGAACAGGAGGTGCACGAACGATTGTGCAGGCAGCTCTGTATGACACTATGTTTCCCCTCAACAATTTTAGGATGTTTTTAACGGCAGCTCCCCATTTGGGTTTAATTTGTCTACCATTCCCATAATGCTTTGAGATGGTTCATTTGAATAATTATGGAAATAAATGAGGGTATGTACTGGTAATGATTTGCTTGCCGTTAATGGAACACAGATTGTGCATGAAGAAGGGCGGTGGCTTGAAACGCGTTGGCAGAGAGGAGTGGAGGGGCTGTGTTCATATGCTGCCTGTGCCTTTGGAATGATACCTACCTGAGCGTCCCTCCAACATAGGGGTAACTCTTTTCTTTACAAATATGTGGTCGGTCCTGATCACGGGGGATCACCACCGCATGATTGAAGCGGGTCCTTTGCTGCGTATATGGACAGTGAAATGGAACAGGAGTTGCCCGAATGATTGCGCAGGCAGCTCTGTATGACACTATGTTTCCCCTCAACAATTTTAGGATGTTTTTAACGGCAGAGCCCCATTTGGGTTTAATTTGACTATCATTCCCATAATGATTGAGATGGTTCATTTGAATAATAAATGAGGGTATGTACTGGTAATGATTTGCTTGCCGTTAATGGAACACAGATTGCCCATGAAGAAGGGCGGTGGCCCGAAACGCGTTGGCAGATAGGAGTGGAGGGGCTGTGTTCATATATGCTGCCTGTGCCTTTGGAGCGATACCTACCTGAGAGTCCCATCAACATAGGGGTAACTCTTTTCTTTACAATTATGTGGTCGGCCCTGATCACAGAGGAGCACCACCGCATGATTGAAGCTGGTCCTTTGCTGCGTATATGCACAGTGAAATGGAACAGAAGGTGCCCGAACGATTGCGCAGGCATCTCTGTATGACACTATGTTTCCCCTTAACAATTTTAGGATGTTTTTTGACGGCAGCGCCCCATTTGGGTTTAATTTGACTACAATTCCCATAATGCTTTGAGATGGTTCATTTGAATAATTATGGAAATAAATGAGGGTATGTCCTGGTAATGATTTGCTTGCCGTTAATGGAACACATATTGAGCATTAAGAAGGGCGGTGGCTTGAAACGCGTTGGCAGAGAGGAGTGGACGGGCTGTGTTCATATATGCTGCCTGTGCCTTTGGAAAGATACCTACCTGAGAGTCCCCCCAGCATAGGAGTAACTCTTTTCTTTACAAATATGTGGTCGGTCCTGATCACGAAGGATCACCACCGCATGATTGAAGCGGGTCCTTTGCTGCGTATATGGACAGTGAAATGGAACAGGAGGTGCCCAAACAGTTACGCAGGGAGCTCTGTATGACACTATGTTTCCCCTCAACAATTTTAGGATGTTTATAATGGCAGCGCCTCATTTGGGTTTAATTTGACTTCTATTCCCATAATACTTTGAGATGGTTCATTTGAATAATTATGGAAATAAATGAGGGTATGTACTGGTAATGATTTGCTTGCCGTTAATGGAACACAGATTGCCCATGAAGAAGGGCGGTGGCCCGAAACGCGTTGGCAGATAGGAGTGGAGGGGCTGTGTTCATATATGCTGCCTGTGCCTTTGGAGCGATACCTACCTGAGAGTCCTTCCAACATAGGGGTAACTCTTTTCTTTACAAATATGTGGTCGGCCCTGATCACAGAGGAGCACCACCGCATGATTGAAGAGGGTCCTTTGCTGCGTATATGCACAGTGAAATGGAACAGGAGGTGCCCGAACGATTGCGCAGGCATCTCTGTATGACACTATGTTTCCCCTCAACAATTTTAGGATGTTTTTAACGGCAGCGCCCCATTTGGGTTTAATTTGAATACAATTCCCATAATGCTTTGAGACGGTTCATTTGAATAATTATGGAAATAAATGAGGGTATGTACTGGTAATGATTTGCTTGCCGTTAATGGAACACAGATTGTGCATGAAGAAGGGCGGTGGCTTGAAACGCGTTGGCAGAGAGGAGTGGAGGGGCTGTGTTCATATATGCTGCCTGTGCCTTTGGAACGATACCTACCTGAGAGTCCCTCCAACATAGGCATAACTCTTTTCTTTTCAAATATGTGGTCGGTCCTGATCACGGAGGATCACCACCGCATGATTTAAGCGGGTCCTTTGCTGCGTATATGGACAGTGAAATGGAACAGGAGTTGCCCGAACGATTGCGCAGGCAGCTCTGTATGACACTATGTTTCCCCTCAACAATTTTAGGATGTTTTTAACGGCAGAGCCCCATTTGGGTTTAATTTGACTACCATTCCCATAATGCTTTGAGATTGTTCATTTGAATAATTATGGAAATAAATGAGGGTATGTACTGGTAATGATTTGCTTGCCGTTAATGGAACACATATTGCCCATGAAGAAGGGCGGTGGCCCGAAACGCGTTGGCAGATAGGAGTGGAGGGGCTGTGTTCATATATGCTGCCTGTGCCTTTGGAGCGATACCTACCTGAGAGTCCCTCCAACATAGGGGTAACTCTTTTCTTTACAAATATGTGGTCGGCCCTGATCACGGAGGAGCACCACCGCATGATTGAAGCGGGTCCTTTGCTGCGTATATGGACAGTGAAATGGAACAGGAGTTGCCCGAACGATTGCGCAGGCAGCTCTGTATGACACTATGTTTCCCCTCAACAATTTTAGGATGTTTTTAACGGCAGAGCCCCATTTGGGTTTAATTTGACTACCATTCCCATAATGCTTTGAGATTGTTCATTTGAATAATTATGGAAATAAATGAGGGTATGTACTGGTAATGATTTGCTTGCCGTTAATGGAACACAGATTGCCCATGAAGAAGGGCGGTGGCCCGAAACGCGTTGGCAGAGAGGAGTGGAGGGGCTGTGTTCATATATGCTGCCTGTGACTTTGGAGCGATACCTACCTGAGAGTCCCTCCAACATAGGAGTAACTCTTTTCTTTACAAATATGTGGTCGGCCTGATCACGGAGGATCACCACCGCATGATTGAAGCGGGTCCTTTCCTGCATATATGGACAGTGAAATGGAACAGGAGGTGCCCGAACGATTGCGCAGTCAGCTCGGTATGACACTATGTTTCCACTTAACAATTTTAGGATGTTTTTAACTGCAGCGCCCCATTTGGGTTTAATTTGACTACCATTCCCATAATGCTTTGAGATGGTTCATTTGAATAATTATGGAAATAAATGAGGGTATGTACTGGTAATGATTTGCTTGCCGTTAATGGAACACAGATTGCCCATGAAGAAGGGCGTTGGCCCGAAACGCGTTGGTGGAGTGGAGGGGCTGTGTTCATATATGCTGCCTGTGCCTTTGGAGCGATACCTACCTGAGAGTCCCTCCAACATAGGGGTAACTCTTTTCTTTACAAATATGTGGTCGGCCCTGATCACGGAGGAGCACCACCGCATGATTGAAGCGGGTCCTTTGCTGCGTATATGGACAGTGAAATGGAACAGGAGTTGCCCGAACGATTGCGCAGGCAGCTCTGTATGACACTATGTTTCCCCTCAACAATTTTAGGATGTTTTTAACGGCAGAGCCCCATTTGGTTTAATTTGACTACCATTCCCATAATGCTTTGAGATGGTTCATTTGAATAATTATGGAAATAAATGAGGGTATGTACTGGTAATGATTTGCTTGCCGTTAATGGAACACAGATTGTGCATGAAGAAGGGCGGTGGCTTGAAACGCGTTGGCAGAGAGGAGTGGAGGGGCTGTGTTCATATGCTGCCTGTGCCTTTGGAATGATACCTACCTGAGCGTCCCTCCAACATAGGGGTAACTCTTTTCTTTACAAATATGTGGTCGGTCCTGATCACGGAGTATCACCACCGCATGATTTAAGCGGGTCCTTTGCTGCGTATATGGACAGTGAAATGGAACAGGAGTTGCCCGAACGATTGCGCAGGCAGCTCTGTATGACACTATGTTTCCCTCAACAATTTTAGGATGTTTTTAACGGCAGAGCCCCATTTGGGTTTAATTTGACTACCATTCCCATAATGCTTTGAGATTGTTCATTTGAATAATTATGGAAATAAATGAGGGTATGTACTGGTAATGATTTGCTTGCCGTTAATGGAACACATATTGCCCATGAAGAAGGGCGGTGGCCCGAAACGCGTTGGCAGATAGGAGTGGAGGGGCTGTGTTCATATATGCTGCCTGTGCCTTTGGAGCGATACCTACGTGAAAGTCCATCCAACATAGGGGTATCTCTTTTATTTACAAATATGTGGTCGGCCCTGATCACAGAGGAACACCACTGCATAATTGAAGCGGGTCCTTTGCTGTGTATACGGACAGTGAAATGGAACAGGAGGTGCCCAAACAGTTACGCAGGGAGCTCTGTATTACACTATGTTTCCCCTCAACAATTTTAGGATGTTTATAATGGCAGCGCCCCATTTGGGTTTAATTTGACTTCCATTCCCATAATGCTTTGAGATGGTTCATTTGAATAATTATGGAAATAAATCAGGGTATGTACTGGTAATGATTTGCTTGGCGTTAATGGAACACAGATTGCCCATGAAGAAGGGCGGTGGCCTGAAACACGTTGGCAGAGAGGAGTGGATTGGCTGTGGTCATATATGCTGCCTGTGCCTTTGGAGCGATACCTACCTGAGAGTCCCTCCAACATAGGGGTAACTCTTTTATTTACAAATATGTGGTCGGCCCTGATCACGGAGGAGCACCACCGCACGATTGAAGCAGGTCCTTTGCTGCGTATATGGACAGTGAAATGGAACAGGAGGTGCACGAACAATTGCGCAGGCAGCTCTGTATGACACTATGTTTCCCCTCAACAATTTTAGGATGTTTTTAACGGCAGCTCCCCATTTGGGTTTAATTTGACTACCATTCCCATAATGCTTTGAGATGGTTCATTTGAATAATTATGGAAATAAATGAGGGTATGTACTGGTAATGATTTGCTTGCCGTTAATGGAACACAGATTGCCCATGAAGAAGGGCGTTGGCCCGAAACGCGTTGGCAGGGAGTGGAGGGGCTGTGTTCATATATGCTGCCTGTGCTTTTGGAGCGAAACCTACCTGAGAGTCCCTCCATCACAGGGGTAACTCTTTTCTTTACAAATATGTGGTCGGCCCTGATCACAGAGGAGCACCACCGCATGATTGAAGCGAGTCCTTTGCTTTGTATATGCACAGCGAAATGGAACAGGAGGTGCCCGAACGATTGCGCAGGCATCTCAGTATGACACTATGTTTCCCCTCAACAATTTTAGGATGTTTTTAACGGCAGCTCCCCATTTGGGTTCAATTTCACTACCATTCCCATAATGCTTTGAGATGGTTCATTTGAATAATTATGGAAATAAATGAGGGTATGTACTGGTAATGATTTGCTTGCCGTTAATGGAACACAGATTGCGCATGAAGAAGAGCGGTGGCCTGAAACGCGTTGGCAGAGAGGAGTGGAGGGGTTGTGTCCATATATGCTGCCTGTGCCTTTGGAACGATACCTACCTGAGAGTCCCTCCAAGAAAGGGGTAACTCTTGTCTTTACAAATTTGTGGTCGGCCCTGATCACGGAGGATTACCACCGCATTATTGAAGCGGGTCCTTTGCTGCATATATGGACAGTGAAATGGAATAGGAGGTGTCCGAACGATTGCGCAGGCAGCTCTGTATGACACTTTGTTTCCCCTCAACACTTTTAGGATGTTTTTAACGGCAGCGCCCCATTTGGGTTTAATTTGACTACCATTCCCATAATGCTTTGAGATGGTTCATTTGAATAATTATGGGAATAAATGAGGGTATGTACTGGTAAGGATTTGCTTTCCATTAATGGAACACAGATTGCCCATGAAGAAGGGCGGTGGTCCAAAACGCGTTGGCAGAGAGGAGTGGAGGGGCTGTGTTCATATATGCTGCCTGTGACTTTGGAGCGATACCTACCTGAGAGTCCCTCCAACATAGGAGTAACTCTTTTCTTTATAAATATGTGGTCGGCCCTGATAACGGAGGAGCACCACCACATGATTGAAGTGGGTCCTTTGCTGCGTATATGGACAGTGAAATGGAACAGGAGGTGCCCGAACGATTGCGCAGTCAGCTCTGTATGACACTATGTTTCCCCTCAACAATTTTAGGATGTTTTTAACGGCAGCGCACCATTTGGTTTTAATTTGACTACTATTCCCATAATGCTTTGAGATGGATCATTTGAATAATAATAGAAATAAATGAGGGTATGTACTGGTAATGATTTGCTTGCCATTAATGGAACACAGATTGCCCATGATGAAGGGCGGTGGTCCAAAACGCGTTGGCAGAGAGGAGTGGAGGGGCTGTGTTCATATATGCTGCCTGTGCCTTTGGAGCGATACCTACCTGAGAGTCCCTCCAACATAGGGGTAACTCTTTTCTTTACAATTATGTGGTCGGCCCTGATCACAGAGGAGCACCACCGCATGATTGAAGCCGGTCCTTTGCTGCATATATGGACTGTGAAATGGAACAGGAGGTGCACAAACGATTGCGCAGGCAGCTCTGTATGACACTATGTTTCCCCACAACAATTTTAGGATGTTTTTAACTGCAGCACCCCATTTTGGTTTAATTTGACTACCATTCCCATAATGCTTTGAGATGGTTCATTTGAATAATTATGGAAATAAATGAGGGTATGTACTGGTAATGATTTGCTTGCCGTTAATAGAACACAGATTGCCCATGAAGAAGGGCGGTGGCCCGAAACGCGTTGGCAGAGAGGAGTGGAGGGGCTGTGTTCATATATGCTGCCTGTGCCTTTGGAGCGAAACCTACCTGAGAGTCCCTCCAACACAGGGGTAACTCTTTTCTTTACAAATATGTGGTCGGCCCTGATCACAGAGGAGCACCACCGCATGATTGAAGCGGGTCCTTTGCTTTGTATATGCACAGTGAAATGGAACAGGAGGTGCCCGAACGATTGCGCAGGCATCTCAGTATGACACTATGTTTCCCCTCAACAATTTTAGGATGTTTTTAACAGCAGCTCCCCATTTGGGTTCAATTTCACTACCATTCCCATAATGCTTTGAGATGGTTCATTTGAATAATTATGGAAATAAATGAGGGTATGTACTGGTAATGATTTGCTTGCCGTTAATGGAACACAGATTGCGCATGAAGAAGAGCGGTGGCCTGAATCGCGTTGGCAGAGAGGAGTGGAGGGGCTGTGTCCATATATGCTGCCTGTGCCTTTGGAACGATACCTACCTGAGAGTCCCTCCAAGAAAGGGGTAACTCTTGTCTTTACAAATTTGTGGTCGGCCCTGATCACGGAGGATTACCACCGCATTATTGAAGCGGGTCCTTTGCTGCATATATGGACAGTGAAATGGAATAGGAGGTGTCCGAACAATTGCGCAGGCAGCTCTGTATGACACTTTGTTTCCCCTCAACACTTTTAGGATGTTTTTAACGGCAGCGCCCATTTGGGTTTAATTTGACTACCATTCCCATAATGCTTTGAGATGGTTCATTTGAATAATTATGGGAATAAATGAGGGTATGTACTGGTAAGGATTTGCTTGCCATTAATGGAACACAGATTGCCCATGAAGAAGGGCGGTGGTCCAAAACGCGTTGGCAGAGAGGAGTGGAGGGGCTGTGTTCATATATGCTGCTTGTGCCTTTGGAGCGATACGTACCTGAGAGTCCCTCCAACATAGGGGTAACTCTTTTCTTTACAAATATGTGGTCGGCCCTGATCACGGACGAGCAAAACCGCATGATTGAAGCGGGTCCTTTGCTGCATATATGGAAAGTGAAATGGAACAGGAGGTGCCCGAACGATTGCGCCGGTAGCTCTGTATGACACTATGTTTCCCCTCAACAATTTTAGGATGTTTTTAACGGCAGTGCACCATTTGGGTTTAATTTGACTACCATTCCCATAATGCTTTGAGTTGGTTCATTTGAATAATTATGGAAAGAAATGAGGGTATGTACTGGTAATGATTTGTTTGCCGTTAATGGAACACAGATTGCCCATGAAGAAGGGAGGTGGCCCGAAACGCGTTGGCAGAGAGGAGTGGAGGGGCTGTGTTCATATATGCTGCCTGTGACTTTGGAGCGATACCTACCTGAGAGTCCCTCCAACATAGGGGTAACTCTTATCTTTACAAATATGTGGTCGGCCCTGATCACAGAGGAGCACCACCGCATGATTGAAGCGGGTCCTTTGCTGCGTATATGGACAGAGAAATGGAACAGGAGGTGCACAAACGATTGCGCAGGCAGCTCTGTATGACACTATGTTTCCCCACAACAATTTTAGGATGTTTTTAACTGCAGCGCCCCATTTTGGTTTAATTTGACTACCTTTCCCATAATGCTTTGAGATGGTTCATTTGAATAATTATGGAAATAAATGAGGGTATGTACTGGTAATGATTTGCTTGCCGTTAATGGAACACAGATTGCCCATGAAGAAGGGCGGTGGCCCGAAACGCGTTGGCAGAGAGGAGTGGAGGGGCTGTGTTCATATATGCTGCCTGTGCCTTTGGAGCGAAACCTACCTGAGAGTCCCTCCATCACAGGGGTAACTCTTTTCTTTACAAATATGTGGTCGGCCCTGATCACAGAGGAGCACCACCGCATGATTGAAGCGGGTCCTTTGCTTTGTATATGCACAGCGAAATGGAACAGGAGGTGCCCGAACGATTGCGCAGGCATCTCAGTATGACACTATGTTTCCCCTCAACAATTTTAGGATGTTTTTAACGGCAGCTCCCCATTTGGGTTCAATTTCACTACCATTCCCATAATGCTTTGAGATGGTTCATTTGAATAATTATGGAAATAAATGAGGGTATGTACTGGTAATGATTTGCTTTCCATTAATGGAACACAGATTGCCCATGAAGAAGGGCGGTGGTCCAAAACGCGTTGGCAGAGAGGAGTGGAGGGGCTGTGTTCATATATGCTGCCTGTGACTTTGGAGCGATACCTACCTGAGAGTCCCTCCAACATAGGAGTAACTCTTTTCTTTATAAATATGTGGTCGGCCCTGATAACGGAGGAGCACCACCACATGATTGAAGTGGGTCCTTTGCTGCGTATATGGACAGTGAAATGGAACAGGAGGTGCCCGAACGATTGCACAGTCAGCTCTGTATGACACTATGTTTCCCCTCAACAATTTTAGGATGTTTTTAACGGCAGCGCACCATTTGGGTTTAATTTGACTACCATTCCCATAATGCTTTGAGATGGATCATTTGAATAATTATGGAAATAAATGAGGGTATGTACTGGTAATGATTTGCTTGCCGTTAATGGAACACAGATTGCCCTTGAAGAAGGGCGGTGGCCCGAAACGCGTTGGCAGAGAGGAGTGGAGGGGCTGTGTTCATATATGCTGCCTGTGACTTTGGAGCGATACCTACCTGAGAGTCCCTCCAACATAGGAGTAACTCTTTTCTTTACAAATATGTGGTCAGCCCTGATCACGGAGGAGCACCACCGCATGATTGAAGCGGGTCCTTTGCTGCGTATATGGACAGTGAAATGGAACAGGAGGTGCCCGAACGATTGCGCAGTCAGCTCTGTATGACACTATGTTTCCACTCAACAATTTTAGGATGTTTTTAACTGCAGCGCCCCATTTGGGTTTAATTTGACTACCATTCCCATAATGCTTTGAGATGGTTCATTTGAATAATTATGGAAATAAATGAGGGTATGTACTGGTAATGATTTGCTTGCCGTTAATGGAACACAGATTGCCCATGAAGAAGTGCGGTGGCCCGAAACGCGTTGGCAGAGAGGAGTGGAGGGGCTGTGTTCATATATGCTGCCTGTGCCTTTGGAGTGATACCTACGTGAAAGTCCATCCAACATAGGGGTATCTCTTTTCTTTACAAATATGTGGTCGGCCCTGATCACAGAGGAACACCACCGCATAATTGAAGCGGGTCCTTTGCTGCGTATATGGACAGTGAAATGGAACAGGAGGTGCCCAAACAGTTACGCAGGCAGCTCTGTATGACACTATGTTTCCCCTCAACAATTTTAGGATGTTTATAATGGCAGCGCCCCATTTGGGTTTAATTTGACTTCCATTCCCATAATGCTTTGAGATGGTTCATTTGAATAATTATGGAAATAAATGAGGGTATGTACTGGTAATGATTTGCTTGCCGTTAATGGAACACAGATTGCCCATGAAGAAGGGCGGTGGCCTGAAACGCGTTGGCAGAGATGAGTGGATTGGCTGTGTTCATATATGCTGCCTGTGCCTTTGGAGCGATACCTACCTGAGAGTCCCTCCAACATAGGGGTAACTCTTTTCTTTACAAATTTGTGGTCGGCCCTGATCACGGAGGAGCACCACCGCATGATTGAAGCGGGTCCTTTGCTGCGTATATGGACAGTGAAATGGAACAGGAGGTGCCCGAACGATTGCGCAGTCAGCTCTGTATGACACTATGTTTCCACTCAACAATTTTAGGATGTTTTTAACTGCAGCGCCCCATTTGGGTTTAATTTGACTACCATTCCCATAATGCTTTGAGATGGTTCATTTGAATAATTATGGAAATAAATGAGGGTATGTACTGGTAATGATTTGCTTGCCGTTAATGGAACTCAGATTGCCCATGAAGAAGGGCGGTGGCCCGAAATGCGTTGGCAGAGAGAAGTGGAGGGGCTGTGTTCATATATGCTGCCTGTGCCTTTGGAGCGATACCTACCTGAAAGTCCATCCAACATAGGGGTATCTCTTTTCTTTACAAATATGTGGTCGGCCCTGATCACAGAGGAACACCACCGCATAATTGAAGCGGGTCCTTTGCTGCATATATGGACAGTGAAATGGAACAGGAGGTGACCAAACAGTTACACAGGGAGCTCTGTATGACACTATGTTTCC
The DNA here is from genome assembly GCA_963921515.1 of Calotriton arnoldi. NCBI lineage: Eukaryota > Metazoa > Chordata > Amphibia > Caudata > Salamandridae > Calotriton > Calotriton arnoldi. The sequence goes on along the minus strand of CAWUFW010003281.1, from coordinate 1,404,579 downwards.
CCTCAACAATTTTAGGATGTTTATAATGGCAGCGCCCCATTTGGGTTTAATTTGACTTCCATTCCCATAATGCTTTGAGATGGTTCATTTGAATAATTATGGAAATAAATCAGGGTATGTACTGGAAATGATTTTCTTGCCGCTAATGGAACACAGATTGCCCATGAAGAAGGGCGGTGGCCTGAAACACGTTGGCAGAGAGGAGTGGATTGGCTGTGGTCATATATGCTGCCTGTGCCTTTGGAGCGATACCTACCTGAGAGTCCCTCCAACATAGGGGTAACTCTTTTATTTACAAATATGTGGTCGGCCCTGATCACGGAGGAGCACCACCGCACGATTGAAGCAGGTCCTTTGCTGCGTATATGGACAGTGAAATGGAACAGGAGGTGCACGAACGATTGTGCAGGCAGCTCTGTATGACACTATGTTTCCCCTCAACAATTTTAGGATGTTTTTAACGGCAGCTCCCCATTTGGGTTTAATTTGTCTACCATTCCCATAATGCTTTGAGATGGTTCATTTGAATAATTATGGAAATAAATGAGGGTATGTACTGGTAATGATTTGCTTGCCGTTAATGGAACACAGATTGTGCATGAAGAAGGGCGGTGGCTTGAAACGCGTTGGCAGAGAGGAGTGGAGGGGCTGTGTTCATATATGCTGCCTGTGCCTTTGGAATGATACCTACCTGAGCGTCCCTCCAACATAGGGGTAACTCTTTTCTTTACAAATATGTGGTCGGTCCTGATCACGGAGGATCACCACCGCATGATTGAAGCGGGTCCTTTGCTGCGTATATGGACAGTGAAATGGAACAGGAGTTGCCCGAACGATTGCGCAGGCAGCTCTGTATGACACTATGTTTCCCCTCAACAATTTTAGGATGTTTTTAACGGCAGAGCCCCATTTGGGTTTAATTTGACTATCATTCCCATAATGATTTGAGATGGTTCATTTGAATAATTAGAAATAAATGAGGGTATGTACTGGTAATGATTTGCTTGCCGTTAATGGAACACAGATTGCCCATGAAGAAGGGCGGTGGCCCGAAACGCGTTGGCAGATAGGAGTGGAGGGGCTGTGTTCATATATGCTGCCTGTGCCTTTGGAGCGATACCTACCTGAGAGTCCCTCCAACATAGGGGTAACTCTTTTCTTTACAATTATGTGGTCGGCCCTGATCACAGAGGAGCACCACCGCATGATTGAAGCTGGTCCTTTGCTGCGTATATGCACAGTGAAATGGAACAGAAGGTGCCCGAACGATTGCGCAGGCATCTCTGTATGACACTATGTTTCCCCTCAACAATTTTAGGATGTTTTTGACGGCAGCGCCCCATTTGGGTTTAATTTGACTACCATTCCCATAATGCTTTGAGATGGTTCATTTGAATAATTATGGAAATAAATGAGGGTATGTACTGGTAATGATTTGCTTGCCGTTAATGGAACACAGATTGAGCATGAAGAAGGGCGGTGGCCTGAAACGCGTTGGCAGAGAGGAGTGGACGGGCTGTGTTCATATATGCTGCCTGTGCCTTTGGAAAGATACCTACCTGAGAGTCCCTCCAGCATAGGAGTAACTCTTTTCTTTACAAATATGTGGTCGGTCCTGATCACGGAGGATCACCACCGCATGATTGAAGCGGGTCCTTTGCTGCGTATATGGACAGTGAAATGGAACAGGAGGTGCCCAAACAGTTACGCAGGCAGCTCTGTATGACACTATGTTTCCCCTCAACAATTTTAGGATGTTTATAATGGCAGCGCCTCATTTGGGTTTAATTTGACTTCTATTCCCATAATGCTTTGAGATGGTTCATTTGAATAATTATGGAAATAAATGAGGGTATGTACTGGTAATGATTTGCTTGCCGTTAATGGAACACAGATTGCCCATGAAGAAGGGCGGTGGCCCGAAACGCGTTGGCAGATAGGAGTGGAGGGGCTGTGTTCATATATGCTGCCTGTGCCTTTGGAGCGATACCTACCTGAGAGTCCTTCCAACATAGGGGTAACTCTTTTCTTTACAAATATGTGGTCGGCCCTGATCACAGAGGAGCACCACCGCATGATTGAAGAGGGTCCTTTGCTGCGTATATGCACAGTGAAATGGAACAGGAGGTGCCCGAACGATTGCGCAGGCATCTCTGTATGACACTATGTTTCCCCTCAACAATTTTAGGATGTTTTTAACGGCAGCGCCCCATTTGGGTTTAATTTGACTACAATTCCCATAATGCTTTGAGACGGTTCATTTGAATAATTATGGAAATAAATGAGGGTATGTACTGGTAATGATTTGCTTGCCGTTAATGGAACACAGATTGTGCATGAAGAAGGGCGGTGGCCTGAAACGCGTTGGCAGAGAGGAGTGGAGGGGCTGTGTTCATATATGCTGCCTGTGCCTTTGGAGCGATACCTACCTGAGAGTCCCTCCAACATAGGGATAACTCTTTTCTTTTCAAATATGTGGTCGGTCCTGATCACGGAGGATCACCACCGCATGATTGAAGCGGGTCCTTTGCTGCGTATATGGACAGTGAAATGGAACAGGAGTTGCCCGAACGATTGCGCAGGCAGCTCTGTATGACACTATGTTTCCCCTCAACAATTTTAGGATGTTTTTAACGGCAGAGCCCCATTTGGGTTTAATTTGACTACCATTCCCATAATGCTTTGAGATTGTTCATTTGAATAATTATGGAAATAAATGAGGGTATGTACTGGTAATGATTTGCTTGCCGTTAATGGAACACATATTGCCCATGAAGAAGGGCGGTGGCCCGAAACGCGTTGGCAGATAGGAGTGGAGGGGCTGTGTTCATATATGCTGCCTGTGCCTTTGGAGCGATACCTACCTGAGAGTCCCTCCAACATAGGGGTAACTCTTTTCTTTACAAATATGTGGTCGGCCCTGATCACGGAGGAGCACCACCGCATGATTGAAGCGGGTCCTTTGCTGCGTATATGGACAGTGAAATGGAACAGGAGTTGCCCGAACGATTGCGCAGGCAGCTCTGTATGACACTATGTTTCCCCTCAACAATTTTAGGATGTTTTTAACGGCAGAGCCCCATTTGGGTTTAATTTGACTACCATTCCCATAATGCTTTGAGATGGTTCATTTGAATAATTATGGAAATAAATGAGGGTATGTACTGGTAATGATTTGCTTGCCGTTAATGGAACACAGATTGTGCATGAAGAAGGGCGGTGGCTTGAAACGCGTTGGCAGAGAGGAGTGGAGGGGCTGTGTTCTATATGCTGCCTGTGCCTTTGGAATGATACCTACCTGAGCGTCCCTCCAACATAGGGGTAACTCTTTTCTTTACAAATATGTGGTCGGTCCTGATCACGGAGTATCACCACCGCATGATTTAAGCGGGTCCTTTGCTGCGTATATGGACAGTGAAATGGAACAGGAGTTGCCCGAACGATTGCGCAGGCAGCTCTGTATGACACTATGTTTCCCCTCAACAATTTTAGGATGTTTTTAACGGCAGAGCCCCATTTGGGTTTAATTTGACTACCATTCCCATAATGCTTTGAGATTGTTCATTTGAATAATTATGGAAATAAATGAGGGTATGTACTGGTAATGATTTGCTTGCCGTTAATGGAACACATATTGCCCATGAAGAAGGGCGGTGGCCCGAAACGCGTTGGCAGATAGGAGTGGAGGGGCTGTGTTCATATATGCTGCCTGTGCCTTTGGAGCGATACCTACGTGAAAGTCCATCCAACATAGGGGTATCTCTTTTCTTTACAAATATGTGGTCGGCCCTGATCACAGAGGAACACCACCGCATAATTGAAGCGGGTCCTTTGCTGCGTATACGGACAGTGAAATGGAACAGGAGGTGCCCAAACAGTTACGCAGGGAGCTCTGTATGACACTATGTTTCCCCTCAACAATTTTAGGATGTTTATAATGGCAGCGCCCCATTTGGGTTTAATTTGACTTCCATTCCCATAATGCTTTGAGATGGTTCATTTGAATAATTATGGAAATAAATCAGGGTATGTACTGGTAATGATTTGCTTGGCGTTAATGGAACACAGATTGCCCATGAAGAAGGGCGGTGGCCTGAAACGCGTTGGCAGAGAGGAGTGCATTGGCTGTGTTCATATATGCTGCCTGTGCCTTTGGAGCGATACCTACCTGAGAGTCCCTCCAACATAGGGGTAACTCTTTTATTTACAAATATGTGGTCGGCCCTGATCACGGAGGAGCACCACCGCACGATTGAAGCAGGTCCTTTGCTGCGTATATGGACAGTGAAATGGAACAGGAGGTGCACGAACGATTGCGCAGGCAGCTCTGTATGACACTATGTTTCCACTTAACAATTTTAGGATGTTTTTAACTGCAGCGCCCCATTTGGGTTTAATTTGACTACCATTCCCATAATGCTTTGAGATGGTTCATTTGAATAATTATGGAAATAAATGAGGGTATGTACTGGTAATGATTTGCTTGCCGTTAATGGAACACAGATTGCCCATGAAGAAGGGCGGTGGCCCGAAACGCGTTGGCAGAGAGGAGTGGAGGGGCTGTGTTCATATATGCTGCCTGTGCCTTTGGAGCGATACCTACCTGAAAGTCCATCCAACATAGGGGTAACTCTTTTCTTTACAAATATGTGGTCGGCCCTGATCACGGAGGAACACCACCGCATGATTGAAGCGGGTCCTTTGCTGCGTATATGGACAGTGAAATGGAACAGGAGGTGCCCAAACAGTTGCGCAGGCAGCTCTGTATGACACTATGTTTCCCCTCAACAATTTTAGGATGTTTATAATGGCAGCGCCCCATTTGGGTTTAATTTGACTACCATTCCCATAATGCTTTGAGATGGTTCATTTGAATAATTATGGAAATAAATGAGGGTATGTACTGGTAATGATTTGCTTGCCGTTAATGGAACACAGATTGCCCATGAAGAAGGGCGGTGGCCCGAAACGCGTAGGCAGATAGGAGTGGAGGGGCTGTGTTCATATATGCTGCCTGTGCCTTTGGAGCGATACCTACCTGAGAGTCCCTCCAACATTGGGGTAACTCTTTTCTTTACAAATATGTGGTCGGCCCTGATCACAGAGGAGCACCACCGCATGATTGAAGCGGGTCCTTTGCTGCGTATATGCACAGTGAAATGGAACAGGAGGTGCCCGAACGATTGCGCAGGCATCTCTGTATGACACTATGTTTCCCCTCAACAATTTTAGGATGTTTATAATGGCAGCGCCCCATTTGGGTTTAATTTGACTTCCATTCCCATAATGCTTTGAGATGGTTCATATGAATAATTATGGAAATAAATCAGGGTATGTACTGGTAATGATTTGCTTGGCGTTAATGGAACACAGATTGCCCATGAAGAAGGGCGGTGGCCTGAAACGCGTTGGCAGAGAGGAGTGCATTGGCTGTGTTCATATATGCTGCCTGTGCCTTTGGAGCGATACCTACCTGAGAGTCCCTCCAACATAGGGGTAACTCTTTTATTTACAAATATGTGGTCGGCCCTGATCACGGAGGAGCACCACCGCACGATTGAAGCAGGTCCTTTGCTGCGTATATGGACAGTGAAATGGAACAGGAGGTGCACGAACGATTGCGCAGGCAGCTCTGTATGACACTATGTTTCCCCTCAACAATTTTAGGATGTTTATAATGGCAGCGCCCCATTTGGGTTTAATTTGACTTCCATTCCCATAATGCTTTGAGATGGTTCATTTGAATAATTATGGAAATAAATCAGGGTATGTACTGGTAATGATTTTCTTGGCGTTAATGGAACACAGATTGCCCATGAAGAAGGGCGGTGGCCTGAAACGCGTTGGCAGAGAGGAGTGGAGGGGCTGTGTTCATATATGCTGCCTGTGCCTTTGGAGCGATACCTACCTGAGAGTCCCTCCAACATAGGGGTAACTCTTTTCTTTACAAATATGTGGTCGGCCCTGATCATGGAGGAGCACCACCGCATGATTGAAGCAGGTCCTTTGCTGCGTATATGGACAGTGAAATGGAACAGGAGGTGCACGAACGATTGCGCAGGCAGCTCTGTATGACACTATGTTTCCCCTCAACAATTTTAGGATGTTTTTAACTGCAGCGCCCCATTTGGGTTTAATTTGACTACCATTCCCATAATGCTTTGAGATGGTTCATTTGAATAATTATGGAAATAAATGAGGGTATGTACTGGTAATGATTTGCTTGCCGTTAATGGAACACAGATTGCCCATGAAGAAGGGCGGTGGCCCGAAACGCGTTGGCAGAGAGGAGTGGAGGGGCTGTGTTCATATATGCTGCCTGTGCCTTTGGAGCGATACCTACCTGAAAGTCCATCCAACATAGGGGTAACTCTTTTCTTTACAAATATGTGGTCGGCCCTGATCACAGAGGAACACCACCGCATGATTGAAGCGGGTCCTTTGCTGCGTATATGGACAGTGAAATGGAACAGGAGGTGCCCAAACAGTTGCGCAGGGAGCTCTGTATGACACTATGTTTCCCCTCAACAATTTTAGGATGTTTATAATGGCAGCGCCCCATTTGGGTTTAATTTGACTACCATTCCCATAATGCTTTGAGATGGTTCATTTGAATAATTATGGAAATAAATGAGGGTATGTACTGGTAATGATTTGCTTGCCGTTAATGGAACACAGATTGCACCATGAAGAAGGGCGGTGGCCCGAAACGCGTTGGCAGATAGGAGTGGAGGGGCTGTGTTCATATATGCTGCCTGTGCCTTTGGAGCGATACCTACCTGAGAGTCCCTCCAACATAGGGGTAACTCTTTTCTTTACAAATATGTGGTCGGCCCTGATCACAGAGGAGCACCACCGCATGATTGAAGCGGGTCCTTTGCTGCGTATATGGACAGTGAAATGGAACAGGAGGTGCCCGAACGATTGCGCAGGCATCTCTGTATGACACTATGTTTCCCCTCAACAATTTTAGGATGTTTTTAACGGCAGCGCCCCATTTCGGTTTAATTTGACTACAATTCCCATAATGCTTTGAGATGGTTCATTTGAATAATTATGGAAATAAATGAGGGTATGTACTGGTAATGATTTGCTTGCCGTTAATGGAACACAGATTGAGCATGAAGAAGGGCGGTGGCTTGAAACGCGTTGGCAGAGAGGAGTGGAGGGGCTGTGTTCATATATGCTGCCTGTGCCTTTGGAGCGATACCTACCTGAGAGTCCCTCCAACATAGGGGTAACTCTTTTCTTTACAAATATGTGGTCGGTCCTGATCACGGAGGATCACCACCGCATGATTGAAGCGGGTCCTTTGCTGCGTATATGGACAGTGAAATGGAACAGGAGGTGCCCGAACGATTGCGCAGGCAGCTCTGTATGACACTATGTTTCCCCTCAACAATTTTAGGATGTTTTTAACGGCAGCGCCCCATTTGGGTTTAATTTGACTACCATTCCCATAATGCTTTGAGATGGTTCATTTGAATAATTATGGAAATAAATGAGGGTATGTACTGGTAATGATTTGCTTGCCGTTAATGGAACACAGATTGCCCATGAAGAAGGGCGGTGGCCCGAAACGCGTTGGCAGAGAGGAGTGGAGGGGCTGTGTTCATATATGCTGCCTGTGCCTTTGGAGCGATACCTACCTGAGAGTCCCTCCAACATAGGGGTAACTCTTTTCTTTACAAATATGTGGTCGGCCCTGATCACGGAGGAGCACCACCGCATGATTGAAGCGGGTCCTTTGCTGCGTATATGGACAGTGAAATGGAACAGGAGGTGCCCGAACGATTGCGCAGGCAGCTCTGTATGACACTATGTTTCCCCTCAACAATTTTAGGATGTTTTTAACGGCAGCGCCCATTTGGGTTTAATTTGACTACAATTCCCATAATGCTTTGAGATGGTTCATTTGAATAATTATGGAAATAAATGAGGGTATGTACTGGTAATGATTTGCTTGCCGTTAATGGAACACAGATTGTGCATGAAGAAGGGCGTTGGCCCGAAACGCGTTGGCAGAGAGGAGTGGAGGGGCTGTGTTCATATATGCTGCCTGTGACTTTGGAGCGATACCTACCTGAGAGTCCCTCCAACATAGGAGTAACTCTTTTCTTTACAAATATGTGGTCGGCCCTGATCACGGAGGATCACCACCGCATGATTGAAGCGGGTCCTTTGCTGCGTATATGGACAGTGAAATGGAACAGGAGGTGCCCGAACGATTGCGCAGGCAGCTCTGTATGACACTATGTTTCCCCTCAACAATTTTAGGATGTTTTTAACTGCAGCGCCCCATTTGGGTTTAATTTGACTACCATTCCCATAATGCTTTGAGATGGTTCATTTGAATAATTATGGAAATAAATGAGGGTATGTACTGGTAATGATTTGCTTGCCGTTAATGGAACACAGATTGCCCATGAAGAAGGGCGGTGGCCCGAAACGCGTTGGCAGAGAGGAGTGGAGGGGCTGTGTTCATATATGCTGCCTGTGCCTTTGGAGCGATACCTACCTGAAAGTCCATCCAACATAGGGGTAACTCTTTTCTTTACAAATATGTGGTCGGCCCTGATCACAGAGGAACACCACCGCATGATTGAAGCGGGTCCTTTGCTGCGTATATGGACAGTGAAATGGAACAGGAGGTGCCCAAACAGTTGCGCAGGCAGCTCTGTATGACACTATGTTTCCCCTCAACAATTTTAGGATGTTTATAATGGCAGCGCCCCATTTGGGTTTAATTTGACTACCATTCCCATAATGCTTTGAGATGGTTCATTTGAATAATTATGGAAATAAATGAGGGTATGTACTGGTAATGATTTGCTTGCCGTTAATGGAACACAGATTGCCCATGAAGAAGGGCGGTGGCCCGAAACGCGTTGGCAGAGAGGAGTGGAGGGGCTGTGTTCATATATGCTGCCTGTGCCTTTGGAGCGATACCTACCTGAGAGTCCCTCCAACATAGGGGTAACTCTTTTCTTTACAAATATGTGGTCGGCCCTGATCACGGAGGAGCACCACCGCATGATTGAAGCGGGTCCTTTGCTGCGTATATGGACAGTGAAATGGAACAGGAGGTGCCCGAACGATTGCGCAGGCAGCTCTGTATGACACTATGTTTCCCCTCAACAATTTTAGGATGTTTTTAACGGCAGCGCCCCATTTGGGTTTAATTTGACTACCATTCCCATAATGCTTTGAGATGGTTCATTTGAATAATTATGGAAATAAATGAGGGTATGTACTGGTAATGATTTGCTTGCCGTTAATGGAACACAGATTGCCCATGAAGAAGGGCGGTGGCCCGAAACGCGTTGGCAGAGAGGAGTGGAGGGGCTGTGTTCATATATGCTGCCTGTGCCTTTGGAGCGATACCTACCTGAGAGTCCCTCCAACATAGGGGTAACTCTTTTCTTTACAAATATGTGGTCGGCCCTGATCACGGAGGAGCACCACCGCATGATTGAAGCGGGTCCTTTGCTGCGTATATGGACAGTGAAATGGAACAGGAGGTGCCCGAACGATTGCGCAGGCAGCTCTGTATGACACTATGTTTCCCCTCAACAATTTTAGGATGTTTTTAACTGCAGCGCCCCATTTGGGTTTAATTTGACTACCATTCCCATAATGCTTTGAGATGGTTCATTTGAATAATTATGGAAATAAATGAGGGTATGTACTGGTAATGATTTGCTTGCCGTTAATGGAACACAGATTGCCCATGAAGAAGGGCGGTGGCCCGAAACGCGTTGGCAGAGAGGAGTGGAGGGGCTGTGTTCATATATGCTGCCTGTGCCTTTGGAGCGATACCTACCTGAGAGTCCCTCCAACATAGGGGTAACTCTTTTCTTTACAAATATGTGGTCGGCCCTGATCACAGAGGAGCACCACCGCATGATTGAAGCGGGTCCTTTGCTGCGTATATGGACAGTGAAATGGAACAGGAGGTGCCCGAACGATTGCGCAGGCAGCTCTGTATGACACTATGTTTCCCCTCAACACTTTTAGGATGTTTTTAACGGCAGCGCCCCATTTGGGTTTAATTTGACTACCATTCCCATAATGCTTTGAGATGGTTCATTTGAATAATTATGGAAATAAATGAGGGTATGTACTGGTAATGATTTGCTTGCCGTTAATGGAACACAGATTGCCCATGAAGAAGGGCGGTGGCCCGAAACGCGTTGGCAGAGAGGAGTGGAGGGGCTGTGTTCATATATGCTGCCTGTGCCTTTGGAGCGATACCTACCTGAGAGTCTCTCCAACATAGGGGTAACTCTTTTCTTTACAAATATGTGGTCGGCCCTGATCACAGAGGAGCACCACTGCATGATTGAAGCGGGTCCTTTGCTGCGTATATGCACAGTGAAATGGAACAGGAGGTGCCCGAACGATTGCGCAGGCATCTCTGTATGACACTATGTTTCCCCTCAACAATTTTAGGATGTTTTTAACGGCAGCGCCCCATTTGGGTTTAATTTGACTACCATTCCCATAATGCTTTGAGATGGTTCATTTGAATAATTATGGAAATAAATGAGGGTATGTACTGGTAATGATTTGCTTGCCGTTAATGGAACACAGATTGCGCATGAAGAAGGGCGGTGGCCTGAAACGCGTTGGCAGAGAGGAGTGGAGGGGCTGTGTTCATATATGCTGCCTGTGCCTTTGGAGCGATACCTACCTGAGAGTCCCTCCAACATAGGGGTAACTCTTTTCTTTACAAATATGTGGTCGGCCCTGATCACGGAGGATCACCACCGCATGATTGAAGCGGGTCCTTTGCTGCGTATATGGACAGTGAAATGGAACAGGAGGTGCCCGAACGATTGCGCAGGCAGCTCTGTATGACACTATGTTTCCCCTCAACAATTTTAGGATGTTTTTAACGGCAGCGCCCCATTTGGGTTTAATTTGACTACCATTCCCATAATGCTTTGAGATGGTTCATTTGAATAATTATGGAAATAAATGAGGGTATGTACTGGTAATGATTTGCTTGCCGTTAATGGAACACAGATTGCCCATGAAGAAGGGCGGTGGCCCGAAACGCGTTGGCAGAGAGGAGTGGAGGGGCTGTGTTCATATATGCTGCCTGTGACTTTGGAGCGATACCTACCTGAGAGTCCCTCCAACATAGGGGTAACTCTTTTCTTTACAAATATGTGGTCGGCCCTGATCACAGAGGAGCACCACCGCATGATTGAAGCGGGTCCTTTGCTGCGTATATGGACAGTGAAATGGAACAGGAGGTGCCCGAACGATTGCGCAGGCAGCTCTGTATGACACTATGTTTCCCCTCAACAATTTTAGGATGTTTTTAACTGCAGCGCCCCATTTGGGTTTAATTTGACTACCATTCCCATAATGCTTTGAGATGGTTCATTTGAATAATTATGGAAATAAATGAGGGTATGTACTGGTAATGATTTGCTTGCCGTTAATGGAACACAGATTGCCCATGAAGAAGGGCGGTGGCCCGAAACGCGTTGGCAGAGAGGAGTGGAGGGGCTGTGTTCATATATGCTGCCTGTGCCTTTGGAGCGATACCTACCTGAGAGTCCCTCCAACATAGGGGTAACTCTTTTCTTTACAAATATGTGGTCGGCCCTGATCACAGAGGAGCACCACCGCATGATTGAAGCGGGTCCTTTGCTGCGTATATGGACAGTGAAATGGAACAGGAGGTGCCCGAACGATTGCGCAGGCATCTCTGTATGACACTATGTTTCCCCTCAACAATTTTAGGATGTTTTTAACGGCAGCGCCCCATTTGGGTTTAATTTGACTACCATTCCCATAATGCTTTGAGATGGTTCATTTGAATAATTATGGAAATAAATGAGGGTATGTACTGGTAATGATTTGCTTGCCGTTAATGGAACACAGATTGCGCATGAAGAAGGGCGGTGGCCCGAAACGCGTTGGCAGAGAGGAGTGGAGGGGCTGTGTTCATATATGCTGCCTGTGACTTTGGAGCGATACCTACCTGAGAGTCCCTCCAACATAGGGGTAACTCTTTTCTTTACAAATATGTGGTCGGCCCTGATCACGGAGGATCACCACCGCATGATTGAAGCGGGTCCTTTGCTGCATATATGGACAGTGAAATGGAACAGGAGGTGCCCGAACGATTGCGCAGTCAGCTCTGTATGACACTATGTTTCCCCTCAACAATTTTAGGATGTTTTTAACTGCAGCGCCCCATTTGGGTTTAATTTGACTACCATTCCCATAATGCTTTGAGATGGTTCATTTGAATAATTATGGAAATAAATGAGGGTATGTACTGGTAATGATTTGCTTGCCGTTAATGGAACACAGATTGCCCATGAAGAAGGGCGGTGGCCCGAAACGCGTTGGCAGAGAGGAGTGGAGGGGCTGTGTTCATATATGCTGCCTGTGCCTTTGGAGCGATACCTACCTGAGAGTCCCTCCAACATAGGGGTAACTCTTTTCTTTACAAATATGTGGTCGGCCCTGATCACAGAGGAACACCACCGCATGATTGAAGCGGGTCCTTTGCTGCGTATATGGACAGTGAAATGGAACAGGAGGTGCCCAAACAGATTGCGCAGGCAGCTCTGTATGACACTATGTTTCCCCTCAACAATTTTAGGATGTTTTTAACGGCAGCGCCCATTTGGGTTTAATTTGACTACCATTCCCATAATGCTTTGAGATGGTTCATTTGAATAATTATGGAAATAAATGAGGGTATGTACTGGTAATGATTTGCTTGCCGTTAATGGAACACAGATTGCCCATGAAGAAGGGCGGTGGCCCGAAACGCGTTGGCAGAGAGGAGTGGAGGGGCTGTGTTCATATATGCTGCCTGTGCCTTTGGAGCGATACCTACCTGAGAGTCCCTCCAACATAGGGGTAACTCTTTTCTTTACAAATATGTGGTCGGCCCTGATCACAGAGGAGCACCACCGCATGATTGAAGCGGGTCCTTTGCTGCGTATATGGACAGTGAAATGGAACAGGAGGTGCCCGAACGATTGCGCAGGCATCTCTGTATGACACTATGTTTCCCCTCAACAATTTTAGGATGTTTTTAACGGCAGCGCCCCATTTGGGTTTAATTTGACTACCATTCCCATAATGCTTTGAGATGGTTCATTTGAATAATTATGGAAATAAATGAGGGTATGTACTGGTAATGATTTGCTTGCCGTTAATGGAACACAGATTGCCCATGAAGAAGGGCGGTGGCCTGAAACGCGTTGGCAGAGAGGAGTGGAGGGGCTGTGTTCATATATGCTGCCTGTGCCTTTGGAGCGATACCTACCTGAGAGTCCCTCCAACATAGGGGTAACTCTTTTCTTTACAAATATGTGGTCGGCCCTGATCACGGAGGAGCACCACCGCATGATTGAAGCGGGTCCTTTGCTGCGTATATGGACAGTGAAATGGAACAGGAGGTGCCCGAACGATTGCGCAGGCAGCTCTGTATGACACTATGTTTCCCCTCAACAATTTTAGGATGTTTTTAACGGCAGCGCCCCATTTGGGTTTAATTTGACTACCATTCCCATAATGCTTTGAGATGGTTCATTTGAATAATTATGGAAATAAATGAGGGTATGTACTGGTAATGATTTGCTTGCCGTTAATGGAACACAGATTGCCCATGAAGAAGGGCGGTGGCCCGAAACGCGTTGGCAGAGAGGAGTGGAGGGGCTGTGTTCATATATGCTGCCTGTGCCTTTGGAGCGATACCTACCTGAGAGTCCCTCCAACATAGGGGTAACTCTTTTCTTTACAAATATGTGGTCGGCCCTGATCACAGAGGAGCACCACCGCATGATTGAAGCGGGTCCTTTGCTGCGTATATGGACAGTGAAATGGAACAGGAGGTGCCCGAACGATTGCGCAGGCATCTCTGTATGACACTATGTTTCCCCTCAACAATTTTAGGATGTTTTTAACGGCAGCGCCCCATTTGGGTTTAATTTGACTACCATTCCCATAATGCTTTGAGATGGTTCATTTGAATAATTATGGAAATAAATGAGGGTATGTACTGGTAATGATTTGCTTGCCGTTAATGGAACACAGATTGCCCATGAAGAAGGGCGGTGGCCTGAAACGCGTTGGCAGAGAGGAGTGGAGGGGCTGTGTTCATATATGCTGCCTGTGCCTTTGGAGCGATACCTACCTGAGAGTCCCTCCAACATAGGGGTAACTCTTTTCTTTACAAATATGTGGTCGGCCCTGATCACGGAGGAGCACCACCGCATGATTGAAGCGGGTCCTTTGCTGCGTATATGGACAGTGAAATGGAACAGGAGGTGCCCGAACGATTGCGCAGGCAGCTCTGTATGACACTATGTTTCCCCTCAACAATTTTAGGATGTTTTTAACGGCAGCGCCCCATTTGGGTTTAATTTGACTACCATTCCCATAATGCTTTGAGATGGTTCATTTGAATAATTATGGAAATAAATGAGGGTATGTACTGGTAATGATTTGCTTGCCGTTAATGGAACACAGATTGCCCATGAAGAAGGGCGGTGGCCTGAAACGCGTTGGCAGAGAGGAGTGGAGTGGCTGTGTTCATATATGCTGCCTGTGCCTTTGGAGCGATACCTACCTGAGAGTCCCTCCAACATAGGGGTAACTCTTTTCTTTACAAATATGTGGTCGGCCCTGATCACGGAGGAGCACCACCGCATGATTGAAGCGGGTCCTTTGCTGCGTATATGGACAGTGAAATGGAACAGGAGGTGCCCGAACGATTGCGCAGGCAGCTCTGTATGACACTATGTTTCCCCTCAACAATTTTAGGATGTTTTTAACTGCAGCGCCCCATTTGGGTTTAATTTGACTACCATTCCCATAATGCTTTGAGATGGTTCATTTGAATAATTATGGAAATAAATGAGGGTATGTACTGGTAATGATTTGCTTGCCGTTAATGGAACACAGATTGCCCATGAAGAAGGGCGGTGGCCCGAAACGCGTTGGCAGAGAGGAGTGGAGGGGCTGTGTTCATATATGCTGCCTGTGCCTTTGGAGCGTTACCTACCTGAAAGTCCATCCAACATAGGGGTATCTCTTTTCTTTACAAATATGTGGTCGGCCCTGATCACAGAGGAACACCACCGCATAATTGAAGCGGGTCCTTTGCTGCGTATATGGACAGTGAAATGGAACAGGAGGTGCCCAAACAGTTACGCAGGGAGCTCTGTATGACACTATGTTTCCCCTCAACACTTTTAGGATGTTTATAATGGCAGCGCCCCATTTGGGTTTAATTTGACTTCTATTCCCATAATGCTTTGAGATGGTTCATTTGAATAATTATGGAAATAAATGAGGGTATGTACTGGTAATGATTTGCTTGCCGTTAATGGAACACAGATTGCACCATGAAGAAGGGCGGTGGCCCGAAACGCGTTGGCAGATAGGAGTGGAGGGGCTGTGTTCATATATGCTGCCTGTGCCTTTGGAGCGATACCTACCTGAGAGTCCCTCCAACATAGGGGTAACTCTTTTCTTTACAATTATGTGGTCGGCCCTGATCACAGAGGAGCACCACCGCATGATTGAAGCTGGTCCTTTGCTGCGTATATGCACAGTGAAATGGAACAGGAGGTGCCCGAACGATTGCGCAGGCATCTCTGTATGACACTATGTTTCCCCTCAACAATTTTAGGATGTTTTTTGATGGCAGCGCACCATTTCGCTTTAATTTGACTACAATTCCCATAATGCTTTGAGATTTTTCATTTGAATAATTATGGAAATAAATGAGGGTATGTACTGGTAATGATTTGCTTGCCGATAATGGAACACAGATTGAGCATTAAGAAGGGCGGTGGCTTGAAACGCGTTGGCAGAGAGGAGTGGACGGGCTGTGTTCATATATGCTGCCTGTGCCTTTGGAACGATACCTACCTGAGAGTCCCCCCAGCATAGGGGTAACTCTTTTCTTTACAAATATGTGGTCGGTCCTGATCACGGAGGATCACCACCGCATGATTGAAGCGGGTCCTTTGCTGCGTATATGGACAATGAAATGGAACAGGAGGTGCCCGAACGATTGCGCAGGCAGCTCTGTATGACACTATGTTTCCCCTCAACAATTTTAGGATGTTTTTAACGGCAGCGCCCCATTTGGGTTTAATTTGACTACCCTTCCCATAATGCTTTGAGATGGTTCATTTGAATAATTATGGAAATAAATGAGGGTATGTACTGGTAATGATTTGCTTGCCGTTAATGGAACACAGATTGCCCATGAAGAAGGGCGGTGGCCCGAAACGCGTTGGCAGATAGGAGTGGAGGGGCTGTGTTCATATATGCTGCCTGTGCCTTTGGAGCGATACCTACCTGAGAGTCCCTCCAACATAGGGGTAACTCTTTTCTTTACAATTATGTGGTCGGCCCTGATCACAGAGGAGCACCACCGCATGATTGAAGCTGGTCCTTTGCTGCGTATATGCACAGTGAAATGGAACAGGAGGTGCCCGAACGATTGCGCAGGCATCTCTGTATGACACTATGTTTCCCCTCAACAATTTTAGGATGTTTTTTGACGGCAGCGCACCATTTCGCTTTAATTTGACTACAATTCCCATAATGCTTTGAGATTTTTCATTTGAATAATTATGGATATAAATGAGGGTATGTACTGGTAATGATTTGCTTGCCGTTAATGGAACACAGATTGAGCATTAAGAAGGGCGGTGGCTTGAAACGCGTTGGCAGAGAGGAGTGGACGGGCTGTGTTCATATATGCTGCCTGTGCCTTTGGAACGATACCTACCTGAGAGTCCCCCCAGCATAGGGGTAACTCTTTTCTTTACAAATATGTGGTCGGTCCTGATCACGGAGGATCACCACCGCATGATTGAAGCGGGTCCTTTGCTGCGTATATGGACAATGAAATGGAACAAGAGGTGCCCGAACGATTGCGCAGGCAGCTCTGTATGACACTATGTTTCCCCTCAACAATTTTAGGATGTTTTTAACGGCAGCGCCCCATTTGGGTTTAATTTGACTACCCTTCCCATAATGCTTTGAGATGGTTCATTTGAATAATTATGGAAAGAAATGAGGGTATGTACTGGTAATGAATTGCTTGCCGTTAATGGAACACAGATTGCCCATGAAGAAGGGCGGTGGCCCGAAACGCGTTGGCAGAGAGGAGTGAACGGGCTGAGTTCATATATGCTGCCTGTGACTTTGGAGCGATACCTACCTGAGAGTCCCTCCAACATAGGGGTAACTCTTATCTTTACAAATATGTGGTCGCCCCTGATCACAGAGGAGCACCACAGCATGATTGAAGCGGGTCCTTTGCTGCGTATATGGACAGTGAAATGGAACAGGAGGTGCCCGAACGATTGCGCAGGCAGCTCTGTATGACGCTATGTTTCCCCACAACAATTTTAGGATGTTTTTAACTGCAGCGCCCCATTTTGGTTTAATTTGACTTCCATTCCCATAATGCTTTGAGATGGTTCAATTGAAAAATTATGGAAATAAATGAGGGTATGTACTGGTAATGATTTGCTTGCCGTTAATGGAACACAGATTGCCCATGAAGAAGGGCGGCGGCCCGAAACATGCTGGCAGAGAGGAGTGGAGGGGCTGTGTTCATATATGCTGCCTGTGCCTTTGGAGCGATACCTACCTGAGAGTCCCTCCAACATAGGGGTAACTCTTTTCTTTACAAATATGTGGTCGGCCCTGATCACAGAGGAGCACCACCGCATGATTGAAGCGGGTCCTTTGCTTTGTATATGCACAGTGAAATGGAACAGGAGGTGCCCGAACGATTGCGCAGGCATCTCTGTATGACACTATGTTTCCCCTCAACAAATTTAGGATGTTTTTAACGGCAGCTCCCCATTTGGGTTCAATTTCACTACCATTCCCATAATGCTTTGAGATGGTTCATTAGAATAATTATGGAAATAAATGAGGGTATGTACTGGTAGTGATTTGCTTGCCGTTAATGGAACACAGATTGTGCATGAAGAAGAGCGGTGGCCTGAAACGCGTTTGCAGAGAGGAGTGGAGGGGCTGTGTCCATATATGCAGCCTGTGCCTTTGGAACGATACCTACCTGAGAGTCCCTCCAAGAAAGGGGTAACTCTTTTCTTTACAAATTTGTGGTCGGCCCTGATCACGGAGGATTACCACCGCATTATTGAAGCGGGTCCTTTGCTGCATATATGGACAGTGAAATGGAATAGGAGGTGTCCGAACGATTGCGCAGGCAGCTCTGTATGACACTTTGTTTCCCCTCAACACTTTTAGGATGTTTTTAACGGCAGCGCCCCATTTGGGTTTAATTTGACTACCATTCCCATAATGCTTTGAGATGGTTCATTTGAATAATTATGGGAATAAATGAGGGTATGTACTGGTAATGATTTGCTTGCCATTAATGGAACACAGATTGCCCATAAAGAAGGGCGGTGGTCCAAAACGCGTTGGCAGAGAGGAGTGAATGCGCTGTGTTCATATATGCTGCCTGTGACTTTGGAGCGATACCTACCTGAGAGTCCCTCCAACATAGGAGTAACTCTTTTCTTTATAAATATGTTGTCGGCCCTGATCACGGAGGAGCACCACCGCATGATTGAAGCGGGTCCTTTGCTGCGTATATGGACAGTGAAATGGAACAGGAGGTGCCCGAACGATTGCGCAGTCAGCTCTGTATGACACTATGTTTCCCCTCAACAATTTTAGGATGTTTTTAACGGCAGCGCACCATTTGGGTTTAATTTGACTACCATTCCCATAATGCTTTGAGATGGATCATTTGAATAATTATGGAAATAAATGAGGGTATGTACTGGTAATGATTTGCTTGCGGTTAATGGAACAGAGATTGCCCTTGAAGAAGGGCGGTGGCCCGAAACGCGTTGGCAGAGAGGAGTGGAGGGGCTGTGTTCATATATGCTGCCTGTGACTTTGGAGCGATACCTACCTGAGAGTCCCTCCAACATAGGAGTAACTCTTTTCTTTACAAATATGTGGTCGGCCCTGATCACGGAGGAGCACCACCGCATGATTGAAGCGGGTCCTTTGCTGCGTATATGGACAGTGAAATGGAACAGGAGGTGCCCAAATGATTGCGCAGTCAGCTCTGTATGACACTATGTTTCCACTCAACAATTTTAGGATGTTTTTAACTGCAGCGCCCCATTTGGGTTTAATTTGACTACCATTCCCATAACGCTTTGAGATGGTTCATTTGAATAATTATGGAAATAAATGAGGGTATGTACTGGTAATGATTTGCTTGCCGTTAATGGAACACAGATTGCCCATGAAGAAGGGCGGTGGCCTGAAACACGTTGGCAGAGAGGAGTGGAGGGGCTGTGTTCATATATGCTGCCTGTGCCTTTGGAGCGATACCTACGTGAAAGTCCATCCAACATAGGGGTATCTCTTTTCTTTACAAATATGTGGTCGGCCCTGATCACAGAGGAACACCACCGCATAATTGAAGCGGGTCCTTTGCTGCGTATATGGACAGTGAAATGGAACAGGAGGTGCCCAAACAGTTACGTAGGGAGCTCTGTATGACACTATGTTTCCCCTCAACAATTTTAGGATGTTTATAATGGCAGCGCCCCATTTGGGTTTAATTTGACTTCCATTCCCATAATGCTTTGAGATCGTTCATTTGAATAATTATGGAAATAAATGAGGATATGTACTGAAAATGATTTGCTTGTCGTTAATGGAACACAGATTGCCCATGAAGAAGGGCCGTGGCCCGAAATTCGTTGGCAGAGAGGAGTGGAGTGGCTGTGTTCATATATGCTGCCCGTGCCTTTGGAGCGATACCTACCTGAGAGTCCCTCCAACATAGGGGTAACTCATTTCTTTACATATATATATATATATATATATATCACTGAAAAAAACATAGGTTTCAGGGGCGTTATAGTTAGTTGGACATTTCACTCGTACAAAACCATAGAAATTCCCCCGTTATAGTTAGTTCAGCTAACTATAACTTGTGCGCCCGCAATGCACTGCTGATGACGTCACATATTACATCACTCATGACATGGT
The DNA here is from genome assembly GCA_963921515.1 of Calotriton arnoldi. Lineage (NCBI taxonomy): Eukaryota > Metazoa > Chordata > Amphibia > Caudata > Salamandridae > Calotriton > Calotriton arnoldi. The sequence goes on along the minus strand of CAWUFW010003281.1, from coordinate 1,384,521 downwards.
CAGTGACATCACTCATGACATCCCTGATGACATCTCAAATGACATCACTGATGATATCATCCTTGTGATAGAGTGGCAGACCTCCTCTCACCCTAATATAACCTTTGATACACACACTCAAAAATACAAACTAACATTTTCAAAACAATGGACATACCAATACCAGTTACAACACACCTATTCAGTAATTCCAAGATCTACACACACATCCACTCATTCACCAACAGTCCCTATACAGTCACTCATACATGTACTCACTCATCATATGTACTCATACACCTATACATCCTGTTACACATCGCCACTCATCCATAGAGTTACTCACACACATAGTCACACATGCAAACAAAGTATCAAACATCCATTTACTTGCAAATACAGTTATACACACACTACCACACTTACTTCTACAGAAACTTACACATACTTACTCTCTTAAACAATCACTTATAGAAACACCTACTTATTTGTACAGGAACTCTTCCAATCTCTCACTCTCACATATACTCTCTTATATACACCAATACTCACATATACTAGTTTAAAACATATGTAGTTACTCATAAAGACACTATTGAGACAGTCATTCACTCACTAACACACCCATACACATACTCATCCACCTATACAGTCCTGCACACATGCTGTCTTCAACACATACAAACAGTGAGTCACTCATTCATGCATCTATGCACTAAGTAATACCCCCCACCGAACCATACAGACACTCAGACACTCATACTGATACTCAAAAAACCAACTAATAACCCATATAGACACTCATGTAGCTACTCACCAACCCATGCAGCCACTTATACACAAAGTGAGAGACTGATGCAGATATTTTCATATTTAAACATTACTCACTAACCCATGTATTCACTAAGATACACTTAGTCAGTTATACAATCAATTTTACAAAACAAAATCATCCATTTAGACACTTATATACCCATTTATTCTTCCATCGACCTTGAGATATACATATATAAAACATATTTAATTTTCAGAAAAACACACATTCACTGGATGATGTCATCAGTGATGTCATCAGTGATGTCATTTGAGATGTCATCAGTGATGTCATGAGTGATGTCACTGACCATGTCATGAGTGATGTAATATGTGACGTCATCAGCAGTGCATTGCGGGCGCGCGAGTTATAGTTAGCTGAACTAACTATAACGGGGAATTTCTATGGTTTTGTACGAGTGAAATGTCCAACTAACTATAACGCCCCTGAAACCTATGGTTTTTTCAGTGAATTTCTAAGGTTTTTTAAATGCTAATTTCTAACTATAACGTGCCTGAAACCTATGGTTTTTTCAGTGAATTTCTAAGGTTTTTAAATGCTAATTTCTAACTATAACGTGCCTGAAACCTATGGTTTTTTCAGTGATTATATATATATTTATTATACTATGTATACATTTGAAAATGTCTCGGTCCCCTGTTTTCCTCGGTGGCACGGAAAAAATGGGTGGAACTGACGTCAGCACGCCAACGAGGTTCTCTTATGGCTCCGATGACGTCATACGGTGTCGCGAGCGGAGCCGTGCTATTATGACGTCCTCGTTGACGTGGGAGAGCTAGGAAAGAATTTCCGTGGAATGCTGGTGCAGGGGATATTCACCTAAGTGTTCAGGCTAGTCCTTTGGGAGCAACTGTTTTGTTGCCACTCCAGAAACCGAAACCAGTGATCCGAGGGCAGAGGCCCTGCAGATGGCACACGAGGTGGGGTGCCCAGTCGTGTGCACCGGCGGGGCAGCGAAGTGACAAGCACCAAAACCCACAAAAAGGTAACGAGGGCACTGAATAACACAGGATCTTCTCTTTGTATCTGGCAGGAACAACGAAGTTAAAATGCCCTAGTACCAAAATGTAGAATTAGTGCTACAACGGTCTTCAAGAGGACCTGCGATGCCGCTTCTGCCTCCCGTACCCTGGAGGTGGCACATGGGTCACGCGGTATGGTCATACTGCGGTGGGACGCACACTCGTTGACCTCTCATGGCACTGCTCCACACTTCAGGGAGGACGCTTTCCATTAGCTATGTTTTCTGATGACATGTCGCGACGGCCCCGTCCAACAACAGAACTCCTTTAGATCCAAACAGACTCTTCCACTCTCTCACCGGAAGTGAAACCAGGCCACGCGGACACTTTCACAATACAACAGCCGGGAATGAGCTTTTCGGTAAAAAACACATTCCTTCCTCCTAATTAATCAAATAAACGTCTCACTGAAGAACAGGGGCCAGCTTCGATCGGTAAACAGCCGTTACAATGACTTTTTACTTTGCGATACCATTACAACGCATGCATTACCACGCATGCGTTGTACATCACGAAGTCATTACTACGCATTTTTTTAGAATGCATGGTCATTTACCACGCATGCCTTTACAACGAATTTTGTTGTAAAGGTATGTATGGTAAATGACCATGCATTCTAAAAAACATGTAGACGATCCATGTTGTTGTAAGGAATCAGAGGCTGTTCCGTTTCCTCACAACGACGTGCACCGCCCCTCAAAGACGACGTGAAGCAGGAACCACGAGGAGAGAGGAACCACGAGGAGTGAGAGGTAAGGGGGATTGGGGGTTTCTTTTCTAGGGTTTAAGGTAGTGCAGTGGTGGGTGGTGTAGGGGGTCATGCTGGGGGTAGTGTTTTAGGGTTTAGGGTAGTGCAGTGGTGTTTGGGTAGTGTAGGGGGTCGTGCTGGGGTAGTGTTTTAGGGTTTAGGGTAGTGCAGTAGTGTAGGGGGTCATGCTGGGGGTAGTGTTTTAGGCTTTAGGGTAGTGCAGTGGTGTATGGGTAGTGTAGGGGTCGTGCTGGGTTAGTGTTTTAGGGTTTAGGGTAGTGCAGTGGTGTTTGAGTAGTGTAGGGGGTCATGCTGGTGGTAGTGTTTTAGGGTTTAGGGTAGTGCAGTGGTGTTTGTGTAGTGTAGGGGGTCATGCTGGGGGTAGTGTTTTATGGTTTAGGGTAGTGCAGTGGTGTTTGGGTAGTGTAGGGGGTCGTGCTGGGGGTAGATTTAGGGTTTAGGGTAGTGCAGTGGTGTTTGGGTAGTGTTGGGAGTCATGCTGGGGATAGTGTTTTAGGGTTTAGGGTAGTGCAGTGGTGTTTGTGTAGTGTAGGGGTTGTGCTGGGGGTAGTGTTTTAGGGTTTATGTTAGTGCAGTGGTGTATGGGTAGTGTAGGGGTAGTGCTGGGGTAGTGTTTTAGGGTTTAGGGTAGTGCAGTGGTGTTTGTGTAGTGTAGGGGGTAGTGCTGGGGGTAGTGTTTTAAGGTTTAGGGTAGTGCAGTGGTGTTTGGGTAGTGTAGGGGTTCATGCTGGGGGTAGTGTTTTAGGGTTTAGGGTATGGCAGTGGTGTTTGGGTAGTGTAGGGGGTCGTGCTGGGGGTCGATTTAGGGTTTAGGGTAGTGCAGTGGTGTTTGTGTTGTGAGGGGGTCGTGTTGGGGGTAGTGTTTTAGGGTTTAGAGTAATGCAGTGGTGTTTGTATAGTGTAGGGGTTTAGGGTAGTGCAGTGGTGTTTGTGTAGTGTAGGGGGTCATGCTGGGGGTTGTGTTTTAGGGTTTAGGGTAGGGCAGTGGTGTTTGTGTAGTGTAGGGGTAGTGTTTTAGGGTTTAGGGTAGTGCAGTGGTGTTTGTGTAGTGTAGGGGTCATGCTGTGGGTAGTGTTTTAGGGTTTAGGGTAGTGCAGTTGTGTTTGTGTAGTGTACGGGGTTGTGTTTTAGGGTATAGGGTAGTGCAGTGGTGTTTGGGTAGTGTAGGGGGTCATGCTGGGGTTAGTGTTTTAGGGTTTAGGGTAGTGCAGTGGTGTTTGGGTAGTGTAGGGGGTCGTGCTGGGGGTAGTGTTTTAGGGTTTAGGGTAGTGCAGTGGTGTTTGTGTAGTGTGGGAGGTCATGTTGGGGGTAGATTTAGGGTTTAGTGTAGTGCAGTGGTGTTTAGGTAGTATAGGGAGTCATGCTGGGGTAGTGTTTTAGGGTTTAGGGTAGTCCAGTGGTGTTTGTGTAGTGTAGGAGTCGTGCTGGGGGTAGTGTTTTAGGGTTTAGGGTAGTGCAGTGGTGTTTGGGTAGTGTAGGGGGTCGTGCTGGGGTAGTGTTTTAGGGTTTAGGGTAGTGCAGTGGTGTTTGTGTAGTGTAGGGGGTCATGCTGGGGGTAGTGTTTTAGGGTTTAGGGTAGTGCAATGGTGTTTGTGTAGTGTAGGGGGTAGTGTTTTAGGGTTTAGGGTAGTGCAGTGGTGTTTGTGTACTGTAGGGGGTCGTGCTGGGTTCTAGTGTTTTAGGGTTTAGGGTAGTGCAGTGGTATTTGTGTAGTGTAGGGGTAGATTTAGGGTTTAGGGTATTGCAGTGGTGTTTGGGTAGTGTAGGGGGTCGTGCTGGGGGTAGTGTTTTTGAGTTTAGGGTTGTGCAGTTATGTTTGGGTAGTGAAGAGGGTCGTGCTGGGGGTAGTGTTTTAGGGTTTAGGGTAGTGCAGTGGTGTTTGGGTAGTGTAGGGGTCAACCAACATGAATTTGTCCTTGTGTGATGTAACCAATGCTCATGTAAAGCACTCCAATACCTGACCAGTCTGCACTATATAAAACTGCAAAAAAACAAAAAATAAAAAGTGTTTTGCACACTTCTGTCATTGGGCTATACCTGGGCTACCTTTGGGTGATATTTGTGCTACATTTGGGCTCTTTTTTCTCTGGTGGCCATCTTGGGAGACTTATTTGTTATGAAGTTTCCTAATTTCCTCATTTACTACAGTCTCCTCAGTAGGAAATGCTTTCAGTTTTTTACTTTGATTCCATCAAGAAGGCATTCAGATGTGTCACACATTTGCCATAAATTCAGAATGTTAGCACTCTAGTTGTTCATTAGATCACTGTAGTAAAGCTACTGCTCACCAAGGAGTTAACTGGAAGTCTACTGCTGGTATTGAAAGTGATTGTTTCAGTCTGCATGTCAGAATTTTCTAATGAAATAGAAGAGGATTTGAGATCTCACTTAAAACATGCACTAAATTTTCTTTTTGCAGCACTAACCATAATTTCTATGGCAAAATGAACCCCCTCATTTTGTTCCTTTTTAAATTAAATGTTTTAAGTGTTACCAGTTTATTCCAATCAAGATGGCTTCAGGTGTGCCATACTTTTGTCATAAGTAAGACTGTTAGCGCTCTAGTTGTTCTTTAGAACACTCTGGGAAGCTGCAGTAGAACACAAAGGCATCAACTGACAGGCTGCTCCTGTTGAAATATAACAGGAAGATATTTGAGATCACACTTGAAACATGTCCTAATTTTTCTTTCTACAGCACTAACCATAATTTCTATGACAAAATGAACCCCATCATGTTGTTCCTTTTAAATTAAATGTTTTAAGTGTTACCAGTTTATTCCAATCAAGATGGCTTCAGGTGTGCCATACTTTTGTCATAAGTAAGACTGTTAGCACTCTAGTTGTTCTTTAGAATACTCTGGGAAGCTGCAGTAGAACACAAAGGCATCAACTGACAGGCTGCTCCTGTTGAACTATATACAGGAAGATATTTGAGATCACACTTGAAACATGTCCTAATTTTTCTTTCCAGAGCACTAACCATAATTTCTATGACAAGATGAACCCCATCATTTTGTTCCTTTTTAAATTAAATGTTTTAAGTGGTACCAGTTTATTCCAATCAAGATGGCTTCAGGTGTGCCATACTTTTGTCATAAGTAAGGCTGTTAGCACTCTAGTTGTTCTTTAGAACACTCTGGGAAGCTGCAGTAGAACACAAAGGAATCAACTGACAGTCTCTGCCCTTGTTGGATGTACATGTTTTACTGAGAATGTCAGACTTCATTCTCACATGACTGAGAAAGATAATGTGAATTTACAGAAAATATGCTCTCATTTTAGCTTCTGGAGCACCTTCCAAAACTGTATGGGACAAGCATGTGAAAATAGTTTTCTCTCAAACATGATTCATGATATCCCAGCAGAAGGTTTTTCACAGGGTAAAATCACCTTAGAACACACCACAATTCCTGAAATTAGTATGGTACCATCAACAAATGAATTCTAATGTAACTAAAGTCTGTTATCACCCTTTATAGTTCTCCTTTTGGTGACCCTCAAAATCTTCGATTCACTACAATGCATTTCAATGGGGTACTATCATTTATATTGGTCCCAAGATGGCTGCCAGCAATTCCAGGATGAAGTGCTGACAGCCAATCAGATCTCACGATGACATGTGTGGTTAGGCTCCGCCCAGATATATATGTGTTTTTACTTTTGATTTTCTCAGCAACTACTGAACGGATTTACACCATTTAACAAAAAGGTTCTTTCTGAACCAAGAACTACCTCTTTGCCAAATTTGGTGTAATTCCGTTCAGCAGTTCGGGCTGTAGCCTTGCATAAAGTTTCCTATGGGAAATTGATTTTTGACTCTTATTTTTAATTTCTCCGCAACTACTGTACGGATTTACACCATTTAACAAAAGGGTTCTTTCTGAACCAAGAACTACCTCTTTGCCAAATTTTGTGTAATTCCGTTCAGCAGTTCGGGCTGTAGCCGTGGCTAAAGTTTCCTATGGGAAAATGAATGGGGAAAACACATTTTGGGACCCCCCTTTTTTCTCGGCCCCCGCTTGACGAATCACCCCGAAACTTTCAGGGTATGAGCGGACCGGAGCGGGCCATAAAGTTATTTCAAATAGAATGTTGCGGATTACCTATGGAAAATAGGTCCTAACTATAACTATCTACTGGCGACCGCCAGTAGATAATATATATATATATATATATACATATATATATATATATATATATATTATCTACTGGCGGTCGCCAGTAGATAGTTATAGTTAGGACCTATTTTCCATAGGAAATCCGCGACATTCTATTTGAAATAACGCTTGCGTCAGTTGACGAATCTTCGCGAAATTTTCAAACTTTATGGCCCGCTCCGGTCCGCTCCTACCCTGAAAGTCTCAGGGTGATTCGTCAAGCGGGGGCCGAGAAAAAGGGGGTCCCAAAACGTGTTTTCCCCATTCATTTTCCCATAGGAAACTTTAGATACGGCTACAGCCCGAACTGCTGAACGGAATTACACCAAATTTGGCAAAGAGGTAGTTCTTGGTTCAGAAAGAACCTTTTTGTTAAATGGTGTAAATCCGTTCAGTAGTTGCGGAGAAATTAAAAAAATAAGAGTCAAAAAATCTATTTCCCATAGGAAACTTTAGACACGGCTACAGCTCGAACTGCTGAACGGAATTACACCAAATTTGGCAAAGAGGTAGTTCTTGGTTCAGAAAGAACCCTTTGTTAAATGGTGTAAATCCGTTCAGTAGTTGCTGAGAAAATCAAAAGTAAAAGTACATATATATCTATGGGCACGGAGGATCCGCGCACCCTCCCGATCACGAGCTGTCTGCTAATTGGCTGTCAACACTCCAAACCAGGAAGTGTTGGCAGCCATCTTGTTCCTCGGTAGAACCGAGGAACAAGAAAGCAGTAAAAAAAAGTGCGCAAAACGCACAAGTGGGGCAGGGTAGCAACACCCTGACCCCCTAGGTCTGCTCAGGGGGTCCCACAAGGACCCCCTGGGCAAATTTTTTTTTTTTTTTTAAATCGGCAGGATGCGCTCAGGGTGCGCGGATCCTGCCGACAAAAAAAAAATCGAAGCGCGGTCTCCCGCGCTTCGATTGTATTTTGCCCCCGGGGGGTGGCCCAAGTCCCGGGGGCATGGTGGGGGGGTTAAATTTATGTATGGGGGGCCTCAAAGGGCCCCCCAAGCCCCGGGGACCGCCACCCCCTGGGGCTTTCTTTTTAAAATGGTGCGGGAGGGCACTCGGCCCTCCCGCAGCCCCGGGGACCACCACCTCCCCGGGGCTTCTTTTTTTAATTTCCTGTGTGGGGGGCTCGAGCCCCCACACGCCCCGAGGACCGCCACCTCCCCGGGGCACTAACAAATTTAAAATGGGGGTCCGTTTTGGACCCCGAAGCCCCGGGGACCACCACCTCCCCGGGGCTTTGCTGATGTGGGGAGGGGGCCGCGCGGCCCCCTCCTGGAGCCTGTGGTGGCCCTGGGGACCGCCACCCCCAGGGCCGGCTCCTGCAGTGTCCCAGGGTGCCTACCCCGGGACACTGCTGTTTGCAATGACAGGACGGGAGCCTCGCGGCTCCCGTCCTGTCATTGCAAACTGCTTGGATATTGGAAGAGAGAGCAGGAAACCTGCTCTCGCTTCCAATATCCAAAGACAATTGCTTTTCCACACGGGGAGCAGCATGTTAGCTGCTCCCCATGTGGAAAAGCAATGCCGGCTCCCTTAGGACACGGGGAGCCGGCGGGACTGTGGGGGGTTTGGGGACCCCCCCACAGTCCCCAACGAGAGGCCAGGCCCCGGGGGATGGGGTCCCCGGGGCCATAAGTGGCCCAGGAGGGGGGCCACGTGGCCCCCCTCCCCAGAAATTATAAAAATAAATAAAAAAAAAGGCCTGCCCCGGGGGATGGGGTCCCCGGGGCAAAAGGAGGCCTGAGGAGGGGGCCACGCAGCCCCCTCCTTAAAATTAATTTAAAAGTGTGGCCATGCCCCGGGGATGGGGTCCCGGGGCAGGATTCGGCCACGGGAGGGGGCCACGCGGCCCCCTTCCCGTTTAATTAAAAAAAGAAAAAAAAAGGGGGTAAGGCCCTGGGGGATGGGGTCCCCAGGGCCCAAAAATAGGAAAAGGAAGGGGGGCCACACAGCCCCCTTCAGGGAAAAAAAAAAAAAACATCGGGCCCGCAGGCCCCGCCCCTTCCTTCACCACTCTGCAAACGCGCCCCCTGGCGCGTTTGCAGAGGGGAAGTAATTCCCCTTCAATACTGGGGGTCCCTGGGGGCCAACTAGCCCACCAGCAACCTCCAGTATGCGCCAGGGCTGCCTTGCAGAGAGGTGTACAGAGGCCACGCCCCTTTTACACCTCTCTGCAACGCAGCTCTGTGGCGCTTAATGGAGGTAGCTGGTGGGCTAGTTGCACCCCAGGGACCCTCAGGATTCAAGGGAGTTAATCCCCCGACTTAAAACGCGCCAAGGGGCGCGTTTGCACAGTGGTGAAGGGAGGGGGCGGGGCTTCAGGTGACATGTGTGCAAACAGGCCCCGTGGCGCATTTTAAGATGGGGAATTAAATCCCCTTCAATCCTGAGGGTCCCTGGGGCCAACTAGCCCAACAGGTACATCCAGAAAGCGCCACAGAGCTGCGTTGCAGAGAGGTGTAAAAGGGGTGTGGCCTCTCTACACGTCTCTGCAACGCAGCCCTGGCGCATACTGGAGGTTCCTGGTGGGCTAGTTGGCCCCTAGGGACCCTCATGATTCAAGGGGACTTAATCCCCCAACTTAAAACGCGCCACGGGGCGCATTTGCACAGATGTCACCTCAGGCCCCGCCCCCTCCCATCACCATTGTGCAAATATTCGTCTAAAATCTGCCGAACTATGAATTCCGATTTACTCACCTGTTATCAGGAGAGACCTCAGTGCTGCATCTTTCAGCCCAGTACTAATCCTGAAAAGTAATTTTAACCGTACTTACCAGTAACTTGAATTTCCTTCCATAGGATATCATTGCCTGCTTTTTGCTGAAAAAGTTTCTAAGTGTTGATTTTTGAAACATACAAATATTCCTCTAAAATGAGCCGAAATACGAATTCCGATTTACTCACCTGTTATAAGGAGAGACCTCAGTGCTGTATCTTTCAGCCCAGTACTGGTCCTGAAAAGTAATTTTAACCGTACTTACCAGTAACTTGAATTTCCTTCCATAGGCTAACATTGACTGGTTTCAGTTGGAAATTCTTCTAAGTGTGGAGTTTTGGAACTTTATAATATTCCTCTAAAATCAGCCGAAATACGAATTCCGATTTACTCACCTGTTATCAGGAGAGACCTCAGTGCTGCATCTTTCAGCCCAGTACTGATCCTCAAAAGTAATTTTAACCGTACTTACCAGTAACTTGAATTTCCTTCCATAGGATATCATTGCCTGCTTTTTGCTGAAAAAGTTTCTAAGTGTTGAATTTTGAAACATACAAATATTCCTCTAAAATCAGCCGAAATCCGAATTCTGATTTACTCACCTGTTATCAGGAGAGACCTCAGTGCTGCATCTTTCAGCCCAGTACTGGTCCTGAAAAGTAATTTTAACCGTACTTACCGGTAACTTGAATTTCCTTCATAGGCTAACATTGACTGGTTTCACTTGGAAATTCTTCTAAGTGTGGAGTTTTGGAACTTTATAATATTCCTCTAAAATCAACCAAAGTACGAATTCCAATTTACTCACCTGTTATCAGGAGAGAACCCAGTGCTGCATCTTTTAGCCCAGCACTGACCCTGAAAAGTAATTTTAACCGTACTTACCAGTAACTTATATTTTCTTCCATAGGAATCCATTGTCTGGTTTTCAGCAGAAAAGTTTCAAAGTGGCGATTTTCACAAACTACAAATATTCCTTAAAAATCGCCTGTATGACTTAAACGCATTCTTTCAACTGTTTACAGGAGATGCACCAGTGCTGGATCCAGGATCCAACACTGAGTAAGAAAAAGTAACGATAACAGTTTTTACCTGCTAAGTGAATTTCCTTCCATAGGATAACATTGGTGATTCTATGAGAAAAAGTTTCTAAGTGTCTACTTTTAAAATACAATAATATTCCTTAAAAATCACGACTGTAACCAAAACGCTTTTACTCAACTGTTTACAGGAGATGTCCCAGGACTGAATCTAGGATCCAGTCCTGTGGTTAGAAAAGTAATCCATAAAGTAACTAATTGCATTTAACTAGAAATTCACATTGAGCTTAATGTTGCATTGTGTTTGAAAATGTGTTGCCCATTGCAACAACTGTAACTACTGTACTTAAAAGTCTATTGCCTATGTGCAAAGTATTTAAACTAAAGTAATTCATTCTGAGAAAGTATTTTTTGTAATGTAATGTATAATGTAATTACAATGTAATTTAAAAAATAAATAAAAAAATTGTTTCTAAAAATGTAGTAAATCAGTATGAAAAAAATTAATATAACAATTAATACATTTAAAAATTGTCATTTACAAAACCTTTGAAATTCACTGAAAAAAACGTAGGTTTCAGACATGTTATAGTTAGGAATTAGCATTTAAAAAACCTTTGAAATTCACTGAAAAAACCATAGGTTTCAGATATGTTATAGTTAGAAATTAGCATTTAAAAAACCTTTGAAATTCACTGAAAAAACCATAGGTTTTAGGGACAGTTATAGTTAGTTGGACATTGCACTCGTACAAAACCCGTGAAATTCCCCCGTTATAGTTAGTTCAGCTAACTATAACTCGCGCCCCGCAATGCACTGCTGATGACGTCACATATTACATCACTCATGACATGGTCAGTGACATCACTGATGACATCACTGATGACATCTCAAATGACATCACTGATGACATCATCCACGTGATAATCTGATGCAGCTCTTCACACCCTAATATAACCTTTGATACACCCAATCTAAATTACAGACTGCCATTCGCAAAACCATAGACACTCCAACACCAATAACTACATACCCACTCACTGATTCTTAGGTCTACACACACACATCCACTAACTCACCCGTACAGTCACTCATACTTATGGTCACTCAGTACAGGACTATCATATGCACTCTTACTCCTATATAGACACTCAAACACCGCCACTCATCCATAGAGGTACTCACACACCTAGTCAGTCATGCAAATAATTAAACACACTGCCATTTACTCACCTATACAGTTATACACACACCAGCTCACTTAATCATACAAATACTAGCACATTGTTACGCTCTTATACAATCACTGATACAAGCACACACTCATCCATACAGCCACTATCACAATCACTCACTCTCGCTTATAGCTATTTATATACTCCAACACACATATATACTGCCTTTCACATATGTAGTTACTCACACATGTACCACTGGGACATACATTCACTCACTAACACACTCTTACACACACTTACCCACCCATACAGTCTATCACAGATGCACTCTTGAAACCATCCACCCAGTGAATCACCCACTCACACATCTATGCACAGTCGCACACACCCCATCCACACAAACACTCAGGCACCCATACAGATACTCAGACAACAAATCAATAACTCTTATAGACACTCATGTAGCTATTCACAAACCCATTCAGCCACTTACACAGCAACAGACAGATACAGACATTCACCCAGTTTAGTCACTAACCCATGCATTCAGTAAGATACGTTTAATCACTCACTTATAGAATTAGTCACGCACCTACTAAATCATCCATACAGACACTTATACACCCACTCATTCTTCAATACGCCTTTCCCTATATATATTAAAAATATTTAAACTTTACAGAAACACACAGTCACTGGATGATGTCATCAGTGATGTCATTTGAGATGTCATCAGTGATGTCATCAGTGATGTCACTGACCATGTCATGAGTGATGTAATATGTGACGTCATCAGCAGTGCATTGCGGGGCGCGAGTTATAGTTAGCTGAACTAACTATAACGGGGAATTTCACGGGTTTTGTACGAGTGCAATGTCCAACTAACTATAACTGTCCCTAAATCCTATGGTTTTTTCAGTGAATATATATATATATATATATATGTATATATATCCACAGCAAACTCCTCCAGAACGAAGAAGCAGAGGCCACACGGGGAATCCTTATGGAAGCTCTTTAATAAAGAAAAACGGCATAATGCATTTCGACCTTGACGGCCTTCGTCAGATGCCTCAATTTATATATACAAAATATGCATATACATATATATATATATTAAATATGTTTTAAATGTATTTCATTTTTTTAATTAGAATATTTCTTAAATTTAAAATATATTCTCAATTATATATATATATGTGATTTTTCACATATATATTTTTCATATATATAGACAATAATAATATTAAGTTCAAGGTTAGAGTTTTGTTAAGATAGTTACTAAACTTGTATATTTATAAATGAAAGTTATCAAAATGTGTTTTTGATAGTAATTTCAGGAGTCGCAGTACGTTCACGTACAACGCAACTTCCTGATTCACGTACAGGACACAAATCCAAAGTTTTTACAATAAAATTACATATAAATATAATTTCATTTACTTTTATTTAAATGACGAGTTACAGTTATTTGTAAATGAAATATTATACCATACAACCAAATATTGTTCAAATGCAAACATTTTTACAAAATACGGAATCGCGTCCAGTACGCTGTGGCACCACGTAGGAGTCAGGCTCCTCACATGACACAAAAAAAAAGAGATTTGATTGGTCAAACATCCTGTCATCATTAAACTTGCTAGATCCCACCCTCTTTCTTCTACTTTAGGGTGTGGTTGCCAACAGTCAGTCTCATTCTAGGAGAAGCTAATTTGCAGGTGATTTGGTGTTTATTACATTTTCATTTTGAAATTTTAAAATGGCTGCATCAAAAGACCTGCAAGAGGAGGAGTACCAGACCGTCTTCGTGGAGGAGGATGATCCCCCACGTAAGAAGAAAAGTATCATGTGGGAGTTTTTTATGATTCAGTAGTGGACGAAGAAAGTTACTGCAAGGTGTATCAGATGGTGCTGTCTCGAAACTCAGAGAAAAAGTATTCCTTCGGCACATCTTTTATGTACAAGCATCTGAGGACGATGCATGCAAACCATCTTTCGAGAGCAGAATTTGCAAGATTAAACACTTTTGAAAGGGGCCAAGGTGTGCACTCATCCTCTTTAATACCTGTGACAATCTGCAGAGCATTCCACCAACTCTGCCTGATTTCGGCAAAGCTACACTCTTGTGTCCGAAATGCATAACTGTTTTGAGTGTGGGGGAGCAGGTTGTGCAAACAATGCTAGACACTATAAACAACCACCATGGTAATTTTTTTTATTGTTACCGCCATTATGCACAGTGTTTTGTGCTAGATTTTTTGTTTAAATTTTCACTTTAAAAATGTAAAAAAACACAAAAAAACTACAAAATAGTAAAAAAACTAAAAAAGTATAAAATAGTTTCCAAAAAGAGAGAGAAAACGGTTCTTATGGAACTACCTATTTGGTTTAAAAAAGAAAAGATATATGTTGTGTGTATAGATGAGGGTAACAAAGATAGAGTGAGGAAGGACAGAGGGGTGCCTCCTTTTCCCTTGTGTAGCAGTAATCAAGAACAATGTGGACGGACCCACTAATGAATCCTCATACCAGGATGACTCAGTACCATACACTGGAATGCAAGAAACAAAATAGGTTTGTAAGAAGAACCTTCACCCACCAACCTAGTTCGTGGCATGCTTCATCATTGGGTTCCCAGCTGGGCTGCCGAATGCAACCCAGCTGTGCTTCGACGCCTGAGTTACAGCAGAGTGGGTTCGATTTTTAGGTGTGATATGTGCTCAAAGTGGTGATGTTAAAAATGCCTCTGGGATCCCCTACTAATAGTATTTTATTCCCGGGGTCCTAGGACACAGTTAAAAACAGAACGGGGATATAGTGAAGATGAAAAATTGGCCTTCGTTATCCCCTAAACACTAGTCGACATGTTTCAGCCTTGTCAGCAATAATGAGGCTTTCATCAGGACGTGAATTTTTTCAGCACACACGCTAAGGTGTGCTGTGCATGCAGTGGTATAACCTTACTTACGGACCCACCGTCTGGTTAAAAATGGTTATAAATCTGGAAGACAAAGCACAACATAAAGGACATACAAAACATGTAGAGAAGCATAATTGTGACTGTTCATTTGTAGCTTCTTTATCCCTTTGCTCGTGGTGTGCTTACATGTGCATTCAGTGAGTCGATTCTAGGATTCTTCACAAACAGTCTTTCATACGTAGACATGCGACATAATCATAGTGTATGCAAATTCATGCATGGTGGTTAGTGCAGGCATGCATGTCTCATAATGAACATTAAAAACGGGCTTGCGTAGCCTCATGTCTTTGTAAGCGCAGCCCGAATCATGGTATGCTAATTTTAGCTGCTGTGTCACAAAAGTAAACATAAAATTAAAAGTAAAAAAGGCAGGAGGTATCTTACACCAGCTACGTGACTAAGGTAGCTGTAATGGATCCCGGAAGGGGTGAACTCCTGTAGTCACACACTGTTGAGAAACAAATGCAGCATGTAAGTGAGCACTGCCCCCCAACCGGATGGAAAATGTAGCCGAGTGGAGCTAAGTCGGGCCTAAGTCTAAAGGTGGAGACTTACTTCATCAAGGCTGACCGCCCGCCTGCCTCACCTATACCGGCCTTCTCCGGATCCTGCAGATGACTGGAGGCAGCGGATACAGTTGTTTTAAACACTTCTCGGCAGTGGCTGGGAGCGTGTCCGCGGTCCGTAACCATTCGGCAGCTAGAACGATGAGTCAATGCGTAATGAGTATGTGATTGTATGAGTGCATACGTAGAGTCTGAGTGATTGGATGAGTGCATGGTTAGTGGCTGAATGAATGGGTGAGTGCAAGAGCAGTGTCTGGGTGATTCTATGAGTGCATGGATTGTACATGGGTGAATGAATGAGTGTATGAGTAGTGCCTGGGTAATTGGATGAGTGCATGGGTAGTACCTGGGAGATTGGATGAGTGCATGGACAATGCCTCGGTGATTGCATAAGTGCATGTGTAGTGCCTGAGTAAATGGATTAGTGTAAGAGTAGTGCCTGGCTCATTTGGTGAGTGCAAGGTTAATGTCTGTGTGATTGCATGAATGCATGTGGACTGCCTTAATTACTGCATGACTGCATGTGCAGTGTCTGAAAGAATCGTTCAGTGCATGGGTAGTGGCTAGATGAATAGGTGAGTGCAAGAGCGATGTCTGGGTAATTCTATGAGTGCATGGATAGTACCTGGGTGAATTAATTTGTATGTGGGTAGTGCGTGGGTATTTGGATGAGTGCATGGGTAGTGCCTAGGAGTTTGGATGAATGCATGGGTAGTGTCTGGATTACTGCATAAGTGCATGGGTAGTGCTTGAGTGAATAGATGAGTGTAAGGGAAGTGCCTAGCTCATTTACTGAATGCATGGGTAGTGCTTGTGTGATTGCAAGAATGCATGAGGCCTGCCTCGATTACTGCATGACTGTATGGGCAGTGCCTGAGTAATTCGATGAGTACATGGGTAGTGGCTGTATGAATTGGTGAGTGCAAGAGCAGAGTTTGGATGATACTATGAGTTCATGGAAAGTATGTGGGTGAATGAATTAGTGTATGGGTAGTGCCTGGGTGATTGGATGAGTGCATAGGTAGTACCTAGGAGATTGCATGAGTGCATGGGTAGTGCCTGTGTGATTGCATAAGTGCATGCATAGTGCCTGAGTAAATTGATGAGTGTAAGGTTAGTGCCTCGCTCGTTGTGTGAATGCATGTGTAGTGTCTGTGGGATTGCTTAAATGCATGGGAACTGCCTTGATCACTGCATGGGCGGTGCCTGAGTGAATCGATGACTGCATGGTTAGTGGCTGTGTGAATTGGTGAGCGCAAGAGCAGTGTCTGGGTGATTCCATGAGTGCATGAATAGTAGATGGGTGAATGAATGAGTGTATGGGTAGTGCCTGGGTGATTGGATGAGTGCATGGGTAGTGCCTGGGAGATTGGATGAGTGCGTGGGCAGTGCCTGGGTGATTGCATAAGTGCAAGGGTAGTCCCTGAGTAAATAGAGTAGTGTAAGGGTAGTGCCTGGCTCATTTGGTGAGTGCTTGGGTATTGTCTGTGTGACTGCATGAATGCATGGGGACTGCTGCGATCGCTGCCTGACTGGATGGGCAGTGCCAGAGTGAATCAATAAGTGCATGGATAGTGGCTAGATGAATGGGTGAGTGCAAGAGCAGAGTTTGAGTGATTCTATTAGTACTTGGATAGTACATTGGGGAATGAATAAGTGTATGGGTACTGCCTAAGTGATTGGATGACTGCATGGGTAGTTCCTGGGAGATTGGATGAGTGCATGGGTAGTGCCTGGGTCATTTCATAAGTTCATGTGTATTGCCTGAGTAAATGGATTAGTGTAAGAGTAGTGCCTGGCTCCTTTGGTGAGTGCATGGGTAGTATCAAATTTTTAAATATAATAAAAAGCACTTTCAATGCCCACCTCTCCTGTATGAGAAGGAGAAACTATTACATAAACCTTCTTGAAGACAATTTCAGACATATTTTAGTATGTGTAGCCTTCTACATCTATTCTGAATCGTGTTGTGCATCTATTGACTCTAACTTCAAAACTATGTAATTTATCATACAGGTGCACAAATCTTATCAGTTGTAATAGAGTATTGAGTCACAAAAGCAGACATCGGTTATCTAACTATGCATCTCAAAAGTCCTTGAATAGAGATTTTAATGCACACCTGCCCTGTATAATGAGGAGTAAATAACTTTTAATAAAAGCACTTTTCTTAGTTTATGCACTTTTGTAAAAATAAGTGTGATACTGCTCCTCAGAAATATAATGACACTTTTCAAATACCGTAAAGGATGAACAATATTTATCTCAGAAACAAATAACATATAATTACATTTTAAACATTTTTCCAGGTTATCATGCATATTGCATTATGTATTCTTACCGTTCAAGTAATTTAGATACACCATTCAGTAAACCTATTTCACATTAGTAATATTCTAAACAGTTTAAAAACAGTTTTTAAACTTCAATAGTAGCTACTATAAAGAAGAAAAAGAAGAAATGTTATTTAATAGTGATATATTAGAGAAGTTATAGAATTATATTTTTAAGATCACAAAATGAATTTAGAATTACATAAGATTTTCAATTTGCCCTTTTTGCTGTTCTCAGATTGCACATAACTTCACCATACACAGGGCCAGATGTACGCCCTGCCAAATAGCGCCTCGCAAATTGAGTCGCATTTGCGACTCGCAATTTGTGAGGCACTATTTGGCATGTACAACAGTGTGTTTAACACTGTTTGCGATTCCCAATGGGGTCGGATATTGTGAGGCTCATGAATATTAATGAGCCTCTCTCAATTTGCAAGCCCATTGGGAATGACATGCTCTCTCCATGGATGGTGGCCTGCTGGGCTCAGCAGACCACCATGTCTAGGACTGCTTTTAAATAAAGCAGCTTTTTTTAAATGCATCCCGTTTTCCTTAAAGGAAAACTGGATGCATTTAAAAAATAAAATAAACGTTTTTGTTACATTTTTAAGGGCAGGCAGTGGTCCCTGGGACCACTGCCTACCCCTAACAAGTAATAGCATGAATTTACAAAGGGGAAGGGGTCCCTTGGGGACCCCTTCCCATTTGCAAATGCATTACCACCTACTTGAAGTAGGTGGTAATTTGCGAGTGTTTTGCGACTGCAATTGCAGTTGCAAAACATTGGTACATTGGTTTGCGGTTGCTATTAGGAAGGGAATGCCCCTTCCTAATAGCGAGTCACAAAACAGTATTTTGTGAGTCGCAATTTATTTGCGAGTCGCAAAATACTGTTTGTACATGGGCCCATGCTTTTTAGCGTGCACAAACGGGTCTAACAGCTGTTTGTGCACGCTAAAAAGCGTCGTACATCTGGCCCACAGTGGTTTCAATGTACCATCATAATTAAACAGCGGGGAAAAAAACAATCAAATTGATTGTCAGAAAAAAAAAATCAGCATAGAACATTATTATCAATATGTGTAGCTATGCGTTCTCCTTTCTATATTTTCTTAATCAGTTCTTTCATCTACATTAACTCTATTATATATCAAAAATAAATTTCGCAAAACATATAATCTCATTTACATCTGCTACAAAATAGACAACAAATATATACACTATTTGCTTTTAAACACCATTTTCCAAATGTAATATCAATTTGGGCAAATAATAATCCAAACTCTATTTATAAACACCAATAGTTTCCAGTGCTGTCCACTTTCTCTTCACATCTTCCCCAATAGGACGAATGATGTACTCAAATCTTTGGCAGTAAAAATAACATATAAGAATTTGGTAATTCATTAGGCAATCTAGCTTTGAATTCCAAGTGGGCATCATTGCAAAGTGTCCATCCTTTATTACACTTCAAATAAACAATATAGTGTCCAGATGTTGTAGTAGGTCCATCATGGAAAATAATAGCCACTGCTGTAAAAGTTCTTCCTGAAATAGATATTTGACTTCCTTTAAAATTTGAAATTTTTGTTTGCAATTTTCTTCCATACAACGTTGTAGCATTAGAATGAGATATTTTCAAAATCTTTCTATACGTAATGTAGGCAACATCTCTGATCTACAATGTGAACATCTCATATCTTGATTTGCTGTTTTTATCAGTTTGTTAAAAGGTACTGATATGCAGTCTGGTACTGATAAGTATAGGAATCGTTCTCTTTCTATTTGAGTGGTAGAAGTAAATGAACACTCTTCACACTTATGATCCCATCTGTAACTTAGTCCAAATAATTTTTCAATGTGTATTCCTTCATGTTCTAATACTCCAAGCATAAACATTAGAAATTCTTGTGACTCTTGTTGTATGTTGAGAGTAAATGTCAATGAACCAGTACATATATCTAAAACAAGCCGAATGCCAGAAGCAGTATGTATTTTACTTATGTCAGTTACTAACTGTTGAAATACATGATGTAGTGCAAAACAGAATCTTTTTGCACGATTTACCATGATTTCATGATGAAGATGTTGTAGATAAAAGACAATATTCAGAATCACATTAGCATACCAGTTGATACCTGAACTATTTTCCAACTGGTATCCTACAATGTCATCAACACTTTCCACTTTATTTTCTTTATGCCTTCAACTTTCTCTTCAATTTCTTTCTTTTTTTGAACCTCAGTTGAATGTTTGACATATTTCCATTTTGGACACACCACACATTTCGCATATATAGGATATTCACCCAAATCAGGAGTATAAAGTTTTCTCAAACTATTGTACTCTCTTACACAATTTACATCAGCACTAACCTTTTTCTCATCAAAATCTTTCAAATACAAACCAGACAATGTTCTTACTCGAGACAATGCAACATATGTCATTCCCTCTTTGAACACTGTACTTACAATATTTACAAAAGTTGTGTCTTTACTTAAACCTTGTGATTTATGAATAGTTACTGCATATGCCAGAGACAGATGAAACTGTTGTCTGCAAACATACAAGTCTTTTACAAGTAAAAAATGTACAACACAATGCCCAATCTGTCTTACCTCATCAATCTGATCAAATTTTATTATAAAAAATTCTATTCCATCTCTATTTTGAAAATTTACAAATCAACAACTTTTCCTACTGCTCCATTTTCTAACCCTTCTTCTACAGTCAAATTACGCCCCAAAATTACTCTACAGTTTTTACATACATATAATGTCTTTTCTAATCCTGCAGATTTAGATAAAGATTTTTCCAAAGAATCTAATTTAGCTTGTAGTTTAGTTTCCCAGTAAGAACAATTGTCACTTCCTGGTGTTCAATTTTGTCAATAGCTTTAATTTCCACAATTTCTTGCTTTTCCAGTTTGAGAAGTTGATGATTAAATGTAGAACACTCTTGCAGTGTAGGCATTGGACAAACTGTAGATTTGTTTTCTACAAGCATATTGTAAATTAGTTCAGCTGCTGTTTCTCCAGTTGTAAACAAGTTCCTTAGTATTCGACTTTCTAAAGCTTATTTTCCATGTTCTATCAAGACACCAATTCTTATGTCTTTAAGAATATTGCCATAATGTTCATCACCTGCGTGTCGCATATTCTTTACAAATTCTTTATATTCAAAGTTTAACCAAGTATTAACATTCCCAATACTTCCCAAAGATTTCCTTGTGTCATCATGGAGAAGAGTTTTAAAAACAGGTTCTCTTTTACAAGAGTAAGTTGTACTAAGCCTCCAAATACAATGAAATGTTTTCCTCCAAACTAAACATCGTAATCTGTTTTTAAAATCTGTTGCATTCTCAAGTGTACAAAGGCAAGCATTAAGTTTGAGACCATGCTCACCTCATCAATGATTAAAAGTTTAATTTTCTTCAGTACTCTTGAGACTTCATAACAAGCTTCTCCAGATAGCTTCTGATATTCCAATGTATTATCATGTTCAACAGGTAGCATAAGTAATCGATGTAAAGTAACACCTTTAATGTTGTATGCTGCTAATCCAGTTGGAGCTGTTACAGCACAAGATACATGTGATCCTGAAATGGGTGCTAAATATTCTCTCTTATCTGCACTATCACAAGTCAGTTTTCTGTGATTAACAAGATTCCCTTTGGCATGTTTCACTAGACATCCATCACACCCAATTACTACATATCTTTCTTCTTTTATATTTTCTCTAATATTCTTTTTAAACGTATAGTGCTGAAGAATTTCATATAAACTTAGGTTTTCAAAATGTGGACTCCTTTTGGGATAGTATGTATCTAACATATTAGTTTTAACAATATCAGTACTTTCTGGTTCATACTGTGCTAAGTATTCGATTTCTTGTAAAGATTTCAAAACTCTATTTCGAGTGGAGGCAAGACCTAGACTTACCCAAATGATTCCTCTTAACTTTGAATATAAGCTGGCTGAGCTCAAATGATCCAAACATTCATAGGATCCAATCTGTCTATGGGAAAGCATTTTCAAGCTGAAGCTGTACAATTTCTTGCTAAGACTCTTCTCTGCTGAAATTTCTCCCCACATTTCTTTCATCTCTGTCTTTTCAGATGTTGAAATATATGATGTAATATAGAGAGCATCAGCAATTGAATTATCTGCATCATACTGAATATTCATGTTTGCATTCCACATTTTCAAAATAACTGGATTGTAGCCATTACTGTACTTTGAAGCTTCTGTTCTTTTTACATTGTATGTATTCTTGGTAGATTTCCGAGTTATTGTATGTCTTACTGCTGACAAAAACTATTTACTCTTCCTTTAGAAATTATAGAACTTGGGAATCCAAAACAACATTTTGTATAAAAGTTCCCGTTACACTTGTATTTTTGTCTGCAGTATTTCCCACATCGATGACTTTGAAACCGTAAAACTTGTTGTCTCAAGCTCTTTTCTCCTCCATCTGTTGGAATGGCACATGTAACCTACTGTTCGATAAAAGACAAAACAGTTTCATCAGTATCAGTTCCAAATGTTGATGTATTCTTTATCCATAATAGCATGTGTATATGAGGAGCACCTCTGGCTTGCTACTTTTTCATCAGTTACTTCTGCAAGAGGTGGAATGTTTTTATTGCAGATAAATGACATCATAGCTTGAAACCTATGATTAAAATGCCTGCAGACATTTAAAGGATCCAAGGAACTTCACCAGGTGTCTTGAATTCAATGTTTTTAACATTTTAATTTGCTTCTCGTAGAAATTCATGTAAATCATCCCATGCATATTCAGCACAGCTAAGTGTTACAAACCATGTTGGTGTACCTAAGTTTCTTAACATGCATTTAAGTTCACCATGACGATGATACCAATATTCATTGGTAGCACGTTGATACGCCATCAAATTAATTAACTGAGATTCTAAATTTTCATCTCTTTGTTGAACTTTGTCCATGAATTCTTTTGCAGAAACACGTTGAAGATGAACTCCTGTTTTTAATATGTGATTCACTGCATATGAAAGTGTAGACAAATCACTTTCAAACAGAAGATAAAATATATATGGAATGCACTGTCAAAATCTTGGATCTTCAGAGTACAATCTTGTTGAGCGGTATTCTGAAGCCGGAATCTGTACAACTCGCTCATCAAATCATCCCCTTCTCCAGTGGGGAATAGCTCTGGAAAACAACAAGCTTTTAAACTTTTTTCCCATACACTCATGGGAGTTCCCTTTGCTTCCTTCATTTGAAATAATTCAATACTGTTTCCTATGATTTCTTTCGAATGTTGGGGATGTATAGTATAATGTTAAATCTAAAGGTAAGTACACAACTCTTCCTTTCAGACCTCTCTGTAAATCTGTTGGTGGCAGCTTAGGCTCCATACGAACTATGGCCTGAAATGGGTGCACAGATTGAATAAGAATAGACTCATATGCATTTAAATTTGCCAGTTCCTGAGGAATAGGTACCAACTCTAAGTTGTTATGTACTGCTCTAGCTGGCATTTTGTTTTCTTCTAATTTGTTGTAACAGTAACAACAAGCTTCTAAACTTTTTTCCCATACACTCATGGGAATTCCCTTTGCTTCCTTCATTTGAAATAATTCAATACTGTTTCCTATGATTTCTTTCGAATGTTGAGGATGTATAATATAATGTTCATAAATCTATTTACTCCTGGCCTTGTCTACGTTTTCTATTTGGCCAGTTGACATTAGTGATTCATCTTCTAAGCATATTACTTCTTCATCAACATTTACATTCTTATAAAAATATTATTCTGTACCAGGTACAATGTAGCCTTCTGAAGTTTAGTAACATCTACAAACTTTTGCCAGATTTTTGACTCTTTGTTGATACCCCATTTACTAGAATACCTACTGGCTCATTTTCCTCCCTGTCTACACCAACAGTTTAAATGTTTTTCTCAAAATCTAAAGGTAAGTACACAACTCTTCCTTTCAGACCTCTCTGTAAATCTGTTGGTGGCAGCTTAGGCTCCATACGAACTATGGCCTTAAATGGGTGCACAGATTGAATACGAATAGACTCATATGCATTTAAATTTGCCAGTTCCTGAGGAATAGGTACCAACTCTAAGTTGTTATGTACTGCTCTAGCTGGCATTTTGTTTTCTTCTAATTTGTTGTAACAGTATTTATAAATAACTTGATCAATAGCCAACTCAAACTTACCTACCAACAAATAAGCACCACATTGCTGCCACTTATCATTGTTTTCCTTTTCACTTTTTAAATATAAATCAACATTCCTAGTTTGACTTCTATAATGAGTACATCGAGAACAAATACAAACATAGTTTGGTTTTTCAGACGAAACTGTCTTAAACTTTGTAATTTCTTCTGCAAACTCATCAACACTAATCTCTTTCCTGTGTTCTTCAACACCTACACTTATCAAACTCTCACTTTCTCTCCACTCCTCTTGTGAACAAAAAAAATGAAACTGTATATCATCACAAACTTTTTGTACATCTGATACTGAACCGTGCAAAAGAGCTGTGTTCATTTCACTTAAACATAATGCTGGAATTTTTACATAGTAGGGTCTCCTTACTAACGTCCGCATTTCACAGTGGTGTACAGCTAGCATTCTTAAATGATAAAAGTATTATGGCACACTTTTCTTGAAAGACAAGCCAGAGAATGACCTTGCAACTTAGTATATTTTCTTATTTTACATGGATCTAGTCCTTGTAACATCTTAATCTTTTGTGTAACACTTTTTTTTGCATATTATAATAAAAAAGTTTGTAATATGTCAATAGATTCCTGCCAAATACTGCAAATACTGCTACAATCCCACTTATATACAGGAGCTTGTGTATGCCTCCCTTGAACTTCAGCTATTACCTCTTCCACATACCTAATAACCATTTTTTTCTTTTGGAATGGGAAACCATCTTTCATCTCATAGCTTTGACCACTAGTATCAACTGCATGTACTAATGTGTTCTCTTGAAAATAGCTTTCTTCATTAAAGAAAGGCTCAGTACTGGAAGTGTTCTTCCATTCTCCAGTAAATGTTTTGCAAAAGTTACTTCTATTAACAAGTCTTTTTCTTGGGGGTGGCGTGGCCAGCTGCTGAACATGGCGGATGTGGATTAGACGATCTCCGGAGACCGAGCTCAAATATCCTGGAAATACACATCCTGTGTTATTACTTCGACCCCAAACAGGTCATAAACAAAAGAACTCTGGACACGACCTGTACAGAAGCAAAGCAACTGCGCTAACTCCGGCCCAGTGAGGTTAACTGCTCGAGTCTGAGGAGGCGACCGCTGCGGGGGGAAGGGCCGAGAAATGGTGCTGATCACCGATGGTGGAGACTGGAGCCTACCCGGGCGCTCGCAGTGACCTCTCTGCAAGAAGACATGCACCGACGTCTGGGGGACCGGCCCCGGGGCCTGAAGTGGAGCGACCTGTGGACAGCCTCGCCCCAGCCCAGCACCTACGCTGAGTGAGCCGTGATCGACTTGGGCCTGAACGGGTGCCAGGACTGCGGCACTCCTGAGGCAGCGCGCGACCCCCGCGGTGCTTCGTGAGCCAGAATGCCGATTTCTCTCCCCTCTCTGTGTGCGGCATCAGTGGTTGTGGCCCTGATGAACTGAGGTAGGCGGCGGGTGGAGGGCCTTTCCACATGAGCCCCGCATAGTCAGCTTGGGCGGCGGACAGACAGACCTCGCCAGAAGCGGCGTCGCCGTGATGGTGGGGCATACCCGAGAGTAAATCCTTGTGGGCCGCGTCAGGGATTGAGCCTCTGTGCCGTACGTTGCAGCGGAGGAGTGGAGGGCACTGAGCAGCGGCTTCTACCTCTATGATCTAAATGGCGGGCAAGCCAGCATATAGACTGGGACATAAGTCGACCCCCCCTGTTGCTGCACTGAGGGTGTGGGCGCCTCTATCCCGCAGCCAGCCTCCATAAGAAAGAGGGGTCGGGTGGTGGTTGCGAGTGTGGGGGTATGGTGGATCCCTTTCGCCCCTCCAGCCCCCCACCCCCCCCAGCAGCGTGCCTGGCATAATCTCCATGGCGGCAGCCCCTGGCCCACAGTCAACGGTCATTCTGATCTTGCTGACCACCAAAGACTGCTATAAACACCATCTTAATGCCTGAAGACTGCGCAGTGAACTGAGGCGCGCTTTGTCTCCCTTGCCTTTACAGCAATTGGCCCTGCACCCCAGGGGCTTCATTCCTGGTGGGGCCGGCTGTGTCCAGACATGGCATTGGGGACTGAGAACGGGTGAGGCTGCACGCAGCACTGACTTGCTTCCACGAGTTACTTGCTGGTTTGACTGCTGGCAGGGAGTGGAGGTGCCTAACACTGCGGCCTGCACGTCATCGCCCCCCCCCTTGCTGCCGGAGCTTCCGACGGTTGGATGCCAAGGCCAACTGTTCGGAAGACATATCATAAAATAATCCTGCGCAGAGAGATGGGCAGCTATAGGGGAAAAACCCAGGGGGCAGCGGCTACTAACTCCCAGGATGCAGACGATGGAGATGGGGCCATGAGCATGCAGTCACTTAATACAATTCCACCCACAGACGACGAGAGTGTACCGGCCAAACTGGACTTAATCCTGAACAAAGTTAGGGAATCCCAAAAAGCCATTGAGCAGCAAATAGGCATCCTTACTACCGGTTTTACCCTACTGAAAGCTGATCACACTAAGCTGGCCGAAACGGTGAAGGATCATAGCTCTACACTGAAGGACCTGGTGCCCCAAAATAAGGACCACGCGAGTCAGCTCCAGTGCCTTCGGAAACAGGTCACGGGCCTGATGGATAGAGTGGAGGACGCGGAGGGCCGGGCACGACGCAATAACATTCGCGTCGTTGGTCTACCGGAATGGAGTGCGGGAACTGACGCAACGACCTACATGGAGCATTGGTTCCGTACACATGTGGCCCCTGAGGACCTCTCAGAATTTTTCTGCATTGAGAGGGAACATCGGATCCCCACAGGGAAACCAAGAGTGGGAGCCCCGCCGAGACCCTTGATCGTGAAAATCCTCAACTACAGGGACCGAGACATGCTATTGCAAAAAGCACGCGAAAAGCCACAGCTCCAATTTGAGAATTGCCAGATCTCACTATATCTTGACTATACGCTAATGGTACAGAGTAGGCGCTCTTCTTTTCAAGAGGTGAAGAGGAAATTGCGCACCATGAATCTCAAATATGCGCTACTATTCCCAGCATGTCTGAAGATCATCTACGAGCAGAAGACCTACTTTTTTTAAAGTCCAGAAGATGTCGAGGAATGGCTGGAAGTTATGGAACCTACACAACTCTCGGGCCGTGCCCCATCCGGCGCGCGTGGCCCTGGAGCACCATGATACCGTCGTTCGCAGCGAGTGACTGAATCCACCAGCGTGTTGCCCTTATCTGGACCCACACAGCACCAAGTCCAGACAGGTAAAGAGACGGCTCTATCTGCTGCAAACGCCTTCAGGGACAACCCCTCCGGCAGGCTGTCGGAATCGTCGGAATGCAGCACAGTCCGTTCGGACTCGGACGACAGCCTACAACTCTTTCCCACTGTGACACCGCAAACGGCAGATGGAATACTGGGATAGCAGCTTTCTAATACTGTCTGCCTTGCTGGGAGCTGTCGTCCTGGGACGCATGGCCGGGGCGCCGTTCCCCGAACACTCACATATCCTTTTTTGCTTTGGCTCTTTCTAAGAAACTATGTATAATGCAATTCTCTACATGTTACGCTTGGGCTCCAGAGAGGTCCAGGTTATGTGTCTCTTTATATGATGGCGTTAGCTGCCAAACCCCACTTTGCAACTGCTACAGTTTATTATGTTTCATTCCAATGTTCATCTTGTTTGGTCTTGCCTGGTTTAGGTTGTAGGCATGACCTGGTATTAAGTTTAGGTTGGGGGTTCCATGGCTCTGGCGAACTACTGATGCCACATCTCACAAGTTTACATGGTCCACTGCAGGGTAGGAGATCAACAGGACTGAATGGTACAGCAAATATTAGACAAATATACATTTATTACATGGAACGTCCGAGGGTTAGGATCTGTGTACAAGCGGCACATAATACATGCATTTTTGCTACGCCGAGGGGCACAGGTGGTATTCCTCCAGGAATCGCACCTCTTGGAGGCAGAAGCCGCGAAAATGAGGAAGGAATGGAGGGGTCAGGTCATAACTACAAACTACTCTGCTTTTGCCAGGGGGGTGATGATCTGAATAAGAGGGGGAGTATCATTTGTGGTGCTAAATAAACGGGTGGATTCACAGGGCAGGTACATATTCTTGCGCGGTAAGCTTGACGGTATGCCAATTATCCTAGGGAGCATCTACGCTCCGAATTATGACCAACACAAATATTTTTTGGGTCTGAACTCCATACTGGCGGGTTGGGAAGCATATCCATGGCTCATAGGAGGCGACTGTAATGCGGTCATGGACGTGTCCCTAGATCGGTCACATCCACCCCTGAGAGACACAATGGCTCGCAGACAGGTGGAAGCACTTTGTGATTGGGCGAGGGGTTGGTCCTTATGCGACACGTGGCGATTCAAAAACCCGCTCCACAGGGAATACTCCTTTTTTCCCCCAGTGCACCAGTTTCATACCAGGATAGACAGGATTATGTGCTCTACTCCATAGCGGATCAACTTATAGAAACCATGCACCTAGCAAAGACCTTCTCTGATCATAACCCCCTAGAAACAGTTTTTAGCTGGGGCAGGCTACCTTCCCCGGTTCCTACCTGGCGCTTATGGCCTCAAACACTGGAAGACTCGGTTTTCCGCGATACGCTATCCACAACACTTCAAAATTATTTCACAGAAAATCATAATACTGCTTCCACAATACTGGTCGAATGGGATGCGGTAAAAGCTGTTATTCGAGGGGAAGCAATCAGTGCCACAGTGGGAGCCAGACAGGAAATACACAGGAGGCTGCAGGACACAGAGTCCAGCATGTCACAACTAGAACAAGGGGCAATGCATGACCCCATTGCAAGAAACACGCATTCAACACGCAGAAATACTTGAAACACTGAGGTAATAGATTACAGATCTTATACACAAATGCATCATTCGGACGCAGACAACTCAGGCACTCTCTTGGCAAAGCTGATCAGAAATGATCCTCCCATTACTGTCGTTAGCTGTATTAACTTGCCAGGGGGAGGAACCGCGACCACACAATATACTATTAGTGAAGCCTTTAGTAAACATTATGAGGAACTGTACAGTGCACCCCCTCTAATGGAGGAGTCCTCCATCGACGACTTCCTCACGAAGTTACCCTACCCGCGGGTCCCGATAGGCATGAAGAAGGACCTGGAGGGACCCATTACTAGGGCAGAGATTAAGGCAGTAATAGCCGGGCTCTCGTGCAATAAAACACCAGGCCCAGATGGCCTACCAGTAGAATTCTTTGCAGCATATTCTGAAGTATTGATCCCACGGCTGGAAGATATTTATAAGACATTGCTCGAACTGGGACATCTTCCTCGTACCACTGTGCAGGCGCTGGTGGTGTCACTGCCTAAACCGGGCAGGGACCCGACCGACATGTCAGGGTATCGCCCCTTGTCACTGCTATGCACGGAGTATAAAATCTTAAGTACGATGCTGGCGAATAGAATTCAGCCCTATCTTAACAAGTTGATCCATATCGATCAATTTGGGTTTATACCAGCTAGGAGTACCTCCTTGAACTTGCGCAGGTTGCACCAGATTATGTCTATTGATCTTACACCTTTTCCAAACGCGGGCTGCTTGTCTCTGGACATGTGACAAGCGTTCGACACATTGTCTTGGGAATATATGTTCAGGGCCATTGCTCGTTTCGGCTTACCTCCCGCATATGTACAATGGGTAACATTGTTATACGCGGCACCCACCGCAAGAGTTCGAACGGGGAAACTGATCTCCAGAGAATATGGTATTCACAGAGGTACGCGCCAGGGCTGCCCCCTGTCCCCGATACTGTTTGTTTTGGCGCTGGAACCATTGGCACTCCGCATACGGCAAGAGGCGACAGGTTGTGGAATCCCCATAGGCACTGCCGTGCATCTCGTGTCGGCTTATGCAGATGACCTTATCTTATACCTCACAGACCTGTTGAAGGGTCAGGGCTCGCTTCCCCATTTCTTTGCTGATTTCGCACTAGTATCAGGCTTATCCGTTAATGACTCTAAATCCAATGCCTTTTTCTTCCAAAATCGAAAGCACCCGGATTATATTGGTTTCCGAGAGCTCCGACTGCCAGTTGCCCCCCACACTTTCAAATACTTGGGAATTAACATCTATCGCTCACACGCGGACATGATGGAGGGCAATTTGGGTAAGGCTATTCACGGTATACACTCACAGGTAGCCTTCTGGACCACGTTGCCTTTATCGGCTATGGGACGCGTGGCTCTATCTAAGATGGTGGTACTTCCCCGTCTGTTGTATTATTTCACGAACTTGCCACTACTCATTCCCACAACAATCTTTAGTGCATTAGATACTATCCTGATAGACTTAATATGGGGTACAGGCCGTCGCCGGATGGGCCTCAAAAAGCTCCACATCAATACACGGGAAGGCGGACTGGGGGCGCCGGATTTAAGAGCCTATTATTACGCATGCCAAATACAGTGGCTGTCCTATTGGACGGCGGGTCGCAACTTACAAGAGATTGACTATAGCACCAGACACATTGAGCAGGGAGCACTCCATGCCTTACTGCTACCACATAGTAAACCACCACCAGGACTACCAAACTTCCTTCACATGGCACTACGCTGCTGGGGAAAGGCGCTTCGCTAAACTTCTGGGGGTGGAAGATATGCCGACAACATTCCACTGGTAGGGATACCATTGGCGAATGGCAGACTGATGCAACGAGCGCTTGGGCCTTGGACGGAGGCGGGGGTGGAGTCCATTGGGGCACTATTTGGTGACGGGACACTCATGGATCACGACACCTTTATACGTGTTACGGGAGCGCCTGCTGCATTGTATATGACACGTGCAGCGCTAATCCACTACATTAAGAGACACTGGGGGCCACAGCAGGAGGAACCACAATCAAACGCGCTTATAAAATCACTTTACTATATGGGGCGTGGAAGCCACCTCGTCAAATGGTTATACCTCAGTATTCGCATGCATGCCCGGCCCCTGCTAGACACCAAAAAAACACAAAGGTTGGCAGACCTGGGGCGGGACTTAACGGCCAGAGAATGGAGGGACATACTAGAATACCAGCGAAAGATACCACGCAATGCCAAGTTCAAGTTTATACAATGTATGATTGTACATAGAGCTTACCTGACCCCGCGTAGGCTACATGGAATGTGTCCGGAAACGCTGCATCAATGCCCACGATGTAAACTGCCTGAAGCAGATTTGCTTCATATGTTGTGGACATGCGTAGATCTTACTGAGTTCTGGATGGGGGTTAGACGAATGACAGAAGAAGTTACACACCTGTCCATGGGAGACACAGCATTGGAGCACATATTAGGTGTTCGTAGACGGACAAAAACACACAAGGTGCAGCTACGCTTTCTAGACTTAGCGCTAATAGTCGCAAAGAGATCGATCACTATGCGCTGGAAATCACCCAGAGCCCCCACTGCATCTATGTGGCATGGCGAATTACTTAGATGGGTAGGAGCTGAAAGTGCGGCATTGCGTAGAGAAGAGGCCCGTGGCCTAAGGAAAAATCCAATCTCCCTGGAGTGGGACACAATGGTGGAAGCCTATAAAAATATCAGCCCTGATGATGCTCCTACCGTTCCAAGCACTCAATAGTAACTGAAATAGAATGGAATGGAATACGGTTCCGCACAGTGGATACGGAAGGAGCAGTGTGACTATGATACGTATATAAAGCAATGCATTGTATGGAGATGGTTACTTGAAGTGTAGACTGAACAGCCAGAGCCAGTTACGGAAGGTGGGGTGGGTATTAGAAGGGTGGAGGATACGGCCATGGGTGTTGATTTGTTGTGAATATTCTTATAAACGTACTGTACAGCATACAACAGGAGGTATCTGTCCAGAAACAGTCACCAACTGCAGCATCCCCGGAAACGCATGATGTTGCTGACAGAACTTATTGTGTGATAGACTTCTATGTCATAGAACTATGGTGTTGTATATAGGCACTGTGCATAATGTGTTTATTGCTTGGATGAAGAAATGGAGAAAAATAAAAAATAAAACAATAAAGTTTGTTTAAAAAAAACAAGTCTTTTTCTTTTGCTTTTCTCTTTCATACACACGATTGTTTTATCCAATGTTCTCATTCTCTTCAATATTAATATGAATCATTTTCGTTTCAATTCAAAAGCACTATCTACTACACTTTCAATATGTTGCTTTTTCTTGTACGCTGCTGATCTTCTTTTACATTTTTTGCAATCTTTTAATAAATGTTTAATTACTCTGCTTCTAAACATTTTTATATGTATCTCCTTATATTGTTTTTGCCTTC
Organism: Calotriton arnoldi; assembly: GCA_963921515.1. NCBI lineage: Eukaryota > Metazoa > Chordata > Amphibia > Caudata > Salamandridae > Calotriton > Calotriton arnoldi. Next base: position 1,352,423 of record CAWUFW010003281.1, on the reverse strand, counting down.
TTATACTATGTGTTGTTTTCCATTATCTAATGTTTTTTTTACCGTTACAATTCTTCTTTTCCTTCTGGTTTGTTGTAAAACTTTTCTTTTGCTTTCATTATTATTGACTTTTTAAAAATATTTCTCCAACTGATTTATTGAACTGTTTAGTGCTCTTACCAGAAAGGATTTTATCCTGAGTAACATTTTGGTCTTTTTCTAATGTACTCTTTTTACTTTTCTTTAAATAGTACTATTTTCTTTGTTCTCTTCTCTTTTCATGGTTTCTTGCCATCTTCAATTTGTGATCCAAATAAAATAAATTTCTAAAAAACAAAGAACAGTTTCAAAAGTGTGCTACATCAATTAACAATTTTAAATCAATTACATATCAATATTCATAATAACCACTAAGCAATTACTTACAATTACATTGTTATTCTCTTCATAACAAATAAAAAAAGAAAAGTGCAGAAATAAGCAAGAGTACTGCAGAAAGAAGAAGAAAGGTGCTGAAAGAGAAAGAAAGGTGGAAAGAGAAAAATAAAAGGTTGAGACAGCCAAGAGAGATGCACAAAGAAGCAACACAGGTATAGAAAGATGCAAGAGAAGTGCAGAAAGAGGTAACAGAGGTACAGAAAGAGGCAATAGGGGTGCAGAAAGAAGCAACAGAGGTGCACAAACATGCAAGAGAAGTGCACAAAGAGGCAAGAGAGATGCAGAAAGAGGCAAGAGAGATGCAAAAAGAGACAAGTGGGGTACAGAAAAAGGCAAGAGGGGTACAAAAAGAAGCAACAGAGGTGCAGAAAGAGGCAAGAGAAGTGCAGATAGAGGAGGAAATGTGCAGAAAGAGGCAAGAGAGGTGCAGAAACAGGCGACAGAGGTGCAAAAAGAGGGATGAAGAGTGCAGACAGAGGCAAGAGGAGTACAGTAAGAAGCAACAGAGGTGCAGAAAAGGCAAGAGAGGTACATAAAGAGGAGAAGAGGTACAGAAAAATACAAGAGAGGTTCAGAAAGGGACAAGAGACGTGCAAGAAGAAGCAAGAGAGGTACAGAATTTGACAACAGATGTGCAAAAGGAAGTGAGGGAGGTTGAGAAAGAGGGAACAGGGGTGCAGAAAGAGGCAAGAGAGGTGCATAAACAGGAAACAGAGGTACAGAAAGAGAGAAAATGGGTGTAGAAAGAGTTAATCCAGGTATAGTAAGAAGCAAGAGAGGTGCAGAAACATGCAAGAGAAGTGTAGAAAGAGGCAAGAGAGGTGCAGAGAAAAAAAAGACAGGTACAGAAAGAAACAAGAGGGGTGCAGAAAAAGGCAAGAGGGGTACAGAAAAAAGCAAGAGAAGTGCAGAAAGAGCCAACAGAGGTACAAATAGAGACAAGAGAAGTGCAGAAAGATGCACAAAGAGGCAAAAGTGGTGCAGAAAGAGGGAAGAAGGGTACAGAAAGAAGCAAGAGAAGTACAGAAAGAAGCAAGTGAGCTGCAGAAAGAAGCAACTGAGGTGCAGAAAGAAGCAACTGAGGTGCAGAAAGAACTGAGAGAGGTGCAGAAAGAGGCAAGAGAGGTTCAGAAAGGGACAAGAGACGTGCAAGAAGAAGCAAGAGAGGTACAGAATTTGACAACAGATGTGCAAAAGGAAGTGAGGGAGGTTGAGAAAGAGGGAACAGGGGTGCAGAAAGAGGCAAGAGAGGTGCATAAACAGGAAACAGAGGTACAGAAAGAGAGAAAATGGGTGTAGAAAGAGTTAATCCAGGTATAGTAAGAAGCAAGAGAGGTGCAGAAACATGCAAGAGAAGTGTAGAAAGAGGCAAGAGAGGTGCAGAGAAAAAAAGACAGGTACAGAAAGAAACAAGAGGGTGCAGAAAAAGGCAAGAGGGGTACAGAAAAAAAGCAAGAGAAGTGCAGAAAGAGCCAACAGAGGTACAAATAGAGACAAGAGAAGTGCAGAAAGATGCACAAAGAGGCAAAAGTGGTGCAGAAAGAGGGAAGAAGGGTACAGAAAGAAGCAAGAGAAGTACAGAAAGAAGCAAGTGAGCTGCAGAAAGAAGCAACTGAGGTGCAGAAAGAAGCAACTGAGGTGCAGAAAGAAGCAACTGAGGTGCAGAAAGAACTAAGAGAGGTGCAGAAAGAGGCAAGAGAGGTTCAGAAAGGGACAAGAGACGTGCAAGAAGAAGCAAGAGAGGTACAGAATGTGACAACAGATGTGCAAAAGGAAGTGAGGGAGGTTGAGAAAGAGGGAACAGGGGTGCAGAAAGAGGCAAGAGAGGTGCGTAAACAGGAAACAGAGGTACAGAAAGAGAGAAAATGGGTGTAGAAAGAGTTAATACAGGTATAGTAAGAAGCAAGAGAGGTGCAGAAACATGCAAGAGAAGTGTAGAAAGAGGCAAGAGAGGTGCAGAGAAAAAAAAGACAGGTACAGAAAGAAACAAGAGGGGTGCATAAAAAGGCAAGAGGGGTACAGAAAAAAGCAAGAGAAGTGCAGAAAGAGCCAACAGAGGTACAAATAGAGACAAGAGAAGTGCAGAAAGATGCACAAAGAGGTAAAAGTGGTGCAGAAAAAGGGAAGAAGGGTACAGAAAGAAGCAAGAGAAGTACAGAAAGAAGCAAGTGAGCTGCAGAAAGAAGCAACTGAGGTGCAGAAAGAAGCAACTGAGGTGCAGAAAGAAGCAACTGAGGTGCAGAAAGAACTAAGAGAGGTGCAGAAAGAGGCAAGAGAGGTACAGAAAAAAAACCAAAAGAAGTGTAGAAACAGACAAGAATAGTGCAGAAAGAGGCAAGAGAAGTGCAGAAAGTAGCAAGAGAGGTGCAGAAAGAGGCAAGAGGGATGCAGAAAGTGCCAAAAGATGTGCACAAACAGCCAACAGAGGTGTAGAAAGAGGGAAGAAGGGTGCACAAAGAGGCAAGAGGAGTGCAAACAGAAGCAACAGAGGTCCTGAAAAAGATTGTAGAGGTACAGAAAGAGGAAAAAGAGCTGCAGAAAAAGGCAATAGAGTTTCATAAAAGGACAAGAGACATGCAAAAAGAAGCAAGAGAGGTGCAGAAATTGGCAAGAGAGGTGCAGAAAGAGGTGAGGGAGGTGCAGAAAAAGGGAAGAGGGGTACAGAAAGAGGCAAGAGAGGTGCAAAAACAGGCAACAGAGGTACAGAAAGAGGGAAAAAGGATACAAAAGAGGCAAGAGGAGAACAGAACGAAGCAAAAGAGGTACAAAAAAGGCAAGAGAGGTATAAAAACAGACAAGAGACGTGCAGAAAGAAACATGAGATGTTCAGAAATTGGCAATAGAGATACAGAAAGAGGTAAGGGAGGAGCAGAAAGAGGCAAGAGATATGTACAAAGATGCAAGAGAACTGTAGAAAGAAGCAAGTGAGCTGCAGAAACAAGCCAGTGAGGTGCAGAAAGAACCAAGAGAGGTGTAGAAAGTGGCAAAAGAGGTACAGATAGAAGCAAGAGAAATACAGAAAGAGGCAAAAAAAGTGCAGAAAGAGGCAAGAGAAGTGCAGAAAGAGGCAAGAGAAGTGCAGAAAGAGGCAACACAACAACAGAAAGAGAAAAGAGAGGTGGAGAAACAGGGAAGATGGATGCAGAAAGAGGAAAGAGGAGTGCAGAAAGAAGCAAGAGAAGTGCAGAAAGAACCAACAGAGGTGCAAAATCAACAAGAGAAGTGCAGAAAGAGGCAAGAAAGGTACACAAAGAGGCAAGAGAGGTGCAGAAAGAGGGAAGAAGGGTGATAAAGAGGGAAGAGAAGTACAGAAAGAAATAACTGAGCTGCAGAAAGAAGAAACTGAGATGCAGAAAGAACAAAGAGGGATGCAGAAAGAGGCAAGAGAGGTACAGAAAGAAGCAAAAGAAATGTAAAAAAGGGACAAGAAAAATGAAGAAAGAGGCAAGAGTATTGTAGAAAATGGCAAGAGAGGTGCAGAAAGAGGTAAGAAGGGTGCAGAAAGAGGCAAGAGGAGTACAGAAAGAAGCAACAGAGGTGCAGTAAAAGGCAAGAGGGGGTGCAGAAAGAGGGAAAGAGGTACAGAAAAAGGCACGAGAGGTATAGAAAGGGACAAGAGACATGTAAAAAGAAGCAAGAGAGGTGGAGAAAAAGAGAGTGATGTGCAGAAAGAGGCAAGAGAGATGCAGAAAGAAGAGAGTGAGATGCAGAAAGAGGCAATAGAGATGCAGAAACAAGCATGTAATATGCAGAAAGAACCAAGAGAGGTGCAGAAAGAGGCAAGAGGGGTGCAGAACGAAGCAACACAGGTGCAGAAAGAAACAACAGAAGTGCAGAAAGAAGCAGCAGAGGTGCAGAAAGAGGCAAGAGAGGTGCAGAAAGAGACAGAAGAAGTCCAGAAAGAGGCAAGAGAGGTGCAGAAAGAGGCCCAAGAGGTGCAGGAACAGGCAACAAAGGTACAGAAAGAAGGAAGAAGCGTGCAGAAAGAGGCAAGAAGACGGCAGAAAGAAGCAACAGAGGTGCAGTAAAAGGGAAGTAAGCTGCAAAAAGAGGCAAAGAGGTGCAAAAAGAGGCAAGAGAGGTACAAAAATAGACAAGAGAGGTACAGAAAGAAGCAAGAGAGGTGCAGAAACATGGAAGAGGGATGCAGAAAGAGGCAGGAGGGGTACAGAAAGAAGCACGAGAAGTGCAGAAAGAAGTAAGAGAAGTGAAGAAAGAAACAACAGAGGTGCAAAAACAACAGGAAAAGTACATAAACAGGCAAGAAAGGTGCACAAAAGGCAAGAGAGGTACAGATAGAGTAAAGAAGGGTACAGAAAGAGGCAAGTTAGCTGCAGAAAGAAGAAACTGAGGTGCAGAAAGAACTATGAGAGGCGCTGAAAGAGGCAAGAGAGGTGCAGAAAGAAGGAAGAGAAGTGTAGAAAGAGACAAGAAAAGTGCAGAAATACACAAAAGAAGTCCAGAAAGTGGCAACCGAGGTTCAGAAAGAGGCAAGAGTGGTGCAGAAAAAGAAAAGAGAAGTGCACAAACAGGCAAGAGAGATGCACAAAGAGTGAAGAAGGGTGCAAAACATGGGAAGAGGAGTGCAGAAAGAAACAACAGAGGTGCAGAAAAAGGAAAAAGAGGTGCAGAAAGGGGCAAAAAGGTACAGTAAAAGGGAAGAAAGGAGCTGAAAGGGACAAGAGACGTGTAGAAAGAAGCAAGAGGGGTGCAGGAATTGGCAAAAGAGGTACAGAAAGCAGTAAGGGAGGTGCAGAAAGAGACAAGAGAGGTGCAGAAACAGCCAAGAGAGGTGCATAAAGAGGCAAGAGAGGTGCTGAAACAGACAAGAGAAGTGCAGAAAGAGGCAAGAGAGGTGCAGAAATTGGCAAGAGAGGTACAGAAAGACACAAGAGAAATCCAAAAAGTGGCAAGAGATTTGCAGAAAGAGGCAACAGGGGTACAGAAAGATGCAAGAGAGTTGCACAAACAGGCAACAGAGATGCACAAAGAATGAAGAAGGATACAAAAAGAGGGAAGAGAAATGCAGTAAGAAGCAACAGAGGTACAGAAAAGGTGAGAGAGGTCCAGAAAGAGGCAAAGAGGTGCAGTAAAAGACAAAAGACGTGCAGAAAGAGGTACAGGAGGTGCAGAAAGAGACAGGAGAGGTGCAGAAAGAAACAAGAGTGATGCAGAAAGAAACAACAGAAGTGCAGAAAGAAGCAACAGAGGTGCAGAAAGAGGCAAGAGAGGTGCAGAAAGAGACAGAAGAAGTCCAGAAAGAGGCAAGAGAGGTGCAGAAAGAGGCCCAAGAGGTGCAGGAACAGGCAACAAAGGTACAGAAAGAAGGAAGAAAGGTGCAGAAACAGGCAAGAAGACTGCAGAAAGAAGCAAAAGAGGTGCAGAAAAAGGGAAGAAAGCTGCAAAAAGAGGCAAAGAGGTGCAAAAAGAGGCAAGAGAGGTAGAAAAATAGACAAGAGAGGTACAGAAAGAAGCAAGAGAGGTGCAGAAACAGGGAAGAGGGATGCAGAAAGAGGCTGGAGGGGTACAGAAAGAAGCATGAGAAATGCAGAAAGAGACAAGAAAAGTGCAGAAATACACAAGAGAAGTCCAGAAAGTGGCAACAGAGGTGCAGAAAGTGGCAAGTGGGGTGCAGAAAAAGACAAGAGAGGTGCACAAACAGGCAAGAGAGGTACAGAAAGAAGCAAGAGAGGTGCAGAAACATGGAAGAGGGATGCAGAAAGAGGCAGGAGGGGTACAGAAAGAAGCACGAGAAGTGCAGAAAGAAGTAAGAGAAGTGAAGAAAGAAACAACAGAGGTGCAAAAACAACAGGAAAAGTACATAAACAGGCAAGAAAGGTGCACAAAAGGCAAGAGAGGTACAGATAGAGTAAAGAAGGGTACAGAGAGAGGCAAGTTAGCTGCAGAAAGAAGAAACTGAGGTGCAGAAAGAACTATGAGAGGCTCTGAAAGAGGTAAGAGAGGTGCAGAAAGAAGCAAGAGAAGTGTAGAAAGAGACAAGAGGGGGACAGAAACACACAAAAGAAGTCCAGAAAGTGGCAACCGAGGTTCAGAAAGAGGCAAGAGGGGTGCAGAAAAAGACAAGAGAGGTGCACAAACAGGCAAGAGAGATGCACAAACAGTGAAGAAGGGTGCAAAACATGGGAAGAGGAGTGCAGAAAGAAACAACAGAGGTGCAGAAAAAGGAAAAAGAGGTGCAGAAAGGGGCAAAAAGGTACAGGAAAAGGCAAGAAAGGTGCAGAAAGGGACAAGAGACGTGTAGAAAGAAGCAAGAGGGGTGCAGAAATTGGCAAAAGAGGTACAGAAAGCAGTAAGGGAGGTGCAGAAAGAGACAAGAGAGGTGCAGAAACAGCCAAGAGAGGTGCATAAAGAGGCAAGAGAGGTGCTGAAACAGACAAGAGAAGTGCAGAAAGAGGCAAGAGAGGTGCAGAAATTGGCAAGAGAGGGACAGAAAGACACAAGAGAAATCCAAAAAGTGGCAAGAGATTTGCAGAAAGAGGCAACAGGGGTACAGAAAGATGCAAGAGAGTTGCACAAACAGGCAACAGAGATGCACAAAGAGTGAAGAAGGGTACAAAAAGAGGGAAGAGAAATGCAGTAAGAAGCAACAGAGGTACAGAAAAGGTAAGAGAGGTGCAGAAAGAGGCAAAGAGGTGCAGTAAAAGACAAAAGAGGTGCAGAAAGAGGTACAGGAGGTGCAGAAAGAGACAGGAGAGGTGCAGAAAGAAGCAAGAGTGATGCAGAAAGAAACAACAAAAGTGCAGAAAGAAGCAACGTAGGTGCAGAAAGAGGCAAGAGAGGTGCAGAAAGAGACAGAAGAAGTCCAGAAAGAGGCAAGAGAGGTGCAGAAAGAGGCCCAAGAGGTGCAGGAACAGGCAACAAAGGTACAGAAAGAAGGAAGAAAGGTGCAGAAACAGGCAAGAAGACTGCAGAAAGAAGCAAGAGAGGTGCAGAAAAAGGGAAGAAAGCTGCAAAAAGAGGCAAAGAGGTGCAAAAGGAGGCAAGAGAGGTAGAAAAATAGACAAGAGAGGTACAGAAAGAAGCAAGAGAGGTGCATAAACAGGGAAGAGGGATGCAGAAAGAGGCTGGAGGGGTGCAGAAAGAAGCATGAGAAATGCAGAAAGAGACAAGAAAAGTGCAGAAATACACAAGAGAAGTCCAGAAAGTGGCAACAGAGGTGCAGAAAGAGGCAAGTGGGGTGCAGAAAAAGACAAGAGAGGTGCACAAACAGGCAAGAGAGGTACAGAAAGAAGCAAGAGAGGTGCAGAAACATGGAGGAGGGATGCAGAAAGAGGCAGGAGGGGTACAGAAAGAAGCACGAGAAGTGCAGAAAGAAGTAAGAGAAGTGAAGAAAGAACCAACAGAGGTGCAAAAACAACAGGAAAAGTACATAAACAGGCAAGAAAGGTGCACAAAAGGCAAGAGAGGTACAGATAGAGTAAAGAAGGGTACAGAAAGAGGCAAGTTAGCTGCAGAAAAAGAAACTGAGGTGCAGAAAGAACTATGAGAGGCGCTGAAAGAGGCAAGAGAGGTGCAGAAAGAAGCAAGAGAAGTGTAGAAAGAGACAAGAAAAGTGCAGAAATACACAAAAGAAGTCTAGAAAGTGGCAACTGAGGTTTAGAAAGAGGCAAGAGGGGTGCAGAAAAAGACAAGAGAGGTGCACAAACAGGCAAGAGAGATGCACAAAGAGTGAAGAAGGGTGAAAAACATGGGAAGAAGAGTGCAGAAAGAAACAACAGAGGTGCAGAAAAAGGAAAAAGAGGTGCAGAAAGGGGCAAAAGGTACAGTAAAAGGCAAGAAAGGTGCAGAAAGGGACAAGAGACGTGTAGAAAGAAGCAAGAGGGGTGCAGAAATTGGCAAAAGAGGTACAGAAAGCAGTAAGGGAGGTGCAGAAAGAGACAAGAGAGGTGCAGAAACAGCCAAGAGAGGTGCAAAAAGAGGCAAGAGAAGTGCTGAAACAGACAAGAGAAGTGCAGAAAGAGGCAAGAGAGGTGCAGAAATTGGCAAGAGAGGTACAGAAAGACACAAGAGAAATCCAAAAAGTGGCAAGAGATTTGCAGAAAGAGGCAACAGGGGTACAGAAAGATGCAAGAGAGTTGCACAAATAGGCAACAGAGATGCACAAAGAGTGAAGAAGGGTACAAAAAGAGGGAAGAGAAATGCAGTAAGAAGCAACAAAGGTACAGAAAAGGTAAGAGAGGTGCAGAAAGAGGCAAAGAGGTGCAGTAAAAGACAAAAGAGGTGCAGAAAGAGGTACAGGAGGTGCAGAAAGAGACAGGAGAGGTGCAGAAAGAGGCAAGAGTGATGCAGAAAGAAACAACAGAAGTGCAGAAAGAAGCAACAGAGGTGCAGAAAGAGGCAAGAGAGGTGCAGAAAGAGGCAAGAGTGATACAGAAAGAAACAACAGAAGTGCAGAAAGAAGCAACAGAGGTGCAGAAAGAGGCAAGAGAGGTGCTGAAAGAGACAGAAGAAGTCCAGAAAGAGGCAAGAGTGGTGCAGAAAGAGGCCCAAGAGGTGCAGGAACAGGCAACAAAGGTACAGAAAGAAGGAAGAAAGGTGCAGAAACAGGCAACAAGACTGCAGAAAGAAGCAACAGAGGTGCAGAAAAAGGGAAGAAAGATGCAAAAAGAGGCAAAGAGGTGCAAAAAGAGTCAAGAGAGGTAGAAAAATAGACAAGAGAGGTACAGAAAGAAGCAAGAGAGGTGCAGAAACAGGGAAGAGGGATGCAGAAAGAGTCTGGAAGGGTACAGAAAGAAGCATGATAAATGCAGAAAGAGACAAGAAAAGTGCAGAAATACACAAGAGAAGTCCAGAAAGTGGCAACAGAGGTGCAGAAAGAGGCAAGTGGGGTGCAGAAAAAGACAAGAGAGGTGCACAAACAGGCACAAGAGGTACAGAAAGAAGCAAGAGAGGTGCAGAAACATGGAAGAGGGATGCAGAAAGAGGCAGGAGGGGTACAGAAAGAAGCACGAGAAGTGCAGAAAGAAGTAAGAGAAGTGAAGAAAGAACCAACAGAGGTTCAAAACCAACAGGAAAAGTACATAAACAGGCAAGAAAGGTGCACAAAAGGCAAGAGAGGTACAGATAGAGTAAAGAAGGGTACAGAAAGTGGCAAGTTAGCTGCAGAAAGAAGAAACTGAGGTGCAGAAAGAACTATGAGAGGCGCTGAAAGAGGCAAGAGAGGTGCAGAAAGAAGCAAGAGAAGTGTAGAAAGAGACAAGAAAAGTGCAGAAATACACAAAAGAAGTCCAGAAAGTGACAACCGAGGTTCAGAAAGAGGCAAGAGGGGTGCATAAAAAGACAAGAGAAGTGCACAAACACGCAAGAGAGATGTACAAAGAGTGAAGAAGGGTGCAAAACATGGGAAGAGGAGTGCAGAAAGAAACAACAGAGGTGCAGAAAAAGGAAAAAGAGGTGCAGAAAGGGGTAAAAAGGTACAGTAAAAGGCAAGAAAGGTGCAGAAAGGGACAAGAGACGTGTAGAAAGAAGCAAGAGGTGTGCAGAAATTGGCAAAAGAGGTAGAGAAAGCAGTAAGGGAGGTGCAGAAAGAGTCAAGAGAGGTGCAGAAACAGCAAAGAGAGGTGCATAAAGAGGCAAGAGAGGTGCTGAAACAGACAAGAGAAGTGCAGAAAGAGGCAAGAAAGGTGCAGAAATTGGCAAGAGAGGTACAGAAAGACACAAGAGAAATCCAGAAAGTGGCAAGAGAGTTGCCGAAAGAGGCAACAGGGGTACAGAAAGATGCAAGAGAGTTGCACAAACAGGCAACAGAGATGCACAAAGAGTGAAGAAAGGTACAAAAAGAGGGGAGCGAAATGCAGTAAGAAGCAACAGAGGTACAGAAAAGGTAAGAGAGGTGCATAAAGAGGCAAAGAGGTGCAGTAAAAGACAAAAGAGGTGCAGAAAGAGGTACAGGAGGTGTAGAAAGAGACAGGAGAGGTGCAGAAAGATGCAAGAGTGATGCAGAAAGAAACAACAGAAGTGCAGAAAGAAGCAACAGAGGTGCAGAAAGAGGCAAGAGAGGTGCAGAAAGAGACAGAAGAAGTCCAGAAAGAGGCAAGAGAGGTGCAGAAAGAGGCCCAAGAGGTGCAGGAACAGGCAACAAAGGTACAGAAAGAAGGAAGAAAGGTGCAGAAACAGGCAAGAAGACTGCAGAAAGAAGCAACAGAGGTGCAGAAAAAGGGAAGAAAGCTGCAAAAAGAGGCAAAGAGGTGCAAAAAGAGGCAAGAGAGGTAGAAAAATAGACAAGAGAGGTACAGAAAGAAGCAAGAGAGGTGCAGAAACAGGGAAGAGGGATGCAGAAAGAGGCTGTAAGGGTACAGAAAGAAGCATGAGAAATGCAGAAAGAGACAGAGAAGTGCAGCAATACACAAGAGAAGTCCAGAAAGTGGCAACAGAGGTGCAGAAAGAGGCAAGTGGGGTGCAGAAAAAGAAAAGAGAGGTGCACAAACATGCAAGAGAGGTACAGAAAGAAGCAAGAGAGGTGCAGAAACATGGAAGAGGGATGCAGAAAGAGGCAGGAGGGGTACAGAAAGAAGCACGAGAAGTGCAGAAAGAAGTAAGAGAAGTGAAGAAAGAACCAACAGAGGTGCAAAAACAACAGGAAAAGTACATAAGCAGGCAAGAAAGGTGCACAAAAGGCAAGAGAGGTACAGATAGAGTAAAGAAGGGTACAGAAAGAGGCAAGTTAGCTGCAGAAAGAAGAAACTGAGGTGCAGAAAGAACTATGAGAGGCGCTGAAAGAGGCAAGAGAGGTGCAAAGAAGCAAGAGAAGTGTAGAAAGAGACAAGAAAAGTGCAGAAATACACAAAAGAAGTCCAGAAAGTGGCAACCGAGGTTCAGAAAGAGGCAAGAGGGGTGCAGAAAAAGACAAGAGAGGTGCACAAACAGGCAAGAGAGATGCACAAAGAGTGAAGAAGGGTGCAAAACATGGGAAGAGGAGTGCAGAAAGAAACAACAGAGGTGCAAAAAAAGGAAAACGAGGTGCAGAAATGGGAAAAAAGGTACAGGAAAAGGCAAGAAAGGTGCAAAAAGGGACAAGAGACATGTAGAAAGAAGCAAGAGGGGTGCAGAAATTGGCAAAAGAGGTACAGAAAGCAGTAAGGGAGGTGCAGAAAGAGACAAGAGAGGTGCAGAAACAGCCAAGAGAGGTGCATAAAGAGGCAAGAGAGGTGCTGAAACAGACAAGAGAAGTGCAGAAAGAGGCAAGAGAGGTGCAGAAATTGGCAAGAGAGGTACAGAAAGACACAAGAGAAATCCAAAAAGTGGCAAGAGATTTGCAGAAAGAGGCAACAGGGGTACAGAAAGATGCAAGAGAGTTGCACAAACAGGCAACAGAGATGCACAAAGAGTGAAGAAGGGTACAAAAAGAGGGAAGAGAAATGCAGTAAGAAGCAACAGAGGTACAGAAAAGGTAAGAGAGGTGCAGAAAGAGGCAAAGAGGTGCAGTAAAAGACAAAAGAGGTGCAGAAAGAGGTACAGGAGGTGCAGAAAGAGACAGGAGAGGTGCAGAAAGAAGCAAGAGTGATGCAGAAAGAAACAACAGAAGTGCAGAAAGAAGCAACAGAGGTGCAGAAAGAGGCAAGAGAGGTGCAGAAAGAGACAGAAGAAGTCCAGAAAGAGGCAAGAGAGGTGCAGAAAGAGGCCCAAGAGGTGCAGGAACAGGCAACAAAGGTACAGAAAGAAGGAAGAAAGGTGCAGAAACAGGCAAGAAAACTGCAGAAAGAAGCAACAGAGGTGCAGAAAAAGGGAAGAAAGATGCAAAAAGAGGCAAAGAGGTGCAAAAAGAGGCAAGAGAGGTAGAAAAATAGACAAGAGAGGTACAGAAAGAAGCAAGAGAGGTGCAGAAACAGGGAAGAGGGATGCAGAAAGAGGCTGGAGGGGTACAGAAAGAAGCATGAGAAATGCAGAAAGAGACAAGAAAAGTGCAGAAATACACAAGAGAAGTCCAGAAAGTGGCAACAGAGGTGCAGAAAGAGGCAAGTGGGGTGCAGAAAAAGACAAGAGAGGTGCACAAACAGGCAAGAGAGGTACAGAAAGAAGCAAGAGAGGTGCAGAAACATGGAAGAGGGATGCAGAAAGAGGCAGGAGGGGTACAGAAAGAAGCACGAGAAGTGCAGAAAGAAGTAAGAGAAGTGAAGAAAGAAACAACAGAGGTGCAAAAACAACAGGAAAAGTACATAAACAGGCAAGAAAGGTACACAAAAGGCAAGAGAGGTACAGATAGAGTAAAGAAGGGTACAGAAAGAGGCAAGTTAGCTGCAGAAAGAAGAAACTGAGGTGCAGAAAGAACTATGAGAGGCGCTGAAAGAGGCAAGAGAGGTGCAGAAAGAAGCAAGAGAAGTGGAGAAAGAGACAAGAAAAGTGCAGAAATACACAAGAGAAGTCCAGAAAGTGGCAACCGAGGTTCAGAAAGAGGGGTGCAGAAAAAGACAAGAGAGATGCACAAATAGGCAAGAGAGATGCACAAAGAGTGAATAAGGGTGCAAAACATGGGAAGAGGAGTGCAGAAAGAAACAACAGAGGTGCAGAAAAAGGAAAAAGAGGTGAAGGAAGGGGCAAAAAGGTACAGTAAAAGGCAAGAAAGGTGCAGAAAGGGACAAGAGACGTGTAGAAAGAAGCAAGAGGGGTGCAGAAATTGGCAAAAGAGGTACAGAAAGCAGTAAGGGAGGTGCAGAAAGAGACAAGAGAGGTGCATAAAGAGGCAAGAGAGGTGCTGAAACAGACAAGAGAAGTGCAGAAAGAGGCAAGAGAGGTGCAGAAATTGGCAAGAGAGGTACAGAAAGACACAAGAGAAATCCAGAAAGTGGCAAGAGAGTTGCAGAAATTGGCAACAGGGGTGCAGAAAGATGCAAGAGAGTTGCACAAACAGGTAACAGAGATGCACAAAGAGTGAAGAAGGGTACAAAAAGAGGGAAGAGAAATGCAGTAAGAAGCAACAGAGGTACAGAAAAGGTAAGAGAGGTGCAGAAAGAGGCAAAGAGGTGCAGTAAAAGACAAAAGAGGTGCAGAAAGAGGTACAGGAGGTGCAGAAAGAGACAGGAGAGGTGCAGAAAGAGGCAAGAGTGATGCAGAAAGAAACAACAGAAGTGCGAAAAGAAGCAACAGAGGTGCAGAAAGAGGCAAGAGAGGTGCAGAAAGAGACAGAAGAAGTCCAGAAAGAGGCAAGAGAGGTGCAGAAAGAGGCCCAAGAGGTGCAGGAACAGGCAACAAAGGTACAGAAAGAAGGAAGAAAGGTGCAGAAACAGGCAAGAAGACTGCAGAAAGAAGCAACAGAGGTGCAGAAAAAGGGAAGAAACCTGCAAAAAGAGGCAAAGAGGTGCAAAAAGAGGCAAGAGAGGTAGAAAAATAGACAAGAGAGGTACAGAAAGAAGCAAGAGAGGTGCAGAAACCGGTAAGAGGGATGCAGAAAGAGGCTGGAGGGGTACAGAAAGAAGCATGAGAAATGCAGAAAGAGACAAGAAAAGTGCAGAAATACACAAGAGAAGTCCAGAAAGTGGCAACAGAGGTGCAGAAAGAGGCAAGTGGGGTGCAGAAAAAGACAAGAGAGGTGCACAAACAGGCAAGAGAGGTACAGAAAGAAGCAAGAGAGGTGCAGAAACATGGTAGAGGGATGGAGAAAGAGTCAGGAGGGGTACAGAAAGAAGCACGAGAAGTGCAGAAAGAAGTAAGAGAAGTGAAGAAAGAACCAACAGAGGTGCAAAAACAACAGGAAAAGTACATAAACAGGCAAGAAAGGTGCACAAAAGGCAAGAGAGGTACAGATAGAGTAAAGAAGGGTACAGAAAGAGGCAAGTTAGCTGCAGAAAGAAGAAACTGAGGTGCAGAAAGAACTATGAGAGGCGCTGAAAGAGGCAAGAGAGGTGCAGAAAGAAGCAAGAGAAGTGTAGAAAGAGACAAGAAAAGTGCAGAAATACACAAAAGAAGTCCAGAAAGTGGCAACCGAGGTTCAGAAAGAGGCAAGAGGGGTGCATAAAAAGACAAGAGAGGTGCACAAACAGGCAAGAGAGATGTACAAAGAGTGAAGAAGGGTGCAAAACATGGGAAGAGGAGTGCAGAAAGCAACAACAGAGGTGCAGAAAAAGGAAAAAGAGGTGCAGAAAGGGGTAAAAAGGTACAGTAAAAGGCAAGAAAGGTGCAGAAGGGGACAAGAGGCGTGTAGAAAGAAGCAAGAGGGGTGCAGAAATTAGCAAAAGAGGTACAGAAAGCAGTAAGGGAGGTGCAGAAAGAGACAAGAGAGGTGCAGAAACAGCCAAGAGAGGTGCATAAAGAGGCAAGAGAGGTGCTGAAACAGACAAGAAAAGTGCAGAAAGAGGCAAGAAAGGTGCAGAAATTGGCAAGAGAGGTACAGAAAGACACAAGAGAAATCCAGAAAGTGGCAAGAGAGTTGCCGAAAGAGGCAACAGGGTTACAGAAAGATGCAAGAGAGTTGCACAAACAGGCTACAGAGATGCACAAAGAGTGAAGAAGGGTACAAAAAGAGGGGAGAGAAATGCAGTAAGAAGCAACAGAGGTACAGAAAAGGTAAGAGAGGTGCAGAAAGAGGCAAATAGGTGCAGTAAAAGACAAAAGAGGTGCAGAAAGAGGTACAGGAGGTGCAGAAAGAGACAGGAGAGGTGCAGAAAGATGCAAGAGTGATGCAGAAAGAAACAACAGAAGTGCAGAAAGAAGCAACAGAGGTTCAGAAAGAGGCAAGAGAGGAGCAGAAAGAGACAGAAGAAGTCCAGAAAGAGGCAAGAGGGGTGCAGAAAGAGGCCCAAGAGGTGCAGGAACAGGCAACAAAGGTACAGAAAGAAGGAAGAAAGGTGCAGAAACAGGCAAGAAGACTGCAGAATGAAGCAACAGAGGTGCAGAAAAAGGGAAGAAAGCTGCAAAAAGAGGCAAAGAGGTGCAAAAAGAGGCAAGAGAGGTAGAAAAATAGACAAGAGAGGTACAGAAAGAAGGAAGAACGGTGCAGAAACAGGCAAGAAGACTGCAGAAAGAAGCAACAGAGGTGCAGAAAAAGGGAAGAAAGCTGCAAAAAGAGGCAAAGAGGTGCAAAAAGAGGCAAGAGAGGTAGAAAAATAGACAAGAGAGGTACAGAAAGAAGCAAGAGAGGTGCAGAAACAGGGAAGAGGGATGCAGAAAGAGGCTGGAGGGGTACAGAAAGAAGCATGAGAAATGCAGAAAGAGACAAGAAAAGTGCAGAAATACACAAGAGAAGTCCAGAAAGTGGCAACAGAGGTGCAGAAAGATGCAAGTGGGGTGCAGAAAAAGACAAGAGAGGTGCACAAACAGGCAAGAGAGGTACAGAAAGAAGCAAGAGAGGTGCAGAAACATGGAAGAGGGATGCAGAAAGAGGCAGGAGGGGTACAGAAAGAAGCACGAGAAGTGCAGAAAGAAGTAAGAGAAGTGAAGAAAGAAACAACAGAGGTGCAAAAACAACAGGAAAAGTACATAAACAGGCAAGAAAGGTGCACAAAAGGCAAGAGAGATGCACAAAGAGTGAAGAAGGGTGCAAAACATGGGAAGAGGAGTGCAGAAAGAAACAACAGTGGTGCAGAAAAAGGAAAAAGAGGTGCAGAAAGGGGCAAAAAGGTGCAGTAAAAGGCAAGAGAGGTGCAGAAAGGGACAAGAGATGTGTAGAAAGAAGCAAGAGGGGTGCAGAAATTGGCAAAAGATGTACAGAAAGCGGTAAGGGAGGTGCAGAAAGAGACAAGAGAGGTGCAGAAACAGCCAAGAGAGGTGCATAAAGAGGCAAGAGAAGTGCTGAAACAGACAAGAGAAGTGCAGAAAGATGCAAGAGAGGTGCAGAAATTGGCAAGAGAGGTAAAGAAAGACACAAGAGAAATCCAGAAATTGGCAAGAGAGTTGCAGAAAGAGGCAACATGGGTACAGAAAGAGGCAAGAGAGTTGCACAAACAGGCAACAGAGATGCACAAAGAGTGAAGAAGGGTATAAAAAGAGGGAAGAGAAATGCAGTAAGAAGCAACAGAGGTGCAGAAAAGGTAAGAGAGGTGCAGAAAGAGGCAAAGAGGTGCAGTAAAAGACAAGAGAGGTGCAGAAAGAGGTACAGAAAGAGGCAGGAGAGGTGCAGAAAGAGGCAAGAGGGATGCAGAAAGAGCCAAGAGAGGTGCACAAACAGGCAACAGATGTCCAGAAAGAGGGAAGAAGGGTGCAGAAAGAGGCACGAAGAGTTGCAGAAAGATGAAACAGAGGTGCAGAAAGAGCCAACAATACTGCACAAAAAAGCAACTGAGGCGCACAAAGAGACAAGACAAGTACAGGAAGAACAAAGAGAACTCCAGAAGTCAGTCAGTCAAATATCTTTATTCGGCTGACTTGCAGCCATAAAAGAATAGATCATAAAAATATTTAAAACACAAATTAAAAATGTGATACAGACAATGTATGGTACACTTCAAGACAGTGGTGATTCATTTTCGAAGTGTAATAAAGGTAATTAATTAAGTTAATATTTCTACGGAATAGCAGCATGATCTAGAAACAGTGTATAATGAACTTTGTGAAAAAGCCTCTGTCCCATGGACCATAAAATCCAAAAATAATTCATTAAAAATCAAACAAAAGAAATCATTTCCCAACAATATTGCGTAAACTGACAGCTGTAGAGATATATCTGTAGACCATTAAACAAGTGAATTCATCATTTAAAAGCTGGAAATGATATAAAGCTGTCCGAGAACTCCAGAAATTTAAAGCACCAATCCTTCCCATGTCACTGTTGTAAGTCTCACCATATTCCTGAAAGCATGCATGCATGTGTCTATGCATTTTGCTTGTGGCATCATACATAAAAGAAACATACAAATATGATATATACACAGGTGCATATCACATGTGAGAATATATGTACAAATAGACACATACCTCAGTCACGAGAGCACGCAGACCTTTAAACTTGACTCAGTGCACTTCCCACATCAAACAAAGACCTACATTTACACACCCTACTTCAAATATACCTTTCCACAGACTCATAGAAAATAGCCTAATCACTAATCCCTCTGCTTATATCTTTTAAACCTCACTTTTCTGCTACACCTTCATTTTTCACCGAACGGTCAGAATGTTAGACCTATCAAATTTAAAACAGCAATCCTTCCCATGTTACTGTTGTAAGTCTCACCATATTTCTAAAAGCATGCATGCATGTGTCCGTGCCTTTTGCTAGTGGCGTCATACATAAAAAGAAACATACAAATTGTTGTATACCTGTGTTTCAAATGTCTAGCATCTTTAGATGCATAACATGTGTGAGAATACATGTACAAGTAGGGACATACCTCAGTCACAAGACCACGCAGACCTTTAAACTTGACAGACTGCTCTTTAACCCTGGGCGTAGTTCGCGAAGTAACGCTTCGCGAAGCTACGCAAAGTGCAGTTCGCACTACGCGAGCTACGCGTAGCACTACGCGAACTGCGTAGTGCGTGTTCGCAATGATTGCACAGTGCCGGATGCTTGTCCGCACTGTGCAATCATTGAAAACGGCATCTTGCACAGTGCGAGCAGTCTTTACTGCCGCTCGAGTAGATTTTTACTCGAGCGGCAGCTTTCTCAACGCGGACTGGTAGTTTCTCATCGCGAGCGGTCGCGAGCATACGCGACCACTCGCAATGAGAAACCTGACCTCCCGCGTTGAGAATCTCGCCGGGAGGTTTATTTTCACGCTCGCGATCAGCAACTTGATGTTGCTGATCGCGAACGAGGAAAAAGTCTCGCCGGGATGTCATTTGCTTGCTCGCGGTCGCCAACTTGACGTTGAGGACCGCGAGCAAGCAAAAAATGACCGCTGCACTACGCTACGCGTGTTTGCACTGTGCTACGTGCAATTCGCGTAGTGCGAAGTAGCGCAAACTTCGCAAACTACGCGAGCGTAGCGTAGTTTTCCGCCCAGGCCTACTGCTCTTCCCATTTTAAGCAGACACCAAAATGAATACGGCATACTTCAAGTGTTCCTTTACAGAGACTCATACAAAGTACCCTAATCACTAATCCCTATGCCAACATACCTTAAACCTCACTTTTCTGCTGCAACTTCATTTTTCACCGACTGCTCACAATGTTATACCTACCAAATTTAAATCAGCAATCCTTCCCATGTCACTGTTATAAGTCTAACCATATTTCTGAACGTATGCATGCGTATGTCTGTGTCTTTTGCTAGTGACAAGATACATAAAAAAACATAGAAATACTTGAATATCTGTATTTCAGATTGCATACTCTCTAAATTTATGTAGAAGAAAGTGTATGTATTCCTTTCTGATCATAATACAGGGAAAATGGGTATAGAGTTATATAGACTGGGATATAGTTTAATACATCTGTCAATATGAATTAAACATCAGTTTTCTGTACTACTTTCATTAGAGACTCAGGACGCACACAAATTACTATGCACAACCTATTTCAATCTTCATTTCAGTACAATAAACCAAACTACAATACACTTTCATACAATTGGTAACATATTTCAAACATCACACTTCTCTAATACTTTGCAAACTTTATAAATAATGCTTTTCAAAGTTAAAAATATCACTACAAAGACTGAAGCACTACTACACAATACATAATACACTTTACAAATTTGTAACTCGCCTCTTAAATAGTATTGCAGAATATGAAATATCAGAAACTCATAAAAGATTTTCTTTCCAACACAATAAATGTGATGCACCACTCTCAACAAGGTAAAACCAGTAACGGCAAACTTTCCCCCTCTTTCTGCACACAAATGAATGTAAGTAACAAATCAAAATGCTTCCTTCATTATTTCAAATTCTGAAACCCATTTCTATTGGTTAGACATATTAACCCTTGATTAAACTCTTCTAAAGTTATCCAAACTGGTTCAATTTACTGGAGTTGCGACTTCACCCCGGTACCGCAGTGTAGCGTCGCGATGGAGACGCGAACCCTTAGAGAGCTCAAAAACCTATTTCCAGTAATACTAGTATTATTTTTCAACAACACACCACTTCTAAATATAATACTGATTTGGGAAAAATTACTTTATTAGCATATAACTTATATATACGTTAGCATTTCATATTTTAAAACCACAGTTAAGTTTCAACCCTTCCCCCATTCTGTTTAATCCTTGTTTCCATAGTAACACTTTCTGCAACATTCAACAGCACCAGAAGGTCGCAAGTTCACCATATTTTGAAGTTCAACACACTAGCTTACAAATGCAAATAGCAGGTGTGGTTGACTTTTGCAAAATATTACCTTATCCTATCTACTGTACCTTTCAAACATTTTTCAATAACCAATCAGAAACATGCTTGTTCAGGAAAGTAACATGTGTCCTATTTCTTAAGTACACAGTGTTTATAACCAACCAATCAGTTATCAGCTTTTTCTAAAACAGCACCATCTCCACCATTTTAGATACCTCTCATTCCACCAACTGACTTACTCAGCTACAGACATCTTTTGATTCCTTCCACACACCCCTTCAAAATTCTTACAGTATAGATGTTAGGCCATAGCTATGTTTTCTGGGGCAAAAGGTATGCTGAACACAGAGGTATTGACAGAAACCTAGGTTTGCAAAATGTGGATTTTAAATGGTTTGCACAGAGAGGATTAAAGTGGCATCAATTGATGCCTTTGGTTAAAACCTTTTTGCATCTCCAACCCCCTGATCTCATGATTGTGCACTGTGGTGGCAATGACCTAGGCACATTGACTGGGGTAGGGCTGGAAATCCTAATGCAGGACACCTTTGCACAACTGCTGTTGCTTTTCCCTCAAACTGTCTTTGTATACTCTAACATATGCCAAAGACAGAAATGGAAGTGGTCAAATCAATTCTGTCTACAGATTGAACAGGCTAGGAAGAGTGTCAATAAAGCTGTTTCTGCTTACCTCAGAGACCATAGGATGGGCTCCATCTATAACAGCAATCTATGTTTTGATATGCATGACATCTACAGAAGTGATGGAGTTCACTTCACAGATGAAGGGAACAGAGTGTTTCTCAACAACCTTAAGCTGTGCCTCCGCACTTACATGTAGCTCCAACAAAGTCATAATGAACACAGCGGCTCTTGTTAGAGCCACCCTACAACCCAACAGTGAAACATATATTTTTTGACATTTTTGCTGTTTTTAAATATTTTCTGGATTTGCGAACCCGTCGCGAATCCGTAAAACAAAAGCACAAATTCAATGTACTACAACGCATTTCACTGTTCAAGTTTAACTTTTAATTTATATTTTTTTATATTATTTCTAACTCTATCAATTTTAATGTAACTATTAACTTCAATCTCACTAGCTCTATAAAAAAGTTCACAACTGCAACACTACCTTCTGAATTGTATACTATATCATTATTTATTTAAGGTGAATCTGTGAATCCACTGTGACGTTAGACTGGGGGGCTGCGCTGAGAGCCAAACAGGGTTGCGACTCCTACCATGAGAGAAAAAAAAATATTTAATGCCCCTCACTTCTATAGGCTGATTTCGGCCCCGGGGACCCCATCCCCCGAGGCCAGGCCAATTTTTTAAAAACATTTTAAAAAGGGAGGAGTCCCCCATGCTGTTTATTACTAAAGCCCCAGGGAGGTGGCGGCCCCCGGGGCAGCACAGGGTGGGCAGTAGGCCTGGGCAGAAAACTACGCTACGCTTGTGGAGTGTGCTTAGTTTGCGCAACTATGCGCTACGCGAATCGCACGTAGCACAGTGCAAAAACGTGTAGCGTAGCAGGCATTTTTTGCTCGCTCGCGGTCCTCAACGTCAAGTTGGCGACAGCGAGCGAGCAAAATCAACATCCCAGCGAGACTTTTTTCTCGTTCGCGATCGGCAACATCAAGTTGCCGATCGCGAGCGTAAAAAATAAACTTCCCGGCAAGATTCTCAACGCGGGGAGGTCAGGTTTCTCATTGCGAGTGGTCTACTCGAGCGGCAGAAAACGACCGCTTGCACTGTGCATGATGCCGTTCGCAATGATTGCACAGTGCGGACAAGCATCCGGCACTGTGCAATCATTGCGAACAGCATTTCCCTACCGCACTACGCAGTTCCCGTAGCTACGCGTAGCACGCGTAGTGCAAAGTACACTTTGCGTAGCTACGCGTAGCGCGACTACGCGAACTACGCCCAGGGTTAGTGGGCAGGAGCCCCCTCACGCCTTTTAAATTAAATTAAAAAAAGCCCTGGGGAGGTGGCGGTCCCCAGGGCTGCGAGGGCCCACGTGTGCCCACTTCATATTACGGCATTGCCCCCGGGACCTGGCCCACCCGGGGACTTAAAGAAAACGAAGCGCAAGAGCCCGCACTTCGTTTTTTAAAAAACTGTCTGCTGGATCTGTGCACCCAGCGCAAATCTTGCCAAATTTCTTTTAAAAAACATCCTTTTTTGGCCCTGGGGGTCCCTGTGAGATCCACTGAGCAGGCCTAGGGGGTCAGGGTGTTTCTACCCTGCACCCTTTTCTTGTTTTTTTACCTTTTTTTCTTGTGACTCGGTTCAACCGAGTCACAAGATGGCTGCCAACACTTCCTGGTTTGAAGTGGTGGCAGCCAATCAGATTTCAGGCACGAGATCGGCAGGGTTCGCAGATCCTCCCCGTCCCCAGTTGTATATCTGTAAATATTTAATTTTCTCAAAAACTAC
The DNA here is from genome assembly GCA_963921515.1 of Calotriton arnoldi. Lineage (NCBI taxonomy): Eukaryota > Metazoa > Chordata > Amphibia > Caudata > Salamandridae > Calotriton > Calotriton arnoldi. Next base: position 1,330,376 of record CAWUFW010003281.1, on the reverse strand, counting down.
TGAGCGGATTTACACCATTTCTCAAAAAGAGTGAACTCTAGACCAAGAGATACCTTTCTGCCTAATTTGGTGTAATTCCATTCAGCAGTTCGGGCAGCGTCAACAGTTTCCTATGGAAATTAAAATGGAGAAATCGTGTTTTGGACCCCCCTTTTCTCTCAGCCCCCGCTTGATGAATCACCCCGAAACTTTCAAGACAGCAGCTGAGCTGAACGCCCCATTAGTTTGGAAGATTTTGCAAGGATTCGTCAAACGGCGCCAAAGATATTGGCAAAAGAAAAAACACTTTTTGAATAGAAACAAGGTCCTAACTATAACTACCTACTGGCGACCGCCAGTAGGTAATATATATATATATACCCACAGGTATATATTTATATATACCCACACACACAGCTTTCATGCAGCGATAAAAATGTCAAGATAATGCTTGTACTTATGTTCCTGCTAGAGAGAGAGAGATCGGACTGTTGTCTAGTGGCAGTTTTGACGCCATAATGTAGCGCAGTGGGCCTGCTGGAACAAACAGATCTGTATTTTATGTGGATAGCTAAGTGAATTAGTAAAGCCAGGTATTACAAACTCTTTAAAACAATTGAAATGTATGTGAGAGAGGGGCTGTGGAGAGATGACAGGAACGTTTGCTGGGTCATGGTGAGGGAATCCAAGGAGGTCATAACATAATGTGCATTGTAAAGAGTACGTTCACCCTTGGGCATCTCGGCGATGAATAACATGTTCGTTGGAGGTCATGGGAGGGGGCGCCACCAGCGCTAAAGGACGTGATGATGGGTATGTGGCAAGGTTAAGTAGTACTGTGTCTCATTTGTATTTCTAAGTGTCTATGGAGATCCTGCTGATTTTGGAAAGGCAAGGTAAGGAGACTTCATCATTACTGACTGTTGCACACATCATTCACACGCACACCCACCAACACTTTGAACAACCTATCTGCCTTCTATGTAGGATAGTGTTTTAAAAGGAAGGTTTTACGCACTAGCAGAGATTGCTTATCATTGGGTGAATGCTGCCCAGGCACTAAATCTGGTTCAGGAGTCCAGCTCTGAGGCAGGATCAGAGACTGAGACAGCAGATACTGAGACAGCAACTGAGGGAGCAGACAATGGAGCAGAATCTGGGATTGATTTTTCAGTTGGCGCTGTTCCATCCAACGACTCATCTTCCAGTGATTCTGAAGGAGTCAATGACAGTCGTGCTGTCCCTTCACAAGCACAGTCTGTGCAGCAGAACACCAGTAGCAGGTTAGAGCAACCCAGAGAGCAGGCACGTGCGGCGGCAAGCACAGACGGAGTGCTCTCTTGTCAGCCTCCCAATTTAGTTCAGCCCCAAATTCTGCCTTTCACTGGCGACACTGGATGCAAAGTCAACACAGCAATTTTTTTGCCAATTGACTACATCCATCTCTTTTTAATGTTGACTTCCTTAATGAAATTGTGCAGCGAAGAAATTTGGGTGCAGAAACATTTCTGAGGGAGCATGGAGGCACTCTCAGGCCTCATTCTAAGGTACACAAGTGGACTCCCACTTGATTAGGGATTTAAAGATATTTTTGGGCCTCATGCTCAAAATAGGGGTAGTGCATAAACCAACCTTGCTGTGCTACTGGTCTACTCGCATGGTTAGGTTACCCCCCATATTTGCACCATGCATGAGCAGAGATCGTTTTTTGCTATTGCAGTGCATGCTGCATTTCAATGACAATTCTACTCCATTGCCCGGGCCCATCCAGATCATGACAGGTTGCTCAAAATTTGGCCTGTCGTGGAACATTCGTCTGGCAGACTTCCAGAGCTTTATACTTCTTAACCCCTTTACCGCGGCCGAAATTCCGCCGCGGTGTAGTGGCTTTGAAGAGTGGGCGGGCCGCGTCGGCCAACGGACGTGTGCAGCACTACGGAGGTAGTGCTCGCGACGGCCGTTGGCCGACAGAAGCAGCGAACGGGTTAAAAGAATATAGCCATCGATGAGTCCTTGATCCTGTAGAAACGGCGGCTGCTGTTAGAGAGTACATTCTGAGCAAACAAGCTTGCTATGGCATCAAGCTGTACATGCTGTGTGAGAGCTCGACTGGCTATGTGTACAGCTTGAGAGTATATATGGGGAAGGACACAACTGTAAACCCTGTAGGTTGTCCTCCCATGCTAGGGATCACAGGAAAGATTGTATGGAAGCTTGTCCGGCCACTCTTTCACAAATTTTATAACCTTTATGTGGCCATTTTCTATACAGGAGTAGAGCTGTTCAGTGAGCTAATCAAAGCTGGCAATGTGTACAATTTGTTGTCACCGCAAAGGATTCCCACAGGAGCTTGTTTGCAAGAAGCTCCAGAAATCCCAGAGCACTGCTTTGAGTTCCAATGAACTGCTCACAGTCAAGTTCTCAGATAGGCATGATGTGTACATGCTCACTACAGTTCATGATGAGAGCACTTCCCCTGTCATGGTTTGGGGTCAGATGGCCGAAGTCCGCAATCCCATCTGTATACATGATTACATTAGGTACATGGACAGAGTGGACGTGAATGACCAGGTTCTTTAGCCATACAATTCGAGTAGTAAAACTCGCACATGGTATAAGAAACTCTTTACCCACCTGCTCCAGATGCCAACATACAAAGCGTATGTTGTTTATCGTCAGACCAACACAGGAAGACTCATGTCTTTCCTTGACTTTCAGTTGTCTGTGATTGAAAGGCTCACTGCTACAGAAGCAGCGGCCTCCACTTCATGTATTCTGGAGGATGTGGCAAGGCTGCAGGAGCGGCACTTTGCTGATAAAATTCCTGCAACACCCAAAAAGGAGCGACCATGTCATTGTTTTAAAGTGTACTCGATGCAGGGAAACAGGCAGGAGACTCGTGTTTACTGTCCCCAGTGCCCAAGTAAGTCTGCCTTCTGTTTTCCTACTTGCTTTATGTTGTATCATACCAAAGCAAAGTACTGGGAAATTGACTGAGGTAGAACTACCATTAGGTAAAGCTTTCAATTGCTGTGAATGGATGTCTACTGTCTTTGGGCCACTACTTCGATAGGCAAGCAGCCGCAGAATATTTGTTCCTCTACTTCAGGAAATCATGGACTTCTCGACACCTTTATCTGCTTTCAGAACGTGGCAGTTCGCCAATTGACAAGTGCATTATAGTCCCCACACTGCACATACTGGTGGACAGAACATGCATCGCGTTATCACGGAGTACCCTGTTTGGCAAAATGTTAAAGGCTTGACTGGATTTTGAAGTGCTTGTTAGGGAACTTATCTACACTACACAAGGACCACCCTGATTGCCATTGAGAACCAGAGTAAGTGTATTAAGTCAAACAAATATCCAATGGGACTTAGTCACCATCATTTCGACTTGTTTTGGGAAGTGTGCAAACTCCGGGCCTGATTCACAGAACTAACTTACGTCAAAAATGTAAAGTTAGTACTTTTTGGTATTCACAGAATACACTTACTCATTTTGGTATTCACAGAATGAACTTACTCATTTTGGTATTCACAGAATGAACTTACTCATTTTGGTATTCACAGAATGAACTTACTCATCCTAACTTTATGTCCGCACTCGGGTCGGACATTCCGGGCCGGAGGCGGAGATCTGGGGCCGGAGGCGGAATCTCCGCCTCCGGACCGGAATCTCCGCCTCCGGACCGGAATCTCCGCCTCCGGCCCGGAAACTCCTATTCCGGGCCGGAAAAACAGCATTTTGGCCATCTGAGTATTTCAAGTGCCTACCATCCCCCAACATGCTCCAGCTGAAGTCAATTAAGACTAACTGCAAAACCAGCACCACATAAAAGCAGCACACATTCAAAGACCAGGTTTGGCCACAGAGAGTTCCTGTTTGCTTTGCTGTTCATCGCTACTGCAAAATGTACACACTGAGGAGGAAGAAGAACTTCACAACTGAGGAGACCACCATGATTGTGGAGTTCATTGTGAGGCACCACAAATGCCTACATGGTCTCCCACCTTACTGCACCAGTGGCAGACAGAAGGCAGCTCTCTGGCAGCAGTTAGCCACTGCTGTCACAGCATTGGGGGAGGATGTGCGCACAGTCCGTGAAATAAAGAGGAAGTGGCAGGATGAAAAGAAGAGTGCGAAGGAGAAGTACTCCAGGATTGAGTTAAACAGAGTTCTCCCTGCCTCACAATCTGGACCCCGCCTCCGTCTCACACCACTAGAGGAGGATATCATCACTACAATCCACCCCCACATGCTCCATGGGCTGCCTGTGAGTGTTGTCCGCAATGTGGCACCAGGTAAATGGGATGACAAGAACAAGTATACAAAATGTATGTCTGTGTCGCACTGCCATTGTGAGTAAGGAAGTTGTCCAAAGTTCATATACAAATATAGTCAGTCAGAGGCTCATGTGTTTCCCTCTGTATGTTGCACCACAAGTCCCAGAATCCTTTGTATGTGAAATGGCAAATCCCTTTCACACTATTAAATACAAAGGCCCAGTACTGATGCTGTGTGTATATACCTAACACCGTTAAGTAGCAATTGTCAAAGCGTCCCTTCCACTTATCCAGATGCGGCTGGGTCAGTCAAGAACATAAGGGGGTGGGGGTGCGGTGCAGAGGCAAATCAACAGATAACAGAATAGAGAAAATAACTATAAAATATCCTACAAAAAACTCACCTTGGGCCTACCAAAATCACATTACTGTAGGTGAGAGAATCCTCATTTCAAAATATTTCATTGCCATATCCCATCGTTAAATTCCCACCCTGCCACGCCATCACATCACCAACACACCACTGCTCCTACCTGCACCGGCTGTGGCAGTACTTCACAATACTGTTAGCATGCAGAAGAGATGAGGAAATGTCTGACAAGTTCCACATGTACATTGTCCATGTGTTGATTTTTCTCTCTTCTCACCCATTGACACATTCAGCCAGAGTACAGACAACCACAGTAGCAGAGGTCCCTGCATCTTCTGGGAGGAAACATCATCCAGAGCAACGTAGAGCACACTCACCAACTGGTAAGTCAAACTTGTCAGGAGATGGTCAAAATGCACACATAGGCAGCAGACAACAGAGGGAGATACATAGTGTCTGCATCTCAAAGCAACTGGAGAGGAAAAGCTAGCCTTACAACTATTCGAATTCTCAAAGGACATTTACCTTTACCAAACTTTATCTGTGAATGGCAAAAGACAAAACATAACATATCTAGGCTCATCATATCATTGTGTTTACAGAACATTACATGTAGTCCACCAACAGTTCCAGGCCTGGGAACTCGATTGTGGAATTGAGTGCCAGTGCAAGTCTAAATGTATCCACCTCTAGATTGCAATTATTTTTGTAGCCTAAATCAAAAAACCTATAAGAACAAATATGACAATGATGAACAAGAAGTGAGATTCAAATATCAGGATTGAGAACGCGTCCACTGTCCAACTTAGAATGTTTCTTTTCCATACATGAATTTGTCAAGTCCAACCAGCTGGTCATAGATGTCACAATTGTATGGTATGTCTATTGGTCCATTAACATGATAGTGGACCTTACTTCAGGAAGAGTTGTTGTGTCAATTTGATAGACGTTGTTACTAGGCAGTGGGGCCATAATAAGTTGGATGTGGGATCACTCATGATAATTTGTGGTAGATACTGCTGCAACGGTAGGGCCCTCACTCCTTGTGCTCATCCTTCCTGCCCCATACTGAGTGCATCACATGTGGCAGCCGAAATGTAAAGTTGCAAACACACTTCTCATTGTAGGTCCAATGATGTCCTCCCAGAGTCCAAGACACACATTGACTTCTGCTACAAGGTTGGCTGTGACATCTGGTCGGGGACCACACACTGTGCCGGTGCAGGGCCATGGTAAGTAAACCCAGGAACAATGAACCTGAATGCTCATGCTCATGAAATGTGCCTTTAATCTCCGCTGTATGTTGTATGTGTTTCACATAACTGTTGTCCTGCATCACAATATGCCTACATATGGCATTGAACCATATACCAGATCACACCATGGTGGCTAGTGAAAGGATGTCACAAAACATATGACAAGTGAGTGTAGAATGGACATAAAAATAGTATAAAGTGTCACATGAAGTGTGCTAGACACAACTGGATCGTAATTCAATGATATGAAAACTCCCTAGCAGAATTCCAAGGGACAAAACAATTTGAAATTGGTGTGGATGATGCTCGCACTGATGCCAGTTCTGTACGTTTGTGATGGATGTATGGGCTGCCAAGGTGAATCTTCAGGAAGTCACATTTCAAAATCCCTTGGCTGAAAGACCCAAACAAAATCCAGTGTAGGCGTCAACCATTGAAGATTCACAACATTCCCACAATGTGGTATCCTAGTCAAATGTTGCACTCTGCTTGCCTCCTCTTCTACTGTATCCACCTATATAAGTGAGTGTATGATATCTGAGGGAAGGATGTCTGCTGTACAACACCTCATCCGTTGTCAGCTTAGTTCTACCATGATGTAGGAAATGGATAATGGGAACAGAGGACACTCCAAGGATGAACATAACAAATGTGTGATCTCTCAATCCAAAATGAGCTTTGTGACTCCATTGTTAGGGAAGCACAAATGACACACAAAAGGTACCTGACGATTGCACATCTCATATATGAACTGCAATGCAATGTTTGAACTGATGTGCAAATGTGAAACTGGTCACAGACATCATACTCATGAGACATATTAGTCTTAACGGTGAAGGTGTAAGTAATGTAATGCGGTGGCGTCCTGATCATTTCTCCCCTTCCTTCCTATATCAGTAACCTTCTCATATATGTCTGTCTGTTAATGTGCCATCTCATTGATGTCAGTGCTGTGTGGAGGTACAGCTGCCAATTGCTGCATGTGAGCAGGGGCCCACATGTAAAGTCCATGAGGTAAACATGCTGCACATTGTCCAGGAATATCCTATCAATGGTCATTGAGAATGACATGTACATGTTAGCTCATAGCTACCATCTGGTGTACTGAAATATGGATATGTATGTCTCATCACAGCTGCTGACAGAATGAGACCAGTGCGGCATAGAACACCATCCCGGGGAATGCAAGACATCCTGGCTGCAGCTGTGAAACCCTCTCGCACATGTACATCAGGTAAATGTGGTGTGAAGTGTTTCCCTATCAAAACCATGACAAACATCAAAACCCCCTTCTGCATAGAACCTGCAGTTGTTGTTGACAAAGTTTCATCCATATCATAAGTGTCACATGTGCCTGTTTGTAAATTTGTAATGCAGATGATTGACATTGATGTCACTTCCCTCTACAGCTGCTGGATTGGGGAACACTTCGTCAACAGTACCTATGAGGGGCACGGTTCAGCAGTTGACATCAGGGAGGATTGCAGAATGACCCAAAGCTGTGGATGGAGTTGGTAAGTTTGCTTTATCAGTGTACATCTCCGTTTCACCCCTCAGTGCTATTGTGTGAGCTGTCACCTGTAGGGGTACCCAAACCAGGTCACATGTGCGTCATCTGTTGATGCAAAGTACAGTAGAACCAACCCTTGTGTTGCACCACATCTCATACTAGGTCAATTACTTATCCTGTGCAAACCTCTGTGTTCCAGGTGATGATGACGATGAGGAGGATGGACCTTCCACCAGTGTTGGGCGGCGGGCAATCAGAGGTGAAAATCCACTGCTCCTACAGGCAGTGATGTCAGCTGCAAGTACTGTGCAAGAGGAGAAGGAGGAGGAAGTACCTGGGGAGGATGAAGTATCGGACGATAGTGACTGTCTGTTCATCCCCTCAGAGGATGAAGAATCTGATGCCATGGACAGTAATTTTCCAACATCGCCCACATTTAGCAAGGCCTCACACCCTCCGCCCAGCAAAGTGTGTCAGCCTCCTCCAATGAAAAAGATTGCCTGTCCACAGCCTAGAGATAACCAGCCACAGCTCACCCACACACCAACTCAGACCTCACTCCCTCACAGCCCTCACATCCGGGACAGACATGGTGGTTCCCCTACACACTCCTCCCCGTACAGTGTATCCCAGGCATCACCTTCACCATCTGAGGGAAGTACCAACCCTGTTGTGGTGCAGGTATCCCCTGGGCACCATTCTCCTGTCCACAGGCTTCCACATGCCAACACCCCCCCTGCTGTTGGACCTGGGGTCTCATCCATGGCCGACCCCTGCAGAGAGGGCCTGCACATGGCCGTGGTGGCCAGTGGGAGCAGGACTTCTACAAACAGCAGACAGATGTGAGGCAGGACATTCGTGCCATAGGGGCCACCCTGTCAGACATGTCTGAGGCCCTGCGCCAATTCCCTCAGGTGGTGGACAGACAGACCCATGTTTTGGATAGGTTGGATAGAACTTGGCAAGACATGTCCAAGAATATCAGAGACATGATATCTTTCCAAAGGGAAGAGAGTTTAAGACACCATGCCTTGGCCATGAAGATGATGGATGGCATGATGAAAGTGATCCAACGTCTCCCTTCATGGTCAACGCTGGGAGGGGAGCTATCACATCTGCCTACAGCACATCACACCCACACACCGCCCCCCATCCAGGCACTCCCCCCACCTGCACATCCACCCCCATCCCCTGAACAGGCACTAACACCACCTGCACAACATCCCCCTGTCCATGCACATACACCAAGTGTACAGACACAATCCGCCCCTGCACATGAACTTCACCCTGTACAGGCACATGCACGAGACCAACCTGCACCTCGCCGTCAACCCGGACTTAATCCCTCACAGCGGTCATCACCCCCGAAATTGCGAAGTCACAAGCACGATCCCCAGTGATCACATCCCAGGAACTGCTTTGACCAGTGTGAATATGTGTCACTAAAAAATAAATCTGTTCCCAAGTCAAAATTCTGTGGCGTTTCATGTCCTGATAGGCTAATGATCACCAAGTTAGTTGGCATAGAGATGAGAGGATGTATGTGTTTGTGTGACACATGTACAAGTGTAAACCCGTCATTGCAGCAAGCCGTCATGTGCTGGAGCAGATGACTACCAAAATACATGGGTATATTTCGTAAAAGACATTCACAATGAAGCCAAACAAGATAGGGAAAGTATGAATTAAAATAAGTTTTTATGTAAAAAATATGTGGGGTTAGTAAAACAACAACAGTCCGTCTGGAAGGGAGAATGGAAAACAAATGATGTCCTTACTGCAGAAGGAGAAGGGAACTTGGATTGGGGTGGGGCAACATAAATATAACACATCAGGGAGCGTCAGGGAAACCAGTCTATTTACAAAGGGAAAAGTAAATCATTGTCCACAAAGAAAAATCTGTCCAACTGTTCAAGTGTCCTTCGGGTCATCCTCTAGGACCACAATGTCCAGATCCTCTGGGTCCCATGCATGCTCCTGGCTGGCCGGTGCATGGACAGGCACCACACGGGTCGGGACACACGAGGAGTAGGGGGGGAAAGAGTGTGGGGCAACGGACAGGGGGAGACATTGACGGTGGTGTGGGAGGGAAGTTGGGACACAACAGACGACATGGCTGCACTTAGGGAATTGAAACTGGCAGTGAGGGTCGCCAAAGCTCTTAACATTTCCTCTCGCATCATGTGCACTTCTAGACACAATTGCAGCAAGATGCGAGAGGACATGTCTGGCTGACCCTCACATGCCCACATCAAGTCATCTGGTACAGCCACAGACGGAACAACACAGGGAGGGTTTTGGGTCGCACGTGGGGGGTGTGGTGCCTCAGGTTCGGAGCCAATGTCGGAGTCGACCTGGCAGCTACGATGAGGGGGACAGATTGCAGGGGTTGCAGCTGGAGGCCCCAAGGGAATGGGGGCCTCTGGAGTTAGGGAGGGGCTCAAGGCAGGTCCAGGTTGATTAGTGGCCTGCCCCGGGGACACCTCGGCAATACTCCTAGGTGAATGGTCCGTGGGAGAGTGGCTCTCCACCTCCCCTGGCCAGAGGTGTCCAGTTCATCACCCCCCTTCAATGTCCTCAGCCTCCACCCGGTCTGTAGCACCAGAGTTGTCATCCTGGTCAGTCCGGGTGGGTGCAATCCCCATGCCTCCTGATGTTGAGGGTTCCGCCTCATCGTCCTCTTCCTCAGTACTGGAAAGAGGTCGTAGCCACCGGCGCACCACAGATGTCCTGCTCCGAACCCGGTCCTCTTGGCCAGCGGAGTCCACTGAAATGTGAGACAAATCATTATGTAGTTGGTGTACACGTCAGGAAAAGACACATCTCAAGATGAGCCAAGGTCAGACTTTGTTCTCCTCTGATCACACTATAGAGTTGTCAGTGTTTATGAGCTTAAATTACGTGCATGTTCATCTCCTGATTTGAGTCTGACATGGACATCTCACAAGTTTATTGTTGGTTTGCACGTCTGTACTGCCAACTCTCAGCTTTGGCATTCTTGTGACCTGTGTGTCCTGTCACTGCTACATGGGCAGGTTCCACAACCCAGTCCACAAAAGGAGATCAGAGAGAGTCCAGATGAAATTGGAAAGGGCCTGTGATATGGAGTGTCTGCACTTTCATGTCTGGACAAATGTTATCTGCTGTGTAGCATTGGATTGGACAACACAAAGGCAGAATGGGGGTAACACATCCATATAGGGTCTGCCCAATTAGGTTTGCTAAGTTGTGAGTCTCAGCTTTTGATATCCTCTCACAAAAGCTGACAATCCAGTGCCACATATTGGCTTTGGAGGCTGAGCAGGTAGTGATGTGCACTGGTGTACAGTAGTGGCTCGTTGTTACAGCTACCTGTACATGAAAAATGGCATACAAGCTACTGGGGGTAAGACGTGTGTCTGTGGACACACTTGGCAACATTTGAAACACTTATGAGTGTGGCAAGGGTCTCAAAGTCTGTCTTGACTCCATGGCACATGATGATCTGTCTCAATCAGAACCCAAACTCTCCGAAAGCAATGTAAGTCACAGCATCCAATTCCCAATGGCCTCACATACACACACTGGACAGTGTCTGTACCATTCCTCATCCAATGCACATATCAGTTATGATTCCCTTGGTTCACTGTTAGTGGTGCTGGCAGTGCATATTCCATTAGTAATGCAACTGTGTGTCACAAATCCCCAGTTTTCATGATGACACTACGACTCCCAGAATGCACTCTGCCCTGTACAGATAATGTGCAAAAGTGAGCTTTTTGCTTCATGATGACTGCTGCATAGCCACAGAATAGGTGACTGGAGGCATGGGACACAGAATGGTACAGCTCTGTCTGCACTCGCATCATACTTCAAGACACATTTTGCCTATAATGCACTTACCAGGGCTCCGCTGATCTTGCTCCTCCAGCTGAGCATGGAGGGTCGGAAGAGCTGCACGCAGGACCCTCCTGTACAGTGGCGAGAGGCGAGGACGATGCACATGATGCTGGGAAGACTGGCCCAGTAGCTATTCAGCCTTGATCCGGGCCCAGCGTTTCAGGTCCTCCCAGCGCTTGCGGCATGCCCTCGCGTTCCTGGTGTGAACGCCCACTGTTCTGCAGCGCTCACCAATTCTGGCCCATAATCTGGCACGCGCTGCATTGCTCAGCTGTTCCTCTGGCCCCCCATATAGCTGAGGATATTTCAGTATCACCCCCTCAGCTAGGATGTCTAATTCCCTTTCACTGAAAGGGGGTGCTTTCTCTTCATAACCCTCAGTCATTTTGGGGGAATTAAGGTTGATGTGAGCAGCAGGATGTCAGAGGACCTGATGTGTGAGAGAGGATGACTCAGAATGAACACAAAATGGCTGTGAACAACTTCCTGTGATGTATTTCCTGCTTCCCACTTCCTGTATGTCATTTCCTGTCTGAAATTATGGGTTCCGGTTACATTTCGGAGTTTACGGCCCGAAAACGTACTTTCCGCATACGGAGAGTACTCTGCGCATGCGCGGAGTACGCTACACATGCGGAACGTTCTCCGGGCATGCGCAGAGTACGCTACTATGCCGGAATGTGCTAAATCGACCAGGAACCCATTTTTTCATACAAGAAGTGACAGACAGGTAGTGGGAGACAGGAAAAACATCACAGGAAGTAGTTGCCAGCCATTTTGTGTTCATTCTGATTCATCCACAATCACAGAACAAATCCACTGCCATCCTGTTATTCTGTAGCAGAGAAACCTAAAATGACAGTGTAAAATAAATTCATAGACATGAAACAAAAGGAGGAACAGACCATGTAATGAGATTTGGGCTGGGACAAGGGGGGGGGGGCTGGCACAAATTCACCCCCCCAGTTTACTTTTCAACTTCATTGCATTGTGGTACATGTAGTCCATATTTAGTGATCAACACAAGAGTTGGCTGTTGTGTTACAGTGTATTAGGGGTTAGCAGTGCTGTGCATCCCAGACACATAGTGGCAGATTCAGCCACAACATCATCACTCACGTAGTGGGCCCAACATTATTGGTGTATGTAACTCATTTGGGGCCCAAATATCAAAAATGCTACAGTTATGCACTTGTTAGCCACAGACACCCATTGTCAAAAGTTACAGGAGGGTCTCTCAGAACATGTACATCTCATCCTCAGATTCAATAAAATCCTTGGGAAATCCACTACACTGATTGCTGACATTGGCACATGACCTGATGCACGGTCAATATTTTGACTCATGTCAACAGTTGTGGTTGACATACAGTTAGTGTGGTTTGCAAAGTAGTCTCAGGATGGAGTTTTTGGACAGAGTCGTAAATATCCATTTATCATCATTGACAACAGCCAGCAAACCACATTTTGTCCATGACCCAACCGGTTGCTCACGTGAAAAACGTGGCAACCAGCTGATCATGGACTTGCATACCCTGACCTCGGTTATGTGCAATGGCCCGGTTGCCTGGATTCAGAGCTAGCCGAGGTTCAAGAGGTATGTGTAAGCCATGCGTTAAAGCGATATTGTGCAAGACACAACAGGCCATAATGATCTTGCACACAACTTCAGGGGAGTACGTCAGCACACCCCCTGTACGGCTGAGACATCTGAAACGCGACTTCAACAGGCCAAAAGTGCGCTCTATGATGGCTCAAGTCCGTATGTGTGCCCGATTGTACCTACGCTGAGGTACAGTGGTTGGATGTCTGTAAGGTGTAAGGAGTTGAGGGGAGAGTGCATACCCAGCATCACCTGAGGAGGGAAGATAGGGCAATAGGTTACATTTCCATCTAAAATTTGAACAGAACATGATCTTTACTCAGTACATGCAGTGTCTGTTGTGACCGTGTATGTGTCTTGGTATTTCTTATTGTAGTATGGTTGTTGATATAAGGTGTCATTCATTCATTACTGGGCTGCTTGACAGGCCCCTTGCGCCACCAGTGCGTCACTTTTCATATGTGAGAAAGTGACGTACCGGCAGCGCAAGGGGCCTGTAAATTAGCCCTTTCATAAGCACACATCACTCTTTTCAGTGCTTGGTACTTACCCAGTAACCACATGTTGCCAAATTCTCCCGCAGCCATACGCCGGGCAAGAGGTGACATGCGGAATACGAAGCTGTCATGGGTACTGCCTGGAAACGCTGCATGCACATCTTTGAATCTCCCACTGGCATCACAGACAGCCTGCACATTGATGGAATACCATCGGTGTCTGTTGCAGTATATGTGTGCAATGCGGCGGGGTGGCTGAAGGGCCACATGGGTACAGTCACTTGCACCCAGCACACGTGGGAAGCCGGAGATGGGAAAAAAGTCCCTAGCTGCCCTTTGTCTGCTGGCCAGTGTATGGGGCATTCCTATGTGAAGGTGGGCTCTAGAATTGATGCAGCTCAGTACCTGATGCAAGCACCGCGACTGGCTAGCCTGGGAGATGCCCACGACATCACTGGTGACCCTTTGGAATGACCCTGTTGCAAAAAAATGGAGAGCAGAAAGGACCTTCAGATAGGCTGGAATGGCATGGGAGCAGCAGGTAGCAGAGTCAAGTTCCTCCTCCCACTCACATACCATCTCCAAGATGACTTCTGGAGGGAAGCGGTATCTGGCCCTAACATCTTGGGTGGACATCCCAAATATGTTGATCCTCTGTCTGAAGATCCTCTCTCTTCTCCTCCTCCTCCTCCTCAAGTCTTCTTGCCACATGGCAAGGGGCAGAGCAACAAAAACATTCAGCGACATGTTGAAAGTGTTTCTGTGTGTCTGCTCTGCTTTCATATGTGCTGCATGGCTGGGATTGGCTGCAGTGTGTCAGCTGATGCATCATGGGGGATGGTAGAGACTTGGACAGGTGTTTAGCATTGAGGTAATGCTCAAACGGGCAGAATGCGGATATTCCGGCCCGGGAGCGGATATTCCGGCCCCGTAGCGGAGATTCCGATCCAGAGGCGGAGATTCCGCCATTAGGCCGGAGTCTCTGCCTCCGGCCCGGAATCTCTACCTCCGCCTCCGGCCCGGAATGTCCGGCCCGAGTGCGGACATAAAGTTAGGATGAGTAAGTTCATTCTGTGAATACCAAAATGAGTAAGTTCATTCTGTGAATACCAAAATGAGTAAGTTCATTCTGTGAATACCAAAATGAGTAAGTTCATTCTGTGAATACCAAAATGAGTAAGTGTATTCTGTGAATAACAAAAAGTACTAACTTTACGTTTTTGACATAAGTTAGTTCTGTGAATCAGGCCCTCCATTATTAACTTGTATCATAAGCATGTTATTGAAAAGGATATAGGACACAATATCTTGTATGAAGATTCTTTTCACATCTTTAGTTTAAGATGTGAAAACAATCATCATACACAATATTGTGTCCTGTACTCTTTTTCAATAACATTAGGTATGATGTAAGTTAGTAATTGAGTTTTCACGCTGTCAAAGTAAATGTGTCGGTGAATTGGACCAACAGGACATTTGTTTGGCTTATTACTTTAGGGAACTTAGGCAATATTCCCCAGCATGTTTGCCTTATTTTCAAAGGTAGATATGCTTGCTCAGTTCGAAATATGGCTTTGTGGCATACTCAGACACCCCCCAACTTGCATCCACAAGCTGGAAGGAGTTGGATTTAGCACAGTGAATGTGCTGATGGTGCATGACAGAAACATTTTCTCGAGCTTCAAGTAGCTCGAGATGGAAGGCATTACTATAGGTTCACTTGACAATTAGGAGTAGTCAGGACTCTGATGAGGACAGACACATGAATGGGTAAGAAAAGCTTAAGGTAGGTGTGCTTTCCCAGGAATATTGCATAGGTAAAAGGCAGATAGTAAAGGTAGTACAGATACACGTCATGACTTCATCTTCACCCATGGATTCAAATCCCTTGGTGTCACACTTGCATTGAATTTACTATAGTGCTTATGGGTCAATGCTCGACCTGCTTGCCATATTCATCCTCCGTCAGAATATAGTAGATGTTCAGTTTGCTGTATGTTAAGTGCAGTACAGTCACTGCACATAACGGTGGATTAGACATATGCTACGTTGTCACGGACTACCCGTGTTTCACATTCTACTATTCTTCATAGTTTATGATGTTCTATTTACAAAACATTAGAAAACTTCCAGCATATTTGCCTTATTTTCAAAGGTAGATGTGCTTGCTCAGTTCAAAAAATGGCTCTGCGGCATACTCAAACACCCCCCAACTTGCAACCACAAACTGGAAGGAATTGGATTTAGCACATGAAAGACATGTCTTCCTTAGCTTCATGTGGCTGTCATGGGAGCCATTAGTAAAAGTTCCCTCGGCATGCCTTTGGTAATGTTCAGAAAGAAGGAGGTAGAAACTTGACAGGTTGTAAAATGTAGTCAAACCCATTACGTCTTGTGGCGTATGAATGTGATGGGCTATTGCATGGCGGGGGCATGTTGATTTGAGTGCAAGTGATCTGTTTGATTGAGCCCATGGCTGGCAGTATGGAAGTCTTGTGTGTGTGTGTGTGCATGAATGGCATGTGAATGGACCATAAAGCTGTTGGTGCCGTGAAGTGGCTTTATGGCTCTCCGTCAGAAGGTTTGGTTTCAATATTTATATACTTTGATAAGTGTTTGTGCTTTGACAACAGTGTTTCTGGAGCTGCTAAAACCAACCAGTGTAAGTGGTGGATTAACTTTATCAAATTAATGCCAGATTTATATTTGTGGTAGTAAAATGGCCTTTTGTAAGAGCTTTTTTTTGACAATATGGGAAGCTGGAGATTTTGTGCCCTAGCTCAGCCGTCACTTGAAACCTGAACATTTTTGACAAGTAGACAATAAGGGGAGTACAGGGGTCCATGACTTGTGTGGCTCTCACAGGTTTATTTACCCAGAATTCTCTGCAAAACTCAAGTTTAGCTAAAAATCAAAATTTCTTCACATTTAAGTGATGGAAAGTTCCAGAATCTGCGGCGACTATAAACTTCAATCAACCCAGCGTTCCCCAAGTCTCCCAATAAAAATGGTTCCTCACTTGTATGAGTGGCCTGAGTGCTTGCGACAGGGAAGGGTCCAAAACGTATTGTTGAGACATCAAAATGGTCTATCGCAAAACGACCTGTTTTTACAAGGGGATTACCTCCATTTTTGGCCCCGGGTTCTGCGGCAATCCAGGAAAATCTACCAAATCTAGACATTTCTGAAAACTGGACATCCGGGGGAGTCATTAAAGGTGCGGCTTGTGTGGATCCCCCTATGTTTTCTTACCCAGGATCCCCTAAAAACGTCAAGTTAAGCTAAAAAATCACATTTTCAACATATTTTAATGATGCAAAGTTCTGGAATCTGTGGAACTTCCATCAACTCAGCATTCCCCCAAGTTTCATCATAACAATGGTACCTCACTTGAGTGGATGGCCCAAGTGCCTGCGAAAGGAAAGGTCCTAAAACGTATTGTGGACACATCAAAATGGTCTATTGCAAAACTGCCTGTTTTTACAAGGGGATTACTTACATTTTTGGTACCGGGCTCTGCAGCAATCTAGGGAAAACTACCAAACCCAGACATTTCTGAAAACTGGAAAACTGGGGAAGTCCAGGGAGGTGTGGCTTGCGTGGATCCCACAATGTTTTCTTACCCAGGATCCCCTGCAAAAAGTGATGGAAAGTTCCAGAATCTGTGTGAAGCCTCAAACTACCATCCATCTAGCATTCTCCCAATTCTCTGATAAAAATGATACCTCACTTGTGGAGATTTCAAAATTATCAATCACAAAAAGACCTGGTTTTGTGAGGGAGTCACCTGCATTTTTTATCCCAGTCTCGGCGGGCAGCTAAGGAAACCTACCAAACCCAGACATTTCTGAAAAGTAGACACCCAGGGGAGTCCATGGAGGTGTGGCTTGCATGGATCCCCCAACGTTTTTCTACCCAGAATCCCCTTCAAACCTCAAATTTAGCTAAAGAAATCACATTGTCCATATATTTCTGTGTGGGATCACTGCGCCGGCACACATTTCCTACCATGCACCATTCTCCTTACTCTCCTGAGTAAAATGATACCTCATTTGTGTGGGTGGGCCAAGTGACTGTGACAAGGAAGAGCCAAAAATGTGTAGAGATTGAGGGGATAACACAGCGAGCTGATAAGCACAATTATTTTTTATACAGGCTGACTCTGCTTTCGGCACCCACACAAGTGAGATATCATTTTATTCATGAGAGCAGGGGGAAAGCTGCATGGTAGGAAATTTGCACCGGCGTGGTGATCCCACACAGAAATGTAACGAAAATGTGACTTTTTTAGCTAAATTTGAGGTTAGCATGGGATCTGGGTAGAAAAACGCTGGGGGATCGATGCAGGCCATACCTCCATGGACTCCCATGGGTGTCTAGTTTTCAGAAATGTCTGGGCTTGTTAGGCGCCGAGCCCGGGATCAAAAATGCAGGTGACTCCCTCATAAAACCATGTCTTTTCGTGATCGATAATTTTGAAATCTCCACAGAAAGTTTTGGGCTCTTCCCTGTCATGGGCACTAGGCCCACCCACACAAGTGATGTTGTGTAGTTCCTATATAACCTATACAGGATCTGCACGTTTGGATAACATAAACTGTGGGTTTGGTGGCGGACTGATTGCGTGCACCCCCACTGGATACGTTAGTCTGTCTGTATTAGCTAGCTCATAGTGCCACTATAATCTCCTCTTATCACGGAGAGAATAGATTCTGGCAACCTCAGAACATGGCAACCCTGATCCCCCAGGATCGTGGAAACCATATACTACTTTTCGCTCAGTCACTAGTGCTCACTTAGTTTGTCTCAGAGAGAAACACAGAATAAATCGGCTGGTCATTTTCAATAAGAATTTATTGAACAGTTGTTATTCTAGTGTAGAATATATGAGCTGCAACAACCATTAGACAGTAGCAGAGTTATATGATTAGCAATATTCAAAAGTAAAGGGATGGTATAGTTCTACCATCTTGCAGAAATCATGAATATATACATGTACCTAAAACACATGATTAAAAGTGCGTACTCCTACGATGCCTCCCTAACTAGATGTACCTAAATGTACCTAGCATCTATGTAGGTGTTATGCCAAGAATCCCTCTAGGATCTAGTCAACCCCATTACCTGAGAGTTAGAGAATGTGGGACCCCGTCCTGGTCTCGAGTCGGACACCCCACGAGGGATGTTAGACCACTGCTAGCTGGAGCGTCTGCATGCAGGAACCTCAGCGTCTCTGGTCAGTGTGTCAGCCGGGAAGTCACGGTCTCCTCTCTCTTCCTAAGCAAGATGTGCTGTATATATACCCATAGGTCTCCCCAAGAGTCCTACCTTGCTGTGTTACTGTGTCAGCCTAAAGGATGATGTTGGGCCTGAACTTTATAAAGAGATATTATACAGGAGATGGTAATCCTACTGTTAGTCCTGCTGTGCTTCCAAGAAGCCTCATGCATAATGTATGAGAATCGAACCAGGGAAAAACCTGCGTTCTGAATGCAGTGTCAAGTCAAGTCATTAAACTTTATTCGGTGTGTAGAAACAACCATAAAAGTATACATGAAATACATGCAGTGTCATATCTAGGTAAAAGGTCAGTGCCTACGAACCGTTATGTATGTAATGTAGGGAAGAATATAGGTGAAAGGTTGCAATGTTACCTGCGCCTATATAGGGTACCTATATGGAATATAACAGTGAGGTACCATTTTTATCAGGAGACTTTGGGGAATACTATGTGGATGGAAGTTTGAGGCTTCCTGCAGATTCTGGAACTTTCCATCACTTAAATATGCAGAAATTTTTATTTTTTAGCTAAATTTGACGTTTGCAGGGGATCCTGGGTAAGAAAACATTCGGGGGGATACACGCAAGCTACACCTCCCTGGACTCTCCCAGATGTCAAGTTTTGAGAAATATCTGGGTTTGGTAGGTTTCCCTAGATTGCTGAAGAGCCTGGGACCAAATATGGAGTATTGCGAGAGACCATTTTGATGTCTCCACAATATATATTTTGGGCCCTTCCCTGTCGCAGGCACTTGAGTCACCCAAACAAGTGAGGTACCATTTTTAGTGGGAGACTTTGGGGGATGCTGGGTGGGTGGAAGTTTGTAGCTCCCTGCAGTTTCCAAAACTTTCCATCATAGAAATGTGAGAAAATGTGTTTTTTTTTTTACAAAGTTTGAGGTTTTTCAAGGGATTCTGGGTAACTGAACCTGGTGAGAGCCACAGATATTACCCCATCCAGGATTTCCCTGGGTGTCTAGTTTTCAAACATGTACAGATTTGCAAGGTTTTCCCAAGGTGCCAGCTGAGCTAGGGTCCAAAAACCACGGCTAGGCACATTACAAAAAAAGGGTCAGTTTACACTGGAAAAGTGTCATGTGCCCATGTTGCGTTTTGGGCAGTTTCCTGCCGCGGGCACTAGGCCTACCCACACAAGTTAGATACCATTTTTATCGGGAGGTGTAGGGGAATGCTGCGAGGTTGGAAGTTTGTGGCTCCCCACAGTTTCCTGAACTTCCCATCACAGAAATGTGAGGTAAATGTGTTTTTTTGTACAAAGTTTGATGTTTGCAAGGGATTCTGGGTAACAGAACCTGGTGAGAGCCACAGAAGTCAGACCATCTTGGATTCCCCTTGGTGTCTAGTTTAAAAAAATGTATAAGTTTGCTAGGTTTCCCTAGGTGCCAGCTGAGCTAGGGTCCAAACACCACAGCTAGACACATTGCAAAAAAAGGGTCAGTTTTCACTGGAACAACGTGATGTGCCCACGTTGGGTTTTGTGCCATTTCTTGTCACGGGTACACGGCCTGCCCACACAAGTGAGGTATCATTTTTAGTGGGAGACTTAGTGGAATGCTGGGTGGGTGGAAGTTTGTGGCTCCCTGTAGATTCCAGAACTTTCCTTCACAGAAATGTGAGGAAAATGTGTTTTTCTTTTACAGCGTTTGAGATATGCAAGGGATTCTGGGTAACATAACCTGGTGGGAGCCACATAAGTCACCCTATCCTAAATTCCCCTGGGAGTCTAGTTTTAAAAAATGTACAGGTTTACTAGGTTTCCCTGGGTGCCGGCTGAGTAAGGTCCAAAAACCACAGCTAGGCACATTGCAAAAAAGGGTCCATTTTCACTGGAAAAATTTGATGAGGTGCCCAAGTTGCGTTTTAGGCCGTTTCCTGTTGCGGGCACTAGGCCTACTCACACAAGTGAGGTGCCATTGTTATCGGGGAGACTTAGAGGAATGGTGGGTGGATGGAACTTTGTGGCTCGCCACAAATTCCAGACCTTTCCATCACAGAAATGTGGGGAAAGTGTGTATTTTTCAACAAACCTTAAGGATTGCAAGGTATTCTGGGTAACAGAACCCTGTGAAAGCCACAGAAATCAGCCCATTCTGGATTCTCCTGTCTGTCTAGTTTTCAGAAATGTACAGGTTTGCTAGGTTTCCCTAGGTGGCGGCTGAACTAGAGTCCAAAAATCTCAGCTAAGCACGTCGCAAAAAAAGGGCCAGTTTTCACTGGAAAAATGTGATGTGCCCACATTGCATTTTGGACCGTTTCCTGTCGCGGGCACTAGGCTTACCCACACAAATGAGGTACCATTTTTATCAGGAGACTTGGTGGAATGCTAGGTGGAAGTAAGTTTCTGTCTCTGCTCAGATTCCAGAACTTTCTATCACAAATATTTGAGGACAATGTGTCTTTTTAGACACATTTTGAGGTTTGCAAGGGATTCGGGGTTACAGATCCTGGTGAGATCCACAGAAGTCACGCAATCCTTGATTTTCCTGGGTGCCTAGTTTTCATAAATCTACAGGTTTGCTAGGTTTCCCTTGGTGGCCGCTGAGCTAGAGTCCAAAATCCGCAGCTAGGCACATTGCAAAAAAAGGGTCAGTTTTCACTGGAAAAATGTGATGAGGCCACGTTGCGTTTCTGGCTGTTTCCTGTCGCGGGCACTAGGCCTATCCACACAAGTGAGGTACCATTTTTATCAGAAGACTTTGGGAAATGCTGGGTGCATGGAAGTTTGTGGTTCCCCACAGATTCCAGAACTTTTTATCACAGAAATATGTGGAATATGTGTGGTTTTTTCTACAAATTTTGAGGTTTGCAAGTGATTCTGGATAACGAACCGTGTGAAAGCCACGCACCTCACCCTATCCTGAATTCCCCTTGGTATCTAGTTTTCAAAAATGTATAGGTTTTCTAGGTTTCCCTAGGTGCCAGCTGAACTAGGGTCCAAAATCCACAGGTAGGCACTTTGCGCAAAAGGGGTCGCTTTCACTGGAAAAAATGTGATGCGTCTACGTTATGTTTTGGGCTGTTTCCTGTTGCTGCCACTAAACCTTCCCATACAATTGAGGTACCATTTTCATCGGGAGACTTAGGGAAATACAGAATAGTTGAACAAGTGATATTGACAATTGACGTTCTATGCATTTCTTCCATCCAAATGTAAGACAGTGTGTAAAAAAAGGAGTAATTTTCAAAAATGCCCTCTAATTCACATGCTAGTATAGGTACTCCATATTCAGAGTTGTGCAAACAACCACTGCTTCTAAACTCCATATGTTGTTCCTATTTCGGAAATACATAGTTTTCCTTGATACCTGTTTTTCACTCTACCAAGTGAATTGCTGTATACCCGGTACACAATGAAAAACCATAGCAAGGTGCAGCTCAATTATTGGCTCTTTGGCACTTCGGGTTTTTGGTGAACCTACAAGTCCTATATACCCCTGCAACTATAAGGGTCCATTGGGCATAACAGTATATTGCTTTTAAAATCTGCAATACTTAGAAGAAGTTATAGGTGAAAACGCAGGCACAAATGGTTGTTTTTTTCAACTCATTTCACCATGTTTTTATTTCAACTGTTTTTTTCTTAGAAAAACCTTGAAGAACCTGCAAAAATTGCCCATATGCTTTCTTCTTGAGCACTTTTTCCAATTTTTCACAAAACCCCCAAAATGTAGCTGTATTTTGCTAATTTGTCAGTCCCCTCCAAGGGAATCCACAAACCCTGGGTACCTTCAGAATTCCTACGATGTTGGAAAAAAAGGACGCAAATTTGGCATGGATAGCTTATGTGGAAAAAAAGTTATGAAGCCCTAAGCACATACTACCCCAAATAGCCAGAAAAGGGGGTGGGGAGGGAGGCCCAGCAGTTAAGGGCCTAAGATCTTGGAGCTCCCACTCCAGACATTGTATCTCTGCCTGAGTCTTATGTTTTGTCAAAGCAGAGTCCCATATTATCATCCCTCTCAGTGCCACCTCCTTGCAGCCCAGAGGAGTCTTCTTTGTCTGTTATATAAGAACTGAGATGGGATGCATGCAAAAGCCATCATTCTCCATCAGATTGGGGGGGAGGGGGAGTGACACTAGTCCCATATTTAAATCCACTTGCACAAGATATCACATCCTGTCACATCTGGGAGTAGCCACCCCTGAAAGAGAGAATATTCAATACACGTCTGAGTGTTGTGCAGATAAGAGAAAACGGTAAAGTCCTTAATCGCAGGGTGAAGCAGGCATCATACATATATTAGGGCAATATCGGCCAGAAATGTATGTTAAAACGATTTGTAAGGTTGCCCAATACAATCCAGCATTGGATCTGGGGATAGATTCCAATCTCCACCTACAAGTAAAGGTGTATGCCCAGATGAAGTTAAGAGTGTTGAGAGGTGGGCTACAAAATGTGTCTTGTTCACATTAGGGGTGTAAATGGAACTTACTAGCACTATCCAACTCATGACACGTAGTTTGGCAACCTTACAAGAAAGTCTCCACCCAGTGAGAATGGCCACCCCACTCTTCTTGGAAAAACCTTCAAGAAGGGGACACCTCACTGCTTGTTCCCACCATCCCATTACTGCTCATCAATGTGCCCACCCAATCTTGTTAAATTTGAGGGTCTCCTCTGGAAAAAGTTGTATTTCCTGAATGAGGGAAATATCTACATGTTTCATGTTGACTTAATTTCAAATCCTTTGCGTTTAATGGAAAGCGACAAACCATTGACATTCCAGCTAAATAGTGATAAAGGTTTGAACATCTTACATACGTACAATTTTGACAAAATGCAGGGATCCTAATAACCCCCAGGCAGCGAAGAGAGAGAGAGTGGGAAAGAAACACATGTTGGCCCCCTGAAGGAGTCCATAAGCCATGGGGGTCTCTGGTCAGTCTGAGATTAGAGGTATGGGATGGGAGGGGAGTGGGAAGGGAAGGGAAGATGAATAAGAAAGATATAGAGAAAAGAATTCTTATGCCATGAGCTAAATCCTATCCCACTCAAACAGTGCCAGCCTTTGCCCCTGCCCGATCATAGAGGGGGTAATAAAGAGCCCCAATTCTATGTGTAGGTATGCATTATTTTCTGGAAGTTAGTCCTGTAGCATGGTTACAACCTGTGATGAGCATAGTATTGTTGAGTGCTATGAGAGAAGGGGATTTAACCATATAAGTCCACCGGCTGAATCATGTGTAATCATAGGGTGAGGGCGGTGAAGAGACCAACTCTGTTTTCCTACATATAGGATGGTTGCATATAGCATAAATGACCGTCTAATCTAGATCTAGTTAGTGGGAATAGGGTGGAAAGAAGATAAAAGATAGAGGGCCTTCCTGTATTCTCAGGCAGGGGCATTAAAGGAGATCTTACCAGATGTCAAACCCCGAGAATAAATACAGACTCTGCTTCTTTTAGCCCCCTGTAAGTGAACGTATTCCAATCATTCATCTTTTCTTTTGGGTACACTGTCTGTCAATGTCGCCTTGAGTGGGAATCTCAACCCCTATGGAGGAAATCTACCACCTGTTGAAGACCAGCTCGGTCTAGTTCTCTGTGTGTTCTAGGTGGTGATCTCTCTGTTGCTTTGGCTGGTGCAGGGTAGGCCACTAGTGGGCAGGGGCCTCTGTAGAAGGAGAGTGGTCATGTGTGTTGTGTGGGGCAGAGCTATCCATGTTAGATTTGTCTAACTTATCCAGGAAGGACTCTAGTTCATCCAGTTAAAAAATGCCTTTAGCTTTGCCATCCATAATCACTAGCTTGTGTGTGGGGTCTAAAAGCCCTTATTTGAGGTCACAGCACTGCAGCCATGGTCCGAGTGCCAGGAATTTTCTTTTGTTTGATACTTGTTACCAAAGAATTGTCTACAGAGAAAGAGATGCAGCTTCCCTCGTGTAGCAGTGGATCTTTGAATGCTTCTGCAGCTTTTAGAATGGCTTTGGAATGTTGATGCAGTAGAACACAGGCAATGATTGGTCAGGGAGAGGACTGTTGGGTAGTTGAACGGGCATGGATGTGATGAGCTCTTTGAAACTCCAGGTGCTCGGGGAGTTGGAGACCGGGGAATTTTGGAAGTGATGGAGCAAGGACTCACAAATGAGACTTGCTCGAATACAATCTCCTCACAGTATTAATTTATTAATCTTGTATTGTGTATACTAACTTTGCATACACTACATGAATAGCAAGGAAGCTTGCCTATGTGTTCTAACTAACAAGTAACGCTTGTCTTTTTCTAAAATGGCCGCTAAAGCGCGGGAACTTCACTGAGCATGTCTCAACCATATCACGTGTTGTGACGTCTTTCTTTGCTTGGTGGGAAATTTCTGCTTCTGCGCAGTGTGCTTTAAAATGGCTGCTTGATGTTTTCACATGCTTCAGCTTGCTCTTGTGTTATTATTAATTTGTCGTTTTCTTAACGCTACTAATGCGGGATAGATTTATAAGTAAATGGGGATAGAGTAGACAGAGTGGGTATACAGTGAAACAATTTATTTGTGATTTTAATATTTTCTTCTTTGACTTTTATTAGTTCGTAAACTTGGGCCTGGGGTTGGTGAGCTGAAACTCGAGAGGCAATGATTCTGCGCATGTGTCCTTTTTGGCTGCCAAAGAATAAAAATGAAGTCAACCTGGACGTCGTCCAAGGCCATGACCTGATGGCCGAAGCTGCTGTGCTCTTGCCTTTCCTGTTGAAAATTGAAACTTTGTATATGAAGAATATATAACATTTGTCGAGAGACGGGTGGGAAATAAAGCAAATGTATTAAATTGGATGGGCGGTAGTTTAAAGACAATGGGCTTCAGAATTCGAACCAAATCAATATGGTGTGAGGATCAACCCCTGTCCCTGTCCAATCAGAAGTAGTGGTCCCATATTTTAGCAACATTAAGGGGAGGTACATGGGCGTAGAAGGGTATAATAGATATAGAGTTAGCTAATTAGTTAGCTTCTAGCTCCAGACTGCCAAGCTGATCGATTGCAGACTGAACCGCTGTCCAGAGAGGTCCTGAGGAGGGGGCGGCGGAGTCCATTAGAAGGGAGACACGAGAGAATCAAGGAGAAGCCGAGTATCAGAGAGGGGAACGACGCAGGCGTCATTGTAGAGTGGTCACCGGTCCTGTCCTGATCCTGGAGGAGGTCTTTGCTCTTCATCCTTCCGAGGGTCCTATTCTTTCCAACTCCTTGGCCAAGGGGTTTGGTTCTCGCACTTAGGTAAATATACTTGCAACCTTTAGTTGCGCTGCTGTCTCTATCTTCTCCTTTCTGAGGGACCGTCATTAATCTAAATTTATTATTCTATGCTTCATCCGTGATATGCGATTAAGTACCATGTGGTTCTGTAATTTACTCTGCTAAAACTTTAGATAAACATTTTAAAACTTCCTAACTCAGTGGTTATTTCAGGATTATGTACTATAATGAATGTCACTCATTTTAAACTTCCCAATTAGCAAAGGATTCATTGGTAAGTCATTACTCTTCATTCGGAAGGTAATTGGTGGCAGGGATTTTGATAAAGAGTACCACTGATAACCCCAGCGTAAGTATTAGCGTAGTATGAATGTATGGGCCCAAGTGAGTATCTTGTGTATGAATGCTGTTTGCTAATATCGCGCTGGATCAGTTTTCTGGTAATCAGAGGATGGTTACTCTTTGTTAATTGGGTAATGAGAATTTTATTTTTATGAACTAACATCCGTGTATTCAAAGTTTGTTTTATGTTGTCTAGAATCCCGGGGAAAATTGAATAGCGGTTGGTAAGTGGAAGCCATACTGCAGTGAGGTTATCTGTCAGGCAGAAATAGTACTGAAAAGTTAAGCAGGACTATCAGTACTGGTTAGGGACTCTATATGTGTGAGTAATAGCAAGGGAGTACACTGGTAAAAATTTGATGTTATATCACCTAGAAAGGGTAACATTGAAGAAGTAACAGGTACTTCTGGAGCTTGTGTGAAGAGTAAACGGAAGGGTTTATTCGTAGTGTATGTTTAGTAAACAGAAAGGTTTTACTAAGTGTGAGAGAAACTATCTTTTCGAAGTTTAGAGAAACTGGCACGATAGCGAATGTTTTATGTTGTTACTGAAATTTAATTAAGATTTATAGAGAAAATAAGTTTTGCGTAAGATTTTGTAAAGGGAGGGTCAGCTGCCGGAGAGGGAGCTGACGTCACAAACGCTGCGCTGGGATTGGTTGAATCAGCGGGTGTGGAACGACTCTTGTAAAGGAGGGGTCAGTAGTCAGGAGCAGTACTGACGTCACAAGTGCCGCGCTGGGATTGGTTGAAACAGCGAGGGACAGAGAAGCGCAGATTGTAAAGGAGGGGTTGACAGACAAACGTCACAGAAAGGCCGCGCTAGGATTGGTACAGAAATAAAAGTTAGCAGACATTTGATTGGTTGATATTCTAGAAGCTAAAATCTTAGTGGATAGAGATTGCATGTTAAAACGTGATCCGACTTTAACAGGAACTCGTCCGGATAGGAGATTCCTAGGTTTTACAGAATATAATTTTATACACCGAAGATTAGATAGAATGTACGAAGAGAAGAGAAAAATGTCCTTTCTGCAAAAGATTAAGAACTATTTTAAAAAGGATAAACCAATCAAAACTAGGGAAGGAATTATCATTCCACCAGCTAAAATGCCCGCTTCATTCATGATGATGGAGAGAGGTTATCATACTTGTGTATGGATAGAGAATTGGATAGAATATACCAAAAATGATGGAATATTAGCATTCCCCGAGAATGGTACTTTCAATGGAAGAATTCTTCAAAATTTGAGATTGAGAATGAACGATTTAGAACCCAGACCTAGATTAACTCAATACGAAGCCTTAGAGGAATGGGAAACTGAGGCATTTGAGCGTGACCGATCCAGAAGTAATAGGGGTTATCGAGGATTTTTCCCCAGAAATCAACATGAGACTAGGGACGGTCAGATGAAACAATGGAGGAGGGCAATGCTTACAGAAGGATTGTATCCATTGTTAACAGCAGAAGAAAAATTAGGGAGCAAATGCACAGAAAAGACAAAACATTTAATGAGAAATGGAGATTCCGAAGATGAATTTATAGAATAAATATTAAGGAACCCTCCACCATATCAGGAAGGGACAAGTGGATGCACCCCAAGTAGCCCACTGTTAAAAACTCCATTAGTACCACAGGTAATGCATGATTTCACCCCCAGTAGGATACTTCACGATAAAGAAAAAGAAGCCCTAGAGAAGACCAGAGCAGAATTAATACAGAAAATAACACAGATAAAAGTGCATCCTGACTCTTTGACCATACCTGTAACAATTGGTCCAGTAGTCCCATTATATGGTAATCAGGGAAACTGTCCTCCACCGTTAGTTATGCCTACTCCTGTGAATATTCCTAAACCTGAAGCAGTAGTAATGGTTGAAGATCACTTTAGTAATTGTGAATCTACGATATCATTAATGGATTTACCGATTCAAGATTCTGTAAATAGCACTCCCAGAAGAGCTACACCTGGGTGCTCGAAAGATATAAACCTAATAACTTCATCGGGAGCAAAAAGTGTCACTGTAGTAACACCCAAAGACTTAGAAAGGTGGGCACAAGGATCAGATCAGCAGTGTACACCTCCAAAAATTTTGGATATTTATAAATTAAAAGTTGCATTGGAAGAAATAATAGCAGGAAATGTGGGACTAGATCGCCTAAATGCTTACGATGAAGAAGAATTATTGTTTATATGCAGAAGTATCACCAGAAATGTAAAAATATTTCATGAAAAATTATCAGATTTAGCTCTGCAGATGGGAATTGAAATAGGGAGATCAAAAGTGTTGCAGAAACCCTATAGGGCAGATTTCTCAGACAAAGATTTAGAAAATATGAATGCCTCTGGAAGAAAGTTACAAGTAAAGGAGTTAATGACAGTCTTGCAAAAATGGGGAGATCTAGATAAATGGAGAACTAGATGGGCCAAGAAAAAGGAAGAGGCACGATCCAGTAGAATAGCCTCTGAATATGTAATGAAAGAAACCGGGAAGACAGATCAAATGTATCAGATGCGAGAAGTTCCCGGAGGGGGATATGTACATGTCCCATGGAGTAGACAAGATATTTTGTCATTTACAAATGATTTTCCAAAGTTGAGAGAAAACCAATTGAATGGTACAAGCAGGTTGAGAGGTTTGTGAAGGTGTCAAAGGTATTATTGAAAGATTTAGATGGCTTGTTTGACATAGTGGTACCTGCCGATTTGTGGACAGATTGTAAAATTACAGTTGATTGGCCAAGTGACAAATATCCTAGAGATCCAAAGACAGGTGCCCCGTCAAATGATGTAATGAAAAAGTATCAGCAGGTGATAACTTACCTGAAAGGCAAAATACCACCGAAAGAAACAGATTGGGTGAAAATAGACCGAACCACCCAAGAAGCCAGTGAATCGGTACACGCCTATTATGAGCGTCTATTGCAGGTATTTAAGCAGTATAGTGGATTTGAGGATATTGGAGACAAGAACATGAGTCAGTTTGTGTATCGATTCGTTTATGGTCTGAAGCCAGAAATGTGTCAAATGATTAAGCAGCACATGTTGTGTTGGCAGGGCAAGCCCATAGACGAGATTCTGAAATATGCGAAATACTGTGGAGATGATATTGAGGATAGGCACAAGAAATTGCATGAAAAAGTGATGTGGGCACAGGTGAAAATGGCTGAGAAACAGGGAATTAATTTGGATAATCCGAGTGAGAATCAAGGAAAGGATTCTGGAACGAATGGCGATACTGGGAATGGTGGAAAAGTGAGAGGACGAATGAGTAGAGAAGAAGCTAAAAAGAAATTTCCTTGTCATGGATACGGAAAATTGGGGCATTGGAAGGATGAATGTAAAAAGATTCGGAATAATAATGGCCCAAATCAAAATTTAAATCCACAGACGCAGAATGACTCACAGCAGGGTGTAAATCCTCAGAGTCAGTTGCCACCTGCACCTATTCAGGGTAATGTAAGCAGAGCAAACCACGGTACAGACGTCGGATATCAAGGAGGAAGTGGTAAGAATGATTATGTAACATCACAGTTTCTTTTACAGGACGATTTCTGTCAATACAGTTCATGACGGTGCCTAGGAGAGGGGAGAAGGAGTGCGTACTTGGCGCATCCTTATCAGTAGATCAGTCAGGTCCATATGTTGAAGGGAATGTGAAAGGTAACGATATTACTTTCCTTTTGGACACTGGTGCTACCCGGTCTACTGTGAGAACAGCAGACATTCCAGGCCTTCCTCTCTCTGGAGAAGCTATCCAAGTAGTGGGAGTAGCTAATAGAAAGATTAGAACACCTCTTACCGAACCAATGGAAGTTAAAATTGGAAATTTCAGAGAAATGCATCAATTTGTAGTGTGTGATTCTAGTCCAGTAAATCTATTAGGTCGTGATTTACTATGCAAAATGAATTGCACAATTTTCTGCACACCGGAAGGTGTGGCAGTTCAGACCCCAGATGAAGATCATGTATATAAGTTTATGATTGCAAAACAAGGTACAGAGGTAGATGAGATGTTTTCTTTGATAACAAAAGATGAGCTGCCAGAAGAATTAAAAACTACAGTAAACCCCGTAGTATGGGATTTCACAGGAAAGGAAGTAGGACTTAAGGCTAAAATAGACCAGGTTAAAATTACTGTAAAAGAAAGTGCGATTTTCCCAAATACTAGACAGTACAAAATGAGTGCAGAAGTAAAGATAGGAGTCATTGAAGAAATCAATCGAATGGTAGAACAAAACATACTAAGAGAAGTAATGAGTAGCCCATGTAATTCACCAATAATGGGTTTAAAGAAACCTAGCGGAAAATATAGGATTGTTCAAGACCTGCGGAAAATTAATAAGATTGTGGAACCATGTTGTCCTATAGTGCCAAATCCTGCAGTAATTCTATACCAGATTCCTTGGAGTGCAGGATGGTTCACTGTGATTGATTTATGCCAAGCGTTCTTTTCAATACCATTGCACCCAGACAGCCAGTATCTTTTTTCATTTAAATTTGAGAACAAAGTCTATGTATGGAATCGTGTTCCTCAGGGGTACACGGAAAGTCCTTCCATCTTCAATCAGATATTGAAAAAGTGCCTTGAGAAACTAGTGATGCCAGGAAGCTCAGTCCTAGTGCAATATATCGACGACTTACTGGTGGCATCGAACACCAGAGAGGACTGTGTTGTTGATTCCATAGCACTATTAAACCTTTTAGCTGAGGAAGGGCATAAAGTCTCACCAGAAAAATTGCAGTTCTGTACAACAGCAGTTAAATATCTGGGACACCAAATTGAGAGGGGAAAAAGAAGAATAACCTCGGAAAGAGTACAATTGATTAAGAAAATGCAAATGCCTGTAACCCAAAGAGAAGTGAAAATGTTCCTATGAATAGTAGGTTACTGTCGGCAATGGATACTAGGATTTTCCTTGTTAGCGAAGCCCCTAATTCAAATGACAAAAAAGAAAGCCAAGGACCCAGTTGAATGGGATGATGAGAGTGTAGGAGCTTTTGTAAAATTGAGAAATGCTCTGTGCTCAGCACCGGCCCTAGGCATGCCCGACTATAAGAGAAGCTTCGCATTGTTCTGTCGTGAGAAAGAAAATTGTGCACTTTCAGTCTTAACTCAGAGACATGGTCTAGACAGACGTCCAATAGCATATTTTTCTGCTACATTGGATCCAGTGGCAGCCGCGTTGCCAGGTTGCTTAAAAGCAGTGGTGGCTACCTGTTTAAGTATTGAACAAAGTGAGTCAATTGTAATGGGACACCCAGTAAAGGTATTTGTTCCACATGCAGTTGTAATTCTGTTGACAAGAACTCAAACTCAGCATCTTACTCCTAGTCGGCTGACCAAATATGAGAGAATAATAATGGGTGCTGAAAATGTGAACATAGTGAGGTGTACAATAGTAAATCCCGCAACCTTACTACCAGACCCATATCATGAGGAAATTAAAAATGACGAAGAAGAAGAACATGATTGTTTACAAGTCACAGAGTTATGCACGAAACCATGTCCGGACATTGAAGAACAGCCCCGTAGAAAGCCAGACAGGGAGCTGTTTGTTGATGGTTCATGCCAAAGACATGAAGACGGTAAACTAACTGCTGCCTATGCGGTGTGTGAATTAACTGGAATAGTTGAAGCATCCTATTTACCAGGAGTACTATCTGCACAAGTAGCTGAATTGATTGCTTTGATAAAAGCATGCAAAATTGGGAGGAATCAAAAAGTAACTATATTTACAAATAGCCAATATGGTTATGGGGTTGTGCATGATTTTGGCCAACTATGGATGCAGAGGGATTTCATGACTTCTTCAGGATCCCCCATTAAAAATGGACAATTTGTAAGGGAATTGCTAGAAGCAATACAATCACCAAAAGAATTGGCTGTGGTGAAATGTGCCGCACACCAGTCAGGAGATGCCTGGGTGGTAATTGGCAATCGATACGCAGATCTTGTGGCTCAACATTGTGCTAGAAATAGATTATCAGTCAATAAAAGGGTGGAAAGAATGGGAATCAGCTGCCAACTTATGCTGTATATGCCACCGGAAACATGGAATGAGGTTAGAAGATTGCAAGATGGTGCTGATGAAAATGAGAAGAAAACATGGGTCAAAGTGGGTTGTTCCCAAAGGGGAGATGATGAAGTGTGGATTTGTGCTGATGGCAGACCAGTCATGCCTGACTGTCTGCTCTCTCAAATGGCCAGGATGTACCATGGAGACACACACATAGGGAGAGATGCAATGATTAGGCTTTTCAGACAGAACTGGTACAATCCCAAATTCAGAGCTGTTGCAGAGAGCCTTTGCCAGAGATGTTTGACTTGCCAGATGCATAATCCAGGGAGAAAGACAATAATCGGGTTTGGAAGATTGGAAAGGCAGAGGGTCCATTTATAAGACTCCAGTTCGACTTTATACAGTTACCACCTTGCAGAGGGTTGAAATATGTACTAGTCATAGTATGTCTGTTTTCAAAGTGGGTGGAGGCTTATCCTACCTGGAGAAGTGACAGCATTACAGTCGCAAAGCTGTTACTACGAGAACTCATTCCTAGGTTTGGTTTCCCAGTAACTTTGGAATCAGATAGAGGAAAACATTTTAACAGTGAAGTGATTCAAATAATCTGCGGAGCATTCCAAATTGAACAAAAATTGCACTGTGCATATCGTCCAGAGGCTTCTGGAGTGGTTGAACAATTGAATGGCACTATAAAATCCAGACTGGGAAAAATGTGTGCATCAACATCATTGGAGTGGCCAGATGCATTGCCACTTGTCTTAATGGGACTAAGAAGCATTCCTGATAGAAATACGGGACTGAGCCCACATGAGATAATGATGGGAAGAGCAATGAGACAAGCCCAACAAACTGCTGAATATATCTGATGATATGGTTCTGGATTATTGCAAAGGATTGGCTGACCTAGTGCGTTCTGTCTCTCATCAGGTCGGAGAAGACGCAGTTTCGAGGCAGCCTGAACAAGAACATGATCTGAATCCTTGTGATTGGGTGGTAGTGAAGAATCACACCAGAGAGACGTGTCTATCACCTAGATGGGGAAAACCTTGTCAAGTCATACTGACTACCAATACAGCAGTGAAGTGTGCAGGATTTCCTAATTGGATTCATGTAAGCCACACCAAAAGAGTACCAGACCCTGAAGAAGAAAATCCTCAGTCAGCATCAATCACTGAGGAAGCTGAAGGTTGCCCAGCTGAAGAATCTCAGGCTCAAGATTCAAGAGAAGCTGCAGAAGAACAACCGAGCACAAGTCAGGACTGGATACCGGTGGTAGAAATTCCTGAAGTTTACTACAGAACAAGAAGTCAAACAAAATTGGAAGAAATTGAAGAAGATCGGATAGGCGAAGAAGAAGGAGCTCAGGCAAAAGAAGAACATACAACAAAAGAACCTGAGCGGGACCAGATAGGGAAAGGAAACTGGGCTCAAAATAACAAAGAACCAACGAGTTTTGAGCAGGGACAGACAGGTTTAGAAGAATCCGGTCAGGCTGCAGAAGTACAAAGTGCAATAAGCCCTGATCAGAACCAGTTAGATCCAGAAAAGCATACAGAAAAAGAAGATCTCGAGAGAAATGAATATGAAGAAATAAATCAAGCACAAGGTCCCTTATTGGAAACTCACAGTGGAGCTGCTGAAGAGAAACCAATCAGACCTGAAAAAGAACAAGAAAGAAAAACAGTAATTGCAGAAAACGAAAAGGTGTCAAACAGTGAAAATAAAGAGATTACTGAAGACAAAAATAAAGAAACAGTGCAAACAAAGAAAACAAGAAAAGGTGATGATTGGCCTAGTGTCATTAAGAGAGTAAAATACCACATAACAACCAGAAGTGAAGATCCAGATCAAGTAAATGAAGTAACAAGTCAAACAGAACAAGAAAGCAAAACTGAGAAAAGAAGAAGTAAAAGACTGAGACTTGTGAATAACACATTCAAGGGTCCTGATTGGACTTACATCATTCTTGAAGATTACGAAAGTTCAGAGTCAAGTGAAAGTGGTGATGAAGGAACAAGTGCAGAACTGACATACGAGAAAGAAACAAGACCGCCTTGACTACGCAAAAGAGTCATATAAAGAAAAGCGAAAATAGATAAGAAGAGCAATCTTCCTTGTCGAAATGCCTGATGATAGAGTTGCTGGGAGACCAAAACAGAGATGTTGTAGAAGATGCTGTGCAATATGCATATGTAGTCTAGTAATGGTGCTTATAGTATGGTTAGTCCTGGTCGTAGCAGTCCCTTACCTTATGATAATGGATAAAAAGATTAATAACGAAACTAAAGGAAGGACAGCACACATGAAGGATAATAGAGTAGGACTAATGGCAGAAAATGAACCAGAATTTCATCATGAAATAACTCATAACGACACTAGTTTAAATGTTTTCACAAAGTTATTATTTCAATATGTAGATACCATGGAAGTTAGTAATTGCTATGTCTGTATGAAGTTACCTGAATCAGTAGCAGAAGGGTTAACATATCACCACCTACCATTAACATATGGCATATCATGTAGTGTTTTATCTAGTTTATTTTATAGAACAGGGAGACTTCAATATTATTATTCAAACTTAGATGTGATATTTTCTGAGGTTCCGATTCGAAAGAGTATGAACCCAGTGCTTAGTAGTCAAGATGCACAGTTTATGGGAGAATTTTTCTTAACAATGAAATCGATAGACATAACACATGCACATAGACACAATCTAACGTGTTCCTTACACGAAGAAGAAAAGATATTCTTGAATTTAGTAGAAAATAGAAGACAAGATTTTCAAAGGAAAGCTTCTGAGCCTAAGGCTCATTTGCCACCTTGGGCTGAGAAAGAGGGTAGTTACACACCTGTCAAGGCTCAAGCTGCTATGGCTCTGGATTTTGCAAAGACAGGAAAAATTTGTCTACATAGATTAAGGACTGATTATAACAATGTTTTCATCGGTACCAGTGAATGTGAACACAATTTCTTAATTCTTGGAGGTTGGGGAATAAAAGGAGGAACAGATTCAGTTTTTCCTGGGATCTATTATGTGTGTGGGAATAAGGCTTACTTTAGGCTTCATGCACAGTGGTATGGAAGTTGTTATTTTGGAATAGTATTTCCAAAAATATACCACGTAAAAAGAAACACTGGGAGCAATGAAAACAATGGCGAATTAACGCGTAGTAAAAGAGCTAGTTTTTCTGAAATTGTAGGTGATATATTTGGTGCATTGATACCTTCAGTGGGAATAATTCTGAACTCAAGGAAAATATGTACATTTTCTACAGTGGTTGATCGTTTATCAACGGATACTGCTGGAGGATTTCTAATGATTAATGCGGAGATGGTTGCGATTAGATCTATGGTTATGCAAAATCGACTTGCTCTTGATATTATATTGGTGAAAGAGGGCGGAGTCTGTAAATTACTGAAGACGAAACATTGTTGCACTTACATTCCTGATAAAAGTGCAGAAATTGGAACGTATATACAGAATATAACTAAACTTGAGAAGGAACTTAAACCACTGGAAGTTGATAGTGTATGGGAAAGATTGACAAATAGTATCTCGTCAATTGGTACCTGGTTTGCTAATGTAGGAAAAGGACTTATAGGTCAAATATTAGTACCCCTAGCAGGGTTAGCAATAATAGTACTGACAATAATAATATGGTGCAAATGTTGTAGAAAGAATGGAACATATAATGTGACAGGAAAAGGGAAGAAGAGAAAGATTGACGAAATAGAACTTGAAGAGTGGAGAAGTGAATTATACAAGAAATTGAAAGGGGATGTTAAAAATAGAAAATGTAAAAATGAGAATGAAACTATTTGCTAGAAGTTGGCATCTGATTGAGGGTAGTATTTTGATGGCTCTTAAACGCCATCAGAGAGGGGATTGATGGAGCAAGGACTCACAAATGAGACTTGCTCGAATACAATCTCCTCACAGTATTAATTTATTAATCTTGTATTGTGTATACTAACTTTGCATACACTACATGAATAGCAAGGAAGTTTGCCTATGTGTTCTAACTAACAAGTAACGCTTGTCTTTTTCTAAAATGGCCGCTAAAGAGCGGGAACTTCACTGCGCATGGCTCAACCATATCACGTGTTGTGACGTCTTTCTTTGCTTGGTGGGAAATTTCTGCTTCTGCGCAGTGTGCTTTAAAATGGCTGCTTGATGTTTTCACATGCTTCAGCTTGCTCTTGTGTTATTATTAATTTGTCGTTTTCTTAACGCTACTAATGCGGGATAGATTTATAAGTAAATGGGGCTAGAGTAGACAGAGTGGGTATACAGTGAAACAATTTATTTGTGATTTTAATATTTTCGTCTTTGACTTTTATTAGTTTGTAAACTTGGGCCTGGGGTTGGTGATCTGAAACTCGAGAGACAATGATTCTGCGCATGTGTCCTGTTTGTCTGCCAAAGAATAAAAATGAAGTCAACCTGGACGTCGTCCAAGGCCATGACCTGATGGCCGAAGCTGCTGTGCTCGTGCCTTTCCTGTTGAAAATTGAAACTTTGTATATGAAGAATATATAACATTTGTCGTGAGACGGGTGGGAAATAAAGCAAATGTATTAAATTGGATGGGCGCTAGTTTAAAGACAATGGGCTTCAGAATTCGAACCAAATCAATATGGTGTGAGGATCAACCCCTGTCCCTGTCCAATCAGAAGTAGTGGTCCCATATTTTAGCAACATTAAGGGGAGGTACATGGGCGTAGAAGGGTATAATAGATATAGAGTTAGCTAATTAGTTAGCGTCTAGCTCCAGACTGCCAAGCTGATCGATTGCAGACTGAACCGCTGTCCAGAGAGGTCCTGAGGAGGGGGCGGCGGAGTCCATTAGAAGGGAGACACGAGAGAATCAAGGAGAAGCCGAGTATCAGAGAGGGGAACGACACAGGCGTCATTGTAGAGAGGTCACCGGTCCTGTCCTGATCCTGGAGGAGGTCTTTGCTCTTCATCCTTCCGAGGGTCCTATTCTTTCCAACTCCTTGGCCAAGGGGTTTGGTCCTCGCACTTAGGTAAATATACTTGCAACCTTTAGTTGCGCTGCTGTCTCTACCTTCTCCTTTCTGAGGGACCGTCATTAATCTAAATTTATTATTCTATGCTTCATCCGTGATATGCGATTAAGTACCATGTGGTTCTGTAATTTACTCTGCTAAAACTTTAGATAAACATTTTAAAACTTCCTCACTCAGTGGTTATTTCAGGATTATGTACTATAATGAATGTCACTCATTTTAAACTTCCCAATTAGCAAAGGATTCATTGGTAAGTCATTACTCTTCAATCGGAAGGTAATTGGTAGCAGGGATTTTGATAAAGAGTACAACTGATAACCCCAGCGTAAGTATTAGCGTAGTATGAATGTATGGGCCCAAGTGAGTATCTGGTGTATGAATGCTGTTTGCTAATATCGCGCTGGATCAGAAGCATAAAATCTAAAAAGCACACCACACTCCCTTTCTCTGCGCCTCTTGGATGCCATAGATACAGAAGTTGTATGCCACATTCTGTCTTCTCAAACAGTAACCTATTTCATTAGAAATTTGGGGCTACATGAAAGTACAGCAACCATCTTTCTCCTATAACAACTAGTATATTAGTCATTGGCTTACAGACTTAGGTATATTTAAATCCAATTCATTGAAATTATCTGTCCAAGATGCTGGAGGAGAATTTGAGACTCCAGATACTCTCTTTTGATTCTTTTAGGGTGCTGTGTCTTGATCTGTAAGGCTCCATCTCTTTTTTACTTCTGCAAAGAGAAGACGCCCCTGCATTTAAGCAACACTCTGTGACAGGATAACCACACAGGAGCCAAACAACCACCGAAGAGTTCTCACTTCAAACTCTTAACACCCCAGACTATCACCTGTCATACTGTATGCTCACACTCTCAGTTTTTTCTCCACTTTCTACATGACCCACTGTAAAGACCCCTTGTCTGCAGCACTGCATTGCATTCCAGCTAAATTTGGAATACATAATTCCCATCCATACATACAATAAGAATTTCATTAATTTTCTCCATGGCATCAATGAATTAGGATAGGTTTTTGTTAGGGGTCTCTTTGCCAACTCTATTGGGGGAGCAGAGTGCATTCCTAGATGACAGTATATCTAAGGGTGAAGTAGAAAGTTCATTGACGATATTTGCACAGGAATGGCCTCATTGGATGACAGGCTACTGATACAGTTCTACACAATTAATAAATGAAAAAAATCAAATTTGCTATTCAAAATGTTTAAGGAGGAGGAAACTAATGGCCACTTCAATCCCTAAAACAATAGAGTGATTATATCACTAATTCCTAAACTTCATATGGACTCCATGTATTGTGCCAACTGTAGGCCAATATTATTGCTTAACCATGGTGTTAAGACACCAGTGAATGTCTTTGCTAATAGGATATGTACTTATCCTTACTCTTATACATCAAACACAATTGGAATTTGTATATGGAAGATCCACAGGTGACAAATTAATGCCCTCCAGCAGTTGCCATGGCAGGTTGGGAATGATCAGGACAAGAAAGTGATTCTGTTCGTGGACAGTGAAAAAGCATTTTATCGCATAAATTAGGGCTACCTTTTCTGAACTCCTAAAAGGATGTTCTGAGACCAGACTTCACTAACAATATTTGCTGGCTGTATTAAAACTCAACATCACACGCAGCCTATAATATCCTTCTCTCTGAGGCATTTCTTGTCAAACACGCCAGGGATCTTCTTTGTCGCCCCTCCTTTTTATATTGGTGTTGGAACCGATGGCAGCCAAAATTTGTCAGTCACCACCAATGAAGCCAATGAGACACCAGCAAATTTCCACAAAATTCTGTTAATATGGATATCGATACGTTAATCGATAAAACTGAACGATCATCCCTATTAATAAAATCGCCCCCTCCTGAGCTCCACATCTACCTCGATATGTAAATATGTAGTCAGGTAGGCCCTGTGACCTAGGCCCGAGATTGTTCTAATTGATAGGTCACAGGTGGAAGGGTGCATGGCTGGCAGGCAAACAAACAGGCAGGAAATTCTTGATTTACCCCACTGATAGGTGCAGTGACATCACAATATCCAGGGGAGATTGCCCCCAATAAGACACACATAGCCAGAGGGGGTAGGTCCGCTTTGAAAAACACTATTAAGTCAGATGCCACATGAGTTAGGAACATGTAGCCAATCAGGACCTAGCACATGTAATGATCATGCGCTCCCGCTGTCAGACATCAAGACACATTCACCACTGGCCACACTGTGTCCACGCAAGATCAAGGCCCTCCTGTAGTAACCATTTGACCATTAATTCAAGACTCTAAGGCAGCAACAACATTCCTCACCTTATATAGTCCCCAGATACGTTTATGGCTTGATGTAAAAATATATAAAAAAGTAACGTGAACCCAATGTAAATTGACACAGTCCTCAGATCTCGTGCCTGTTCCGTTTCTCCTGGCAGCGTTGTTTAATTAAACAAAACTGGTCCTGTTTTGCCAAATGCCTCTTGTTTTCTGTTTTTTAAGGAATTCTAAACTGAGCAGAAAATCTGCTATATGGAGATGACATTCTTCTAATGGTCTCTGAACCCACTCAATCCCCGCAGTCATGCCTCTGCTAGATGAGATATCCCTTTTCTCTGGATACAAAATGAATTGAAGTAATAGTGAAGCATTGGTAATGTCCATCTCCACTACTTGGTCAGTCATGGGGAGGACCTCTGTAACTTGGTACCCATAAATTAGAATAGCTGGGTATTCGAGTCAATGAGACCTTGTTGATATGGTCTAGAACAACATCTGACCCTTATTACAAAGGATGTTTGCCACTGGTCTACTTTACAACTTTTGTCATGGGGCAGTGTCCAGGTGGTAAATATGACAGTTGCATCTAGGTTAAATTACAACTTTGCAATGCTGTCTATGAAGATCCCGGCACCATGCAGAAGAAATAAAGTCTACTAAATTTGTCGGCCAGACTCAGGTTTAAATTTTCTACGCTGCATGTGCACATGGTAAATGGTTGCCTGCACCAATTCCAATTAGGCTTTTCCTGCTTTGCTTACCATCTAGTCTGTATCACCTAACTTATAGGAGTAAGATCCTCTGGGGAATGTTGAGAAACACCTACTATCCACCAAACTAGGCTTAATCTTTCTGTAGCACAAAGCTAAGAAAGCAGGAGAGATGTCCAATGTTATCATGCGTGTCACAGAGCTTGCTTGGCGTAATGTCCATAGGGCATGGGAGTGGATTTTAGCTTATGCTTGGATGCATTATTATGGAGCAATGCAGGCTTGAGTATAAATAGGCAAGAACTCTACTGGAGAGACTCGTCAGATGACGGCATCTGTGTCATTGATGACTTGCTTGACAACAGATGCAATGACTTGAAAGGGAGTTCAGACTACACCCTTCCCACATTTGGGCAATACGACCAACTTAGGCTTTACAAAGGTTAAGCTAGGTGACCCTCCTTATTTCCTGCCCAAGGCTGCAGTTCAAATGTGCTTCAGGATTTAGGGCCAATTATAGGGCTTCACTGTAGGTCTCTATAGCACTAATATCTATGATGATCTTTTCTCAACCCTGACATCCAAATTGCTTAGACTCAATTGGTAAGACAAACACTTGATACAGTTTGCTGAAGAGGACTAGTTTGACATCCTTAAATTACACAATAGGGGACTTAGGGAGGCTAGGATCAAGTACAACTGTTTCATAATACTGCATGAATAACACTGGTTACCTCACAAACTAAATCTTGCCCCTATGAGTCCAAACTCAGAGGTGAGGACAGCCGTAATGCGACATCTTGCATATTCTGTGGTCATGCACACATCTAATACATTAATGGCCACTGACAGATGATTCCATGGCTGTGACTTCACCATCTCGCCTTTGGTTATATTGCATAGTATGTCCAACAAACCCAGAATAAATGCCCACTGGAGGAGATGTTTTCCACAACCATCTCTGTTGCACAGCTATACATAAGGTTGTGAAAATCATTTAGAGTCTCGACACACCCTAACTGGTTCAACAAAATGATGTTCCATACTGATTATGAGCGAGTCATATATAATTATAATGACCAAATGGCCACCTATAATAATATTTGAGGACACATTGAAAAACGATGGGGGTGTGACCATGTCGAGAAACCATGAGGATGTGTACTTGTCAAGCTCTATGGATAGCCGGGCCTTATATTGCCTGGTCCCTGTGCTTGAAGCAACATGACCCTCCAGTGTTGAGCAGATCAGTGGTGGGACCAAAGCCCTACAAGGTGAGAGCCACCTGACCACTATGGGAGCCAGTAAACAAGAACTCCTGACTCCAGAGATGCTTCCCCCTGTTCAGAGCTGCTGCATAGCAAAATGGTGCGCCCATAGGTCAGTGAGCTAGTAGACTCTGGAGGTACACGGCTGGAACAGTGCTATAGACCGGGCACGCACGTGTGATCAAGGTAAGGCCAGAAGGCCTCAAAAGAACTGTGGGCTGCCACTGGCCCGATCCCTGGTAATCTCTAGGTTTAGTAGACCAGTGGGTGCAAACTGAGTATGAAGAGCCAGTACCCTAGGAGAAATACACCTGGTGGCTAATGAGGGCACCAGTCAGACCCAGGGCGAAGGACCCTGCCAACCTGGGAGGGTGGCATGGTGATGGCAAGGGCAAGTGGGCATTTGGAAGGAGTCATGCCCCATTCCATCAGAGGGGCCAGGGCGTGAGTGAGCTTTTGGGGTATGGTACAGAGACCATAAAAGAACTATGTGGTGTCCCCGGCGGTCCCATGATGAGGAGTCTTGACGGCTGAGGCATGTTTAAAGGTTGTGCTGGAGCTCCTGAAGCAATGCGCCTGGGGGGAGTTCAAGGTGTGAGACCAGACTTCCAGGAGATGAAGTGATTTGATGAGGACTCCACTCTTCCCCCATCGGGTATGAGGCCTGAGCGGTGACCCATACTGCTGAACACTCTTTGGACAGCTCATAAGCCTGTATGGCAAAATCCTGACAGAATTACGGGGATCATTCTCAATAAAAGATCTCCTCTGGACCCTGAGGCTCATGCTTATGGCCCACACGTCATCCCTAGCCAATGGAGGACCGCTGCACCAGGTGCCTGAAGGCGCTGAGGCGCAGGCCCGACTCTGAGAAGCAACATCTAACTGCTGATGGCAGCCTTCAAGGATGAGATGGGGCTACTCAGCCTGGACTTTGTAAAGTCGCTTACTGACCTTGACCCCACGATCCAAAAATTGCCACTAGGACGGACATGCTGGAAGTGGTGGTCACAGAGGGCGCTTACGAAAGAGATGAACTGGCAATGCAAGTTGATGAACTGGAGAAGAGATGCCAGTGGCTGACTGATAAAGCTGAGGATGGAGGAAATTGGTCCAGATGGAACAACATACAGATCAGAGGGATTCCAAAATCCGTTTCTGACTCTGCCACATTACTTTCAAGACCTGCGCCATTCACTACTGCAAGGCCCCATCAACACCCAGATAAAGCTTGATAGAATGCACAGGGTCTATAATGCATACCATGTGATGAACATGCAGATGCTGGATGTCCTAACAAGGGCTTACCTCTTTGGAAGGAAGGAGGAAATCATGAGGGTGGCGAGACAGACGGACCTGCTGTGTTTAGGGGTTCATCCTTGGCGTTGTACCATGATGATTTAGCTACAACCCTGGCAAAGATATCCAGAGAAGCTATCTCAGAGAACATTAAATCCCATAGCTCTGGGGATTCCTGACGCAAATGTTTTTTTTTAATTTCAAGGAAAAATCAACTACCATCACTATACATGAAAAGGCAGTGGCACTCTTCGGTCTTGAAGATGTCTGCCATCCTACAAATGAGTAACTGTACTATAACTGCCTGGAATGGAAGAAGGCAAACAATTTAAGAAAGAGAGGAGGAAAAGCCTTGAAAAATCAACAGACCTCTTCTTCACTCAATGGAGATGACGCGCATGCTCTAGCTAATTGACTTGCCATGAGGGGT
Source organism: Calotriton arnoldi (assembly GCA_963921515.1). Taxonomy (NCBI): domain Eukaryota; kingdom Metazoa; phylum Chordata; class Amphibia; order Caudata; family Salamandridae; genus Calotriton; species Calotriton arnoldi. The sequence continues at coordinate 1,287,113 of CAWUFW010003281.1, read as the reverse complement.
AGAGTCTTCAACACCCTTAGCCTTATTAGAAATGACATTGCTGGGCTTCTAAAAAGTAAACATTACTGAAGGGTAGCACAAGTACTAGAAGACAAGGATGGAGCTAGAGTGGGAAGAAAACACACCCAGACTCCGGAGAGCTAACCCCATCACCGTTGCCAATACTGACTGTTACTTGACCTACACTTGTAATGTTGTTTATGTTTGTTCTACTGTTTGTGATTGTGTTTCAATATTTTCCAGGCCTCAAATGCATTATATTGAGAGATAGTACAATGCCATACTGGCTAGCCATTGATGATCCCTTATAGTCAGAGCAACACGAAACAGCACGACACACATATCCCCTCTAACAGTACTCACATCTCAAACCCCTGTCTTGTGGTTTGTTGCCTGCATTGTTATGTTGGCCTAGGACTAGCTGCCATGCTGCTTTTCTTTGCGCACGTTACACTGAGCCAGGGCACCCTCGCCCTTTGCTCTTGCCAAGTTCTTTTGCGCTGTCTGCACTTTCTGTCTTTCACCTTTTCTCTTGTTCGATTTGGGCTCAGACTGCACAACATGTACAAGGTCGCATAACAATGTATTTCGGTTCTTCCTGATATGGCCAGTCTCGCGCACCCAGACATAACATTAGGCGCAAATGACATGAAACTTTGTGTGCCTTTAATACTGGGGTTTTTACTGGCGCTGGACACACTTGGAGAAATCCTTTTCAGTGAGAAGAGCTATGATGTCCTGCTGATGTAATTCTGCATCTAGTGACTGAGGTATGGGGGTTCGCTAGTCAAATCCCAGAGGTCTTCTATTTTTATAATAAACTATCTTACTGCACGGGGAGGGTGGTAATGTTAGTTAGACATTTATCCACTGAGTTATGAAATGCTTTCCCCGTTTGTATTCTATGGAATTGTAACCATGCTGCTTATATTATTCATATGCATTATGCTATTAGTACTGACACGTGTACTGTACATTAGAGCACGTAAGTTGGAATAAACATTTTAACCTATCCAGTGTCTCTTCCTACGCACCTTGTGGACAAGTACGAGTGAGTGACGAAAGAGTGTTCTTGCTTCTGCGAGTCCTGAGATAAAGATACCGTGTTCTGGGTTGTCCAATCATTGGTACTTGGGTGCTAATGGGATGCTAAGCTAGTTGGGTTGGGGTTTTGGGTGCTACGGTATATGGTAGGCAAACCACTGTATTCCGGGGTCCCATTATCCTGTGCATAGCTCTGTGTATGTGCAGAAACCTTATGACATGGCGCGACCACCGTGGGGCTGCTTATCTGCGAGACGCTTGAGTAGTACTTGTGCTTGTCCACAAAACCCTCACGTACGCTTCCGGAGGCGTAAGTGACGGTGATACCTCCTATATTGAACACTTTATAGGTTCTTTCAAGCTTGAAATTATTAAAAAAGGTTACATAAAAAACCCATTTTGTGCTCCCTGTTAGGTTGTCGAATACAATTGTTTAGTTATGGCTGGTGTGGCGATAGCTGCACATAGCCGAGGACCAATCCGAGAACACCTAGGTGTATACGGAGTGCCCGATGCTGGGGTCGAGTTGGTCTTTGTGGTTCAAGCCGATCCGGCTTATCACTTTGAAGTGTTTTACACTTGGATCACTTTTGAAGCGGTGGATGCAGGTGATAAGCTGTTTCATGAATATAAACCCACCGCTATTCCTGCTGCCTATCGACCCTATACCAATCTTGAAGTGCCTCTCACGGCTTGGCAGCACCGTGTTTGGTTTAATGGCACCCTCCCACAACCAACTACCGCAGTTCGTTTAGGCCCCTTATCAATTCAGGGGGCCACTTGGCCTGTATTGGCCGGGTATACCCCGCATCCAAATTATCTGGCATTACCGATTGCGGAACTGCGCACTATGCATACCGAACTGGTGCGAGTGCATCGAGCCTTAGTGACATACGTTACAGGTAGCCTACATGGAGCTGCTCCTGTAGTCGCTGGCCAACCAGCTATTGCAGCTGGAGTTACCATAAGTCCTGTCATGGTAAATTCTGTGATGGGCAAACGTCCACAAAGTAAGGACGATTATCCTTACTGGCTTGCCGAAAAGTTCGATCAGATAGAAGCGGTGTTTCCACATACGTCCCCAGTGGATAAACATCGCATCCTTACGATAAGTTTGCCAAAAGACTTAATCCCCTATTTGACATCATGTGAAAACTGGGGTAAGGTATTCGCAGCAGTTTATTCAAAATGTTTTGGTACTCCTTCCATGACGGTTCTACCCTCTGTAATTAAAAAAGTACAGGACGAACATGGCCCTGAAGCGGCTGTGGAATTAGGGATGAGACTAGTGGGAGTGTTTGATGTAGTAGCTGAACTGATCCTTGGAAATGTCAAGGGCGATGCTATGAACTTTCAAGTAGCGAATGCTTTGGCTTTGGTCCCAGAATTGGACAGGCCCCGCGAATTACCGAAAATTATAGCCCGGGCTTATAAAACAATTGGAAGAAACAGCCTAGGTAACAAGCCTTTTGTAAAAATGCAAACTCAATCGCAAACACAAGTTACACAAACAAAAAGTACATCTGAGAAAGATGATAGACCAGTCTTCACTAAAAAGAGTTGGAGACAGAAAAAACAGGGTAAGCAACAAAAGAAGCCGGGGTCGAGAGGCGCTTCCCCAGTTTCGGTTTCTTCTGAACGTACTTATGATTTACGTGATAGGTCGAGAATTAAATCACCAGAAAGGTTTCAGAGCTCTGATACGCGTTCTCCTCGTTCTTCACAGGCCCAGACGTCGTCACAGGCTGGTGGAGGAGGACGGCAAGATAGAGGAAGGGGCCGAGAGGCTCCCCAGGAGCGAGACCAACCTCGACAACAAGTCAGAGGGAAAGCAGAAGACTTTCACCTTCCTCGACCGCAATTTCAGAAGAAAAAAGTTGCCGCTGTAACAGCGAAATATGCCACAGACCGTGAGAACGAGGCTCCAGAATTGGACGTGGGCAGTGACCCTCCTAGACAGCGCCGCGGAAGTTACCATAGTGCGGGAGGCGCTACGTCCTCATATGGAGGCGACAGCAACTGAAACATTCGTTACTGTAGAGACAGCTGACACGAGAGTGGCACCCCCTGACAGACTTTACAACATAGTCATCCAAATTGAAGGTGACATACCGCGTGAAATAAAAGGGATTTTTTGGGAAAATCTAACCTCTTCATATGACATTTTGTTAGCAGAGGTGGATTGGCCACCCCCATTCGTTTTAGCTGCACATAAAGGAGAGGAGGTAATCCTTCCAAGCTTTTCACGGCATGTCCCAAAAGACAAAGCTGAAGCACTTGCAGCTGAGTGGGCTGTGTACCTGGCACCAGCGTTATACCGCAACCATGTGGGATGGGATGAAGAATCACCTCCTCATGCAATACCTTTGCGGTCACTACCGCAGCCACAACCCCAATATCCCATCAAACGGCAGGCAAAAGGCCCTGTCTCCGAAATTCTGACACAGTTGGAATATCAGGGAGTAATCGAACCATGCGTATCACCTATGAACAATCCCCTTTTCGTGGTTTCTAAACCCGATGGATCGTACCGCTTAGTTTTGGATTACCGGCATTTAAATTCCCATTGTCGGAACTTTGCGGTACAGAATACACATAGTTCTGCGCTTGTAGACAGTCTTGTTCGTAAAAAATATAAAACGACACTAGACCTTTCAAACGGTTTCTACACGCACAACCTAGCCCCGGAGAGTGGTCAATGGACCGCATTCACTTCCGGTGGTAAATTATTCCAGTTCCGGCGTTTACCCATGGGCTACAAAAATAGTCCGGGTATATTCGCCGCCCGTGTTGTTTCTTTGTTAAATGACATTGATCAAGACGCATGTTCGTACGTAGATGACATCTATCTGACAGACGACGAGTTATATCAGCATCTGTCCCGTGTGGACCGCATCATTCTTGAATTTGCGGAGCAGGGTTACAAATTTAACTTTGCTAAGTCACACATTGCTGAATTTACCGTTCTGTTCTTGGGCTATGAGCTCAATACCGAAGGTAAGGGCTTAGCCCCCCATTTCTTGGAAAAATGTGCACATTTGTGCCCCCCAAATACTCTGAAGAAACTTCAGTCTTTACTGGGTTTCCTGAATTTCGGGCGTACCTACATTCCCGAATATGCCCAGCGTATCAAGCCTTTGTATGCTTTGATACAACCTACTTATTCAAGGTCTTGCTGGCTGCCTGAGCATACCTCAATTCTGCAGTCCTTGCAGACAGACCTATTGGAGTCTAAATATCTTTTGACTCGTGATAACCACACAAACCTGGTGATTAGAATAATTCCGGGGGCGGTGGGATTCACATACTTAACCTTTAATGAAGGTGATGCAGTACCTATCGCATACAAGTCACATCTGTACACTTCCGCTGAATTGCGCTTTACATCTGTCGAAAAAGTTCTAACTGCAGTGCAAATGGCGATTCTAAAAGAACGCGCACTAGCACAGGGAAAGCGGATTCTGGTGGTAACACCCTGTCCTGCCCTAGAGGCAGTAACAAAGGCAAGTGTACCGAACTCAAAAGCAATGCATCCCCGTTGGATACAATGGGCTACATCCTTGACGTCTTCGGACGTCACTTTTGTTTTTGATTCTTCTCTTCAGACTCAGGAGTTTTTGCAGTATGAATTCGTTCATCCTCCTCCTTTGTTTTTACTACCGCTTGAGGATTACAAATGTGTGATCTACACCGATGGTTCGGCGCAACCGGCCACTGGGTCCAAGCACGCTTATTCAGCTGCATGTGCTATTGTTGCGGGTTCCTTTGTAGATGGAAAGTTCAAATCCTCTGTAGTGCATACTCGCACACTTGGAGATAGTACCGCACACTTGGCCGAGCTGCATGCATTGCTACTTGCGCTTGAGTTCGCTTCTCAGGATGAGACCACTCTTATTGTATGTGATTCTTTTTACTGTGTACAATCTTACAATGACAATCTGTTTTTCTGGTCGAAAAACGACTACAAGGACGCAAAAGGGAGCACAATTAAGCATAAAATGCTTTGGGTTCGAGTGGCAGAATTGCAACAACGTCTGCCCCTCACACAGGTGGTTCACACCTTAGGCCATCAGCGGGTGGGCGCACACGCTATTGGTAACGATCTGGCAGATGAAGCTGCCCGTTCAGCAGTAGTCACGTGTTCAGTAGCAGCGGTTACCAGGTCCATGTCTAAAATAGACTCTGTTATTCTAGCAGCTATTGCTGCAACCAAGGAAGGTGATAATTACCCTACAGGTTTCCCTTCCAAGTATTCTTACAAATTAAGTCCCGATCAGGTTCCTTATGTAACAATACCTGACGTTGGAGATCGGCTGATCCCCAACGCGGACCGCAGGAGTGCCTTGATATCAGCTGCACACGAAGGCATGGCTTCTGCTCATGCAGGTGTGTCAGCTACAGTTTCCATCTTGCAGCAGCGTTATTGGTGGCGTGGATTGTATAAAGACACCCGTGCTTTTGTGCTTTCTTGCGATGTTTGTCAACAGATTAAGCCTTCCACGGTAACACGCCCACCACAGACCCCGCTCTGCATTGCTAACAGACCCTTTGGGTGTGTTTACTTGGATCACTGCGGTCCATTCTCATCAGACACTGCCTATAAATACATCTTAGTAGCAGTGGACTCGTGCACACGGTTCCTCTGGGTCTGGCCACAACGTAGTGCTGACGCTCGAAATGTAATCAGGGATTTGCGTGTCTTTGTGGGAATTTTCGCATGCGGCACCTTCCATTCGGACCAAGGTCCAGCGTTTGCCTCTAGGGCTTACAAGGGTGCAATGGCTTCGCTTGGGGTGCGGGTGAAATTTTCGTCTCCGTATAGGCCTGAGGGCAACTCTATCGTTGAACGAATGAACCGTGACTTAAAGCAATCCTTAACAGCTAGAGTTATAGGTACTGGCAGGAACTGGCTGGCCCACTTGTATACCGTTCAACGTGCACTTAATAATCTCCCTAGAAGACCTCTGGGTGGGCGGACCCCATACGAAATGCTCTTTGGCATAAGAATGTTTGTGCCTGACCTTGAGGGTCCAGACATTGCGGCGCAATCCGCCAAGTTTGATGTAGATAACCATTCTGCTATGTTACAGGACTTACAAGAAGCCCGAGACAAACTTGCAACTACACATTTGCCTTCAGCCACAGATCCTGCGTTGCAGATTTCGGTAGCCGGCTGGCTTCCAAAGGTTGGAGAACTGGTTCGAGAAAAGGTTGAAAACAAAAAAGAATTCGGCCCCTCTTTTCGTGCACCGGTTCCAGTTCTGGGCTTGAAGGGAACACGTACAGTCATTTTACCACCGCTTCCTGGTCGCAAGGAGAACAGATACATCTCAGTGGAAAATGTCAAGCTACAGCGCCTGGCCGATCCTGAATAGTGTCACACCAGCGGTCTCTTGTCCTGCCATTTATCGGACATATGTTCGTGACCCATCTACACGAACGGTCGCTGATGCTGTAATTGAGATGGTTGATTTGCCTGAAACTACAATTGATCCCCAACTCTCCACCAATATCGACGAGGACGAGTATACTTATCCTGCATCTGAATCGGTGGCACATCAACCAATAACGCCACTAAGCCCGACTCGTTATTCCTTTGATTCGGATTCCACCTCTTCAAAAGTCCCATCCAAGTTCAGTATTTTTGTATCCTGGTTTAGAGATAATTTTTTGATTCCACCCTGGACATACATCTGGTTGATACTTTTCTTGATTTTTTTGTTCATGTCCATTGGCTTTGTCACAGTGTTTTTTCTACTAATCAATGGTCACTATTTACCTGAACGCTCTGCTGTAGACTATGTTTCTGGAACTTTGGCTCCTCATTCCTCGTCTCACATCATGAAGCGTGACCACACATTTGTGAACATTTCAGCTTTTCCAGTTGCTGATGGCATCGTATGGGATGCAGTGAACTATCAAATCCATGGTCCGACGGAAATTATTAATGTACCTAATGTCCTTCGTGTTTCAATGGGTGATGTAGTACAAAATAATATTCATTCTGATGATTGGGATGTGCATGCCGTTGAAGCATTGTTTGCCGATTTAAAATATTATGCATCTTTTAATGCTGAAGATTTATATATGAATTCTGCGAATTATGCCCATTTGTATTGTTACCAACATTGGGGTAATCATTTTCTCCATAAGCCAAGTGCCCTGCGTAGTTCTGTTAACTACACCCAATGGGAACATTGTCCAAACCCCTTGCCAGGTAGCTCACAAACTCTTCGAAATAAGTTTACCTATTTTACTGATTTTAATCGGTCAAACCCCGCATCCTATTATTTTAGACTAAATACCACGTCAACTCAGAAAATTATGTTAACACACACCAAATTGCTTTATTCGGGTTCCTTTTTAAGTGCCCTAGCAGTGGGTGGTTATGAGTACTGGGAGGATACAATAGATTTGAAATCCATTTGGGGCTCCAAGCCATGGCAGGTACAGGGAACCGAGGCGTTGCATCGTGCTTGCCTCATCCCTACCCAAATTATGTTCCTAAATGCTTCCATCTATCAAACTACGTGTTGGGGCTTAGCTACTACTAAACAATTAAACTCGCCCTCAATTCCATCCCTTTCGAGTTTTCCCAATGATAGCTCACGTTTTAACCTGTCCCTGACGACCCTACAGGCTCTATTACAGAATAATTCATTTAATGTTTCCGAACTGGATCAGTCACCCTGGTTGGTATGGCCTATATCATCTAATGCATGTCAAATGCGTTTTCACGACTCAGGTACTAGATACACACAGGATAGGCCTGATCCGAGATTTACTGCTTCTCGTACTGTCACTACATATTCTGTTGGTAAATTATGCAAACAATGGCTGCAACATTCGTCCCTTGATTCTGTTAAACAACATTTGTCCCTCCTTTCAGGCAATATTGATCTGTCCGACTTTGTTTTGGGACCTCGTGGTCCCCGACCTAAAAGATTCATTTATGAGACATATAATGAACTCTGGAAGCTATCACAAATGGAAGCTGCTTCCCGTCTTCGGGAAATAGATCAAGCAAATTTGGAAAAGGTGCTTGCTGTTGTTGACAATAGTATTAATACCCTGTCTTCTCGCATTTATACTTTAGAGAATATTGTGTCCTCTGTTGTTGATATTGTACAAGATGATGTTTCTGTGTTATATCATGGTCAGAATCAATTGCGTTCAGTTATGCAGTTTGCATGGACTTTACAAACGCTCAAGTTAGGTAAAGTTCCTTGGCATTTTTTGAACACCTCTGCCTTGTTTCTACCTTTTAACTTAACTGACAAACAGCAATTTATGTCCATGAAAGATGCAACTTACACTCTATTACATATCGAAAAGATGGATCCTTTGCCGTTCTCTGTTGCAGAACTCGATTCTGCTGTGTGGCTAGTTCATGGGGTTATCGCTTTACCTTTTTCCTTGTTTGAATTTGACTCGTGCATGAAACATTATCCTGTGGGCCGTTACCGGCCCTTGGGCAGTGCTTTCCTGCATGAACTCTGGTCCTTGCCTTTCATGTATAAATGCCTTCGGGACGGCAAGGAAGTCTTTCTCACGGGGGAGTACTGCGACTCGACTATGGGTCATTCGCTTATTTGTAAACACATTAAATTGCATGGCTCATGTAGCGTTTCCGCTCCTAATCTTGCTTGTGTGTTGAAAGGTATTCCTGCTCCTGTTATTTCTCCTACTTTCACTCTCCTTTCCAATGGTAGTTATTTACTTTTAAATAACGAAAACTGTTGTGGCCTGCAGGCTGGCATTCCTTACATTGTAACTGTTTCGCACAGGGTTGTCTGCTGCAAAAATGTGCTTTTTCCTCCCCCTCATGGCAAGGTTGATATCTCTATTTGGCCTTCCATCCCTACCATGGAGGCAGATTTCAATAGACTGAGCAGAATAAAGGCACTATTATTGAACGAGGAAGTTATGCTCACGTCCGCCCGGGAGACATTCATTCTCCAGGTGGCGAGTACCCACAGTGAAATACAGGCCCTTTTGAACACTAATCTCCCCCAACATTTTGGGGAGTTAATTCATCGTATTTTTAACGCATCTAACACAGAGGGTTTGGTACACTTTTTTAAGGTCGTGGGGTCTGGTCTGGTGTCCTCCTTCCAAACTATTTTTGGTGTCATCCCGGCGTTTATTCATTCTATTTTTTCCAGCGTCTTTGGCGGTTTCCCGTTGATCATCGCCTTGGCGGCTGGTGTCCTGTTATTATTTTGTTTTATGCGCAATGGCTGCTCCCCGATGGGACCTGCTCGATCCAGAACGCCTCCAGCTGCTTCGTGAGCGCCTTTTGGCTGGTTTTGGTGTCTTGCCATTGGCGACACTGAGTGTGTCATATACTCTTTCTTTTCGCTTTGCGTATTTCACTTGCGTGCAACCTGTAATGACTTGCATCCGCTGTCCTTTCACCTGGACCTTGGATTATTGCCTCTCCAATTCGTCATTGTCTGTTCCGGATTTTGTTCAGTTGATGGGTCCCTTAGAGGCCCATGAGCAGGACTGTTCCGTTGCCGGCTGTATGGCGCGTGCGGCTGCACTGGGGATTTTGGCGCAATGGGATATCTGGGCGGCTGCCCAGGATCTCCTACAACAAAGCTGTTTCGTTTATCACGCAAGTTGTCCCGCATTGCTTTTGGATGCTCCCTCTGCTGAGGAGCATTCCTGCTCTTTTGATCTCATGGATTGGATGGCATCTATGTTTTTTGACGGTTCCAATGATGCCCTTTTAGAGGGTATGGCTTTTTTCTGCACTTACACTTTCATGGATTGACTTGTTTTTCGCCGTTTGGGCGCTCCCTGTGCTCTACTGGATATTTTTTTTTGTTTTTTTTGCCCTCTGTCTTGGACGCCGGACTGACCAGGGGAGGGTGTCTTGTGGTTTGTTGCCTGCATTGTTATGTTGGCCTAGGACTAGCTGCCATGCTGCTTTTCTTTGCGCACGTTACACTGAGCCAGGGCACCCTCGCCCTTTGCTCTTGCCAAGTTCTTTTGCGCTGTCTGCACTTTCTGTCTTTCACCTTTTCTCTTGTTCGATTTGGGCTCAGACTGCACAACATGTACAAGGTCGCATAACAATGTATTTCGGTTCTTCCTGATATGGCCAGTCTCGCGCACCAGACATAACATTAGGCGCAAATGACATGAAACTTTGTGTGCCTTTAATACTGGGGTTTTTACTGGCGCTGGACACACTTGGAGAAATCCTTTTCAGTGAGAAGAGCTATGATGTCCTGCTGATGTAATTCTGCATCTAGTGACTGAGGTATGGGGGTTCACTAGTCAAAGCCCAGAGGTCTTCTATTTTTATAATAAACTATCTTACTGCACGGGGAGGGTGGTAATGTTAGTTAGACATTTATCCACTGAGTTATGAAATGCTTTCCCGTTTGTATTCTATGGAATTGTAACCATGCTGCTTATATTATTCATATGCATTATGCTATTAGTACTGACACGTGTACTGTACATTAGAGCACGTAAGTTGGAATAAACATTTTAACCTATCCAGTGTCTCTTCCTACGCACCTTGTGGACAAGTACGAGTGAGTGACGAAAGAGTGTTCTTGCTTCTGCGAGTCCTGAGATAAAGATACCGTGTTCTGGGTTGTCCAATCATTGGTACTTGGGTGCTAATGGGATGCTAAGCTAGTTGGGTTGGGGTTTTTGGGTGCTACGGTATATGGTAGGCAAACCACTGTATTCCGGGGTCCCATTATCCTGTGCATAGCTCTGTGTATGTGCAGAAACCTTATGACACCCCTAAGGGATTGACAATAGCAACACTAAACATATATGGTCTCAATTCACCAGTCAAGAGAAAGTCAGTATTGCACTGGCTTACCACGAAGGGAATAGATATCACTCTCCTCCAAGAGACCCATCTATTGGCAGGCGACACAAAATTATGTCCATCCCAATACTTCCCCATCAGATCTTTTCTTCTGCATCCAAAAAGATGAACGAAGTGGCAATTCTATTGGGTGCAGGTGTCCCTATCTCAACCCATAGGGATAGGGACGGGAGGAGTGTTTTAGTCAGGGTATAAATGGGGGCAAGTCGTTGATAATAGGCTCTGTCTGGTGAACTAATGATTACAAGGATCAATTCTAGGCCAGGTTGTTCCCTTTCCTGGTAGCCGATGCTAGTGATAACCTTGCTTTGGGGGATGATTTCAATGTAACTAAGGACCTGGCCATGGGCAGATCACACCCCACATGGCAACTGCTAACGCCCCACTGTCCCTGATCCAGGGCATTGATTATTTAAAACTAACAGATGTGTGGAGTAACCAACAAAAAGCAGAGCGGGACTATACACAATACTCGCATGTCCATAGATCCCGCTCTCGGATCGTTTATATTGTTGTTTCCCCATCGGTCTTCCCTTGGTTGAACTTATCAGAAAATAGTACAAGAGTGCTACACGACCATGCCCCAGTCACAATTCACATGAATGGGACATCCCCAATGGTCGGCCTCTTAAATTTTGAAAAGTGCATTAAATAATGTTCCAGGACCCCGTCCTGCAAGAGAAAATAAGAGAAGTGGTGACACACTATTTCACTGAAAATGAGTCAAAGGAACTTATGTGGACCACCAAATGGGATTCTGCTAATGCGGTTATATGTGCAGAATTGATTAGTCATACCTCTGCCTTTCTGAGACGGGCCTGGGCTCAGTGGTTGGAGCTGGAGGCCGAGATAGCCAGATTGGAAAGCGAACCTGAAACTGAACCAGGCTGCACTATCCAGAGATCACAATGCAAGGCAAGAGGATAGCTAGAGGTGGTCCTGGTTAAGGATGCCACACATATACTACTTGAAACAAAACAATTATATTATAAGAGGGGAAACAAAGAGGATAGGCTCCTTGATCATAAAATACAATGATCCCATGTAACAAGCGATTGAGGGATCCTTGATACTTTAACACAGAACTATTTAGTCGAAATACCATTCCCCAGAGGTCCAGTAAGGGTACCTAGTGGCAATCACTCTGCCCCATCCTGGACTTGGAGGTGAAGGAAGAATTGGAGAAGGAGATAACTGAGGAGGTGATATTGCCAGCTATAAAATCCCTTCCAAATAATAAAGCCCCCTGCCTGGATGGGTTACCGAACTTCTTTTACAGAGCCTTTGCCTGTCTATTAGCTCCAAACCTCAAAAAGGTTTTTAACTCCTTCTTGGACACTTGAGAGGTGTGCCCTCAATGAGGGAATCCTTTCTGATGCTGATCCTCAAGCCAGATACAGATCCCCAACTATGTTGATTATACCGCCCAATTGCATTATTGAATAGTGATGTAAAAATCTTCACAAAAATCTTGGCCCGCTGATTGGGAGAAGTCTTGCTGCAATTGTTTTCCCTGTATAAAGCTGGCTTTGTTAGGAATAGACAAACAGGTAACAACATTAGATTGTCTCTCAACATGGTCGGCAAAGCAGATGTCACTAGGACGGAGGTACTCCTGCTGTCTCTTGATGCAGAGAAGGCCTTCAACTGCATTGACTGGTCATTTTTGGAGAGGACTCTTGACAAGACAACTATGAGAAAACATTAATAATGGCTAACTATCCCTCAATTAAGCTTTGAAAAAATTCCTGCCTATCTGACTCGATTCCTTCCACATGGGGGCACCTGGCATAGCTGTCCCCTTTTGCCCCTGATCTTCTCCCTCACAATGGAACCTCTAGACCACAGGATCATGGCTGACCCACTGATCATGGGTGTTTCAAATAAACAGGGACCGCAAAAGCTGTCACTTTTGCAAATTACATTCTATGTTTTTTGACAAACCCACTGAGATCACTACCTGCAGTCTTGGAAGAGTTAGAGCGCTTTCACCTAGTGGAGGGATTCTGTGTGAATTTTCAGAAATCATCGGCAATGCAAGTGGGAGGGGAAGATCATAGGTTGTGCTGAAATGGGGACTGCCATGGTCTTCAAGAGGGATTAGATACCTCGGAGTTAAATTTCCTCTAACCATAAATGAGGTATTCTCCAGCAATATCCCTACTCTCTTGGACACCCTGTTCAAGGACCTATACAGATGGGGCAGGCCTGAGACTTATGGGTGGGCAGGTTAAATTGTGTGAAGATGAACCTACTCTACAGATTATTGTAGCTCTTCCACTTCCTCCAGGTTTCCAGAAACCTTCATATGGAGCAGGAGACAGCCCCGGGTGGCCCAATCCTTGTTGATGAAGAGTCCAGAGAGGTCCAGAAAAGGGGAAACTGGAAGTACCTTACATTGAGCGTTACATTCTGGCAGCCCAGATCAGTCCAGCTATGGTGTGTTGTTTACTGAATGCAGAAAAGCCCTGGTGCAGGATGGAACAGGAATGCAGCTCAATACTCCTGCACCACTTACTTTGGCTGCCACAGCAAGAGGGTGGCTTGACCCTGCCCTAAAGTGCACGACGAAGATAACCTTTCACCACTGGTTAAAGTCTCAGAGGACAAAGGGGGTAATGACTTACCCCTCCCCGCTGATCTCAATGACTGGAAGCCTGGACCTCCCACCAGGGTTTATGGCTAAACATTTCCATACATTGGGAGGAGGGGAACCACTTTGCCTAGGCCACTAAGACTCATGACAGTGAACCAAAAATGTACAGCTAGGCCCGAGGGACTTCTACTTGTTTACTCTGCTACTGCACTGGGTGTAGCAACCAAAAGTCTGCACATTAAGAGCACGTGACTAAAATGAAGATATATTTACAAAGGGGGTCACCACCAAAGTGCTTTCCCGCTTATACAGAGCGCTAGACAATCTCACCCCCATGCTACAACTTTCATACATGCAAAAATGGGCTGCTGACCTCGGCTTAGAACTTACTGAGGGAGATTTAATCCTCATGTGGAGACAGGCCACATACTCTTCACTCTGCCTCCAATACAGGACAAATGCCTTTAAAATAATGATCTTCTAGTACATGACACCCATCTGATTAAAAGCCATGGTAAATGCCCCTGATGGTGCTGGAAGAGCTATGGACTGAGGGGAACATGCTTGCATATGTGGTGGAAGTGCACCTACACGCAGCGGTTCAGGAGTAAGGTAATGAAGGTTACTAATGTATCCTTCCCCACGCGGACTGAGTTGGCTCTGTTGGGCATGACAGACGACAAGGAACCAGCCCAATTTCCCCCCTCAATGGCCAGACTACTCACACCATTTCTGTAGGCAGCTTCCCTGGTAAGACCACAGCATTGCTGAGTTTTGACACCACTAAGCCTAGGCATGTGGTGGACTAAAGCCTGGAACATCCATGCAATGAATAGACTGACTGCATTGGTACGGGAAACCATGACAAAATACAAAAAAGCCTCGACCCCATTCCATACATACATCAAATGCATTCGAGGAATCCCATTTCCACTTGACCTGATATGTTTGGGAGGAGAATGGGCCAAAGGGGTAGAGGATTTGGGTGGCGATTGAAGGGGAGCTCTGTGCAGGGTGGAGACCATGACCGGACTGTTTCAGGGGGATTGTCTATATGCTGTTCCTGGAATGTATAGCTCAGTGGTAGATGTTCGGAAGGGGAGCTCATCAAATCTAGAAAATGTTGAATATAGCATGCTAAAAATGTGTTCTAAAGCTGTCTGTACCTGGGATTTAAAAATGTTAAATAAAGTGGTTAAAAAAATAAATTAAAATTAACTACCCAATGTTGACCACAATGGAATATCCATTCCTCTTCACCCCATCACTACTCTGAGTGGCCTAAATTAATCAACGTTTTGCCAAGGATTCTTGTTTATGGTACAATATACTCCTCCCAGACCTCACACATTCAGTGTGTAATGCTGAAAAGGGCATGTATGTGTCAGCAATTGCCTTTCCTGGGACTGTAGAAACAATTGCTTCTGCTCCAAAGTTTTTTTTTATAGCAGCTTTATCTGTGCCTTTTATTTGTCACAGTGACCCAAACACGCTTTCTACATTTTCATTTTTCTGCTGGACATAAATGACTGCCGGCTAGAAATGTCGAGATCAAGTGGATGTATGTGCATGCAGGAGGGGTCCCTGCCAGCATATATCACATGCCTCTTGCATACTAGACATATTTTCCATTGGTTGAATTATTCCCATTTATTATGTCAGCAGCTATGACAACGTGTGAAGATGTGGGTACAAGGGCAGTGGTTTGCTCCACTGCTTCATGCATCGATGTCCAGCCAGGCAGTATTGTCTGTGGAGAGTATTTTAAAGACACGTTGGGCCTTATTTATAAAGGCCTGTGACACTTTTACTCCACTGTTGCGTCACTTTATGTGACGCAGAGGCGGTGTACACAATGTGCCACGTTGCGCCATATTTACAAGGTGACGCATCTAGACAGATGCATCACCTTGTAAAGCCCTGCGCCACATTATACCTGCATCAGGTATAAGGTATGCAGGGTAGGCGTTCCCCCGCATCAAAGCCTCGTAGAAGTGGCGCTTTGAAATGTATAAGATTTCAGTGCGCCACTTCTAGGACGCCATTGCGTCAAAACCTTACGCTTGCCTAATGGCAGGCGTAAGGGTGATACAGTGCATTGAAGATAGGCCTCCCCCACACATTGCTGGAGTTGCGTCATGCTTGCGATACAACTCCAGCAATGCGTGACTTTTGCGCCAACGGATACGTCAGAATTGTGACATGTCTGTGTCTTCTTGCGACATGGAGCACCATACAATAAATACGGTACATCCATCATGTCACAAGAAGGGTGCAGTGAAAACTGTTGCATCGCTGTTTTGTCGCAGCGATGCAACAGTTATCATAAATGAGGCCCGTTGGGGCTTATTTACAAGCCCTTTGCACTGCCGGTGTGTCACTTTTTGTGACACACCGGTGGCGTATTTTGCTGCCCCATAATTACAAGGACAGGAAAAGCCATCCTGTGTGACTCAGCCAAAGGGCATGTGGTGTCGCGCTGCGGCACTTTCTTGTAAATGAGGTCCGTTGGATTTTTGGGTGTAAAGAGGTCTGCAAAATGTTTGAAGCATTTGAGAAAATGCCAAGGCTGTTAATATAAATTCAGGGTGCTAATAAAAGTGGGGAGTTGTAGGTTACAAAGCATTATCATGAGGTATCTGCCTTTGACGTACAACTATTAATTCAATGACGTGGAACACTGATACAATAAGCACGTGGATTGCACACTTACCACTGGTTACAGAAATATTATGGAAAAAAAAATAAGATGAGCTCTGTGGATCTCGCATAACGTTTTCGTGGCAGAACACTCAATTAAATATTTGCATTATTACATTACCTCATTTACATTATTGCATCTTCATGAGAATACACTTAACAGTAGAAACATTTTAGGCTTTACCGATTGGGAGAAGGAATGGTGGAAAGATGTAGGCAGAAAATTAGAAAATTGGTGTAGCAGACCTGGTTTTATCTATGGCTCAGAACTCTTGAAATTATCTTCATGAAATAGGTTTAATGATAACTTGAGTGACCACAAAAAAGCAGATAATTTTAAACAATTGAAGGGAATTTGACGCATGAATATTTTCTTAAACACTTTGTTCAGTAAATAAAATGTAACATGTTATAATCCTGATAGAAATGTTTTAAGAAGGTAGTAGCAGTATCACTATTGCAATAATTATCTTGCTATAAAAATACTTCCCTGGTCAATATGCTCGACAGTTTGACTGACCCTTTGGATACATGCACAATGTATAAAAAAAATTAAAAAAACATTTGTTTTACCATTTTCAGTATTACTTGGAATTTGTGTGCAAGAGGATGCCAATCTGCCCTAAGTGTTTCTGACAGCTGAAGCAGGAACAGCCAGAAACAGATGTTAAAGGACTAACAAAAATAAGTCAGAATGCCCTCGAAGATATTCAAACAACATGCAACATGACAGGTTTGCAAGTACCCCTGATCTGCTAAATCTGAAATGACAATTATGGCACATTTGTCATGACTGTAAAAAGCAGTTTGTGTCAGACAGAAACTTCAAATTTTGTCTTTCTCTGCTTTCATTGTGCAAAATAAAAAAAAGAAATCTGTGTGTGTGTGTGTATATATTTATTATTTCCACTGGAAAAAAAGCTTAAAGTGACTTTATAGTAAGGAATTGCAATATTATCTAACTTTATATTTAAAAAAAAAACCTTAAACTTAACTGAAAAAACAAATGTTAAAGGAATGTTCTAGTCAGGTGAAAGTGTCATTTAAAGCACATCATTTTGAACTAATAACACCACTAAAATTCACAGTTATAGTTATCTCAAGTAATTATAACTCATGCCCTAAAGTAAGTATAGCTTGTGCCCTCATCATGCACTGCTAATTACCTCACATATTACATCACTCATGAAGAAATTAACACATATGCTGCCTCCCCAGGCCCTAGCCAACCCCAGGGGATTATTTTAGTTTAAGCGCCAATTATGGTAAAATAAAAAATATATACATTATGTGCCCAGGTGGTATGGGGGTTCAGAGGGACCACCCCACCAGACCTAGGGGGTCAGGGTGTCCCTGCCCTGCCCCCTTTTATCATTTTTTTACCTTTTTTGCTAGGACTCTGGATTGAGTCCCAAGTCCTAAGATGGCTGCCGCCACATCGTTGTTGATAAGATGGCAGCCAATCAGATCACATCTTGAGATCTGTCAGCTCCGTGGATTCTCCACAGCGTGAAATGAATATTTTTTGTAGGCTTATTTTCTCAAGAACTGTTGGGCGTATTTACACCAAGTCACAAAAAGCACACTTTCTGGACCAAGATCTAGCTGCTCAATTTTCCTATAGAAGAATGGATGGGAAAAATAATTTTTCGGACCCCCGCTTTTCCTGACTTCCACTTGATGGATCACCACGAAACTTTCCAGGTAGCAAGCTAAGGTGAGTGAAAAGTTTTTGGGAACTGTTTGAGAAGTTTCGGCAAATTGCACCAAAGTTAGAAGGAAAGCAAAAAATGCTTTTCCGATGTTAAAAAGATACTAACTATAACTACCTAGTGGCATCTCTGATGAATTTAGTAAGCTGTATTATATGATACACAAATCATGTGGTATTTTTCCCAATGTCATTTTTTTTCAATATTTACATAAATTTTTGCAGAACCATGGTTCATGGATCATTTTTGTATCATGAAATTTAATTATGTACTTTATCATTAAATAATTTTCTTGATTGAGCTGTATAATATTTGTACTAATATGTGCACCTCATTCCAAGATGGTGACCACATTTCAGCATAGAACAGACACTTTGTCTGCCTTTGTCCAATCTTTGTTTGCCTTGCATTTTTGATTCACATTATATGTATGACATTGTGGAACTGACCCATGAAAAAGGCTTATGCTGAAATGCACTTGGTGATGTGTAACCTCTTTTGTTTTGGATTAAATCTTTGACACAGCAACACATGGATGTGTTTTCCTGCTGCATCAAGCATATGAGCTGAGGTCTTGTGTTACACGGGTTACGAATCCATCGCGTACTGCCACCACTGCGGCTGGACAGTTTCGGGGTGTTGCATGCAATATATATATGAATGCCGAAACGCGTCGCAGCGTAATGGAGGAATAAACCTCGCATTTTCAAAATCTCCCCGTGTCGGTGTCGGATTTTGTGTGGAGAATCGGATGTGGTGTTTATATATATATATATATATATATATATATATATTCACTGAAAAAACCATAGGTTTTAGGGACAGTTATAGTTAGTTGGACATTGCACTCGTACAAAACCCGTGAAATTCCCCCGTTATAGTTAGTTCAGCTAACTATAACTCGCACCCCCGCAATGCACTGCTGATGACGTCACATATTACATCACTCATGACATGGTCAGTGACATCACTGATGACATCACTGATGACATCATCCAGTGACTGTGTGTTTCTGTAAAGTTTAAATATTTTTAATATATATAGGGAAAGGCGTATTGAAGAATGAGTGGGTGTATAAGTGTCTGTATGGATGATTTAGTAGGTGCGTGACTAACTCTATAAGTGAGTGATTAAACGTATCTTACTGAATGCATGGGTTAGTGACTAAACTGGGTGAATGTCTGTATCCGTCTGTCTGTTGCTGTGTAAGTGGCTGCATGGGTTTGTGAATAGCTACATGAGTGTCTATATGAGTTATTGATTGGTTGTCTGAGTATCTGTATGGGGGCCTGAGTGTTTGTGTGGGTGGGGTGTGTGCGACTCTGTGCATAGATGTGTGAGTGGGTGATTCACAGGGTGGATGGTTTCAAGAGTGCATCTGTGATAGACTGTATGGGTGGGTAAGTGTGTGTAAGAGTGTGTTAGTGAGTGAATGTATGTCCCAGTGGTACATGTGTGAGTAACTACATATGTGAAAGGCAGTATATATGTGTGTTGGAGTATATAAATAGCTATAAGCTGAGAGTGTGTGATTGTGAGAGTGACTGTATGGATGAGTGTGTGCTTGTATCAGTGATTGTATAAGAGCGTAAGAATGTGCTAGTATTTGTATGAGTAAGTGAGCTGGTGTGTGTATAACTGTATAGGTGAGTAAATGGCAGTGTGTTTAATTATTTGCATGACTGACTAGGTGTGTGAGTACCTCTATGGATGAGTGGCGGTGTTTGAGTGTCTATATAGGAGTATGAGTGCATATGATAGTCCTGTACTGAATGACCGTAAGTATGAGTGACTGTACGGGTGAGTGAGTGGATGTGTGTGTAGACCTAAAAATCAGTGAGTGGGTATGTAGTTATTGGTTTTGGAGTGTCTATGGTTTTGCGAATGGCAGTCTGTAATTTAGAGTGGGTGTATCAAAGGTTATATTAGGGTGTGTGGAGGTGCATCAGATTATCACGTGGATGATGTCATCAGTGATGTCATCAGTGATGTCATTTGAGATGTCATCAGTGATGTCATCAGTGAAGTCACTGACCATGTCATGAGTGATGTAATATGTGACGTCATCAGCAGTGCATTGCGGGGGCGCGAGTTATAGTTAGCTGAACTAACTATAACGTGGGAATTTCACGGGTTTTGTACGAGTGCAATGTCCAACTAACTATAACTGTCCCTAAAACCTATGGTTTTTTCAGTTAATTTGTAAGGTTTTTTAAATGCTCATTTCTAACTATAACGTGCCTGAAACCTATGGTTTTTTCAGTGAATTTCAAAGGTTTTTTAAATGCTAATTCCTAACTATAACATGTCTGAAACCTATGGTTTTTTTCAGTGAATTTCAAAGGTTTTGTAAATGACAATTTTTAAATGTATTAATTGTTATATTTATTTTTTTGATACTGATTTACTACATTTTTTTAAACTATTTATTTTTAGATATTTTATTTTCTAAATTACATTGTAATTACATTATACATTACATTACAAAATATACTTTCTCAGAATGAATTACTTTAGTTTAAATACTTTGCAAATAGGCAATAGACTTTTAAGTACAGTAGTTACAGTTGTTGCAATGGGCAACACAATTTCAAACACAATGCAACATTGAGCTCAATGTGAATTTCTAGTTAAATGCAATTAGTTACTTTATGGATTACTTTTTCTAACCACAGGACTGGATCCTAGATTCAGTCCTGGGACATCTCCTGTAAACAGTTGAGTAAAAGCGTTTTGGTTACAGTAGTGATTTTTAAGGAATATTATTCTATTTTAATAGTTGACACTTGAAACTTTTTCACATAGAATCACCAATGTTATCCTATGGGAGGAAATTCACTTAGCAGGTAAGTAGTGTTATCGTTACTTTTTCTTACTCAGTGGTGGATCCTGGATCCAGCACTGGTGCATCTCCTGTAAACAGTTGAAAGTATGCATTTAAGTCATACAGGTGATTTTTAAGGAATATTTGTAGTTTGTGAAAATCGACACAAACTTTTCTGCTGAAAACCAGACAATGGATTCCTATGGAAGGAAATACAAGTTACTGGTAAGTATGGTTAGAATTACTTTTCAGGGTCAGTGCTGGGCTAAAAGATGCAGCACTGGGTTCTCTCCTGATAACAGGTGAGTAAATCGGAATTCGTAGTTCTGCTGATTTTAGAGGAATATTTGTATGTTTCAAAAATCAACACTTAGAAACTTTTTCAGCAAAAAGCAGGCAATGATATCCTATGGAAGGAAATTCAAGTTACTGGTAAGTACGGGTAAAATTACTTTTCAGGATCAGTACTGGGCTCAAAGATGCAGCACTGAGGTCTCTCCTGATAACAGGTGAGTATATCGGAATTCGTAGTTCGGCTGATTTGAGAGGAATATTATAAAGTTCCAAAACTCCACACTTAGAAGAATTTCCAAGTGAAACCAGTCAATGTTAGCCTATGGAAAGAAATTCAAGTTACTGTTAAGTACGGTTAGAATTACTTTTCAGGATCTGTACTGGGCTCAAAGATGCAGCACTGAGGTCTCTCCTGATAACAGGTGAGTAAATTGGAATTCGTAGTTCAGCTGATTTTAGAGGAATATTATAAAGTTCCAAAACTCCACACTTAGAAGAATTTCCAAGTGAAACCAGTCAATGTTAGCCTATGGAAGGAAATTCAAGTTACTGGTAAGTACGGTTAAAATTACTTTTCAGGATCAGTACTGGGCTCAAAGATGTAGCACTGAGGTCTCTCCTGATAACAGGTGAGTAAATCGGAATTCGTAGTTCTGCTGATTTTAGAGGAATATTTGTATGTTTCAAAAATCGACACTTAGAAACTTTTTCAGCAAAAAGCAGGCAATGATATCCTATGGAAGGAAATTCAAGTTACTGGTAAGTACGGTTAAAATTACTTTTCAGGATCAGTACTGGGCTCAAAGATGCAGCACTGAGGTCTCTCCTGATAACAGGTGAGTAAATCGGAATTCGTAGTTTGGCTGATTTTAGAGGAATATTTGCACAATGGTGAAGGAAGGGGGTGGGGCCTGAGGTGACATGTCTGCAAACACGCCCTGTGGCACGTTTTAAGTTGGAGAATTAATTCCTCCTCAATCCCGAGGGTCCCTAGGGGCCAACTAGCCCACCAGATACCTCCATTATGCGCCAGAGAGCTGCGTTGCAGAGAGGTGTTCAGAGGCCACGCCTCTTTTTGCACGACTCTGCAACGCAGCTCTGTGGCGCTTTCTGGACGTACCTGGTGGGATAGTTGGCCCCCAGGGACCCTCAGGATTGAAGGGGATTTAATTCCCCATCTTAAAACGCGCCACGGGGCCTGTTTGCACACATGTTACCTGAAGTCCCGCCCCCTCCCTTCACCACTGTGCAAACGCGCCCTGTGGTGCTTTTTAAGTTGAGGTATTAAGTCCCCTTGAATCATGAGGGTCCCTGGGGTCCAACTAGCCCACCCTGTACCTCCAGTATGCGCCATGGAGCTGCGTTGCAGAGAGGTGTTCAGAGGCCACGCCCCTTTTTACACCTCTCTGCAACGCAGCTCTGTGGCGCCTTCTGGACATACCTGGTGGGCTAGTTGGCCCCCAGGGACCCTCAGGATTGAAGGGGATTTAATTTCCCATCTTAATTTTCTCAGCAACTACTGAACGGATTTACACCATTTTTAAAAAGGGTGCTTTCTGAACCAAGCACTACCTTTTTGCCAAATTTGGTGTAATTCCGTTCAGCAGTTTTGGCTGTAGCCTTGCATAAAGTTTCCTATGGGAAATTGATTTTTTCACTCTTATTTTTTGAATTTCTCCGCAACTACTGAACGGATTTACACCATTTAAAAAAATGGTCGCTTTCTGAACCAAGCGCTACCTTTTTGCAAAATTTGGTGTAATTCCGTTCAGCAGTTCGGGCTGTTGCCGTGTCTAAAATTTCCAATGGGAATTAACATGGAGAAAACACGTTTTGGGACCCCCCTTTTTACTCGGCCTCCGCTTGATGAATCACCCTGAAACTTTCAAGACAGGAGCGGACCGCAGCGCCCCACCAGTTTTGAAAATTTTGCGATGATTCGTCAAACGACGCCAAAGTTATTAGGAATAGAATGTTACGAATTTCCTATGGATAATAGGTCCTAACTATAACTATCTACTGGCGACCGCCAGTAGATAATATATATCTATATATCTATATATATATATTCACTGAAAAAACCATAGGTTTCAGGGACATTATAGTTACTTTCACATTTCACTCGTACAAAACCATAGAAATTCGGCCGTTATAGTTAGTTGAGCTAACTATAACTCACGCCCCCACATTGCACTGCTGATGATGTCACATATTACATCATTCATGACATGGTCAATGACATCACTGATGACATCACTGATGACATCTCAAATGACATCACTGATGACATCATCCAGTGACTGTGTGTTTCTGTAAAGTTTAAATTTGTTTTATATATATGCCAAGCTGTATTGAAGAATGAGTGGGTGTATAAGTGTCTGTATGGAGGATTTAGTAGGTACGTGACTGACTGTATAAGTGAGTGATTAAATGTGTCTTTCTGAATGCATGGGTTAGTGACTAAACTGTGTGAAAGTCTGTATCAGTCTGTCTGTTGTTATGTAAGCTGCTGCATGGGTTGGTGAGTAGCTGCATGAGTGTCTATATGGGTTATTGATTGCTTGCCTGAGTATTTATATGGCTGCCTGAGTGTGTGTGTGGGTGGGTGGGAAGTGTGTGAATCTGTGCATAGATGTGTGAGTAGTTGATTTACTGGGTGTATGGGTTCAAGAGTGCATGTGGAAACAGCTGTATTGGTGGGTGAGTGTGTGTATGGGTGTGTTGGTGAGTGAATGGATGTCTCAGTGGTATATGTGCAAGTAAGTACATATGTAAAAGGCAGTATATGTGAGTGATGGTGTATATAAATAACTATATGTGAGAGTCAGTAATTGTGAGAGTGGCTGCATGGGTGAGTGTGTATTTGTATCAGTGATTCTAAAAGAGAGTAATTATGTGTTAGTATCTGTATGAATAAGTGAGGTGGTGTCTGTATAACTGTATAGGTGAGTAAATGGAAGTATGATTGATTCTTTGCATGACTGACTAGGTGTGTGAGTAACTCTGGATATGTGGCAGTGTGTGAGTTTCTGTATAGGTGTTTGAGTGCATATGATAGTGTTGTATTGATGAGTGACTGCATGTATGAGTGACTTTATGAGTGAATGAGTGGATATGTGTGTAGACCTGGGAATCAGTGCGTGCATATGTAGTAACTGGTATTGGTGTCTGTATTGTTTCGAAAATGGTAGTCTGTATTTTAGAATGGGTGTATCAAATGTTTTATTGAAGTATGAGGAGGTGCATCAGATTTTCACTGGATGATGTCATCAGTGATGTCTTCAGTGATGTCATTTGAGATGTCATCAGTGATGTCATCAGTGATGTCACTGAGCATGTCATGAATGATGTAATATGTGACGTCATCAGCAGTGCATTGTGGGGGCGTGAGTTATAGTTAGCTCAACTAACTATAACGGCCGAATTTCTATGGTTTTGTATGAGTGAAATGTGCAAGTAACTATAACGTCCCTGAAACCTATGGTTTTTTCAGTGAATTTCTATGGTTTTTTAAATGCTAATTTGTAACTATAACATCCCTGAAACCTATGGTTTTTTCAGTGAATTTCAAAGGTTTTTAAATGCTAATTTCTAACTATGATGTTCATTAAACATATCTGCTATGCGATCCAAAAACAAGCTGGTGCTTGTAGTGTTATGGACAGTGGACGCAACCATGTTACCTCAGGCAGTGGGGAAGATCTTGGTCATGAACCTGTGTCGTCGCCCCCTGTAAGCGGAAGCGCAGTGGGCTGGTCCAACGTACGCCACTCCAGCGTAGAAGTGTGAATAAATAGGCCGGGGTTCTGGGCGTGGTTCACTTGTGTGAAAGCCAACGCGTCTGCCAGAGCGGCGACCCTCACCCTGCCACGTGGCGGCCACCATGACCGCGGGCCTCCTCGACACAAGCCCCCTGCGAATACAGTGGCACAGCACTGCACAGTTATGTCTGTACAGACTACTGCCTTCGATCTACACTGCGGACAGCAGGGCTCACAATTCAGATTGAGTCGCGATTCCAGATGACGGAGTCCAGTAGGCATGACACATTGCTCCCAGTGCGGCCCGCCCGGACCACGCATCATCGCAGGCTGCGTACACGCTGAGCGCCAGAGGTACCACTAACTCAGTGCACCACAAGTAAACGCCACGTGGCCTTATTAAGGTAGAATTCATTAAACAAAAGACATTGCTACCAGTGTGGCCCACACGGACCACGCATCATCGCAGGATGCGCACACGCTAAGTGCTTCAGGTGCCACTAGCTCACTGCACCATAAGTCATCGCCACGTACCCTTAAACCTACATAATATCCTTTTAGTATCCTTGCTTCAAGAACTTTTTTATATCAATTATAGCTTTAGTACAATGACCAAATTCATCTTGCAAGCCCAAAGGAACACTGAATGGCAGTCTACACTGCGGACAGCAGAGCTCACAATTTGAATTCAGTCTTGATTTATTAATTGGACAGAGAATTGTACTCTATGTCGTTGAATTTTCTCAAGAGGAAGTTACAAAAAGCTTTCCTCGATGTCTGTGCTGACTACTGCCTTCGATCTACACTGCGGACAGCAGGGCTCACAATTCAGATTGAGTCGCGATTCCAGATGACGGAGTCCAGTAGGCATGACACATTGCTCCCAGTGCGGCCCGCCCGGACCACGCACGCATCATCGCTAGCTGTGCACACTCGGAATGCTTCTGATGCTCCTACTTCAGTCCACCACAACTGATGGACCCTTTATGACAGAATATTTTGTGTATGATTTCAGATCTGGTGCCCCTAACTTAGTGTAGCACAAGTCATGGACCCTTTATGATTGAATCTCTGTGTGTTATCTGATGATTACTGTTGTACTTGTTACCAGCACCAACCATTCCTGGAGGGCTGGCTTACACTCACCCCACACGCATCCAGCACATACGTCACTGGACATGTGACCCTGGTAATAAAAAGGAGTCGAGTACACATGCTCGTACCCAGTTCCACTATCTATCTGTGTCCGTGTGTTCATTATGTATGCAACATGCTGCCCCTGGGCCCTACCACATTACATTGTGCTCTGGACAGCGTATGCAACCAACTTACCTTTGACAGTGGGAGAAAACTTTGGTTATGTAACTTTGTCTCGGTCATTGTACAAGTACGTAGGTAGAGACTGGATGATTAGAGTACTGCAAGGAGAGTGTATAGTGAATTTATAAGTGCGTGGGGATTGGCGGAGTGATTGTATAAGTACATATGTTGGCGCACCCTAACTCCGACAACGAGCTTGTCTCTAATTGGCTGCCCTCCATGTCCCAAAAACTGAAATTTGGATTTTGCATGGCCCAGTATTGCTATAGCTGCAATACTCCACTGAATGTGCAATAAACATTCACACCCACACAGATGTGTCATGTCCACCATCTTTCTTGTGTGGAACTATGGATGAATGTAGGGTCAGTGATTCCCCGTACCTTCCATGTTGGCCATGTCCAGAGACTTGGCTCACAGAGTGACACATTGACGCTTGCGACCCGGGTGATGGCAGCACTACAACAAGAACACCGGCATGGCAGTGTTGCAAGATTTTTTAAGCATTCTCTAGCCCAAAGACAACCAAAAAGTAGCCCACACTAGCCCAATATTGCTACTTTAAGGAAGGAGGGGCAGGGACATCGTCAAGCAGGCGGTGAATGGATTGGAATTGATGTTGCAGCAGGCTGCCAAGTAAATATTTGTCTAATAAAGCGCTTTAACATACTAGTTTGCTGGGGCGCTGTATATATATAATCTGGCAACTAGCACAAACCTAAATTTTACCGCACAACCGGGAAAAATATAGCCCAATTGTGCATGATCTAGCCCAATCTGGCAACAGTGCCGCATCAGTTGATTCCTCATACAGCTCACGATGGAGCCACGCCCATAGCTCCGGAGTCATTCTTCACAGCCTCACGCAGAACTGGCATATGCCAGGCCAGCCCACTCCGCTTACGCTTACAGGGAAGGACAACAACGCTACATGGCCCAGATTTTCATTGCAGTGATCTGCTGGTCACACCCTAGTTGTCAGTACGCCACAGCCACTCCCTCACGGCTAGTATACACCCACACCACACCCATCCAGCACAGGCATCACAGGACACGTGACCCTGCCAATAAAAAAGACCGGGCGCACGTGCTCGACGCCATTTCAGAGTTGCTCGCACCGGATGCACTGCGGCCGGCACAGGCACACCGGCACGGGACGGTTACTTTCCGTCCACTGAGGTACGGGTACCGTAACTGCTGAGCAGGTGTACAGCCTGCGGTGATGGCCCGTCCCGGCGGTCTGGACAGCTCAGGTTTTGTGTGCCCTGCTGGACCGCAGTGTAGGCCTGAGCCACCGAACAGGGAGGCCTACCAACACGTGCGTGGCCTCACTGTTCACTGAGTTAGTGGCACCGCAAGGACTGAGCGGGTGTGCAACCTGCGATGATGATAGGTGCACTAGTATGTCGTCTGGCATGGCAAAATCAAGACGCAGCACCAAATGTGAGACCTGTTGGCCTGCGGAGTGGGACTGCATGATGCGGAGGGTGCCCTGTCCGCGAAAAGGTGAGCAGTGAGGCCTGGGTGCGCAGCGGTGGGCAAATACGTCTGGGCGGCGGGAGTGGATACACAAAGGCGGCACAGAGATTTAGGCGTACGCAATCGTATATACTCTCCCATTACTAATTATGTACTATGTTTAGATGTGGGAGCTTGAGGGCTCCACTAGGTCCCGACACGTGGTTGGAGACACAGCACTCACTGTCCCTCTTCATCTCTTCCTTTCTCTCCTTCACACTCTTTCTCTCTCTCTTCTTCTCTCACTCTTTCTCTCTTTCTCTTTGTCTTCCTCTCATTCTTTCTTTCTTTTTCTCTCTCTCTTCCTCTCACTCTCTCTGTTTCTCTCTTTCTCTCTGTCTTCCTCTCACTCCTTCTTTCTTTTTCTCTCACTCTTTCTTTCTCTCTCTCTCTCTCTCTCTTTTGATGGATGCATGACGCACAATCTTATCTTGCTTTTTGTCTTGCAGGCCTGAAATGAAGCGTGGCCATCCTGCAATCAACACTCAACCTGAATTGTGAGCTCCGCTCTCCGCGTGTACACAACGGGTGAGGAGGTTTCTTCGGCACATGGTGGACCCTCTTCGACACACGCCGGTGGTGTAAGGTGAGCAGAGAGGCTTGTTTGCGCAATGGCGGGCAGTCACCTCGGGGCAGTGGGAGTGGATGGGGTGCAGCAGACTGGGTGCGCAGCGGCACGCAGTCATCTCCGGGCAGTGGGAGTGCATGGGGTGCAGCAGCCTGGGTGCGCAGCGGCTGTCATATACCTCTGGGCAGTGGGAGTGGATGGAGTGCAGCCGCCTGGGTGTACACCAGCGAGTAGACACCTCTGGGCAGTGGAAGAGGATGGGGTACACTAGCATGGATACACAAAGGCGGGACAGCTATTTAGGCATACGCAGTTGTCTGTACTCATCCATTACTGATTCCATTTTTATGTTTCAGATGACTAAGCTTGAGGGCTGCCTTATATCCCAGAACGTGGTTGGAGACACACCGGTGACATAAAGGTGAGCTGTGAGGATTTTCTCCACAGTGTCAACACTCACTCTCCCTCTCCATCTCTTCCTTTCTGTCACTCACACTCTTTCTCTTTCTCTCTCTCTCACTCTCTATCTCTTCCTTTCTCTCTCTCATACTCTTTCTCTGTCTCTTCCTCTCTCTCTCATTCTTTCTCTCTCTCTCTTCCTCTCTCTCTCTGTTTCTCTCTCTCTTCGTCTCTCTCACTCTTTCTCTCTTTCTCTCTGTATTCCTCTGACTCTTTCTTTTTTTTTCTCTCTCTCTGTCTTCCTCTCACTCTTTCTTTCTCTCTCCTTTGATGGACGCATGACGCACAATCTTATCTTTCTTTTTGTCTTGCAGGCCTGCGATGAAGCGTGGCCATCCTGCAATCAACACTCAACCTAAATTGTGAGCTCCGCTCTCCGCGTGTACACAACGGGTGAGGAGATTTCTTCGGCACGTTGTGGACCCTCTTCGACACACGCCGGTGGTGTAAAGTGAGCAGAGAGGCTTGTTTGCGCAGCGGCGGGCAGTCACCTCCGGGCAATGGGAGTGGATGGGGTGCAGCAGTGGCACGCAGTCACCTCCAGGCAGTGGGAGTGCATGGGGTGCAGCAGCCTGGGTGCGCAGCGGCTGTCATACACCTCTGGGCAGTGGGAGTGGATGGAGTGCAGCAGCCTGGGTGTACAGCAGCGGGTAGAAACCTCTGGGCAGTGGAAGTGGATGGTGTACATTAGCCTGGATACACAAAGGCGTGACAGCGATTTAGGCATACGCAGTTGTATGTACTCATCCATTACTGATTCCATTTTTATGTTTCAGATGACTAAGCTTGAGGGCTGCCCTATATCCCGGCACGTGGTTGGAGACACACTGGTGACAGAAAGGTGAGCTGTGAGGATTTTCTCCACAGTGTCAACACTCACTCTCCCTCTCCATCTCTTCCTTTCTGTCACTCATACTCTTTCTTTCTTTCTCTGTCTCTTCCTCTCTCTCTCTCATTCTTTCTTTCTCTCTCTTCCTCTCTCACTCTTTCTCTCTCTCTTCCTCTCTCTCACACTGTTTCTCTCTCACACTGTTTCTCTCTTCCTTGTATCTCACTCTTTCTCTCTTTCTCTGTCTTCCTCTCTCTCACACTTTCTCTCTTCCTCACTCTCACTCTTTCTCTCTCTCTCTTCCTTTCTCTCACTCTTTCTCTCTCTCTCTCTTCCTCTCTCTCACTCTTTCTCTCTCTCTTCCTCTCTCTCTCACTCTTTCTCTCTCTTTCTGTCTCTCACTGTTTCTCTCTCTTTGTCTCTCTCACTCTTTCTCTCTGTCTTCCTCTCACTCTTTCTTTCTTTTTCTCTCTCTCTACCTGTCACTCCCACTGTTTCTCTCTTTCTCTCTGTCTTCCTCACACTCCTTCTTTCTTTTTCTCTCTGTCTTCCTCTCACTCTTTCTTTCTCTCTCTCTTTCTCTCTCCTTTGATGGATGAATGACGCACAATGCTATCTTGCTTTTTATCTAACAGGCTGTGATTCACGAATCAACGTCCCCCCCACACCACCACAGCTGAACGTGTGTACAAACTGCGATGATGCATGGCCATCCTGACAACGCCTGAGAAAGTTGCTTCAGCACGTGGTGCACCCTCTTACACACACACCGGTGGCGGAAGGTGAGCAGAGATACTTCTTTCCGCAGCAGCGGGCAGTCACCTCTGGGCGGTGGGAGTGGATAGTGTGCAGCAGCCTAGGCGCACAAGAGCGCACAGACATCTCCGAGCAGTGGGAGTGGATGGGCTGCAGCAGCCTGAGTGCGCATTGCCGAAACAGATAATTAGGCGTGTGCAGTTGTATGTACTCTGCAATTACTAATTCTATACTATCTTTCAGATCACTAAACTTAAGGGTGCACTATGTCCCGGCACGTGGTTGGAGACACACCGGAGGCACAAAGGTAAGCTGCGAAGATTTTCTCCAGTGTCAACACTCCCTCTCCATCTCTTCCTTTCTCTCTCTCACACTTTCTCTCTTTCTCTGTCTGTTCCTCTCGCTCATTCTTTCTTTCTCTCTCTCACTCTTTCTCTCTCTCTTTCACTCTTTTGCTCTACCTCTCTCTCACACTGTTTCTCTCTCTCTTTTCCTTGTATCTTACTCTTTCTCTTTCTCTCTCTCACTCTTTCTCTTTATCTGTCTTTGTCTGTCTTACTCTCTCACTCTTTCTCTCCTCTCTCTCACTCTTCCTCTCTCTTCCTCTCTCTCACTCTTTCTCTCTCGCTGCCTCTCTCTCACTCTATTTCTCTCTCTCTTCCTCTCTCACACTATTTCTCTTTCTCTCTCTCACTCCTTCTCTATTTCTTTGTCTTCCTCTCTCTCTCACTCTTTCTTTGTTTCTCTCTTTGTCTCTCACTCTTTCTCTTTCTCCTTTGCTGGACGCATGCGCACCATCTTATCTTTCTTTTTGTCTTACAGGCTGTGATTCACAAATGGTCCAGCGATGACACAACATGGCTGTACATAGTTTTATTTGTTGTTGTTTTGTTTTAATAAAATGTTTTATATGTAAATCCATACATGACTAAGATTCTTATTTCTCCAACCTAACGTGACTGTCACATTTGTTTGTGGGGGTGGGGGTGAGGGGAGATGGCGGACAAGGAGCTCCTACTGGGGGATGTCGGAGCAGTGTTGGGTGTCCGACCTGCATGATCGTTGCCTCTATTACATCTGTTCTCAGAGACTTAAGAGCCGGCAGTCTGGCTCGTAGATGAAGAACTGAGAGCCGACTAGCAGGCTCATAGAGGGAGAACCGCAGCCCATCAGTTCGCAGAGGAAGAGCTGCGGGCCAGCTCGCAGAGGAACACCTGCGGGCCAACTAGTATAGGGAAAGGTGCGGGCCATCGGCTTCCAAAGGGATAGCTGCGGAACACTGATGTGGGGAGAGGGAGCGTGAAGAGCGTATCTCGCAGAGAGACACCTCCGGTATATTTCCAGTATTGGCTTCACAGATACAACTGCGGGCCCGAGAACTCGCACCCGAAGAGCTGTGAGCCGACAAGTGGTTCGCAGAGGCAGACTTGCGGGCCCAAGTATATTGTTGGAGGTATACTGTTGATGGTGGAAAAGGGTGCGTTACCTGCTAATGTAGGGAGACGCAGCGTGAACGCAGTATCTCGCACAGACAGAGCTCCGGTATATTAAATTGCCCCCGGGACCTTTCTTTTATATTTTCACTCGATGCGAGGCACAAGATGGCTGCTAACACTTCCTGGTTTGAATTGTTAGCAGCCAATCAGAGGCAAGCTCGTGCTCGGGAGTTAGGCACAGTCCAGAGATATATATCTTTTTTTCCTTTAATATCTCAAAAACTACTGAACGGATTCACACCATTTCCACAAAACAGCGCTTTCTGCACCAAGACCTTTCTCCCTGCCAAATTTGCAATTCTTTCTTTGTCACACAGTACATGTAATGCACCGCTCTCATCAAGAATGGAATCAGTAATGGCACAATTTCCCTGTTGCTCCACACATAAATACATGTAAAGAACAAATCTGAATAGTTCCTTTATTTTTTCAAATTGCAAAACTTCTCTCTATTGGTTATTTTTTAACTTTCCATATAAACAGTTTTTAAAACATTTAAGAACACATACAGGTGAGAAGTTCAACGTATTCTATCAACAAATTTTCTAGAACATTCTACGACACGTGCAGGTTAAAAGTTCATCATTTTTTCAAACCTAACGATATTTTTTTGCAACATTTTCTCGAACATTTAAGGGCACATGCAGGTTAAAAGTTCACCATTGTTTTAAGTTCGAACAGTGCCTTCCAAATGCAAGTAGCAGGCGTGGTTGAACTGAGCACATTTTATCCTATCATATGAACTCTACGTTGAAACTGCTTTTTATTAACCAATGACAAAGATGCTTTTCGACAAACTAATATGCACCCTACTTTTTAGTAAACAATGTTTTTCATCTCCCAATCAGTTATCGTTTTGTATAAGAAAAAAAAGTAGTTCTCCATCTTTAAACACATCTCTTATTCTACGAACGGACTGCATGAGCTACAGACATCTATCCATATCTTCCAGCTACACCTTCAAAATGCTAGTGTGGATCATAGGACATAGCTATGTTTTCTGGTGCAAGAGGTATGCACAACAGAGACGTATTAACTTAGACCTAGGTTTACAAAATGTGGACATTAAATGGTTTGGAAGAGAGGATTGAAGTGGCACCAATTACTCCCTTTGGTTAAAACCTGTTTGCATCTCCAACTCCCTAACCTCATGATTGTGCACTGTGGTGGAAATGACCTAGGCACATTGACTGGGGTAGATTTGATAATGCTAATGAAGGACAGCTTTAGACAATTGATGTTGCTTTTGCCTCAAACTGTCTTTGTATATTCCAATATATGCCAAAGACAGAAGTGGAAATGGTCAAACAACTTTTGTCCTCAGATTGAAAAATCTAGGAAGAATGTCAACAAAGCTGTGTCTGCATACCTCAGAGACCATAGAATGGGGTCGATCTACAACAACAACATACGTTATGATATGGCTGATATCTACAGAAGTGATGGAGTACACTTCACAGATCAGGGAAATCGAGTTTTTGTGAATAACCTGAAGCTGTGCATCCGCACTTATATGTAGCTCCAACTAATAAACACAAAGGCTCTTTTTAGAGCCGCCTTATATTCCCAATATCGGTTCGCAGACTGACAACTGCAATCCGGCTAGCACAGGGAGACCTGCGGGCCATCGGGCAGCCTTGCAAAGGGAGAACTACGGCCCGTGGGCTCGGCTCACACAGACAGAGCTACGGGCCGTCGGCTCGCAAACGCAGAGCTGTGAGCCAATGGACTGGTAGTGTTTTATGGTTTAGGGTAGTGCAGTGGTGTTTGTGTAGTGTAGGGGGTCCTGCTGTGGGTGGTGTTTTAGGGTTTACGGTAGTGCAGTGGTGTTTGTGTAGTGTAGAGGGTGGTGCTGGGGGTACATTTAGGGTTTAGGGTAGGGCAGTGGTCTTTACGTAGTGTAGGGGGTCCTGCTGTGAGTAGTGTTTTAGGGTTTAGGGTAGTGCAGTGGTGTTTGGGTAGTGTAGAGGGTTGTGCTGGGGGTAGCGTTTTACAGTTTAGGGTAGTGCAGTAGTGTTTCTGTAGTTTAGGGGGTCGTGCTGGGGATAGTGTTTTAGGGTTTAAGGTAGTGCAGTGGCGTTTCTGTAGTGTAGGGGGTCGTGCTGGCAGTAGTGGTTTAGTGTTTAGTTACGTAGTGCAGTGGTGTTTGGGTAGTGTAGGGGGTCGTGCTGGGGTAATGTTTTAGGCTTTAGGGTAGTGCAGTGGTGTTTCTGTAGTGTAGGGGGTCGAGCTGGGGGTAGTGTTTTAGGGTTTAAGGTATTGCAGTTGTGTTTCTGTAGTGTAGGGGGTCGTGCTGGCAGTAGTGGTTTAGTGTTTAGTTACGTAGTGCAGTGGTGTTTGGGTAGTGTAGGGGGTCGTGCTGGGGTAATGTTTTAGGGTTTAGGGTAGTGCAGTGGTGTTTCTGTAGTGTAGGGGGCCGTGCTGGGGGTAGTGTTTTAGGGTTTAAGGTAGTGCAGTGGTGTTTCTGTAGTGTAGGGGGTCGTGCTGGCAGTAGTGGTTTAGTGTTTAGTTACGTAGTGCAGTGGTGTTTGGGTAGTGTAGGGTGTCGTGCTGGGGTAATGTTTTAGGGTTTAGGGTAGTGCAGTGGTGGTTCTGTAGTGTAGGGGGTCGAGCTGGGGGTAGTGTTTTAGGGTTTAAGGTAGTGCAGAGGTGTTTCTGTAGAGTAGGGGGTCGTGCTGGCAGTGGTGGTTTAGTGTTTAGCTAGGTAGTGCAGTGGTGTTTGGGTTGTGTAGAGGGTCGTGCCGACAGACTGACTCACAGAAATCCGAGCCAATGGACTGGCTCCTAAAGGCATAGCCGCGACCTCATGATGTGGGGAGAGGCAGCCTGAAAGGAGTATCTTACACAGACACAGATGCCAGTGTTGCCTCGCAGAGGTAAAACTACACATTCAATGGCTTCTACACGGAGAGATGCGAGCTGAGGGACTAAATCACAAAATGGCTGCCAACACTTCCTAGTTTCAACCGTTCACAGCCAATGAGCCGCGAGCTCGTGCTCGTAACCCTCAGCCAATCAGATGTCAGAATTCTCAAATATCGATATCTGTAAAATTTGATATTTCTCAAAAACTACTGAAGGGATTTACACCATTTCAACAAAAGCGCGCTTTCTCGACCACAATCTTTCTCTCTCACAAATTTTGCGTAATTCCGTTTAGCAGTTTGACCTGTAGCCTTGTCTAAAGTTTCCTATGGAAAATGCATTGAGAAAACACATTTTGGGACTCCCTTTTTCTCAGCCCCCTTGACCAATCACCCCCAAACTTTCAAGATAGGAGCTGATCAAAAAGAGAAACTTTTTGAAAATTTCGTAAAGATTCGTCAAACGACGCCAAAGTTATAATCACATGGAGGGCTCCAGGAGAGGAGCCGCGCAACCCCCTCCCAAAATGAGTGAAGCCCGGGGCTGCGGGGACCCCAGCGGGCCCCCGCAGCCCCAGCGACCCCCAGCTATTATTTTTTAAGTAATGCCCACGGGACCTAGCCCACCCGGGGACCTCATTAAAATAAAATGCGGGAACCTGTGACCCCAGCGCGAATTGCGCCGATTTTCTTTGTTTTATAAAAAATGCTTTTTTTTACCCTGGGGTCCTTCTGGAACCCCCTGAGCAGGCCTAGGGGGCACGGTGTTTCTACCCTGCCCCCTTCTCTTGTTTTATACCTTTGTTTCTCTGTTTTCTAGTGACTCGCTTCTACCGAGCCACAAGATGACTGCCAACACTTCCAGGTTTGGAGTGTTCATAGCCAATCACAGTGAAGCTCGAGCACGGGACTTAGGCTCCGCCCAGATATCGAAACTTTTATTTTTCTTATTTCTCAGCAACCACTGAACAGATTTACACCATTTTAAAAAAGGTAGCTTTCTGAGCCAAGCACTACCTTTTTGCCAAATTTGGGGTAATTCCGTTCAGTAGTTTCGGCTGTAGCCTTGCACAAAGTTTCCTATGGGAAATTGATTTTTTGACTCGTATTTTTTGTATTTCTCAAAAACTACTGAACGGATTTACCCCATTTAAAAAAAAGGTCGCTTTCTGAACCAAGCTCTACCTTTCTGCCTAATTTGAAATAATTCCGTTCTGCAGTTCGGGCTATAGCTCGTCGCAAAATTTCCTATGGAAATTAACATGGAGAAAACGAGTTTTGGGACCCCCCTTTTTTCTCAGCCCCTGCTTGACAAATCACCCCCAAACTTTCAAGATAGGAGCTAACCTAAAAAGTGCAACTTTTTGCCACATTTCATAAAGATTCGTCAAACAACGCCAAAGTTATTAGCAAATCAAAAAATGCTTTTCCTATGGAAACTAGGTTGTAACTGTGTGTGTGTGTGTGTATATGCATACACACACACACAAACACACATACACACTCAAAGGTTTGAGTGAAATTACTGGGAGCGTTGTTACAACACCTTAACATACTTTTTTTTTTTTTATGAAATTCCTCTAAACAATGCCAGTTACAGTGCAGTTAAGTTTACAAATTAAAACTGAAGTTTTCAAGTTAAGGTTAGGACCAAAATATATACCTCACACAACAGCCATGTGAAACATAACTCACATATTTTCTTTCAGTGTTGTGGAAGCCAATCAGATCCTTTTGGATCCATGGATCTATCACTGGATCCATGGAACTGAAATGACAGACGGGAGAGAAAGCTCCCTTGGCCAACAGGATTTGAGTATTCTTTTATTTTTAAATCCTTAACTGTCAAAGTACACTTTATCTTTTTCTAAAATTTAACCCATTCATGCCCAAAACAACTCCTTCTATAAACAGATATTTCTTGAAATCTACTGAACTAATTTATACAAAACCAAAAAAAAACATTTTCATGAGTTCTAATTTCGTGCCAAACTTGATGCAATTCTGTTCAGCCATTATTTCTGCATTGAAGAGCAAAATGTCTTATGGGAATTATATTGGGAAATTACACTTTTGGGACCCCCGTTTTTTTAGGTCCCCGCTTGACAGATTTGCAGGAAACTTGCAACAAAGCACCAAAAGTTGATGAACCCATTTTCCCAAGGATTAAGCTTTACCTGGTTTGGTGTAAATCTATTCAATAGTTTACTAGAAATTATCTTTTAAAGAGAGGCTTGGGATGAGCATGAAGTGGATGCATTTAAGGAAAACAATTATTTTTGTTCCCTATCAGTTATTTCGAATCCCCGGAGTCTGAGAAGAATCTGTGGATCTGAAATGGGTCTACGAGACCTGAAAAAAAAGAAAGGGCATATAAGAGGGCAAGGTTAGCACAACTGGCCCCCAAGCTCTGTGAGGGGAAACTACCAGCTTTAAAAACAAAATTGTTACATTTTGTCATGGGATACTCTGCTTAAGTGCCTGGATTCGCAAATCCTAGCAAGGCCCTCTAGTGTAGATTTGGGGATCCCATATTGGATTTGTGGATCTAAAAAAAAAAAGATAGAGGGGTCTCTTCATAAAAGAGCCTATGGCTAACTGCCATTGTGCAAGCCCTGCACAGTACGATTGACTGCAGAGGCTTTAGTAAAGCCTGCCTGGTACACCTCCATTGGGTGCATGCTTCACAGGCTCAAGGGGCCCAGTTGTTGTGGTGCTAGTACAATATGACTGGCACTCCAAACTGGGTGAAGGCTTCATGGACTCAGGATGCCCAGTTGCCAAGGGACCGGTATCGCCCTGTCAATACACCACCATTGGTTGTAGGCTTCACAGACTCAAGAGGCCTGAGTTCCCAGTACCACCCACCTGGTACACAACCACTGGGTGTAAGCTCTGTGAATTCAAGGTGCAAGGAGGCTGACGAGGGGCTACTACTGCTCGCTTGGTACATCATCATCAGGCGCAAGATACTTGGACTCAAAGGGCCCAACTGCTGAGGGGCCAGAATGGCCATGCTGACCCCCGCCGCCAGTATGTGCAGGCTTTACAGACTCAAGGGCCAGCTGCCGATGGGCCAGTAAATCCTCACAGATACATGACCACTGAATGCACGCTCCATTTACTGAAGGAGCCTGGTGCCTTGAAACCCAGTAGTTACCTTTGACTCTTCTTCTTCACTCTTATTATTAACAGCATTAGTCTTCTGCTTGACTTGACATACAACCTCCTCAACTTTTTCTACAACCGCTTGTTGTTTGCCCACTTTACTCAATTCACTCACACACTTTACCATATGCACAACTCATTTTGCTGTAACCATAACCTCTTCAAGGGCTGGCTTATCCTTTAACGACAATTCCTCTCTTATTTTAACAGCACATTTCAGGCCAGATGTACGACTAATTTTTGCATGCACAAACGGGTTTGCGACCTGTTTGCACATGCAGAAATACCAATGGGCCATGTACAAACCCTATTTAGCGAGTCACAATTTATTTGTGACTCGCTAAATAGGATTTGCGACTTGCTATTAGGAAGGGGCGTCCCTTCCTAATAGCGACTCGCTATCCTATGTAAGGATGTTTTGCGACTGCAATTGCGGTTGCAAAACACTCGCAATTTACCACCCTCTTCAAGAGGGTGGTAAAGCACTCGCAAAAGGGAAGGGGTCCCCTTCCCCTTTGTGAATGTAGGGGAAAATATTTTTGAGGGGAGGCAGTGGTCCCAGGGACCACTACCTGCCCTTAAAAAATGAAACGAAAACGTTTCATTTTTCTTTTTTTAAATGCATCCCGTTTTCATTTAAGGAAAACGGTATGCATTTAAAAAAAAGACTGCTTTATTTAAAAGCAGACCCAGACATGGAGGTCTGCTGAGCCCAGCAGGCCACCATACCTGGGAGGGCCAGCCATTCCCAATGGGGTCGCAAATTGCAAGTGCCTCATGAATATTGATGAGGCATGCAATTTGCGACCCCATTGGGAATCGCAAACAGTGTCTCTGACACTTTTGTACATTGGCATTAGCGACTCGCAAATTGCGACTCGCAATTTGCGAGTCGCTAATGCCAATGGTCGTACATCTGGCCCTTCAACACAAACTGGTCTCTTATCCTTTCCGCTTTTAAAGCCCCAAATTTACAACTAGCTGCTAATTTCCTTAAACCTATTACAAATTCTTCCACTGACTCATCCTTCCCTTGTTCCCTCAACCCAAAATAATAGTGTTCCATAATGGTGCTCACCTTTGGCATAAAATGTACATCAAGTTGTAATATGCACATCTCATACTCATTTAAACCCCACTGAACAGCAGTATCCAACTCAGGAAGAGTTTAGAAAATGTCCTGCCCCTCACCACCCATACATTGGGGTAACAAAGCATGTTTACGCTCTGCACTAAGATTTGCACCCAAAAATCTGGCATAGTGCTCAAAAATCTTCTTCCACTTCTGCCATGTAACTAGTGGTTCCCCTGGACTTATAAAAAAAATGGAGGAAGCGTAACATTCCGCATTTTATCAACAAATTGTGTCCCCCACCCACCTACACCTAAATTGTCAAAAACAAAAGAAACAACTGAAACTATGTATTTTTCTTTAGATATAATACCAGGTACTGCTTAACAGTGTACAAAACTATGCACTAATATTTTAAACCTCATTCCTGTTCTAATTTTTTCTTGAACTCTGTGTTTAAATACGCCATTTAAACTGTTAAGAAGCTGAAACACATTAAAGAGTAAAAAAAGGTATGCTTGTCACCAGAATCCTGACAAGCAAACAGGTGTGCCTGTCACCAAATCCATAGCTGGAACTAAGAACGTGCCCAAGCTACAATTGTGACAAGTCATTTCTTCACACTGCGCCTGTCGCCATTTCCAAGGTAATCCACGGGGGCAAAAGATCTATAAAATGTGGTTGACTTTTGCCGTCAGTAGTTAAACTCGAAACACCTTGCTCTTCATAGGCCTAATGCAATTCAGCCCAACCATCAAAAATGGCCGTCAAAATGACACTGAGGTTTATTTCCAATGGTGGTAGAGCTTGTTCCTTTTTAGCGTAGGACAAGAGGACGCCGACGCTGCGGTCTAGTTTCACCAGCAGCAGAGCTTGCTGTTCCTCTGTCACGTGACGCATGTATCCTTCAGTGCGTCATTGGCAGCCTCAGTAAAAAGCAAATGAATATGCGCTTCACCAACCACCATGCACACTCACAACATGCCGAAAGTGTGCATCAAAGTCTGCCACAAATCCGCCAAATCACGCCCTCACTGTCTGCTTTAATTCCTCGCACTGCAGCTCAAATTTCCAAAACAATCCTGCTTTGCTGATCGCCGATACTGTGTCAGCCGACACTGCTCCGTCAGCCGACACACTCCTGCCGACTCCACCATGCACAAGAAGAATCCAATGTTAAGGTGAAAGGGATCACTCAAATCCCACCCTCGTCACCAGATGTAACAAAGTAAGATTTCACATAAAAGGTAAGTTCATCAAAATGCCATGAGGCCTTTATCTTCACCTCACCCATCGGCTGCATAATTCAACTGCTGCAGCCCCCTGAGTCTCTACATTCTAAACCTCTATTAACATTCTAAGGTGGAACTTATCTACATCCCATCTGGCTGCCATGGGGTCAATACAACACACCTGGTATACAATCAATGGGTGCATGCTCCATGGAATCAAGGGGAACAGCTGCAGAGGGGTCAGTACTACCCAGCTAGGGGCACCACCAGCAGGTTCTAGATCCCCGGAATAAAGAGTTCCGCCAGCTTGTTCCACCACCACTGCATGCAGGCTCCAAGGACTCAAAAGGCCCAACTGCTTAGGGGACAGTACTATCTGACTGGTACGCCACCATCATATGCAGGCTCTACAGACTCAAGGGCCTGGCTACTGACCGGCCATTACCACCCACTCTGTACACCACCACTGGGTACAGTCTCTATGGGCTCAATAAAGACCAGTACCTTCTGCCTGGTACATCATCACCTGGTGCAGTCTTTTCAGACTCAAGAGGTATCTCTGCCAAGGGTACAGTATTGATTGCTAGGTACATCGCCATCAGGAGATGGTTCCACAAACTCAAGGGCATGGCTGCCAAGTGGCCAGTACCATCTACTCGGAATCCTATCATTGGCTACAGGCTCTATAGACTGAAGGGGCCCAGCTGCCAAAGGGCCAGTAACCACCTGCCCAGTGCACCACAACCGGAGGCAGTCTTCACAGAGTTAAAAGGCCTGGTTTCTGAGTTGCTGGCACTGCCCACCTAGTACACAATCACCAGGTGCAAACTCAATGGACTCAAGGCGCCCCAATTCTGGGAGACCAGTACCTCCTACCTCGCACACCACCACTGGCGGTAAGCACCATTAACTCAAGGACCTTACTATCAACGGACCAGTGCCGGTCACCCGGTACACCACCACCAGGTACAAGGTCCTTGTACTCAATGGTAGGCCTGGGAGGAATTTCAATTACATTGGAGAAATGGGAGTAATTTTGGCAGTTCTGTGTTACTCTTTAACACAGAATTACTGATAATTACACAATTACTCCTGTTTGCGTAATTTGGCGGAAAAAAATGCTAAGGATGCTTGTGCTTATTATTTGTGTTCTGTTGCATTTTGCGCTATTTCTTAGTGCAAAAATGGATCCCCGTGTCCATTTTGGATGTGAGGATGCATTTTGTGCTAAGAAAATAGTGCTAAATGCTGGGAATAAGTTGGATATCAATCCTACTCCTGAAGCACATTTAACTTGACCTTGCTATGCGTGTTCTGTTGCATTTAGCGCTGTTTCTTAGTGGAATTTGCGGAATTCTTAGTTAATTCTGCGTGATTACAGTACACAGAATTATGTGAGTTACGCTCATCTCTACTGAAGGGGTCCGGCTACCAACAGGCCAGTACCGCCTGCTCAGTACACCAGCACCTAGTGGAGGCTCCATGGAGCCTGGCTACAGAGGGGCCAGTCCTGCCTACCTGGTACACAAGAAAGTGCAGGCTTCATGAACTCTTGGGCCGGGCTTCCATGGGGCCAATACTAACCAACACGTACATCACTGGGTGCAGTCTACACATATTCAAGGGTCTGGAGACCACGGGCTGGCACTTCCCGCATGGAAGATCATCACTGTTTGCAGACTGTATTAAGTCAAGTGGCCCAGCTGCCAAGGGGCAAGTACTACTCATCTGGTACCCCACAACCAGGTGCAGGCTCTATAGGCAAAAGGGGCCTGGCTTCCAAGGGGCCAGCACCACCTGCTTGTTGCTGTCATGAGAATCAAGTAAGCACTAACCTGAGTTATTGCCAATCCTGTATGGATGAGATCATTGTCTGAGACACCGCACCCCCAGAGAAGGTATAGCAATGTTGGCTCATAAGCTCGATAGGTGAAAGGGGAGTTGGATGAGAGAGAGAGAGAGAGAGAGAGAGAGAGAGAGAAAAGAGGAATTGGAAGCTAGTATCTTCAGACGCAAACACTTTCAATGTCTGCCTCTTGGGTTAGTAGTTTCTGACTTCCGAACGGTGACTTAGATGGATGCAGTCTGTAATAAATGTAGCATAAAACACATTGTGAGAGTCACCTTAAACCACTTATTGTTCCTTTGCTTTTTAGTCATTAGGCCACTGTGTTTCTATTTCTCACCCACAATTCCCCATTCCCCGCTGTCCTGAACAATGGGCACCCTCACTCTCTCATTAGCATGGTAGGACTTGGTGTGCTCCTAATATGAATAAGAATAAGACTACTTCTTCCTTCTACAAGTATGTTTAAGAGTTTGTGAAATCGCAACTCGTGTCTCGTACCCACCTCCACACTTATGTTTAGTAGTCTTTCAAAAGAAATAAGTAATCTGGTTTTGTATTTCTCAGTTATGTGAAGTTCTCTCGCAACTCCTTACCTC
Organism: Calotriton arnoldi; assembly: GCA_963921515.1. Taxonomy (NCBI): domain Eukaryota; kingdom Metazoa; phylum Chordata; class Amphibia; order Caudata; family Salamandridae; genus Calotriton; species Calotriton arnoldi. The sequence continues at coordinate 1,244,596 of CAWUFW010003281.1, read as the reverse complement.
AGGAGTGCAAGCCATTGAATCTTTACCAGTTCTAACAGTTTCTTAACTCCTTACCTTAGGAGTAACAGGTAATAAATAGCTCTGTAACTTTATAGCTCTAAATGCAGTATGAACATCAAATGTCATGCACAACTGTAAACATCACAGAGTTCATAACAATGACATAAGCAATGTAACAGTTCTAAATTCACAACAATGTCATTAGCAATTGCAAGTTTTGGTAACTGTAACCATAAATCAAGTCTTAATACATTTGTTATTTCCCACAGGGACAGTGGTTGCCAGAGACAGCACTTTTGCAGACCACTAGGTAAGTTTCTAATGTTTCTAGCGCTAGCACGTTATCACCTCTTTAAAATTTCTAAGTGGATTATCACTCTCTTGTCTTTTCATTTTTCTCTTCTCAGGTTTCCGATGACGGTGGATTATGGCATCATGGAATGGAGAGAATTAAAAGAAACACCAAACTCTCTGAATAGCGCTAACAGGATCCAACCTCAGGTAGGTCTACACAATAGTAAGCATGCATGTATGGTAGAGTGTGGCCAGCCGAGGTGAACACCTGTGTCTTATGAGATTTGGCCAGATCTCAGTCAGAGAGGCATGGGTGAATCACATTTTCTGTTTGGGCATGTTGTCCATTGCTGACAATGTACTGTGGCCCTTCCTGCACCTTTACTTATGATGGGTATTTTTGGCATTACCTCTTAGTTACATTTCCTTAGCTGTCTTGCCCCGCAGGGTTGCTGTGACAGCCCTCCCAGGGATCATCCCATTGGTTTAGGTTTAGTTGAGTGCCTTCACTGGAAGGGACACACCAAATGTGGACTTTAAGGTTCCCATGTTCTATCTTCTGGTCCATAACCTTTCCTGTCTATGAGGTAAAATATGCTGTTTCATACTCTCTTGAAATACAGAAGTGCTTTCACCTTGTGTCCCTCGATTTTAATTGGAGGTGGATACACTTGTGCTTGTGTTCCTCCAGACCTAGGTCTCAAAAAAGACATGTGAAACACCGGGTATATTGCAGTGGTTGTTGGTAAGTCAAGTTTGTAGGCTACATCACTAATCTTTTTACAAACTTTAAAGGGACCATTGCATTTTGGGTGGAATTTGTGGTGTGCTTTCAAGCATAAATATTTTGTGGATAGCCACACTAATAGTCAAATTCCAAGATCATGGCTGGGTGGCCGATGTTTATCAGCTTTCAGTTTAGAGCATTCCTTAGCCAAGGTCAAATTGTCTTGAGACGATTTCTGTATTTTGGCTAGTTTTTCATGGAATTCTTGTAGTGCAGGTAGCAAATTATTTGTGCTTTCGTCAAAGTCCATCAATCAAGGTTGGAATCCATAAGAGCTATAAAATGGTGAATGTCCTGTTGAAGTGTCAATAGCGTTAATGTAGACAAATTCAGCAGCCCGCAAAAGATCTATCCACTCTTGACCAGACTGCAAAAGATGACAGCGAAAGAACTGTTCCATACATTGATTGACTCTTTCAGTCTGCCCATCTGTCTGTGGATGATAGTTAGATGAAAGTCTGGCATCTTTTTCTACTAGGTCGCAAAGAGATTGCAAACATGTTGACACATTGTGAACCTCAAGCAGAGATATGGACAGAAGTTATGCCAGGAAATGTCACTATTTCTCAGAGGAAAGTCAATTTTCTTTGATGTGGGCAGAGACTTCAATGGGATGAAATGGACCATTTTGGTTGAGTGATCAACAACTACTAACACTGTGGTATAGCCCTGTTTGGTTCTCAGAAGTTCAATCCACACTTAAAGTGATACAGTATGCCAAGGCTTATGGGGTATAGGAATGGGCTGTAAAAGACCTACAGGAGCAAGGTGAGTACTCTTCCCTTGTGCACAGGTTGCACAATTTTCCACCAATCTCTTTGAGTCCCTAGTCATATTTTTGGTAATAACTCTATTGTATTTTTAGTTCCAGGGTGACCAGCTAACGTGTTTGAATGACACCATGGCAAGGATTGTGACTATGTGGATACTGTTGGAACGAATAAAACGTTGTTCATCTAAAATAAACCATTCAGCAATGTTCCATCATATGTGTGAATGAGGGGTTGTATTTCCTATATTTCTTGTGCATTTTATGCCTCAGTCAGGAAGGTGTCTAAGCCTAAAGCCCCCAAAAACTTTCTTGTAGATTTATCAGAGGTGGGCTAGTCATGTGTTCAGGGGTTACATGATCATATCTTGATAAGGCATGCACCTTACCATTTCTTAATCCAGGCTGAATTTGAATTACAAACTTATAATCGCTGAAGAATTAAATCCAGTGAAGTTGTCTTGCTAATATTGCTCAGACTGATTTAGGAAACTGAAGGTTTCTGTGATCGATTAAGACTGTGCCTATGTATTTCGCATCTAACAGATAGTGTCTTCACTTCTCTAATGCATTTTTATTAGCAGGAGTTCCCTATCGAACACCAAATAACGTAGTTATGCAGGGCTTGATTTGTGGGAAAAGTATGCCACCAGATCTACCTAGTCTTTCTTGTGGTTTCTCTGAGAAAGCATGCCTCCCACTGCTGCTTGGCAAGCATCTGGTTTCACCATGAAGGGCTGAGTAGGATCCAGGTGAACTAGAATGAGTGTTGTCAAAAGCTATTCTTTCAGTGTGTTAAAAGATTGTTCGGCTTCTTCTCCCCACATAAATATACCTCCTTTCTTTAGTAGTTTAGTGATTGGGGATACTATTCTAGAAAAATTATCAATAAAACCGTAGGTAAAAGTTCTGATTGGGCGAAGTTGACACCTCAGTATCATAGTTTTTTAGTTCAACGGTTTTCCCATTGCTAAAGTGGTTTCTTAACACCCGTAATGTCTGGAAGGAATGTGGGAGGTGCATCTAGGTTGAACCCGGGTGCTACAGGGCGGAATTCATATAGGGAATACTTGGACTCAGGAAACAGGGCGTAACTCGTGTGTGGCTAGGAGGTGCCAGTGATTCCAGAGTTATTACTTAACAGTGTCTATGATTACACCTTTGTCTAGGAGCGGATAGTGTCAGACTATCCAGCTCACTTAGGAGCGTGTTCCACGCTAGTCTTCTCTTGCTAGAGGATATATTGCAATGAACACGTTTTTTGGGGACAAAATAATTTTTTTCTGTCAACAGTTATTGAAATGTGTCATTGTATGTGATGATATTGTTTGATTTTCTTTGAAAACTATATCACATGACAGTGTGAGATTATGAAGGGTTTAGTACAAAATATAGCATATTCGCCCTGTATTACAATACTACATATGCAGTCTTATCTTGTTTTATTGAATACTCATTTGACCTGTTTTGATAAGAAAAGTTTAGGCGCAGAGCTGATAGTATATAATTTGTAAAAGTTCAACATGTACGAATTGCCCCTACGATTTGAGAAACCAAAATTGCGACATCAATTAAATTGTATTATCCAAACTACAAAACTTGTCATGGATTCCCCACTAAAGCACATGGAGACTAGTTTTCCCAAACAAATACAAATATTTAATACGTTTTGCCAAGAGTGGCATTCACACATGAAGGCACACATTTCCCTGGACTAAGAAGGAAACATTTGACATGCACACAATTGAGCACACTAAAACACATATAAATACCAGATATAAAGGTCAGAAGAGACACAAAAGGAGCAGTGTTAGAATTGTGAACTATCTTTGAAAAGGTTCAATTTAATAACCCCACAATGCCGATAGCAATCAAGGCATCAGCGCCTCTCCCACAAAATGTAAGAATTGAAGTGTTCACACCTGCTCCCCCTGCATTTGAATATTCTAAACCAATAGTAGTAGCAGCCGACAAACCCCCCCCCTGGAAGAAGGTCAGACAATTGCAATCCTGAGAAATCTAAAACCATGTTTCTAGGCAAGGTCCCCAAAAGCTCGACTCCCCATCCACCACACTTCAAAGACGGGTAAACTACACATTCCCACTAGGTCAGGTGAGCGCAAAAGTGTGCCTGGGAAGTATGTGGCGGTCCTCGACAGTGACACAGCGAGCTCAGGAGATGAAGGGAGACCCAGTACCCCGGTAGTCGACAACTAGAGTGGGGCCACAGGGTTTGGCGAGGGAGCAGAGGAAGATATGGAAAGCAAATTTGAGGGTGAAGCCAGACTGATTAAGGCAGCACACGTCTCTGAACAAACAAAAGGAGGTTCGAGCGAGAAAGGGAATGCAACAAGGAGTTAAAGCAAGGCTACAGGGCAGCGCACTCTCCTCATGATGGAAGTAAAGCCAGGTACTGGGCGCTACGCTGGTAAGAGTCAGAGGTTGATTAAAGGCTGTTAGCAAAGCTCAGAGCCACATCATTCAGGCATAGGAAAGGGGCTGACCAAGAGCTAAAAGAACAGGGCAGCCTGGTACTTATTCACTCATGACGAGGAAAAAAACAAGATGACACCAGTGCGCGCAAATGAAGGGAGCAACAATGAGGATATTTGCTGCTCCTCACGAGTGCAGGACAAAGATAGGAAAACCCTGAGGGAGATAATCGCTGAAAGGGAAGGCAAAACCTTTGTGTACCCATTTTGTGACCTGTTAGCCTATTGGACTGAGGAGAGGGACCACTGTGACAGGCCTTGGCCAAGGGAAGGATTGTTTGAGCCAGAAGACATGGCAGTGGCAGCGGACTGCATCAGGCATGAAGGAGGAAACCCTAAGTGTGATTTCCTTTACACGCAGCGATGCCATGTGAGATGGGAACAGTATGTTGAGGATAGACCCTTAGAGTCACCTAGTGTGAGAGTGTGCCTGTTACTACAGAAGGGCGCGGTAGGGATTACATACGTACCAGATGGATAAAGAGAGGTTGAGAACCAAGTTACCGCCATTCCTCGATGGGGCAGGATAGTAAATTACATGCTTCGAGAAGAACACCACATATATCAGTCTAGTGATAGGAGATATTAAGTGTCTGCTAAGCAGTCTAATTCGGGTGCAGACGAACACAGTGTTCACTTGAGCTCGCATTCCAGCAATCACGCTAACAGATACCCAGGATGATGAGGCTGCATTTAATACGCACTGGATCTCGACCACCCTAAAGGAATTATTCCCTGATCGCCCGGATGAAGGAGGACTTATGGAAGAGACAATGAAGTCAGAGCAAAGCATAAACAATTTCCCGAATAGAATGAGGGAGAGATGGTGACATAAACCAGGCAGTTGTGGACCGATACAGGCCCACAAGTCACATTTTTCTACAGTATTCTTAAAAAAGGGTTACCCACTGAGATACAAAGTGGGCTAAACAGCATAGTGGGGCAAGACACCAAACCCTAGTGGGAGATGCAAGGTAAAATAATACGCTACCACAAGAACAAGCAACAGAAGTAGAGAGAGAAGCAGGAGCAGGCCCAAAGAGACACAGCAAAAGATACAACACAAGATGAAAAAAATGCCCTCAAGGGCAGTGATGGCCGCAACTTTACAGATGGCACCAGTCACAATGGGGGCTACACCGCAAAACTTTAGAGGGTACCAAAACAGGCAATCCGGGAGCACGGCCAAATTATGGTAGTGCAACCAGAGCCTAGAGAGTGCTACTATTGCCAGAGGCAGGGTCACCTTGTAGAAAGGTTCCAGATAAAGGCATACCATGAGCAGCAGAAATTGCAAATGTCAGTGAATCAGTGCCAGTGCCACAAATCGTCATGAATGCCCCTCCTCAGTATCCAGCACAGGGTAATCAGAACGTGCCCTACGCTTAGCCGCAGGGAAGTCCGCTGGTCACCTCACAACCGCAGCAGGGGGTCGAGCAATTAGGCAAACACGTGGCAGCAGCAGCCACAGACAGGGATCCCAGCACAATGGGGACCAGGTCACAACCCCAGCAGGGAGGGGTGACAGTGTGGGGAGGCAGAATATTTTCTCAATCACAGAACTTAATCAACAGTAATGTAGGCCCCCCCCTCAGTAAACGAAGACAGGAGATAATACATAATATCAACAGTCTGACCCCAGTAGTATAGCTCCGATAGTTAAGACAAACAGCATTGGGGGGCCCAAAAGATTTACTTATTCACAGGACCTCAGAGTTATTGTGCTCCATGTCAATCTGCATCAAGTACAGGTATAAATCATGAGTCTGTGAGAACACAGAAAAGCCCTGCTTGCCCAAAGTGCCCCACAGAAAGCTAGGCCCCACTCTGCTGGCTGACTCACCAAGGATAGTTTGGCTGGCCAACCGCCAGGGGCACGGCAGTCTGATAAGAGGGCAGAAAAAAAAAACATAAAATATATATTGGTGTGGAGAGTATGCACCCAGGTCCCACACCCAAAGTCTATGGGGACATACTCCAATCACCAGGCCAATTAGTCTCCATTTCCTCGGGCCTCGAGTACAAGCTTGACATTTCCTTCATGGCGTGCAGTTCTAACAGCACCCCCAAATTGCTCCAAAAGTCTTTGTTGCAATGGAGGCCTCCCTCTCAACTATGAACAAAGCCATCCTCTGAGATGGGCACCAATGCTTGTCTTGCATCTAGGATGGCAAGGCCTTAAAACTCTGCAGTCCCCCCATACACAGGGAGAGGGGGTGCCAGAGTTGGAGGCCTCCAAGTCTCTACCACAGCTCTAGAGGGATAGCATTGCATCAGTTTCTCCCTAGGCCAGGCTCAACCCACTTCCAGGCATAGTCCACTCACGTTTCTCCAACCCTGCAAGCACCATCCAGGAAACAACTGGCCCTAACTGCCAACCCCATGGGGGCAGTGTAGGGGAGGGGAGAAGGACCACAGAGCAGCCTTCGACCCTCTCCCTGCGGGATAAGAGAAAACAATGTATGGTGCAGCTCAAGGAAAACACCCAACACAAAAAAGGAAGATTCTAGATCTAAGTTGGGGTCGAGATCAGCAAAGCCAGCTATATGAGACCACGAGGGAGGGCCACGCTATGCACAACATGCCAGGAATAGAGAGCTACACAGACATAAAAAACTTGTTCACAGGGCACGTGGTAGACACCAGCAACACCAAACAGCAACAAGCCCCTTCCTCTTACACTTCCACGCACCTATTGCGGTATTAAGCCTCACATGTAGCACTCCTACTAGGAGCCAGAGTCCCATCACCTCCTGTCCTCATAACAACCACCTCACAAATATACCTAACATCAGCCTGATCACCCAGACTAGAAATGTTGAGGGCCCAAAAAGACTATCCAAGTAGGAGCAGGAGTTCGAGGGGCTCACAGGATATAAAAAATAAGTTCCAATCTAATGGATAACAATAACCCTCACTTCCCAAAGCATTAAAAGATGTTTTAACAGGGGTTGCCTTTTAATGCCTCACTAGATCGCGACTAGTAGGTTGACGGGACCACACCCTATGGGAAAATACAGGGTCTCTGGAAACTATCAATAGCAGAGCACATTTGACTAACTGAATAGTAGCTGAATTAACAAACAACAAAGTTCTTTCAAAAGAGGTAAAAACCAAAACAGCAATTGCACCAATGTCGTTTTGTTCATTAGCCTTCATGACTCAAAAGGAAAAAGGACATTTTCAAACAAGTGTCAATGGAAGCAGAGAAGTCTCACGGGCACTCTGCAAGGGGTCTGCCTAACACCCTTGTGGGTGCACTGGCCCAACATACAATCGACTCTCCCATGATGGCAATGCCTTTGAACTAAAAACTGCAAACTGTTTCCAATTGGGCAGAAGAAACAAAGCCACCAGAGGAGCACAGATGACTCCAAAGGACCTTGAACTACGATATCATGACAAAAGTTATGTATACTTGTCTGGTTGACTATGAGCTGCCTACTACAGGTAGTCCCACAACTACTTACCATTGAGGAATTGTCGGGTCAAAAGAGATTCACCAATAGGGAACCACAGTGCCTGCATAGGGACCTCTCATACGTCCCCTACAATTACACTAAACTGAACACTAGCATTCCGCACTCACTAAATAACGCCCTCCTACACGACACAACTGGTACCATCATGTGACCTCCAGTCGGATTCCAAGCTTCAGCTAGGTCATGTTATATCTGTTCGCTAATCACAGATACCATAGGTGCAGATAGGTTTTACCTTTGTTGTGTGTTGAGGTTCTTTCCTAGTTTGTAACGGGCTTGTCGATACAATGTCGGGTTCTATTGCTACATGGCTGAATTGGGACATCACTTTAGATCTTGTTCAACCATATTCTATTTGTTGTCTCCCTCCCACTTTACCAGATATCTGTGTGAGGGTCTGAGAGAGCCCCTTGTCCCCAACATTGATGGTTTGCTGCTTCCTTAGTCAGTCGACGGCCTCTAGGTCGTGTTGTGTCTCAGGGCCCTTATGTGTTTCTTTAAGATCTTCGTGCACTAGCTGTCTTTTACCATCCATTGAAATAGGTCTATTTAGCTTGACTCTTATCTAGGCCTGGGCGTAGTTCGCAGAGTTTTGCTACGCGGAACTCTGCGAAGTTACAAAAAAACTCGGCGAAGTTCCGCGAGTGGCAGAGTGCAGTGCCAACTGCAGTTTGTGCTGGTATTCCTGCCGCTCGGGTAGAAATTCTACCGAACTTAATGTTTGCGATCGCTAACTTACCGTTCGCGATCGCGAGCAGGGAAAAAACTCCGCTGCACATTGCGAAGCAGAGTTTTCTGCACTCCGCGAGCTCCGCGGAGTGCAGAAAACTCTGCAAACTCCACAAACGGAGCAAAGTTTACTGCCCAGGACTAATCTTATCATAGAGCTTGAGTTTAGAGGTGCTCTTAATTCCAACGAAATTAGTTCATCGATCAATCTTTGGGATTGAAAGGTAGGTAATATTGTGTCAAAGGGGTCGTTTTTATTTGCTAGCCTTTCTGCACTTATTATACCAGAGCATATCACTGAAAGGCAAGCACGCTTATTTCTGATCCAATATATGGCCTTCTTTTTCAGTGAGTCCATATCTTCCCTGTATGAGGAGAGGGTTAACTATAGGACATTAGTCATGAAGATTTTGTGCTCCATTGGTCTTGGCATATCGCAAGATTTGGTACATTGCCTAAAATCAATGTGTCTAGTGTTTGGGTGTTGCATCATTTGCTTTGCCTGATATGCATCTTCTCCATTTCTATTTGATGTGAGACTTGTTCCGGGGTTATACCCCCCTGTTATAGTTGGGATTCATTCTATTTTTGCCGACGTAGCTTCGTCCACTGTTAGGTTTTAAAATCCCGTCCCTGCAATGTACTCCTTTCACGTTATATCAGATTAGCAATGTGTGGCTAAATAGATGCCAGTTGTATTTACGTTATGCAACCCACTGAGTTATCCCCGTAATGCGCAGGCTTCAGTTAGTGAGTTGTTTAGAATGTGCTTGAGTTAGGCCTCATGGTTCGTAATGCTTGCCTCAGCAGAACACTGTATTTCGTTATTATTTTTTCCTTCTTGCTCAAGGCTGTTTCCCGACCTGCTAATAAGGACACAATTCAGCTCTCACATACCAATCTAAGTGTGTAGTTCTGCTCCCACGTTAGGAGACGCTGAGACCCGGCGCAGTGGCCTTGGGTTTCTGATAACATGTACCCATCTGGCAGGTGGTAGCTCATCTCCCTGTGCCTCCTTTGTTCATGTCCGGCTCAGGCCGGTAGTTTTCCATGGTGGGCGGGGTTGGAGGCTCCGGGGGAAGAATGATTACTCACTGCAGATGGTTGGGGGGTCAGTCCCTCGGCAGACATCTTAGGGTGCAGGTCACGATGGACTCCTCTGCGTAGCATTTCTAATAAACATGTAAGTTTGTATTCTCTACTGTCTGACTGACTCTTCATTTTGGGAAGGCATAGCAGGTGGTTGTGAGAAAACCCGAGTGGCCCTAGTGGGCCACTTCCTTCAGTTGGTGCCCGAACAGGGAACAGGGATCCCGCAAGGTGATTGGACTCGCCCGTAATCGGGTTGTAGGTTGGGGGTGCGTTTGGTCGGTTGAGCGGATCGGGGTACCCCACACAAGACCAAGCTTGGTTCTCGCAGCTGTCCCGCCCGGCTGATCGGGCTCCCCCTCATCTAGTGGTCACCAGCTGGGATCCTGAGAAGGCGAAACCTTGGAGTTGACCGTTTGGTCCGAAGAGTCGGCAGTGGAGAATAGCTTGACTCGACCTGTGTGCACCAGGTGAGTGTTTTGATTCTTGGAAAAAATGGCGCCATTCTTGGACGACATGAGCCTGCGGGCTGTATTTTGATGCAGTCTCCGGACTGTCTTGTTTGCAGTTTTTGAACTGCCTTGCTTGAACGACACGAGTCGATGGGCTGCGTCTTGGTATGGTCTCCCGACTGTCTTGTCTTGAACTGGGTGGGTCTGTGGACCCTTGGAAAGGCACAGAGTGTTTGCGAGCAGTTCATCGGACCGCCTGGAAATTTGGCCTGTGCTTGAAAAGGCCCAGGACTGCCCGCAAACAATCTGCCAGACCAACTGGTAATTTGGCTAATGCTCAAAAAGGTCTGGGGCTGGAGCCTGTCTTCTTGGATTTGATACAGTCTCCGGACTGTAGGGAGTGGTCCCTGGACCATTTTTGTTTGGCTCCATGACTAATATTTGTTACTTTATTTTGTCTTTGTTTGCCGATTGTTGGTGTTATACTTGTCCGTTAGGGACAGTACCTGTGTCTTATATTAAGATGCCTTGTTTCAGCAAATTGGGGTGTTTTGGATGTCGATGTTGTTCTACTGATGTTCGACTGGAAGAGAGCCAGCCTGCACCTCCGGAGGGTTCTCCAAATTTTGACATTTATGTTAAACATGGTATTGGCCCTGTTATGTTTAGCACATTGTGGCATAAATATACGAGGGACAATACTGAGTTACAGTGGCCGCTTACTGGCTCATTTGATGGACAGAAATTGAACTTATTGCAGGACAAGTTGTTTGCTAGGAGGAGCAGACAGTCGATGTTTGATTCTCTGAGAGTATGGCAGAAAGAAGCAAAGCAGCGACGCATGAGGGCAGAGAGAGAGGCCCGGAAGAGGCAGACGCAAACGATAACACAGAAAGCAGTAGCCTATAAAAGAGGGAAGGTAGAGAAGGGCATAGAATGTGCAGATAGAAAGTTTCGGTTCCAGACAGATAAGTGCTATGTTGCTAGGGAGGAAGGTGATGATTTCGTCGAAGAACTATTGGATTCTCGTCCTCCTCCTCCTCCTCCTTATGCCCCTGAACGGATATACCTGGCAGTCCCGACCTCTCAGTCCTTGGCCCCTAGCGCCGCCCCTTCTAGAATTCCTGTTTCTGGTGCTACCGCTTCAGCCCCGGCCCCGCTTGCTTCTCTTCTATTCACACCGGTCACCGGGGCGGGTGCTGTTAGCTCCCCTGCCCAGTCTGTTAGTTCTATGTCGACTGAGACTCTCCCTTTCACCCCTACCACCCTGTCTCCCTACCTAATGGTACCTGTCTCTGCGTCCGCTCCCTCTCCCATGAGTGTGACACACCAGACAAAGTTGAATGTGGAAACTCCCGTGCGTGGAGTGCATGATGTGAACTGGACAGCAGCGCGAGATCGAATGGATAACGTGTTGGTGCGTTCTGCGGTGGGTGATGAGGAAAAGACAATGGTGGTGAATCAGGCAGCTCAGTGGGCTCGGCACCCGATCTATAGTGTGGAGGATGTGTGGAGTGTGATGAAAAATTACGAGCCGTTTATACAGCAGCATGCCCTTAAGCACATGTCGGCGATGCTGATAGAGTTGTGGGAACAGTGTTTTCAAAGTGTTGCACCGCAAATAATATATGACATACGGGATAGGGTATATGCTGCAGGTATGGCTCCTAATGAGGTCTTTAGCAATATAACGACATTAGTGGGTTACCGAGGTAGATTGCTCCAGAATATTCTGACAATGGGGACACAGCATCCCATGAGGGAAGTTCATCCCATTTACCACCCTGAAATTCCAGAACTGTGCAATTCCACCAATGCTGTGATTAGACAACGGGTCGACGCTCAGTTTCAGGAGCAATGGATTTATACTCCTTGGAAGAGGAGTGAGGTCCTATCCTTAAAGGGCCAGCTGCCGGACCCCCAAAAAAACCCTACTGCATATTATAAAGAATTGACTGAGGCGGCCTCCTCTACAGTAATGACGTTAGCTGACATAGAGTTGTTTTTCGGCCTGTTGGTGCCAGTGGACATATGGAGGCAAGCCCAAATGCAGGATCATGCACTAGTTGGGGGGAACATGGGATGAGATCAGGGCTTGGGATAAGGAGCGTAAGCCTGGAGACAAGCCGAAAGAGGAGCTCCTCGCTTTGCCAGGGGGTATTATCACATACATGCAATCACTTATCCCGCCAAAGAGGGTGGATTGGGATAAGTTGACTGCGTGTCGCCAGAAGAAGGATGAAAGTGTGTCGGATTTCTTTACTAGATTTGAAGGGGTGTTCTTAGATTTTAGTGGACAGGACCTGTCGGAGGAGGGTGGTGTTCATTTATTTGTCAACAGATTTGTCCCTAACTTACTTCCCGAGATTGCGACACGAATGCAGGCTTCGGAAAGTACTTGGACGACATCATCCCCGTCCGTGATATTGAGTATGGCACAATATTACGAACATAGAGAGAATGAGAACAAGGAAAGGGTGGAGAAAAAGTCAAAGGATTTGAAGACAAGGGTATTGATGCAGCACGTTGCAAGGGGAAATGGATGAGGTAGAGGTTCGGGTTCGGCCCAGCAGTGGTCTGGCAGAGGTGGCGCGTCAAACGCGCCCCTCGGGCTCAACCAATGTGCGTACTGCAAAAAGGAGGGACATTGGCGGAATGAGTGTCCGGAGTTGTTACAGAAGGGTGAGGCCCCAAGGGGTCGAGGTTTTCGAGGATGCGGGCGAGGAACAGGAGGTAGAGGGGGAATGCAGTCAGAAGATACGTCACACAATAGGCAGAGCGGGAATTATTTTGATGACCCCAGAGGACGGCAGTACTATCATGACGATTATGACATGGACGAAGTGACGGGGTTGTCTCATAGCTAGGACTGCCGAGGACAGGGTGAGGGACCAGTTCCTGTGCATATAGATCAGAATGGACCTTATGTCACTGCTGATTTACAGGGTACTACTATGAATAGCTCTGTTTCCCGTTCACTGGTCCCGGGGGCAGCTCTGTCTGGCCAAAATAATGTTTCGGTGGGTTTCTCAGGCGTGCCCATCATTAGCCCCATTTCCAAGCCTCTTGCTTTGACTATTGGGCCCTTTACGGTCGATTCACCATTTTTACTGACGTCAAATTGCAGGGAAAATTTGTTAGGACTCGATTTATTGAAACAGGTGCATGCGACAATTTTCTGTTCTCCAGACGGTGTTTACATGACTATTGGACTGCAGGTTGCTCGTGCCAAACAGTGCTTTGCGAAAGATGTCCCCCTTCCAGCTGAGTTTAGAGATGTACCACGTGCGTTATGAGCTACAGGAAACACAGATGTGGGGTTACTCCAGATCCCGCCTGTTTCTATACAGATCAGAGACAATGCTAAATTGCCACGAATTCCCCAGTACAAGATATCCCAGGCAGGTGAAAAGGCCCTATTGCAAATAATACAGGATTTGATTGAGTCTGGTGTGGTTGAGGAGACTACGGCAAATGTGTGTAATAGCCCTATTCTTCCTATCCTTAAAAAGGCCCCCTTGGATTCTCCTGATGCCCACCCTGATGTTTACCGCTTTGTGATTGACCTCAGAGAGGTTAATAAGATCGATGTTCCCCAATACCCTGTGGTTCCGGACATTACAGCGATCTTAACAATGATTCCCCTATCAGCGAAATTTTTCTCTGTAATTGACTTGAAAAATGCTTTCTTCAGCATACCAATTCATACAGATAGCCGATATCTGTTTGGATTAGTAATAGCCGGTCGGAGCTTCAGATTCTGTCATGCTCCACAAGGCTATACTGAAAGCCCTAGTATTTATAGCCAAGCCTTGAAAGCTCAATTTGATTCTTTGGAGCTTCCCCCTGGTAATGTGCTGTTGCAGTATGTTGACGACCTCCTTATTGCTTCGGACAATGAGGATGGTTGCAAAGATGCCACAGTTAAATTATTGTTGCATCTGGTGCACCATGGACACAAGGTGTTGCTTTCCAAATTTCAGTATTGTCGACAGGAGGTCACCTATTTAGGCCACCTACTGTCGAAGGAGGGTCGCAGACTAACACCTGAGCGCATAGCTACCATTACTAACATGTCTGTCCCTAGAACCCAACGCGAGGTATGTGCTTTTATAGGGATAACATCGTATTGCCGGCATTGGATCCCTAATTACTCCCTACTAGCAAAACCCCTTCTTTACCTGACCACAAAAGATGTGCATTAACCCCTGCCTTGGACACGTGCATGCCAGCAAGCTTTTGAGCAATTAAAGACTGCGCTTTGCTCTGCTCCTGTGCTCCTGTGCTTGGTACTCCTGATTACCAGAAGCCTTTTGTACTCTACGTGCATGAGGTAGACGGTTGCACTCTTTCTGTTCTAGCACAGGGTTTCAGTGGTAAGCAGAGACACTGCGCCTACTTCTCTGCCATGCTTGATAATGTCACCAGAGCGCTCCTGAGCTGTCTAAGAGCTGCCGCGGCGGTGGCAGTTTCTATCAGACAATCGGCAGGGCTTGTCCTTGATACTGCTCTCACAGTAATGGTACCCCATGCTGTGGATACACTATTGGATAAGACAAAGACGCAGCACCTTACTAGTGCGCGTCTGACTGGCTATGAACTGACCCTGTTTGCTCCACACATTATCATCAAAAGATGTGCTGCTCTGAACCCGGCCACGTTACTACCCCTCCCTTCAGAAGAAAGGGGCAATGATGTCCATGATTGCTTATTTCGGACTGAGGAAGAAATGAAGGGACGGGTAGACCTGACTGATGTTCCCTTATCTGAACCCCAAGGGGAACTATATGTCGATGGCTCTTGTTTCAAGTTACCAGATGGCACCACCACTGCAGCCTATGCAAGAACAACGTTACACACTGTAGTTGAGACATCCCGTATCCCACACCAATCGGCCCAAACTGCAGAGTTGGTTGCCCTCCTCAGGGCTTGTGAGTTAAGAGAGGGTCTGGCTGTTAATATCTACACCGACAGCCAGTACGCCTTTGGGGTGGCCCATAATTTTGGGCGCCTCTGGGCGGAGAGAGGGTTCTTGACTTCGCATGGACTGCAGATTCAGAACGGGCCATTGATACATAGATTGCTGTCCGCATTGACACTTCCCAGTAAGTTAGCAGTAGTGAAATGTAGCGCTCATAAGGCTATTACAGATGATGTGGGGAGGGGAAATGCTTTCGCAGACCAGACAGCTAAGGAGACAGCTCGATCAAAGATGACAAAGATGTTGGTGGCAGGTCCCGCTAGGTGGATCCCAGACAATGGAATGTTCGAGGACACATTGGAGAATGTCAGGGAAATCCAGGGTGAGGCGACTTTAGATGAGTTAGCAATGTGGGAGAAGAGAACAGGTCGCTTGGATGAGGATGAGTATTGGACTGACTTGTCAGGGAAGCAGCGATGGCTGCTGCCTAATGCATATGTGCTCCCTGTTATTACCATGGCCCATGGCCCGGTGCACATTAATGCCAAAGGAATATGCAAGTTACTGGACCCAGTATGGCAGAATGATAATATCGCTAAGACAGCCACGCATTTAGTGAAGCACGGCATCATTTGTCTTAAGCATAACCCTGGCAAAGGTACCCCTACACCCGCTGGTAATTTCGCACCACCCTCCTTCCCTTTCGAGGTTCTCCAGATGGATTTCATCAAAATTGAACGAGTTAATAACCTCAAGTATGTGCTAGCAGTGATCTGCGCATTCAGTAGATGGATTGAGGCTTATCCCACCAAAGAGAATACAGCGATGGCGACGGCGAAGGCACTTCTAAAAGAGTTCTTCCCGCGCTATGGATTGCCATGCATGATCTGAAGTGACAACGGAAGTCACTTTAATGCAAAAGTCATTGAATTGGTGTGCACAGGTTTGCATATTAAACAGAAGTTTCATGCAGTGAATCATCCCCAGTCGGCAGGCCTGGTTGAGAAGTACAATGGTACTCTCAAACTGAAGCTAGCGAAGATCCAAGAAAGCACGGGACTGCGATGGCCAGATGCAATACCCTTGGCTTTATTATCTACCAGAGCGACAGGGCATTCTAGAACAGGGTTGTCCCCTTACAAGGTGGTCTTCGGACTCGCTGCTAATGTTTGGGGAGTCCCCAGGCCCAAACGCTTTTCCGAGATAGAGTACCCCTTGCTTGTAGACTACCTGTATGAATTGTCTAAAGATTTTTGTTCTCTTCATCAACAGATACAAGCCACATTGAGACCAGTACCAGAGAGCCCGGGCATTCCATACAGCCCAGTGACCACGTGATGATAAAGAACTTCCAACGGAAGAGCAGCCTGGAGCCGAGGTGGAATGGGCCAATAATCGTACTCCTTGCCACTAGAACGGCTGTCAAGGTGGATGGCAGAAAGCACTGGATTCATACATCTCATGTGAAAAGGGTGCCTCTCCCACTTCCGTACGACCGCTGGGTCAATGAAGGCATCGGTAATCAGGAGTGTGAGAAGGTGCCACGTTTCGTTCCCTTCTCTGATGCCCGAGTGAGGTGGGCGCAGACAGACGAAGAAAGTGATGCAATTCTGTCTGAGGCGATCCCACCGGAGATAAGGGCCGCCCAGGATAACACCGTCTCTAACACACTGAAATCTGAATCTTGATGCCCATCTGATCCTGAGTTTCTGCCCCTTTTTGTTGATGAAACAGTGCATGGAGTTACCAAGTATAATTTGAGGCCCCGGAAAAAGGACGGTGCACCAGCCGAATAGTCTAGGAGTTAGGGAAGGACTTGAGCTTAGGGCGCTGGTGCTGTGCCTAAGGTGCCTGTTTTAGACTAGGGCGAACAACACTGGTGCACTGCCCTGGACACTGGACAGGATATTTGAGGGTATTTGCCCAGGAGGGAGGGTGCCCTATCCTGAGAGAAGAAGGATTTGTTTGCTGCAAGGGCTGCGATCACGCAGCTCCTCCGTGGGAGTGCTTCATAGCACCGTCATTGATGAACAATAGGGACTCGCCAGCGGGGCTCTGGAAGGACGCTGGGTGACTTGTGCCCCCTGGTACCGTGGTTGCAATAAGTGGCTCTAGCCTGTGGATTTTTCTTTCTCTCTTGACACATATAAGTTGCCCTTGAGGTTTCCCAAATGCATCCTTTTTGGTCGTCCTATCCCTGACGAGGAGCAGCCCTTTGCGGCTCCGCGTCCCCCTCCAGATGGTCTTCTTGGTCCACTAAGAGTAAAATAGTGTTTGTGGTAATAATTTTGCTTTCTCTGATATTTGTGTTTGGGGTGCTGTTTTTCCTGGAAGAGAAATATCCTGTGCATGCTTGGATCAGTACTACACCTGCCCCTCCTGAACATATTTTTGGTACAAAGAAGAGCACCGGAAGTCCTATAAGGACAATGTTTTTATTCAGACGTTACATCAAACGCATGCTGTTTATAATACAACAAAATGTTGGGTGTGTGGTTTGCTACTTTCCGTCAAGCATCGAAGTGAGAACCTGTAGCTGTGAGGGATGGTTTACATTACTTAGCTTGATTCGCTCATTCTCCCAACCAGACTCCTTGGAACGCAGAAGTACCAATTCCCGTTCTCTGACAATGAATGTGCACTCCCAGCATAGGTCCCCACCTGGTGTTTCCTCTGGAGATGGGCGGTTCGATCGAGTGTTCTTAAGCACTTGCCTCAGAGCAGCAGATCGAGGTAGAAAGGCAAACAGAACAGGGATGGTTAGAGATAGGTTTTCACAGTTCAATATATCTGACTATTACCAATCCTTTCAAGTCCGCAATGTCACTGAAGATAAGCCCAAACCCCTGGCGATGGTAGACGTATTGGCCCCTTTTTGTGTTCAAGGGGTGGGAGACATAGCGGTGGGAGACAGTAGATGCAATACCACTTCCATATTGAGAATACCCAAAAGTCCGCCCTTGATCCCACCACCTAATGTTTATTTTGTTTGTGGTACTCCTGGTTATGTGTGGCTCCCTGAGGGATGGTCAGGGCAGTGCTACCTTTCTTACCTCCTTCCCCTTGTCTATATAGCCCCTCCCAACTACCACAAAACTCATCGCTTGCAGCGTAGGAGTGCCCCAGCACCCAGAGTTAGGAGAGTTGTCAATCCAGACGATATTGATCAAACAGATACATCCTTGCAGCAATTTACTGACATAATGAAGGGCATTCTGCCGTTCTGGGGTCCCATGTTCAATAGTCGTAATATTTGTCGCCTTGCTAGGGTGGTTGAGGGAGTTATTAATACTACTGCTGGTATACTGACTAACATTACAGTCGAGCTTCAGGCTATGAGGCTCGTTTCTCTTCAAAACCGGATGGTTTTAGACGTCATTCTGGCTGACAGGGGTGGAGCCTGTCGCATCATCGGCAGCAGCTGCTGTGTGTACATTCCTGATAGTACTCCTACTGTGTACTCCGCAATACAGAAATTACACAGACTTGCCTCAGATATCCATCAGGATAATGGTTCATGGTCCCTTACTGGGTGGCTCTGGTGTCTATTGACATCATGGGGTTGGAAGATATTACTTGTCCTAATAGCTATTGCAGGAGTCATCCTTACCTGTTGCTTATGCATTAACTGTCTTCCAGCCTGTTGCACCTATTGTATGAGTAAAATTACCCCTACTCCTACATTGCCAAGAAGTGACAACAAGATTCCTGTTATGATGATGCAGGAGATTCAGGATTCAATGATGAGGGCATCTTCGAATATTAAATGATTTCAATGATCATGTGTTGCTTGTTTTTCCCTTGTTACCTGAGTGGCTATGTGATTCCTTCCTCTCCCTTAGAATTGTAAAGACCCTACCGGATAGCAATAAAGCATTTAGCCACCCATGCTAAAAGGAGGGTCTGTTAGGTTTTAAAATCCCGACCCTGCAATTTACTCCTTTCACGTTATATTAGATTAGCAATGTGTGGCTAAATAGATGCCAGTTCTATTTACGTTATGCAACCCACTGAGTTATGCCTGTGATGTGCAGGCTTCAGTTAGCGAGTACGACTCCATTTTGTTTTTCGCAATCCTTATTAGGCTGCTTAGAATGTGCTTGAGTTAGGCCTCATGGCTCATAATGCTTGCCTCTGCAGAACACTGTATTTCGTTATTATTTTTTCCTTCTTGCTCAAGGCTGTTTCCCGATCTGCTAATAAGGACACAATTCAGCTCTCACCAATCTAAGTGTGTAGTTCTGCTCCCACGTTAGGAGACGCTGAGACCCGGTGCAGTGGCCTTGGGTTTCTGATAACATGTACCCATCTGGTAGGTGGTAGCTCATCTCCCTGTGCCTCCTTTGTTCATGTCCGGCTCAGTCCGGTAGTTTTCCATGGTGGGCAGGGTTGGAGGCTCCGGGGGAAGAATGATTACTCACTGTAGATGGTTGGGGGGTCAGTCCCTCGGCAGACACCTTAGGGTGCAGGTCATGATGGACTCCTCTTCAGAGCATTTCTAATAAACATGTAAGTTTTTATTCTCTACTGTCTGACTGACTCTTCATTTTTGGGAAGGCATAGCAGATGGTTGTGAGAAAACCCGAGTGGCCCTAGCGGGCGACGTCCTTCACCACTCATAGGTCTTGCTCCAAATATATCACCACATTCTATATTCACCCTTTCTTCAGCTGATTTCCTTCTCTCCCAGTTGTTATTAGTGAGGGTGGTTCCCCTTTCGTCTGGCATTGATTTAGCGTTCCCTAATAAGATCTCATCATATCTGTGGGGATGGGATACCCAATTTACTGCTTTGGGGGTTTGGTGATTGACCTTTAGCATTGTGTTGTGAACATGTGCCCCCTTCATAGTATCCTGTTTTCCCATGTTTGCACTAGAGGTCATATTACCAATTTTTATTTTTAGATTTGCAACTTCTTCCTGCAAGGTGTCTAGCTTCTGTGTCAATTCTACAATAAGCTTGGAATTATCAGTAACATGTGCCCCATCGATCACTGTTTTCTTATCCTTTAGGGGAATGGGGTTTGTTTTTGTCGGGGCTTGTTGGCCAGCATACTCAGAGCATGATGATTGGTTGGTGTTTGGAGGTATAAGGGGGTAGTATCATAGTCTGGCGATGTTAGCAGTTGGTACCTGTTTGAGCATTCTATTGTTGATATACCCTCCTCGCCCCCATCCTTACGATGGGGGGCTTCTGCAACTATCCGATTCGTGTCCTATAATGCTTGTGTTCCTCTATTAGCATACTGTGCCTGATCTAGCTGGGGAATTGCTATTTTGGATGGTAGTGCTTCAATAATTACACGTGTTTTGCCTGATTCTGACGTGTTACTTGTCTGTGGTCTAGCCTCACTTTTCTTATAAAAGGTTGTGATCTTAGAATTTTCTTTACTAGATGGCTTACGTTTGCTATTCAATAGCGTCTCGACCTCTTCAATCAGGTCATCTATTTTTTCTAAAGTGCAATTCTCCCCAGCACCTTTTCTTATTTTAGATGTCTAATCCCTCCGTAGCCTTTTGTTTTCCCATGTTGGTAAATAGGTCTATAACAAGGTTTTAAAACACTAATCATGTTTTGCTTGCTTAAGAGCACGTTGTCTATCTAACCCAATTAAACAATTTTAAGCAGAAAAGATGGTATTACAAATATCCAATTTAGGCTTTTCGCAGAGAACAACCAAACAAGGCAAAGTCTGTTTCCCTCGTTAATTGCAAGTTGAAACACTCGGTGACTCATAAACAATGTGAGTTCCTTGTGAGTGAAACACAGTCTCCTTCATTCAGCATCCAAGTCAGAAAAGCCAATAAGGGGGATAGGGGGCAGCTTACCAGCTCGCAAACGGTGCAGCAGAGATTTTAGACAACAGGATCAAGAGGGGTGGCCCAGCCCTGCCTCTTCCTGGCGCTGACGGGCGCAGGACGGGCCCATCCTTGGCCCGGGAACAACCCGCTCGAGTCCCGTGCTGTGAGGATGTGATGCGCCTTAAGAGGCGTGTGAGAGCAGCTCCACCTGTGTTAGCAGCAGGGAATTATGGGACATGCAGTCCCCGACGGTGGCGGTCTTCCCCGCAACGGCACCCACGTGCTGGCAAAAGTCGAGATGTGGAAAGGGTGCTTCCCTGCGTATTGGGGCAAGCTCCAAGGCTGCTTTGCCCTTCACTGATGCAGCCTCCCATGGACGCGTCAAGATGAGAACCCCTAATGGATAACAATAACCCTCACTTCCCAAAGCATTAAAAGATGTTTTAACAGGGGTTGCCTATCAATGCCTCACTAGATCGTGACTAGTAGGTTGACGGGACCACACCCCATGGGAAAATACAGGGTCTCAGGAAACTATCAATAGCGGAGCACATTTGACTAACTGAATAGTAGCTGAATTAACAAACAACAAAGTTCTTTCAAAACAGGTAAAAACCAAAACAGCAAGTGCACCAATGCCGTTTTGTTCATCAGCCTTCATGACTCAGAAGGAAAAAGTACATTTTCAAACATGTGTCAATGGAAGCAGAGCAGTCTCACGGGCACTCTGCAAGGGGTCTGCCTAACACCTGTGTGGGTGCACTGGCCCAACATAAAATCGATTCTCCCATGATGGCAATGCCTTTGAACTAAAAACTGCAAACTGTTTCCAATTGGGCAGAAGAAACAAAGCCACCAGAGGAGCACAGATGACTCCAAAGGACCTTGAACTACGATATCATGACAAAAGTTATGTATAATTGTCTGGTTGACTATGAGCTGCCTACTACAGGTAGTCCCACAACTCCTTACCATTGAGGAACTGTCGGGTCAAAAGAGATTCACAAATAGGGAACTACAGTGCCTGCATAGGGACCTCTCATACGTTCCCTACAATTACACTAAACTGAACAATAGCATTCCGCACGCACTAAATAACGCCCTCCTACACAACACAACTGGTACCATCATGTGACCTCCAGTCGGATTCCAAGCTTCAACTAGGTCATGTTATATCTGTTCGCTAATCACAGATGCCGTAGGCGTAGATAGGTTTTACCTGTCCCAATATATCCAGCCTAACAAGATAGAACAACATAGGGTAGTTGTAAACCTGACCCAATATGACACCAACCCAACAGTGTTATAACTCTTCACTGAAACCAGTGATATCCAAACCGAACCGCATAGAATTCATAGGAAGGGCACCATAGGGGAAGATGCTGTTTGGCCCTTAGATTTACCAGAGAAGAGATTCTTGGAGGTAGCAAAACCCCCAACTCAGTGCACAAGCACATCTGCTCCAGCATCAATCTGCAGATTGAGGGTGACCCTTATCGTATCTGGGGTGGTCTTCTTTAACCACAAGTGGTCTCCTGACATAAAATTCCTGTGCAGGACATCTCTCCTGCCCCAACCATTTCCTCATTCTATTCTGTCTAGCGAACTCAGTCATGGCTTCCCCAAGTTTCATGCTCTCTGCCATTAATCCCCCTACATTTGGGCAGTCAGTGAACAACTCCCTCTGGGCCTTCCAGATCGGGTGTCTGAGTAACTAAAAGAAGCCCCGTCATGCTCAGTGTTGATGAGCGTGACTGCTGGGATGGGGGCTCAGGAAAACACTGTCAGTCTGCTTACCTATGAGGCTGCTGAGCAGGCTTTTGATATCACCTATAGCCAGGTTTATACCTGTGGTGTTCTTTTCAAAGCAGGAGATCCATTTCCATGCACGGATCATCGCTGGGGCTGTTTATTCCTAAGCCCTTCTTTGTTCATCTATGCCCAAGGTACATTGATGGTTCCTGCGCTGCCTTTCTGGAGAAGCGGACAAATCCTGGCTCTGGGCAACTATGTTGGTTTTTCCTTGACGTAGCGCTCCCATCGTCTTAAACACTACTGCATCGAGGGGTATTTCCAATTCAGATCTCCCCCTACATGCCCAATTTAGCCTTCTGCAATAGTAATATCCTCGAGTTCGAAGGATTCCTCCTCTGGACAAGGGTGGTCATACTGGTGGCCCTTCCTTTAGGTGCAGCAGGACAGTAGATGACATAAGGCTGTGTGAAAGCCCTGCCCTCTTCTCTGGATATTATTTCTCTATGGGTTGGCATGTCTGACCAGCCCAACCAGGAGGAGCGTCAGACGTCCTAGTCTTTGCTCTTCTCGTGTGCGCGTAAAGGTGCCATGCTGCTCCTTCTACGTCTCATTTGTGTCTCGGGCAGGCTTTCCTGGAAACCTATTTCCTGGTCAGACCCTCTCTTACATCAACAGCCCGGTGATGTATGGGCCACTGTTAGGGTCCCTCCTCCTGACTCATCCCTGGGCTCACCTCTATTTGGGGGTACAAGGCCGAGCTCCTTCCTGTTCCCTCCGGGGGAAGGGAAGTTGCCCCACTCCTTGCTGGGCTTCCCAGGTGAGTGCTTTCTCTCTCTCCCTCTCTCCATCTTTATTTCTTGCCTTTCCTCTAACTCCCATGTGCGTTGCTTTCTTCTCTCAGTGCTATGTGCTGTTCTTCTAGGCAATGTCTTGGACTCAATCTCACTCCATGATGCTTCTTCCGTGCCATAGGCCTGAATGGTGGAGTGTAGCCTGCTGCTCCCCCTTCAGAGTTGGATCTTGTGTGGCTGGCACTCCTTTCTTCCCCTACACTAGTGGAATAACCTTCTAGGAGGGGCACAAACCTCCCTCTGATCTTATGGCGCCTGGTGGGGCGCTGAGGAGAATGCACTCCTTGTTTGATCAGGACCAGCTGGGTCACGGCCGATGGGTGAGGGATCGAACCCGGAGGGTTCCTAGTGCCGGTCTGAGCCAGGGCCAATGGTGCCTGGGCTGGCGAAACCTGAGATCCTCTTCCCTGCCTGGCAGCTTGCTGCTGGGGGGGGGCCAGAAGCCTCCTCAACAGGTGGATTGGTGTAACCCAGTGCAGCGGCAACTGGGATGTCCCGCATTACTGAGAGCACATCCCTGCCGGTGTATGGTGGGGGAGGTACAGATGCCTTACTCATGGGTTCCGGGATAGCATTGTAGGCTAGGGCCACCTCAAAGATGGCCCATAATTCTAGTAGGGCTCCTGCTTAGCCTTCTTATGTCCTGTATACCTGGTCTGTATGTGAGTCTTTGTGTGTTCTATGGTGTTGGTGTTGAACATGCCCCCTTCAGGCCAAGGGAATGTGTGTGTCTTGTTATGGGTATTCCACTCACTGCAGTGTTTCTCTAGTTTCTTGGCCTGGGTGGGGAACCTCACTTTCAGTTTATCTCGAGTCCCCATGATGGAGTGGGAAGCTTGTTTGTTTTAAGGTCTTTACAAAATTTTGATTGTGTCGACAGGGTTTTTGAATAATCACAATTCTACCCTAATTTTGGGGATCTGTGTACACAGGGTGGTACCGAAAACCAATCTACTTGGTCACGAGCTCAAAAAATACTGATGCCTCAAGTGGATCAATTAACATAAATAACAACCTATAACAAAAGTACAATTTTTAGTTCAGAGCAGTACGATTTGGTTTGTAGCAGGAAACTAGCAATCATAAACCTTTGATTTGGAGAAAAAGTGTTATCATTAAAGAAAGCATAGACTAACTAACATTACATAGCATTTAAACATGTAGCATGATTTGAAAATTTTTAACAGCAACATACTATCAATGAATGCTTAAAAATGGGGAGAAAAATCTAATAGAGACTAAAAATGTTGACAGCAAAAGTATTTATTTTGTCCAAAAAACTCAGTGTTCTCCTAGTGCCTATAGCCCATGGAGAGGGGTTGAGCCTGATAGTATGTCAGCAGAGAAAAGGAATAACCTGATAACTATCGGTCCCCTGTGGCCTAACACAAGCTACACCTAATTCACCAAGGTCCAAATTTTCCCTAATTTCTGAAATACACCCTTTTTCACACCCAGGGGTTGTGCGTGTCACTGCCTAATGCCCAGCGATCCAAGCAGAGAGAAAAAGGGAACACCTCTCACTTCTTTTAGATGCTACCAGTGTGGAATTGATAGCCCTAAGAAAACCTCTGTGACTAAAAAAAATAAGTTTGAGATGTTAGCTCTATATCACACCCAGAGTCCATGCCCAAAGGGCCAAACTATCCCTTGCTAACAACCAGGGACAGGGCAAACCCTGTTCCATGCCCAAGGTCAGGCTATCCCTTGCTAACACCCGGAGACAAGGCGGACCCTGCTCTCTATGCCCAAGGTTATCTTTGACCTTTCTAGCGTGCGGACTAGGGGGAAAAAAAGTGGTCTAAGCGCTTGTCCTACTTTGCCATACACCACATGTTGGGCCTAAGGATCATATGTCATCTTTTACCCCATGATGGCTGTCTCTAGATGGACCTCTGCCCCATTAATTCAGCAGAACATTTCATCAATGATGGCATCAGCTCACCGATCTTTTTGCTCAGATGAATCCTTTTGGGCTGGGGTCCTTCCTTCGACAGCAATCGGGCTCGATGAACCAAGTTCTCCTGGCTGGCTCACCAAAATTTTGCTCGGATATGAGTTTACCTTAAGTAAAAGTAAATTCAAGAGGCGTTTAGCAAAAGAGGAGAAAATTGTTTTAATTAAACGCTGCAGCTGGGAGAGCCTCAACAGACTGCGTCTGCTCATAGTCTCTCAGTGTACAAAGTTTTGGCCACAGTTATATACAGTTCATGAGGTACAATAAAACAACTTTCTACACTCCAAAAAGCATCTCTGTTGTAAATCAACAATCATGGGCATCTGATAAAAACACAGATGGCTCTTGACCTCGGGTAGAGCTAGTGAGGGCCAGTGTGTGTGTGTCCAGATGTCCGGCTTGAGGAGACAGTGATTGCTACATGTAGTGTGCATGTCGTTTCCTTATTGGTTGAGGCTTTCTATCAACATGTGACATCTAGCTTTGTGGAAATTTGGGGGATACAAGCCCTTGGCCAAACGTGTTTTATTAGGACCAATTTCCTCAAACCTGTTTGTGGTGCAATTATCTATCTGTGGCTTTGATCAGGATTTTCCCTGGGTGCGTGTTTGACTTTAGGTTAAGAGAGACCCCACCTGTGACCTGGTATTTAATAGGCGTAGGTGTGGGTCATAGGGCTTGTATAACTACATATCTCTGGCTTGGTGTTGATGGGGAGGTCAGCTTGGCTGAATCCGACAGCAATGATACAAGTCCATTGGAACTCCTAAAACTAATAT
Source organism: Calotriton arnoldi (assembly GCA_963921515.1). Taxonomy (NCBI): domain Eukaryota; kingdom Metazoa; phylum Chordata; class Amphibia; order Caudata; family Salamandridae; genus Calotriton; species Calotriton arnoldi. The sequence goes on along the minus strand of CAWUFW010003281.1, from coordinate 1,218,437 downwards.
GGCAGTCACTGGTATCATTTCTCTTGACATCCTTACCATTGTGCATACAGTTGTCATAGCATACATTGACATTGTTCTTACTCGTATTGACACGGTTAAGTATGCTTAAGTCATAACGTACATCAACATTGTTTTTACTAGCAACAGCATAATCATTTGTGCATGGATTATGACATTCATTGGTCTCTTTATTGCCGGTGTCAGCGCCATTGTGCGGGTGCCAGTTATGACATACATTGATATTATATTGACATGTATTTGCATGGTCCCACAGGCACAGTTTATGGCATACATTGATATTGCCTTTATTGGTATTGCCGTTGTCGGGCCTGCACATATCATGGTATTCATTGACATCGTATTCACCCATTCCAACAGCTTCATAGACACATGGGGCTGGCTGTTAAGGGGCCAGTTCTGACTGCCTGGTATGGCACCACTGGGTGCAGACTCTACAGATTCAAGGATCTGCCTGCCTAGGTGCAGTACTGCCTGCTGGGTGAACCACCGCTGTGTATAGGTTCTATGCTCTCTAGTGGCCTGGCCACTAAGGGGCCAGTTGTGCCCACCTGGTACACCACCATCCAGTGCAGGATCTACATAATCAAAGGGCCTAGCTACGGAGGTGCAAGGGCTACCCACTCAGTATACCATCACCATGTTCATCCTTCATAGACTTAAGGGGTACAGCTGCTGAGCTGCCAGTACCTCCTTCCTACCATATAACCACCAACTGCAAACTTGACTGACCGAAGCATGGATGCCTAGGGGCCAGTACTGCTCCATGTACTGGGGGCCTGATTCACAGAACTAACTTACGTCAAAAACGTAAACTTACTACCATTTTGGTATTCACAGAATGCACTTACTCATTTTGGTATTCACAGAAGGCACTTACTTACTCATTTTGAGTAACTTACTCATTTTGTGTAACTTACTCATTTTGGTATTCACAGAAGGCACTTACTCGTTGATGAGTAAGTGCCTTCTGTGAATACCAAAATGAGTAACTTACTCATTTTGTGTAACTTACTCATTTTGTGTAACTCATTTTGTGTAACTTACTCATTTTGTGTAACTCATTTTGTGTAACTTACTCACTTTGTGTAACTCATTTTGTGTAACTTACTCATTTTGTGTAACTCCTTTTGTGTAACTTACTCATTTTGTGTAACTTACTCATTTTGTGTAACTCATTTTGTGTAACTTACTCATTTTGTGTAACTCATTTTGTGTAACTTACTCATTTTATGTAACTTACTCATTTTGTGTAACTCATTTTGTGTAATTTACTCATTTTGTGTAACTCATTTTCTGTAACTTACTCATTTTCTGTAACTTACTCATTTTGTGTAACTCATTTTGTGTAACTTACTCATTTTGTGTAACTCATTTTGTGTAACTTACTCATTTTGTGTAACTTACTCATTTTGTGTAACTCATTTTGTGTAACTTACTCATTTTGTGTAACTCATTTTGTGTAACTTACTCATTTTGTGTAACTCATTTTGTGTAACTTACTCATTTTGTGTAACTCATTTTGTGTAACTTACTCATTTTGTGTAACTTACTCATTTTGTGTAACTCATTTTGTGTAACTTACTCATTTTGTGTAACGTACTCATTTTGGTATTCACAGAAGGCACTTACTCATCAATGAGTAAGTGCCTTCTGTGAATACCAAAATGAGTAAGTTACACAAAATGAGTAAGTTACACAAAATGAGTAAGTTACTCAAAATGAGTAAGTAAGTGCCCTCTGTGAATACCAAAATGAGTATGTGCATTCTGTGAATACCAAAATGGTAGTAAGTTTACGTTTTTGACGTAAGTTAGTTCTGTGAATCAGGCCCAATGCCACCAGGTGCAGGATTTTTGAACTCAAGGGGCCTGTTTGCTAAAGGGCTAGTACCAACCACCCTGTACACCACTACCCGGTGAAGGTTTTATAGACTCAAGGGGCCTGACTGTTGCAGGGCCAGTACGACTCACCTGGTATAGCACCACTAGGTGCCAAATTCATGGACTCAAGTGGCTTGGCTGTCAAGGAGCCAGTAACGCCCAGCCAGTACACTACCCCTGGGTGCACGTTTCATGGACTCAAGGGGACTGGCTTCGCAGAGGCACTAATACTACCCACCCAACCATCAGACTCAATGGACACTGCTATGTTGCCGCTAGTACCACCTGCATTAGATACTATGCAAACTGCGCACAGCACAGAGATGTGGTGTAAGGAAGTACCATCACGCTACTGCCCACCCAACATACCAACACATTGCGTAAAGTTCACAGACTGAAGATGACTGGCTTCGCATTGGCCCAGCCACTTACACCTGCTGTGTTCAGTTGAAGCAGTGAATAAAGGATGATGCATACCTGTGGATGGTAGTGCGCAGTGTCTAACAAGATGCCAGGCTCTGCAGCCCACTTCTGCTCATGGCAGAAAGCCGACTACAAAGGAATTCAAACAGCCATAGAGAGTGGGGCACTGGGCCTGGAGAGGCCCTGTACTCCAATCTTGCAGTATACAACTTTGAGACCATTGTTCTCACCCCCACTGCAGACGATGAAAGCAGTCTATTGTGAACATTAGACACCCATTAAAGATGAGTTGCTGGGACTGGCCAGAGGAGACAGCCTGCACTCCACTTTCCACTATACATAGTGAAAGGCCACCTCCTCACATTTGTGCCTGGGCCTGGCCTGCTTTCTACCCTTGCTGAGTGCAGTTGAAAGAGGTACATAGTGCAGATTAGCTGCTGGCATAGGTTTGAAGACAGTTTCTCCATAGACAATCCCTGGTATAGTTAGTATACACTGGAATACCAAATTAAAATCATGTGCAGCCAACCCCTGTCTAATATGTCTATAAGCAATGTCCTCTCATGGTTCAGTTGTCTATAAATGTTCTCTACAGAGACTGCAGCTATTTTCTACTAGTTACGGCAAAATATATGCACATCAATGGTTAGAATTGAACTTAGTTTGTGGTGCAAAAAGACTTCCACATTGGATATGATTACATTAGCACAGAAATTGGTAATATCATCAATGATGTAATTTAACATGTCATAAATGCTTCATATATCTACAGGTCATGTTCTGAAATGGTTAACAAAATATCTAGAGAATTGTTCTACAGAGGCTACAGCTATTCCCTACTAATCACAGCCAAAATGTGTTCACATCAATGACGTTATGGTGGTGATTGTTCATATCACTGTAACACATATTTAAAAAGCACTGAATTTCAATGACATCAGTTACAATGTAGTTATGCTTACATTCAAAACCTAAAAATGACTGTAGTTCACCAGTTATGGGTCAGTAAACAAAACATAACTCGCACCCCGTCATGCATTGTTTATGACCTCAAATCTTGCATCACTCATTACTTGTTAAATGACATCACTGAGGACATTATTAATGACATCTCAAATAGAAAGAGACCTTTTTATTATTGAGTAAACATATAGAGGATATGCCAAGTTTAACCAATTCCTTTTCTTGCAACAAACAATTCAAAAAGCGTATCTCTAGTTAGATATTACAACCTGACCTTGAAGATGCATGTGAGGGTAACATCCCATAAAAAAGAAGTATGTAGCTCACAATTTGGCTGAGGATATAGCTGTGATTAAATGTAGTTATCAAGGTTTTTAGTAGAATATTTGAAACAATTTCAACAAAGGGTTAAATATTCTGTAGTTTGAGTGCTACTTATGTTTTGTGCAAGTGATTAATGTTCTTACATTGATGTTATGCGTACTTGTAAGCCACCCATCTCACCCAGGAGCAGATTCTGGCACTAATGAATGGAGGCTTAATTCTAGACTTTATTAGTCAGGTACAAGAATGGGTGACCACTGGCTGTGGCTCGATGGATGCGTGGTACAGTGGCAAATACGAGTTTAATAGACTGGAGGTGTCTGGCAAGTGTGCGGCAGCTGATGCAGCTGTTCAAGTATAAAGGAACAAAGCTCTGTAGTGCTTTGTATGTATATGTGAGTAGTTTCAACAAAGCATGCTTGTGTATGGGGAGCCAGTGGAGGTTTCTGATGTGTGTGTGTGAATGGAGGTTGAGTGTGAGTCTGGTTGCTGTATTCTGGATGATTTGAAGCCCCTGGTGAGTTGAGGAGAGATTCTCATGAAGAGTGTGTTTCAGTAGTCTAGCTTGCTGGTGATAAGTGCTTGCGTGATTGTTCAGTGGGCGTTGAGGGGAAACCATCTGAAGATTTTCCTAGGGGTCTTGAGGGTGTGGAAGCAGGAAGAGGTGACTAGGTTGACTTAGCTGGCCGTCGATAGTTTGCTGTCGACCAAGACTCCCAAGTTCCTGACTTAGCCGATACGAGTGCTTGTGTGTCCAAGATCGGTTGGCCACCAGACCGAGGTCCAGAGAGTAGTCTTTCCTGAATATAACTACCTCCATCTTGTCTGAGTTGAGTTTGATTCAAAGAAATCTGTAAATGTCAGATCTAAAAACCTAACCAAGGGAATGGGGATTCCGCTAAATGCGTGAAAAAAAGGCCCCTGTCCTAAGAAAAGAAATACCAACTAGGAGCAAGAATAAAATATTAGCTCACTAGCTAGGTATTTTTAACATCACTCCCACCACTCCACTAACACTGCACTACACATTTTTTCAAAAAGTGCTCCTACGTAGTTCCGCAAGTCGCAGCACGCCCTGAACAGCAGCTGTTTGGGATGGCCCCAATGATGAAGCATGTCACCTAGGGGCAACCCTGGGTGAGTGAGGGGACTCAAGAAAATAATTTTTCTTTTCTTAAGACAGGGGCCTTTTTTCGCGCATTTAGCGGAATCCCCATTCCCTTGGTTAGGTTTTCAGATCTGACATTTACAGATTTTTTTTAACCATATGTACCTCGGAGGGTGAACCTAACCTTTACCTCCGTCTCCCCCCGTATTTGATAGTGAGTTGAGTTTGAGGCAGTTTGATTTCATCCAGAGGGCAACTTCTGACATGTACTCAATGAACTTTGCTTGGTTGTGGGCAGTGTCCTCGGGGAGGAAGAGAATGAGGTGTGTGACATTTATCATGTGATATGATGTTGATTCTAAAGCTTCACATATTGTGGGTGAGTGCAGCTATGTAGATATTGAGAGTGAAGTCCTGTTGACTTCACAGATCAGCTCAGTTAGTTTGGAGGTGTAAGGGTGTAGGCTGATTGTCTGTGTGTCCTGTGAGGAAGGAGCTGATCCAATGAAGGGCTGTACCACAAATTCCTGACTTGTGGAGGCATTGGATGAGGATTGGGTGAGAGACAGTGTTGAAAGGCACAGAGAGGTCAAAGAGGATGAGGGCTGCAGTGTTGCCTGTGTCCATGAGGTTTCATATGTTGTCAGAAGTGGTGATGAGGGCAGCTTTGGTGCTATGATTAGGTCTGAAGCTTGATTGAGATGTATCCAGGAGGTGATTTTCATGTAAGTGGTTGCTAGTGGTTTCCAAAACCTTCATCTAAGGGTGCAAAGAGATGAGCCTGTAGTTAACTAGTCATGACAGGTCTGCTGTGGTTTTCTTTAGAAGTGGTGGAATGTGGTGTGTTTTTAGGGGTCGGAAAGCTGGCTATGGCTAGGGAATGATTGAGGAGCAGTATAAGGGCTTTGCAGTAATCTTGAGTCCTCTTGTGAAGGCCTAAGTGTGAGCAAGGGTCTACAGCTGCTCCGAAGTGGATAGATCGCATGGCAGTGGTGGTTTCTGTGAGGGTGATGGTGGGCCATCTAGTCAGGGTGGTTCCAGGATTGCTGTTGTCATCTTCAAGTAGGGCTGCCAGAGTGGCAGGGTTTTGTTGGGGTGCGAAGTTGTTATGGGTATTTCTCATCTTTTTGCGAAACAAAAGTGCAAACTGGGAGCAGATATCCTGAGAGGGACCAATGATGGTGGAGATGGCAGTAAGCATGGTGAATTCTGTTTACAATGGAAAAGATTTATTGTGAATTGTTTGTGCAGCATTCTATCTACTCTGTGAGGGCTGCACGCTTTTAGGATTTTAATACGTTGTGGTATTATCACAAGGCTGATTTGAGGGTTTGCTTGTTGTGGTACTTGTGGGAGAGTCTCTATCTTCACTTGAGCTGCTTGCAGTGCTGCTTGGTGTATCAAAGGTTATAGTTCTGCCAGCTTGCTTGAGGTCTGGTCCTTGTGGTGGTTGTTCTCTTGAGTGGTGCCAGGATGTCTGTGCAGGTAATGAGCCTGAGGCTGAAGTTGTTGATGGCACAAGCAAAGTTGCCTTGATGCAGTGAGTAGTGGTGTTAAAGTTCTGTGGACGTGGGGCCAGATTTAAAATTCTTTCATGCAGCTCAACGCAGGAAGCCACCTTGCTGCACCGCATGAAAGGGCAGGAATGTCCCGTATTTACCATTGTACGGCGCATTCCTGTCCTGTCCTAGTGCTAGTGCAATTTTAGCTACCCAACGCCAATGCATGCACCCTTGCGTCATGGTGCAAGGGTACCTGTGCTGTAGGCAGGATTGTTTTTGTGTAGGAAGGGTCACCTTCCCACACAAAAACAATCCTGAGAGGCATTATCCTTTTTCTATGAGTGCTGCAGAATTCAGCGCATATAGAAAGGGGAAAAAAGAAGGAGAAATAAAGATGCACCTAGGGAGGTGTAGCACTTTTGCACATTCCCAGGTCTACCACTACTGTTAAATCTGGGAATGTGCCAAAATCCATGGGTAGATGCGTGTGAACACCCATAGTCCACCCATGGACCGTCTTTCTGATGCAGAATAATGCAAGGCAGTGATTTGTGCTGCCTTGCTGTACTCTAGATTTATCAAGCCATGCAGGGCCATGTCAGGTGGCCTTGTGTGCATTGATAAATCTCACTTCGGTTTTGCATCGCCCTTGTGCCCAATTGCGTGGCACAAGGGTGAAGCAAAACCTTGATAAATCTGGCCCCAGGTTTCTGAAATAGTTTTCCAATTGCCGGTATTAGGGGTGGTGGCTCTTTGTTGGTGGTTGAAGTATAGGATGAAGAGAATGAACAGATGGTCAGTCCAGGTGAGAGGGAAGGGTTTGTCCACAGAGATGTCATCAACATCAGTGGAGATGGGGGTCTAGTAGGTGGCCGGGTGATGTGGGTGGGGTCCTTCACCCATTGTGAGAGTTCGAGTTTGTTCAGGCTGTCCAGGAGGTTGGTGGTGGATAATATGAGCCAGATGCACAATCCATTCTGCCATTTGCAACCGGTAAAATCAATTTTTCTATGTACAAACCCTATTTTGTGAGTCAGTGACCTATTACCGACTCGCAAAATTGGGTTTGCGAGCCGCTAGTAGGAAGTGGCGTGCCAAGGGCGTTTCTTCCTAATAGTGAGTCGCAGGTGGATGTACAATTGTTTTACTAATGGACTATGGTTGCAAAACAATCGCAGTTTACCACCTACTTCAAGTAGGTTGTAAGCCAGTCACAAACTGTAAGGGGTCCCCAGGAGATCCCTTCCCCTTTTTGAATGGAAGCAAAAACGTTTTTTAAGAGCAGGCAGGGGTCCACGGACCACTGCCTACCCTTAAACAATTAAATAGAACTATTTCATTTTTCTTTTTAAAACGAATCCCGTATTCCTTTAAGGAAAACAGGCAGCATTTAAAAGAAAAAAAAAGTTGCTTTATTAAAAAGCAAACACAGACATGACGGTCTGCTGTCCACCATCCCTGTGTTAGTGCCCTTTCCCAATGGGTCACAAATTGGGACATACCTCATGAATATTGATGAGTCAGGTTCCTTGCAACCCATTTGGGAATCGCTAATGTGTCTGAGACACATTAGTACATTTCATTTTGCCAGTCTCTAATTGCGAGTCGCAAGAAATCACCATTAGAGACTCACAAAATGAACTGTTTGTACATTTGGCCCTGTATGTCTTTAAGGTGTATGAAGCAGGATGAAGAGGATGGATTTCAGTACAGTGGGGGGTCATTTCTGCAATAGAGTTTCCAAATTCGGCCCTTGGTCCTGGTGGTCGGTAGAGCGATGCTCTTTCCAGGGTGGCGTTGTTGGAGATGCTGAGTTTGAACACAAGGGGGCCGATTCACAGAACTAATCTGAGATAAACTCCTAAACTTACTACTTTTGGTATTCACAGAAGGCATTTAGTAGTAGAAAAGTTAGGACTCCTAACTTTACTACTATTAAACTGAGACAAAATCCTAACTTTACGACTTTCGGTATTCACAAAAGGCATTTAGTAGTAGTAAAGTTAGGAGTCCTAACTTTACTACTACTAAATGCCGTCTGTGAATACCAAAAGTAGTAAGTTTAGGATTTTATCTCAGTTTAGCAGTAGTAAAGTTAGGAGTCCTAACTTTACTAATACTAAATGCCTTCTGTGAATTCCAAAAGTAGTAAGTTTAGGATTTTATCTCTGATTAGTTCTGTGAATCGGCCCCACTATGTTCTGGTTTGTTGCATTAGCTTTGGTGAGGGAGCAGCGGATGTGTTTGTAAACAACATTGGGCCTGATTCACAGAACTAACTTACGTCAAAAACGTAAAATTAGTACTTTTTGGTATTCAAAGAATACACTTACTCATTTTGGTATTCACAGAATGAACTTACTCATTTTGGTATTCACAGAAGTTAGTAGTCCTAACTTTAGGACTCCTAAATGCCTTCTGTGAATACCGAACGTCTTAAAGTTAGGATTTTTCTCAGTTTAGGAGTAGTAAAGTTCCTAAGCAGGGGGCGAGCAATAGGGGGCGTAACTACCTGGATTTCAATCAAATTAGAATGCACTGCAACAAAAATTTCCTCAACTGCATTCACACTTTATACGCTGCATGTCAGATTGGCCAAAGAGCAGTGGAAATGCAGCATTACATTGGATTTCCCAAATGTTTACTTAAATCCAAGCAAATACAATACATTTGAGGATCAACTTTCAGCTTTAAAAATAATTGCTCTCAAATCACCTTTCTTTGCTTTCTTGCTTTCTGAAGGTTCAGTTTTCCAAAAAGATCATATACAATGAGAGGGAAATCTGAAAAGGTGTGTCTGCAGGCACTGTAAAATCCTGCATAAATGAGAATTCAAATCTAAGAATTTGACAATTTATAACTTGGACAGTGAACGAATAAGAGTAAAACCAGTTATCAAAGCAAGTATGGTCAGCTATGATAAATACCAACTGAACGTGGAATATAATAAGAAGCATTTGACAAGATAAAACAATTAAAACTAAACTTAAGGAAGAAGGCCTTGGAGTAATCTATTACTCAGGCCTGGCAGCCTCTGCAATGAGAAACGTGGGAAACTGAAGTGTGCATGAACTGGAGGGACGTTGAATCCTGACAAAATAAATAGGTTTGAAAGCCTCGAAACTCCCTCGTGCTGTTGCAGAACGATAAAGGCTATGTAGTTTATTGAGAGAATTCAAACCTTGTTTTTTTAACAGATTGCATGAAAAGCAAGTTTGATTTAAGAACGTGAGTGAGCACACGCGCTTTTAGCCTAATCCCCTTTAAAAGATACAACGTAAACGTCCTTGAAACATCCAAATTGACCTTTCTGAAGTGAGAGCCGTGGTTAAAACACAGGCTCTTTATTCTTAACTAAATTCAAAATATTAGACAGCCCATTTGCTTCTCATCTAGTCACCGCTACATGATACAATGTATCAAGCCTTGTAATATTGAAGCCGTTGGGACTCTTTGAAGTAGGAACTCAACTGCAAGAGCAGGACATGGGCTATATAACAAAGAATGCATGCATGATTATTAAAAAGCAGCTCCAGCTCTGAACAACAGCTCGGCTGATAAATGATCAATACATGTAGTGGCAACGAGGAGTCTTATGCTTGTGATCTAATGTCATGCTAGGAAAGTTAGTGGCAAGCAGCAAGAACGGGAAAAGTCTAAAATATAATTAATGCTCTACTCGCTTGAAAACACAGGAATGTACTGATTGTTTACGCATGAAGAAAATAAAAATAAGGTCAATGTGAATATCTATAACAAAAAGATAATCAGAAAAACGTGAGCTCAGCACAAACAGCTTTGCTTCACTAACATGAAATCCTTCTTGCAGAATAAGAACTCAAAAAAAGGAGGACAGAAGGAAGCTGATCTTATATGGCAGAAGAACTCTTGTAAAGACAAGGAATGCCTCGTAACCCAAAAAGAATGAAGTAATCTAGCAGCGCAAAGTGTTTGAGGTGAAACAATAACAATAGAAGAATAGAAGAAAGTGTATTATAATATATGTATCTATTATTTCACAGAATTTAACCAGTCAGGGTCCTGAGGAGAACCCGAAAGAAATAAGGGCCAGATTAGCAAGAACGGCGATGAAATTATCGCCGCATTAGCGGCAGGAAACTGCCGCGGCGATTAGGGGCTTGATAATATGCGCTATAGAATTCCAATAGAAGCCCAGGTTAGATGTCCTGCACATCTAACCCGGGCTTCTATTGGAATTCTATAGCGCATATTATCAAGCCCCTTATCGCCGCTTTAGCAACAGTTTCCTGCCGCTAACGCCGTTCTTGCTAATATGGCCCTCAGAGTCTTGAAAAGCCTCGACTGACACACTTGGGGAGTGTCTTACGTGAACTAAAATCGTATAGTAGGCATCCAAAAAAGACTTAGAAATCAAAAAGTCTATTATAATGCATTGATCTGGTACCCGCAAGGGGCACCGGCAGCTAGTTTTAATTTTTTTTACGTAACCGCGGCATAAGTTTTCTCAAAACCATGTATAGTTTCGTAAAGTGTAATAATAAGTTTGTCTGAATATGGTCTAACGAACATCTTTAAGTCTATATAAAAAAATTGCATGTAAAATCAAATAATTGGGAATAAATACGCAGGTCAAGACAATTCATGTACTTGTCCTAGAATCTAAAGGGATTTGGTGTTGGACGTGAAGGTAATCCAAGGACTTGAGAGCAACCACGACCCTCTATGCTTTAAGTATGCAGTCCTGACTGAGGGGGAAAAGGTTAAACACTTCGTCGCCAGCATCACCCCAAACAACAGCAGATGAGCAGTAAAATGGAACAGAGAGAACTATTCGAAAAATGATACTTCATTATAGACGTACCTGGAACATTTTTCGATCTGTACCATGTATAGCGACGAGCAGAGGGCAATACTAACAAATTTTAATAAACTTTCAAAGGAACTTACGTGCCACTGGTCTGCACCATGGGCAATAAGGGGTAAAAGCAGAAAACCCAACAAAAGTTCGTATGAAAAAGAATGCAGAGCAGCCAATGAGACGTTGAATTGGCGTACAATAAGAGGCATGCCTCCCAAGAAGAAGAGCAAACCTTTAGGGCCATAAGGAGAAAATAAAAAGCCCTACTCAGGGGCAAGAAAATGAACTACCAGCAAGAAGTGTGGCAAGACTTGATCAAGGCAGCAAAAGAAAAGGATAGCAAATCCTTTTGGAGGAAAATTGTCCGAATATGTAGAGAAGGTCCAGGACACCAGGACAACCACATTCCAGCAACAACCTGGGTAGACCATTGCAAGGCCATATATTCCAGTGGTGGCCATACACCAGCTCCGGTCGATTGTAACATCCCCACCAATGGAGCAGTTAAACATTCTGCACCCAGAAGCAGAAAGAGCAATCCTGGACCTTGAAGACCAATTAAGCACCCGGCCCAGACTGCATACCGGTTGACATGTTTCGCCTACAACAAGGCTTGGTCTGTGGCCCTGACTAAGATATTTAACTAAGCCTAGGCGGAGTTCGGGTAGCAGAACCTACGTGGAATTCCACGAAGTTGTAAAAAAATTCCACGACCTACGTGGGGTTCCGCGAGCGTGTGGACTTGCTTTCTCCGCCCGTTCGCAATGCACTTTTGACATTCGGGAACGCGTATTGCATGTTCAGGAACTCGTATTGCGTGCTCAGGGGGAAACATCATATGAACTTCCCGATGCTGTGGCCCATGGGCGCGGCCATCTTGTTTTTCATGTTTGCTATGGTTCTGGGCCTGTTTTTCTATCATCCCTGCATCTTTTCAATCCTTTGTTTCTAAAATCTTTTTTCTGATCTTTTTTATTTATTATCTATCCCTCTCTATTCCTGAGAGTACATTTTGCATTTTTTTCTACGTTTTGTGTGTTTGTTAGTGCGTTTTTGACTGTTTTTCTATTACTTGCTTTTTGTTTTTTCTACTTCCTTTCTTTACTTCCTACATTTTCTTTACCACCCCCACCCCCCCAGAACCATGGTGAAGAAGACTAGAAAGCAGGGGAAGAGGAGGAGCGAGAGCCACAGCTGCCGTCCTTGTGGAAGGCGTCCGTAAGGGTTGCAGGCCCGGGCCTTATTTTCTGAGGTGGAGGTGGCCGCACTCGTTTTTTTTGTCCAGCGCCACCTCCCCTTAACCCTGGCAGCAGGCGGCAGACCTGGGTCCGGGTACAGGCTCCAAGAGCATCACCGGCGGTGGGCGAGGGTGCGCCGGGCAGTGTTTTGCTGCTCTGGGGTCTGGCGCACCCATAACCAACTGACGCACCGGTGGTCCAACATCCTGGACCAGGAGCAGGACCTGCTAGATGTTGAGGTCCCAGGGCTTGGTGAGTAGCTAATTATATTACTATTGTGTTCTTCTGGTCTGTGTTATTGTGAATATTATTTTTTTCGCAAATAGCAAGAATGCTGCTGCTGCTTACACGCAGGTAAGTTACGTTTAAAAATCTTATATTATGTGATTGTTATTCTTCTAGACAGGTGCTCAGCGCTACTAATCATACTTGTTTGCAACTTTGCGCTTGCTTGGGCTGGTTATGTAAGAGAGGTTATAGAATTTAAGTTAAGTAATGCAGATAGGAAAGACTCCAGTCCTTTTCTTTGTCCTTTCAGACTGTCCTGTCACTAAGATAGTGGTAGTAGTTAGTTAGTTAGTTACTTAGTAATTTAGCGGCCTGTGTGACGTGTCCTCTCACGTGACTTCAGTCCTAGTAGAACCTTTTGTAGTTCATATAGTGAGTGAATAGCAACCAACCAATTGGTGTATGCAATATGCATGCATCTATCTATGCATTTAAGAAGACTAAATGCAGACTTACTGAATTGGCCTGTCAAAGGGGGTTGACCGAGAGATGATTGCGAATGAGATCGGAACTTAGAAGCAAATATCATTTTTTTGCAATTCATTCCAAAGTCTATATCAGAATGGAACTGTGGAATAATAAAGATAGGATGGTCCGTGACTGCGATACTAGTCTACTACTAGGTGATCTGATTTAGGATAGGTCAATGTTATTGCAATTGCCGTTTCCTGTCTAAAAATCTTTTTGGAGCAATTATTTAATATTTAATTATTTAACACCAATCATCTTTTGTCTCTTTTATTATGTCTTACATGATCAGCATCCATGGGCAAGAACAAGAAGAAGACTGGGTCTGCTGAGGCGGGTGCGGGAGCCGGAGGGTCCTCCCAGGGACAGGAAGCGGCCTCAGACGCAGAGGGCTCTGCTGGCCCCAGTAAGTCCTCCTGTTGGTATATTAATATATATTCCCCTAACTTTTACTGTTCTAATATTTCCATTTCCTAATTAAACATTTTCACAAGTCCACTTCGATCTATCTGTTTCTAAATTCTTATTATTGCTCCATTACCTACTAACATTGTTATTTTTATTTCTAGTGTCATTTTTTTTTACATCAAATCAAATTGCCTCTGACTCTGTATTAGTCTGTCTGTAGCTTGCCATCTTCTGTTTTCCACTCAGCTTTCCCTCTCCTCTTATATATTTTGTGGATTGCCTAGTGGTGGTACTGCAAGACTCAGAGTACCCATTGGTCCTACTACTAGTACTAGTAGTAGTAAGGACTACTTACTACTAGTAGTACTAGTAGTACTAATCTGCTGTGCAGATTGCATGCCCAAGTAAGGTATTCTACGCATGTTTGTTGAGATCAGAAGGTTTTCTCTTACTGTCTCATGCTCAATCAGTAAATGATGGATACTCATGTTGGACACCCCAAAGTGGTGTATTTTACTTTTTCTCATCTAGGCCTAGTACTTTTTTTATTAGCAGCAATTTATGGTGAACACTGAACAACTGATGACCGTGCACCATGGCTGGAAGGAAGTATGAGGAGGAGGACGGCACCATTATTTTCCAACCGAGAGAGACCTCATGTCCGTTTGTCCTCCCAGTTGGCCACTCTTTTTCTTCTTTAAAAAAAATCAGAGGCACCAATAGCTCTAGCCACTGAGTCCAGTCCTTTGGGTTGTCCTCTTCTTGAGAGGCTTTTCAAAAATTGCCACCAACAAAATGCCCAACCAGATATTTTGTTATTTTTGATAGGACATTCTGTCTACTCTACTCTAGTACCCGAATTGTAGATAGTGATGTGTGTGGTGTATGTATTATTATGTATTTTCAATCTTGCTAATGAAAAAAATAAATAGGGAAGGCGTATATGGCATCTAAAAAATGTGAAATGTTTTTTTTCAGGCGTACCGACCACCAGTGCCGGGGCCAGCGGAGAGGGCCACGCCCCTCCGGAGGGAGCAGATGCCGCAGCTGAAGGGGGTGAGCTAGCAGCAGTGGCGGGTGGTGGTAAGTCATATTCCTTACTTATTGAGAATGATGAATACACTTGCTGCAAGGGTGTACACTCAATACACTGTACTGCTGCTGAGACTAAGTTGTTGTGAACAGTTGAAGAAGACACCCTTTACTTAACATTTGCATTAGCAGGAGTTGAGTAACTAATGGCCTATTCTATTCTATCTTCAACCCAGCAGAGAAAGTTTTATGACGAAGTCAAAGAGTCAGACGACATGTAATATATAACTGACAGAGAAGAATGCATGGGTGAAGGAAGGGGCCCCAGGATGCATATGGGTGGCTGAGAGGATGCATGGGTGGTTGAAGGATAGGTGAAAGGTGAAAGAAAGCAGAAAGGATGCCTGCCTAGGTGGGTGAAACTGTATGGGTGAAAGGAATCCTCAGGGGGGTTTGATGGGTAAAACTCAAAGGCAAGCAAGGACACATGGCTGGTGGATAAATGACAAAAGTATGTTGTTGGTGAAAGGTTTGTTGAGATTGAGAATGATAGCCATGTTTGTATGGATGGATGCCTGGATGGGATCATAGTAGGTGAAAAGTCAGACTGGATGAAGAGAACATAAAAGAAAATTAAACCATGTCAGAGTACCAAAACCAAGGGTGAAGAATAAAATAATGCTAGAAGAGCAATACAATGATAAATGAAAAAACCCTGGGAAGAATAAACAAGGACTGTTTTTTTTCAAGGTTTTTGATTCAAAGGTTTGAGGTTGTATTTCAGAATGAATTACTCCCTTGACTCACAGTAGTTTGCAAGCACAACCTATATATTGTGTATGACTATGTATATGTACCCACCCATCATCAATTGCCTCTCTCCAACTGGAAGGCCCACTCCCTACCCATGTCATTTCGACCGTGTCAGCCATGGGTGGCCTATCGGCTGCATGGTTAACTTTCCTCAATCAAACAATAGTAGTATGTCATGTCATCATCACGTTACATGACATCGTGCGGTATATCATCATCATTCATATTAGGTATAGATATCATGTGCCTTGTTGTAGTATTCAGGGTCAAAGTGAAATTGAGCATTTGCCATTGATTTAACAGAGTATGGTCATAATGGAAAAATAGATAATTCTGTAGTACAGCTGCCCCACCTGCAGACAGCAGTAAAGTAACATGAGACAAGTAGGTCTGTCTAGGGCACAAGCTGACTGAGCTGGCATGCCTACAAGATTAATTGAGCTAAACAAGAGAGAGATGAAGAATACTTGTCTATTCCATAGTGCCTAATGCCTGAAAGTCTAATCATCAATCATCACATCCAAATCTTAGGGGCTGAGGAAGTGAGGATACCACAAATGTTATGTACTGCTAGTGCTACTGTGCCACTATAATTTCATGTGTATAATTTTGTGTTACTGTTTTGCTAAGAGTATTGGTTACAAATTTCTTTTTTCTATCTTGATATAGCTACTCCTTCCCAACCCAACAGGGAGGAGTTAGCAGCAAGGACACAGCAACGGAAGCTGGAGGCCATCCGGGATGAATATCACCAGCTGGTTGTCCTGGCAGAGGAGGAGGAGGAGGCAGCAGCTGCAGCTTCCTCCAATGCCCCGGGCCCCAGCCAGGCCCCCGTGCCTCCGGTGGTACGGGCCGTGTTCTGGCAGGCACCCGCCACAACTCTTCCTCAACCACTGCTGCCCACCCTTGTTGTTCCTGCAGGAACGTTTGGCACTGCACGCTCCTCCGGGTGCGTGCCTAGAAGCCAGGCTGGAGGAGGTCCTTGAGCACACTAGCCGGCTCAGCCCGCCGCTAGACCTCAGTCTTCTTGACCCTTGTCCCTTTTTAATCTTTTTTTTGGTGGGTGGGATGCTGGGAGTTGGGGAAAATTTGGGTGTTGTTCTTTTTTTATGGACATTTGGACTTGGAGTGGACAATCATTGACATTTACTGGACATTGGTTGGGGTTAGGGAGAGGGGTGGGTCAGGTGTTGTGGGTTTCTTCTAGTGTATTTGTTAGGGTAATAAATTATTTATAGTTTTACAATACATATGATGCAAATCTTTTCTGGGGGGGTTACTCTTTTCTTCACCTTGTTTCCTCCTTTGCTGCAGGGCAGCAGTCAGTTTTTGAAATCTGCCGATAGTGTAACACACCAACAGATAGATGCGGTACCCTCACTTGTCCTACTACTGTCTCTCCTCCTAGTCTATGCAGTCTGCAACTAAAACCCCTATCTACTCGGAAGGACTTGGATGTGTGAATTAATTAATTCCCATAGTATATACATTATTGCCTCCCCCACACTTCTTCTCTTACCTGTGATTGATGTTTAGGCGAGGCAAAGGCTGCATGGTGATGGTTTGGTTTCCCAAGGTGCCATGGTGGCTGGTGGTAGCAGTAGTAGACAGTAGCATTTGCAAAAAAAGAAAATGAGACAGTCAGTCACCTGAGGGAGACTAGGGAACGAGTAGTAGAAGCACAGTACACAAGAAGAAGACCGCTAAACAAGAAACCATGATGATGATAAGCAATGCTAAAGTTAAATAAAACATAATGGTGGTGGGGATAGCCTAGTACAAGTTACAAACTGAAGTTGACTCGATCTATTAAGTGGACAAGTGTAACCTTTAGTGCTAAAAGGATGATGAATGGATGCCGGCAATTAATTATGATGGATTATGTTCCCATGGAAAAAAAATTGAATAGCGAATACTGAGCATGGGTGGGCAATCTAATCTATATTTTGCCAATGTGGGCTCTATATATATATATATATATATATATAGACTTAGAGCGGAAGAAGATCCTCGCCCTGCCTTGAGTTAGTGTTGCTTTCACCACATCCGCCCCAGCAAGTGTGTGATCAATTATTGGTGTAAATTTAATAATTTAGTCACACTTCAATATAAATCACACAGACCGGGGGAAGAGGGTTAGGGTTTGATGAATGGTTGGGAAGGGGGATTTGAGGGAAAGGTTTGACAAAGACAAACTCTAAACATGGACAACACATTCATCTTGGCAGCTGACCATCATAAATCTGTTGAGGGAGAAAAAAGAAATGCATGCATGATGAGGAGTAGTACTAGTCTAGTACAGGGCAGTATGTTAATTATGCAATTGCCTGTCTGCCCCCGGAGACACCCAAGTTACACTTATACATACATTATGTTCTGTTGTACTGGGCTTCCTTTGAAAGTTAGCAAATAAAGGTAAAATATCTATAGGAGTAAAATATAAGCAAATAAACAACACACATAACCGTAATGATTGAAGAGAAAAAAAAGTAAAGAATCAAATGAAGAAGATACTGTTACTGTATTATATTTTTGTCAAATTTGGTGTTGCATCTCTCCGCATTCCTCTTGGTCCTTCCTTGGACTGTCCGTCAGTCAATTTTGGGTGCCTGGAGCATGCGGTTTGGTAAGGTAAATGTGAGTTGTTTTTCCCAGTATGGCGCAGGGTAAAGGGCCTGTAGATGGAAAAACAAAAAGGATATTGAAAAATCAAGTAGAAAAGTTAAACTGCATAATTAAGGAGGAGTGCAACAAGAAGACTTTCAGAGATGGCATGGCTAAATCATGCCTGTTTCCGGCAAGTAGTTACCTCCAACAACAGGAACAGGCCCCCCCATGCTCCGAATTTGAGCTAGACAGTCGTAGCACTGAGCACACACACACACACACAGCAACATAGCATTTTCCAATTTAAGTAAAAAGATCAATGCACCACCATTCACACCCCCACCACTACACAGACATGTAGTTCTGGTCTGGTGTTGTTGTTTCCCTTTAGGCCACTTCACACTCTGAGTTATTCGTTCCATCATTCATCTTTGATCCTCTTGACTCTGACTGCGAGTATGGTATGGTGTCCAACTCTGTACCAACAGTGTCCCGACTCCCGACTGAGTCCTCCAGACTCCAGACTCGTCCCAACTCAAAATTGCAATGGAACGGCCTGCAGTAGTACAATTTTGTTATTTAACAACAAGAAAGGAAAGATTGACTTGAGTCACTTTTTTGTGTGTTGATTCAGAATAGTAGACACCATGCACAACAAACAACAATCACTCAGCGTGCAATGCATGCCATCATTTACCTGTTCTTCCTGGGCAGTCCCTCTCTAGGATTGGGAAGTATATATATAGTCAGGGCCCAGGTTTGGAGGCAGGCACACATTTCACATTTGTTGTATTATCCATCCAATGTCTGGTGTGAGAGAAATGGCTTTAGGGAGAGTCATGAGTGGACTAGTAGTTAATCTTCACTGACTGCAGTTGCAACTCCAATTCGCCAATAATTGAGTAAGACGGTCGGGATGGATTTGTGAACCAGAAAGACAGTGACACACACAAATAATAAAGTAAATGATGTTCCTCAGCTATATGTTTTTTTTGTGCTTCAGAAAGGAAGGAAGAAAGTAACTCGAGTCGACTCGAAAGCCTAGTTGTCAGGGAAGTAGAGCTCGTCCTCAAACTCTGGTGGTTCGCCCAGAAGTAGGTCACCTAATACACTACATCCACGACCTGAGTCGCCGTCATCATCTTCCTGCTGTGCTACTTCAGGTGTGGTGTATTCCGGTGGTATAAAGTGCTGATTCATTTTGATCATGGTTAACCTCTCCACGTTTTGGGGTGAGAGACTGGTCCTTCTCACTGTCAGAACGACACCAGCAGCACTGAAAACATGCTCAGAAGAGACACTTGCGACAGGGCAAGCCATATAGTTTATTGCCAGCCAGCTGAGCTCTGGCCATTGGCGCCTTTTCCCATACCAATACAGCAATGGGTTTTGATCAAAGTAGACCTCTGTTGGGTCATCCAGATAGGCCTGGACCATCCGCACAATGCTTATGGGTGCTCCGTTTTGCTCGGCGTTTTGCTTCTATGCCAATTTTGGGGCAGATGCTCCTGTTCTTGTTGTTGTTCTTGATGTTGTTCTTGGTGTTGGTGGTACTTTTGGCTGCTGGGAGCCAATTGCACTGCCCTCAGGCTCTGAAGTTGAACTTGAATCCGGCTGCCCTGCAGTACTTGTTGTGCCCTGGAGTAGCGGGCCTCTAATACCCGCCCGTTCTTTTTCTAGATGACTGGCTTCCACAGCTATCCAAGTTTTGTAGTTGGCAACATCCCGACTGAAAAAGGAATGAAAGTGTGCAGTAATAGTTTGTACCGTGGATCCAGAATTGTGGCACAAATGTAATGGTTGGATGATACAATGCATCTTTGCACCCTTGTATTTTCAGATGAGCGAAGGTTTAAGCTCTCTACCAACTCATATGCTTCTTTTTTTCGTCCACACCTGCGTACATTGCAGACACCCCTTTCAGCTGTTCCTGTAGCATGTGCAACAATGGGATAGCTGGGCCCATAGTACAGTCCTCCTTGCAGACTTTACATGTGAAGACCTCAAAAGGAAGTAGCATCTCTGTCAGGCATTTAACTATGCCCCATTGGTCCATCTCAATGATCATGCCTTTCACAGTAGCATCCCCTCTTTGCATGAAATATTCATTGATTGGTCTGTACTGCTCAAACAGACGTTCAAGCATGTAATAAGTTGAGTTCCAATGTGTTGGCACCTCCTGGATGAGTGCTTAAACTGGCATTCTATTATCACGTTAAATGATCCTCAGCTGCTTCCGGGCTTTAAAAGAATGGCTGAAATGTGTGCAGATTCTTCTGCAGGTGGTCAGTAAGTTGCTGATTTGGTCTTCTTTTTTCAGAAAGTCTTGAACAATTATGTTAATGCAGTGCGCCAAACAGAGGACCCTGAAATAGCCACCATCGGCTTTGGCCTTAACTGTATTACTGCCATTGTCCGTGGCAACAAAACCAATGTTAAGCCCTCTTGCTGCAGTTATTCAAAGACCTTGCTGTCAAAGGCTTCCAAAATGTTTGCAGCAGTATGAGATTTCTCCGTGGCGAACATGGCTACAGTTGCATGTTTCCGAGCTGCATTAAAAAAATCTCATCAGTGTCAACAACACCTGTTGCAGATATCTTTTCTCTAACCCCCACAGAAGAGATCCAGTGTGCAGTGATGCACATGTAATCCGTGGCTTGGCCACTGGTCCACATGTCTGTTGTCAGGTGGATAGTGTGAACAGAACTCTGCTGCAAAGCTTGTCCAAGCAATTCAAGCACGTCGTGAGTTAGTGCTGGAACAGCAACTCTGGCGAAATAGGACCGGCTGGGAACTTTCCATTTCGGGCAGATGGCTGCCACAAATTCAAGAAAACCCACCCCTTCCAAAAAAGAGAAAGGGCGGACGTCCAGAGCTAACATTTTAGCCAGCTTCACGTTGTATAAACATGCCGTTGGGTGGTTGCGTTGGTACTGCCCCTCCGACCTAAACATGCTGATAATGGTAGCCACTGATGCAGGTCACTTCTTGACGTCAGATGTTAGGCTCAATGCATATTTTTTCGTTGCAGTACTCTCTTGCTTTGAACCCCTTGGTGTCTCAGCTTGACTCTTGTGCCATTGCGATGTTGCAGATGAGGATGTGGGCAGTACCACTGCACTGCTGGGGACAGGGCTGCTTTGTGTACCAGAGAAAATGCCTTCCTCTTGTTCACCTTCCACCGTGATTGGATCTTCTACTTCTTCATCCCCTCCAACAACAATGGGTGCAGTTTTTTGGCCGCTAGGGTGCGCCTCCCACTGGATCAAGTGGTGTTTTCTCAGGTGGGTTGTTTGGCCTCCAGGACCATAGTTTGTACCAAGCTTACCCCGACTACCACCTTGTCCACAAATGGAGCATATAGCAATGTTCACCTCCTTCTTGCTAACTAAAAAAAAGTTCCAAACTGGGGAGGTCAATTTTCTGGTGCTGCTGATGCCACTTGCATTGCCGGATGAACTGGTAGTAGGTGGGCATGATGTTTGACTCACTGCAGTACCTACTTCTACTGAGGTGGTTGTGGTGGATGTAGGTCGCTGCCGGCAAAATATAGAAGCTGAAGGTGGTGTTGGTGGTATCATCTGTGTTGGTGGTATCCGTGCCACATCCCTCACAGCAATTTGGGATGGGGCAATGTCGGTCTCCACTGGGGTGTGACTAGTCAAGGATGACTGGCTCGTCATCATCCTCCTCTTCCACATCTACCTCCATAACTCTAAAGCTTTCTGGAACCTTCCTTTTCCCTAGCCTTGTCTCGTGGCGTGTCTCACTCTCAGACTGAGGTGGCTTCCGAGTGGCGTCTACATCATCAGAAGGGAGGCTTTCAGAAGAAGTTGATGGACTAAACCCTCCTTTTCCTTGCTGGGGATCTGGAAGACAATGGATTTTCTGACAGAGTTGCTTGCTCTTCTTCTTCTTCTGCAGGAAGCTCGATCTCCTGAACTGCCCCTACTTCGGGAGGAACAACTACTATTGGGGGTGGTGGTTGCGGCTGTTGTTGCCCACTTATCTGAGTTTCCTACATTGATTGGGTACTACTTTGCGATAACGATAAGTCAATTTCAACATCACTGCTCGTCGGCATTGGACTCGTGATTAGACTGGCTGCCTCTGCCACAGACATTGGCTTGGGCCTAGGTTGGTGGGGTGGGTCCACTGATGCAGGGTGCTGCTCCCAGCTTGCTCCCCGGACACCACTGCTGCAGGCGCAATTTTTGGTTTCCCAAAAAAGGTCTTGGGCAACATACCGGTCTTGGTAAGTGGCAGTGCCTTCTTCTCACAGGCAACTTTCTTGGTACTGGACCTGGTACCTTTCTTTGGGGTCATCTTGAAGATGTCAGCAGCACGCTGTGGCACAAGTTGAAGAGATGTCTGTGGTAACACATAACGTGACGTCAAGCGCAGCAGGACTTATGTCTGGCAGTACAATGGGTGATGTTGTCTCCTCCTCTTTTGTGCACCTAAAAGCAAAGAAGCAAGAAGAAAATCAGTGAAACGTGGCATTCATTGTTGTGGTTCAATTACTACTAGTACAAACAAACAAATATAATATATAACTTAGTGTGTGGTCACACTTGTTAGTGTTATTAATATTATTAAATGTATTACCTCAGTTATTAAAAAAACATAAAAATACAGTGTAGCCATTTGTGAGACTTTGACAACAACAAGGTCTTTCATGGTTGGTGTACTAGTGTACAGTACACTCAGGAAGGATAGGAAAGAAGAAGAACAACAACAAAAATACAAATGTAACGGACCCGGTTTGGCATTATGCATCGCGTAGGATTCAGCATTGAGGGAGCTGCAGCTGACAATGGATAGAAGCAATAAGCCATGAGGAACAAAGGAAAGAAATGCAGGCCTAATGCAGAAGCACACTGGCTACCCCTTCACAAAATAGCTGCCAGCCACATGGCCAGGCCACAACAACAAGAAAGGGAAGACATAAAATGCAGGCCTATGGCAAAAGCACACTTGATGCCTTCACAAAATGGCCGCCAACTAAATGGCCAGGCAGGCCACAACAAGAAGCACTACGCCAAGTGGAACAAAGGAAAGAAGACATGTAGGCCTATGGCAAAAGCAAGCACACTAACTACCACCACCACAAAATGACCATCAGCCACACGGTCACTCACAACAACAAGCAGGAGGCCTGGAAAACAATGAACTCAAGCAGGCCTATATGGACACAGACTTTACAAAATGGCCCCTGGCCACACGGGGAGGCTCAGCCAAGGCAAATGCTGGCCTACCATTACAAACACACTCACACACTGGCCAGACAAAGGAGGCATGCTAAAAAACACAGATTTAATGCAACAATGACAAAAAACTAAAATCTAGAGGGCTACAAAAGGTGTGAAAGTTAAAAACAACCACACACATCCAACAAAGGCATTTATTTAACACACATGAAAAATAGTGAAATACCAAAATAAAAACATTTTGCATTTCAATCCAATGCCTCCATGCCCTAAATGATGTTTAAATTCAACAGACGCCACAGAAACAGTTGTTTCATGCACCCATGAGTAGCTCTGGGCCTATTGGTTGGAAAACCCATTGGCAGACTAGGCCACATAGTGAATCAATTCAAATCAATAATATTGCAAATTTATTAGAAAATGTAGTGAACTGTGCTAAATTTTTTGCTGGATAAAAATAAAGAAGAAAAAATTGCATGCAAAACAACAACCAGCAATAAGGCATGGCCACCACAAAGAAGGCTTGCAGGCCTAATGCAGAAGCACACTGGCTGCCCCTTCACAAAATGGCCGCCAGCCACATGGCCAGACCACAGTAACAAGAAAGGGAAGACAGACAATGCAGGCCTATGACAAAAGCACACTGGCTGCCTTCACAAAAATGGCCGCCAACCACATGGCCAGGCCACAACAAGAAGAAAAGGAAGACAGACAATGCATGCCAATGGCAAAAGCACACTGTCTGCCATCACAAAATGGCCACCAGCCACATAGCCAGGCCACAACAACAAGAAAGGCTGTGGCCCCTGCATGGCTTTGGCAGTGCTGTGCTGACGTAGAGCCAGTAGCAACATCGCCAAAGTCATAATCGGGCCCTAAGTAATTTGCATCATTTTCTAAAACCAATTGTCAAGACCAATGCATTACTTCCATACTCCAATGTTTACGTGCAATTCAACATTTGTGACCCCACATCACCCCCTCCTTTTATAGGTGGAAGAAAGGCATTGGCCCCTGTGTGCACAGAATACATTCTCTGTTCACCAAAGCCATCATTTTGTCCTTTTTTTGAAACAACCCTCTGTTTTGGGAGTTGTTTCTGTGGTTGTCTCTAAGAAAGAAAACAGAATTCAGAGCAGACCGAAAAGGTTCAGCTTACACCTCAATCTGGTGGACTGACAAGGGCCGAAAGGTCCCACTCAGTCTTTTTTGGTCAAAGGTATCTATAGGTTTCGTATTTGATCATAGTTGTCATGATTTTCTTAATCAGATTTAAATATTGATTTATATTCAACATTATGAGACTTGGTGACAGCAAGGAATGAGAAATTAAGTAATGGAAAAAAGAAAATTAAGAAAACACAGTGGAGGAAACCAATTCATGGAAAACAAATTCAAAGGAAAGACAATTTTAAGAAAATACAAGTAAATAAAAAATTGAAAAACACATCTTGAATGAAAGATAATTTAAAAGAAATACAATTAAATTGAAATGTACATTGAATTAAAAAAAATTGAATAACTAAACAATATTTTATTTTACTTAGAAAAACTAAAGTACATTAAATCTGTAATTGAATATACAATAACAAAAGGAAACAGCAGTGTACCCCATATCAAACCTAAGTTAGGGAATAGTGGTTTTAAAATTTGGAAATAGACCACTTCTTACTACAATTACAAAAATGCATGGTTTCTCTGTTTAATGAAGTTGTTGTTATGGTGTTAATGTGTGTTGTGATTCATGTTATCCATGTAAAAAGGAGCTTGGGGGTTATAGGTAGGAGTATAAGGATAAATGATCTATTTAAACATTGGAGAAAACTAACTATGAAAAATGTTTATTAAGATTAATTTACACTTTGGGTAGTTCATGCTTTAACCTTCATACCTTTTTTCCACAAGAAGTATTTGTGTCAAATTTGCTTCCATTTTTTCCAACCTCCTGGGGATTTTAAAGATACCCAGCGTCTGTGGATTCCTCTAGCCAAAATTACAAAAATAGCAATTTGGGGGAATACTAGAAATGTGCTGTGAAAAAAAGTATATGGTGTTTCTTCTAAAAATGGCATCAACAAAAAGCTTGCTGTGCTAGTTTCACCATTTTCCCAGATTTCAAGAACAAGCAGAGTTGTATCGAAAACATTTTTTTACCACAAATTTTTAGGATTTCTAAGAGGTAGTACATATTTTCAAAGTTTTGTGGTTGCAACCTACATGTTGCTTGTAGTGGAAACAGGTGTGACACCCATGGGTAATCCCAGAAAGGTATATATTTCTGAAAAGTAGCCTACATTTTGAATTCAGTAAGGGGTTATTTTTGTAGCTGCTTCAAGGTTTTCTTAAATAAACTAGTCATTGAGTTGCAAAAAATAATGAAAATGAGTATGACATATAGCCATTTGTGACATCATCTGTAATTTTTTGCCATAATGGTTGATTTACAAAAGCAATACACTCTTACGTACAATTGACCCTTCTGGGGCTATATTGAATTCATAGCATGGGTACGTGGAATGTTTCATTCCAACAGCCTGAATTGGCGGTATTTGGTGACTCTGCATTACTTTTGTCACATGGAGTTCCTACCAAATTCCACCAATCACTGCATGGCAGAATATTTTTCCCAAAGAGGCTCCAGAAATGCAAACTGGTGAGCATGAATGAGATTTGGCATCCCCAGCATGATTTTCTCATACAGATGATCGTGATTGGTCAATGTTAGACTGCTGCTTCTCGAGTAGATTTGCTTATGCTCCAGTAGATTTTTTACTTGAATGGCAGCAAAATCAACTTGAATAGCCCTGTTGGCAGAACGCTGTGGAATCATGCAGAGTTTTTATGTAACTCTGTGGAATTTCACAGAGTGAAACTCCGTGAGTTCTGCCCAGCCCTTGTTTGTAGGTTCTCCAAAGATACAGCATATCCAGAGCCAACAACTGAGCTGCATCTGTACCAACCATTCTGAGCACAGAATCCATCACTTAATGAGGCTCTGAAAATTCTTTCTAAATGCATTAATGGCAAACCAATGAGTCTTAAGAATATAATTAGAAAGATTAAGATGGAAACTTTCCATCACAAACTGCAAGACTGCTGAAAATTAATCAGAAGAATCAGAAAGATCATGCACTGAGCACCGAGACAGATGCATAGAAGAAGGAAATGTTCTCCTGAGAAGGTCTGCCTGTAAGTTGTCCACTCTTCTGATGTAGATCACAGAAATATCTAGAAAATTGCTCTCTGTCTGAGACCCATAGCTGTTGCCACCTGATTTAAGGATTTCTAATTGGTGCTCCCATGATGGTTAATTTAAGCTATGGATACCATATTGTTCGTCCCAATGAAGACATCCTTCTATGAGAGGAAGACCCTGAACTTCATGAGAGTTCTGTGAATAGCCATCAGATCCCTCCAATTCCATGACCTCCTCTGCTCCAAATTCAACTATTTCTGTTGATATGAATGCTGCTTGCTGGTGTCTGTTATGATCACACCTAGTTGTACAGGATGCATCCGATTCCCCTCAGAAGATTCTCTATAACCAATCCAACTCCTGCTTGTACTGGCTGGAGGGATGAAGTGGATGGTCCAAAGGATGAACATTTACAGATTAGCAGCTGAAGAGGTACCACAGAGGGGGGCGAAGATGAAAATGGAGGCCAAGGAACTGTGAATACGCATGCTGCTATGTGCCCGTGAACCTCTAGGCAACACTTTGCAGACATGTCTGAGCTGGATAGAAGAACCTTGACCAGATTCTGGAGATGAAATATTCTCTCCTGTGGCAATAAAATCCTTCCTAAGTCCTTTGAGAAAAGGGATCCAATTAACTTGATATGTTTCTAAGGAAACAACTGACATTTTGGAATGTTAAGCAGCAGCCCCAGCGTGTTAATTCCTGGCTTTGTGACCTCCTGAACTCTGAAAGTGTCCTTGAAAGAGGAGGCATGAAGCAACGAGTCATCAAGATACGTGTATGCTGGAATCCTCTGAAGATGAAGAAAGGCCATCACTCAAGCCATCATCAATTTGAACACTCCCTGGACTAACTTAATTCCAAACATAAGTACCATAAATTGACAATGCTACCTTCCTACTGCAAATCTGAGAAATTTCTAATCCATCTTTGATATGAGAATGTGGAGTTAAGCACCCATTAGATTGAGCATAATCATGAAACTGTCTAATGCGATCAAAGAAGTGATTTTCTGTAAAGTTTTCATCTTGAGTTTTACATCTGGAATATACTGGTTCATGTCTTTCAAGTCAATGATTAAACAATAGCTTCTGGAAGCTATCTTGACCATGAAAACTATTGAGTGGACCCCAGGCCTCTCTTCTTGGCTGGCACCAGACAAATTTCTCTTTTCTTTTGTGAGGCAATACCCACTATCAAAGCTCGCTTCTTGATTGGGTTCCTGGGAACAGGTGTCCATATAGTTCCTGATGGAGCTGGAGGTGACAGAAACTCCATCCGATACCTCAATTTGACAATATTGACAGAAAGATTGACAGGTGTATAATTTTGAGGGTCTTAATAATTCCTTTCAAACTGAAAAATGTTTCTTCTCCTTTAACAACCAATGCAGTATTTCTTCTAACTTGGCTCCAAACAACTTTGGACTTTCAAATGGCATCCTCAGAGCAATAGAACATTGTGTTGCATCGGTGTTCCAATCCTTTAAGTACTAGTTGCATTTGGTTGCAACCAATGCACCACATACCAAAGCTGCTGACCTGACCACATCAAAGGAAGCATGGGATAATAACTCAATTTGACTCTCAATTGACTCCAGTAAAAGGAGACAGTCTCCTTCCTGCTGAACACACTGAAAACGAGTCTTTCAGTCAGTTATCTGAGACTGCATCATGTGGTGACTGTAGATCCCTTCTCTCAGAGCCACAAGAAATCCTGAAAAAACCTTCTTCAGGAAGCAGGCACCTATTTATCTGCAGGATCCTTCAAAATACTTTCTTCAGCCATGGATGATCTGCCCACCAAACTAGCTACTACTGAATCCACATATACTGCATCTGGCAACTTTATGCAACATTTATCATATTGTTGCATCGCCCTTGTGCGCCAGGCAATGGCGTGCACGGCTGACGCAACACTAAAGTCAGATTTATCAAGCCATGCAAGGTTAAATTGCATGGCTTGATAAATCTAGAGTAATGCTGGGCAGCGCAAATCCTTCTCTAGCGTTACACTGCCCCAGGGAGACGTTCCAAGGGCAGAGTGTGGGTGTTCCCAAGCATCCATCCATGGATTTTGGCACATTCCCAGATTTACCATTAGTGGTAGACCTTACCACTAATTAGTGGTAGCCAAAAGGTCCCACTCAGTTTTTTTGGGTCAAACGTATCTATAGGTTTCGTATTTGATCATAGTTGTCATGATTTTCTTAATCAGATTTAATTATTGATTTATATTCAACATTATAAGACTTGGTAACTGCAAGGAATGAGAAATTAAGTAATGGGAAAAAGAAAATTAAGAAAACACAGTGGAGGAAACCAATTCATGGAAAACAAATTCAAAGGAAAGACAATTTTAAGAAAATACAAGTAAATAAAAATTGAAAAACACATCTTGAATGAAAGATAATTTAAAAGAAATACAATTAAATTGAAATGTACAGTGAATTAAAAAATGGAATAACTAAGCAATATTTTATTTTACTTAGAAAAACCAAAGTACATTAAATCTGTAATTGAATATACAATAACAAAAGGAAACAGCAGTGTACCCCATATCAAACCTAAGTTAGGGAATAGTGGTTTTAAAATTTGGAAATAGACCACTTATTACTACAATTACAAAAATGCATGGTTTCTCTGTTTAATGAAGTTGTCGTTATGGTGTAAATGTGTGTTGTGATTCATGTTATCCATTTAAAAATGAGTTTGGGGGTTATAGGTAGGAGTATAAGGATAAATGATATATTTAAACATTGCAGAAAACTAACTATGAAAAATGTTTATTAAGATTAATTTACACCTTAAACTCTTTGCTCCTAAGCCTTATCCCAGGTGCTAAGCCCTTTTCTGGATGCTTTGGGTAGTTCATGCTTTAACTTCATAACTTTTTTCCACAAGAAGTATTCATGCCGAATTTGCTTCCATTTTTTCCAACCTCCTGGGGATTTTAAAGATACCCAGCGTCTGTGGATTCCTCTAGCCAAAATTACAAAAATAGCAATTTGGGGGAATACTAGAAATGTGCTGTGAAAAAAGTATATGGTGTTTCTTCTAAAATGGCATTAACAAAAAGCTTGCTGTGCTAGTATCAACATTTTCCCAGATTTCAAGAACAAGCAGAGTTGTATCGAAAAAAAACATTACCACAAATTTGTAAGTTTTCTAAGAGGTAGCACATTTTTTCAAAGTTTTGTGGTTGCAACCTACATGTTGCTTGTAGTGGAAACAGGTGTGACACCCATGGGTAATCCCAGAAAGGTACATATTTTTGAAAAGTAGCCTAAATTTTGGATTCAGTAAGGGGTTATTTTTGTAGCTGCTTCAAGGTTTTCTTAAATAACCTAGTCATTGAGTTGCAAAAAAATAATGAAAATGAGTATGACATATAGCCATTTGTGACATCATCTGTACTTTTTTGCCATAATGGTTTATTTACAAAAGCAATACACTGTTCCGTACAATTGACCCTCCTGGGGCTATATTGAATTCATAGCAGGGGTAGGTGGAATGTTTCATTCCGATAGCTGAATTGGCGGTATTTGGTGACTCTGCATTACTTTTGTAACATGGAGTTCCTACCAAATTCCACCAATCAATGCATGGCAGAATATTTTTCCCAAGAGGCTCCAGAAATGCAAACTGGTGAGCACGAATGAGATTTGGCATCCCCAGCATGATTTTATCATACAGATGATCGTGATTGGTCAATGTTAGACTGCTACTTCTTGAGTAGATTTGCTTCTGCTCCAGTAGATTTTTTACTCGAATGGCAGCAAAATCAACTTGAATATCCCTGTTGGCAGAACGCTGTGAAATCTTGCAGAGTTTTTATGTAACTCTGCGGCATTTCACGGAGTGAAACTCCGTGAGTTCTGCCCAGCCCTTGTTTGTAGGTTCTCCAAAGATACACCATATCCAGAGCCAACAACTGAGCTGCATCTGTACCAACCATTCTGAGCACAGAATCCATCACTTAATGAGGCTCTGAAAATTCTTTCTGAATGCATTAATGGCAAACCAATGAGTTTTAAGAATATAATTAGAAAGATTAAGATGGAAACTTTCCATCACAAACTGCAAGACTGCTGAAAATTAATCACAAGTATCAGAAAGATTATGCACTGAGCACCGAGACAGTTGCATAGAAGAAGGAAATGTTCTCCTGAGAAGGTCTGCCTGTAAGTTGTCCACCCTTCTGATGTAGATCACAGAAATATCTAGAAGATTGCTCTCTGTCTGAGACCCATAGCTGTTGCCACCTGATTTAAGGATTTCTAATTGGTGCTCCCATGATGGTTAATTTAAGCTATGGATACCATATTGTTCATCCCAATGAAGACATCCTTCTATGAGAGGAAGACCCTGAACTTCATGAGAGCTCTGTGAATAGCCATCAGATCCCTCCAATTCCAAGATCTCCTCTGCTCCAAATTCAACTATTTCTGTTGATATGAATGCTGCTTGCTGGTGTCTGTTATGATCACACCTAGTTGTACAGGATACATCCACATTCCCCTCAGAAGATTCTCTATAACCAACCCAACTCATGCTTGTCCTGGCTGGAGGGATGTAGTGGATGGTCCAAAGGATGAACATTTGCAGATTAGCTGCTGAAGAGGTACCACGGAAGGGGGCGAAGATGAAAATGGAGGCGAAGGAACTGTGAAGACGCATGCTGCTATTTGCCCATGAACCTCTAGGCAACACTTTGCAGACACTTCTGAGCTAAAAAGAAGAACCTTGACCAGATTCTGGAGATGAAATATTCTCTCCTGTGGCAATAAAATACTTCCTAAGTCCTTTGAGAAAAGGGATCCAATTAACTTGATATGTTTCTAAGGAATCAACTGACATTTTGGAATGTTGAGCAGCAGACCCAGCTTGTTAATTCCTGGCTTTGTGACCTTCTGAACTCTGAAAGTGTCCTGAAACAGGAGGCATGAAGCAACGAGTCATCAAGATACGTGTATGCTGGAATCCTCTGAAGATGAAGAGAAGCCATCACTCAAGCCATCATCAATGTGAACACTCCCTGGACTAACTTAATTCCAAAAATAAGTACCATAAATTGACAATGCTATCTTCCTACTGCAAATCTGAGAAATTTCTAATCCATCTTTGATACGAGAATGTGGAATTAAGCGCCCATTAGATTGAGCATATTTCATGAAACTGTCTAATGGGATCAAAGAAGTGATTCTCTGTAAAGTTTTCATCTTGAGTTTTAAATCTGGAATATACTGGTTCATGTATTTCAAGTCAATGATTAAACAATAGCTTCTGGAAGCTATCTTGACCATGAAAACTATTGAGTGGACCCCAGGCCTCTCTTCTTGGCTGGCACCAGACACATTTCTCTTTTCTTTAGTGAGGCAATACCCACTACCAAAGCTTGCTTCTTGATTGGGTTCCTTGGAACAGGTGTCCATATTGTTCCTGATGCAGCTGGAGGTGACAGAAACTCCATCCAATACCTCAATTTGACAATATTGACAGAAAGATTGCCAGGTGTATAATTTTGAGGGTCTTAATAATTCCTTTCAAACTGAAAAATGTTTCTTCTCCTTCAACAACCAATGCAGTATTTCTTCTTACTTGGCTCCAAACAACTTTGGACTTTCAAATGGCATCCTCAGAGCAATAGAACATTGTGTTGCATCGGTGTTCCAATCCGTTAAGTACAAGTTGCATTTGGCTGCAACCAATGCACCACATACCAAAGCTGCTGACCTGACCATATCAAAGGAAGCATGGGATAATAAATCAATTTTACGCTCAATTGACTCCAGTAAAGGGAGACAGTCTCCTTCCTGCTGAACACACTGAAAAAGAGTCTTTCAGTCAGTTATCAGAGACTGCGTCATGTGGTCACTGTAGATCCCTTCTCTCAGAGCCACAAGAAATCCTGAAAAAACCTTCTTCAGGAAGCAGGCACCTATTTATCTGCAGGATCCTTCAAATACTCTCTTCAGCCATGGATGAGCTGCCCACCAAACTAGCTACTATTGAATCCACATGTACTACGTCTGGCAACTTTATGCAACATTAATCATATTGTTGCATCACCCTTGTGTGCCAGGCAATGGCGTGCACGGCTGACGCAACACTAAAGTCAGATTTATCAAGCCATGCAAGGTCACCTTGCATGGCCCTGCATGGCTTGATAAATCTAGAGTAATGCAGGGCAGCGCAAATCCTTGTCTAGCGTTACACTGCTCCAGGGAGGCGTTCCAAGGGCAGAGTGTAGATGTTTCCAAGCACCCGTCCATGGATTTTGGCACATTCCCAGATTTACCATTAGTGGCAGACCTGGGAATGTTTGAAAATACTACGCCTCCCCAATATATGTATTTCTCCTTGCTTGTTCCTATATCTATGTGTGCTGCATTCTGCAGCACACATAGAAATAGGAAAATGCCTCTGAGAATTGTTTTTGTGCAGGAAAGTGCAACTTCCTGCACAAAAACAATCCTGCCTACAATGCAGGCACCCTTGAAACATGAAGCAAGGGTGCCTGCATTGGCGCAAGGCAGCACATTGTGCGCCATTGCAAGGAAAGGACAAGAATATGCCGTATAATGTTAAATATGGTGCATTCCTGTCCTTTCACGCAGTGCATCAAGGTGGCTTGTTACATTGCGCTGGATAAAAGCTGGGGGCCGGTCCTTCCGGTATTTAGCCTCTAAATTGTGGAACTCCCTCCCTATTCAGATCCGCCGCCTGGATTGCTTGCTATCCTTTCGTAAGGCCATCAAAACCTACCTGTTCCCCTTGGTTTAGTCTCTAGCTTCCCTCTGACACTGCTACCAGCGCCAGGACGCCTCTTCGCTGAGGCAGCTGTGCGCTATATAAGATTACCTAACATAACATAACATAACATAACATAAATATGGCCCTTTGTATCCATCCCCTCCACAGGATATTATTTTGATATGAAGTGAAGCAAAGACATTTTCTCTGAGTCTCTCCATTAATTCTTCACCACTTCTAAGACAAACTAGTGAATGGGCCAAGCCAAACAAGATGGTTTCCAAAATTACGGAAGTACAGGTTCCCTAAATGAGGAAGGCTGCTAAACTGGAGGAAACCCTGCAAATCCTCCTTGAAAACATACTTCCCCTTCAAATCCAGAGGAGGAGTAGAGTTGTCACCATCAGAATATATAGAAGAGGCTAAAAGGAGTGCCCCCACTGATTTCGGAGTCTCCAACACAATCCTTAAAATTCTCCCTTTTTCATCCTCCCTCTCATTCCTCCTGTACCTCTTACTAGAAGAGGAGGAAAGAATCTCCTTCTGAGGGAGAGGAATCTGGAAGGAGATCCAGAAGGATAAACATGTCTCAGTTTTGTCGAATGTTTTCCCATCACAAAGTTCAGGGGTAAAACCAAAGTCACCCTGGAACAGAAGAATCTCAGTCACATTCAAAGACAGCCAAATCATGGGGAAAATGTCATTCTGTCTGACCAGTACCTAGCTTTTAACTGCTTCCCCTCCTCAAAAAGGGAGAAACCAAGCTTGTGTATGCGTGAAACTGACTGGTTCCATCATGCATGCACAAAGTCGAATGACTCCATCGCAAATGCACACGCTTCCTCGTCTGCTCAGAAAGGACATTGCAACCTGGGAGAGAGCAATTACCGAGGCTTGGATTGAGCCAGAAGCTCCTCTGAAACTTCACATCCTGCGGGAATCAGGACAAGTGAGGAGTCTCCCACCAAACCCCCTCTCGGTATGAGCCTGCTCAGTAGCGGCTCCTGGAGGGAGTGCTGCGGGGGAGGGGCAGGGTGGGGGTAGTAAACTCCGGCTTACGGCCGAACTGATTTAACTACATACATAAATAAATAAAACAAATTACATTGCGCGCGCTGCATCGCTGATTGCGATGCAGCGTGCGCAATGAAATTCGTTTTTTTTATGTATTTATGTACTTAAATCAGTTCGGTCGTAAGCCGGAGTTTACTACAACCCACCCTGCCCCTCCCCCACCCCGCCCCACCGCCCGCAGCGCTCCCTCCAGGAGTCGCTACTGAGTCTGCTGGCAAAAGGATCCCACAATGGAGTGAAAAAATGCC
Source organism: Calotriton arnoldi (assembly GCA_963921515.1). Taxonomy (NCBI): domain Eukaryota; kingdom Metazoa; phylum Chordata; class Amphibia; order Caudata; family Salamandridae; genus Calotriton; species Calotriton arnoldi. The sequence goes on along the minus strand of CAWUFW010003281.1, from coordinate 1,184,036 downwards.
CACAGCCCCACAGACAAGCTAATTTTTCCCTCTCTGCCCCATGTCCTGTGTCCTATGTTGCAAACTGAAAGAAAATAACTGGAGGTTTCTGGGTAATCTACCAACTATATGACACCTGGATGATAGGCGGAGCTTACTTTGAATTATCTTGTACTTCTTTCTGTCCAGGGAGGGAGTCACCCCATGACTTGATAGCTGGGAGGAGCACAAGAGACCTAGAGGTAATGTCTTCTTTCTTGTACACTGGCTTACATTCGGAAGTCACAAATACTGAAAAATATAATTGATAAAAAAAAAATGTTCCACCATTCTGTCTTCCCACCCGTCTATCAATGAAAACAACATCCCACTTGTGTGACTGTGTAGTGGGCCTGTGAAACAAAACTTCCTAAATTGAGAGAATGCAGCTGCCAGAATGGTCACCGGAGTTAAGAAATATGACCACCTATCTCCCGCACTCAGAGAACTAAAATGGCTCCCAGTCGAAATGCGTGCCAGCTTTAGAACTGCCTGCCTCACGCACAAAGCCCTGCACACAGGGAAACCGGAATACCTGGCCTCCAAACTCAAGAAAGCCGGCCAGACAAGAAACCTCAGGAGCTCCAACACCCTCTTACTCATCCCTATGAAAAAACGCAAACAAAAAACCGCTGCACGATCCTTCGCTGGAAACGCACCTGTTGGACCTGGCATCATTGGCGCGGGTCTCCCTTCCACTTTTCGCTCATTACCTTTTATGTTGGCTGGATTTAGATGCTCTGGTCGTTGTGCCACTGCCAATCAGTGACACAGCGCGAATGCTCCCTGTGTAAAGATAACTGTATGAATTGGGATAACCATAATTGGCTCGTTTGGTTTACTTGTCAGCCCCTAGTATCAGTGCACTGTGTGTGCCCAGGGCTGGTAGACTAAATACTGCTGGTGGGCCTGCAGCGCTGATTTGCGCTACCCACCGAAGCGGCTTTTCAAGTATGCCTGTGTAGCATGTTCTAATAGCGAGTTAACCTCCATTTCACTGTTCACTGTTGTGAGGCCACCCGTTCTCATAGGCCAGAATGGGCAGGCTGAGTATTGCATGCCTTAATCCTACCTACCCCCAGGAACCTGATAGGAACGTCAAATTTGATATGTTTAAGCTCAGAACATTGAGATACATCTTTTAGTAAGGATTATTAGCGTAGCCCATGTTCGAAAATGCCTCTACTAGAAACGAGGTATTTTCTGGCCTAAGCTTTCCTGTCGGCTTTGCTAGCGTGTGTATTGGCCGTCTGGTTTTGGAGCAGCAGGGCCAGCTGGGTCAGACCTGGCTGGAGAGAGAGATCGGCATTAAGAGTATGGGGAGGGGTGACTCTTTGATCCGAGCAGGGCCGTGCCTGGCAAGGTGAATGATGGCTCCACCTCCCACTGGGCGTCTGATAGCAGACCCCCAAATTCTCAAAGGGTAGGATGTCGCCTCGTAAACCAAGTGCTCCCCGACCCCACCGAACTGGTTCTGGCTGGATGCAGTGATTTGTGACTGCAGAGAACAAAGACTTTTTAGGTATAAAATGCTGCGCTGAAACCTGGTGCGGTGTGTTCCTTCTGGATGTCAAGACGAAACTCTGTCCGAGCGGACAGCGGAAAGGACTTTGAAACTTTTACCACGCTTGCTGAAGAAACTACCCAAGGGCCTGAATTGAGAGCGCCTCCTGCTGAAGTCTCAGGGACATTAGACTTCACCCCGTCAGCCGTCTGAATTCCTGTGCTAGGGATTCTACTTGCAGGTGAGGCCTCCGTCGAGTAATCCGGAACCTCTAGTTCTACTTGTGAACTCTGTGTGTGGGCCGCCGCAGCTAAGAGAGAGCTGCTGCCGCTGAGTGCTTGCCCCTTTGCTAACTTTGCATCATCTTGATTTGTCCTGTGAGCCACCGCAGCTAAGAGGGAGCTGCTGCCGCTGAGTGCTCGCACCTTTGCTAACTTTGCATCATCGAGATTTGTCCTGTGAGCCGCTGCAGCTAAGAGAGAGCTGCCGCCGCTGAGTGCTCGCACCTTTGCCAACTTTGCATCATTGGGATTTGTCCTGTGGGCCGCCGCAGCTTAGAGAGAGCTGCTGCCGCTGAGGGCCTGCATCTTTGTCAACTTTGCATCATCGTGAATCGTCCCGTGGGCCGCCGCAGCTAGGAGAGCGCTGCTGCCGCTGTGAGCCCACCACGGAGCTGCATGACGAGAGTCATCGCCACCACCAGCCTGGGCCGCCGCAGCCGCGTGCTGCTGCCGCTGGGGGCCTGCCTGTCCCCGAGTGCCCGAATCATTGTGAGTGCACGTTGCGGACCACTGCAGTCGAGAACTGTGGTCGCTGGGAGTCCGCCTGTCACCGTCTCCGCTTCTTCGAGAAGCTATGTGCTGTGTCCCCGTCCAACGGCAGGTATCTGGTGCGCAACGGGTCACGTAGACCCAGGCCTTGAACTCAGTCAGTGCCACGTTCTGGTGAATACGTATTGCCTTTTTAAGTCCCTACTGATTTACGTGCATTGTAACTGGTTAAAACTCTTTTGAGAGTCTCGTACTAAACCTTAGATAAAGATACTATTTTTATATACCTACTTGAGTTGTGTCCTTTTGTGGTGTCGTTACTGCCTTATTGTGCATGGTCATAAATGCTTCACACACTGCCTCTGAGATAGGCCTAACTGCTCGTGCTACGTTACCACAGGGTTGAGCAGGGGTTATCAAAGGGGGTAGCCCACTTGCCCTGACTTAGGAAGAAGGGTCCCTATTTGGACAGTGGTGCCAGCCATTGCCAACTAGAGACCCCCATTTCTAACAGCACTCAAAATCTGGAACTCCTTCCCAGCCGATATCAGGACTATCCCTTCCTTTATAAAATTCAAAAGACTCCTAAAAGACCTCTACCCCAACCGTGCCTTCCAGAACCGAGAACCACCGCCGAAACGCACAAGCCTGCACTCCGCAGCCACCTGACAATGTTCCCCCTCAACCTACCTCTTCCTGCACTGTGCAGCCCCTTGACAATGTTCCACCACTACCTACCTCATCCCGCCTCCCCGACCCCCTCCTCGTTCCCTCCTCCCGGAAGGAGTTTTAGCCCAAGACATTGTGCACTCATCGAGGCTATCTCAGGACTACCCTACCTCAACGATGCACAGCACACTGGGTCTTTCGAACATTTACGTCTACCTATGCCTTTTTATGTGATTTCTGCTTTAAATATGTTGTAAAGCGCTCCGATACCCTCGGGTCTGGCCAGCGCTATATAAAACTTCATAATAAATAATAATAAATAAATAAATGAGAGATAGAGACATCACATTTCACCCAGCAAAACCAAAGCTATTTTTTTACAAGTGGAGAGCTGAAGAATTTGGGCAGTAACTCAGTCACCATCCAAGGAAACCTACCAATTCCAGACTCTCTGAAAACTAGACATGTAGAGTGGTCCAAGGTGATGAGGCTGGCATGGACAAGCACATGTGTTTGTAAGAGTAAGTTGCTGAAGCTGTGGCAATCCACAAATGTCCTACCACTAAGCATCCCCACACTACTTCTGATAAAAATGGCACCCCATTGTTGTGGCTGGACCTAGCTGTTGCAAAAAAAAAAAATCCAAAATGCAACATGGAGACATCAAAAAATTTGAGAGAAAAATTTCCTGATTTGGAAATGTTGATAACTTGGGATTTTTAAATCTGGCTTTCTCACCACTGAGGGAAACCTACCAAACCCAGACAATTCTTAAAACTAGACACCCAGAGGAGTTAAAAAAAAAAAAGTGTGATTCCATGGCTTGCATAACGCTTTGTTATGCAGAAGATCTTGCAATAATTAAACTTTAGATAAAAACACACATTTATCTAAAATTGCTGTGAGGGAAAGTTTTTGAACCTGCAGGGATCCACACATTTCCTACCACCAACATTCCCACACTGCTCTCAATAATAATGGTACACCACTTGAGCGGGTGGGTCTTGCACCCAGAACAGGAAATGTCACAAAATGCAGCACAGATAGATCACATTATTCCAAATGAAACCAACACTTTTTTGCAATGTCTTTAGCTGTGGATGTTGGGCTTCAGATCGGTCACCACTCAGGGAAACGCGCCAAGGCAGAAACACAGATTTTTTACAAACTAGTCAACTGACGAAGTCCATAGTGGTGTACATTACATGGACCTCGTGACCTTTTCTTACACAGAAGCCCCTGCAAACCTCAGACTTTGGCAAAAACTTTCCTCATATATATATGGGGGTGAGCTTCAAAATCTGCGGGCATCCATAAATTCCCTAGCACCTAGCATTCCCACAGGTCTCTTGAGTGCAACATGGGTAAGCCACATTTTTCCACTTAAAGCCAAATCATTTGGTAACTATGATTTTTAGCCTGGGAATGACTGTCACCCAGAGAAAACTATCTGCATTTTAGTCACATTTCTGTGATGGAAGCTTTCAGAATCTTCAAGGATCCATAAAAAATTCCTGCCATCCAGCATTCAGACACTTGCCCTGATAAAAACACTACCCCATTCATGTAGCTGATCCTAGTGCCCAGGACAGGAATGGCCCAAACCAAGGTCATTGAGAGTCCCTGGTTGTCCCAATGTAAAATCCTTGGTGTCTGGTGCGATTTCGATTCCCCAGGGCAGTTTAGGGATAAAACTCCAAATCAGGACGAAACGCCTATTTGCCCGGGGGGAGGGGGGCGATACAAAGCATGTATTGCACCCTTTTCAGTGGTGGCAGGGTCCAATGCCAGGGTGGGCCTGGCATATGCCAGTAATGTCTAGAATGCTTTTTATCCCATGTATTCACTCAGTGGGAAAATGGAGCAGAACCCACAATCTACATCTCAAGGTGTCCTGAATAAATGTCTTTCTTATTTCTGGGTACGGTCTGGCCCTATGTCAAGGTGGGCCACTCCCCCCATTTTTTTTATTTGCTATTGCTTTCCTGCTGGCTATTGTGCTTTCTGCCCTCTAAAGGGAGTAGATTGGGGGCCCTGCCACTAAATCCCACTCCCGGGGACAGAAAGACTTTTTTACCCTCTTTGGGTTGGGAGCATGGCCTTATGCCAAATATAACTTGTACTTATTGGACAAACCCCCAATATGTCTCTGGGTGGGTAAAAAGTTTGTCTTTCACACTTTCCTAGCATGAGCTTGGTCTAATGTCATTACACTAATGAAGAGGCAGCAATATCATGAACTCTGTCATTCAATCATTCAGTATGGTAATTGTAGGAAACATTCCAAAGTGTGTGAGCTCGTTACAAGGTACATTTCTTTACTTGTCTTCTGACACTTTACATAAAAACCCTAGGGCAGATTTATCAATGAATTGTGTCACTCTTGCTCAAGGCAAGAGGGCTCAAGGGTGATGCAACTACTAAGTCAGATTTATCAAGTGATACGTAGAGCCTTCCTGCATCGTTTGTAGGTACTTGTGTGGTGCTGCACTATGTTGGCATGCATCACACAGGATTTTTTTTTTGCAAGGTAGGTGCTTCCATGCAAAACCTAATGTGAATGTAACGCAGTGTGATTTATCTACATTCCACTGCACGACGCATCACCAACATTCCACTGCACGACGCATCACCACACAGTGTAACGTAAAGATGGAAAAGCTGCTGATTGGCCACATAGGCTTAGGGAATGATGCAAGGGCATTAGAATAAGAGTAGCACCATCACAGAACTCCCTGGCAAGCTCATCTATGCCATGGAGGTAGTCATCTTGCAGTTGGGAGTCTGTACGAGACAACAACAGTGACACTGAAGGAGGAGAGAGCACATGTTCCAACAAAGGATAAACCTCATTGATCTCAGGGAGAAGAAGGCGATCCAATTATATAGATTGAAGAAGAATAGCATCCTGGATTTGCTGGAGAAGATTTCTCCAAGTCTTTGACCAGCAACAAGACAGACCAATACCATCCTGTTGCATGTAAACTTGATTGCAGTCCTACACATGTTGGCCTCTGGCTCATTTCAGAGGGCATCGGCAATGTTGGCTGGCATTTCACAGGGTGCCTTCTCTACACATTTACAGAAATTGCAAGCACAATTACGCAATCAATGTCCAGGCAATTGTGGATCATAATCGCCTTTTCACACATATTCTGGCAAAGTATCCTGGAAGTGCCCACGATGCCTATATACTCAGGCACTTTACCATCAATAAGTGTTTTCAGGGTGGCAGATAAGGAAATAGCCTACTCATCAGTAAGTTATCGAAAAGAGACAACTTTGTCTTCACTAAATGCTTAACTACAAGATTTAATTTAACATTACTGTATCCAAAATAGTAGAGTGAACACTGTGGGATTCATGGATTAATTGTTTTTCATGCTATGTAACTGAACAATACAACTGGCTGTGCTGTGCTGTGTTGCACTGACTGATAGGGAGAGTGCTGTATTGTGCCTAAAACATCAGGTTTTGGTGCATTTCTGTTCTCACTCAGCATTAGTGGAGTCACTCCAGCATTGCACAAATCAGACATCCTTGCAGCATGTAGTAAGGGTGACTATGTTGCATATAGGATTGCATGTGTGCTGTAGGGCACACCTTCCTGCACAGAATATGCCTAACATCCTTTAGCCTCTTATTGACAGTTCTGGACAATGCATGTGAATGACCATGATCCACTTATGTTACAAATAACATCTATAGATGTCATCTAATTGCACAAACATACGCTGGCGTCTGTGAATGTGAACAAAGAAAATAATACAACCAGTGCAAAAAGAAGTTTTGTTGCGGTGGGAAGTCATATGTAACTATTTATAATATACCCTTGTCAGCTGATCTAACTGAATGGCAAAATATATGTACACAACTCACATATTAAGGACTAACAGTTGATGTAGGGTTGCAAGAGATCACATATCCGGGTAACAATCAATCCTATATCCTGTGTGTTAGAAATGTGGTCTCTAGTTGACAGATGTATGCACCCTGCCCAAGTATGGACCACCACTCTAGTCAGGGTAAGTCAGATGCACATTAAAAGATAACCTGCGCTCAACTTCTGGTAGGGTAGCTTGGTACAGAGCATTCAGGCTTATCTAAAGAGGCAATGTGTAAAGTAGTTGTGCAACTCGCACACACAGTAACACAATAAAAACACCACAAAAAATTCCACACAGGTTTAGAAAAATAGACAAGAAGTTTATAAATAAATCAACGGCAAAAGAAAAATTTATGAATTTTTAAAGAATAAGTGATTCAAGTGCTTAGAAGCAATAAATTCCTATGGAGGTTATCTGGTCCCTCTGTCCCCGGGGCAAAGTCAAATGTTCAGGCTGCATGAGATGGAACGCAGACCAGCTACAGCACCCACGCAGGCCCGATGATCAAAGTACTGCATCCGAGTCATAGCAGCGAGATGTGTTGCTGTTTATCCCACAGTGATGGCGATGCATCAGTTCTGTTGAAAAAGCACTGAGGCAGAGATGTATTGGTTCCAAGTACGATGCACCGGGTTTGTGTGCGCAGTGAAAGGAATTAATTGATCTCTGTGGACTCCTGTAGTGGAGAAGCATCATTCCGAGCATCAGTTTCTGCAGGAGCTGTGGTGGTTTTGATGCGATGCACCAGGTTCTGCTCCTGCCACAGGGACAATGCGTCCATTTCTGCTCACGTAGTCAGCGGATACATTGGTGCCTCCAAAACAAGTATGTGGGTCAAAATCCAGTGAACCAGGCACAAGAGCAGGTGTACAGAATTTGATATCATTGAGTCTCAAGCAACAGGACGGAATTCAACAAGCCCTTGGAGATCACTTCAGTTGTAAGGTAGAGTTTAGCTCTCTTCAGCAGGATCAGAGAGCAGCAGGCAGCACAAGATAAAACCAGGCCTTCCAGGTCAGCAGTCCAGTAGAGTGACTGTCCTTGATGTAGCACAACAGTTCTTCTGACAGGGCCACGGTGTAGGTCCAGTAGTGCCTGATCAGGTTGGGTCAGAGCCCAGTACCTATACCCAGTTGTGCCTTTGAAGTGGGGGTGACTTCAGAGAAGGGTCTTTGAAGTGCACAGAAGCACTTTCTTCCCAGCCCTGGCTCTAGACTATCAGTAGTGGGTAATCAGCCCTTTGTGTGGGGACAGGACACTACTTATTCCTGCCAAGGAAGGGCCATCAGAATGCAGATGAGTGCTCAGACACACCTAACCTTCCTGTGTTTGTGGCTGTCTAGAGGGAATGAACAAAGTGACGCTGTGACCCACCCCAGACATGTATTGGAGACCGAGAAATATCCATTTTCTAAAAGTGAAATTTCTAAAATAGTAATGTTGAATCCAACTTTACCAGCAAAGAACATTTGTCATTACCATTCCAAAGATATAAAAGATGACACAACTTCTCAGGAATTACAGCCTAAAAGTGTATTAGGGAATTCACAATGTTAACCTATGAGAGGAGTAGGGTTCACAGTAGTGAAACACGAATTAGGGTGTTTGTCACTACCAGGATATGCAGAACTCAAACATAAATGTCCTACCTTTTACGTACACAGCACTCTGCCATATGGGCTACCTAGGGCCTACGGAAGGGGTGACTTATGTGTAATAAAAGGGGAGTTTAAGGCTTGACAAAAGGATTTAAATGCCAAGTCTAAGTGGCACTAAACTGCACACACAGGCCCTGCAGTGGCAGGCCTGAGACAGGTTTGAAAGGCTACTGGTGTGGGTAGCACAATCATTGCTGCAGGCCTACTAGTGGAATTTAATTTAAATGCCCTGGGTACATGCTATACCACTTTACAAGGGACTTATAAGTAACCAAACTATGCCAATTGTGTGTACACAATGTTTAGGGGAAAAGCAAATGCACTTTAGCACTGGTTTTGCAGTGGTAAAGTACTCAGAGCCCTAAGGCCAACAAAAGAATCGTCAAAAACAGGAGGTAAGCAGGCAAACAATTTGGGGGGAAGACCACCCTAAGGATGGCAGGTCTAACACTGTTTCATGTCAAGACATGCATCAGCCTAAATGTGTAACACATACATACAGACACATTAACAAACTGGTGGTGAAATGTGTTAATATGACTGCATGTTTAACAACGATAAGAGCTATCTACATTTTAACTGTGTCTCTTTATACACAACATACATAAACATGCAGATGCTGAAACAAAAATGTTATTCAAATGAACATGCTGCATGTGCATAAAATGGCCATGGTTGACAAACTCTAGAAACAGTGAAATATCATGTGTGAAACCTTATATTGTATGGATATGAATAAATGATGACCAAAAATTGCTTTGTAGACAGGCCGAACCACACTGGTATATGTTTCATTTACAGCCGGTGTTGATTCTGAATTGTTGAAACTACTGTCTTTAAAATTGCCTTTATTTGATGTCTTTCGCTCTCATTTACTCCATACATGATCACTTTTCCTTTGCACCCTTTTCCTCAAGCAACCTCCCACTTTGATATACTGTCATAAATTGTAATGTGTTCACCGTTTTTGCAATACGATAATATATATATAAAAAAACAAAGTTCTTCACTGGAAATATAGTGGTTGTTTCTTCTTTCTCTTCGGTGCGTACCCAAGAGTATTAATTTTTTTCATGTATTAAGTACTGCGTGCTGAATATTCAAGTGACTTAGCATATTTAATTAGAAAAGATTTTTCCTTCGCTTGTCCGGAAAAATGTTGAGAACCATTTGTTTTTCTTATTACACTATACCCAGGTTCTAGGATGTTGACTGGGTTACCCCATTAGTCTGTAATGGTTTTATTCCAATCGTGAACATGGATCCTGCGTGTGTGCCATGACATATGCCTATCTCACAAAATTGTGGTCCTGTTGGACAGGGAGGGGTGCCCAAAGAGCTAGCCTCATAGTTTTAGAAGGCTACTTTCTTTACCAGAAGTGAAATAGCACAAGCACAATGGTGGCAGCATACAGTGTAGTGATCAGTAATAGTGAACATAACCATTCTATCGTGGGTCACTTGAGTGAGGCCTACAGGCTCATTCACATTTTCCAAAGGTCTTCTGCTGTGTGTTTAACCCACCCCTGGCCAACATCAGGTTGATGTGGAAGTGTGTGCGTGATAAAAGCATATGCTAAATCCATGTTCCTGTGCAAGACATACACTACACAGTGGGTGAAGTGTGGTACAGTGTGCAAATGGTAAATGTGTGTTTGTGCGGTCAGTGTGCGCTCAAAGTGTCACACTCAGGTAGAGTATAGAGGGACTGCAGTACTAAACAATGTGTGCAGACTGTGTGTATGTGCTACATGTGAGAATGCTGTTGGTAGCATAATACATGCGGATTACAGTGCTGGACAGTAGAATGTGCTGTGACTGTACACTGGTTGGTTCATAACACGGAGGACCTTGTCTTCCTATTTGCGTAAGGCCTGGCCTGTCTGGTAAAAACATGAGGAGTAGAGGAATCCTCCCAGACCGAGGGCAATAATCCTGCAAACCTGGAAGCTCGGTGGGACATACACTGGGGGATTGGCGAGCCAGGCCCTCTCGGTGCATTCCAAGTTGCTTTTTTGATTCAGTGATAGATCACAAGGAAGGAGCATGGATACATCTCAGGAAAAGAGAGATTGGGCTGATAAGGGAATCAAAAAGAGTGGGGCTGAGGGCCCAGGATTAACATTTCAATGCACATATCACTATGGTTGACATTCAGATGTGAACTCTGGTCACTCATATGAATCTTGTTGTGGGATTAATCAGCTTCAGAGTCCTGCCTGCTGTGACCAATATCCTTCAGGAAGAAGAAGACAGGGGAGAAATGTTCCTTTCAAATAAGCAGAACTCCAATATAAAACATCAAATAGCCAGACACAAAATTACATTGTTTGTTTTGAAAAGAAATATAAGTAGGGGAGTTTGAGACCCCAAACTTAGTCATATGCTGAGCTACCAGCCATGCTGCATGAGAAGGGGAAGCTCTGCAAGACTTCTGCCTGTGATTAGGACTAGGTGCCCAGCCTACTAGTCTCCGTGATGGGTGGAGGGACTTTACCCAGGGAAACCAAGGCGACCTGTCATAGAACCTGGAGCACCAGTGTCTGCTTGCAAAGACCAGTATGTCAGTGAAGGAGAGGAGAATATTGGAGGAAACAAGCTCCTGAAGGGAGTCTGGATGTGAGGGACTCCTGGACAGGGTGTGAGGATCAGTGCCCCACCGATTGGGCCATTACCTTTGTGCCAGATGGATTCCATCACCCCAGTATCCCAGGTGGACCACCCGAGATGCTGAAGATGGAGGTCCAGGTTGTTGCCCATGACCCTGGAACTGCTGCTCCAGGTAAGACGGGATCAGTCTTCATGCTGTGGGTTGCACTGAAGGAGGACCGATGATCAAGAGGACGCCATTGGAGCCATGCAGGAGCACAGATACCACGCCCCATTCCCCAGGAAGGAAACACTGACTTATGGTCCCAGTCTTCTAATGGCCTAACCTATAATAGAGGCTCCACCCTCAATATAATCATTGCCAAGGATAAAGTCATACAACTGGAATCCATGTCACCCTCTTACTGGTCAGAGAACTACCTAATCTCCTTCCTCATCTAGGATAATGTGCTGATTAGACAAGGCCAACCATGTAAAACTAAACAATGGTCCAGCGACCTTTGAAAAATCAACATAACCAATATAATTTCCATTAGCAACAACTTCCTTCCTCCGCCCTCAAACATAACGAATGTGAATGACCTAACTGAACAGTACATCCAATCCATGTCAGACATATTTGATACAACTGCTCTGAAGCAGCTTAAAAGAATACCTGGTAGACACTCCAAACCCTGGTTCAATTGCAACATTAACGAGGTAAAGCAAAAATTAAGACTTGCTGAGAGATCATGGAGAATCTCTCCATCCACAACATACCTTCAGCTCTTGAAGACAATAAGAAGATCCTATTAAAAAACTCATCCGCAGCTCTAAAGCAGAATTCTTTAGGACGAAACTGGACAGTACCAAAATCAGACCCAAAAAACTCTTCAAAATCATCAAGCAGCAAGCTAGTTGCAGATCTAGCCACCACTTTGAAGATAATGTGTCACTCCCAAGTGGTGATGATTTCTCCGCTCATTTTATAAAAAGAATTAGGCAGTTTAAATCCGAACTACAGCTCGCCTCTCACTGTCCACTAAACCAGGCCCAAACCAGTGTCCTCCCTAGGCTTCACATGATAAGGGTCCCAGCACACTGATTTTCCTATAAAAAAAAAATGCTACATGGAATACCTTCCAACTTCCAGATGAAGTGGAAATATTACTCAAAACAATAATATCAATACAACCCCCAAACCACTTCAAAGATCCTCTGTCCGCTAAACTCATCAAAGAGCTCAGATTTTCCATACTCCCACTTTGATCTAAGATTGTCAATGCATCTCTCTCTCAGGGCTCAATTCCTGAATGCCTAAAGATGGGACAGGTTACCCAATTCCTTAAAAAACAAATGCAGACTTGTTTGAACTCAACAATTTCAGTCCTATTACTAACACTATGACAGTAGCAAAACTACTTGAGAAATGCGTACATTTTCAACTCTGCAACCACATCGAGCAGTTTCAGTTCCTTGGCCATTGCCAATCTGGCTTCAGAACAGGTCTTAGCACTGAAACAGCTCTAACACACATTGTAGATGACGCCCTTAGACTACGTGATCATAACGAACCTTGCCTGCTTATACTCCTTGATCTGTCCTCTGTGTTTAATACGGTCAAACATGACAGCATGATAGGTCTTTTGGAGAAAAAGATGGGGTATTCTGGCCCCATCTTAATCTGATTTTTCTCATTTCTTCATAATAAAGCTCAACAAATCGAAGCCAAACCCTATCAGACATTTCTCCATTCTCAATTGGAGTATCTCAAGGATCCACACTCTCACCCACGCTATTCAACTTGTTCATGGAACCTCTTATTGAAATTCTTAAACACTCAAACATACAGTACCACATTTACTGGATGACACAATTATACTTGAAAATGTCCTCACCTGAAGATATCAAAACTCTTAACTGCGCCCTACTGAAACTCCAAGAATGCTTAACCCGTAATGACCTTTTGCTAAATACACTCAAGACGGAATTTCTCCTGATCGCTCTCCACAATCTCTCTACCTCCATAGATGAATGGCTCAAACAACTTAAAGCACTCAACTGCACCCCACATGTTGATTCTGATAATATGGAAAACTTGATGCTGATATCAAAAATGATACATTCATTTATGTGATGAGATTAGGTCTTTATTAACAAATTCACCCGCTGTGAAATCCATATCAACCCCGACTCCCAAATACGTAGTTAAGCTAGCACTGAGACCTAGGCCCGAGGTTATTGATTGACAGGTCACAGGTGGAGTGGCACATAGCTAACAGGCAAACGCACGGAAGGGAAACCTTAGATCAATCCCACAGATAGGTGCAGCAACATTGCAATGGTCAAGGAAGATTGGGCCCAATAAAGTACACATGGCCGGGTACGCACACTTCTAAAACACCATAAAGTCATGCCACATAAGTTAGAAACATACAGCCAATCAGAACAAAGCACACACAATGATCATGCGCTACCCATCCCAGACATCTGGACACGTTACCCATTGGCCGCATCATGTCGACGCAAGGTCAAGACCCACCTGTATTATCCATTTGACAATAATTTATGACTCCAAATGCAGCAACTTACATTCCTCACCATACAAGGATCGCCAGAAACATTTTATTGCCTATGATAAACTCTACCACAGATTGATTGTTAATTGAGACAGTCCTCAGACTGCCTGTAACTGATCTCCCGGCAGCAATGTTTAATTAAACAAACTGCAAACGCCACTTGTCCTTTGTTTTTTCATGCGATTTCATGTTCAAACAACATTTCCACTTGAATTGGACAATGTGCCCATTTCTGCTCACGTAGTCAGCAAATGCGTTGGTGCCTCCAAAGCAAGTATCTGGGTCCAATTCCAGTGAACCAGGCACAAGAGCAGGTATACAGAATTTGATTTAATTGAGTCTCAAGCAACAGGAGGTAAGCCATCAAGCCCTTTGAGATCACTTCCATTGTAAGGTAGAGTCCAGCTCTCTTCAGCAGGATCAGAGAGCAGGAGGCAGCAGGGCAGCACAAGAGAAAAGCAGGCCGTCCAGGTCAGCAGTCCAGCACAGTATCAGTCCTTGATGTAGCACAGCAGTTCCTCTGACAGGGATCGGATGAAGTACAAGAAGTGTCTGATCAGGTTGGGTCAGAGCCCAGTACCTATATCCAGTTGTGCCTTTTAAGTAAGGATGACTTCAAAGAAGGGTCTTTGAAGTGCACAGAAGCACTGTCTTCCCAGCCCTGGTTCTAGACTATCAGTTGGGGTTAACCAGCCCTTTGTTTGGAGACATAATACTACCAATTCAGTTTAATGTGTCAGCTCCTCCCTCCCTTCTTGCCCAGGAAGGGCCATCAGAATGCAGAACCTTCCTTTGTTTGTGGTTGTCTAGAGGGAATGCACAAAGTGATGCTGTGACCCACCCCAGACCCCTAGGCATAACATTGGATAGGTACCTGAATATGGAAGATTACATCAGTGCAACCACCAGAGGAGCTAATTACCAACTGAACACTCTATGGAAAATCAAACCCTTCTTACCCTTGGATATCTTTCAGTCAGCAGTCTGATCCCTACTAAACTCCCTCCCCCTTGATCATGGGATTCAGTAAATGCAATTACATTACACCAGATCTAAAACATCTCAAATGACTCCCGTTTGTAGCAAGGATTCAGTTGAGCATAGCCTGCATGATAATAAGGATCTTCATTATAACACTCGCGCCTACCTGTCAAAAAATGTGAACTATCTGGTGGGAGTCATTCCCTAAGAAGTACTTACTCTATTTTTGAAGCAATAGAAGTTTAATTATTAGAAAACGTATATTCGTTCAATTTCTGGTCTTGCCCCAAGGCTATGGAATGCAATACCTCCTGAAACCAGATCAAACCCATCAACTACCTGCTTCAAAAACAAAGTAAAACTGTTGTTGCTGAATAGGTACCTTCAGCAGTCGTCCTGAATTCACTAAGCTTGACTATTTTTCCTGTATACATTTCTGGATCCTGAATCTACTAAGTTGTTTGTTTACTTTGTATTTACTTTGTTTCTTGCTTGTTCCTTTTTGCTTTTCATGTTTCAACTTGTTTGCTATTTGTACAACATTTTGCTATCTGTATTTTCATATGTTAATTGCTTGTTTCCTTATTGCATTTTTTATATTTAACTTGTTTTGCTATTTGTACAGTTCTCTGATACCCCGATGGTTCAAGTTTAGCTATGTAAAACTCCTTAAATAAAAAAAAATTATATCTGACCACTGGAGCCAGAGCAACTCTGATCGTCAGGACCACTAGTTGGTGTGACTCAAAAGAGAGGTGGCTGGCACATGGTGCCTGCCACATAGTGCAGGGATATGTAAGTGCCTTTTTTTGCATTGCAGCGGGGGCTGCTAACCGCATCCCTGCAACAATGCAAAGTATAGGTGATGTGACCACCGTGGTGGTGGTCGCATCTTAATTCGGATTGTGGGGAGGCAGCCTCATAGGCTGCCGGTCCCAAATCCGAAACAATGGCGGAGAGACTGAAGTCCGTCCGCCATCGTAATGAGCCCCAAGTTACTACACCTTACAAACAGATTCCAAAACTGGTTAACTCTTGAGTACAGCCTAATAGTTGACATTCCCTGGATGCCTTCATATATGGATGGTGAATAACAGCAAATCTGTTACAGTAGGGTTCGGAAGACAGGAAGTGATCAAGCTCTCCTACCTGAAGGGGGATTTGGGTTATCAATTTTGAATGTCGATTACCTTTGCAAGTTTACATTTTGATCTCAAATACTACTAATGATGGCAAAATTAATATTTGACTGAACATTGAATTTTTGTATGTGCTGCTTGCACATTGAGTTATGAGCTGTGTTTACTGATCTGTAGCTACCCTTCCCTCCAAGAGAGGCTTGACTGCTCATGCTAAGCTACCAAGAATCAGGTGCAGAAGGACGTGCTTGAAGCAGTTGAGCACGATCCATAGTAGGGTGGGCCCCAGACATCAGGAGTACAAGGCCTCATCTACCTCAGTTGAGCACAGTAATTCCTGCGTGGCCCATGGCCCTTTAAACGGGGTTCAGATATCTGGGTGTGTGAGCACATGGTACTCCTATACCAATAAGGTGAATGATTGAATATTCATTGTTGGCGTCTGTGAAATTAATACTTTGCATGTGTGGCACATTAGGCTACACAGAATGACAGGCCATTCAGTAAATTATATCAATGTTGTGATGATAGTACTTCCCTCCACCTAACAACATAAAATGCCCATTACACAGGCACCCTAGCCCTTTGTGGCAGCTATTACTCTGTTGGTGCAATATTTCATTTATTGTAACACCACTATAAGGTACCTAAAAGAAATATTGAATCATTGTAAAGTTAGATTTGATGTCTGTCATGAAAAATGATATGCAGTGTATCAATAAAATGCATACCAATGCACTTGCGTGGACAAATTGCAAGATGCGTAGTGTATAAAATGGTTTGTGAGGCCCCTGCATGGAAAAATAGCAAGGTTTGCAGTGTATACAATGTTTTGCAAGGTCCGTGCATTGCAAAATAGCAAGGTGCATAGTGCAAAAAGATGCTTTGCGAGGCCACTGCGTGGCCAAATAGCAAGGTGCATACAGTACAAAATGCTTTTCTTGGCTTTGCACCTGGAAAACATGATGCAATGTAACACAAATTGGGTGGATACACCCAGGAAATGATGCAACAGAAGTGGCACCATGTCAGGAAAATTCAGAAATTTACTTTAGCTTTTTCTTAGTGTTTGGTGGTTGTTTGTTCTGTCTGTGGGTGTTTTGAAGATTTTGGAGAGCATTGTGATGTGTACAGATTGTCAGTTGTGTCCAGTTTGTCCCTTCTTTGTATATCAGTGTTGGTAGTATCTTCTTTGTTTGTCTATAATTGTGTAAATTTGTGAAAATTGTAATTGTCAGTCTGTTTGTGGGGTTTTGGATTGTATTAATTGTAGGTTTGAGCTGGAGTGTTAGGGGTAGTGTTAGACCCAGCAGTTTCTGGCTGGCTGGGACAGTCCAAAGCCAGACAGAATCCACCATCCTAGATAGTATGAGTATGATACAGTTGTCCAATAACTTGTGCTCACCCTTTGCTAGCTTGGCACAGAGTAGGCAGGCTTTTCCTCAGTGTCAAAGTGAAAAGCATTAGCACAGCACCGCCCTCACAACACACTGTACACTACAAAAAGACTCACACCGTCTGTATAAAACACTGGTATTTGTATTACACACACATTGAATCCTATTAGCAGCAGAACTGTATACACCTATATCTACCTGTCATAGGAATGCACTTGCTCCGTTATCCCCTCAGCCTCAAAAGTGATATAAACCCATGTGCATACTTTCCCGAGGTATCCACCATCCAAGCTATCCCTCCCACATCAACATGACAGAATATGTATGCAGGCTTGTTCAGAGGCATTCTACTTTCCTTCTATCTCTTTAGCATCAAACACAACATTTCCAAATATCGCATACCCCATACTGCTTCTAATGGTCAAGAAATCACAGGTCTTCCATACACCTTGTGACCCAGCCCCGCAGCCACTCAAACTACACCAGCCAACGATACACGTTGTACCCACCGGAGACACTTTGATTCAGTCGTCGGGACCACCTAAAGCGCAAGGAAACAGTTACTTGGTTTCGTCCATCCAGATAAGGCCATCAAGGCACACGGCTGCACTTTCACGAGTGCGGGATCACTATCTCCTCATAGGAAAAAGATTGTGACACCGGAAGCTGGCGCTCTCCAAGTTGTAGAAATGTCCCCCCCTCCAGGTGGAGGTGCGAGCTGAAGTTGCTCCAGGCATCCAGCCGTGGGTGCACACAAGGCCCAATGAGACACCTCAGGTCCAGGCATGATGTCACCAACAACAAGGTACCCTGTGGCGTGGGTTGGGGGAGAGAGAGCCGGCAACCTCAGACTGAGACCGCAATGTCAGGCACTATTGTCCTGATATGGGGGTCAGAGACAGTCCAGGCTTCTTTCTTGGGTCCCACAGAAATGGCAAACATCCCCCAACACCCCTCAGACACCACACACTATGAAGTGCAATCTAGCACAGGTTTCCAGTTATAAGTTTGGGTCACTGAGACTCAGCAAACGTCCCTAGCACTCCTCAAACTCCTCATGTTATGGGACCAATGATGGGCCACTGATCTCTACGAGCACACTCCTCTGCACAGTGTGATTACTGCATATGTCACGACGATCCTTGTCCGAAAGAATGATAACTTCCACCCATTTCCGCCACACCCTGCACTGCCCTTACAATCTCGTGGCAACGAGGAGATTCTTTCTGTCCCTGGGATCTCTTGGACAGAAGGCCAGCCAGCCAGCCCTTGGAGAGTGCTTAGGGCCCCGGGACACACCAGGAGGCGATAGACTGTAGGCCAGTAACATCCAGGCAAAAATCCACCAAGTGATAGTCCCCTTAATGGAGCACACCAAGCCCTTGGCCACCACACGTCTGCGGATAATCCAGTTGCAGTCCTTCCTGCCACAATGGCTTCTCTTGTTGATGTCCCAGCATCGACCCAGTGTAGAATGGTTCCAATCCCTCAGAGCTCCAATAGTTATACCCACAATGACCTTGGAAGATACGATCAATTCAATAGGCTACCATTGAAATGTACAGGCCCCTTCTATTTTATTTTTAAACTTATTTTATTCATTTTCTTCAAGTTAACAAAAGATACATTTATACAGCAGGATGATATATATGTATATTCGGAAGGCAGAAAGTGGCTATTGTGTAACATTTTGTCCAGGGTGAATGATTACACTCATGAATTATTCCATACATTGTCTGTTCCAGCCCTGCGCAGGCGGGCAGTATGTTTGTTCCCTGCTGGTGCATTTAAATGCTTACAATTCTTGATGAGAATGATATAAAAAGAAAAACAAAACATTAAAACTATCCCCCCTACCCCCAGCTGACAAGCATGAAAACTAAAGTAGAAAGAGAAGGAAAGACTGGTTTGTGTGGGCTGGTCACAGCCCACACAACAAAACCAGGGTGTGAGCTGCTGTGTGGAAATATTTAATGTTGGTATGTGAAAGGAAAGTCGTTATTAATTGTTAGGGTGGCTTCCGGGGTTGAAAGTGTCAGCAGATTTAAAAGACATCAATATGGTGTCCCAGCACATAGCAATAGGGTTCTTTCTTAGCCCTCTATGTTCTTCTCTGCGACTAGCTCCACTTTCTGCTAGTCCCCATTTTTCAACTTCTTACCTCCAGCTGTGTAATGTAGGGGCTGATGATGATTTCCATCTTCTCGTGATACCCCGTTTTGCTAATGTAAGAGCCAGGTCTGCAAATTTGACCTGCACTGCATGACCTTTTTGTCTTCGATATAGTCCTAATATACATGCCTCCGCTGTCCACACTTCTATATCCCCCAACACTTCCTCTAGGGCAGTGGATATCCCTCCCCAGTATCCTCGCAATCCAGCACAAGACCATATTATATGAACGAGATCTGCGTCCGGTTCAGGACATCTGGGGCATGACGCCGTGGCGTTGGGGTAAATGGAATGTAATTTATGTGGTGTTAGGTATGCCCTTTGGGTTATCATATATTGAATGAATTTGAAACTCGTGTTTTGTGACACTCATTTTGGATATTCCAGTATTGTTTTCCACTCTTTATCAAGGAGTGGTCTGTTAAGGTCTTGTTCCCATTTGTTGCGTATTGGACTCAATGGGGATGGTTGGTGTGTGCGTATCCCGAGATAGAACCAGTGTGTGAGATGGGCACCTGTTCCCATAAGGTACATCAAATAGACTAATGCATTCGTTGTGTGTTCTGCTCCTTGCGGAGCCCAGTTCCTCTTTATATAGGCTACCAGGTTTGCGTGTGTTAAAAACAGTGTACCCTTGACCCCTCTTTCATTTAAGAAATCTGTGTGTGTTAGAAGTGTCCCTTCTCCGAAAAGGTCTCCTACTGTGCTAACTCCGACTTGTGTCCAGGATTCTAACTGACGGTGTGATAAAGTTCCTGTATTGGTGGGCATGCCCAGCAATGGTATTTTGGGGGCATATGTTGGGGTGCTTCTAGTGTATTTAAGTGCTCGTTTCCAATATATTATTGCAATCTTAAGCAACGTTTGAGACGAGGGCGGAATCATGCTACCGGGACATAGTAATTTATGTAAACTACCTTGTGCGAGCATTTGCTGTGTATAAGCTATTTCCTGTAAATTTCGACCTGTCAGCCAATATGAGAGCCATTACAGTTGTGCTGAAAGGCAGTAAGGCGTAGAAGTCCGGGGCTCCCATCCCTCCTGCATCGGACAGTAGCTGCAGTTTTATTAAACTCAATCGTTGTCGACCAGCGCCCCATATTAAACTAATTAGTAATGTGTTCAATGTTTTAAAAATACTTTGGGTGAACACTACTGGAAGGTTCATGAAAAAATAGAGTAAGTGCGGAAGCATTACCATTTTAGATATTGCTAGTATTCCAGCTACCGAAAGGGGTAAAGACTTCCAGAACATGATTTGGGCCCTTATTGAGTTTATTGCTTTCTGCAGATTCCCGTCAATAAGATCTTGTCAGTTCCTGTATATTTGTATTCTCAAATATCTAAATATAGTGTGCGCTATTGTTATGTTTCGGTTTCCAAAAGATATAGTTTGTATGTCGGTATCGCTGCCAAAGGGGAATGCATATGATTTTTCGTAATTTGTGGCCAAACCTGCAACGGACTCAAAGTGTGTAAATATTTGAGCTGTGTTTGTCAAATTATTCTGTAGTCTTCTGGTATACAGTATGATGTCGTCAGTATAAAGTGATACTGCGTGGTGTGTACGATTGAGCGTGATATCCCAACCAGCTGACTCCGCACGCAAGTTGTGAGTTAAGGGTTCTAATGCAAGCATGAATAATGTAGGCGATAGGGGCAGTCTTGTCTTTTGCCTCTCTGTATATGAAAGGGACGTGATATATGTGACCCGGTGCGCACCCTAGCAGTTGGGAGGTGATAAAGTATTTGAATCCATTTAGTGTATTCCTGGGGGATTCCAAATTTCCGCAGTACAGTTAACATGTATTCCCAGCCTAAGGTGTCAATTGCTTGGGTGATATCTAGTGAAATACATCCCGCCTCTAGCATTTCCGTTGCACAGGAAAACAGTATGTTACATAGTCTACGAATATTGAGGTACGTGTTATGCGTCGGGACAAAGTCACATTGATCAATATGGACTAGTTTCGTTAAGAGGGGTTGCAGTCGATTTGCTAAAATTTTGCTTAGAATCTTGTATTCTATGTTCAATGAGGAGAGTGGGCGATATGCAGCAAATTTAGTGTGGTCTCTTCCAGGTGTGGGAAGTGAGGTTATCAGGGCTTGTGCTGTGGAGGGAAGTAATGTGCCCGTCTCATACGCTCCTTCATATAGTTTTTTGAGCCGGGGGGTCAAGTGCTGCATGTAAGTGGTTTAGAATTCTGCTGGCAGGCGTCTAGGCCTGGGGTTTTATTTTTAGGAAGGCCCTTAATTGCTGCATTTATTTCCGCTGTTGTGATAGGATTAGCCAACATTTTTCGTGCCTCTTCAGTTATTTGGGGTAGTTCCACTGCATCCAGAAAAGCATGGAGCTCCTGCGGATCTACTGGTTGTGGGGACGTGTAGAGTGCTTGGTAGTGGTTGTAAAAGGCCTCGTTAATATCCGGTTGTGTGGTTACTCAGGTGTTGTGTGAAGTTATGATTTCTATTATTGGTGTTGTAGGGGGGCATTTCTGAGGTTACGCACCAGCAGTTTGCCTGATCTGTCCGCTTCCGTGTGCACTTTGTACATATAGGCGCGATGGTCTATGATGCGTAATTGATCCAATAATCAATAGTTCTGCATATTTTATGCCAGCTTCATGGAGCTCTAGTTTTACATCAGACCTCGAGTGTACCTAATTTTTCTTTGACCTGTTTTAATTCTCTATTGATCTGTTGACGGCGTTAGTATTGATGGCGGCGCCATGCAGCACTACCTTAAATGCCTCCCATTCCGTTTCAACCGAAGAGGCCGTGCCGGCGTTCTCAGTGAAATAGTTTGTGATAGAGGAAGCTAGTGCATCCCTGAATACCCCATCCTCTAGGGTTCAAGCTCCATGTGGGTACCAGAGAGGGAACCCGTCCCCACTCTATTGTAATTACTAGTGCGCTATGATCCGATATCGTTTTGCCTACATAGGTGGCACATGTGATTTGCGTTAATAGTGATGCGCTACAAAAAATATGATCAATTCTAGTATGTAGATCATGTGCAGGTGAATAAAAAGAATATTCTCGCATCTCCGTATTGTGACTGTGCCATATTTTCCCTCAGGGACCAACCCTGTGTCCAATTTTGCAACAGTTTAGATAATCGTGTTGTGTGAGCTCCGATGAGAGGAGGGTGAGATCGGTCCAGTGTGATGTCTAGGGCTGCATTGTAATCGCCACCTAATATCCAGGGATAGTCGGTCCAGTCTGCAAGTGCGGAATTCACCTGAGCATAGAAAGGTTCTTGATCTGAGTTAGGGGCGTGCAAACTTCCTATTACTACGGGGCTACCATCTAGTGTGCCCCATAGTGCAACATATCTACCTTCTTTGTCTATTCGCTTTTCATGCATTACAAATGGAACTCCTGATCGTATCCACACAGCCGTTCCCCGGGCAAAAGCTGAATAGGTTGTGCTATATATCTGTCCTCTCCATTTCTTTTGTAGCTTAGTGGCCTCTACTGTTGTTAAATGTGTCTCTTGTAGTAGCACTATTTGTGATTTACGTCGAATCAACTGAGCATGTATTCTATGCCTTTGGTGTGGTGATCCCATTCCCTGTATATTCCAAGTGAGACAATTATAGTGTTGTGTTGATTCTATGTGTGTCGCTATTGTGAAACAATATTGATCAGTCGATTCTAAAAATAAACAAGTTAGGGCCCGTCAGCTTCCCTGCAAAACTACCCAATACTCGGTCCAACCTCTGAACTTTGTTCGACCAAACTTTATAAACAATCCCTGTTTAATGTACACATATAAGGAGTGCTATTGCAATAGGGGTCATGGTTGATTTGCGATACATGGGCTCTCAAAAGGTTCCAATAGGTTTTCTCAAGAGGGGTGCAGGCCCCCGCCCCAGGTACCCGTCCAACTCCCGCCAGATGCCAGTGTTCAAGTCTTGGGGCCATGGAATACAGTTCCTCTGCAAGGGGCCAATTTAGTCCTCATATTACATGTGGTCTTCCTGTGGTCTGTTTTTACAACAGTCTTACCTTAGTCCCCGGCGGGCCACTGTTTGTCCCGTCAGATCACGCCGCACAGCAATTCAGTGCATGTGTGTCTCACCTCCGCAAGGAATGGAGGCCGGATAGTTTCATGATGATCTGCATTGATCTTAGGTAGCAGCCCACCTCTCAGCTCCTGGAGGCTGTAATCTCGGGGGATAGTCAGGGCCATATGGATTCACATTTGTCAGGTTCTCAGTTAAGCAAGTTGTTTATCGTCTGTGAAGATATAGATGAAAAAAGCAATTGGCTGTTGTCCGGCTCCGATTGTGCTGTATCACCAGTGGAGGATTCATCATCTGTAATTACTCTTGTCTCTCTGAATGTGGCTACGGATATTATAGCCCGTCGCTGCCCTTCTAGCACTTGTTCTGGTGTCGAAGTCGAGTCTTATTTATGTCTTTTGGTTCTCTGGTGTCAGTGTTGTGGCTGCCTTCTTCTGGGTTGTGATTCTTCATTCTGTCGATGAGCCGAACTGATGGGCAGGTCGAGGAAAGTATGTTCGAGCCACTCCCACGCTTCATCTGGAGTGTAAAAAAAAACACTTTTTTGGTTGTGCAGGATTTTGAGTTTAGCTGGATACAGAAGGGCATATTTCAGATTTATAGTTTATAGATGTTGCTTGATCCCTTGATATGATGCTCTTTTCTTCTGAACTTGGAGCGTCTAATCGAGAAACAGCGAGATACGTACGTTGTCCTTCATGATCGGTGTTTTTTTCATGCCACTTGTAGGATCTGGTTACGATCTCTATTGTTAAGCACCCTGGCCACCATAGGGCGAGGTGGAGCACCAGGTACCCTTCTCCGTATGGGGACTCTGTGGGTCCTCTCAACGCAGAAGGTTTCTGTCTCCTTCCTGCTGGCATCAGGGATCACAGCCATGACTCAATAAACAGTGCTGCATTTTGGCCTTCCGAGTTTTCCGGCATCCCAATAATGTGAACATTATTGCGCGCAATCGTCCTTCTGCGGCCTCCACCCATTCTTGTAGAGTTGTGATCTGGTGCTGTAAGCGTTCTAGTGTAGAAAAGTGTTCTTTCTGCTTCGGGACCAGTTCTTGGACTGCTACTTTATTGGCATTCACTTTGTCTGCAAGTTTTTTGTGGTCATCCCTGATTAGTACGACTTCTGCGGTTAGTGATCCCAGTTGTTGTTCCATTAATGTACGGGATTGTCGTATTTCTTGTAGAATAAGGTCTAGTTTGTCCGGCTGTGAGTTCTCCATGGTAGGGGGGACTGCGTTCATAGATGCGGTGGTGGAAGGGACATTGGTGTCCTCGGTGTCTTGATTTTTCCCCTTAGTGCGTCCCATTGTGATCCAACACTTATGATTCATCGTAATGCAGCTGTTAGTTAATGAAATTGGGTTGCGGGGTCGTTATCTGGTATACTTCTTCTCTGGGAGTCAGCAGTGTCGTTTTTGTGCTCCAGATCCCTATATGCAAGTACGTTTTCAGTTATGCCACCCAATTTAAATCGCCTCGAGGATCAGCAACGTTGTACACCCCACGGGGGATCTTTTCTGGAGCAGCCGGTAGTTATCAGCATTTCCTGTATGTCCTTTAACGTGCCCGGCTACAGTTAATTTTCGGGACAGTGAATGTGGGGTCTATGGTCGGTGGTGAGTGAGAGGAGCCATTGCAAATACAGGAGTTCCCTGGAGGTGTCGGAGTGACTTGGGGGAATTACCACAGTGCCCGCTTCTCGAAGAGATCCCCTTCCCCCCAGCTGGTGGACGCTCTTTATTATTCTTTGTTTCCCAACAGTCGGAGGAGGAGGCCCCAGAGGCTAGGCCCCTCATATAATAATTAGGCCACTCACTTACCAATCGGGAAGCTCAGTGTGGTCACGCCAGTGTAGTTCGGCTCAGATCAACATTCCCAGCCAGGTCTGTAGCGAGC
The DNA here is from genome assembly GCA_963921515.1 of Calotriton arnoldi. Classification (NCBI taxonomy): domain Eukaryota; kingdom Metazoa; phylum Chordata; class Amphibia; order Caudata; family Salamandridae; genus Calotriton; species Calotriton arnoldi. Next base: position 1,158,747 of record CAWUFW010003281.1, on the reverse strand, counting down.
CGGCTCCTCGTCAGCGCTCTCACCGTCAGAGGCACCCCCCTCCTGGCGTTACAATGTTTCTCTGTTCCGCCCATCTGAAAGAGTCCAATCACGCCTTGGAAGCAAGCCGCTGGCGGAGGTTCGCGGCAAACGACACGTCACCCTCCAATTTCTCTCAAGATTATCGCAGAGGTATGCGCGCTGGGTGGGAGGACAGCGATTCATGGGTCTCTCTGCTGTTTCGGTATGAGACCGGTGCTTTCTCCGTATCAGTGGGAGGTGGGATCCGCCATTTTGAATCCTTCTCAGCATTTACTTATTACCGTGGGAGCGGGTGTGAGAGTTTGACACCGCCAAAGAGTATATTCATTTCTTAGGGTGTAGTAGATGTCCATGCTAGTTAGCGGCGGCCGATGTCGTGCATTTTCAAGTGTTATTGAAGGGGTGTTGGGTCCCAAGACGGGAGCTCCGCAGTTATGCATCCGCCATGATCAGCGGTTAGCCTCGCCCCCATTGAGGCCCCTTCTAAATGTAGTCCTGTCTGCCATCCTACTCCGGAAGGCTTGATTAATATCTTTAGGGGGGCCAGGGCCCTGCCCCTTGCAATGCAGGTGCCAATTCCACTCTCTCTTATCGGTCTCAGGAAGGCCCCTCAAAATCAGAGGTCTGCAGTTTCCCTTGAGTGCCCCTAGTTTATGGCCATCTATCAGGAATGCACAAATGCAGCTGTCCCCCCATAACTCAGAAGTGGTTTGGAGACTGGCTGACAGGCACACAGAGAGCCACGAGCATAGAAATGCCCATTTTCCCCAAATGGCATTTCCACATTAGTAATGTCAAATCCACTCTCACTACCGGAGAGGTTTTGCCAATACTAATCCACCATACTGCTACTCTTCTACACATAGGAAATACAGCTCAATAGCCTTTCCACAGATCCCCAATGTTAATCAATGCAAGAAGCAGGCCTCACAGTACTGAACACACCATCCAGTGTCATTCGCTACATGCCGTAGCTCACACATGTTTGCCCTACCTCTTCCCTATGTGGCACCCTGCCCCCAAGGAGTACTCCTATGTAGCAAGAGACATGCAGAACTTTGGCAAGTAACTTTTAAATGCCTAGCTAAGTAGCAGTAACCTGCGCACCCTGGCCCATTATGGCAAGCTTGTGGTACGTTTGAAAAGATACCTCTACTGGTGGCACAACCAGTGCTGCAGGCCCATGAAGTAGCATTTGAGTTACATGCCCTAGGTACATGTCTTACCACTGGACAAGGGACTTACAGTTAACTCTAATCAGTCAATCATGTATACGCCAATCACCAGTAAGGCAAAAAGTTGAGGGAAAGTAATACTATGAATTATTTATTTGACAATGAATGATTTTAATTGTGTAAATATTTTTTTTGTTTAATTTAGGTGTAGGTTATGGGGCTTATAGGTGCAAATGGTGGGAAGTTAATTAATGTTAATAAATTAATATTTCGTTTTTTAAAAATGATATTTAATTGATAATTAATTTTGTTAATTGCGTTAAACATTTTTTGTTTTAGAATTTATATGTGGGTTGTGGGTTTTGTAGGTTTTTGGGGTGGGAAGTAAATTAATTTAAAGTAATTAATAACAATTTTTTTAATTATTAATATTTAGATAATTATGTTAATTGTGTAAATAGCTTTTGTTAAATTTAATGAGTGTATTGTGTTTTTTGCGGGGGTATATTGTGGGAAGTACACTCCACAACTCCGGACCAGCCTACCTCAACAGACGACTCAGCTTCTACACCCCCACCCGCCAGCTCCGCTCGACCAGCCTCGCCCTCGCCACAGTCCCCCGCATCCGGAAAACGACCGCCGGCGGCAGATCCTTCTCCCACCTCGCCGCCAAGACCTGGAACACCCTCCCCACCAACCTCCGACAGACCCAAGACCTACTGGCCTTCAGAAGACTCCTCAAGACCTGGCTCTTCGATCAGTAGCAGCACCACCCCCCTCTTCCCCCAGCGCCTTGAGACCCTCGCGGGTATGTAGTGCGCTTTATAAGTGACATGATTGATTGATTGATTGATTGATGATCACTAATTATTAATTAATATTTAATTGATAATTGGTTTGATGATAAATATTTATATTAATAGTGTAAATATATATATGTTTTATTTCATTTTTTGGTGCATTTTCAGAGTTTTGTAGGGATATACAGTGGAAAGTAACTAAATTAAATGTATGTAATCATTTTTAATAAAAAATACTTTTTAAATAAAAAAGTTATTTGTATGAAAATTATGTTTGTATTTTATTTATAATAATATTTTTAGGTATTTGTGTTATGTATTTAACATTGTAATATGTTTTTACATTTTTGATAGTAAATGTATTTGTATATTTCTTTCTACATATTTATATATTTTTATTTAATTTGTTTTTAAAGTAAATTATTTTGTTCAAGATATTTTGTTGCATTTTATTCTTGCACTGACTGGAGTGCGAAAAATAAAATGTACCCCTCCACTATCCAATACTTTCCCTACTGTTGTACTGGCTGGAGTGGGAACAGTAAATTTTACCCCGCCACAATCCAACACTTCCCCTACTGTTGTTCTGGCTGGAGTCGTAATAGTAAATGTTATCCCTCCTCTAGCCAACACTTTCCCTACTGTTGCACTCATTGGAGTGGGAATAGTAAATCTTACCCGTCCGCTATCCAACACTTTCCCTACTGTTGTACTGACTATAGTGGGAATACTAAATTGTACCCGTCTGCAATCCAACACTTTCCCTACTGTTGTATTTATTGGAGAGGGGATAGTAAATGTTATCCCTCCGCTACCCAACACTTTCCCTACTGTTGCACTGGCTGGTATGGGAATAGTACATTTTACCCCTTCACTATCAAACACTTTCCCTACTGTTGTACTTACTGGAGTGGGAATAGTACATTTTAGCCCGCCACAATCCAACACTTTCCTTACAGTTGTACTGGTTGGAGTGGGAATAGTAAATTTTACCCCTCCGCTATCGGACACTTTCTCTACAGTTGTTCTCTTTTTAAAGATTATATTTTATGTTATATTATAATATTGAATAATTTTGAAATTAGAATATAAATTAAAATTATTAGTTTAAAATGTGGTATTTAAGTATATATATATATATATATATATATATATATATATATATATATATATATATATATTTATATATATTATCTACTGGCGGTCGCCAGTAGATAGTTATAGTTAGGACCTATTTTCCATAGGAAATCCGCGACATTCTATTTGAAATAACTCTCTTGCCGGTTGACGTATCTTTGCGAAATTTTCAAACTTTGTGGGGCGCTCCGGTCCGCTCCTACCCTGAAAGTCTCGGGGGGATTCGTCAAGCGGGGGCTGAGAAAAAAGGGGGGTCCCAAAACGCGTTTTCCCCATTCATTTTCCCATAGGAAACTTTAGACACGGCTACAGCCCGAACTGCTGAACGGAATTACACCAAATTTGGCAAAGAGGTAGTTCTTGGTTCAGAAAGAACCCTTTTTGTTAAATGGTGTAAATCCGTTCAGTAGTTCCTGAGAAATTCACAATTAAAATCACATATATATCTATGGCCGGGTCGGATCCGCGTACCCTCCCGATCACGAGCTGCATGCTAATTGGCTGAAAACACTCCAAATCAGGAAGTGTTGGCAGCCATTTTGTCCCTCGGTAGAACCGAGGGACAGAAACAAGTTTTCAAAGCGCAAAAGGGGGCAGGGTAGAAACACCCTGACCCCTAGGTCTGCTCAGGGGTCCCACAAGGACCCCCTGGGCAGAAAAAGCATTTTTTTTTTAAATCGGCGGGATGTGCTTAGGGTGCGCGGATCCCGCTGAGAAAAAAAAAAGAAACAAGAGCGCAAAACGCACAAAGGGGGCAGGGTAGAAATACCCTAACCCCCTAGGCCAGCTCAGGGGGACCGCCACCCCCGGGGCTTTATTAGAAAAAGTTGCGGGAGGGCTCTGAGACGTCACATATTACATCACTCATGACATGGTCAGTGACATCACTGATGACATCACTGATGACATCTCAAATGACATCACTGATGACATCATCCATGTGATAATTTCATGCATCTTCTCACACCCTAATATAACTTTTGATACACCCACTCTAAATTACAGACTGCCATTCTCAAAACCATAGACACTCCAATGCCAATAACTACATACCAACTCACTGATTCTTAGGTCTACACACACATCCACTCACTCACCCGTACAGTCACTCATACTTACAGTCACTCAGTACAGGACTATCATATGCACTCATACACCTATATAAACACTGACACACCGCCACTCATCCATAGAGGTACTCACACACCTAGTCAGTCGTGCAAAAAATTAATCACACACCCATTTACTCACCTATAGAGTTATACACACACCAGCTCAATAACTCATACAAATACTAGCACATTCTTACGCTCTTATACAATAACTGATACAAGCACACACGCATCCATACAGCCACTCTCACAATCACACACTCTCACGTATAGCCTTTTAAATACTCTAACACACATATATACTTCCTTTTACATATGTAGTTACTCGCACATGTACCACTGAGATATACATTCACTCACTAACACACCCATACACACACTCACCCACCCAAGCAGTCCATCACAGACGCACTCTTCAAATCATGCACCCAGTGAATCACCCACTCACACATCTATGTACAGAGTCGCACACACCCCTCCCACACAAACACTCAGGCACCCATACAGATACTCAGACAACCAATCAATAACTCATATAGACACTCATGTAGCTATTCACAAACCCATGCAGCCACTTACACAGCAACAGACAGATGGATACAGACATTCACCCAGTTTAGTCACTAACCCATGCATTCAGTAACATACGTTTAATCACTCACTTATACAGTTAGTCACGCACCTACTAAATCATCCATTCAGACACTTATACACCCACTCACTCTTCAATACCCCTTTCCCTATATATATTAAACATATTTAAACTTTACAGAAACACACAGTCACTGGATGATGTCATCAGTGATGTATCAGTGATGTCATTTGATATGTCATCAGTGATGTCATCAGTGATGTCACTGACCATGTCATGAGTGATGTAATATGTGACGTCATCAGCAGTGCATTGCGGGGGCGCGAGTTATAGTTAGCTGAACTAACTATAACAGGGGAATTTCACGGGTTTTGTACGAGTGCAATGTCCAAGTAACTATAACTGTCCCTAAAACCTATGGTTTTTTCAGTGAATTTGTAAGGTTTTTTAAATGCTAATTTCTAACTATAACGTGCCTGAAACCTATGGTTTTTTAAGTGAATATATATATATATATACAAAACACACACACCTGAGCCAACTATAACTCGCGCCCCAGCAATGCACTACTGATGACGACACATATTATCATCACTCATGACATGGTCAGTGACATCACTGATGACATCATCCACTTAATATCCGATGCACCTCCTCACACCCTAATATCACCTTTCATACACCCACTCTAAAATACAGACTACCTTTTTTGAAACAATAGACACACCAATACCAGTTAGTACATACCCACTCACTAATTTATACGTCTACACACATGCACTCACTCACCCACACATGCACTCACTCACCCATACATTCACTCATACACGCAGTCACTCATCAATACAGCTACTGATATATGCACTCATAAACCCATAGACACACACACCGCCACTCACCCATAGACTTTCTCACACACCTAGTCAGTTACCCAAAGAATAAATCACACTGTCATTTACTCACCTATGCAGTTATACACACACCACCTCACTTATTCATACAGATGGTAATACATACTTACTCTCTTCTACAATCACTGAAACAAGCACCTACTCACCCACATAGGCACTCTCACACTCACTCACACATCGTCACTTATATACTCCAACACTCACGTATACTACCTTTCACATATGCAGTTACTCACCCATATACCACTGAGACATCCATACACTCGCCAACAAAGCCATACGCACACTCACTCACCCACACAGCCTCTCGCAGATGCACTCATGAACCCATACACCCAGTGAATCACCCACTCACACGTCCATGCAGGGAGTCATACCTACCCCCACCCACCCACCCAAACACTCAAGCACCCATCATTAACCCATATAGACACTCATGTGGCTACTCACCAACCCATGCCGCCACTTACACACCAACTGACAGACTGATACAGACATTCACACAGATTAGTCATTCACCCATGCATTCACTAAAACACGTTTTTTCACTCACTTATACAGTCAGTCACGCACCCACTAAATCATCCATTCAGACATATACATATACATACACATATACATATACATACATATATACATATATATGCTTTCTGCAACGGGGCTATAATACTAAAATCATAGATGCAGCTATCCGCAAGTCTAGAAGTTTGGCTAGGGAAGATTTGCTAAACTATAAGGGACATCCACAGCAGTCATCCAATGAGGGTCTAGGGGTTCTCATGGAACCGGTCAGACTTATTCTGACTTTTTCTCGACAGGAAAAACAACTGCGGAGGATCATTCAACGCAATTGGCCTATAGTTAAGGATGACCCGATTATAGGCAGCACTCTCCCCAGATTCCCAGCCATAACATATAGAAAGTCAGCATCCATGGCCCATACCTTAGTTAAGAGCAGTCCAGAGGACCAAGAATCAGGGGGTTGGCTTTCTGCGAGAAAGGGATTTTTTAAATGCTCTAGCTGCAAAGCGTGTCTGTATGGAAGCAATAGAACGTCTTACCGCTCAGCTTTCAATGATAAGCCACATATGATTCAACAACATCTAACATGCAGAACAGACTATGCGGTGTATGTCTTGGAATGCAGTTGCAATCTAGCATACATTGGTAGTACTAAATTGGCGGCACACAAAAGGGTTCTGCAACATACTAGAGGCGATAACCAAAAATGACCCTAGTTATCCGGTGGCCAGACACTTTAAGGAGCAGCATGGGAGCAACCTGAAGCATCTGAAATATTATGTTATAGACACAGTCCCGCCACAAAGGAGAGGGGGAGATCGAGAAGGCAAGCTGAGACGTCTCGAGACTCGCCATATTCTCGAGCTAGATACTAAACAGCCAGGGTGATTAAACACGAGTGAGGATTTGCATACATACTTATAAATATTACTCACTCTGCAAACCCTCACTCAGTGAAGATGTGGGTGTAAGAATAGGTTAATCCCAGATGTCACAGCAGCTCCCTGTTACTACATGAGTCTCCTTAGTCGAATCTGTAGGTCAAAGAAGATAACAGTATTTGAGAGAATTTAGCAATCTTTATTAGTTCAGTGCACGTAAGGGTCTTAGATAATTCAATTATTTTCTTTTACCCGTGTATATTTGATATATAATTGCAATCTGACTATTCACTTATTACCGACAATGAAATTGATTTTAATGATAAGGATGTTTTAAACATATAAAAGCTTTTTTAGGTAATAATCTTTTACTTGGGTTTTAGACAAATGAATTGTATTTATATGACAGTTATATGTATTTATCTATTTATAGCATTTATTTACATATTTATGAGAATATATTTATGATTGTGGGAATCATTTTTCTTGACTCAGGTAATATATTGGGTGTTTGCCCATAGCCTATTTTTGCACATGCTGTCTTTTGCACATGGTTTTATGTTTCCAGAACAACAACTGATGAGATATTATATTATCAATATAATGTTTTTGGCAATTTGATATGACGGTTTTAACCAGCACTAGCACTTTACATAATTTGCACTAGGTGGGGAATATTTAGGTTTTTTATAAGGTACATTTTAGGCACGTTGGCAAAATATCTATAGGAACAGGTATAAGCATAGCTCAATACGGTGATGGATAAAGAAAATGCATTGAAGCAAGAAATTTTGATAATAATTATTCATAATTATTTAAATTGGGAAAACAAGTGCCCTTTGTTTCATGTTTTACTAATCCATCAATTTTAATTGGATAATGATTGTATTTAAAAAGTTGGGGATTTATGCACTAATGCAGGAATTGTAAGGATTTTTCTATGTCTATTACCTGGAAAATATGCACTGGCACTTTAAAAGGGGTTTCACGTAAAGCAACGTTGTCATGTGATCAAGGCAGGGATCTGCCGAAACGCGTTATGGCGATGTGATGGTGTGTAGAATAAACTAACAAATTAGCACTGAACCTGGGTCTGCGCTCGTTCTTTTCCTGGCAAAGGATTTTCAAGGCGAGGATTTGGCACATATATACATATACATACATATATACATATACATACACATACATATACATACATATATATATATATATATATATATATATATGTATATATATATATATATATATATATATATTCACTGAAAAAACCATAAGGTTTTAGGGACAGTTATAGTTAGTTGGACATTGCACTCGTACAAAACCCGTGAAATTCCCCCGTTATAGTTAGTTCAGGTAACTATAACTCGCGCCCCCGCAATGCACTGCTGATGGCGTCACATATTACATCACTCATGACATGGTCAGTGACATCACTGATGACATCACTGATGACATCTCAAATGACATCACTGATGACATCACTGATGACATCATCCAGTGACTGTGTGTTTCTGTAAAGTTTAAATATGTTTAATATATATAGGGAAAGGCGTATTGAAGAATGAGTGGGTGTAGAAGCGCCTGAATGGATGATTTAGTAGGTGCGTGACTGAGTCTATAAGTGAGTGATTAAACGTATCTTACTGGATGCATGGGTGAGTGACTAAACTGTGTGAATGTCTGTATCCGTCTGTCTGTTGTTGTGTAAGCAACTGCATGGGTTTCTGACTAGCTAAATGAGTGTCTATATGGGTTATGGATTGGTTCTCTGAGTATCTGTATGGGTGCCTCAGTGTTTGTGTGGGTGGGGTGTGTGTGACTCTGTGCATAGATGTGTGAGTGGGTGATTCACTGGGTGCATGGTTTCAAGAGTGCGTCTGTGATGGACTGTATGGGTGGGTGAGTGTGTGTATGGGTGTGTTAGTGATTGAATGTATATCTCAGTGGTACATGTGTGAGTAACTACATATGTGAAAGGCAGTATATATGTGTGTTGGAGTATATAAATGGCTATAAGTGAGAGTGTGTGATTGTGAGAGTGGCTATATGGATGAGTGTGTACTTGCATCAGTGATTGCATAGGAGCGTAAAAATGTGCTAGTATTTTTATGAGTAAGTGAGCTGGTGTGTATAACTGTATAGGTGAGTAAATTGGAGTGTGATTAATTATTTGCATGACTGACTAGGTGTGTGAGTACCTCTATGGATGAGTTGCGTTGTGTGAGTGTTTATATAGGTGTATGAGTGCATATGATAGTCCTGTACTGAGTGACTGTAAGTATGAGTGACTGTACGGGTGAGTGAGTAGATGTGTGTGTGTAGACCTAAGAATCAGTGAGTGGGTATGTACTTATTGGTATTGGAGTGTGTATGGTTTTGAGAATGGCAGTCTGTAATGTAGAGTGGGTGTATCAAAACTTATATTAGGGTGTGAGAAGATGCATTAAATTCTCACATGGATGATGTCATCAGTGATGTCATCAGTGATGTCATTTGAGATGTCAAAAGTGATGTCATCAGTGATGTCACTGACCATGTCATGAGTGATGTAATATGTGACGTCATCAGCAGTGCATTGCGGGGCGCGAGTTATAGTTACCTGAACTAACTATAACGGGGAATTTCACGGGTTTTGTACGAGTGCAATGTCCAACTAACTATAACTGTCCCTAAAACCTTATGGTTTTTCAGTGAATTTCTAAGGTTTTTTAAATGCTAATTTCTAACTATAACGTGCCTGAAACCTATGGTTTTTTCAGTGAATTTCAAAGGTTTTTAAATGCTAATTTCTAACTATAACGTGTCTGAAACCTATGGTTTTTTCAGTGAATTTCAAAGGTTTTTAAATGCTAATTCCTAACTATAACATGTCTGAAACCTACGGTTTTTTCTGTGAATTTCATAGGTTTTGTAAATGACAATTTTTAAATGTATTAATTGTTATATTTATTTTTTTCATACTGATTTACTACATTTTTAGAAACAATTTTTTTTACATATTTTATTTTTTTAATTACATTGTAATTACATTATACATTACAAAAATACTTTCTCAGAATGAATTACTTTAGTTTAAATACTTTGCACATAGGCAATAGACTTTTAAGTACAGTAGTTCAAAGTCAAAGTCAAAAAGCTTTATTCGGTGTAAATACAACAAACACCATAAAAGCATGCTAATACACATACACATTTATACATCATACTTAATATTCAAAATTTAAAATTGATTCTACAAATTAGATTTTACATAAAAATTAATTCAATTATAAAAATTATTAAAATATCAGTGCATGAATAGATCATAATACGTTAGTACGGCATCCACAATATGTGCAATAAAGTGCTAATACATTCAAATCCATCTAAAGTTAATAAAGTGTCAATGCATGGAGAGTTCTTGGTACAGAATACATGCTACCACAATATAAGTGATAAAGTGCTAGTGCTTATAAATGCATATATGTAAACATATATAATATTATACAATTAATAATCTTGTTCTTCATATAATAATGCGTCCAAATGTACAAGTTCTTTTCTTTTCCCAATTGAAAGTTGTATATAACGTATAACAGAACTTATTACTTTTATATTATCCTGGCTACAAACAAAGTCAAACGCATTTTTATAACTATAAAGTGTATTTCTTAAAAAAGGGGTTTTAAAATTGATTTCCGGATACCCATATAAAAAGGACAAAAGAGTATAAAATGCATAGTTGATTGTGAAGTTTTACCATCACATGGGCAAGGTGGTAACATGCGACACCATTTTTCAGTACTTGGAAAGGCAATTAAACGGTGTAAAGTGCCCAGCCTTAACCTAGTCAAATAGAATCTGTGTTGGGTATTCCTTACTAATGTCAAATATGGCTGAATACCCCTTGTAGGTGGACCTTCACAATAGCTAGCTACAGTTTTTTTTTGATATCAGCACTTTCCCTTTCCTGCTCCATTACAGTTAAGTATTTTAATTTCAAATCATTTTTGGAAAAGGCCTGTATTGTAGTGGGATTGTTTTTAACAATCTCAACTTTACATTTCATTAAAAGTTTAAAAATATGCTCCAACCAGGGTATTTTGGAACTATGGTCAAGGGCTAGGCAGTCCATTATTAAATCCCTTGTGAACTTAGTTTCTTCCTTTGCCCAAAGCCCTCGCCAAAATGTGAGACCTACCATATTTATTGTATCACATAAATATGGTACAAATAACTCTTTATGTACAATAGCGTTCGCAGTAGCACTAGGGACCGCCAACAGCCTTTTTAAAAACGTATTCTCCTTTATTTGTAATGCAGCCGTATTTGTTCTCCCCCATATCGCTGCACCATAGCATACTCCTGAAACACACTTGCTCTTATACAACGATAAAATTTCCAATATGGGTTTGTTTCCTATTTTTGCCGCAAATTTAAATATACCCTCTGTGATTCTTACAAATTTCATTTTACATAATTCAATGTGCTTTTCCCAAGAACCATTGTTGCAGAACAACATCCCTAAATACGAAAAGGTAGATACTCTATTAATAAAAACCCCACCCACATGATGTTGTCTATGCTTTAGCTTTTTCCCCCACATGTCATTACAAAAGTTTTCTTTAAATTTAACTGCAGATCAATGTCCTTCATATATAGGGCAAAGTTTTCTATCAAAATTTGCAGGCCATTTGCAGTCCTGGACATTAAAACAGCATCATCTGCATAAATACTTTGCAAATAGGCAATAGACTTTTAAGTACAGTAGTTACAGTTGTTGCAATGGGCAACACATTTTCAAACACTGCAACATTCAGCTCAATGTGAATTTCTAGTTAAATGCAATTAGTTACTTTATGGATTACTTTTCTAACCACAGGACTGGATCCTAGATTCAGTCCTGGGACATCTCCTGTAAACAGTTGAGTAAAAGCGTTTTGGTTACAGTAGTGATTTTTAAGGAATATTATTGTATTTTAAAAGTTGACACTTAGAAACTTTTTCTCATAGAATCACCAATGTTATCCTATGGAAGGAAATTCACTTAGCAGGTAAAAACTGTTATCGTTACTTTTTCTTACTCAGTGTTGGATCCTGGATCCAGCACTGGTGCATCTCCTGTAAACAGTTGAAAGAATGCGTTTAAGTCATACAGGCGATTTTTAAGGAATATTTGTAGTTTGTGAAAATCGACACTTTGAAACTTTTCTGCTGAAAACCAGACAATGGATTCCTGAGAAGAAAATATAAGTTACTGGTAAGTACGGTTAAAATTACTTTTTAGGGTCAGTGCTGGGCTAAAAGATGCAGCACTGGGTTCTCTCCTGATAACAGGTGAGTAAATTGGAATTCGTACTTTGGTTGATTTTAGAGGAATATTATAAAGTTCCAAAACTCCACACTTAGAAGAATTTCCAAGTGAAACCAGTCAATGTTAGCCTATGAAGGAAATTCAAGTTACCGGTAAGTACGGTTAAAATTACTTTTGAGGATCAGTACTGGGCTGAAAGATGCAGCACTGAGGTCTCTCCTGATAACAGGTGAGTAAATCGGAATTCGTATTTCGGCTGATTTTAGAGGAATATTTTAAAGTTCCAAAACTCCACACTTAGAAGAATTTCCAAGTGAAACCAGTCAATGTTAGCCTATGAAGGAAATTCAAGTTACTGGTAAGTACGGTTAAAATTACTTTTGAGGATCAGTACTGGGCTGAAAGATGCAGCACTGAGGTCTCTCCTGATAACAGGTGAGTAAATCGGAATTCGTATTTCGGCTGATTTTAGAGGAATATTTGTATGTTTCAAAAATCAACACTTAGAAACTTTTTCAGCAAAAAGCAGGCAATGATATCCTATGGAAGGAAATTCAAGTTACTGGTAAGTACGGTTAAAATTACTTTTCAGGATTAGTACTGGGCTGAAAGATGCAGCACTGAGGTCTCTCCTGATAACAGGTGAGTAAATCAGAATTCGTAGGTCGGCAGATTTTATAGGAATATTTGCACAATGGTGAAGGGAGTGGGCGGGGCCTGAGGTGACATCTGTGCAAACGCGCCCTGTGGCGCGTTTTAAGTTGGGGGATTAAGTCCCCTTGAATCATGAGGGTCCCTAGGGGCCAACTAGCCCACCAGGAACCTCCAGTATGCGCCAGGGGCTGCGTTGCAGAGACGTGTAGAGAGGCCACACCCCTTTTACACCTCTCTGCAACGCAGCTCTGTGCGCTTTCTGGATGTACCTGTTGGGCTAGTTGGCCCCAGAGACCCTCAGGATTGAAGGGGATTTAATTCCCATCTTAAAACGCGCCATGGGGCCTGTTTGCACACATGTCACCTCAGGCCCGCCCCTCCCTCACCACTGTGCAAACGCGCCCGTGGCGCGTTTTAAGTCGAGGATTAACTCCCCTTGAATCCTGAGGGTCCCTGGGGTGCAACTAGCCCACCAGCTACCTCCATTAAGCGCCACAGAGCTGCGTTGCAGAGAGGTGTAAAAGGGGCGTGGCCTCTATACACCTCTCTGCAAGGCAGCCCCTGCGCATACTGGAGGTTCCTGGTGGGCTAGTTGGCCCCAGGACCCCAGTATTCAAGGAGTTACTTCCCTTCTTAAAACACGCCAGGGGCGCGTTTACAGAATACTGCAGGGAGGGCGGGGCCTCCCGGCACGATGACGTTTTTTTTTTTTTTATGGGAGGGGGCTGCGTGGCCCCCTTCCCTCGGCCACTTTTGGCCCCGGGGACCCCATCCCCGGGGCCTGGGCATTTTTTTGTTTTATTAAAAAAAAAAAAAAAATGGGAAGGGGGCCGCGTGGCCCCCTTCCCTGGGCCTCTATTGGCCCCGGGGACCCCATTCCCCGGGGCATGCCCTCTTTTTAAATAAAAAATATGGGGGGGCTGCGTGGCCCCCTCCTCAGGCCATTTAAGGCCCCGGGGACCCCATCCCCGGGGCCGGCCTTCCCTTATTTTTTTTATTTTTTTATTTTTTTATTTGGGGAGGGGGCTGCGTGGCCCCCTCCCGGGCCACTATGGCCCCGGGGACCCCATCCCCGGGGCCTGGCCTCTGGTTGGGGACTGTGGGGGTCCCCAAACCCCCACAGTCCCACCGGCTCCCCGTGTCCTACAGGAGCCGGCATTCCTTTCCACATGGGGAGCAGCTAACATGCTGCTCCCCGTGTGGAAAAGCAATTGGTTTGCATTTTGAAAGAGAGAGCAGGTTTCCTGCTCTCTCTTTCAAAATGCAAACTAAGTTTGCTATGACAGGACGGGAGCCGCGAGGCTCCCGTCCTGTCATAGCAAACTACAGTGTCCCGGGGTAGGCACCCCGGGACACTGCAGGAGCCGGCCCTGGGGGTGGCGGTCCCCAGGGCCATCAAGGGCTCCAGGAGGGGCCGCGTGGCCCCCTCCCTACATTTTGAAAGCCCCGGGGAGGTGGTGGTCCCCGGGGCTTGGGAGTCCAAAACGGACCCCCATTTTCAATGTTCTTAGTGCCCCGGGGAGGTGGTGGTCCCGGGCGTGTGAGGGGCTGGAACCCCCCACACAGGTTTTAAATTTTTTTTTAAAAGCCCGGGGAGGTGGCGGTCCCCGGGGCTTGGGGGCCCTTGGAGGCCCCCATACATAAAATAAACCCCCCAGCATGCTCCCGGGACTTGGCCCACCCGGGGCAAATTAACATCGAGCGCGGGAGACCGCGCTCGATTTCTCCGGCAGGATCCGCGCTCCCTGAGCGCATCCTGCCGATTTTTTTTTTTAAATGCTTTTTTGCCCAGGGGTCCTTGTGGGACCCCTGAGCAGGCCTAGGGGTTAGGGTGTTTCTACCCTGCCCCCTTTGTGCGTTTTGCGCACTTGTTTCTTTTTTTCTCGGCGGATCCGCGCACCCTAAGCGCATCCCGCTGATTTAAAAAAAAAATGCTTTTTCTGCCCCGGGGTCCTTGTGGGACCCCTGAGCAGACCTAGGGGGCAGGGTGTTTCTACCCTGCCCCCTTTTGCGCTTTGCGCACTTGTTTCTGTCCCTCGGTTCTACCGAGGGACAAAATGGCTGCCAACACTTCCTGATTTGGAGTGTTGACAGCCAATTAGCATGCAGCTCGTGATCGGGAGGGTACGCGGATCCGACGCGCCCATAGATATATATGTGATTTTAATTGTGAATTTCTCAGGAACTACTGAACGGATTTACAACATTTTAGCAAAAGGCACCAGTCTGAACCAAGGGCTACCTCTTTGCCAAATTTGGGGTAATTCCGTTCAGCAGTTCGGGCTGTAGCTGCGACTAAAGGTTCCTATGGAAAAATGAATGGGGAAAACGCGTTTTGGGACCCCCCTTTTTTCTCGGCCCCCGCTTGACGTATCACCCCGAGACTTTCAGGGTAGGAGCGGACCGGAGCGCCCCAACAAGTTGGAAGCTTTCGCGAAGATTCGTCAACCGGCGCCAACGTTATTGCAAATAGAATGTCGCGGATTTCCTATGGATAATAGGTCCTAACTATAACTATCTACTGGCGACCGCCAGTAGATAATATATATATATATATATATATATAGACACATTCTTAAACTTTTTAGAAACACTCAGTCACTGGATGTCATCAGTGATGTCATCAGTGATGTCACTGACCATGTCATGTGATGTAATATGTGACGTCATCAGCAGTGCATTGCGGGGGAGCGAGTTATAGTTAGCTCAGGTAACTATAACGGCCGAATTTCTCTGGTTTTGTACGAGTAAAATGTCAGCCTAACTATAAAGTCCCCTTGAATCCTCTGGTTTTTTCAGTGAATCTCTATGGTTTTTTGAATGTTAATACTAACTATAACGTCCTTGAAACCTCTGTTTTTTTCAGTGAATATATATATATATATATATGTATATATACATATATTCATTATTATATGTGTATGTTTAACTTTTTTTAAATTAAGTCAATTTGTTATATTTATTAAAATATATATCACATCTATTTTAATGTATTTAAATTAATGCTATTATGTAATATTTATTGATCTATTTTATATATATTTAAAAAACGATGTTTAGTACAATGATATTAATGACCGATATTTTTGTACTTACCATTATAAGTATATGATGACGATATTTTTCTCATTGATATTTTCGTTGCGCTATTTCTGTTTTGAGATATTTTTGTGGTCGATATTCTGTCAGTGAACCAAACAACACTGCCAGCATGAGTGGATGAGACGGTGAAGCCAAGCATCCCATCGCTATGATGCTACCGTTGCTGGTTTCA
Organism: Calotriton arnoldi; assembly: GCA_963921515.1. Classification (NCBI taxonomy): domain Eukaryota; kingdom Metazoa; phylum Chordata; class Amphibia; order Caudata; family Salamandridae; genus Calotriton; species Calotriton arnoldi. The sequence goes on along the minus strand of CAWUFW010003281.1, from coordinate 1,142,375 downwards.
ACACATGAAAGTGTTTTGTTAAGCAATGCATACTTCAGTAAGCAACACATATCTATCAATGCATTTTCTTCTTGCTACATTTGCTGGTGTTAGAGTTATACATATATATGAGGGAAACAAACAATCAGGTTCTGTACCTGATCTTTGTAGACCTATGCTATGAGGTTGGACACATTCATGATTTCCATGAATATTGCACCCCTGTAACATGTTGATTGTTTGGCCATGTTGGTGCAAGGCAGCACAGTAAGGACATTTTAGCAGATGTGCACAATGTAGCTCACATGTGTATATTTGTCAACATTAAGGTTAGAATGCAGTGAAATGACAGATTAATGCTATGTCACACTGTCACCTACACAGTACTCACCAGTCCACTATCATTAAGTCTTTTAGGTCACCCTTGTATCATGCAAAGGGGCCCCAGGGCAACACAAAAAAATAAGTGATATTCATCAATCTATGCAAGACCCTGCATGTGTTGATAACTTTAGAGCAACGCAAGGCAGTGTAAATTGCTGCCTTGCATTACTCTAGGGCAGGGATGCATTCCATGGCGTTGGGTGAATTCCCAGATGTACCTTAAGTTGTAGCCCTTGGAATGTGTCATAGTGCTATGCCTCCCCATATGACGTGTAACGAGGACAAATATGTTTATGACTACTAGTTTGTTCATATTTCTATGGGAGCTGCATTCTGGAGCACAAATAGAAAGAGGAAAATGCCTTTGAGTATTGTTTTTTTTTGAAGGAATGTGTCCCTTCTGGAACCCCAAAAAATAGTTCCTATATACAATGCAGGCACCCCTGCACCATCACGCACGTGTGCCTGTGTTTGGCTAAGCAGTCTAACGTACAGCACTGCTACGATAGGATAGGTATCCACCATATAATGGTACATACAGTGCATTCATGCCCTTTCCCTTTCACAAAGCACAGCACAGCAAGGTGGCTTGTTATGTTGTGCTGCTTGAAAGAATGATATATCTGCCCCCCACCATTTGTTCTGTTGACAGAGGGTAGTCTTTTTATGCATGTTGTGCTTTTGCCTTGTGTGAAGGAAAGTGGCAAGACAAGGCTCATGTCTGATGTACCAAGCCTCTCTAGCTCAACTACAATGGTCTTATTTAGGTTTCAAACTGTGGGTTGACATGATGCAGTCCTAAATGTGCTGTAGTGCGCACAAGGGATGCATGGCTCAACTGCTACTTGGGTGCTATGAGGAATCCAAACCTTCAGAGTTTTTACCATTTGCAGATGTCAGTAGGGTATTGGTTGACACAGTACAACTTACCTAGAGAGCTAAATGACACATTCAAATGTAGACATTATACCATCTGTTGACCACCCACACTTGCATCATGCTGCAAGTGTTTATGTGTTGTCACTTGTTACTAGATTATGCACTTACACAGGCCTACAACATGCATGCACCATAAAATACTACATATGGTTCTTTTCACCACTCTCACTTTCCCACAGAACACTGCAACCATGTAACTGGCTGTTTTGCATTGCCTCAAAAGATATAAAGCCTGGAACTTCATGTGAATATGTCATACAAACCAGGCCACATGATGGTGTAGTTAGAAAGTTCACTACCTGTGGTGTATGTATGTGTTGGCCAGATATGATGAAATATTTTCAGTGGATGCTACAATAGTTCATGCACCACAGAGGATTGTGAGCATATTTGGATGGCCATACGATACACACATGTATAGTGTATATCAGCTACAATGTTTTACAATTATGTATGTGTTGTAGATTTTATCAATTGGTACAAACATTTAGGTTTCCTCAAGGAAGTCAACATTTTTGTCAACTATTCCTCCCAGTTATAGATAGATGTGATCTGCCTTTGGAAAATGATGACATAGAAATGTTCATAGCATATAAAGCCAGAAATGCATGTTGAGCCATACCATGGGGTACAGTTATTTGTAGATCAAGCTTTCCTGTCAGTATTCATCATAATTCTATATACCTTTTCCACATGTGTAGCCACTATGACAGCAGATACGAAGAAAAACGTATTTTTTTTTTAAATTGACATTTTGAAAAATTCAAAAATACAACTCAACAGCCAGCATGTTATCATTGTTACAGGAGCTTGCAGTATCACAGTTTTACATTATATAGCAGTGGGTTAATCATCTGCGATCCACACGCCCACATCTGAATAAGGACACATCCTTACTCACCCATTGTCACTTGCCCAGTATAAATAAGCATAATAGAAAATCACATGTAGGGTCTGGAGTACATTTGTTACACCCGATCGTTCATGCCTAGCTTAGGAATTAACAGATACAGGAAGAACCAAAAGAAAACACAACCAATACCAAATCACGACATGTTACTCGCTGAGGTGTCACTTGCCTGAACTCCCGCATTATCCTGCTGCTGCTCTTGGCCCACCCTATAAACGGTTCCCAGATATCACGCGGTCTAGAAGCGGGGGGCATGAGTTCCCAAAACAGGTTCAGCTGTGTATGGCCATATGTGACATCCCTGATCCACCCCTGAACTGAAGGCGCCTTCTTCTTACCCCAATATACTGCAACTTGGCGCTTAGCAAATAGCAAGAAGAGGGCATGCAGTTTGCGCATCTTGGGTGGAGTATCTTTAACGTAGCTCAGTAGGCCCAACATGGGGGATGGGGCAATCTTTGCTCCAATTATTTGATTTACTGATGTAAAAATGGTGGACCAAAATGCAGCAAGTCTCGGGCAATCCCACGCCATGTGAAGAAAAGAGGCTGGAGTAAAACCGCATCGCCAACAACTTTCATCATCCCTTAGCCCCATACGGCACAAACACACAGGTGTCCTATAAAATCTATGTAAATATTTAAAATGAATCAAGCAAAGTCGATAGTTAGGGGAGAGTTCAGTGAGTTGGCCACAGCAGAAGTTCCATTGATCCTTAACGGAGTAGGGAGCTCGGCATTCCACCATTGGAGGGCTTGGGGTTTCACCAGCGGGGCGGTGTTTTGCATGTGTGTATAAAGACGCGTAATAAATCTCCGGGGAGATGGAGAGCGCAACAAGTTTTCCAATGCGGGCAGGGGCGGTGGGGCCACCGGAAAGTCCTCGCAAAGGGCCCGGCAGGCTGCACGCAGTTTATGATATAAGAACATTTCAGCAAATGGTACTATCTGACCCTCATCTACGGCCGGTGGGGATCTAAAAGTGTTTTCTGGATACAGGTGAGCAAAACTATGTAGGTCCATCTTATGCGCCAGTGTCTTGCCAATACCATCCTGTATGCAGGGGAGCATGGGATTTTGTGCCAGCGGGATAGATGGGGCATATAATATCGGAATGTTTGCTCTCTTGCGCAGCTCGTCCCACGCCCAGCGCAATGTCCCAGAGGTGTCGATGTCGCCACGAGGGCAACGTGCCGATTGGTAGAGTGCCACCTTAAGGGGAACAGGCGCCACCGCGTCAGCCTTAACTGCCACGTCGGGTTGGAAGGGCGTCGGGTGAACCCAATAGTGCAGAAATTGGGCATGAGCGCAAAGGGCGTAGAGTTTCATATCCGGTGCCCCCAGTCCCCCCTGCTTCAACGGGAGTGCCAATAATTCCCAGGAGATTCTGGCCTGTCCACCCGCCCACACCAGGGATACCAACAGCGATCTCAAGGTCTGAAAAAAATGCTGCGTGAGGGGGACCGGGACGTTAACGAACAAATACAAAAATTTCGGTAGGATAACCATATTAGCTAGCGCAATCTTCCCTGCCAAGGATAGAGGGAGCTTAGCCCATATTTTGACCTTCTCTTCCAACCATGTGATTACGCGTCCGTAGTTAAGATTCCACACCTCCTGCGTGGTACGACTAAGCCATACGCCCAGGTATTTGACTGCCTCCGCCTCCCACTTCAAAGGAAACTCAGATGTCACCTGTGGTGTGCCATCTGTGAGAGGGAACACCACAGAATTTGTCCAGTTGATGCAGACACCAACTAGGCCCCCGAAACGGATAAACTCCCTTAAAATAGGATCCAGGTTGTCCTCAGAATTTATAACATAAAGGGTGACATTGTCCGCATACAGCGAAATGAGGAGGCTCCTAGTGCTAAACCCTATGCTCCTAGCCATATGGTGTTGCCTGATACGTGCAGCCAGTGGCTCCATCGCAATAGTGAAAAGCAAGGGGGAAAGAGGGCATCCCTGCCTGGTGCCTCGCATAATGGGGAACGGGGCCGAGAGCATGCCATTCACCCTAATCCGGGCAGTGGGCAGAGTGTAGAGCAGCCTGATGCGGTTTATGAAGAGCGGGCTGAAACCCATGCAGCCTAGTATAGCGAATAGGTATGGCCACTCAAGCATATCAAACGCCTTGGTGGCGTCCAAAAAGACAACCGCAGTTCGCACATCAGGGTGCAGGTAATGCAGCACTGAAAAGACAGTACGTAAGTCGTGAGAAGTCGACCGCCCAGGAATAAACCCTGACTGGTCGGGGAGAGCAACAAGGGGAAGTAGGGGCTGCAACCTATTAGCAAGCAACTTGGCTAGGATTTTAACATCCACGTTTATCATTGATAACGGCCAGTAGGAATCCAGCTCTGTTTCCGGCTTACCAGGTTTCAATAGGGTGATAATGATAGCTTCCCTCATGGACGGGGGTAAGACACCATCAGTTTGGGCCTCCTCATACAGTGCCAACAGTCTAGGCGCCAGCTCCTCTACATACGTTTTGTAGAAGGAGGTGGTCAAGCCGTCAGGCCCGGGAGCCTTATCAAGCGGGAGACTTTTTATGACCTGGGCTACATCTTCCACCGTAATCGGGAAGTCCATGTACTCTCTGTAGTTTTGATTAAACCAGACTAACGCCAACGAATCAAGAAAGGATTGCATTCCCTCGGGACAGGTCTCCTGAGTGGCAGTGTATAACTGAGAATAAAACGTGTAGAATGCCTCTAAGATATCAGTTTGACCCCTTACAGCAGTGCCCTGTGCAGTGGACAATTCGTGTATATATGCAGCACATCTGGGCGGTCGAAGTAGACCAGCCAACGTCCGTCCCGGTCTATCGCCCTCTCCGTACCTTCATGCCTCCGCATATTTCCCTAAGAATGTAACTTCTTGTTGTGCCTCTTCGGCGTAATCCAATAATTTAGATTTCAGGAGGGCGATAGTGGCGTGTTCGTTTGTGGAGTAAAATTGCTCCTCGAGCACCTTAATTTGAGCCTCCAGGGAGGCGAGTGTACCCCTAATGGCCTTTAAAACTCCTGCTTGACGGGCAATGCACTGCCCCCTAATAACCACCTTGAACGCCTCCCATAAGGAGGCCTCAGTATCTACGGTGCCAACATTGAGGGCGAAGTAGTCAGAAATATCCGTCCGGATTTCTTCATTGAACGCCTCATCTAGTAGGGCATGTGGTGGGAGACGCCAGGAGAACGCTCGGGGAGGTGAGTCGGGGAGCGCCAGTTGCAGCAGACATGGAGCATGGTCCGATAGGGATCGCAGTAGGTGCAGGATGTCGGAAGTCCATGTAGCTACATCCCGCGAGACCAACCAGAAGTCCAAACGGGACCAGGCACTATGATGGTCTGAAATACAGGTCCCCTCCCTGACCAGAGGGTGCCTCCTGCGCCATATGTCAACTAGATCCCATCAGAAATGATAGCATTTAGGGCGGCACCAGCTGCAGGATGCAATGATCTGGCCGCACCCTTCCTATCCAGTGCATCATCCAAAATAACATTAAAATCGCCCCTCCATAAAATTGTACTACAACCAGTTGCCCTAACCCTGGTCCAAAGAGCCTGGAAAAAGCCGGGGGAGTCCACGTTAGGGCCATACACAGCCACTATCACCAGTGGGATTCCACCCAGTGTTCCCTGCACAAGGAGATATCTACCCTCGGGATCACCATAAATGTCGCCTTCACGCCAATACATGCCCCTCTTAACCAACACAGCCACCCCTCGAGAATAATTGGAGTATATGGAGGAATATATATGCCCCCACCTGTTGTGCCTGAGCCGAGGGGATGGTTGTACATTGAGGTGTGTCTCCTGTAATATACACACATCTATATCGTGGCGAGATAAATAGGCATGCACAAGTCTAGACTTCCTACAGTCATTCAGACCTCTGATATTCCACGTGAGAACATTTAATGCTTTGGCGTGGTGTTATACCATGTGCATTGAAATAAAGAACGTGGGTTATGGCAGCGCATTGACTTCCCGAACCAAACCGTGCATCGTGGCCAACAGAATGCGGACATACTGGCAAACAACATAGAACCAATTCCCCCCCTCTACCCACCACCCACTCCAACCCCCCAATCAGTTTGTAGAGTATCCCAACCTAAATAAACAAAAAAAAACCAATAGGTACATATCAGTACAGGGAAACCTCCCATGGGGGCGCAGCGAACCTGGCACACTACCCCGTACATACAGGGTGGCCGGGAGTACTGCGGAGTGTGTTGCAAGTCCCAAACAACAGATCAAAGTCTGAACAATACTGCGTAATCTAAATTCAGTGGTAATTTCAAAATGCAGTAGCACCCCACCCCACATCCTCTTTCGACCCAGCCTCCATGCTACATAACAGTACGATACCCATTTCAGTCATTGTCGCTGAGTCGGTCGGCATCGGACATCTCAGATCCTCGAGCATCTTTGGGTCGTTTTCCACCAACATGCTTGGCGAACTTCAAGGCAGATTTTGCATCAGTGAAAAAGTGGGAAGTGCCCTCATGAGAGACCTTGAGCTTCGCCGGGTAAAGTAAGGAGTACGGGATTTGAGCTTGTAGTAGGATACGTTTCGCCGGTAGAAATTCATCCTGTGCCGCCTGTACAGCTGGTGTAAAGTCAGGGTAGAACGAGATGGTGTTGCCCTTGTGTGAGATACGTCCCTTTTCTCTAACTAGCCGTAGTATGAGGTCTCTGTCTTGATAATTCAGTAGTTTCGCCAAGATAGGCCTAGGAGTTGTTCCCACTGGAGGTTTCGGACCCAGTGACCTATGCGCCCTCTCCACCACAAATACAGACGATAGATGGGGGTCAAAGAGTTCATGGAGCAAGTCCGCTATGAAGGTCCCCATCTTGGATATGGCTGTCGTCTCCGGAATCCCGGTAATACGCAGATTATTTCTGCGTGACCTCACCTCTAAATCCTCATTCTTGGCTCGAATTATCCCCAACATTTTATCCATATTTAGCAATTGCTCCTTGGTTTCCACTTGAAATTCGTGGAACTCGGTATTTCGGTTTTCCAGGACATCCAGGTGGGTTTCGTGTGCCGCTACTTGGGTCTTTACCGAGTCCAGCTGCGTGGTGAGGGTGTCCAGCTTGGTATCAATATTTCGTAGACTCGAGCGCATCTCCAGCATGAGGGTCTGTAGGTCCTCTCCATGATCTTCCGCCTGCGTGTCATGCTGACTCTCCGTGTGCGCGTCGGGGTCCGATTCCGTATGCCGCGTGTTTCTTTTATTTTCAAAGGTGAGTTTCGGCTGCTTAGCGTCCTGTTTGCCCATGCCTGCGGGCGGAATGTGAAAGTGTAGAGATACGTAGAACTTTGTCGGGGCTCAGACCAGGATTCCGCGCCGCAGCCTCCAGATACAGCGATCCACACACCAGCGATTCCTCCAGGGCGCATTAACTTCTCTCACCTCAACCAGGTCAGGCTCCCTCCGGTGCTAACCAAATCACACCTCCACAGCCATGCAGTGCACCACCAACAACAAGCCTCCCAGCTGCCACAGAGTCTGGTGCGTACAGCTCCCTCGTCCTCCTCTAGGCCTTCACCACCGCACACACAGGGGTCCGCAAATGGGCCTCGGCAGTTACCCCAGCTCCGGTCAAAATGTATTCCTTGTTAAAGAATTCCAGGGGCCACAGGTAAATAATGACGCGCTATTCAGAGTAACTACTGCACAAGTCGGCCACACTCTCAGCCACCGCCGGGCCCCAGCTAGCAATAGCCCCATTACAGAATGGCGGCTGCTGTGTGGAAATTGCCGCCGAGCTCCGTAGTGTCACCGGGCCTCACCTCGTCCAGGGCAGCGGGTGCAACGGTACAGGCAGCGAGGTCGCGAGAGCAATCCCGGCAGAAACCGCCCGCCCTCTCGGCCCCCTTCAGGCACTGTCCAGCTCCAATGCGGTCCCAAAATGGCGGTCCGACCGTCCAAGGCCCTGTCTCCTCTCCCACTTCAGTCAGACAGCTCCTCGCCAAACAGGGCGTACGTGGCAGCAAATTCAGGCGCTCTCTGTCCCGCCTGTCGGGTCCGTGTCGTGGTCCAGGGGTTTCAACAAGCAGGGGGTCGAGCACTCCGCAGCTGATTCTCGCCTCACAGTGCACCAGCAGCCGCAGGCTCGAGTTTCGGGGCCGCCCGCCCACACCGCGACCAGAGCTCCTCAGGCAATCGGGCTACTCGCTCGCCACCGCGTATCTCCGCTCTGGAGCCCCGAGCGCTGACGGGAGTCACAGCACTCAGCACCACAGTTGTTCCGCCACTGCAGGTCGGTTTCAGACTTCGCAGCAACTCTCCGTTTGCTAGGATAAGATAAGGATTAATCCCCGGCCGGCGGAGCTCACTCACAGAGCGGCCATTCCGCTGCTCGGCAAGCCACGCCCCCAGATACGAAGAAAAACTTAGCATCATGTAAAGCTCATTATGGGGAGATCTACAAGGTGGTAAAAGGATTTTGACGAATGAGGACATTTTATGAGGAAGAAATGGCTAAGGACACATGGGCCCATTCACCTGCATCCACAATGCCAACCACATCCACAGACACAACCACCACTTCAGGTCATGAAGAAGACCATTAGGAGAAGGCGCCACACTGCAGCAATAAAACGGTAATTGAGACTGAATCTTAAGGCACAAAGAATTGATTTGGCAAAGCTACGTACATGAGGATGAATCATAGTAGTTTGTTGTGCATAAGTAGCCTCTTTGAGATGTGGTTGACAGGAGTTCACAGGTTGATTCATGTGCGCCTCCAGGTCCTGTAGAATAAATAGTGGACTGACTGCCTCTCCCTCCTTCCATATCCCCTCTTCTCTTCCCAAATCTTGATTATAGTTTTTAAATGTTATTTATATAGGTATTATAGGTAGTATAGATGCAGTGTAGGTATAGTGTAAGGTAGTTAGCTGTAAGTAGTGTTTTGTCAATATAGTTTTATAAAGTAGAGCAGTTACTTTGTGAGAGAGGGATGATGTTACATGTTTTAAAAATAATAAAGAAATATATATGTATAGCCAAATATCAAAAAAATATCCTTTCAAACACAGAGTGATGAATAAATTATGCAAAAAACAAGCAGAGAACTCTGGTTAGTTCCCAAGTTTAGATGGAGAGCAACTCCTGTATTAAGCACCCTACAACACCAGCGACACTCTGAGTTTGCTCATCTCAAATGTCTGCATTTCTATCAAAGTTTTTAAGCATAGGATTAGCACAGTGCAATCCATGCTGAGGTAGAAAGGGACAATGTTTTTGCCATTTTACAACAAAGGGGCCGATTCCGATCTCGGCCGGTAGGGCACCGAATCAGATTCGGCTTAACCGGATCCGATTCGGAGCCCTATTTCCCGACCGAGTCGTACGTGCATCCGGGCGAGCGAGTACGATGCGTGCGCTTGCGAAATCTCCGACCGACTCGTTCGCAGGACCCGACCGCTCCGACCGACTCGCACGGGGACGACGCGCACCTCGCAATGGAGACGTTCCCCGGCCGGGTAAGTACGATGCGCACCTCGACCGCTCCGACCGACTCGCGCAGCCCGGCTCCAAGGAGCTGTCGGAGCCGCACTTTGGGGGTCCGTGTCGGACCCCCCTGGAAGCGTAGGCATGCGAGTCGCACACAGGGGGGACCCATGGGTCCCCCCTACACGTGCATGTACGGTGCAACCCGCATCGACGCGAACACGCTGTAGGGGGCGCCCTTGTTCGCGTCGTGCCCATTGAGTCAATGGGATCCCGTGTACGCGTCGTACCACTGGCTCCCATTGACTTCAATGGGAGTCCGACCGAATCGAGTCCGATAGCATACGTGCGCATCGTACTCGTTTGGTCGGACTGCTAGGGTCCGATTCGGTCGGAAATCTCTCCGGGTCCGGCTCGGTCGGGGAGATTTCTGGCCCGAATCGGAATCGGCCCCAAAGTCTTTAGGCATAGGATTAGCACAGTGCTAGCTATGCCAAGCTGTAAAATATCCAAAGCCGTTTGCCAATCCAGTATTACTGCTTTGGATTGGTAAAATACCATCCAAGCCAACCTGAAATGAATAAGAGCAACCCCTAACATGAGTTTTGCTATCAGAGAGGTTTAACTTTGTCCAGACACAAGGGAGCACCCAGGATAAATCAAAACAATACCCTTTCAGGAATACAGTTATGAATAAATTATGCAAAATAAAAGCAAAGAACTGTGGGTAGTTCCCAGGTTTAGGTAGAGAGCAGCTCCTGTATAAGGGCACCCAACAACGCCAGCGACACTCTGAGTTTGCTCACCGCAAATGTTGGTGGCTTTTCTATCAAAGTTTTTAAGCATAGAATTAGCACAGTGCCATCCACGCCAAGATAGAAACGGACAAAACTATAACAACCTACTGGTGACCGCCAGTAGGTTTTATATATATATTATCTACTGGCGGTCGCCAGTAGATAGTTATAGTTACAACCTATTATCCATAGGAAATCCGCGACATTCTATTTGAAATAACTCTCTTGCCGGTTGACGTATCTTCGCAAAATTTTCAAACTTTGTGGCCCGCTCCGGTCCGCTCCTACCCTGAAAGTCTCGGGGGATTCGTCAAGCGGGGGCCGAGAAAAAGGGGGTCCCAAAACGCGTTTTCCCCATGCAATTTTCCATAGGAAACTTTAGACACGGCTACAGCCCGAACTGCTGAACGGAATTACACCAAATTTGGCAAAGAGGTAGTTCTTGGTTCAGAAAGAACCCTTTTTGTTAAATGGTGTAAATCCGTTCAGTAGTTGCTGAGAAAATGAAAAGTAAAAAAGATAGATATATCTAGGGCCGCGGATCCTCCCGAGCACGAGCTTTATGTTAATTGGCTGTCAACACTCCAAATCAGGAAGTGTTGACAGCCATTTTATCCCTCGGTAGAACCGAGGGACAGAAACAAGTGCGCAAAGCGCACAAAGGGGGCAGGGTAGAAACACCCTGACCCCTAGGTCTGCTCAGGGGTCCCACAAGGACCCCCTGGGCCCAAATTTTTTTATTTTTAAAAATCGGCAGGATGCGCTCAGGGAGCGCGAACCCTGCCGAAAAAATAAAATCGAAGCGCGGTCTCCGCGCTCGATGTTAGTGGCCCCGGGTGGGCCAAGTCCCGGGGGCATGCTGGGGAGGGGGTTAATTTTATGTGTGGGGGCCTCTAAGGGCCCCCAAGCCCGGGGACCACCACCCCCGGGGCTTTATGTAGAATGGTGCGGGAGGGCTCTGAGCCCTCCCGCAGCCCCGAGGACCACCACCTCCCGGGGCTTCTTTTTTAATTAAAAACCTGTGTGGGGGGCTCCAGCCCCCACACGCCCGAGACCACCACCTCCCGGGGCACTAAGAAAAATTACAATGGGGGTCCGTTTTGGACCCCCAAGCCCGGGGACCACCACCTCCCCGGGGCTTATAAAAATGTAGGGAGGGGGCCGCGCGGCCCCCTCCTGGAGCCCTTGATGGCCCTGGGGACCACCACCCCCAGGGCCGGCTCCCGCAGTGTCCCGGGGTGCCTACCCCGGGACACTGCTGTTTGCAATGACAGGACGGGAGCCTCGCGGCTCCCGTCCTGTCATTGCAAACTTGCTTTGGATATTGGAAGAGAGAGCAGGAAACCTGCTCTCTCTTCCAATATCCAAAGCCGATTGCTTTCCACATGGGGAGCAGCATGTTAGCTGCTCCCCATGTGTAAAGCAATGCCGGCTCCCGTAGGACACGGGGAGCCGGCGGGACTGTGGGGGTTTGGGGACCCCCACAGTCCCCAACGAGAGGCCAGGCCCCGGGGGATGGGGTCCCCGGGGCCATAAGAGGCCATGGAGGGGGCCACGCAGCCCCCTCCCCAAAGTAACAAAAATTAAAAAAAAAAAAAAAAGAGTGCAAGGCCGGCCCCGGGGATGGGGTCCCCGGGGCCTTAAATGGCCTGAGGAGGGGGGCCACGCAGCCCCCTCCAAATAAAAAAAAGAGGCCATGCCCCGGGGATGGGGTCCCCGGGGCCAATACAGGCCCAGGGAAGGGGGGCCACGCGGCCCCCTTCCCGTTTTTTTTTTATTTTAATTTTAAAAAAAGGGGTAAGGCCCTGGGGGATGGGGTCCCCAGGGCCTAAAAATAGGAAAAAGGAAGGGGGCCACACAGCCCAGGGGGGAAAAAAAAAACAAAAAAACGATCGGGCCCGCAGGCCCCGCCCCTTCCTTCACCACTCTGCAAACGCGCCCCTGGCGCGCTTGCAGAGGGGAACAATTCCCCTTGAATACTGGGGGTCCCTGGGGCCAACTAGCCCACCAGGAACCTCCAGTATGCGCCAGGGGCTGCCTTGCAGAGAGGTGTACAGAGGCCACGCCCCTTTTTACACCTCTCTGCAACGCAGCTCTATGGCGCTTTTGGAGGTATATGGTGGGCTAGTTGCACCCCAGGGACCCTCAGGATTCAAGGGAGTTAATCCCCCGACTTAAAACGCGCCACGGGGCGCGTTTGCACAGTGGTGAAGGGAGGGGCGGGGCTTCAGGTGACATGTGTGCAAACAGGCCCCGTGGCGCGTTTTAAGATGGGGAATTAAATCCTCTTCAATCCTGAGGGTCCCTGGGGGCCAACTAGCCCAACAGGTACGTCCAGAAAGCGCCACAGAGCTGCGTTGCAGAGAGGTGTAAAAAGGGGTGTGGCCTCTGTACATGTCTCTGCAACGCAGTCCCTGGCGCATACTGGAGGTTCCTGGTGGGCTAGTTGGCCCGTAGGGACCCTCATGATTCAAGGGGACTTAATCCCCCAACTTAAAACGCACCACAAATATTCCTCTAAAATCAGCCGAAATCCGAATTCTGATTTACTCACCTGTTATCAGGAGAGACCTCAGTGCTGCATCTTTCAGCCCAGTACTGATCCTCAAAAGTAATTTTAACCGTACTTACCAGTAACTTGAATTTCCTTCCATAGGATATCATTGCCTGCTTTTTGCTGAAAAAGTTTCTAAGTGTTGATTTTTGAAACATACAAATATTCCTCTAAAATCAGCCGAAATCCGAATTCTGATTTACTCACCTGTTATCAGGAGAGACCTCAGTGCTGCATCTTTCAGCCCAGTACTGGTCCTGAAAAGTAATTTTAACCGTACTTACCGGTAACTTGAATTTCCTTCATAGGCTAACATTGACTGGTTTCACTTGGAAATTCTTCTAAGTGTGGAGTTTTGGAACTTTAAAATATTCCTCTAAAATCAGCCGAAATACGAATTCCGATTTACTCACCTGTTATCAGGAGAGACCTCAGTGCTGCATCTTTCAGCCCAGTACTGATCCTCAAAAGTAATTTTAACCGTACTTACCGGTAACTTGAATTTCCTTCGTAGGCTAACATTGACTGGTTTCACTTGGAAATTCTTCTAAGTGTGGAGTTTTGGAACTTTAAAATATTCCTCTAAAATCTGCCGAAATACGAATTCCGATTTACTCACCTGTTATCAGGAGAGACCTCAGTGCTGCATCTTTCAGCCCAGTACTGGTCCTGAAAAGTAATTTTAACCGTACTTACCGGTAACTTGAATTTCCTTCATAGGCTAACATTGACTGGTTTCAGTTGGAAATTCTTCTAAGTGTGGAGTTTTGGAACTTTAAAATATTCCGACTAAAATCTGCCGAAATACGAATTCCGATTTACTCACCTGTTATCAGGAGAGACCTCAGAGCTGCATCTTTCAGCCCAGTACTGATCCTCAAAAGTAATTTTAACCGTTTTTACCGGTAACTTGAATTTCCTTCTACAGGATATCATTGCCTGCTTTTTGCTGAAAAAGTTTCTAAGTGTTGATTTTTGAAACATACAAATATTCCTCTAAAATCAGCCGAAATCCGAATTCTGATTTACTCACCTGTAATCAGGAGAGACCTCAGTGCTGCATCTTTCAGCCCAGTACTGGTCCTGAAAAGTAATTTTAACCGTACTTACCGGTAACTTGAATTTCCTTCATAGGCTAACATTGACTGGTTTCACTTGGAAATTCTTCTAAGTGTGGAGTTTTGGAACTTTAAAATATTCCTCTAAAATCAGCCGAAATACGAATTCCGATTTACTCACCTGTTATCAGGAGAGACCTCAGTGCTGCATCTTTCAGCCCAGTACTGATCCTCAAAAGTAATTTTAACCGTACTTACCGGTAACTTGAATTTCCTTCCATAGGATATCATTGCCTGCTTTTTGCTGAAAAAGTTTCTAAGTGTTGATTTTTGAAACATACAAATATTCCTCTAAAATCAGCCGAAATACGAATTCCGATTTACTCACCTGTTATCAGGAGAGACCTCAGTGCTGCATCTTTCAGCCCAGTACTGATCCTGAAAAGTAATTTTAACCGTACTTACCAGTAACTTGAATTTCCTTCCATAGGCTAACATTGACTGGTTTCACTTGGAAATTCTTCTAAGTGTGGAGTTTTGGAACTTTATAATATTCCTCTAAAATCAACCAAAGTACGAATTCCAATTTACTCACCAGTTATCAGGAGAGAACCCAGTGCTGCATCTTTTAGCCCAGCACTGACCCTGAAAAGTAATTTTAACCGTACTTACCAGTAACTTATATTTTCTTCCATAGGAATCCATTGTCTGGTTTTCAGCAGAAAACTTTCAAAGTGTCGATTTTCACAAACTACAAATATTCCTTAAAAATCGCCTGTATGACTTAAACGCATTCTTTCAACTGTTTACAGGAGATGCACCAGTGCTGGATCCAGGATCCAACACTGAGTAAGAAAAAGTAACGATAACAGTTTTTACCTGCTAAGTGAATTTCCTTCCATAGGATAACATTGGTGATTCTATGAGAAAAAGTTTCTAAGTGTCAACTTTTAAAATACAATAATATTCCTTAAAAATCACTACTGTAACCAAAACGCTTTTACTCAACTGTTTACAGGAGATGTCCCAGGACTGAATCTAGGATCCAGTCCTGTGGTTAGAAAAGTAATCCATAAAGTAACTAATTGCATTTAACTAGAAATTCACATTGAGCTGAATGTTGCATTGTGTTTGAAAATGTGTTGCCCATTGCAACAACTGTAACTACTGTACTTAAAAGTCTATTGCCTATGTGCAAAGTATTTAAACTAAAGTAATTCATTCTGAGAAAGTATTTTTTGTAATGTAATGTATAATGTAATTACAATGTAATTTAAAAAATAAAATATGTAAAAAAAAATTGTTTCTAAACAATTTGGAAATCAGTATGAAAAAAATTTATATAACAATTAATACATTTAAAAATTGTCATTTACAAAACCTTTGAAATTCACTGAAAAAACCGTAGGTTTCAGACATGTTATAGTTACAAATTAGCATTTAAAAAACCTTTGAAATTCACTGAAAAAAAACATAGGTTTTAGGGACGTTATAGTTACAAATTAGCATTTAAAAAACCTTTGAAATTCACTGAAAAAACCATAGGTTTTAGGGACAGTTATAGTTATTTGGACATTGCACTCGTACAAAACCCGTGAAATTCCCCCGTTATAGTTAGTCCAGCTAACTATAACTCGCGCCCCGCAATGCACTGCTGATGACGTCACATATTACATCACTCATGACATGGTCAGTGACATCACTGATGACATCACTGATGACATCTCAAATGACATCACTGATTACATCATCCACGTGATAATTTCATGCATCTTCTCACACCCTAATATAACCTTTGATACACCCACTCTAAATTACAGACTGCCATTCGCAAAACCATAGACACTCCAACACCAATAACTACATACCCACTCACTGATTCTTAGGTCTACGCACACATCCACTCACTCACCCGTACAGTCACTCATACTTACGGTCACTCAGTACAGGACTATCATATGCACTCATACTCCTATATAGACACTCAAACACCGCCACTCATCCATAGAGGTACTCACACACCTAGTCAGTCATGCAAATAATTAAACACACTACCATTTACTCACCTATACAGTTATACACACACCAGCTCACTTACTCATACAAATACTAGCACATTCTTACGCTCTTATACAATCACTGATACAAGCACACACTCATCCATACAGCCACTATCACAATCACTCACTCTTGCTTATAGCTATTTATATACTCCAACACACATATATACTGCCTTTCACATATGTAGTTACTCACACATGTACCACTGGGACATACATTCACTCACTAACACACTCTTACACACACTTACCCACCCATACAGTCTATCACAGATGCACTCTTTAAACCATCCACCCAGTGAATCACCCACTCACACATCTATGCACAGAGTCGCACACACCCCTCCCACACAAACACTCAGGCACCCATACAGATACTCACACAAGCATTCAATAACTCATATAGACACTCATGTAGCTATTCACAAACACATGCAGCCACTTACACAGCAACAGACAGACGGATACAGACATTCACCCAGTTTAGTCACTAACCCATGCATTCAGTAAGATACGTTAAATCACTCACTTACCTACTAAATCATCCATACAGACACTTACACACCCACTCATTCTTCAATACGTCTTTTCCTATATATATTAAAAATATTTAAACTTTACAGAAACACAAAGTCACTGGATGATGTCATCAGTGATGTCATTTGAGATGTCATCAGTGATGTCATCAGTGATGTCACTGACCATGTCATGAGTGATGTAATATGTGACGTCATCAGCAGGGCATTGCGGGGCGCGAGTTATAGTTAGCTGGACTAACTATAACGGGGGAATTTCACGGGTTTTGTACGAGTGCAATGTCCAAATAACTATAACTGTCCCTAAAACCTATGGTTTTTTCAGTGAATATATATATATATATATATATATATATATATATATATATATATATATATATATATATATTGTACCAGTCCTGATATCACATACAAAGCAGGCGCTGACTCCGTGGGAAATTTGTCAAAGAAAGATTCCTTTATTCTACAATGATGACCTAGACCTAGACGCGTTTCGGCGGCGAACCGCCTTGTTGTATATATGAACACCACATCCGATTCTCCACACAAAATCGGACACCGACACAGGGAGATTTTGAAAATGCGAGGTTTATTCCTCCATTACGCTGCGACGCGTTTCGGCATTCACTGCCTTGATCACACATATATATATATATACACACCTGCAACCTGAACCACTGGACGAAAATGCACTGAATTTGGTAGAAAGTTTGAGTTTTGTTTGCATATCACACTTTCTGTCATTAGGTGTAAATCCGTTCAGTAGTTGTTGAGAAATTTAAGGAAATTCAAATTTGTATTTCTACGATTGGGGCTAATTCGTGAATAATAACGAGCTTGTGAAGAGATCTGCAGATCTTTGATTGGCTGTCAACACTGCAACCAGGAGTGTTGGCAGCCATCATGGGACTCTGCTTCAGCTGAGTCCTTAAATAAATGCTGAACAGAAGAAAAGGTGGGAAGGGTACGAATACCCTGATCCTCTAGTCTCTGCTGCTGGGTTCCCAGAGGGAACCTGCCAGGGCAAAAAGGCATTTCTTTTTATAAATTCACAGCGATTATGAAATATTTGCTAATACCGCTGTAAATTTTGAAAAAAAAGTGCGGTCTTCCGCACTTGTTTGATTTGTAGCCCCTGGATGGGCATGGTGCCGGGGCATGCGTTTTTTCATTAAAGATGGAGGGGGTGCAGCACCACTACCTCCCTGGGGCTAAATATTTAAAGTGATACTGGGAGGCTGCGCAGACTCTATCTAGGTCCCAGGGAGCACCACCTACCCGGGGCTAAAATGAAGATTAATGAGGGCTCCCCTCCTGGACCATATACAGCCCCAGGGACCACCACCATCACAGGCCGTCCCATTCAGAGCAAAGGAGGGGGGCCGCACAGCCCCACTCCTGGAGCCATATATGGCCCTGGGGACCGCCACCTCCCCAGGCTGGCTCCAACTATCTCTCAAAGTCCCCACCCTCAGGAGTTAGCTGTTTGTTTTTGCATGGTGGGATCTTTGACAGCCCCCGCCATGTAAAAGCAAACACTCAGCTTCCAGCAAACAGGAGCTTCTCTTTCCCTGCCTGCAGACATGTGGGCAGGGAAAGAGATTAAAGTACTGCTCTCACATGCAGGAAGCCGCATATTTAGCAGCTTCCTATATGCAGGAGCAATGCCAGGGTGCACGGGGGCATTGAGTTTTCCCCTGTGGTCCCCAACAGTGCTCACTGGGTGCCCGGGTGGGCTCTGGGGCACCTAATGAAGCAGAACTGAGGTTACCTCAGAACTTTGAAATCTCCTTGGAGTGCTGTCTTCAATTTTCTTGCCCGGGGTTGGTGGTTATGAATGATCCCGAAAGTCATTCTATTCCTAACCTCTTGCTGGAGAATATTTGCCTTACAAAGGGAAAACAAAATGCAGCTTGGTACTTTTTGTCCAGAGGTGACTTGTCTTCCAATTACAGTATATAAGAGAGCTTATAGCATATGAAGGTAATTGTGTGTCTCAGTTTTTGTGACATTTTTGTTTGAACTAGCTGGTTCTGTCCACGATAGGGAAACAGTTTTGCTCACCTGAATCCATTATGTATTATGCAAGAAATGCCAGGGAACCTGGTGCTCCTCGGCTCACAGTGGATATGTAGAACAGCTCACAATTCTGGCAGTTAATGGGTTGTTCTTAAAATGTTGCAGCACACTGGTTTTCATGGCCATATTGTATGGAACTCAACACTGCCAATTTCCCTGCCAGCAAAATTCCTTCCAGTACCATACAGCGAATACATTTACTGCAACAGATGCAAGCAGCAAATGTCACAAGGAACAGATGCAGGGATTAACAGAACCTGTCACCACCTCCCTGTATGCAGGATGAAGGTATGAGAGTACAGGCGGAGTTGCAACCTTGAGGTAAAAAGGCAAATGAATGCATAGACAAAGAAGCAAAATAAAGGTTAGAAACAAGCAGAAAAAGGCAAAATAACAGTCAGAAATGAGCAGAAAGAGGCAGAATAAAGGTCAGAAATGAGCAGAAAGAGGCAGAGTAAAGGTCAGAAGCAAGCAGGAAGATGCAAAAAAGAGCCAGAAATGAGCAGTAAGAGGCAATATAGAGGTCAGAAACCGGCAGCATGAGGCATAACAAAGGTCTGAAACGAGCGGAAAAAGGCAAAAAAAAGGTCAGGAGCGAGCAGAGAGGAGGCACAAAAATGAGCAGAAAATGAGCATAGGAGGCAGAAAACCAAAGGCAGCAGAAGGTAGCAGAATGCAAACAAGCTGGACAGGAGGACACTCATAGGGGTAGCTGGCATGAGAACCTGCTCCCGTGTCACCCCTTCTTTTTTTACTGCACACCCTCCGACGGGCCCACTCATACACTCTAGCACCCATTGACAGACCCACTCACACACCCACTCACAGACCCACTCAGAGACTCATGCACCCACTCATAGACCCATTCAGAAGCTCATGTACCTACTCACAGATCCACACAGGCACTCATGCACCCACTCACACAGCCATGTACATACCCAAACACGCCCACTCACAGACCCACTCAGACACTCACACGCCCATTCAAAGGCCCACAGAGATTCTCACACACCCACTCACAGATCCACACAGGTACTCACACAGCAACTCACAGACTCACACAGCCACTCACAGACCCACACAGCTCCTCACATGCCCACTCACACACCCACAAAACCACTCACATACCCACTCACACACTCATACAGCCACTCACACACCCACTCACTGACCTATAGAGCCAGTCACACACCCATTCTCAAAAGTTACAGGTTACAGTAGGAAATAACATTTTAAAATCTTCAAAATTCACTTAAAGAAACAAAGGTTACAGGGATGTTATAGCTAGGAAATAACATAAAAATCCTTAGAAATTCACTGAAAAAAGCAAAGGTTAAAAGACGTTATAGTTCGGCTCAGATTTCACTCGTACAACACCAGTGAAATTCAGCAGTTATAGTTACCTGAGCTAACAACAGCTTATGCCCCCGCAATGCACTGCTTATGATCTCACATATTGCATCACTCATGACATTGTAAGTGACATTACTGATGACATCATTGTTGGTGCCAAAATCCAGGTAAGTCTGTTTTGCGCTATTTGCCCATTTACTGGACTGGGCACATATGGTCCGGACTCCAGCAATTGGAAAGTATTGTTAGTGGGTATTTTTTCACGTCATTCAAATGTGTATATTTAACACTCGTGCAGTCAAAATATACACACCTGCATCAATTCACTGACAGAATATTGATGTTAAAAATATAGAAGTAAAAAATGTAGATGAAAAAATATAGAATGCAAAAATATCGACTCCCTATACTCAAAGAGGTAAGTACAAAAATATTGAGAAAAAAATATTGATGTAAAAAATATAGTTGTACAAAATTACAAATAATAAACTAATATTTTTTATTTATTTTATATTTTTAAAATTATATGAAAATTTACAAATATATATATATATATGTACAATAACATGAAATCTAATAAAAAACATTCTATTCCAAATTAAAACATTAAACTATTTAAAAATCTTCAAACTTAAATTTCCCACTCCAGTGAGGGCAACAGTAGGTAAAGTGTTGGATAGCAGAGGAGTAAAAATTAATATTCCCACTCCAGTGAGTACAACAGTAGGGAAAGTGTTGGACAGGGGAGGGGTAAAAATTACTATTACCACTCCAGTGAGTGTAACAGTAGGGAAAGTGTTGGATAGCGACGGGGTAAAAATTACTATTCCCACTCCAGTGAGTGTAACAGTAAGGAAAGTGTTGGATAGCGGAGGGGTACAAATTACTATTCCCACTTCAGTGAGTGCAACAGTAGGGAAAGTGTTGGATAGCGGAGCAGTAAAAATTACTATTCCCACTCCAGTGAGTGTAACAGTAGGGAAAGTGTTGGATAGCGGAGTGGTAAAAATCACTATTCCCACTCCAGTGAGTGCAACAGTAGGGAAAGTGTTGGATTGCGGAGGGGAAACAATGAATATTCTCACTCCAGTCGGTTCAAAATTAAAAACAAACAAAATATTAACAACAAAAATATTTAAAAAACAAAATAAATTAAAAAATATTTAAATATGTTAAACATTAAAATACAAATATATTTAATATTTAAAAATAAAAAACATATTATAATGTTAAATGCATATGACAAATACCTACAAATATTATATTAAATAAAATAAAAAATAATTTTCAAACAAATACATATTTTATTCAGAAATTATTTAGAAACAAAAACATTAATTATTACATAAATGTACCCTAGAACACCACACAATTCACAACACACATCTAATTTTTTTTAAAAATGTACTTCCTTAATTTACATAATTATCAATTAAAAAAATAGTATTAATTAAAAACAAATTAAAACTCATAAAAATTAAGAAACTTCCCACACTTCAACCCACAGCTAAAATTGAACTGTAAAAAAATTAATTACAAAATTAAAACTCATTTCCAATTAAAAAACTTATAGTATTTAACAACTAATTATAAAGTAAGTAAAAACGAATTTACTCTCCACACTGTACCCCTATAAAAGTAAAACCCACACACAAAAAAATATAAACAAATACCCTAATTAAATATCAATTATTTAATTAATAATTATCAGCTAATTATTAATTAATTAAACATAAATTACTTTCAACCCTTTATCCCAATAAACCCTACAACCCACACCTAAAGTTAATTACACAATTTCCATATTTTATTTTCAATTGCTTAATTAATATTAATGATCAACTAATTATTAATTAAAAATAAATTACTTCCCACCCTTTACCTCTATAAACCCCACAACCCGCACCTAAAATTAATTACACAATTAATGTGCAATCAATTAATTAATATAAATTAACAACAAATTATTAATTAATTATAAATAAATTACTTCCCACAATTAACACTATAAAAACTAAATTAAATAAATATTAATAAATAATAAGTAATCATTAATTTATTATAATTAAATTACTTCCCACCCTATTCCCCTCTAAACTCACAACCCGCTACGGAACTCAAAAACGCAAAATTTACTCAAAATAAAATTGATAACTACTAAAAATGTAACACATATATTTTAAAATATAAACAATACTTATACAAAAAAACATACATCACATACATTTAAAATATTAACTAAAATATATATCACTAAACAACAATATTTTTGTAAACGATATCAATGACTTCTATATTTTTTAAAACAATATTTCTTACCTTAAATTCGTTATTCTTGACCACGATATTCTTCCTGTCGATATTTCTGTGTGACTATATTTCTAATTCGATATTTGTGTAAGTCGATATTACCAACTCGATATTCTGTCTGAATACCACCTGCAGCGACACGTATGAAAAAATATTCCCCACCGTGAGAAACACCGCTGCTGGCCCAGCGGTGACATTGTAATACAGCTGGTGGGAAACCGCCACCGCTGTGGTCTTCTTGGCGCCACGGGGGTATGGTGGTAAGACCTCCAAAATCTAATCGGGTTCTATGGTTCTACAAGGAAAAATGATATGCAGTTCTTCATTGATGAAAAGGAACATTATTTCTAAAGATGTAGACATGATTTGTGATGACTGATAAGTTAACATGCAAATCTGCAGTCACAGCATGAAATAAGCTCTGAAGTTCTACAGAAAATAACATGGTATATACACACGGATTTAGCTAATTCATGTATGTGAAGTTTATTTACAAAACTCAAATGTAACACACATATTTTAAGTTGCACATTCAAAAAGGGAAACGTCTGCAGTATAGGAGGAGATCAATACATAATTGTAATTGTGAAATGAAGGTAGACATCCCACAAAAATCAAAAACAAGGTGCTCTATATTGTGAGTCCTCTCCATTACATTACCATTAGCAAAGAAGGATGCTGAATGACAATTACAGCTGGCCAAGAAAAACTGCATGTCACCAATTGAAGATTGTAGTGGCTTGATCCTCTGCTGACTGCTCACCCTCCTTTTGTGGTGGTGATTGTTGTAGAGGTGGAGTAGGAGGCTGAGGAGTGAAGACTGTTATTCCAGACCACAGACATCAAATGATGGAGGGGTACAGCCATTTTTCCTATGGCATCAATGAATGCCAGTAAGGCTGCAAGATAATCCCTGGCAAGGACACAGCAAGGATGTTGCTGTTGATGGCATTAGTTACTGAAATTTAGGAGTCCATGTTGGCTTCAAATATTTTCCCCAAGGACTGGATTCGTGCAATTACTAAACTTCAGTTGCCACATGCCTAATGATTTATACTCACTTAAATTCAATAGCTCAGGCTACTTTAGGACCTTTTTGGCCTTATATGTACCATTGTTCCCTGACATTACTATTGACTTACCCAGGTTCAAATATCGGGGTCCCCTTGTCCCACAATATGTGCTCTAAGGATTGCCACTTTGCCTTGATCAACTACTCTGAGGAACTGCTTCTCTGCTGAGCTGCCTTGTGGCCTGCTGTTCTCTACCCTGCTGAGGACAAGGACAGGACCCATCTCGCTTGAACCCAGAGTGAGTCCAAGGGCTTGCTGGTTTGCCTCTCGTTTTCTGAAGTCTGAGGGATACAAAAGACTTATTAAAGTCCCTCTTGCAAAGGATGAATATCTTATTGCATATACCTGCCCCCTCTAATGCCTTTTTAGTTTGGGTGTCTCCCCATCCATTAGGTGTGTTTCCTTCAAGAAGGCTATGTCTATTCTCCTGTGCATCAAGGAGTCCAGTAGCTTCTGCAGTTTGTTAACAGACTGTAATCCTTGCACATTCCATGTGAGGAAGGTGTACTCAGTATCCCTAATTACTATGCCCTCTGCACCCTCCTACATTGGTCTGGTGGAAGGCTTCCCCATCCTCCCTCGTCTCTCATTTCATGAATGAGCCCTGGTCATAGGGAGTGTGATAATGTGGGAGACAGGTTGGTTGAAATTCCAAATGACAACTTTCCCCAACTCCCCTGCCACAGGTCGAAGCAGCAACTGCCATCCATTCAGCAAACTTATGTTCAGTAACAGTCTTAAACCAGTCTCTCACTGTACGTCAGTTAGGGGGTGGTCTTGTAGGTGATAGCCAAACACAAACCCTCTAAGCCGAGCCACCTTCAGGTCTTAGTCTACACAACTGCATGGAAAAAGAAAGGGTACCCCATTGCTGTCCTCGGGATTCAGCCTTGCAGCCTAGGTGTTAAAAACTCATGTGCCGCTGCTCTTCCATTTGTTTCCCTGGGGCTGCAAACCCCATGGTTCATTGGAGCCTCAGCAGTCTAGATAATTTACTGTGGTTCTCTTTCCCCCCACCCCGGTAGTCTCCTCTCCTATTAAATTGTCTGCCATCCTGGGCATGATATGCGATCCCTGGCCCTGGGGCAGGTGCAGACCCTCTGTGTGATCACTTTCTGAGGATGAGTGGCCTGTGTTGTCACTAGAAGAGGAGCGTGCGAGTGCAACAAAAGTGTTTGCTGTCTTGTGTGCAGAGACTTGTTCATGGTCAACCTGGGCTTTGTAGGGTCTCCTGCTCCTAGCTCTCCCACCGCCCCTCTCTCTCGTCTGTCTCTACTTGCGGCAGGGTTGGTTACTCTAGGGCCGTACATCTAAGCCATTCTTATAAGTTTCCAGCCATTCTTGCTCTCCTGCATGATCCTCTAAGAATGAGCCTGGTCGCTTACCATGACCTTTAGGTGTGCAGGGAAGAGCAGCATTTACTCCAGATACTTCACTGCGACAAAGGAGGCCTATTTTTCTTTTAAACAGAATTTTATTGACATTTATAATAAGTTAAACAAACATTACAGTGATTTACCCTTAACCCCCTCTCCTCAAAAGTTCCATCCCCATCACATGTATCACTGTGTTGCCGCCGTAGCCTCCACTCGCAGTTCCTGGTTCACAAAGTACTTTTCATATCTGCAACTACGAATACTCTATTCTTGTCCTACAATTTCAGAAATTACTTTACATAGGAAGCCTTTTGTTGCTGGACTGCCAGGGTGTCATCCTGGAAAATTGCCACTGCAACATTGTCCACCTGATAATGATCAGCTGTCCAGACTCTCTGTAGTATGAGGTCCCTGTCACGGTGGTGCAACAGTCTCACCATCAGAGGTCGAGTGGGTGCCACTGACTGGGTGAGGGTCATGCCGGTACTCTGTGTGCCCATTCCAGAGCGAAGAACCGTGACAGGCCCGGGGGTGGCACCTCCTTCGTTAGCCACTCCTCTAGGGAAGTTACCATGTCTTTCCCCTCCACTCGTTCTGGCACGCCTACCATGCAAATATTGCTGCACCAGCTTTGTACCTGTGGCTTCCTCTGCTCTACAGGAGAGGGTTTCTACATATTTGGTGAGCTTAGTCAACCGCACTTGCAATTTTGTCATGTCTGCGCCCATCTCTTTCAAGTACTCCTCATTACGCTTGACTTTGTCTCCCAGTTTGCAATGGTCATTGCACAGGATTCCTAAGTCAATGGAGACTTAATTGACGTTGTGCTCCAGGACTTCTCCTGAGTAGTTTATAGGCCTGGGCAGAGTTTGCGGAGTTATGCTAGGTGGAACTGTGCGGAGTGGCTAAAAAACTCTGCTACCCTTTGCGGATTTCCGCGTACGGGTGGAGTTTGCTGGATGCCCGTTCATGTTGCCATGTGCAATGCGGAGTGCGACTTCACATTCCAAATCGCATACGAATGGCACCATGCAGTTTTCATTTGCGTCCTCGCATTCCAGATCACATGCGAGCATCACCATACAGTTCGCATGGGCGTGGCCGTTTGGTTTTTCTACTCTCTTTTTATGGTGCTGGGTCAAATTTTCAATCCCTCTTTAATTTCTTTAATCCTCCCCTATCCTACTTATCTACCCCATATTTTTATTTATTATATTAGTATGTCTTTATGTTTGTGTATTTTCAGTTTTTTTGTAATTTGTTTGATGTTTTTCATGACTAGTTTGTATTTTGTTTATTTTTCCACTTACGTCCTTATTTCTTCTTTCCTTTCCTTCTTTTTCCTTCTTTTCTCATCTTTTTTTACCCCACCCAGCGCCATGGCAGAGGGTCATCTACCTTGCTGGCAACGCCACCATCTAGGTGTGCAGCCCTGGGTGATCTTCAGCGAGGAGGAGGTGGCAGCACTGTTTTTTTGTGTGCAGCGCCACTTCCCCTCCATGCTGGCAGCAGGCGGGAGGCCCAGGAGTGGATATCCCCTGCGGGAATGTCGGCTGTGCTGGGGGTGGGGTGCGTCAGAGCATGTGGCGCACCGTCCAGCAGCTGACGCACCATTGGGGTGTCTTAAAACAGGAACAGGACCTGCTCGAACTGCTAGGCGTTGAGATTCCAGGGCCATGTGAGTATTAATTATTTGTTGTGCTTGTGTTCTACAATGCTATGATTTTTTTTCTAAATAGTATGCGGCTCACACTCAGAAGTAAGTTATGTTTAGTTTACGTTGGAATATTATTATGTGATCCAGTTTCTAGTTTCTGCTAGGCAGGTGTTCAGTGCTACCAAATTGGCGCTTGCTTTGGTTGATTATTAAGAATCCATTGCAGACTGACCTCTGGGTCTGACTCCTGTCACCATAGTGAATTAGTGATAGCAGTCAGTTAGTGTTCTCTCTGTGACTTTGTATATGTAGTTCGTACAGTTCCAAGCTATTTCACAGCGATGTGTAGTATGCACCAATGCATTGCAAAATAGGGAGACTGAGTTAGTTGATCAAGGTGGTTGAGAAATGAGAATAGAATCAAAGATCAGTCACAGCAATTTTTGTTAAGGAAATTTGGAAAAGGGATTTTTGGACTAGTATGGGCAATTCAACAATAGTCAATTGATTTGAAACAATCAGTACAATTATGTGACTGCTTTTGTCTTTCATAATAATTTTGTAGAGATGAACTGAATCACTAAGCTATTTTTTATCTTCTTCATTTCTTACATCAGCACCCAAGGGCAAGAAGAGGGATTTTGGAGAGGGTTCGGGAGTAGCTGGTCACCAGGAGGCGCCGACCACCAGCGCCGCTGCCTAGGGCTCTGCTAACCCCAGTAAGTCCTAATATTTATTAATATTTCCCTAATGTTGGGTTTTATGATTGTTGTGGGCTTAGGGTAGAACCTTGGAGTATTGGAATGTTGGTGCTGGGTTCCAGGATGGAAGTTGCTTCCTGGAGGCTGGTTTTGCTGGTGAGAAATAAAGTTGCTCTGACTCCCTTACCTGCCACCTTCCTTCCACATGGCGACAAGGATAGGATACGAACCCACTCGCGCGAAGCACAATGGATTCACTTTGTGTTTCATGCCTGTTATCCTTGCATTATCTTTTTTTCCTTATATAACATGGTTTTCTTTTTTGGTAGCTGACTTTTTCCAGACTCTAGTCTCTGTTGATTCACTTATCTTCTGTTTTCTTGGAAATCTTACCCTCTCTGCATTGTATATCTTGTGGTACTGTAAGAGTAAGAATAAGAAGAACACATTTTTGGTACTCTACTGTCTACTGTGAATATTACAGGCCCAAGTGAGCCAGTATTATAAATAATATACACCATGTATATTGGTTGAGAAGGCTTTCTTTTACTTGCTCATTCTCTAACAGTTAAATTCACGAGCGAGAGTCCACGGTCATGGAACACCCCCCAATGTTGTGTCCTGTGTCATTCATTTATACCGGATACCAGCAGTTTTCCATGACAGTGCATCATGGCTGGAAAAAAAGTATGAGGTCCCACTCCCATTGCATTTGCCAACTAACACCATATGTCTTTCATTGACCATTATACCACCCCTGGCTAGTCTAACATTGTCAACCAACCAAATGCACAGAGTAATATTTTTGTTAGAAGATACTGCAGTGCTAGCTGAGCTGTAGTGATGTATTGCAGTTGTATATTTTTGATTGAAAAAAATTAAGGGAAGGAATATCTGGCATCTAAAATATTATGTATAATGTTTTATTCTAGCCACACAGACCACAAGTGATGCCGGCTCAAGTAGTGCTGCAGTGGGAGGAGACTCAGTTGAAGGAGGAGAAGCGGCGGCAGGGACAGGCACTGGTAAGTCACATAATTGCTTGCTTATTGACGATTACTATTATACTTCCTACATAGTACGAGGGCATCATCAATTCATGACCATGAAACCCCCAGCTTTACCAGCTGCAAATGTGGTTGAGTTATTATGGCCTCTTTTATCAGCAACTCACCAAAAGCTCACATAATGAGCATTGATGGCTTGAGGGAAACGTGAAAGAATGGAAGGTGAAAAGAAAGGAAAATCATATATGTGTCAAAGGGTGCGTGGGTGGGAAAAGAATGTAAGAGCGAAAGGATGGTTGGAAAAACGGGTGGATATTGAATGGATGGATAATGGATTGGAAATTTTGGTGAAAGACTGGATGAGAGAAAGTAAAGCTTTATCATAGTGGCTATGGGTGAATTAGAATGAAAGGATGAATGAATATATGGATTGCTTGGATGAATAAGCAAGGCAGTTCTTCTTATAAAGAGGGGCATACTGCTCACCTACTTGGCCTACTTTGTTTATGTAGGGTTACCAAAGCTATGGTTCAAAGTGGGGAGTATTTTTACATTTTTATTCTACTCCCCTGACTCACTGTATTTGTTAAGCAAGCCATATGTATCCCACCAATCATTCATCCCCCCCAACCATGGAATTTTGCCACATATGACCGAAGTGCAGTATGGTTCAATTTGTGACTGAAGTGTTGGCTGTGCAAAGTGCGTCTGCTTCAGTTAATGTGTCATTTACAAAGTTTTCAAAGCATTGCAAACCAAACACACAAGGTGTGTTTCCTTTCGCCCACTCAGTCACTTCTTATTACTTCACTCCTTTATTTTTTCCTAAGTTCTTCTGTTACAGTCTACCAAAAATTGGAAAATCCATTCTTGGCATGTGCCACAATTTATTTTATAACCATGTGAAGTGAAGTGATTCCAGAATATATTTCATGGTTTACTATAACAGATTTATTTTACACCTGTTCAGATTTTCCCCTTTCGACTACATACTACTAGTACAGTGACTGAATAAGCAAAAGATGACATATCAATGACCATTGTAGTGAGCCCTCTATTCTATATCAAAAGCTCTACCCAACCCACCTAATCCCTCTACCCTACACTGCAGTAGAGTAAGTCAAGTTTCCTTTCCTTACTTACTACCCAGCGAATGAATTTGTTGGAAATAATATGTGGCGGTGGGCAAGTTCAGTGAGTAAAGTGAGAGTAAGTGCATGATTTGATGCCAAGTTTGGCATATAGGATACACTGTGAAGAATCTGCCAAATACAATCTATTTAGCGAATTCTTTTTTCTGTAGCGCAGTGCATCATTTTACCCAATGTCTACTTGCGGCAGACAGGAAAATATCTGCATTTCATATGTGAGATGTGTGACGTAGTATCTTATTTATTATTCATCTGCCTCTTTGGAGTCAGGGCGGAAAGAGAAATCCATTTGGAGATGAGCAGGGCTATTGGAATTACAAAAAGACAAATGTCATCTACAGCTGCCCTAGCTGCAGACAGAAGCAAAATACTGGATGCGCTGGCTAGCAATGAGCATGGCTCCATTATTTTAGCACAACACACAAATTGTACTCGATAGTGCATAATGCCGTACTCATTAATGAGAGGTAATTTATTTTTCCACTCAAAAGTGTCAGTTTGTACTCAGTTGAAAAGTCTTCAGAAGAAAAAAATCAAATCACTTTTTTTTTTTTAAATTGGTGTTATTCTGCACAATACTTTTTATGCAAGGCATGTGTGGGTAAAACAAAATTGGCCTTGTGACCCTCCTAATCATAATCGCATTAAATTCTAATGATCCTGGGTGACCAACAATATTCTGCTACTGTGCCACCCACTAAATTAAAACAATTGCTTGCCCAAGCGTTATTTACAATTTGTCTTTTTTGTTTTTCTCAATATAGCTATTCCTGCTAGTTCAGCAGTTCTGCCTACCAGGCAGGAGATAGCAGCCTGTCTGCGGTGGCAAAGGCTGGCCCACATACAACAGGAATACCAGTGACTGGTGGTCCTGGAAGAGTAGGAGGATGAAATAAATGCTTCTCAGCTGGGCCCCAGCTGGCATCAACTGCTGCCGTCCCCTCCCACACTGATAACAGCAGGCTATTGCTGCGGTGCATCCCGCAATGGCTGGAAACTATAAAGAGCTGGCTCACCATCATGGAGCAGAGCCTGGACCAGATCTGGACCCCATTCTCGAATGCCCTCTTATAGCTCTTTTTTAATTGTTTTGTTTTGGTGGGAGGAACTTGTTGTGGTCGGAGAGGGTGGAAAGGGAATTGAGACTGGGTTTTATTCTTTGGACTTCTCAGATTTTTTGCCATTGGGGGTTGGGTCAGTTTGTTTGGGGAAGGGGTGGGCCTGTTGTGTGGGTGGAGAGGGTGGGTTTGCTTGTAAAAATATAAATACAGGGGAAACTTATTATATTTTATCGAAATTTATGCCTGAAGCTTGTTTTACTTTTACTTTGCACTGCTGACTTAAGTTTATGCAGCCTGTTTATGTGCTTGAAAGAGTGTACCGCTTAGTTATGGAGTTATACCTCTCTATCTTGAACATTAGGGGGGATGCTGCCATGATATATATTGTCTACAACAACCTAGATCAACAATTACTTATAGTAGCAGTTAGTTACTTACTTACTAACTTAACTAGTTCACTTCACTCCATAGTTGCCTTACCTGAATATAGATGAAGCAATAACAGGGAGGGCATCACAACTTCACAAGCGAGGTCCCACTTCCACCCAGGTGATCTCCAACTCTAGGATTAATTGGAAGGATTATTCATTGCAGGCAATCAAATGGAAATAATAAACACTGAATTAGTGGGTTATATCAAAGCTTTACAAAGAATTGACACCAGACTACTACATGATAACACAACAAGAATTCCTGCTAGTGATAACATGACACAAATTAGTAATAGTATTAACTTGAGCAATGGGGACCTACTAGTAACTTACAAATCCCCGAGGTATAAAAAATGGACTTAAAGTCTGGAGTGGACAAGCTTAGATTAGGCGTTTACGGTTACGCAACACAAGGTCTGAATGATGATGCTGATGACTGATGTTCTTCATTGTCTATCTGAAATATGTATCACTTTTTATGCACAGGTGTGTAAATAGGGCCAGTGTGGGCTATTGCTTAGAAGATCCTGCAGTGAGTTGTGTTTCTCTCACCAAATCTGCCCCACCAAGTGCTTGATGCTTTGATGGTGTAAATTAAGCCTCAACTCAAAAAATCACACAGCCCGGGGGAAGAGGTTTAGGGGTTTGAAGAATGGATGGGAAAGGGGATTTGGGGAAAGGTTTGACAAAAACAAACACTGCACAAGGCCAGCATCAAATAATTTGTCATCAATCTGTTGTGGAAGGAAATGAAGGAAAGAGTATGACACAGTACAGTTAAATACATTGCAAACGGTCTTTCGGCCTGAGACCCAAGTTATCAGATATCTAAATGTTCTGTCTTCTAGGTTGGGAATAAACCCACCCACCCACCCAGTTCTTCAAATATAATTGTTATGAGAAAAGTGATACTGTATTGCAAAATTAGATGGTGCATCTGCATTCTCCTTGGGAATGTCCATCACTCTTGGGTGCCTGTCTGGTCCTGTAGGTAAGCAGGAGTGTTGAGCTCAACTTTTGCCTTTTGTTCATGCAGGAGACTAGAAGGTTTGTGGTTTGTAAAACAAAAACTGTATTTTATGGTAAGCTTCATGATGAGTTTATCTGGAAGACTTAGAAGCAGAGCAAAAAAACAAGAGGAGGATTTGAGTATTACTTTTGCCAGCAGTGCAACACACACAGCAGTATTTCACAAATCAACGCACCTTTCCCCATTCCACATAGCTGAGTGCTAGGCCTCAGACTCATGTTTTACTTTTTGAAGTCGATAACTTCTTGCTTCTAGCTGCTGATGAGGAAGTCCAGTGGCTCCCGCTCTGTGTTCTTACATCTTCCTCCTGACTCTGAGTAACTCCATCCCAGACCAGTCATGACCAGAGCAAAATAGATTGCAGTGCACTGCTGTTGTAGATCAAGTAGAGAAACAGAATTGCAGTATTTTGCACAGGTTTTTGTTTGTTACCTAAAGTGACTGTTCTGATCTCTGGAGAACCAGAAAAAAGGAGAGGACCCTGCAAGTAAATCTGGCTAAGTGTGAAAGGTCGAATCACCTCTAGGTAAAAAATGACAGCCCATCACCCAGGCCCCAAACAATGCAAATCAATCAATCAATCAATCAATCAATCAATCAATATATCTTTATTCGATTCACATGAAGTGTATCATAAAAGAGTACATCAAAGTTAAAATTTCGTAAGAACAGATACAGACAGATAAAATGCATTAAAAACAGAAATTCGTTTCACAATATAACCGAGAATTCATAAATAAACATATTGCTAAAATCGATTTTCTTCTTGCCTGGGTTGCCTTAAGAAACCTTACAAGTACCACACACGTATAAAGGTTTGGAAGCAGTTGCAAGTATAAAAAAGCCAGCCTACATTGTTTAAAATGTAGTGATTTCAATAAAGGTACAATAAAAGAACTTCTCAAATCCATATAGAATTTACAAAAAAGTGCAATGTGCATGGTTGATTGATTGGATACATTATCACATGGGCAGCGTTGTAAATCATTTGACCAGTCGTTGGGGTTTGGAAAACTTATCAGGCGGTGGAAAAAATTTAATCTAAAACGTGTTAAAACGAATCTGTGTTGGGCGTTAAGAACATTAAAAAGATATGGTTGCATGGAGAAGGTGGTCAGGACCATTTGATTATGTTTCACAGTCGGCTTGGCCAGTTCCACGCATACATATCATCTCAAGCAAGTGCCCAAATTACAGTTAAAAACTCTCCTTCGGTGTCTGCCACCACATGAATCATCAATGATCACTCCCAATCACCTGATACTCATCACTCATTAGTGCAATGGTTACCTGTTCCAGTCCAAGCACAGGGGTAGGTAAACTATCTCCCCTTTGATTCAAGAAACAGATTGGTATTTGGCAGTCTTGGATCATAGGAGTGGACAGTACTGGTTAATTAATTTTTGCTGAGTAAGTTTGTAAAGGCCAATCACCTCCAAGGAAAAAATGATTGCCATCACTCCAAATATTGCAAATCAATCAAGTTCCCAAATTACAGTTCAACACCCTCAATCAATATAGTACAAGTTGTACAAGTTGCTGTTTCGTCTTCTTGGTTTTTACTTGGTATTTTCTTCATAGGATTTTTCCGATTTCTCAACTGATACCTGTTCTGGTACGTGCCCCTTTCTGGGACCTGGCCCTCCCCCACTTTTTTCAAATTTCTCGATGCCACTTTACCTCTTTGATGTTTTACTGACAGAGTAGGTAGAGGACTAGGTATCTGACTAGGTATCGGTCTTCCAGTTTTTCTATTTTGTGTCTGAGTTTGTGTCTGAACTTGACCTCCTTCTTCTCCCTCACATTTAGCTTCCTCCACTTTCGTTAACTGATATTTATTAATAATTTTTACTACAGTGTACCACTGACCTAGTTCTGATCCAGCTCTGCTGCTCCGTGAAGCTGTGTATTCTGCCGTGTTGTTAGTGCTCAGAATCCAGCATGCCTTCCCCTTCCTATTTACCAAAGGCTTCAAT
The DNA here is from genome assembly GCA_963921515.1 of Calotriton arnoldi. NCBI lineage: Eukaryota > Metazoa > Chordata > Amphibia > Caudata > Salamandridae > Calotriton > Calotriton arnoldi. The sequence continues at coordinate 1,108,483 of CAWUFW010003281.1, read as the reverse complement.
ACCCCAGCACTATCTTCTTGTACAACTGAGCTCTCTATTGCTCCTGTTCTGCCTCTGCCTAGACTGCCCTGGATGGGGATCAGTGCCGCTGCCCTCCTTCCTTTCCCTACCTCTCTTGCCGCGCACGACCAGCAGGAGTCCCGAATCCCGGGTCCCAAGTCCCGATCCGACGCCCCCACGGACCTCAACACATCCAGGCGGCTGCCGTGCTTCTTTGCTGCCAGCCCTCTCACCGACAGCAGGCCGTGCCCTGCAGTCCCGTAACAGCTGGGAATTATGCTCGCTCGCTCGAGGTAAGACTGCCTCCTTACACCGCTACTCCGCTTCTACTTGATACAATTTGAGGTGACCGCGGTATTTATTTTGTGTCCATATCGCCTCCGTTTCGCATTTGAAATCCTCCCCGTTTACCTCCTTATCCACATCGTGTAACACCACATTATCTCCTCAACCTCGGGAGCCTCCGCGACCGCGTCTCAAACGGCCGCCATGCTTTCCCTAGACGATACGGCAACTTGTACAACTTGTACTACAGAGTCTGCAGGGGTTGAAAGTGATTCTGTCTTAAAACAACACAGTGTAAAAGAAAGTGATTGGGAGATTCCCAGGAGAAGGAAGCAAAGAGGCAAGAAAGAAGAGATACAGATAACAAGTTTAAAAATTACCCCGTCTCTAAGGACTTTTTTTAAAGTAGTCCCGAAAACCTTGGTTTTAAAAAATCCAGCACAATCTGATACATTGTATAATCAGGGAGGAAATAAAGAAATAGTTAGGCCAAATAGGTATCAGATACTGGCAAGTCTCCCAGACCCTCAGGAAGAAGTGGCAGAGCTGGAGCCCAGCCCATCACTGGTCGAAGAAAGAGTATACTCCCCTCTTAGGAGTATGGAGCCTAGTACTCCACTTTTAGCCGAGATTCAGCAAAAGGTAGTGGAGGGGGTAAAGGAAGCCTCGATATTAACCTCAAACAGGTGAGTGGAGGTAAATCAGTCTCAGAATACCATTTCCCAACCGCAAGTTGAATCACAGTCTCAATCTGTGGTTGATTTAATCAGGGTGTTAACAATGGAAGTGAGGAATAGGTTTGAAGTTTCTGAAGTAAATGAAAAGGAGATCAGATCAGCATGCGACAGCCTAGAGAGAAAAATGGATGACCTTGCTAGTAGGACCACCCAGCTGGAGTCTTCAGTAAAAGAACTTACGCTTCAAACTGAAGTCAACACTAAAGAGATAAAGATATTAAAGGGAAATGAGACGATCTGGAAAGATAAAATGGAATCATTAGAAAATAATATGAGAAGAAACAACCTCCGGATTCAAAAAATTCCAGAAGGTTCAGAGGAGAAGACCTTAAGGCTTTTGTTGCAAGACTTACAAAATCGAGTACACAGATTGAGTCCACGATAAATGAATTGATGGAAGATATTCAGAGGGCCCATAGAGACCCATTTAAGGCATCCCCGGGTAAGACTAAACCAAGGAAAATTCTTGTTAATTTTAAAACCTATAAGATCAAGGAAAAAATACTAATAAAGGCCTTAAAACAGAAAAGTCTAACAATGGACGGAATGACTTTCGAAATCAGATCTGACATATCCCAAATAACAGCTAATAAGCAGTGGGAATTCGGAAATATGATTGAGCCTTATAAAAAAATGGGGGCGACTGCCCAGTTGAGGTTTCCGGCTAGTCTTCGGGTGATGCACAACAACAAACTGTATCATTTTAGAAGGATAGAGGATGCAGCTGAAATTCTGAAGTCGCTAGAGACAGGGCGGAGCTAGGGTTTTCCTCTAGAGATGACAGGTATTTAATGGTAAGCTTTTGAGTATCACTGAACCCCCTTGGCCAGGTTTATTGTCATTGTTTCGTTTTTCCTCCCTTTTTCTCTCAGAACTGCTATGGCGTAATAGTAGAAAGATTATTATTGGTTTTTTCCTTTCTCCTTTTCTATTAATATTTTATATTATTGGTTCCTCAAGCAAGGGGGCCTCCTAAGGCTTAGGCCAACATGAAGCTAGAGGAGGGTTTTCCAAGGGTGGGAGGGAGGGGAGGGGAGTCTCAGATAGGGTTTAGTACACGGGTGAGGGAGCAGTGGGTAAAAAAGACAAAAAAATTCAGTCCTCATTGGAAAAGATATAATCAAGCCTTAATAAAAAAGTTAATATTTCTAAATAATATAAAATAACAGCCAGCCAGATAAAGCAAATAGAATTTATCTCATGGAATGTTAATGGGCTTAGAATGAAACACAGAAGGGAGAAGTTGTTGCAATATTTGAAAGATGCCCTGGCCCAGATCATAATCTTACAAGAGACCCATTTAACAAGTGATGAGATGAAAGTGGTCCTCAAATCAAGGAACTGGATACAAAAAGCGGTATTCACTGATCAGCAGCTTACCATTAGAGGGGTAGCGACTTTAGTGAAAACAAATCCTCAGATAGTAATAGAGCGTAGTAAAGTAGCTAGGGCAGGTAGGTGGGCAATAGCCAAGGTTAGATGTTATGATCAGGCATATACAGTGGTTGGCTATTATGGCCCGAATTTAGATGACCCTATTCCATTCGGTAACTTGGCAACAGAACGTTTGGATTTCCCTGACCCTGTTATCTTGGCGGGCGATTTTAATATAGTCTTGGATATTAATCTGGATCGTTCAACCAAAAGTAGGGCATTGATAAACAATAAAACACGATCCTTGATTAAAAATTCAATGAAAGATAGAGGCTGGTGTGATATTTGGAGAGAGAAGAAGGGACCCCTTAAGAGCTATACTTTTAATAATAAAAAATATGGACATCAATCTAGAATTTTATTTATTCTTGATCAGTCATATTATAAAAGAACAAGTTGGAAGTGTGAGTCACCTGGGATCGCACATGTCAGATCACTCAGCCACTACTCTGTCTCTGATACCCTCAAAGAATGTAGCACAGAAGAGATGGCAAATGGATCGTACTATACTATTCATTGATGATATAGTAAGAAAACTTAGATTGGAAACCAAAGAGTTTTTTTAGGACAATTTGGATACAGCAGTAATTGGCATAGTGTGGGATGCTTATAAAGCCTTACTAAGGGGGAAAATAATATCTATTCAATCTCATAAGAATAAACAAAGAAGGGAAGAGATAGCTAATATATAGAGAAAGATCTGGCTTTTAGAACAGCAGTTGTCAAATAAAGAGATTGTACAAGAACCTCTTCAACTTTCTATTCAGACTCTAAAAAACGACCTAGCAGGCGTATTTGAAGGTAGATTACAAGAAAGGTGGCAAGCAAGTAAACTAGCCCATTTTAATTATGGAGAAGGATGTGGCAAGTTGCTTGCGTGGAAGACAAAAAAGATCAGGTAAAATCCTTCATAAAAGAGTTAAAGCAAAAGGGTTCAGGAAATTTAATTGAGACAAGGGAGGGTATCGAGGAGGCTTTTCTCAACCATTTTGGAGAAGTATACATGGAGGATTTAAATACAAGAGAGGGGATGTGGAAGAATGGTTGGGACAGGATACTCCAAGGAAGATTTCCGAAGCCCAAAGGGTAGTTATCAATAGCTCAATAACAGTAGAGGAAATAAGGAAATCTATTAGAGCAGGGAAATCAAATAAAGCGGCGGGCCCTGATGGTCTCCCTATCGAGATTTATAAAAAGTTAGAGGACTGTTTAGCACCTGTAATGGTTAAACTATTATCAGCCATTTTTGAAAATGGTAGTGAGATTCCACCGTCCTGGGATGAGGCCAAAGTGACGCTGATATTAAAACCTGACAAACCACCAAATTCCTGTGACTCCTATAGGCCTATCTCGCTACTCAATTCAGATTACAAAATCTTCTCAAGAATTTTGGCGGATAGGCTTAGCGGAGTGGTAGGGCACCTACTGCATGAAGATCAGAAAGGGTTTGTGCGAGGCAGGGGAATTAATGACCTCACATACAGTTTAATTGGGGCCATAAATATAGCCACCACATATAAATTACCACTCGCAGTGATAACAGTTGACGCAACTAAAGCCTTTGATAGGGTTAATTGGTCCTATTTGCAGAAGATCTTAAAATGATCTAATCTCGGAGAGAATTTCTGTACTGCGATAGATTTACTATATAGAAACCCCATAGCTAGAATTGTAGTGAATGGGAGCCTGTCAAAACCGTTTAAAATCTTTAGGGGAACTAGGCAAGGGTGCCCCTTATCTCCCCTCTTATTCAATTTATATATTGAGCCCTTAGCAGAAAAGATAAGGAATCACAAGAGTATTCCCTCTTTTAAGTTTCGAGGGTGGGAGAAAAAAGCGGGATTATATGCTGATGATTTGGTAGTGTACTCCTCAGAAGCCGATTCCTCCCTTCCGATGGTCTATGAGTTAGCATCGCAGTTTGGGGCCATCTCAGGATATGATATAAATGAAAACAAAACAGTGGTAATGACCTGGAATATCGATTCTCAGCTAGAGGGTATTCAGGAGGAAATGAGATACTTGGGCATTAAGATAGTACCAAAAGTAGAGCTAATTCCGGAAGCCAACTTTAATAAAGTAAACAAAAAAGTGGGAAAATTGTTGTTAAGCTGAACCCATCTTCCATTGACATTATATGGGAGAATAAACCTGATTAAAATGTCCATCCTGCCCAAATATACTTTTTTGTTTCAGAATATTCCGTTGGCGTTCAAGGAAATTTGGCTTAATAAGGCTTAATCTAAAATCACTAGCTTTATTTGGTCATCAAAAGGGGTCCGTATTTCAAAGAAAAAGTTGAGGAGGAAATATGATAAAGGAGGGATACGATTGCCAGACCTGTCGTATTATGCATGGGTATTTCTCTTAAAATCTGGGAAAATGCTCTTTAGTTTTCTGGATTCTTCGGATCTAGGAAATATGTTTAAAGCAATGCTGCAAGATGTGGAAGGGGGTAAATATAGTTTCATTCACAAATATGGGGACCCGCGCTTCTTTAAAAGGGTGAGACTTAAAATTCTGCAGTCCTTTGCGGAAACATGGTACAAAATCAGGAGAGAACTAAGACTGAGTTATTATAGCGGAATAGCTCCTATTTGGAACTCCCCGGTTCACCAGAGTGGTCCAAAGATAGTCTGGCTCTTCTTTTGAAAAATGTTAATATAATACGCTGGGGTCATCTGATAGTGGATGGAACATTGATCTCATGGGAGAAATGCCAAGAATTGACCAACAATCAGCTTTCAAGATTTAAATACTTTCAAATAAAAAGCTGGCTCCATTCCGTCGGGGATGGTGCTGGATTATCTAATGAGCTGGAAACATAGATGGCGATGAATATCCCCCGGAAAAAAAGAGGTGGCGAGTTGGTATTGGCTCTTATTGGAATTGGCAGACGGAGATTTCAATTTACCATCATTACTCTGGGAGAAGATCTTGCCGGGAGAGCAGTATGAAGATTTGTGGCAAGTATCTTGTAATCTTTTATACTCCACGTTCCGTGCTGCAAATTTAAGGCGGAACCACCTTTTCTGTCTCCACAGAGTTTACTGGTCTCCGTATAAACGGGCTAAAATGGGGAAAGGCCCCACTCCGAGATGCCCAAAGTGTGGTAAGGAAAGAGGAGACGACATCCACATGTTCCTGGAGTGTCCTGTTCTCCAGGAGTTCTGGGAGGATGTGAGTAGTACAATATCTTCTATACTTGGAGACCCACTCCAGGTAAGCAAAATTCTTGTTTTTTTTGGGATGATGGAGCACGGCGAAGCTATGACGAATAACATTAAAAAATTGATTTTTCATTTGATACTTTTGGCTCGCAGAGAAATTTGTAAAAATTGGGTCAAATATACTCCCCCAACAAAAATAGAATGGTTAATGACAATAAAGTACACCAATCAGTTGGACAGGTCAATTAAGAGAAAGCGAAACGATTTCTGGCTTCCGTATGAGAACTGGGTGAAACATTGTAGTTAAATATAGTCCAATGATTAGGCCTATATACTATATTGCTGGAATACTCCTTTGGTGACTTCGCAGCAGTTTAGCTGAAAAGAAGTTTTCCTATGGTTGGAGGTTAACAAGCATGGTATAGAGTGACCCATCCTCGATGTTGAACATAGTTCTCTGGCTGGTGCAAATCAAAGGGAGGCCCTGGAGTAAGCTATACCATTGATTGGTAATCGAGGCTAATGAGGACAATTTTTTTTTTAAAAACAACAACAAAAAACACCCTCAATCACTATATACCACAACATGAATCATCAATCATCATCACTCGCACAATCACTCACTCACAGTTGCAATAGCTGTAGTTACCTCTTTCAATCCAAACACGGGTGGTTTAGATATTAGGTATCCATCTTTGACGCAGGCAACACATTGGAATTTGGCGCTGTCACTCTTGTAAATCAACGATCCACTGGGGCAGCGCTGCTAGTGCTAAGTGATATAAAAAAGGATAGTCATGTGAGGGGGCAGGCACTGTCTCCAATGTCATGGAGGAATTGTGGAGGCCTCTTCAATGCACACTGGTCCAACTGCAATTGGCAATATATGTGACTAGAAAATTGTGGGGCAGCATAAATCTGGCACACAAATAACAATGTTCCACTAGCTACTTTTTTTGTTTCAAAGATAGAAGTTCAACAAGAAATAATTAAAAACTTCTATGGGGGCACTGGCATGCATAGTCTAGGAAGTAGAGTTTGTCCTCAAACTCAGGTGGTTCAACAAGAAGTTGGTAAGCTAATACATTTGAATCTGACTAATCATCATCCTCCTCCACCTGTGCTGTTTCAGGAACGGTGTAATTTTGTGGTATGAAATGTTGGTTCATTTTGATCACAGTCAATCTCTCTACATTTTGGGGTGAGAGACTAGTTCTTCTCACTGTTTCAACTGCATGAGCTGCACTGACCACACGCTCATCAGACACACTGGATATATAGGGCAAGCCTGCTGAGCTCTGGCCATTGTCAAATCTTCCCATACCAATATATCAATGGGTTTTGATCCACATAGACCACTTCTGGATCATTCAGATACTCCTGGAACATTCTGTGGATGGGCATTGGTGCTGCAATTTGCTCAACCTCTTTAGACATCGCCTCTCCATTGGACTTAAGCCCTGCCGATTGAAACCAATACAATGCAGAGGTTGGGTCCGGTCCTTCGGTTGTTGTTGTTGCCAGTGTTCTGGTTGATGGTGTTGTTGGCTGCTGTGAGCCAAAACTACCCTCTCTGTAAGTTGAAGGAGGCACCCTAGAACTATTGGGTGGGACTCTAAGTTCCAGCTGTTCTTCTTCCAGGTTTCTGTTTGCTCAACAATCTACCTCTTGCATTTTGATAAATCCCTTTCAGAAAAAAGAAAGAAAGTGACCAGAATTTGTTTGGATCAAGTAATGTGGCACAGATGAATTATGTCCTGTTGCAGCCTTGTATTACAAGCCAAGCGAAGAATAAAGCTCTCAACCAAGGCATGCGCTTCTGTTTTTTCGTTTACACCTGCGCATGGCGAACTTTTCAGACACCTTCTTTACCTGGTCCTGTAGGAGATACAAGAACTGGATGGACTGGCCCATCATACTGGTGGATAGTGTGGACAGCACTTAGCTGCAAAGCTTGTCCAACCAACTGCAGCACATTGTGATGCAGCACTGGAACAGTCACTCTGGCAAAGTAGTTCAGACTTGCAACCTTCCATTTTGGGCAGGTGGCTTCCACAAATTCTGTAAATCCCACTCCTTCCACAAAAGAAAAATGGAGGAGGTCCAGCGCTAACATGTTTGCCAGCTTCCCATTGTAAAAACGTGCGGTTGGGTGATTGCGCTGGTAGGGCAACTCCTGCCTAAACAGGCCTGTAATAGGAGCTTGGATTTTCTGACACAGGTGGCTTTGGAGAAGTAGGTGGTGGTAGACTTAATGTGAATCATGGTGGGGCAGTCCCTGTAGGCTGTGTTGTTTCCATCTCACTCCAAGACTTGTGCCATTGTGAAGTCGCTGAGGTGGGTGATTCTGCTGGTGCACTGCTGTGCTGGGGACAGGGCTGCTTTGTGTGAGGATGTCACCCTCTTCTTCCTCATCAGCACCTCCCAACATGATTGGACTTGTAGATGATGTTTCTTGGCTCTCCTCACCACCACAACCGTGTTCAGCAATTCTTTTAAGGTTATCTTCCCACCGGCTTGCATGGTGTTTTTTTATATGGATTAGTTGGCCTCCAGTTCCACAATGTGAACCCCTCTTACCTCAACAGACATGCATGCTTCAAATGCTGCATACTGCAATGTGCACCCCATGTGCAAACCATAAAAAAGTCCCAAACTAGGGAGATGTACTTTTTTACTGTGCCACTGCCAATGCCTGAAGAAGAATTGGAGGTAGGTGGGCTTGCCATGATTGCCTCTCTGCAGTGAATACTTCTCCTGAGGTTGGGGTTGGTGTAGGTCTCAGCTGGGGCTTTGAAAATATGGGAGCTGGTGGTGCTACCTGTGCCACATCCCTCGGAACAGGTTGAATAGCAATGTCAGGCTCCTCTGTGTCATCTTTCATAATTTCTGCCTCGTCATCATCATCCTACTCATCATATCCTTCCATAGGTCTAAATCTTTCATGAACTTTTCTTTTTCCTTGCCTCTCCTGTTGTCTCCTGGATTCTGCCGGGGTCCACTCCATGTCCCTATCCTCATCATCAGAAGTGGTGATTGGAGAAGTTGGTGGAGTTCTACCATTCCTTTTCCTTGCTGTAGATCTGGGAGCTAATGATGCTAAAAGAGGAGGTTCTTGCTCGGAAGGAAGCTCAACCTCCTGTTCTGCTCCAACATCAGGAAAATGTACTATTGCTGGCTGTTGCTGCTGTGCACTTTGCTCTGTTTCCTGAAAGAATTGTGTGCTACTTTGCGAAAGGGACAAACCCAATTTAATGTGACTACTTGTCAGTGTCACCATGACTGGAGTGGCTGCCTCACTGACAGACATGGACCTTGGCTTAGGATGGGGTGGTGCTGTTGATGCAGGAGTGCTGATCTCAGCTTGTTCCCCAGAGGCCGGTGCGGCAGGCACACGAGGTGGTGGTGCAAAAAAGGTTTGGGGGGACATGCCACAGGTAAGAAGCTGCTTCTTTTCACTGACCACTTTCTTGAAAGCATCTTTCTTTGTGGCCATCTTAAAGCTCTCAGTTGTCAGTGGCACTAAGCTGCAGAAGAGATTGGTGGAATGACTTGTGACTGCACAGGCCTTCTGTTTGGCAGTACTGCATGTGATGTCTCTTCTCTTGTACACCTAAAAGCAAACAAGCAAGAAAAACATTTAGCGTGAAACATGGCATTGTTTGAAGTTTGAATTAGTACAGACAAAGGCAATATTAGTGTAGTTGTTTTGTTTACTTAGATAACCACTTTAAGGTCAAACCACACCACCATACCATAATTCCCCAACAGAATAACACACAATATACAGACTGAAAGAGCTCTTTCCTTTATGTCCATATATTCTAAAGGAGACACCTGTGGCACTCGGGGAACTGAATGGGTAAATGGGATATTAATCTTTTTAAAAAATGAGGTTTGCATTTGCCTATGGCAGGCAATGTGGTCCAGGGGGAAATGGAATAATCATTATCATTACACAAATAATTGATGCTAATATGTCTACTCTAAAGTGAACCACAAACAGGGTGTCCAGGAGGAAATGGAATTATGTACAGAAAAAACTGAATGATGTTGTGCGGCTGTGCACATATGGTAAATGGATGGATGATGGATCGACTGAGGCAAAACAGAAAAAAATATTTAAAATAAAAAAATAATTGAATACAAAATTGAAATTAAATTACATTTTTTTAAATAAAATAATAATTAGAACATGTAAATAAAAAATAGGAAAAACATAAAATTAAATAAGAAAATTACAAATACGTAAAATTATCCTGAAGCACCCTGAAGCATATTATTAAACTGATATCTCATCCATCCATGCAAGCCTATGGCAAAGCCACACTGGCTGGGTGCACAAAATGTCTGCCAGCCGGTGCTACATTGTCAACAACAACACTGAGCAAGAAGGCATGGGAACAAAGAGCACATGCAGGCCTATAGCAAAAGCACACTGGCTGACTACACAAAATGGCCGCAAGCCACATGGACACACCAACAACAACAACCAGTATAGAGGCATGGAAAGCAAAGAACACATGCAGGCCTATGACAAAAGCACACTGACTGGCTACACAAAATGACAGCCAGCCACATGGTCACAAAAACATGCAGGACGCATGGAAAACAAAGAACACATGTAGGGCTATGGCACAAGCAGATTGGCTGTCTTCACCAAATGGCTGCCATCCACATGGTCAGAACAACAACTAGCAAAGAGGCATGGAAAACAAAGAACACATGCAGGTCTATGCCAAAAGCACACATGCTGCCTAAACAAAATGCCACCAGCCACATGGGCAAACAACAACAAGCAGGAGGCATGGTAAACAATGAACACATATAGTCCTACGGACACTGACTATAGAAAACAATGGCCCTGGCCACATGGCATGGGGAACAAAAATAATAGGTGACCTATGGCAAACTGACTCACACATTGGCCAGACAAAGAAAGGAGGCATGGCAAATGGTAACACAGGAGAAAACAGCATTAACTCCGCTATTTGTGGAGTTCTCTCCTCTCTCATGGGATAAAACAATCAGTCTCATGAGCTCCATCAAATCAGGTGCCCCTTCAGACCCTTTTCCCCCTTTGATTTGCAACAAGGTGGCCAGCATGGTGGAAGGACCACTTAGAGTTCTATTAAATGAGGTGCTCAGCTCCGGGCACTACCCAAATATCTGGAAAAAAGCTTCCATTCTTTCCCTGGTGAAGAAACCCTCCCTGGACCCTAAGCTTGTGGAAAGCTACTGACCAATCTCCCGACTTCCTTTCCCTGCCAAGCTGCTAGAAAAGGCCATGAACGAAGACATTCTAGCTTTTTGGACATGCATCAATTGCTAGATTCTGCCCAATACAGTTTCAGAGCAAACCATTGTACGGAATCAGCTCTGGTAGCTGCAGTGGAGGAAGTAAGAATTAGGGTGGATAAAGGCGGCAGAGCGGCACTAATCCTATTGGATATCTCTGCCGCCTTTGATACGGTCCACCATGCCCTACTCACTAAGCGTCTGCATGCTTTGGGTTTTAGGAATTCTGCACCTACACTGCTGAGGTCCTTTCTGGCAGACAGAACCTAGTGGGTGGAGATGGGAGACGCAACATCAGACCCTTTTGCGCTCCCCTGTGGGGTGCTGCAGGGCTCAGCACTCAGTCCCACTCTTTTTAACGTGTATGTTACCCCCCTGGTAAAGCTCATCCACAGTTTTGGTCTGATCGTACTGTCCTATGATGACGATACACAGATAGTGGTATCCATCTCATCACAGGTTTAGGAAGATGCAGTCAATTTTTGCAGGTGTATGACGGCGGTGGCGAGTTGGATGCGGAGCAATTGCCACAAGTTAAACTCTGATAAAACGGATGTGTTACTCTTTGGGAAAGAGACCTCCTTTTGGAATGCGTCCTGGTGGCCAACTGAGCTGGGCAACCTTCCGAAGCCTGTGCAGAAGGCAAGAAACTTGGAGTCATTTTGACACTAAATTGTGGTTCTCTGCTCAAATTAATTCAATAACGTCAGGGGGCTTTTTCATGCTGTGGTGTTCTCCCAAAAATCCTCCTGTACATTCCATTTGACTTACAGAAGACTGTGATGATGGCCCTCATCGCATCTAAAATGGATTACTGCAATTCACTTTATCTTGGCACCTCCAAATACCTACTAAAAAAATTGCAGTCTCTTCAGAACGCTGTAGCACCTATACTTCTGAAAATTCCAACGTTTAAACCAGTGTCTCATTTAATGCATGGTCTGCACTGGCTGCCAGTGGAGAAGAGGGTCTCTTAGAAGGCGCTGTGCCTCATGCACAAGGCTCTTCACAAGACAGGCCCGTCTTATTTTCAAGAAGGGTTCTCATGGTACACGCCCAGCAGAAGTCTTATATCTAGTTCTGCGTTCATGGTCATGGTCCCAAGAATTAAAAGAGTAAACTGGGGAGACAGAATGCTAGCTTGTCAGGGGGGAAAGTTATGGAACTCCCTTCCCCTGTCTCTCCGCTCACAACCGGCATTGCAGCTATTCAGAAAGCAGTTAAAGACTTGGCTGTTTCCACTTTAATTAGTGGATCATCCAGGTTTTTCGTTCCCCCTAAACCTGCGGCATTTTTTCTTGGCCTGGATCTGCTCAGCACTAAGACACCCTCGGGTAATGCGCGCTATATAAAACTATTTCATTCAGTCATTTCAACTCAGCAATGCCTAAAATGTAATATAACTGGCCTAAAAATGTTTACAACAACACATAGGGGCCGATTCCGATCTCGGCCGGTAGGGCACCGAATCGGATTCGGCTTAACCGGATCTGATTCGGAGCCCTCTTTCCCGACCGATTCGTACGTGCGTCCAGCCGAGCGAGTACGATGCGAGCGCACGCGAAATCGCCGACCAACTCGTTCCAGGGTCCGAAGCGCTCCGACCGACTCGCATGGACACGACTCGCACCGCGCAATGGAGACGTTCCCCGGCCGGGCAAGTACGATGCGCGCCTCGAGCAGTCCGACGACTCGCGCCGTCCGGCTCGAAAGAGCAGTCGGAGCCGGACTTTGGGGGTCCGTGTCGGACCCCCCTGTACGCGTAGCCGCGCGAGTCGCACACAGGGGGGACCCATGGGTCCCCCCTACCTGTGCATGTATGCCGCGAGTCGCATCAAGACGTACCCGCTGTAGGGGGCACCCTTGTTTGCCTCACACCCATTGAGTCAATGGGAGCCCGCGTACGCGTTGTACGTCCGGCTCCCATTGACTTCAATGGGAGTCCGACCGACTCGAGTCCGATTGCATGCGTGCGCATCGTACTCGTTCGGTCGGACTGCCAGAGTCCGATTCGGTTGGAAATCTCTCCGGGTCCGGCTCGGTCGGAGTGATTTCCGGCCTGAATCGGAATTGGCACCTCAGTCTCCAAAGGCATTTAATATATGCAAGTGTCCAAGTGGAAGACAATTTCACCTGAAGTTCAAAGAGTTGTTGCAAAACAATTTTTTATTGTTCAAAACATCTAATTCTTCTTAGTAGTTCCATGAATGAATCACATCATTCATGTAGTGACTTGCATTAATTAAACATCTTATGACATGGTCCAGGTCATCCCCAATGCATTTCAGGCATAGTCAATGCCCTTCATCAGGGGGTGTATCACTAGAAAAAATATATAGAGGCAAAATTGAAATGGCAGCATAGAAATGTGGACAAATCACATTAACTCTATTAATGGAGTCCCCGAGCTCAAACGTGGGATGATGTACAGTGATGGGCAATACGCGAAAACTTAAGTGTGACATGCATAAGGGACATGCATAAAAAAACTCACAATAGGCTACACCGGAAGTGTAATGATCTGACTTGCATGCAAGGAAACGCACGCAAGAAGTACCCTTTGAATGCGGTGAAATCGCCAACTAAAAACAAAAGTGAAAGACTACATGAAAATATGAATGAATAGTGGACGACAATCAATAGTAAGTGCATAAAGAAACGTCCGCTGGCCTCGGATGTGGAGGTCATTACAGAATGATTTCATCCAGTGGCAGTGCTCGAGAAATGCATTTCGATGATGCAAAAGTGACGAAGTGCATTATTCAATGGTTACGACCAAAGTGTGCAGTGATGCTTAGTGTCCCGTTAAATGAATGCTCCATTCCCCCATCTGTACCATAACTGTCGGAACGGAATTACCTTCGAGTGATTGAAGCGTCTCTACTCGTTGGAGTAAGATCCTCGACTGGTTCTCAAACGGGTGATAGAAATAGTAGACGGTCATGCCGAAAACGGGTGCCATCTTAGGCTGGTGTGAATTAACGGCGTGGCGAAAAGGAACACGGTGTGCGAAAAGCATCTAGAAGCTAAAGAGCCTACATTGTTCCACAAGAAAATCACTTGAAAATGTTATATCATGTATAACACTGTGCCATTAACAAATGACAGCATTAACACTGAGCCATTAAAACAGTGCAGTAAATAAACACAGCCAATGTGTTGTGTAAATGACCTGACCAGAAATGGTCAATAAAGTTAAACAGATGAAAAAAAGATGACAAAAACATAGATCTCACCATGTTAGACCAGTGTGTTAAAACTCTCTGATGTAAGACTAAAACTACACGAAGAGTAGTGAGGTATAGAATCTTGGGTCAGGTAGAAATACTCTGAATAGGGTGATGAATAAACCTTAAGCAGCTGTTATTGTTTGCTGAAAAGGAATAAATCTGAAGGAAAATGCAACCTTAACAAAAATTTGGGACAGTATAAGTCAGAGAAATAAAAATAAAAGTGAAGAGTGACAGTGAAAAGTGAGAACAGGAATATCAAGATTACAGGAAAAAGAGGTGTGTATAAGCTCGAGGGAGAAGCGAGAATTAGAGCGAGGCAGACTGAGGAAATTCAGTTAGATGTAACAGCTGTATTCGATGCGATCATTAAGGCCGTAGGGTATCAAGGTGTTCATTCTCTTTATCCAAAAGGTCTCTCGCTGGATCAATAATTTTCGGTTATCTCTTCCTTCTTTGGTTTCCATCATTTCCAGGACCAAGAAACACAGTTGACTAATGTTGTGATGATGTTCAGTAAAGTGTGTAGCTACAGCAGATTTTATGTTCTTATTTCTGATGTTACTTTTATGTTCATTGATTCTTGTTTTTATCTTTCTCTCTGTTTTTCCTATGTAAGCCAGCCCGCATGGGCATTTGAGCATATAAACAAGATGCTTAGAGTCACATGTAGCTTCAGGTAAAATTGTCTTCCACTTGTACACTTGCTGTGCACTTGAGGGAAGTTTCTCAGTTGGAAAACGCGACAGCTTCTAATTAAATATATTACCCCACCTATACACTGTTTGCTGAAAAAAACGATGAAATACCCTTAAACAAACACAATTTGTAATTTATTCCAATTGCCTAAACGGTGTTTCAATTCAAAAGACACCACAGAAAAAGTTGTTTCATGCACCCATGACTAGTACTGGGCCTACTGGCTGGAAGGCCCATTGGCAGACTAGGCCACATAGTGAATTAAATGAATATTGCAAATTTGTTTAAAAAGTTGGAGAAAATGTGCTAAACTGTGCAACATCTTTCCTTTACAAAAGAAGAAAAAATACGTGCAAAAATAATACGAGACCCCTACTGAAACTACTGGCCACCCACCACAATAAAGTTTAAAAATCACATAAAAAGTTCAAATAAATCCTGGTGCATGCCCCCAATCAAACAAACAACACCCTTATACAGCAGTTTTTGAACTTGTGAAATCTCAAATACAGGGTCCTTAAATCCAATGGTATATATGCAGCAGACTATGAGAGTGATCCAAATGAAAAGTGACCAAGAGATGGGAGGAGCCTGCTGGACAGGAACAGGAAGTTGGAGTCTCTGAGGCCCTTCCTTCCTGTTGGAAACATTATAAAAAAAACTTAGCACACACAAAACAACAACTCCAAAAGCCCGTTGGAGAAGCAAATCCACTTGAAAAACCTCTCAGTTGCTTCTCGAGCACAAAAGCTGCTTGTGCAGTCCGTTCACGATCGGCACTACATTGGCGCTTTTGCAGCTGGAAGCCGTGCAAGCAAGAGCGAAGTATTGCACAAGCTCGATAGCAGTCCGAGTTTTATCGTGGTGCGAGCGAGCACCTTAACAAATCTTGAGCATGTGAACAGAAAAAAAGCTCTGCTTCACACCTGGGAAGGCAGAATTCAGGAACCATGCACTCCTCTGTGGAGCGCGGAGTACCCTAATCCCACAAACTCTGTGCGCGGAGTTTTGTGCCCAGGCATAGTAGTTTACTGTGTTCCAGAGGCGGTCCACTCTGCCCTGCAGCTCGCCCTGAAACTCATTTTCCTCCCCCACAGACAGCATCAAACCCTCTACTTAGGGGCCGATTCCGATCTCGGCCGGTAGGGCTCCGAATCGGATTCGGCATAACCGGATCCGATTCGGAGCCCTATTTCCCGACCGTTTCGTACGTGCGTCCGGACGAGCGAGTACGATGCGAAATCGCCGACCGACTCGTTCGGGCGTCCCAACCGCTCCGACCGACTCGTTCCCGGGTCGAACCGCACCGACCGACTCGCTCAGACACGACTCGCACCGCGCAATGGAGACGTTCCCCGGCCGGGTAAGTGCAATGCGCGCCGCGAGCAGTCTGACCAACACGCGCCGCCCGGCTCGAAAGAGCAGTCGGAGCCATACTTCGGGGGTCCGTGTCAGACCCCCCTGTACGCGTAGCCGTGCGAGTCGCACACAGGGGGGACCCATGGGTCCCCCCTACCTGTGCGTGTACGGCATGAGTCGCTTCGCCGCGTACACGCTGTAGGGGGCGCCCTTGTTCGCCTCGCACCCATTGAGGCAATGGGAGCCCACGTACGCGTTGTACGACCGGCTCCCATTGACTTCAATGGGAGTCCGACCGACTCGAGTCCGATAGCATACGGACGCATCGTACTCGTTCGGTCGGGCTGCACGGGTCCGATTCGGTCAGAAATCTCTCCGGGTCCGGCTCGGTCGGAGAGATTTCCGGCCCGAATCGGAATCGGCCCCTAAGTCTACGGGCCCCTGGAAAACATCCAGTGCCTGCGGCGTGTCTTCAACGGGGCATCTCTCACAGCGTGTGCGATCCATATCTGCCCTCTAGTCCTACACTTGCCTCGTGGGCTCAGGGCTCCTCCAATGTGTCCCTCAGGGCTCAAGAAGACATCCAGTCACAGCTAGATCCCTCATGAACATCTGCAGGTGAGCAGTGGCGTGTGACAAGGGTTCACCTCTCTTTGCCTTGAACTTCTCCCACCAGGGGGTTCTCAATCCACACCAGCTGCCGAGGCCCAATGTTGGCAGGTCTTATGTCTAGGGAACTCTTACTGTCCATATCCGTCCAGTGCTCACCATCAGTGAGCTCTCCACCCACACTCAGTGTGCAGTGAAGAGCCAGTGTTTCACCACGTCGCCCTGGGGAAAGGTCTGGATTTTTTCCTGGGTGGTCACTCATGCCCCCCAGGGCAGGGCACCTTCTTCCAGTTCCTTATGAGCTGTGACGGGCTGCAAGATCACTGAAGACTGGAGATGGCCAGTAGAGCGCTCAGCAGTAAGTAGTCATCTTCCAGAAATCTAGCCATGCTTTGCTGTACATTATAAGGATATTGCAAATTACTGAGGAGTTACATGACCATGTAGAGGAACGAGGCAGAAGACCAAGTTTCTTTATGAGGTCATGGAACACCAAGGTGCCTTGAAATATACTTATCGTATATGGAAGAGGGTACTTTATTTTTTAATAATACACAGCCATACTATTACCCTTTGCACAAACTGCTTAATCCTTAGTGGCTTCTGCTTTCAATCTGTAATGCAAGCAGAATCTGTAATGCAAAATTAAACACCATAGAGCAGTCATTTTTGCAGAAAAGATATTATAATCAAACTGATGTTAGTCATGATTAAAAGGATTTTGATCAATTTGTGTTGAATCATGAAGTAGCTATCTTTCCTGTGATAATGTGGAACAAAATGCACATTTTGCCATGAATATCTCCTTTGTGCTAATAACATTTTCTTTTTAGAAAAATATATTAGAAGACTGAAAGGCCAGGTTTTTTGTGTTTACACTGCGGCCGTAACTTGCCTTTTATATTGGCTGCTGGAAGCAAGCATTGTGAAATCAGAACTCAATGAGCAGCTATATCTTTTATTACAGGCTACTGGAGACGTCAAAATTCGATTTTAAGAAGGAAATTACAGATGGCTTCTATAAAGTGATTTCAGGCTGCCACGAGTTATAAGAATTTACTCATGCCTTACTCGTGCCCTTCCCTGTGCAATAAGATGATTCTTTGCTGAATGTATCAGGGTGGTGGACATGCTAGTTTTGTAAGCATTTCCTTGTCACTTTAAATTCTATTGAATGACCGATAAGAAGTCCAATACAATCAAACGTGAGATTTTCTTCTGGCTGAATTTTAAAAGGAAACACATTAGCTAATTATTTTCTTGGGATTTATGCAGTTGGTTTCAATTTGAACTGCAATCTTTGAACTTCTTGTATAGAAATCCAGATTGAAAGGGTCAGTCGGCGCAATTATTCTATTAAGTGAGCACAGTAGAATTATTACTTATAAAACTCTAATCTTATCTTACCATTACATTTAATGACTTCTCTTCAGTTGTCAATTACTGACAACTCCTTGGTGTATTAAACACTACCTGAGATAATGTGTCTTTTGTTCTTGAAAGACGGCAATTTAAGTCGTGTCCAACCATTTTGTGGTGTTTGAAGCAACCCTTCTACAGCAACCCTTCTATGAATTGAACCGCAGTTAATTAGAGTAATTCTAAAATTAGTCTTATGACCTTTCACTTTGTTCTTCATTTCAGCTTTAAATTGTATCCTTTGAAATCATGGGCCTCTTCCAGCTCTGTACAACATACTCTGATCAAATGATCTTACTGGATTCCCCCTTCCTCTTCCAGTGCGGTATTGTGCGCATCTCCTGTGTTTGGGGTTTATGCACCTGTAAAACTACAAATTCTTAGGCTATTTAAAATACTTCACCACAAACTGAATTGGGCAATCACTCGTTCAAAACAGAGATGTGACTGATTTTGTATTTTTGTTTTCTATATCTTCTCACATTCGTCTGTGCTGAGTTAACATACCTTTCTTTACTTTTTTTGTTCAATTGTAGTAGTGAAGTAGATAAAATGAACCCTATCCCCTTCTAAAGTCTAACTGTAGGTGAAGTGTCCTATTTTTGGTGTCATTCTCACTGTACAGAAGAATAATGTATGTTGTTATTGCCCAGAGTCGGCTTTGGTGAATTTATAGTTTAGGTTAGGTCTGCCATCCCATCGAAAAATCGATATTTCCTTTAGTTATAACTTTGCTGCTACTTGAAAAGTCTGTCATGCCTTAAAGATTGGTCCCGCTCCATCTGGAGGTAAAATAAAAGCGTGGTCAAAAATTAGCGTTTTCTATTTTATCTCTATAAGAAACTTTGCTCTCCTCTACAACAAAAACCTTTAAAAGGAATTACACCAAACCCTACATAAAAGTGAAACTATGCTCCTTTAATTCGGTTGGTGTAAATCTGTTCAGGTGTTTTTGAGAAATAAGGGACTGATTACAAGTTTGGCAGTCCATCGGACCGCAAAACTCTTGGTGACATGGCGGAAACCGGCACACCGGTGGACTGCCTGCTGCATTACGAGTGTTGCGGTCCCACAGCCACAGGACAGCCGTAACCGCCGGGGATCCGTGATCCCTCGGTGGTGGTGTGGCAGTCTGGCCCAGCAATATGCTGGCGGTGCCGCTGCGGCAGTGCAAAGCATATTATGAGTTTCCTCACAGCCACAGTTTTCAAGGCGGTGAGCCCACCATGAAAACTGTGGTGGTGAGGAAACTAAGGGGGCCCCCACAGGGCCAGGGGATGCATGTTGTGAGGCACATGGTGTGGCCCACTTCCTGCATGCACCCCCAGTTCCTGCACGGCATGGACTTCACAGTTCATGCCTTGCAGGAACGTGCTTTGGAGCTCCCATTGCACTGCCATAGGACCGCCAAAGCACCGCCCACCAGACCACGAATTAACTCCTAATCTGGCAGGTGGTGTACGGATGAGTTTGGCATTGAGGGAGCAGGGTGGTGGCATGGCAGCCTGCTCCAACACCTCCACTCTTGTGATCAGGCCCTTAGTATTACAAAAAGGTGTCTGCAGGGCTTTGGAGGGTTAATTATAGAGATATTTTGGCTGTTAATGTATGAATACTCCATGAACTTGCAAATTTTGAAATGATTGTTAAATCCATTAAAAAAACAGAAACAAACAAAGGATTGCATTGGACGAGGGAGCTTTTGTTTCGAGTCATTCTTTTCAAATTCACAAATCCACAGCCATATTTGCAAATGCATGCTCTGTGATTGGCTGGAAAAAACACCGAAAGATTTCTGTGGCTGACTCTGTTTCCCAACGTGGTGCACTGAGCACCACACTGAGGAAAAATAAGTCAGACAGAAGGGGGCAGTGTAAGCATACTCTAAACCCCCAGGACCATGTGCAAAGGTCTTGGGATCAGGGTATGCTCACTATGCCCCCTTCCTCACTATTTTTTTTATTTTGCCAGCATTGTGCGTAATGCACAGCATTGAGTATTGGTTTCAGCCAATGAAATTGGCTGCAGACATCTGCAGCACAGCTATTTGCAGCAGCTATCTCCACACTGCAGCACTAAGACCATGCATAGAGGGGGTGAGATGTGAATGGGGTTAGGCAAAGGCAGGGCCGGACTGGGAACCAAAACCGGCCCTGGCAAAGTGCTCGGCCGCCCCCCCCCCCAGGGAGTTGGGGGTGCGGCCAAGCTATTTGCCTGGGTCGGTTTCGGCGGATTTTGTTACAGGGGCCGATTTTGCAGCTATGCTGCAAAAAAGTCCCTGTAACAAAAACGGCCCCCACCCAGGTGGCCCACCGGGGAAGTGCCCGGTGCCCACTACGGCCAGTCTGGTCCTGGGCATAGGGCCTGACCAAAGTCCCAGTTTTGTAGCCAGTCAGTGCTATGTGCAGCTGAAGGTGGTCACAGGGGGTTTGAGAATGTGTGGAGGATATCCTATATGTGGGTTGGGTACAGTTCCTGTGCAGTGTCAGTTTGCAGAGCCGATGGCTATGCATTGTGGTGTTTGGGAGAAAGTGTGGGTTTGGGCATATGCGAGGGATGAGTTTAGCATGGGGAATGTGTGCAGGGCCTGTGGGAAGACCAGCCCACGTGGCCTTCCCCTACTGCACACGGCTGAAGGGTATACACAGCAAGCATTGGGCACAACAAAGAGGTGTGAACTATATCATCCAAAAACCCAAACACCATTGAAAAAACACAGTTAAAGTAAAGTTATGGATTATTTTGCTCTTAACTTTACAATCACAGTTAAAATTATGGTGTGTCTATGAATTAAATCTGAAAAACTCATGAAATTCCACAATCATATAACTCACACAAAAAATATACAAACCATTACTTGCATATAGTCATATATGGTTGCATTGGAAATGACCATCTTTTGTATGGTATTCCCAAAGAATTTTGCCTTCCTTTACGGAAAACCTTTTTGATTGCACTTTACTCCTGCTACACTTTAGTAAAATGTCTGTCTTCTACCTTTAAACATGGTAAAATTGACATCTTCCTAATTGAAACATTTAATTTATTTATTAGTCCCTAGTGTGAGGTACATGTAGCCAGAGACTGTAAATAAATGCTACTAGTGGGCTACAGTACCCATTGTGTCACTCACTAAAATTGCACTATAAAATGTTTCTCCAGGCCTTCCCCATGTGCTGTTTTAACCCCTTCGCTGCTAGGCCTTTTCCCCCCCTGTGCTAAGCCTTTTTTTGGCTATTTGGGGTAGTGTACACTAAGGGCCCTGTAACTTTTTGACCACATAAGGTATCCACGCCAAATTTGCGTCCTTTTCTTCCAACATCATGGGGATTGTAAAGGTACCCAGGGTTTGTGGATTCCCCTGGAGGGGTCCCAGAAATTAGCCAAAATACAGCTAAATTTTGTTTTTTTGGGGAAAAATGGGAAAAAAGGGCTGCAAATGAAAGTGTCTGTGTTTTTCCCTGCAAATGGTATCAAAAGAGGGTTTGTGGGGCTGAAATCACCATTTTCCCAGCTTTTAGGGAATGACAGACTTTTGTCAGAAAACCAACATTTTTTACACAGTTTTGGCATTTTTCTGGGATATAGCCTATTTTTGCTATTTTTAGTGCTTTCAACCTCCTTCCAGTTAATGGTAGAAATGGGTATGAAAGCAATAATGGATCCTGGAAAGCTATACATTTTAGAAAATTAGACAAAATTCTAAATTCAGCAAGGGGTCATTTGTGTAGATCCATCAAGGTTTCTTTATAGAAACTAACAGTTAAATATAGGAAAAACTGAAAATTAGTTGAAAAAAACAGCCTTTTGTGTCAACGTTTTCACCTGTAACTTCTTCTAATTATGACAGCTCTTTAAAAGCAATATACCGTTACATCCACTGGACCTTACTCGTTGTGGGGATATATAGGGCTTGTAGGTTCACCAAGAACCCGACGAACCCAGAGTCAAAAACTGAGCAGCAATTTGCAATGGCTTTTTATTATGTCCCGGGTATATAGCAATTATTGTGGGAAAATGTATACATGGAAAAATCGGTATGAAAGACACCTATGTATTTCTGAAATGGGAACAAAATATAGAGTTTAGAAACAGTAGATATTTGCACATTTACGAAATTGGGAATACTCATACTAGCATGAGAATTATCGGTCATTTTTTAAAATGACTTCTTTTTTACACAATGTCTTTCATTTGGAAGGCAGAAATGCATCGAAAGTCAATAGGTAATAACAGTTGCTTTACAAATATGAATTACCCAAAGTCTCCCGATAAGAATGGTACCTCACTTGTGTGGGTAGGCATAGTGTCCACAACAGGAAATGGCTCAAAACCCAAAGTGAACACACCACATTTTCACAATGAAAAATTACCCTTTTTTTGCAAAGTGCCTAGCTGTAGTTTTTGAACCCTAGCTCTGCCGGCAACTAGGGAAAACTAGCAAAGCTATACATTTTTGAAAACTAGACACCCAGGGAAATGCAGGATGGGGTGACTTGACTGCCTCTCACCAGGTTATGTTACCCAGAATCCCTTGCAAACCTAACATTTTGTCAAAAAACCCACATTTTCCTCACATTTCTGTGGTGTAAAGTTCTGGAATTTGCGTGGATCCACAAATTTCCACCCACCCTGCGTTCCCCAAAGTCTTCAGAGAAAAATGTACCTCACTTGCGTGGGTAGGCCTAGTGCCCGTGACAGGAAACTGCGCAAAACGCAACGTGGACACACCTCAATTTCACAGTGAAAAATGACCCTTTTTTGGCAAAGTGCCTAGCTGTAGTTTTTGAACCATAGCTCTGCTGGCACCTAGGGAAACCTAGTAAAGCTATACATTTTTGAAAACTAGACACCCAGGGGAATCCAGTATGGGGTGACTTGACTGCCTCCCACCAGGTTCTGTTACCCAGAATCCCTTGCAAACCTAACAAATTGTCAAAAAAAACACATTTTCCCCACATTTCTGTGGTGGAAAGTTCTAGAATCTGCGTGGATCCACAAATTTCTACCCACCCCGCGTTCCTCAAAGTCTTCCGAGAAAAATGGTACCTCACTTGTGTGGGTCGGCTTAGTGACCGCGACAGGAAACGGCGCAAAACGCAAATGGACACACCGCAATTTCGCAGTGAAAAAATACCCTTTTTTGGCAAAGTGCCTAGCTGTAGTTTTTGAACCATAGCTCTGCCGGCACCTAGGGAAACCTAGAAAACCTGTACATTTTTGAAAACTAGACACACAGGGGAATCCAGGATGGGGTGACTAGACTGCCTCCCACCAGGTTCTGTTACCCAGAATCCCTTGCAAACCGAAAAAATTGGCAAAAAAAACACATTTTCCCAACATTTCTGTGGTGGAAAGTTCTGGAATCTACGTGGATCCACACATTTACACCCACCCCGCGTTCCCCAAAGTCTTCAGAGAAAAATGGTACCTCACTTGTGTGGGTCAGCCTTGTGCCCGCGACAGGAAACAGCGCAAAACGCAACGTGGTCACACCTCAATTTCGCAGTGAAAAATGACCCTTTTTTGGCAAAGTGCCTAGCTGTAGTTTTTGAACCATAGCACTGCGGGCACCTAGGGAAACCTAGCAAACCTATACATTTTTGAAAACTAGAGACCCAGGGGAATCCAGGATGGGGTGACTTGACTGCCTCCCACCAGGTTCTGTTACCCAGAATCCCTTACAAACCTAAAAAATTGGCAAATAAAACACATTTTCCCCACATATCTGTGGTGGAAAGTTCTGGAACCTGCGTGGTTTCAAAAATTTACACACACCCAGCGTTCCCCAAAGTCTTCCGAGAAAAATGGTATCTCAGTTTTGTGGGTCGGTCTAGTGCCCGCGACAGGAAACGGCACAAAACGCAACGTGGATACACCGCAATTTCGCTGTGAAAAATGACCCTTTTTTGTCAAAGTGCTTAGCTGTAGTTTTTTAACCATAGTTCTGCCGGCACCTTGGGAAACCTAGCAAACCTATACATTTTTGAAAACTAGACACCCAGGGGAATCCAGGATGGGGTGACTTGACTGCCTCCCACCAGGTTCTGTTACCCAGAATCCCTTGCAAACCTAACAAATTGGCAAAAAAAATCACATTTTCCCAACATTTCTGTTGTGGAAGGTTCTGGAATCTGCGTGGATCCACAAATTTACACCGACCCCGCGTTCCCCAAAGTCTTCCAAGAAAAATGGTACCTCACTTGTGTGGGTCGGCCTAGTGCCCGCGACATGAAACGGCGCAAAACACAACGTAGACACACCTCAATTTTGCAGTGAAAAATGACCCTTTTTTGGCAAAGTGCCTAGCTGTAGTTTTTGAACCATAGCTCTGCCGGCACCTAGGGAAACCTAGCAAACCTATACATTTTTGAAAACTAGACACCCAGGGGAATCCAGTATGGGTTGACTTGACTGCCTCCCACCAGGTTCTGTTACCCAGAATCCCTTGCAAACCTAAAAAATTGTCAAAAAAACCACATTTTCCCCACATTTCTGTGGTGGAAAGTCCTGGAATCCGCGTGGATCCACAAATTTCTACACACCCCGCGTTCCCCAAAGTCTTCCGAGAAAAATGGTACCTCACTTCTGTGGGTCAGCCTAGTGCCCGCGACAGGAAACGGTGCAAAACGCAACGTGGACACACCTCAATTTTGCAGCGAAAAATGACCCTTTTTTGGCAAAGTGCCTAGCTGTAGTTTTTGAACCATAGCTCTGCCGGCACCTAGGGAAACCTAGCAAACCTATACATTTTTGAAATCTAGAGCCCCAGGGGAATCCAGTATGGAGTGACATGACTGCCTCCCACCAGGTTCTGTTACCCAGAATCCCTTGCAAACCTAAATAATTGTCCAAAAAAACACATATTCCCACATTTCTGTGGTGGAAAGTTCTGGAATCTGCGTGGATCCACAAATTTACACCCACCCCGCATTCCCCAAAGTCTTCCAAGAAAAATGGTACCTCACTTGTGTGGGTCGGCCTAGTGCCCGCGACAGGAAATGGCGCAAAACGCAACGTAGACACACCTCAATTTTGCTGTGAAAAATGACCCTTTTTTGGCAAAGTGCCTAGCTGTAGTTTTTGAACCATAGCTCTGCCGGCACCTAGGGAAACCTAGCAAACCTATACATTTGTGAAAACTAGACAACCAGGGGAATCCAGGATGGGGTGACTTGACTGCCTCCCACCAGGTTCTGTTACCCAGAATCCCTTGCAAACCTAAACAATTATTAAAAAAAACACATTTTCCCCACATTTCTGTGGTGGAAAGATCTGGAATCTGCGTGGATCCACAAATTTCTACCCACCCCGCGTTCCTCAAAGTCTTCTGAGAAAAATGGTACCTCACTTTTGTGGGTCGGCCTAGTGCCCGCGACAGGAAACGGCACAAAACGCAACGTGGACACACCTCAATTTCGCAGTGAAAAATGACACTTTTTTGGCAAAGTGCCTATCTGTAGTTTTTGAACTATAGCTCTGCCGGCACCTTGGGAAACCTAGCAAACCTATACATTTTTGAAAACTAGACACCCAGAGGAATCCAGGATGGGGTGACTTGACTGCCTCCCACCAGGTTCTGTTACCCAGAATGCCTTGCAAACCTAAAAATCTGTCAAAAAAACCACATTTCCCCCACATTTCTGTGGTGGAAAGTTCTGGAATCTGCGTGGATCCACAAATCTACACCCACCCCGCATTCCCCAAAGTCTTCCAAGAAAAAAGGTACCTCACTTGTGTGGGTCGGCCTAGTGCCCGCGACAGGAAACGGCGCAAAACGCAATGTAGACACACCTCAATTTTGCTGTGAAAAATGACCCTTTTTTGGCAAAGTGCCTAGCTGTAGTTTTTTAACCATAGCTCTGCCGGCACCTAGGTAAACCTAGCAAACCTATACATTTTTGAAAACTAGACACACAGGGGAATCCAGGATGGGGTGACTTGACTGCCTCCCACCAGGTTCTGTTACCCAGAATCCCTTGCAAATCCTAAAAAATTATCAAAAAAAACACATTTTCCCCACATTTCTGTGGTGGAAAGTCCTGGAATCCGCGTGGATCCACAAATTTCTACCCACCCCGCGTTCCCCAAAGTCTTCCGAGAAAAATGGTACCTCACTTGTGTGGGTCAGCCCAGTGCCCGCGACAGGAAACGGCACAAAACGCAACGTGGACACACCTCAATTTCGCAGTGAAAAATGACCCTTTTTTGGCAAAGTGCCTAGCTGTAGTTTTTGAACCATAGCTCTGCCGGCACCTAGGGAAACCTAGCAAACCTATACATTTTTGAAAACTAGAGACCCAGGGGAATCCAGTATGGGGTGACTTGACTGCCTCCCACCAGGTTCTGTTACCCAGAATCCCTTGCAAACCTAAAAAATTGTCCAACAAAACACATTTTACCCACATTTCTGTGGTGGAAAGTTCTGGAATCTGCGTGGATCCACAAATTTACACCCACCCTGCGTTCCCCAAAGTCTTCTGAGAAAAATGGTACCTCACTTGTGTGGGTCGGCCTAGTGCCCGCTACAGGAAACGGCGCAAAACGCAACGTGGACATACTTCAATTTCGCAGTGAAAAATTACCCTTTTTTGGTAAAGTGCCTAGCTGTAGTTTTTGAACCCTAGCTCTGCCTGCACATAGGGAAACCTACCAAACCCACACATTTCTGAAAACTAGCCACCCAGGGGATTCCAGGGAAGGTATGGCCTGTGTGGATCCCCCAACGTTTCCTTACCCAGAATCCCCTGCAAACTTCAATTTTTGCTGAAAAATTCACATTTTTCACACATTTTTGTGTGGGAAAGTTGTAGCATCACCGGCCTGACACAAATTTCCTACCACCCAGCGTTCCCCCAGGTCTCCCGATAAAAACAGTGCCTTACACGTGTGGGAGGCCCAACTACCCGTGACAGTCAAGGGCACAAAACGTAGTGAGGCGACATCAAAATTGTCCATCACAAAACAACCTGGTTTTGCAAGGGGGTCACCTGGGTTTTGGCCCCGTGCTCGGCGGCCACCTAGGGAAACCTACCAAACCCACACATTTCTGAAAACTAGACACCCAGGGGCTTCCAGGGAGGTATGGCTTGCGTGGATCCCCCAACGTTTCCATACCCAGAATCCCCTGCAAACCTCAATTTTAGCTGAATAAATTACTTTTTTCACACATTTTTGTGTGGGAAAGTTGTGGCATCACCAGGCTCACACAAATTTCCTACCACCCAGCGTTCCCCCAGGTCTCCCGATAAAAATGGTGCCTCACTTGTGTGGGAGGCCCAAGTACCCGCGACAGGCAAGGGCCCAAAACGTAGTGAGGCGACATCAAAATTGCCTATCGTAAAATCACCTGGTTTTGCAAGGGGAGTCACCTGGGTTTTTGGCCCCGTGCTCGGCGGCCATCTAAGGAACCCTACCAAACCCACACATTTCTGAAAACTAGACGCCCGGGGGCTTCCAGGGAGGTATGGCTTGAGTGAAAAAAGTGATTTTTTCAGCTAAAATTGAGGTTTGCAGGAGATTCTGGGTAAAGAAACGTTGGGGGATCCACGTAAGCCATACCTCCCTGGAAGCCCCCGAGTGTCTAGTTTTCAGAAATGTGTGAGTTTGGTAGGTTTCCCTAGATGGCCGCCGAGCACGGGGCCAAAAACCCAGGTGACCTCCCTTGCAAAACCAGGTGGTTTTGAGATAGGCAATTTTGATGTCGCCTCACTACGTTTTGGGCCCTTGCCTGTCCCGGGTACTTGGGCCTCCCACACAAGTGAGGCCCCATTTTTATCGGGAGAGCTGGGGAAACGCTGGGTGGTAGGAAATATGTGTGAGCCCGGTGATGCCACAACTTTCCCACACAAAAATGTGTGAAAAAAGTGATTTTTTCAGCTAAAATTGAGGTTTGCAGGGGATTCTGGGTAAGGAAACTTTGGGGGATGCACGCAAGCCATACCTTCCTGGAAGCCCCCGGGTGTCTAGTTTTCAGAAATGTGTGCATTTGGTAGGTTTCCCTAGATGGCCGCCGAGCACGGGGCCAAAAACCCAGGTGACCCCCCTTGCAAAACCAGGTGATTTTGAGATAGGCAATTTTGATGTCGCCTAGATGGCCGCCGAGCACGAGGCCAAAAACCCAGGTGACCCCCCTTGCAAAACCAGGTCGTTTTGAGATAGGCAATTTTGATGTCGCCTCACTACGTTTTGGGCCCTTGCCTGTCACGGGTACTTGGGCCTCCCACACAAGTGAGGCACCATTTTTATCGGGAGACCCGGGGGAACGCTGGGTGGTAGGAAATTTGTGCCAGCCCGGTGAACCCACAACTTTCCCACACAAAAATATGTGAAAAAAGTGATTTTTTTAGCTAAAATTGAGGTTTGCAGGGGATTATGGGTAAGGAAACTTTGGGGGATCCACGCAAGCCATACCTCCCTGGAATCTCCCGGGTGTCTAGTTTTCAGAAATGTGTGGGTTTGGTAGGTTTCCCTAGATGGCCGCCGAGCACGGGGCCAAAAACCCAGGTGACCCCCTTGCAAAACCAGGTCAATTTGAGATAATTATTTGTTTATTTCTGCAGCGTGAAAATTTTGGCACAATATTAAAAGGAAAATGTGACAGACATTTTGAGGTTTGCAGGACATTGTGGATAAAATAACTTGTTGGGATTCACAAGAGAGACATCACCATGTACTCCTATGGGTTTACGACAATATCTACAGTTGGTAGGTTATTCTTAGATGGAATGTACACCTTGGCAGAGAAACTAAAAAGACAAAGATTCCTGCACAGCCATCTATTCCTCAAACACACACACATACTGGTTGGATTTGGCACGAGGGCGAGTGATGGTTCAGTATATAAAATTGTATTAACAAGAGATTTCACAAAAATGAAATGCACTGTCAATAATTAAATGGACAAAAAACTGAACCAGTGACTCGCAGCTCGTGAGCTGTAAAGCCACGGCAAGGCACCAACCATTTTACAGGCCATTCACACACCTTTCATACGTGATACACACAAGACCATTCACACCACCAGGCACGAAACCAACACATTTCAACATTCACAAAAAGGGACAAGGTACACCCTGCTTCAGAAAGACAAAAAAGACAAATATTACTGCACAGCCATCTAATCCTCAAGCACACACACATACTGGTTGGATTTGGCACGAGGGTGAGTGATGGTTCAGTATATACAATTGTATTAGCAAGTCATTTCACAAAAATGAAATTCACTGTTAATAATTGAAAGGACGAGAAACTGAACCATTGACTCACAGCTCGTGAGCTGTAAAGCCACGACAAGGCACCAACCTCTTTACAGGCCATTCATACACCTTTCATACGTGTGACACATACAAAACCATTCACACCGCCAGCCGCAGGCCCATCACATTACAACACTCACACCAGCAGACAGCGCCATTCAAGGGCCCATCACTTTCACACGTCCACATTCCTGACACAGCAACCACACAAGCTGATGGATTGTGTGGAGTGGTGCTCAGCTAGCAGTGTGTGTAGTGACCAGCAGCAAGTCACTACTCACACACCGCCAGCCAAGTGCCAGTCCACGCACACCGCCAGTCATGCACCAGTCCACGCACACTACCAGCCAAGTGCCAGTCCACGCACACCACCAGCCAAGCGCCAATTCACGCACACCGCCAGCCAAGCGCCAATCCACGCACACCGCCAGCCAAACACCAGTCCACGCACACCGCCAGCCAAGCGCCAGTCCATGCACACCGAAAGCCAAGCGCCAGTCCACGCACACCACCAGCCAAGTGCCAGCCTACACACACCGCCTTCACATTTAGGATTTTTTTATACAAAAAAGAAAACACAAACAAATTGCAAATAGATACAAATCTACTAACACAAAATCTGAAACTAAATACATTGCACTAATGCCAACCTTGAAACAGAATAAACAATACAGCCCAGGCAGTTCACTTTACCACTCATGGATGCTCCCAAAAATTATTTTGCATGTGGTACACTCTAAAACAAGCAGGCACACACAGCCCAGGGTTAGAAGGACACTCGGGGCAGTACATACGAGTCTCCTTTTGCGTACCTCTTCGCCAACAGACTCTACATCTCCTAGTGGGAAAGTCTTTCGAGGGTGTGGGACAAATGTAATCAGGAAAGTGGCGATCTTGCAATCGAGCCACATCCTCCATCACTCCAACTCTAGGAACACTTGCCTGTTCCACAACAACAAGGCTGCCTATCACAGACTGCTGAAACTGAACAAAAGTCAACTTTGACACAGGAGAACACTCCTTGAACACAACAAAAGCATTGAAAGTTGCTAAATTGAAGAGATGGATGGCCAACTTCTTATACCAAGCGTAAGCCTTATGAATAGCAGTGTAAGGTTCCAACCTCTGATCTACTCTGTCAACACCACCCATGTGCTTATTGTAGTCTAAAATGCACATTGGTTTGCGCACTTCAGCAATCTGACCCCAAACAGCCACAGGTGAAGTACTCTCATCATGGATGGTAGTCAGCATGTACACATCCCTCCTGTCCACAAATTTCACAGCTAGTAGTTCATCACTACGCAAGGAACTGCACTGTCCCCTTTGAAGTTTTTTGCAAACAAGCTCTTTTGGATAACCTTTACGGTTAGAGCTGATTGTGCCACAAGGAAAAGTGTCCACTTTGAACAATTCCTTAAACAATTGCACAGCAGTGTAGAAGTTATCAAGGTACAAATGGTGGCCTCTGTTAAACAGTCCTCTAGCAAGATCCCACACAATTTTCTCTGAAACTCCAAAAGTGGACGGACAACCGGGGGGTCAATAGTGGAATCCCTACCAGTGTACACACGGAAATTAAAAACATATCCTGTCCTACTCTCAGACAACATATACAGCTTAATTCCATAGCGTGCCCTCTTGCTAGGGATGTACTGCCTAAAAACCAAACGGCCCTTGAACAAGACCAAAGACTCATCAATTGATATTTCTTTCCCTGGAGTATAGACCTCTGAAAATCGATCTACAAAGTGATCAAGAACAGGCTGAATCTTAAAAAGACGGTCACACTCAGGGTGATCTCGTGGCAACGCCAAAGAATTATCAACAAAATGCAGCATCCGTAGCAAAAGTAAATACCGATCACGAGTCATAACTGCAGGAAATATGGCCGTTGCCATCAAGGGGCTGGTAGACCAATATGAAGCCATGGACGGCTTCCTTATCAAACCCATCAATAAAGTCAAACCCAAAAACTTCTTCAACTCTTCCAGATTTGTGGGAGTCCACCGGGTAGCTCTAGAGTGGGGCCTAAGTTTGTCACTGTTGTCCCTCAAAAACTGTTCAGCATACAAATTAGTATGCTCAACAATCTCACCCAAAAATACATCATCCATAAACAACTGAAAAACTGTATAGGCAAAAAATGTTCACAATCCACTCTACACCCTGCATCACCACTAAAGGCAGGCAACACCGGCTGCACCATGTTTGGATCAACCCAGAGTCCAGCACTTCCAGTAGGAAGCCTAGCAGCCTCAGGCTGCAATCCAGATGCCTCTTGCACCATCGGCACATCAGTATCCTCCTCTAAAACAGGGACTTCATCTGCACTGAGAGTAGCTTCATCCACACCAAGAGTAGCTTCATCTGCACTGAGAGTACCTTCATCATCCGATGATTCCATGTGGAGAGAAAACTCACTGCCTGAATCTTCCCCTCCCTCCTCTCCCTCAGACGCACTGTCAGTCTCATAATCCTGCTCAGAGGAAGATTCAAGAAGCATACCAACCACCTGCTGAGCAGTCATTCTAAGGCTAGCCATAATGCTTACTAATAAAGGTAACTTGTCAAACAAGTCAACAACAACAAACACTTTGTAAAATAAGTAATAAACAAAATGCACCTTTATCAGAAATACCTATATACTCCAAAATGATACCACTCACTTGCCAGAAGCAGCTAAACTCACCACCACCTACTCTGCACAGACAGACACAGTATGGATCAACAATATCCCACTAAAAAAGAAAGAGAAAAGAAAATTACACATAAGACAATGCAAAACACATCGCAAAGAATTTCATGCTCAAAACACTAACTAAATATGCTGCCATTATGACACCACTTACAAAAAAATTCATTCATACATGACAATAATACTCATTTGGAGTAAATACAACAAAAATGTTTTTCTTACCAAAAAAATGCAACTACGCAAAACTGCAGAACAACCACTGTCGAAACCGCAAACAGGAATCAAAAGCTTTACACTAGAATAAAAAGGAGAAAAAAACATTACAATCACATATGCAAATAATGCACCAGTCCACACACAATCCACCAGCCAAGCTAAGGGGTAGGTGGGCCTAAGAGTATAAATAAAATATTCACCCCCGTAAAAGGGGAGCAACCCTTGCCCTTGAGGCCACTCCCCAACACAAAAATTAAAAAAACCCTGGTGTCTAGTGGCTTCTGCCCCCCTTGGTGGAGAAGTGTGGCTCAATGGTTAGAGTGGCAGACCCTGATGCAGAGGTCTAGCCCGGGACCAGGGTTCAATTCCCGCCTCGGCGGGTCTTGGGCTCAATTTCCTCGGACCTGATAATTCTCGCCTGGGTTCCTATTCTGATCATGGGACCCACTCTGCAACTCTGGGCAATAGCTTGCTTAATCTCCACAATGGCCCCCACAACGCTAGGATGCCTGGCTTCACCTTGGGGGTGCCCAGGAGTGGGCATCTCACAGGGAAAGGCCAGGAAGGGTTCCACAGCGGTATGCGTACAAGCGCCTGAGATACCCCTTCGGGGGTCGATTCGGGCGCTATACAAATACTACTACATTTACATTTACATTTGGGGGCAGATGGGCCTAAAAACATACTGCTATGCTGCCACCCAAAGAGGGCAGAAATGGCCACAATCATCCTCCGATAAAGGGGAGCGACCCTTGTCCAAGGGGCCGCTCCCCAACATAAAAAAAAACCCTGGTGGCCTAGTGGCCCTACAAAAAAACAAATCAGCCGATCTGCCCCTCAGGGTGGCAGAAACGGCCAAATTAATGCTCCCCAAAGGGGAGCAACCCTTGCCCAAGGGGCCACTCCCCACAAACAAATCCCTGGTAGTCTAGTGGGCCCAATTTAAAAAAAACATGGCGAGATCTGCCCACCAGACACAGCCACAAACATTTCCCCCAAAGGAGAGCGACTCTTGACCAAGGGGTCACTCTCCACAAATAAATCCCTGGTGGTCTAGTGGGCCCAATATAAAAAAGGCGAAATCTGCCCCCCCATGGGGGCAGACAGCCACAAACAATGCCCCCAAGGGGAGCGACCCTTGCCCAAGGGGCCACTCCCCACAAATAAATCCCTGGTGGACTAGTGGCCATACAAAAAAAAATCAGCCGATCTGCCCACCCAGGGGGGCAGAAACAGCCAAATTAATGCTCCCCAAAGGGGAGCGACCCTTGCCCAAGGGGCCACGCCCCACAAACAAATCCCTGGTGGTCTAGTGGGCCTAATTTAAAAAAAAACATGGCGATCTGGCCCCCTGAGGGGCAGACACAGCCACAAATATTGCCCCCAAAGGGAGTGACCCTTGCCCAAGGGGCCACTCCCCACACAAAACGGACTCTTGGTCCAATGGGCCAATTTTTTTTTAAATTATGCAAAAATCTGCCCCCCCATGGGGGCCAGACAAAGTTATTTTATTATGCCCCCAATAAGGGGAGCGACCCTTGCCTAAGGGGCCGCTCCCCGCACGCAGTATTGCCTTTTACATAAAAATAAAAAAATCCCTGGCACTAGTGGGCATTCCTGCTGCACGATCGCACGATCGTGCAGCAGGAATGCACAAAAGAGGCATCGGGGGAAAGGAAAACCCTTTCCTTTCCCCCGATGCCTCTTTTGTTTGAATCCCACCCTCCTCAGAGCCAAAACTCACCTCTTTCTTCCCCGACGCGCTGAAAGCAAATGGCTTCCAGCGCGTCGGGGAAGAAAGGGAAACCTCCAATGACGTCAGCTCGCCTCGCGCGCTGACGTCATTGATGACGTGTACGGGGGGCAGGGGGAGGCAGGGGAAGGGCTTCCCCTGCCTTCCCCGGTAAAAATACCCAGATCGGCGTCCCACGGGGGGAGCGCTAGCGCTTCCCCCGTGGGTGGGTGCCATGACGAGCTGGACTCGTCATGAGCACATGCCCACTGTGTGCCATGACGAGTCCAGCTCGTAATGCGCACCGAAGGGGTTAAACTGCTATTTTGATCTGGCAAAATACACCTTTTGCCAGGCCCAAACCTTTCTTTTTAGTACTTATAAGTCACCCCT
Organism: Calotriton arnoldi; assembly: GCA_963921515.1. Taxonomy (NCBI): domain Eukaryota; kingdom Metazoa; phylum Chordata; class Amphibia; order Caudata; family Salamandridae; genus Calotriton; species Calotriton arnoldi. Next base: position 1,073,946 of record CAWUFW010003281.1, on the reverse strand, counting down.
AGGGTATACCCTAAATGCCCCTATGGCATTCTGCATAGTATTTAAAAAGGAGCACATATTTAAAGTTTTACATGTTCTGGCAGCATACAACCCCTAAAACCATTGTTCAATGTAGCAAGGCTGTCTCTCACATAGGGAAACACCTGGGTTACACTATAACAATTTATAATGCTTAATTCAGTTTGGGAGCAGCAAGTTTATTAAATGACTCATCTATCAGTTATATAAAATCCAACTTAATGGTAAAGTTAGATTTTATTTTGCTGTTTTCAAGATTACACTTTTCTAAAGTTGTTCTTTTCCTGCCCAAGCCAAATTAGCCTTTCTGCCAGTGACCAGTGTCACATGACTGTTGAATGATTCTCCTGTTGTGAGATGTGGATTCTTCCCAGTCGGTGGACAAAAGGCTTGGGTGTGGGGAGGTGGTTTTCATCCTTGAGCAGGATGGCCTGGTGGGTTGTGCCCAGCTCCTTCTTAAGCTTCAAAAAGCCCTAGCACTGGCAGATGTAGCTCACACCTAGGCCTACCTCTCTTTGTCTTGATAGTGTGCTTGTTTTCAAACCCGGTGGGAGGAGGGAGTTGCCCCAGAACTGGTTTGAAGTGATGTCAAGGGAGGTGTTACCCATTTCCATATCCACACCTCTGGGTGGGCGCAGGGAGCTTTGAATTGGAGAAGAAGAGTTCTGCCACGTTAGATTTACTATGATGGTTAGGGAGGGGCCAGGACTTTCACCCACTCACATGCTGGCACTGGCATAAATTTGGCAACCCCAGTACCCTCCTCAGAACACTCCTGGACTTGTAAGGAATCAGAAGAAAGACTGCCTTGCTGTCTGAAGAACCTGGAGGAAAACTAGACCTGCTTGCCTTGCCCCCAAAGTAACTCCAAGGTTAGGTCAGCTGATCTCGTGTTTGAGCTATAGGTACACAAAAAGCTTCTGGAGGCCTTTTATGCAAATGGCCAGCTCCAACTGGATCTGGCCAGTACCCTGTTTCTGGCCTCCGCTGGAGTGAGTTGTGAAGTGCAAGTGCTGTCCTTAAGGGCCTGGACCTTTGGCTGGTGTCAAAGTGCACTCCTAATGTTCCTGAAACCTGGGACTTAGAAAGTTTTTTCTAACATTTTTCTTTGAGACGTGACGGAGGACTGGTGCCAACCTGCAAGCCAATCCAACAAAGTTGCATTGCCACTGGGCCAAAGATTCAAGTTCCTCCATGCACGCTGTTTTCTGCAGCAGCAATTCTGATCCAGCAGGACTTCATGGAGACCATGTCCAGCCTAGTGGAACCCTCTTCGACTATAGCCTGCTGCCTTACGACACTGGAAGAATCCAAGCTCCCAAATAGAAACTAAGTTTAAATGTACAATTCTTCACCAGGTGAATGTGTAAAAAGTATCCAGCGGGTGAGAGACCTTCTCAAAATTCAAACTTCTGAATCTCAGAGCATTCCCAGCAAAAGTCAAAAGCTTCACCAAGGCCTCATCCAGTGGCTATTCTATGATGTGACACTTTCTTTGGCTCCTACCTGCTGTCTTTGTTCACTAAGGAGTTTTGACTTTCATTCTAGAGACCAAGTCCAAAGATAATTTTACCTGGTCCCTGTATCAGATCTGCCCTCCATCTCAGTTGGCATAAACTTTTGACTTTGTCCCAGACAAGCGCAACCAGATGACTTCGGTTGGCACTTACCACTTTTTTATTGCTATTTTGAACACTAAACTTTTAAAATTAGCAACTCTGGATCTGCTTATTATAGTGCATCCAGGTGGCTTTAGATGAGTGCATTGAATGCATTGAGGGGTCGATATTAGTGACTCATGATTTTTGTGACATTCTGGATAAAGAATTCAGCCAAAAAATGTGATGATTTCTTCACTTTGTGGTATTTTTATATGCACACAACATTCCAGGAACAAATGTCAGTGAACATATTTTGTTTCTGAAAAGTTTTCTGCAGATTCACCATAAAGTGCCAATTTTTAGCAAATCCTGTATACAGTACCAATATGTAGTAATGCAAGCTGGAGCTGGGTACAGGAGTAAACTTGCCTTCCTGACTATATACAAAAATTAGGAGCAGAAGCAGCCTAGCTTTTTCTGAAACCTAGAAAAAAATTATCCTAGGAACATGGATAAAATCAGTCTACTGCCAGAACTATATCTAGAGAAAATAGAAAATAAATTAAGGTCTCTGACTTGCTTAGGGAGACTGAAGGCTCATTTCATGATCTCATGACATTTTTGGCAGATTTAGCATGAATGCTGCTCCCCAGAAAAATGTATACAGCTTTGAACTTGGCTGAAAAAAGAGCAATATACAGGTTCTTCCCAGCTCACAGGAATATTGAGATGTTAGGAAAAAAAGGAAGCATTAGTTTGAACTATATGCCTCCAAGCTGCAGTGAACAATAGGCAGTGTGAAAATTAACAAATCAACACACGGAATTTAAATGAATTGACACAATGGATATAAATTCAACTTGAGACATAATGCTTATATGGATGTATCTTAACATCGGAACATACAAGGCAGAACACACAGGGTACCATATATTAAAATGCATGATGCAGCATTGACTTTAGAAGGTAAGATGTGATGTGAAGGTACTATTTGGCTCAGAGGTGGTTAGGTTACTTAATATTATGTTATGATTAGACTTTGGCACAATTTCTGTAACAATAGCATTTTACGGCATAATCTCTCAAATTTGGAGTTATTAAAATTATGGGTAACGCTTGCCAACAAAGCAATCAACCCAAATGTGAGCAGTAGTTCTTTACAGCGGGTTCCAATAAAATTAACTCAAAAATTCATTTAGATTCACATTTTTACCTGAGTGCACCATTCAGATAATATTTTTGTATGAAACACATCCTTTAAAAATGTATTTATTTATTTATTTTTGTTTACATAGGATGTTTTATAGAGAGTGAGGCTACCGTACATACAGAATCAATTTCCCCTTGTTTTTCTAAAGACTCATCCTTGTGCTTTGCCCAGCACTTGGTCATTTTGAAATTATATTCTGGAGGGAAAGCACCCCTCTTACTTTGTCTGCAATTCCTGCTCCATTATTCACCCTTGTAATACTACTTTTTTAGAAAATCAAGTAAGTTCAGAACAGGTCTTTGCAAAATGTTTGTTTTGGTAAGCACCATTATTATTGTTTCTTTGTCTGTTTTTTTCCTTTTGTATGTTTGCTGGTGATGGCCTAACCTTCAATTTAGGGGGGCAGACAAACCCATGTGAGATTTAGGGATAATAAACACTTTTGGATGATGGAGGGTTGGGTTTAATATTATTCCCCCTTTTTCTTGTGATTTATCACATTTTGTGCAGATGTTTCTTCATACTATAGTGTGTTTTACTTTTTAAGACCTAGTGCACTGTAGGTCTGGGCTGTATATTTTAAAATATTTTTCACATTTCTACTGCTGTTGGCCGTGTATTAATACCAAATGTAGGTTATTTTTGTCTATATGTGCCTATTGGTTTACACAGTTAGGTTGGCTCCAGGAGTCTAGGCCCATGTAGCCAGACATTTGCCTTTATTCTCCCCCATGTGCTTGCTCAACATTTTCTTTAAGGTTATGTGAGATGGCTGATTAATTGTTTGTCTTTCCGTTGTTAAAGTATTTTGCAGGGGTAACGGTTGCCTAGTGCCTCTTGAGATTGAGGCATTTTTAACATTTAATTTAATTCCTTTCTTACTGTTTTAATTTTGCTATGCTCCTTTATAATGTTTATCGTGGTTGAATTTTCTATTGTATGCTTGCTGGTGGACCCACGGATAGGCACAGTCACTGTTTAGGTCTATATTTGTTCAATTCTGCCCCTGCAGCCTTGCAAGTTTTGACAGAATGAAGAGAAGGAACAGACTTCAGTCATAGTAGATCAGCCATAATCTCTTTGTACTCCAAACATGATCTCTTTGTACTTTGTAAGCCTTCATAGCTTGCATTGTGGACTACCACCAAAGGGTGTGTGTGTGTGTGTGTCTGAGATAGGTGACCATTTTGTCTCTGTTCTCCATGCTTTCTTCATCGCTGGCCGTATGGTGAGTGACCACCATTTTGTGGATCTACTGTGTATTTCAAATTTCTAATAATTCTACTCCATTTTCTACGAGCATTGATTTTAGAAGTATACATCATCTTTGTTTATTTTTTGTTTTATTCTAATATATTTTCTATCTATCTATCTATCTATCTATCTATCTATCTATCTATCTATCTATCTATCTATCTATCTATCTATCTATCTATCTATCTATCTATCTATCTATCTATCATCTATCTATCTTTCTTTCTTTCTTTCTTTCTTTCTTTCTTTCTTTCTTTCTTTCTTTCTTTCTTTCTTTCTCTGATAGTCTGTAGCACACACCAAATTTCTTAGATTTTTCCCTACCCTCGGTGCATCCCATCGGGGACTTATGGGCCCTGGAGGGACACCAACTATTTCTTTATTGAATTATCTGATTTATGACTCCTTTTCTGTAGTGGAACCATGGAACCATGGGCACTGGAGAAACAGCAGCTTTTTATTTATTACTTTGTTTGATTTTGTCACTTCCCCCTGCGTTCCATAGGGATCTTGGAGGGACACCAGCTATTTATTAATTTATACAATACTGTTATGGTGATGATAACTTGTATTGCATTGACAAGACTTCCAAATCTCTCTGCATTCCTTCTTTTTTTTATTGACTGCAGGTGCATGAGTGGATACTAACTAAGATGGAGAGAAGTCTTTGAATTAAATGAGACCAGAGGCCAGAGACCTCTCAGCTAAGTGGTTTGTCTCATTATTTGTCTCATGCTCCTGCCAGTAGAAGATATTAAGTAGATGGTTCGGAAGAAGCAGCCTCCTTCCTAAAAATCTGATAGAGAGAAGAATAAGTCTGTTGCCAAAACTGGCCTCAAGCTCTCATCCGTTTTCCAGCAATGCAGTATACCTAATGCACGCTTTTAAGAACATGAAAACGTGGGAATGAGAATCACCCATAGATCAACAATAGTGCCATTACTTTAGCAGACCATTATAAACTAATGGGGTTATCCCAGAAAGCGTCAGAGGACCTGGGAACAAATTCAGTTAAGGCAACAAGTTGTCCCCATGTATCTTATTTATCTAGCAACACTTGAGTGAAAACAATGGATTCAATCCAAATGGTTATTTGACAAGTTATGCTTCTACAAGGAGTAATGACATAGAGAGAAGGACAGAACACAATTTTATATGATAGAAAAGTCTTTGTTTTGGTCATAAGCAGTGCATTGCGGGGACGCGAGTTATAGTTAGCTCGGCTAACTATAACTGCTGAATTTCACTGGTTTTGTACGAGTGAAACCTGAGCCTAACTATAACGTCCCTTTAACCTTTGTTTTTTTCAGTGAATTACTAAGGATTTTTCATTCCATTTCCTAACTATAACATCCTTGCAACTTTTGTTTTGTTTCAGTGAATTTCTATATTTTTTAAGTAGTAATGATGTTTGCAGAGTGGTGGAGAAAGGGAAACAGGCCTCTGAGCAGCTCTCAGGACCCCCGCTGTGTAGGGCTTAGTGGAGGTAACAGGAGGGGTTGTTTGCCCCAAGGACCCTCAGCAGCCAAGAGGACTTCATCCCCCAACTAGTAGTGCACCAGGAGATAGGTTTGCAGAGTGGTGGAGAAAGAGGGCATGGCCTCCGAAGACCTCTTAGCAATCCCGCTGTGTGGGACTTACTGGAGGTAACAGGAGGGGTTGTTCACCCCCAAGGACCCTCAGCAGCTAAGCAGACTTCATGCCCCAACTAGTAGTGCACCAGGAGGCGTGTTTGCAGAGTGGTAGAAAAAGCGACTGGGGCCACGAAGACCTCTTAGCAGGCTTGACTTACTGAAAGTAACAGGAGGGGTAGTTGACCCACAAGTATGTCCTTGGAGGCGAGATTGCAGAGCGCTGCAAGAAAGGGTGCGGGGCCTCTGGCGTCATGTGATAGCATTTCCTTTTTTTTATTTTAAAGAAAGTGGGGCCCCCTTCACTGGACCATATTTGGCCCCAAGGATCCCTTCCCCCAGGGCCAGGCATTTTTAGAATAGGGAGAGGGCCGTGCTGCCCCCTTCTCAGTGTCGCTTACGGTCCCGGGGACCCCATCCCACGGAGCCCGGCATTTCTTTTTTTAATTAAAGGAAGGAGGGCAGTGTGGCCCCCCTTCCCAGGGTCAATGTTTGCCCCAGGGGCTACTTCCCTGGAACCTGCCATTTATTTTTATTAACTTTTTTTAAAACAAGAGAGGGGGGCAGCGCAGCCCCCCTCCCGGGCTAGTTTTGGAACCGGGGACCCCATCCCCAGGGGCCTAGCCACAATACTGCATGCCTTGGTCCCACCCAGGGTACCCAGTTTTTCAAGTTTGGGACAGCAGGGGGAGCCTGAAGGCCCCCATAGTCTCTTCCAGTTCCCCGTGTCCTACAGAAGCTGGCATCGCCTTTGGACAGAGGGAGCTGCTAACATGCAGCTTCCTCTGTCCAATAGAAACTATGTTCTGCCTCATGCAAGCGAGCACATTTTATGTGGCTTGGTGGGAGCAGTGCAAACTGCAATGTCTTGAGGGTAGGCACCCTGAGCCATTGCTGGAGCAGGCCCTGGGGGATGTCAGCCCCCAGGGCCACCTAGGGCTCCAGGAGGGGGGGCTGTGTAGCCCCCCTCCTTTGTTACAATTTGCCCTGGGGAGATGGTGGTTCGCAACAAACCCCCTGCATATATATTATTTGAGCCCCAGGGAGGTGACAGTCCCTGGGGCTGCAAGGGGCCTAGCAGAACACCCCACATTTCTATACTCAGTGCCCCAGCGAGGTGGTGGTCCCTGGGGCAGTGGGGGAGCACAGGTCTCTGCATAAATTTCTTATTTAGCCTTGGGAGGTGGCAGTTCCCAGGGCTGTGGGGGTTGCCCAGGGCAACCCCTGCTTATATTGTTGTAATGAATGCCCCAGGGAGGTGGTGGTCCCCTGGGCTGAGGGGTGGTCGTGCGGCCCCCCTTGTTCAATAATACATAAAGCCCCTGGAAGGTGGCAGTCCCCGGGGCTGTGGGTGAGGCCATATGGGCCTGCCCACACTCATTTATCATACAGCCCTGGGGAGGTGGTGATCCCTGAGGCAAGGAGAGTGCCACATGAGCACTGCCCGCATATTTTTATAAACATCCCCACGGGATTTGGCTGACTCAGGAGCTTCTTTCAAAAGACGCATGATTGCTGCAAAAATGCTTTTATTCCCCCGGCGCAGTCCCTGTGGGACCCCCACACCATATCTGTGGGGTCAGGGTATTCCTACCCTGCCCCATTTTCTTTTTTTTAAACATTTTTTGTGGGACTAGGCTTCAAGCTGAGTCCCAAGATGGCTGCCAACACTTCCTGGTTGAAGTGTTGGCAGCCAATAAAATGTCAGTAGGGTCTCAGTAGTCTGTTGGGCTCCCAGGTATCTATAGGCCCGATTCACAAAAGTAATCTGAGACAAAATCCTAACTGTCAGTATTTACAAAAGGCATTTAGGGGTAGTAAAGTTAGGATTCCTAACTTTACTACTCCTAAATGCCTTTTGTGAATACCAAAGTCGTAAAGTTAGGATTTTGTCTCAAATTACTTTTGTGAATCGGCCCCAATGTTTTTAAACTTAAATATCTTTGAAACTACTGAGCGGATTTACACCAAATCACAAAAAGCATGCTTTCTGGACCAACATCTAGCTTTTTGCCACGTTTAGTGTAATTCCATTTAGCGGTTCGGGCTGTAGTTGTGTTAAGAAAATGAAAAATCCCCATAGACATAACATGGCGAAAACGTGTTTTGGGACCCCCCTTTTTTCTCGGCTCCCGCTTGACAGATCAACCAAAGACTTTCAACACAGCAGCTGAACTTAAAAGGGGAAGCTTTTTGAAAATTTCTTGAAGATTCATCAAGCAGCAACAAACTTATTTGCAAAACAAGAAACGCTCTTCCTATAGAAACTTTGGTCCTAACTATAACTACCTAACGGCGACTGCCAAAGGAAAACTAACCAATTAAATTAACCATAAAAAAACGTAATCAATAATATCACACAAACAAGTAAACCAATATTATAAAATGCACACACATTTTAACAACTTATGACTCAAAAAACTACAAAAGCTGTAAAAAGAGGATACTCTGCCACATTTGTGAGCCAGAACCATAATATATACATACAACCATCTTGCAAAGTAAGTAAAACATATATTCAGGGATGTTAATTGGGGGCCACCAGGGGTCGCAGCTGTGACCCCCAGCTTGCCCATTGCGATCCCTAGCTCTGCCCTTGCAAACCATGACAGAGAAGCCAGGCTGTGCAAAAAACTGGAAGCAAACGCGGCTCAGCTGTGATTCCATTGTGCAGTTCCAATACTTTTTTCTCCCCTAGTCCTTTAGCCTTATGAGGGACAAAGGTGGTAGAAGAGGCTGGGCTCTACCAGCTCCATCAGCGTCATCCTGATCCATTAATAAGCCTGTGGTTAGCTCGGGGGAACAAAAGGAGGATAATCATGTATTTCCTCTGTAGGTCAGCGGTGCATGCACTGTAGAGGCAAAAAAGACTGTGAATGGCGCGTGTCTGCAAGTACACACACATTTTTTAATATACTGCAAGAAGGGCATCAAGTCCCCCAGCAGTGGGTCAGTGCCTCAGCGATGACTGTGCTCATTCAACGTAAGTGTTTAAGTCTGCAAGCCATATTATTTTGTGGGACCAGAATGCAGCTCAGATCTTTCATTTGCATAATTTCATAACACACAGAGAATGCAAGTGGAAACATTCAGCTAAGTTTCCAGAGAGTGAAGGTTCATTTATTGTGCATTAGCTGTCTGTGATGTGGCTGTGCACAATAACAGGGGTGATGGAATACAAATTGAAGGGGGGTCATTCAATGGTCAGCACAAAACTTGCTGCTTGTGTGCTGTCTCATGTTGTAATGTGAAAAATTAATTATTCCTGTGATGTCATCAAGGGCCAAGGGTCATGTGACCTCTTCATGTTCTGTGACGTGGTGCCCAGGGATGAGACGTCACTTCCTGGGATGTCATCAAGTGGGTTTAAAGGGTGTGTGATGTCACATTCGCTACTCTTATCATTTTGGTGAATCAAAGTCCATGCATATATGTAAGCTAACACGTAAAATTAATTTAAGTTAAAAATGTCAAATAACAATTAATTAACAAAACATTCTGCTACTTCTATTTCTTTACATTTAGTTACTATAAATAAATTACTACAGCATTGAGAAACTGCACAAACCTTGAAAAAGATCTACCAAAATTAAGTAAATTTGAATTATTGCTAAACAGGAGCTCACCCTAAAACGGTTAAAAAATAAAACCTTACTAACTCAGTCCCACTACCAATCATTAAAAAAATATTTAAAATGAAAGTAATACATTTTTTCTAAACCAAAAGAATAGAAACCACCCACACTACCTTACCACACTCTCAACGGAAAACCTGCAAAGAAGGTGTGCAACATCTAGCAAGAATATACATGTAAGTATAAAACAGAAAAAGTGGTAAATAATTTTGTATGTGAATTTTGTATGTTTATATATTTTAAAATTGTAATGATTTATACTATTACACTAATTGTAGACATAATGACAGAAAAAGAAAGACACAACACAACACATAAAGAAAAACAATTATTATCTCACACGGGCTACAATTATAACCAGGAAAGTACAATGAAGGAAACTGTCAATCCGAAATGTACAACATATTACACTAATTCTTGCTATGGGAAGGCCACTATAAAAGATGATGTTGTAATTGATGTTATGGAACACAACCACCCCCCAAATGTGACAGACATAGAAGTAAGATGTGTATTGCAAGATATAAGCGAATCAAGCACTAGCTCCCAAGAATCCACAGCTAAAATCCTAAAAGACATACTCCCTAAAGTCCTTGAACACATTACAGGCCAACTACCAGCTATGCCCACCTTAGAACACTTAATTGCATGAACTAAAAAAGCCACCTGCAATAACCCTCCCGCCCCTAGAAGATACCAAGATACTCAAATACCTGAACACTTAACAACCACAAATAATGTAAAACACTTTCTCTTACATGATAACCTAAACAATGATAAACAAGTCCTAATCTTTTATACAACAGATAACTTACTAAAACGAAGCCATTGTCTAATATGGATGATGGATAGGACTTTCAAAATGTGCCCCCAAACCATTCACTCAGATATACACCATACATGGTGAATAACTAAACACAAATATACCATTCATATATGCCCTACTACCTAATAAAGTAGCACTTATCACTAACTATTAAACCACATTAAAATGTAAACAAACAACTACTGCAGTCAGGATTCAAACTGTTTAAAATATTACCCACACACAGACATATACAGCAGTTACTGCCACTACAATCAAAGCATTTGAAGACATCTCCAACAATCTACACTAAGGGGGCAATTACGATCTCCTCCGGAAAGCATTCTGACTGAATCGGTTGCGGAATGCTTTCCGAACGACTAGGATCGGATGAGTCCGACCGAGCGATTTTGATGCATACAGATGCTTCCGGATACAATTTGATCGGACTCCCATTGACTTCAATAGGAGTCTGTGGTCCGAGCGAGAACACAGGCTCCCATTGAAGAAAGGGGTGGTTGGGGAAAATCGTACACCCTGTGGCAGGCACCCCATGGTGCCTGCCACACTGTGCATGGTTGGGAAGAGGGGAGCCTGGGGTACCCCTTTGGGCCCGATTGGGAGGGCCCCGGGTGGAGGGGGGCCTGCTATGGGTCCCCAAAGACAGATTCCGACAGCCATTTTATTCCAGGCAAACTGAATTGGAACGGCTGTCCGAATCGGTCATCGTAATCACTCGCTCGGAACTGGGTACGATTCTGTCAGAAACAAGGGATCTGAATCAGATTCGGCAAACTAGAATCTGATTCGGAGCCCTTCCGAATGGGATCGTTATCAGCCCCTAAGTGTAGAATATGCTATAAACATTCAATTTGCCTTTGAAATACAAACAATGAATGCACTAGCCTAGGTCCCTGTCACAGAGGTAGCTAATCACTACAATTTACATATAGAAAGTCCTTTCTATCACTAAGCCACATACAAACTAAGCCCACTAATGGATTATTTTGAAGACACTTGGGTTGGCAGACTGCATCTCTCTGAACACAGACGCCAACCCAAATTCCAAATACCATGGTGCAATGTCTATGACAGCATGATGGCATAGGAAGCCAAAGCAAACAACGCAGTGGAAGGATGGCATAATACCTTCCATTCCACACTAGGCAGAAAACAACCTTCTGAAACTTCTCAGTTTACCTATGAAAGAAAGTTCCTCTTTTTGTGTGGTCACATTAGTTTTTTGCGGACTGATGCTGCTGTTTTTAGACTCTGTGCACTGGTATATTGATGACCAGGCCCCAGTGCATGTAGTCTAATCCCTAAAACACGTTGACAGTGGCTAACTCCTCATTGTCAATCTTAACTCTCCCATAAGACCATGGTATATGGTACCCAAGACAGCCCCATGTCATGGAAAGCTAAATGTGACCTATGGACTACATCACTACTGTGTCCTCCAATAGTGCGAACAGGCAAACATGATTCCAAGCATATCATTGTAGCCTGTTGTAGTTTAAAACCTGGAGCAAGACATGTCAAAATAAACTCTTATTGACAGGAGAAAACTTTCCTTTTGAATAATAATGTCATCCTTATGTAAGGCTTATAGTCTACAAGGCAGGTACATGGTATTTAAACGTAGTACAATCAGACATTTAAGCTTAACATGTCCTTTGAGGGACTAGCACCGAAAAGCTATTTTCACTGTAACAAGACTGGCTGGCCCAAGGAAGGTATGTTAAATATTAATTTTCCAATGCCTTGATTGAGAGCACCTAGAAATATGATTCAACTACTATTTGTAATGTTTTTTGAAAGCCCAAGTCAATGGTAAGGTCACATTCCTAATAAATATTTTTGTAAAGTAACTTTTTGAAAGTTACCTTTTCCCTGACTGAAGCTATTGGAAGGCTAATTTGCATTAGCCCTCTAACTGGAGCCCTGCCAGTGAAAAGTTCCTCATCAAATTCAGAAAATACTCCCAGAGCAGAGGCAAAGACTTGGGTGTGGGCAGGTGTTTTTGTTCCCTGGGCAGGAAGACCTGTTGAGGTGGATCCAAGAAAATGATTTACTTCAAAGGGGTCTTTCATGTCACAAGCAAACATTAGGTGACAGCTGAAAAGGTCCCAACTTTTGTCATCCCTGTCAGGTAGATGCCAAAATCCAGTGGGGCGAAACTGCCCCCTGAACTGGTTTCAGGTGACTACAGTGTGGGGGATGGTTGATTTCCCTGGCCACACCTTCTTGGGCACACACGCTCTGCACAAGGGTAGAAGGGTATACCCAATCTTGGAATTTAAGCATGAGGGGAATTGTGGGTTTGTTTAAAGTAGAGCAAACAGAAACCACTGCTAAAGTGGGTAGTGTTACCCGAAGGGAGCTTCTAACCCATTGAAGCATTCATTTTTTTATTTCCATAAAGAAAATCATGCTATTGTATTTTCTTTTTGGAAAAAAAAAACTTTATAAGTTTACCATATGGCTTCATCGTGTTGACGGAGCCGTACAGCAAAATCACAATGCATTGACAGGAACCACTGTGATGTTGGTTCCTTTCAATGGCGAGATTTCATAATTTGGCTGGCGGGGACTCCATCAGGGCAATGGAGTAATTAGCTCAATTGCCCTGACAGAGTTTGCTCTGTCTGACAAATTATAAATCAGGCCCTATATCCGAATGTGAAAATATTGACTGGGCCAAGATCCCAAAAGAATCCGAAAGATGAGAAAAATTCCTTGGATGCAAAATTTTTATTTCACCCACACTCCAATTTTCTCACCAAAACTAACAACTGTAGCAAGACTTCATCCAATACCTATCCACCTTTGGGAGGACTTATCTGCAGCCTACTGCCTTTTCTCATAAATGATTTTGACTTACAGGAAATAGACTAATGGCTAAATGTACTTAGCCTTTTTTCAGTTGCAAAATATCTGTTTCGTGAAATCAGGCCATTTGCAACAGCAAAGAGGCGTTTCTGTATATACAGACCCCAAATTGCGATTTGGTAACGTTATCAAATTACAACTTGGGTTTGAGATCAAATACTAATTAGGTATTTGTAAGGAGCGTGTTTTGTGCGTCCCTTCCAAATACCAAAACTGAATGGTATGTATTGATGTTTTTCAATTGATTTCTGGTTGATAAACATTATTATTTTACTTTCTCCTCAAAAGAGGTGGTAGCCATTCACAAATGGGAAGGGGTTACCTAAGGGACAACATCCCCTTTGTGAATGTTGGCAAAACATTGTTTAAGGGTAGGCAGTGGTTCCAAGAACCTTCCTTTTATCCATGCCATAGAGGGACACCTTAGTTCAGAATATTTATTATAACAATGCTAGGCCAAGGATAGGTAATGTGTGTTTTTTCCACTCAATACTTCCCACAAAGGCTAACTGTACCCGAGGATTCTTCTGTTCTAAATTAACCTCCTCAAGAGATATAGTTACACATGTAGGGCAAGGTGGGCAAAGCCATTTAGCAGTCGCAAAGCCAATGATTATCTAAATCACAGGGTTTGCAAACACTATTTGTCTTTTACAAATGAAATAAACCTATTTTGTGATTCTGTAACTGGTTACTAAATAACAATATGAGTTTAGAAATGCAGTATGAATCACAATTTGTAAATCTTTTTTATGCCGTCCCTTCCAAATTTTGATTCTCAATGCTACTTATCAATGGTTTGCGGCAACTATTTCATTGTTACTAACTCCACAAGGGAGGATGTAACCCGTTTGCACAAGGAAGTGAGCTCCTGTGGGACCCCTTCTCTTTTGTGAATAAAAAAAAGGTTTGTAGTGGGGTGGAGGGTAGGTCGCTCATGGGACCATTGCCAACTCTTAAACAAACTTTTTTCTTAAATGCAGCCTATTTCTTCTAAAGAAAATGGGCTGCCTTAATTTTTTTAAACTTTATTTTAATGTGATCATAGACATGGTTATCTGCTGACCCGAAGCAGGCCACAGTCCCAGTGATGAAAACCAATCAGTGTAAATCGTAATTTGTGACCTACCTCAATAATATTCATGAGTTGAGTTGGATTACAACCTGCTCGAATGATGATTTTGCAAACCGGCCTATTAGTGTATAGGTCAGTCCACATAATTTGATTTAATTCACAAAAAATTGATATGCAGTTTTCAACCGCTTCTTATAAATGAAATGATACTTAGCAAATGACTCTTATACTGTGCTAGTTTCTGCTGAACTTTGTCTTGGATTTGATTTTTTGTTTCATGTTCAGGAGGAGACTCCTTTCCTGGTTCACTTGCTCCATCCTGAAACAGTGGACCTTTTTTTACCTGTGACGTCTTCCCTGTTTGGGCCTGGACAATTGGACCAAACTTTGAACTATACAAAATATAAACACATTTCCTGTTTTACAAGGGTTGTAAGTAGTATTACTCCATAGCAGTGAGAGATAATGATAAGGTGCAGTTGGTAGTGTAGTATGGATTGTGGGTCCATTGTTGACATCTGCTAAGTTAACATGAGATTCGCTGCCATGAGGCTGCTTTTGCGCACAACACTGCATGCATAGATTTTGCAAGACTCTGTTTGTGCCCTTTCATATGAGAACTGTCGGCTTTTCGCGTTCTCTGCTGTGCTCTGAGGTTTAGTCTGCACACGATGTACAAGGTCGATCAACAATGCCCCTTGTTATTCTGTTCTGGTCAGTCCCTCGCACCTAGACATAACATGACACACAGCTGCACTACTGAAAATCGTATGCTTTAATATTACAAGCTAAACATGTGGTGCAGGCACTTGGAGAGATTCCGTTCCGGAGAGAAGAGCTGTGCTTGTCCTGAGATGTAAACCTTTCATCTAGGCCTTGAGGTAAGGGGTCTGCTGACAAAGCCCAGAGGTCTTCTTTTTTATAATAAACTATTTCTTACCATGGGGAGGGTGGTTAGGTATTGTAGCCCTTTTCCACTGTCTTTACAAAATTATATCCCCGTTTATATTCTATGGAATTGTGAAAATGCTGACTATATTGTGTTTATGCATTTTGTTGCTAGTAATGGCACGTGTACTGTACCATAAAGCGTGTTAGTTAAAATAAACATTTTAAACTAAACCGTGACTCTGATTACTCGCATTGTGGACAAGTATGAGTGAGTGAGCAAAAGAGTTGTCGGGCTCCCGCAATTCCTGAGAGAGTCGTGTTCTGGGTTGTCTAATCATTGGTAGCTTCGCTTTTAGTCGAAGAACAAATGAGACACTATAGCTAGTTGGTTTGGGATTTTGGGTACTAATGTGGTAGGTTTGTACACCCCTATTCACTGAGGTCCCGTTTTCCTGCACATAGTTCTGTATATGTGCAGAATCCCTGCAACATGGCTCCGCCAATGTTTGGTCTGGTTATTATCTGCGAGACGCTTGAGTAGTGCTTCTGCTTGTCTACAATACCCTCACTTTTGTCTCCGGAGACAGCTGTGACGGTGTAACCTCCTATATTGATTTTTTTATAGGTTCTTTCAAGCTTGAAGTTTAAATAAAAGGTTTCTCTCTTTATTCTTAACCCATTGTTGTGCTGCCGCTTCTTAAGTTGTTCTTCTTTGCTTTTCGAGATGGCGGTTAACATCCCGCCACCTAGTCGAGCACCGCTCAGGGCTTATTTGACACTACATGGGGTCCCTGATGCGGGTGTTGCGCTGATTTTTGTAGTAGAAGCGGATCCAGCATACCGCTTTGAAGTGTTTTACTCTTGGGTCACCTTTCCGGCAGTAGATGGGACAGATAATCTGTTTCATGGATACACTGCCACGGCTGTTCCTAATGAGTATCAGCCATATCGGGCTCTAGAGGTTCCACTCAAAAGTTTGGCAACACCGAATTTGGTTTAATGGCGCCCTTCCTCACCCTCTCACGCTGGTCCGTTTAGGTCCTTTATCAATAGATGGGGCCACATGGCCCGTTTTGGCTGGGTTTACCCCTCACCCGTGTGGACTTAAAACAGCTACGCTGGCAGAACTTCGCGTGTTACATACTTCTTTAAGACGCGTGCATAGAGCTGGTATTCAGTTCATGTCGCGCAACTACCAGGTGGGACCGCCTGGCGTTGCTGCACAGCCTGCTGGACCTGCTGGTATTACCATCAGTCCTCTTATGGTTAATTCTGTAATGGGCAAGCGCCCACAAAATAAGGATGATTTACCTTATTGGCTTGCTGAGAAATTTGGACAGCTTGAAGCTGTTTTTCCCAATACAAATCCTGTGGAGAAACACAGGATACTGACGATAAGTTTGCCTAAAGACTTGCTTCCTGAGGTGGCTGATTGTAACACCTGGGGCAGGGTGTTTGCAGCCGTATATTTGAAGTGTTTCGGCACTCCCTCTATGACTGTACTCCCCGCCGTGATTAAACGTGTTCAAGATGTACACGGTGCTGAAGCAGCTGTAGAACTGGGGATGAGACTGGTGGGGGTTCGACGTGGTTGCTGATCTGATCCTTGCCAATGTCAATGGCGATGCAGTAAGCTTTCAAGTCGCTAACAGCTTGGAGGCTGTGCCTGATGCAGACAAACCACGCAAATTACCGAAGATTATTGCAAAGGCTTATAAAACAATAGGCCGCAATAGTTTGGGAGTTAAGCCTTTTACTCAAACGCAAACACAATCTCAAACACAACAGAAAGCTCAGTCTGATAAAGACGGGCGTCCAGTCTTTCCTAAAAAGAACTGGAAAAATAAAAAACAGGGGCAGCAACAACAGAAGCAGGGTTCGCGTGCTGGTTCACCGACACCAGACACTTCTGAGCGTACTTATGACTTGCGCGACCCCGCTAAAATTAAGACTCCTGATAGATTTCAAGTCCCTGATCAGCGTTCTCCTCGTTCTTCACAGGACACATCTGGCTCTCAATTCGGTGACGGAGATCGCCAGGATCGTGGCAAGAGTCATCCTGCGCCACAGGGACGTGATCAGCCTCGTCAGTTTGACGTCAATCAATCAATCAATCAATCAGGGAATTGTAAGCGCGCTACTCACCCGTGAGGGTCTCAAGGCGCTGAGGGGGGGGTCCGCAGATCTGTTTAGCCAAAGAGCCAGGTCTTGAGGGTCTTCCTGAAGGTGTTCAGGGAGGGGGCACGTCTGATGTCTGCCTGTAGCTCTGCTCCAGGTCTTGGCTGCAATGTGAGAGAAGGATCTTCCGCCTGCTCTGGCTCTGTGGATGCGCGGGGTTTCGGCCAGTGCGAGGTTGGAAGATCGGAGGTTTCTTTTGGGTACGTGGAAGTTAATTCTGTCGTTGAGGTATTTGGGTCCGTTGTTGTGTAGGCATTTGTAGGTGTGAGTGAGGAGCCAGTGGAGACTTCGTAGGTGTTGGCTGATGTGTTCGTGTCAGGGGATGCCGAGGACGAGTCTGGCGGCGGTGTTCTGTACTGTCTGGAGTTTGCGGAGTAGGGACTTGTTGATGCCGGCGTAGAGTGCGTTTCCATAGTCCAGTCTGCTGGTGATGAGTGCGTGGGTGACTGTCTTCCTTGACTCAGGGGGGATCCACTTGAAGGTCTTGCGGAGGATGCGGAGGGTGTTGAAGCAGCTGGAGGTGACGGCCTTGACCTGTCGGTTCCTGGAGAGTGATGAGTCGAGTACGATGCCGAGGTTCTTGGCGTGGTCTGAGGGGGTAGGTGGGCTTCCAAGGGCGGTCGGCCACCAGGTGCTGTCCCATGCAGAAGGGGTGGTACCGAGGACGAGGACTTCTGTCTTCTCGGCATTGAGCTTCAGGCAGCTGTTGGTCATCCAGACTGCGACGTCTTGCATTCCTTTCTGGAAGTTGAGTTTGGCAGTGGTGGGGTCTTTGGTGAGGGAGAGGATCAGCTGGGTGTCGTCGGCGTAGGATACGATGTTGAGGCCGTGTTGTCGGACGATGGCTGCGAGGGGGGCCATGTAAATGTTGAAGAGGGTGGGGCTCAGTGATGAACCCTGTGGGATTCCGCAGGTGATTTTTGTGGGGTCGGAGAGGAAGGGTGGGAGTCTGATCCTTTGGCTTCTTCCGGTGAGGAATGATTGGATCCAGTCTAGGGCTGTTCCTTGTATGCCTGCGTCGTGTAGTCTGACGACTAGTGTGCGATGGGAGACGGTGTCGAAGGCCGCTGATAGGTCAAGTAGGATGAGGGCTGCGGAGTGGTCTTGGTCCAGGAGGGTGCGGATGTTGTCTGTGGCGGCGAGTAGGGCGGTCTCTGTGCTGTGGTTGCTTCGGAATCCGGATTGGGACGGGTCGAGGATGGCGTTCTCTTCAATGAATCGTGTCAGTTTCCTGTTGACTGTTTTCTCTGCAACTTTGGCTGCGAAGGGGAGGAGCGAGATGGGCCGATAGTTCTTGAGGTCGGTGGGGTCAGCTGTGGGCTTCTTGAGCAGGGGTCTGACTTCTGCGCGCTTCCAGTCATCTGGGAAGGTGCCTGTTTTGAAGGTGGTGTTGATGGTGCGTTGTAGTTTGGGTGCAATGGTGGCCACAGCTCTGTGGTAGATGTGAGGGGGGCAGGGGTCGGTGGGGGCCCCCGAGTGGATGCTTTTTATGGTCGAGGCAGTGTCTTCGGCCGTGATCGGTGTCCAGTTGGACATGGTGGGCTGGCTGGTGTTTCTCGGGGGCGGGGGGCCGTCTGTGGCACCTGGTGGATGGTCGATGAAGTTGTCGTAGAGGTTTTTGATCTTGAGGTGGAAATAGGTTCCAAGCTTGTCGCAGAGGTCTGGGGATGGGGTGATGTCTGTGGCTTTGCTGCGTGGGTTGGTGAATTCTTGAATGACACTGAAAAGTTCCTTGGAGTTGGTGGAGTTGGCCAGGATTTTGTTGTGGATGAAGTTCCTTTTGGTGGCTCTGATCTGGTTGTGGTAGTCCGTCATGGCGTCCTTGTAGGTGGTGTGGTTTTCGGTTGTCTTGGTGTTTCTCCAGTTCTTCTCCAGGCATCTGCAGGTGCGTCTGGCTTCATGGAGAGCGGTTGTGAACCAGGCGGCTTTCCTGGAGCGTTGTCTGTCGGGGTTGTGTAGAGGGGCGAGCTCATCTGCGCAGTTGGAGATCCAGGTGTGGAGTTCTCTGGCTGCGTCGTTTGCGTTGTTTGCGTCGGGTGCCCAGGTGTGGTTGTCTCAGCTGAGGGTGGAGTTAAGTTGCTCATCGGTAACCTTGCTCCAGTTCCTTCGTGGTGGGTGTGGGGCTGGTTTGGGTGCCTTGGGTTTGTTGATGGCGAAGTGTACGCAGTGGTGGTCGGTCCATGGCGGCTGCATTGTGTGGCTGAAATGGATGCTGTTTCCTGCCACGAAGATGGGGTCGAGGGTGTGTCCTGCTCTGTGGGTCGGTGTGTTGACGAGTTGTTTAAGTCCGATGCTGGCGAGGTTGTCACGAAGGATAGTGGAGTTGGGGTCACTGGGGTTGTCGAGGTGGAAGTTCAGGTCTCCAATGAGTATGTAGTTTGTTGAGGCGATCGCATGGGGTGCGATGAAGTTGGTGATGGTGGTGGCAAAGGGTGTTCGGGGGCCGGGGGGTCTGTAGATGAGGGTTCCTCGGAGTGTGGCTTTGGGGGTGGTCTGGATCTTGAAGTGCAGGTCTTCGGCGGAGGGGAAGGTTTCGCTGGAGGTGGTGAGGCGGAGGGTGCTCTTGTGGGCGATGGCGAGGCCCCCTCCTGGGTGGTTGGGGCCGTCTTTCCTCTGGATCTTGTATCCGTCTGGGATTGCGGTGCTGATGTCGGGGGCGGAGGATGCGTTGGTCCAGGTCTCTGTGAAGAAGGCGATGTCGGGCGAAAGAGAGTCGAGTAGGTTCCAGATTTCCATGGCCTGTTTGTGTACGGAACGTACGTTGAGGAGGATGCATTTTAGGGTGTCGCCGGTGCTGGCGTCGGCGGTGTTGGAGGCCGGGGTGGCGGTGAGGGTCTGGCAGCAGTGGAGGCAGGAGAACTGGCCGTGGGTCGTGTTCGGCGAGGCCTGTTGGCATTCTCTAAGTCTTCCAGGGTTAAGTGCGAGGAGGGTGGTGGTGTCGTAGCGATGGGTAGTGGGAGGTCCAGGGTTCCTGGCGCTGGCTGCGGTCGGGTCGCGGACGGGCGCAGACGGGCTTGCCTTTGGAGCGCACGCTGCGTGACCGCGCAGTGGCTGCCAATAAGTAGGGGAGGTGGGAGGGAGGAGAGGCTGGGAGGCGGGAGCAGGGGAATTCCGTGGAGGAATTCCGTGGGGAAATTCTGGAGGGGAAATTCCGGGGGGGATGGGCCGCAGGGGCAGCAGCGGCGAAAGGCAAAAGGAACAGGCAGGCAAGAGAAAATAAAAACAGTGGTGGAATTAGAGCAAGACACAGATGGGCACAATAACAGTGGCACAACAGGGAAAAAATTAAGAAAAAAAAAAAGCGGCTGAGAAGGTTACGGTGGTTGGAGGCAGTCTGGTCCCAGTTGGAGCGGGCAGCAGCCTCGAACCTCCCAAGGAGGAGGTCGGGGTCTGGAGGCAAGAGATGGCACAGCGGAGCAGTGGGGAGAGAGTGAACCTAGACCGAGGGTCGGAGGTCAAGGGGAAGGGGAAACAAGAGGAGCAACCACGCTTCCGTGCCCCGTTTCCAAAGAAAAAGGTTGCCACTTTGACAGCGAGATATGCCTCAGATGGTGAGAACCCGACTACTGGATTGGACTTGGGCGTTGAATCTGCTCGACAGCGCAGCGGAAGTTACCATAGTGCAGGAGGCACTGCATCCCTGTCTGGAGGCGACTGAAACTTTCATTACAGTAGAAACAGCTGACACCCGGGTTGCCCCCCGGATAGGCTGTATAATATAGTCTTTCAAATTGAAGGTGACATTGAACGTGTGGTCACAGGGATTTTTGGGAGAATCTGACCGCTTCCTATGACATTTTGTTAGCAGAGGCAGATTGGCCCCCACCTTTGTACTGGCCGCATCAAGGGGAGGACGTGATTCTTCCGAGTTTTTCGCGTTACGTCCCCAAGGAGCATGCAGAGGCTTTTGCAGCTGAGTGGGCTATGGCCCTGGCGCCAGCAGTGTACCGTAATAAAGTGGGCTGGGATAAAGATTCTCCGCCACATGAGATTCCATTGCGGTCTATGCCTCAACCTCATCCCCAATATCCCATCCGGCGGGAAGCCAAAGGTCCCGTTTCTGATGTTCTAACTGAGTTGGAGTATCAAGGAGTGATTGAGACATGTGTGTCACCGATGAATAATCCTCTTTTTACTGTGTCCAAACCCAATGGGTCTTATCGCATAGTTTTAGATTACCGGCATTTGAACTCTCATTGTCGTACTTGTGTGGTACAGAATACCCATAGCTCTGCTCTTGTGGACAGTATTGTTCGTAAAAAATATAAAACGACACTTGACATTTCCAATGGTTTTTACAGTCATAACCTGGCCCCTGAATGTAGTCAATGGACTGTATTCACGGCCGGTGGAAAACAGAAAAAATGTCGGCGTTTACCTATGGGATATAAGAATAGCCCCGGGGTTGTCTCTTTGTTAGACGGCATAGACCCAGATGCATACTCGTATGTTGATGATATTTATCTCACAGACAGCAAATTATGGCCGCATCTATGCCGTGTTGACTGCATCATCCTTGAGTTTGCGGATTATGGATACAAATTTAATTTTGCTAAATCACACATCGCTTGCTATGCGGTGTTGTTTTTGGGCTATGAGCTCAATAATGAAGGTCTGGGCTTGGCACCCCACTTTCTGGAGAAATGCGCATGCTTGCAATCTCCAACTACCATGGAAAAACTTCAATCTTTGCTGGGATTTTTGAATTTCGGGAGGTCTTACATTCCCGAGTATGCCCAGCGTATCAAGCCTTTTTATGCTTTGATATAACCTACCTTTTCAAAAGCCAGCTGGCTCCCGGAACATTCTGCTATTTTACATTCTTTGCAATCTGACTTGCTTGAATCTAAGTACTTGTTGACATGTGATAACCACACAAACCTGGTGATACGAATCGTGCCCGGCACAGTGGGTTTCACTTACTTGACGTACAATGAAGGCGACACAGTACCTATTGCATACAAATCACATTTGTACACTTCAGCCGAAATGCGGTTTTCCTTTGTCGAAAAGGTTTTGACAGCTGTGCAGATGGCGGTTCTGAAGGAACGCACACTGGCACAGGGGAAGCGCATTTTAGTGGTTACACCTTTCCCTGCTTTGGAAGCAGTAACTAAGGTGAGTGTGTCAAACTCTAAAGCATAACATCCCCGTTGGATACAATGGGCTACTTCTTTGATGTCTCCGGATGTCACGTTTATCTTTGACCCCTCTCTTCAGACACATGAGTTCTTGCAGTATGAACACGTTAGTCCACCTCCTCTGTCTTTGCTTCCCTTAGAAGAGTACACATGTATCATCTACACCGATGGTTCGGCGCAACCGGCCGCTGGTTCTAAACATGCTTATTCAGCGGCTTGCGCTATTGTGGCTGGTACGATGGTGAATGGAGAATTCAAGTCTAGTATAGTGCATACACAGGCGCTAGGGGACTGTACTGCCCAATTGGCCGAGCTGCGCGCTTTGGTTCTTGCCCTCGAGTTTGCAGATCCGAGTGTTTCTACCCTCATTGTGTGCGATTCTTACTACTGTGTTCAGTCTTTCAATGACAACTTATTCGTTTGGTCTCAAAATGATTATCGAGATTCTAAAGGCAGCACAATTAAGCATAAAATGCTTTGGGTTCGTGTGGCGGACCTTAAACAACGTCTGCCACTCACACATGTTATACATACTCTTGGCCATCAGCGTGTGGGAGCACACGCTCTTGGATATTGTTTGGCTGATGAAGCAGCCAAATCTGCAGTAGCCACGTGTTCCGTAGCAGCCGTTACAAGGTCCAAGACTAAAATTGATAATGACATTTTGGCAGCAATTGCTGCAACTGCGGATGGCTCTAATTATCCACAGGGTTTCCCTTCAAAGTATTCTTATCAGTTAACTCCTGAAAATGTTCCTTTTGCTAGAATACCTGACGTTGGAGATCAGCTGATTCCCAACGCAGACCGCAGACACACTTTAATCAAAACCGCACATGAAGGTATGGCTTCGGCCCATGCTGGAGTGTCCGCAACTGTTTCTATCTTGCAGCAACGTTATTGGTGGCGTGGTTTATATAAACAGACCCGTACTTATGTGCTTTCATGTGACATCTGTCAACAAATCAAGCCTTCTACGGTGACACGTCCACCACAAACACAGCTTTGCATTGCGAATCGCCCGTTTGCCTGTGTATATCTTCATCACTGCGGTCCATTTATTTCTGATACTGCATATAAATACATTTTGATTGCAGTTGATTCGTGCACCAGATTCCTTTGGGTTTGGCCACAACGCAGTGCTGACGCTCAAAATGTCATCAGGGATTTGCGTGTCTTTGTAGGGATTTTTGCCTGTGGCACTTTTCATTCAGACCCAGGTCCTGCGTTCACCTCTAAGGCATACAGGGATGCGATGAAGTCTTTGGGGGTGCTGGTGCAGTTTTCGTCTCCATACAGGCCTGAGGGCAATTCAATTGTGGAGCAAATGAACCGTGACTTAAAGCAATCCTTGACAGCTAGAGTCTTAGGTACTCGCAGGAACTGGCTGGCCCACTTGTATGGGGTTCAACGTGCACTTAATAATCTCCCTAGAAGACCTCTGGGTGAGCGGACCCCGTACCAGATGCTCTTTGGCATCAAAATGTTTGTGCCAGACCTTGATGGTCTAGACATTGCGGCGGCAGCCGCAACCTTTGACGTAGATAATCATTCTACTATCTTACAGGACCTACAAGAGACCCGTGCCCGTCTTTCTACTGAACATTTGCCTTCGGCAACAGATGCTGCACTGCTGATTCCGGTGGCCGGCATGCTTCCAAAAGTTGGTGATCTGGTCCGAGAGAAATTGGAGAACAAAAACGAATTTGGTCCCTCTTATCGGGCACCAGTTCCAGTGCTTGGCTTGAAGGGTACTCGTACAGTCATTTTACCACCGCTTCCTGGTCGCAAGGACAACAGATACATCTTGAATAACAATGTCAAGCTAGAACATCTGGCCGATTCTGAATAGTTTGACGCCCGCTGTTTCGTGCGCCACAATTTCGAGAAATCCTGGGGCTAGCGCATCTTTCAGCTCTCCTAATGACACTGTCATCAAGATGGATCCTGTTCTTGACCATTTATCTGTCCCTCCTGCTCCCTCCTGCAACGAGGAAG
This sequence comes from Calotriton arnoldi, assembly GCA_963921515.1. NCBI lineage: Eukaryota > Metazoa > Chordata > Amphibia > Caudata > Salamandridae > Calotriton > Calotriton arnoldi. Next base: position 1,049,620 of record CAWUFW010003281.1, on the reverse strand, counting down.
TTGAGTATACTTATCCCACAAGTGAGTCTTTGCATGGCTTGCCCAAAGGTTCTTTAAACCATGGCAGCTTTTCTGTTGACTCGTCTTCCACCACTTCAATTGGGCCTACCAAATTGTCTATTTTTGTTTCCTGATTTAAACAGACTTATTTGGTCCCTCCTTGGAAATACATCTGGTTAATAATGATCACGATTTTTCTTTTTATGTCAATTGGGTTTGTGACGGTGTTTTTCCTACTCATCAATGGTCACTACTTACCTGAACGCTCTGCTGTGAACTTGGTTGATGGTATTCTGGCACCTCACTCATCTTCCCACATCATGAAGCGTGACCAATCTCTTGTTTACATTTCAGCATTTCCAGTTGCGGATGGCATCATCTGGGATAAAGTGGATTTTCAGGTCCATGGGCCAACGGAAATTATTAACGTTCCTTACGTCTTTCGCGTTTCCATGGGTGATGTGGTTACAAAGGACATACGCTCAGACGACTGGGATATGCATGCAATACAATCATTGTTTTCCGATTTGAAATATTATGCAGCTTTTAATGCTGAAGATTTATATTTAAATTCTGCCAATTATGCCGATTTATTCTGTTATCAACATTATGGACATCATTTCCTACATAAGACTAATACATTACATCCTGTTGTCAATTACACACAGTGGGAACATTGCCCTGCACCATTAAAAGGTAGTTCGAAAACTCTTAGAGATAAATTTACATATTTTACAGATTTTAATAGGTCAACACCCGAGACGTATTATTTCAAATTAAATGTTCAATCAACTCCCAAAGTAATGTTGACCCATACGAAATTAATTTATTCAAATTCTTTCAGACATGATCTGTCTGTCAAGGGTTATGATCACTGGAGGGCCACCATTGATTTTAAATCGATCTGGGGTTCTAGGTCCTGGCAGGTGCAAGGCACTGAAGCCTTACATTGTGCCTGCCTCATCCCAACACAAATTTTGTTTTTAAATGAAACAGTTTACCAGACAACTTGCTTTGGTTTGGCAACTGCAAAAAAGTTGAACGCCCCTGCCATTCCCTTTTTAGCTGAGTATAATAATTGGCGCATATACACTAATTATACCATTGAAACCTTACAATCTTTGTTTCAAAATAACACGTTTAATGTATCTGAACTGGATTCTTTAGGTTGGCTAGTTTGGCAGACGAATTCGAATGCCTGCCAACTTCATTTTCATAACACCAATCCAGGTTATATGCAAGACAGACCCGACCCAAGATTTCCAGATACACATTCAGTAACAACCTATTCGTATGGAAAATTATGTCAACAGTGGTTGCAGCACTCTACACTATCGTCCGTTAAACAACATTTATCGTTGTTGTCCAACAACTTTAATTTGGCCGACTTTGTCTTGGGACCCAGGGTTCCTAGAACATAGAGATTCTATTACGCAGCTTAGAATGAAATATGGAAACTTTCACAGAATGAAGCGGCATCACGTCTGCGGGAAATTGACCAAGCGAGCTTAGAGAAGGTTCTAGCTCTTGTCGATAATAGTATCAACACACTATCTTCCCGCATATACACATTAGATAATATTGTTTCTTCTGTTATTGATATTGTGCAAGAAGATGTGTCCCTGTTATATCATGGTCAAAATCAATTGCGTTCTGTCATGCAATTCGCATGGACTTTTCAAACTCTAAAAATGGGAAAAGTACCATGGGATTATTTAAATGCGACTGCTTTGTTTTTACCATTTCATTTAACTGACAAACAGCAGTTCATGTCCATGAAAGATGCAACCCACACTCTTCTACACATAGAAAAAATAGGCCCTTTGCCCTTTTCTGTAGCGGAAACTGACACTGCTGTTTTGCTAATTCATGGCGTTATATCTTTGCCTTTCTCGCTGTTCCAATTCAGCTCATGTATGAAACATTACCCGTTAGGCCGCTTTGAACCCCTGGGTAGCGCTTTTCTGCATGAACTGTGGTCTTCGCCTTTTACCTACCGATGTTTGCGGGAAGAAACTGAAGTATACCTTACAGGGGAGGACTGTGATTCTACAGTGAGTCATTCCCTTGTTTGCAAAAATATTAAGTTGCATGGAGCATGTAATATGTCAGCTCCGAACCTTGCATGTGTTTTAAAAGGTAATCCGGTTCCCGCAATAATTCCCACGTTCACTCTGCTTACTAACGGTAGTTATCTTATTCTAAATAACCAAGAATGCTGCGGCTTGCTGGCTGGCATACCATACATAGTAACGGTTTCACAGCGTGTAATTTGTAGTAAAAATGTGCTTTTTCCTCCCCCGCCTGGGCAGCTCGATAGCTCAATTTGGCCTTTCATGCCAACTTTGAAAGCAGATTTCAACAAGATGAGCATATTAAAGGCGCTTTTAACCCAACAAGAAGTCACCCTTACTTCCGCACGAGAAACCTTCAACCTGCAGGTGGCTAGCGCTGCTAGTGAAATTCAAACACTTTTAACCACTAACCTCCCACTGCATTTTGGGGAGCTAATACACCCCATATTTAATGCGTCTGACACAAGTGGCCTTGCTCATTTTTTTAAAGCTGTCGGCTCTGGCCTTGTGGCTTCTTTTCAGACAATATTTGGTGTTATACCTGCATTCATTCATTCTATCGTTTCCAGCGTCTTTAATGGATTCCCTTTAATGCTGACGTTAGCTGCTGGAATCCTGCTTCTACTGTGTCTGCTCCGCAATGGCTGCTCCACTTTTGGTACTGAACAGACAAGATCGGCTGCGATTGCTCCGTGACCGTATGCATGAATGCTTCGGTACACTACCACTAGCAGCTCTCAGTGTGTCTTATGGGTTGTCCTTCTGCTTTCCATACTTCACTTGCGTGCAACCTGTCTTTTCATGTCTACAATGTCCGTTTATATGGGCATTGGATTTGTGCCTCTCCAATTCGTCATGTCTGGACCCGGATTTCGATCAGCTGGTGGGTCCCCTAGTGGCCCATGAGCAGGACTGTTCTGGGGTTGGTTTTATGGCACATGCGGCTGCACTTGGAATCTTGGCTCAATGGGATGTCTGTGAGGCTGCACAGAATCTCCTACTACAAAGTTACATCGAATACCAAGCAAGTTGTCCGGAAATGCTAATGGAGGCACCCGCATATGAGGAGCACACCTGTTCATTCGATTTGATGAACTGGATGGCATCCCTTTCTTCTACCAACAACAATGATTTCCTTCTGGAGGGTATTGCATTTTATTGCTCCTACACTCTGATGGATTAAATTCACCAGTCCTTGGATTTCTTAAGCCCTTTAAACAAAATTACTTTTTTTTTTTCCTTTCACTCACACTTTTGAACTCTGCTCGCACTTTTTGAACTCTGTTTTCGTACTATGTCTACATGCGATGACCTTACCAGGGGGAGGGTGTAGTATGGATTGTGGGTCCATTGTTGACATCTGCTAAGTTAGCATGAGCTTCGCTGCCATGAGGCTGCTATTGCGCACAACACTGCATGCATAGAAATCGCAAGACTCTGTTTGTGCCCTTTCATATGAGAACAGTCTGCTTTTCGCGTTCTCTGCTGTGCTCTGAGGTTTAGTCTGCACACAATATACAAGGTCGATCAACAATGCCCCTTGTTATTCTGTTCTGGTCAGTCCCTCACACCTACACCTAACATGACACACAGCTGCACTACTGAAAATCGTATGCTTTAATATTGCAAGCTAAACGTGGTGCAGGCACTTGGAGAGATTCCTTTCCGGAGAGAAGAGCTGTGCTTGTCCTGAGATGTAAACTTTTCATCTAGGCCTTGAGGTATGGGGTCTGCTGTAATAAACTATTTCTTACCACGGGGAGGGTGGTTAGGTATTGTAGCCCTTTTCCACTGTCTTTACAAATGATATCCCCGTTTATATTCTATGGAATTGTGACAATACTGACTATATTGTGTTTATGCATTTTGCTGCTAGTAATGGCACGTGTACTGTACCATAGAGCGCGTAAGGTAAAATAAACATTTTAAACTCAACCGTGACTCTGATTACTCGCATTGTGGACAAGTATAAGTGAGTGAGCGAAAGAGTTGTCTGGCTCCCGCGATTCCTGAGAGAGTCGGGAGTGTCGTGTTCTGGGTTGTCTAATCATTGGTAGCTTCGCTGTTAGTCGGAGAACAAATGAGACACTATAGCTAGTCGGTTTGGGATTTTGGGTACTAATGTGGTGGGTTGGTACACCCCTATTCATTGAGGTCCCGTTTTCCTGCCATAGTTCTGTATATGTGCAGAATCCCTGCACTACAACGATATTGCTACTACTGCTAACTGATTGGAGAGTGGGTGCTCTCAGGTGACATCAAATGATGAGAGGCAAAATTTATATAGGAAAGTAGACTAGAGTCTGGCATTGGGGCTAGCTTGAAAAGGGAGCCCAAGTGAAGTCCCAGCTCTGACTGGTAGGCAGGTAAAGCATCTTGGGTTGCTCAACTAATAACCATAAAGTATAATAATAACCATATTAATAAAAATCTATAAGTAGGAAAAATATTTATTTTTACAAAAATAAAACCCACCTTTTCTACCCACATAAAACCTACCTGTCTCCCCAAACCCTCAAAATCAATAAAACTATTCCAAATCTACTCCTTCCCCAATTGCACCTAACCACGCTACTCACAACAGACCTACCGCTTTCCCTAAACCCTAAAATTATCCTAAAAATGTATCTATCCTAAAACATATTTATTTCACTTCAGGCTAACGCCATGGTACACTAGACGAATGAATGCAGTGCGCTGTGTTTTTCTTTTAAGATGCACACCGCACTTCAAAATTGAAATTACTCATGCACAGCACTTTTTGTCTTTTTTATCCTCAGTGAAAGCTAGTTGTTTCCATTGACATTGTCGTGGACATATTGGTATCTCCTCCCTATATCATGCTCGTATCCACCCACAGCCCAAAGCTTGCAGCTCTCAGCTGATCCCATTTGAACCTATGCATATCTATTTACATGGTGTGTGCCTGCTGTGTTGCTGTTTGCTTTCAGTGACATGACGCTGAAAAATCAGGATTTTATTTCAGACTTTGGTGACCTCAGATTTTGGCTTTCTTTGAAGGTCCTTGGTTTTTGGCTTGATGCCCTCCGAGTGTCCAGCCTTTGTGTGGGAGGAACTGTCAGGGATCTTGCTGTGGATGGGCATTGAAAAAACCTTGATTGACCCTGATTAGTGGGCATATCCTATAGTGAAGTGGCAGCCAGTGGATTACTGTCAGTCGTGGTCAAGGTTGTGCCGCTATGTCTCAATGCTCTGGATTCCATTTCCAGGGTGCTTGCTATTCTACTGGCCCATTGGTGGAGCCTCACCCTGCACCAGTGTGTCTATCAGCACCAGGATGCTGGAGTGGGCTTGACATGCAGCAGGGCATTGGTGCAAAGGTCTTGTCTGCTTTCTGCTGAACTGACAGGAGGAGCCTTGGGGCAGAGGCAACAACTTCCTTTAGCTTTATTCAATTGTGTCTAAATATAGCGATTCCTAATCAACTTTATGGTAATGAAAAGTTAATGAAAGATGAAAGTAAGAAGCAAGAACACTTAAAACAATTACTGAGAATTGATGGCTGTGGGTGGAGGCAACAAGTTACCAAACCAGCTCAGCTCAAGAGGGTGAGATACTTTTCTTGCTTTCTTACTGACTTCACTTAGTGCAGAGAGGAAATCATATTTATTTATGCATTGTTTGGGTTCAGAAGGACAGCATCTTCCTGATCTTCCCGACAGTGATTATGCTAGCCTAAATGAATGTGAGATTTGTATTAAGAAAATGGATATGCATTATCTTCCCAAAATTAGTACAGTTCTTGAAAAATATCATTTTGGGAGGAGAATGCAGAGACAGGAAGAGTCAGTAGGGCAGTATATCACTGTGTTAAGGAAGTTGGCTACCACATGCAATTTTGGGGTGTCCTTGGAGGAACTCTTAAGTGATCAATTGATGTTGGGTTGCACCCTTGACAAAGATAGTTTATGGCAGAAAGACAACGCTTCACTACAAGAAGTTCTTTCAAATGTGAAAATGCATGAACCCTCGAAAGCCTGTGTTTCTACAAAACACAAATCAGTATTAGTAGTGAAAAATGATGCAACTCTGATCAAAGTAGTGGACAATAAACCCACTAAGAGTAAGGCTAATGCCAGCACAATAATCCAAACTTACAGTACCAAGAATTTTCAAGGGAAATGTTTTAGGTGTGGCAATTTAGGACACATGGTACATTTTAAAGAATGTCCGGGGTGGAAGGCCACTTGCAGTGTCTGTGGAAAGAAGGGTCATTTTTCGAGGTGCTGCAAATCTGGTAAAGAAGTGAAGAAAGTCATAGAGGTGGAGGTGTAGTAGTTGAGAAAGTTAATATCCTGCAGATTAAGAAACAAGCTGGTGAAGGGCCTTTTGAGGAAGTGTTGGTCAATGATGCATCTGTCTGCATGCTTTTCGATTCTGGAGCTAAAATTACTCTCACCCCAAAAACTTTTTTGAGCAGCAGTTGTTGGGGAAGGTGGTTTTATTGAAACCAGATATTAAGCCAAAAGGGTATAGGGGTGAGACCATTGATCCTTGAACCTTGGTTTCTAAGTGATGATGAAGGGCATCAGAATGTGAGTGGCTGCTGGGTTGGAATTTAGAGTTTTGAGAAAGGCAGTTGGACCTGGCTTTCTGGTGATTGAGGTCTCTGTATCTGTTCTTCCTAATAAACACCTGTTTTCCACCAAACTGGATGAAGAATCTTTTATTTGTAATAGAGGGCTTACCTGTGAAACTACCAGAAGGAGTCTCAGTACTAGTAGCGGAGGCCCTGATGAATAAATTAGCACAACCCTACGGTAATATAGATATATTTCCAATTTTTGATACATGTAAAATGGTATCAGAGTCTGTGAGGAAGGTCAACAAATGGGCAATAAAGGAACACTGAGAACCACAAGTAAGAGAAATGCAACCAACCCGAGTTAGTGAAGAGCGACCTGCGCCCCTCCCTGCCTCCTGAAACTGTTCTGGAACAACTAAAAAAAGAATCAATAAAGGCAAATCGCATGACAAAATTGTAAAACAAAAAAACTGAAAAGTGTAGAATTTTGTTCTCCAGGAATTTGACATATTCGAGGGAGAACTTAATATTAATTTTAAACTGTTATCGCAGGAGCTAGTTGTTTGTGATCCTCAAAGTAATAAATCGGTGATACCTCAAGAACATCCGTTGCTGCAAATGTCCGCACATGCATCTGCAAGAAGAGCAAGCGTCATAATAAAGGAAAACTTAAATCTACTCTTTAAAGCAGAATAAAGACGAAGGGGGATATATGATATATTGATCTGTGGTAATATAATTAAGCTATTCCTAACACTCTCAGCATTAGAACACTTTGAATCCAAATACATTTTGGTAATAGTCTTTAAAGCTCGAACAGGGAGAGCAGAATAAATCTGCTAAGATGACCTTCAGAAGTAAAGAGATCCTAAATCTTATCTGGCATTATAAGCAACACTTCTTGAACTGGGAAATCAAGCTACTGGTACCAGATGAGTACCCTACTTCCTTAAAACATAGATAATTCAACGCAACATAATTAATAAAGTGTGGGGAGGAATTTTATACAATGTATGGTCAGAAATTAAATCCAAAGTATCTGAAATGCATTTATTATTCTATTCCTAAAATATGAGCTTTTCATGTCCAGAATACATTCAGTCGATATACACTCAAAGCTTAGCGACAAAACAATACTAAAATTACAAATCCATACTAGACTCATTAGAACATATAATTAATGAGGTCCATAGATCATAAAGAAGAAAACAAATAGGCAGCCAACATGTGTTTAGTGGTAGGTAAGAACACCGCTTCTTCAGGGCTGCAAAAATAGCAAATTGAAAACTTACTAACATCACATTATTTTTCAAATTGTACACCAACAAATATCATTCACGGGTACCATTGTAATCTGTTTCTTGAAACTACAACATTTGCCAATAATGTATATAAACAAACTTGAATCTTTTCCAGCAAAAAATAACCATACCATATATGTAATTGCCTACAATGAATATAAACTAGAAGAGAATGCATTCTTGCCTTCAGAAAATGTAAATCAAAAGAGAAAGCATTCAAAGGGAGGAAGTAAGAGAAGTTGAAAAGCTAAAATGCCTGATGTGAAACAGCTTACCTAAATGAACGTTTCAGACATTTAAAGATGACGTAGTCTTTGGAAAAACCAACGGCAGATCAACACCAGAGCCCTAAGTGTAAAATCAAAAGAGACCAAACTGAACAAAAATAAGAGAAAAGGAAAACCAATATTATCCAAGTATAAAATCAAGTCAAAAACATAAGTCATGAGACCTCTGACTTCAAAAACCCTCAAATTTCTTCTTACATAGGTCCTAATGACTCCTGACTTCCTAGCACTTTGCTGTAAGTTTCCTCAAAAGACCACTCCAAATTCAATGCTCCACACTAAAATCCATTCCACACAAGGATTATTCAAGATTAGTCATCCTCAATTACTACAACATTAACAAAACATGGAAAAAAGGATGATAAGAATCATGAAGACCTCATACACTGCACATCAATAGTAGCAGAAACCCTTTAACATCCCCACAATGGCGCATGGGTGTCTGCATTGGTGCTAGGTTGCCTGAAGTGTGCCAACACAAGAGAGAACAGAAGTGATCTACTTCTTAGTTGCCATTGCTGTAGTTCATTGTGTGAAAGGTTAGTAAACCTAGGCCTTAGCCTTTGTGTTTACAAACAATGGCTAGACTGACATGTTATATGCATTGCCATAGAAAATGTTAGCACTTTTATTGGCTCCATAATCTACTACACTATATCACAAGACATTAATTGAGCTAACCTGATGGGATAGCATGATTTGAAAGGTGTACATCTACATTTTAAAAATCTAATCTGTCAAAAATGGACTGTTATGAAAGTTTTAGTAATGGGGAGAGGTTAAGGCATTCATAATAAAGTTCCCAAAACACTTTTAAACATTCATCCAAATGTTTTTTCCAGACCAACCCTCTTCCAAAAACATATAACACACTGTAACACATTTTTCAAACACTTCTTCCCACTCATTTATTATATTGGCACCTAACTCACTTTGATTCATAAGTGAAACTTAGAACTCTGCCACACATTAACAGAATGCTCATGAATAGGAATCAGTAGTCTACTCAAGCAATCAGCTATACGATTGTTCACACCAAGTAAGTATTGTACATTAAATTTGTAATCTTGTAGAAGTAATAAAAGTGGTGCAATGAGAGGAGAAACCTTCATTAATCTTTCTTTGGTCAAAATGTTTATTAAAGGCTTATGGTCAATTATGATGAAATATTCTGTGCCACACACAAAGACCGGAAATGTTCTGTAGCCCGCACACAACTAAAATGCTCTCCTGCAATCACCAAATATCTTGCTTCAGCAGGATATAAGTAGTGCTCTTATTGCTTGCATCAGTTGTAATAATGCTTTTCTAACTGGGAGCAATACCATGCAGTGATAAAGCATCACAGATGTTCTTCTTGATGCTACCAGATCATCATTCAACCACTTACATTTGCTCCAGTGCTCTTAAGTGAAATGTTTTCTCAGCACATTATTTTACAAATGTTGAATACAATTCTGCCAATCCAAGGAATGATCTCAATTAATCCTTGTTTTTAGGTAAAGGGCAGCCTTGATCACTTCTAAAATCACTTTCCTTGGATCAATTCCCTCCTACCCTATTTCATTCTGCATATACATAACTTCACATTTACTGTGCTCTACAGTCAAACATTTGTCGTCCAGCACTCTCATCACTCTTCTCAAGGTTACTAAATGTGTCCTCGTTTTTTCCCATACTTAGGATATCATTCTGAAAATAATAATGTTGTTAACATCCTGTAGAATTTGATGCATCAATCTTTGGAAAACAGTCATCGCAGAAACGTGGCAGAATGAAACTTTCTTAAAGCCGAGGCAACCCATGTGGTTAATGAAAGTGATGAGGTTCCTATATCTGTGTTCTTATGGAATCTGATGGTATGCAGAAGAAAGATCAATTGCCTATACCCCCATATCATCATAAGTAATTTGTTGATGTTAGGGAAAGGACATTGATCCACCAGACTATTCCTATTCAGAATTTCTAAATCAATGCATAAACACATTTTTCCATTGGCCCGTCTGGCCACGGACAAAGGAGGAATTGGCTCTGCTGACCTCATAGGTAATACAATACAAGTATCTAAGATCCTCTTAAGCTCCTTTTCAAACTTTCATATTTCATATTCTGGTTTGTTTACAGCTGGCTAGGCATTCGCAATGTGAAAATTCCTTTAGTTTTCCAACTCTATCAGTGACCACCTTGGGAATCTCCTGCAGGACATTGTTCTCCATTTCTACACCATCACTCACCACAAGAACTTACTAAATGCTATTTGGCTTTAAAATAATGTCAAGGGATCTTTGATTAATCCACAATAAAACAGAAGGTCCACTTTCAGACCCATAAAGTTTTCCCATAACCTTTCTCCAATTGAATTCAAATGCGGCCTAACTGGACTCTAAAACAGGAATAGGTTCACCTGGAAACAATTTGGTTTGATATCTAGTCGAGAGAAAAACTCTACAAGAATTCCCTCAAATGCATCTTTCATGCAAACTTATCAACAATTGTACATGAGTAACATGACTCCACAGCTTGTAGTTGGCCGGCAACAGTTTCGTACTCAAAATACCATTTAGCATTCATTGCAAAGTGCAGGGAGGCACTGCGGGAAAGTGGATTATTATTAGAGTGGATGGTAGTGCATCAAAAGTATTAGTGTGAATATTCTTTTTTGATCAAATAAATGTTTCAGTAATTTAAACATGAGTTAAACCCTTGATAGCTGTGGCACAGAGTGGACTGCCTATACTTAAGAAAATGTGTAAAGCATTCAAAAGTACCAAACCAGTTAACAACTCACAGGCACAACACAATAAAAATCTCTCTCCAATGTCTAAAAGTTGGGAATAGTTTAATGAACAAAATGACACCAAAACAATAAATATTCCAATAAAGGGAAAAGGAAATATGCATTTTTAACTATTAAATTAAAATAGGTCCAACTGCGGTCATCTGGTTGTGCTTGACTGGGAACTAGGTGTGATTTAAAGCTGACTGGTGATGGAGAACAGGTTGGATAAAGGCACCAGGTTCGATTTGAAATGGGTTTCAAAAATGCTCAGAGGAGCAATGTAGCAGGCTGTATTGAGAAGAGCTCCATGAGGCCCAATAGGCTTTGGATGAGGTCCCTGTGAAGCTGTTAACTTTAGGAGGGAAACCCCAGATTGAGCGAAATTTAAAATTTGTGCCCAAGAAAGGCCCCTTGCTGGCTGGATACTTTTGGTGCCTTCACCCAGCGAAGAGTTCTACACTCAATATTAGTCACTTTTTTGGAGCTCGGATTCCTCCAGCAGGGCAAGGCTGCAAGTTATAACCAAACAGGGCTCTACAAGGTCAAATTACCTATTCACAACGTAACACTGAAATAGATTTGATGCTGCAGAAAAACTCCAAGTGGTAGCAACCAGAATCTTTGGCCCAGCAACAATGCACCTTCATTGAATTGACATAGCAGGTTTGTCCTGGTCCTCCAAAGGTCTTTAGAGCCAAAAAGTTTCTATGGCTGAGTTTTTTCAGGATGAATGGAGGAGTACACTTTGACATGGTGAAGGGTCCTAGGACCTCAGCAATAGCACCTGTGTGTCAAGACTCATTCGAGCAGAACCCACCTGCAGGGTCAAGGGCAGTTCCAGTTTGCAGGTACAATCCTGTGGTTGACCCCAGTCGTGAGGGACCTGTCCCATCCCGACAGCTAATATCCGTAATTTAGGAGTTATATTTGATGCCAAGATGTCCTTTCAACCCCATATCTGTCAATTCATGACTACCTGCTTCCTGATTATAAAAGTTTTAAAATGATTCAACCTTTCATTCCTCAGACATCAAGGCAATTACTGATAGAACCATTGGTCATTAGTAAACTGGACTACTGCAATGGGTTCACTAACAAAATATCGAAACCCTAAATATCTTGGTATATAAATATCAAGACAAAAATATCAAGCACAAAAAAATTGCTTTCCTATTATTATAATGTAAATGACAAAAATATAAAACAAATCATTGTACACTAAAATTGATTATAAAAATATTGTTTTTTTAACATGTCTATATTTAAAAATAGTAACATTAAATATAATAACATGTAACAGTATTATAATGTTAAATTAAATATATTTAAATAATGTAAACATATTTAATTGTTATAATTATTTAAAAAATACACATACCCATATAGATGTATGTGTGTATGTTTCTTTAGATATCTATACTATAAGACTATTATTAAAATAATAATATTAATTTATATTAACATTAAACAAATTCTAAACTTTAATACTATAACAAATAAATATATATGTATGTATATATATATATATATGTATTAAAACATACCAATTTAATTACAGATCATAAAGTAAACAATGTAAAATATAAAACATTTTATTTTACTAAAAATATATTACATATTACAAACATTACTAATTAAAAATAATAAAATTTTAAATAAACATAAAGATCATAATAATCTACATTAAAACAATATAAACAAAGCTATAAAAATGTTGGTATAATACATATAATATTCCCACTCCAGTTTGTGCAACAGTAGGGTAAGCGTCGGACTCAGGAAGGGTAAAATGTACTATGCCCACTCGAGTCTGTGCAATAGTAGGGAAAGTGTTGCATTGTGGAGAGATAAAATGTACTATTACCACTCCACTCTGTGCAACAGTAGATAAAGGGTTGGACTCAGGAGGGGTAAAAATTGCTATTCCTATTTCAGACTGAGCAACAGTAAGAAAAGGGTTGGACTCAGGAAGTGTAAAAATAATAATTTCCACTCCAGTGAGTGCAATAGTTGGGAAAGCGTTGAACTCAGCAGGGTTACAAATTAAAATTCCCACTCCAGTCGGTGCAACAGTAGGGAAAGCATTCAACGTAGAAAGCGTAAAAAGTTCTATTACCACTCCAGTTAGTGCAACAGTAGGCAAAGCGTTGGACTCATGAGGGTTTAAATGTACTATTCCCACTCTAGTCTGTTCAACAGTTAAGAAACCGTTGGTTTCAGGAGGGGTAAAAATTACTATTCCCACTGCAGTCGGCGCAACAGTAGGGAAAGCATTCAACGTAGGAAGGGTAAAAATTACTATTCCCACTCCAGTTGGTGCAACAGTAGGGAAAACGTTGGACTCAGGAGGGTTTAAATGTACTGTTCCCATTCCAGTCATTGCAACATTAGGGAAACAGGTTGGATTGCAGAGGGGTAAAAACTACTATTCCCACTGCAGTTGGTGGAACAGTAGGGAAAGTATTCAACGTAGGAAGGGTAAACACTACTATTCCCACTCCAGTTGGTGCAACAGTAGGGAAAGCTTTGAACTCAGGAGGGTTTAAATATACTATTCCCACTCCAGTCTGTGAAACAGTAGGGAAAGCGTTGGACTCAGGAGGAGTCCAAATTACTATTCCCACTCCATTCGGTGCAACAGCAGGGAAAGTGTGGGATTGTGGAGGGGTAAAATTTACTATTCCCACTCCAGTCTGTGCAACAGTAGGGAATGTTTCGCACTCAGGATGGGTAAAATGTACTATTGCCTACTCCAGTCTGTGCAACAGTAGGGATAGCTTTGGACTCAGGAGGGGTAAAATTTACTATTCCCACTTAGTCAGTGAAACAGTAGGGAAAGTGTTGGAATGTGGAGGAGTTACATTTTCTTTTCCCACTCCAGTCTGTGCAACAGCAAAAAGACAGTAGTTAGCTTCAAACAAATAAAATATTTTAACAACTATATTAAATAACAAGAAACATAAATATTTAAATACAAAAAGTATATGTGTAAATTAAAAAATAAACAAATTACATATGTATTAATAAATACTATTAATTAAAAGAAATAATATGAATATAATTAAAATACTACAAATTGGTCATCATTACGATGTCGAGTGGTTGGGTCACCGATAGGCCTTTGGTGGCGGTCCGACCACCAACATCCCTTCAGTCCAACCGCCTTATTACGATGTTGCCGGTCGGACTCACAGCTGTTGGACGAAAGACCACCGCCTCTGCCAGGATCAGAGAATCCGACAAAGCACTAATTTGAATTTACCATTCAATTGGGTTTGAAATATCTATCATAAAAGTAATTAAATTATAGGTTAAGCTGTTTTCAAACCAAAATTAGCATAATTAAATGCAATGATGTAATCCAGCCCTTTTCTATAAACAGCCAACTTTGCTACAATGAAACAGCTTTTGGGGCTTTTTCTCTGTAAGGACATGTTTAACATTACATTCCTACATGTCCTCCTTTTAAATACAATGCACCCCGTCTTTAAAGGAAAGTTTAGGTCTGTCAAAAAGAATTATTTTGACAGGTCAAATTTGCAGTTTAAAACTGTAACACCCAGGCTATGATGGTAGGCTTGCAGTCATGTTTGCACTGTCACTATAGTGGGTCGCACAATAGCTGCTGCAGTCCGTTAGTGACATTTAACTTACAGGCCCTGGGTACACTTTATACCATATACTAGTGAATTATATGCAAATTGATTATGCCAATTAGGAGTATCAACAATTTCAACATGGTTTGGAGGTTAGAGCACATGCACTGGGGTCTGGTTACCAGTGTTTTAGTACATAGATTTAAAAAACAAAAAACTGCAGCATCTGTTCCCAATTGGGGGGGGCAGTATGCAAAAAAGTCATTTTCCTACAGACACAAATCAAATATTTCCTATCAGAAAATAAAGCACAGCCTTTAGAGTGCTGGGTCTTTAGTACTAACTTATTTACATGATGTAAATGTCTCAGTATCAAAAGAAAAACAAGGATCTAAATCAATGCAGATTTGCTGTTTATTAATTTGAAGTAAGCGTTTCGATGTAAAAATAACATTCATTAATTGATACAGTTTCATTGCTTATTATAAAACTGATCTGTAATATGATAGTGTGTAGTCATATCTTAAACACACAGGAATCAGAAAAATATTCTGGAGTGAAAAGAGTTAATATATATGGAATATTATTATTGCAGTACACATTTCTTCAATTTTCAAGAGTCTTCTGGCATTTTGTGCTCTGGGTGAATAAAGCATCTTCTGGGTAATTGTATTCTGATGATGTATTACATGAATTTATCAAAGAACCAATGGATTTCTGATGATATATTAAAGAAACGGCAAGAGGTTGATGCATTACACTCTAATAATGTTCAGCAGAGAGAAATGTGTCCAAGACATTAAATCTATAAAAAGGAATGTTTCATAAAGTAGATCTTGATGCTTACTTTTTTGTCGAATGCGTTTTTGTAAAAAGTGGTTAACCGGTATTAAGAGCAGACGCATTAGTGAGCATAGGTATTTATATTCAATGTATTAATATGATCTTTAGGATAATGGAATGAACACATGAGTTCTACATTTAGAATGAGTTACAAAATATCTTTGTTGTGTGCTGTGTCAGGCAAGAAACTCTAACTGCACGCACTCACACTGCCTACGTAGATTGCCTCAGTGTTTTCACTGTTGTTGTTGTTGCATTCATGTCAAAGTGAAAAACAAAAACCCTCTATTTACAAAAATTTTTAGAAAGCTTAATCTGTGACAAGATTTCCATACGTTTGCATGAAAGGAAAAAATATTTGTCAAATAGGGATTGAAATGTGGAACAGTTGTACAACGAAGCTAATCCGATTGCAGACTTGTTTAAAAGTAGTATCTTGTGAAACTACAGTACTGTGTTTATGAGTATACTCAAGAATCTGATATTTCTGATTTGTTTTACTTAAAATAGTTTTATCCCTGAGAAGCACAAACGAGTCTGCTATGAGCACGTCAGAACAGGTAATTCTTTATGACTTCCATCGGAGTCATGAGTGGTCCGGGTCAGCAGCCACAACATGGAGACATTTTTGTGAAACATACAATTGGCTACAAGTCTATCGCCAAAATGTAGGCATTTGGTACTTGTCCACCGTCATATTTTTAAATGTTGTTTAAGATGCTGATGATAGACTTGATGGCACTAACAGAGTGGACTGGTGTTGAAATATCATTGCTTGTGTGGTACATTGCAGTGCGATTGTTTGAATATCTAGTGGCAAGGCTAACAAATGAATGTGTGGAGGCTGCATTTTCATTGGTAATATCACAAGCCAAATCTTGCTTGCTGCTCCTCTGTGTCTGTTGCATCATTTGAAGATCTTGTTGTCAGCATAAATATGAAGGAGCTACTGCCATTTAGGAGAGTCTTTGGTAGGTTCTTGGCTCCAATGGAAAGTCTTCCAGCACAGAGTGAATGTGGCACAACACACTGTTGGACTTGTCTCTCCCACGCAGTGTCACTCCCAAACATTTTGCCTTCACCCTTTCTATTTTTCTGAATTTGTTATTGTTCACCCTAGGATGCTGGACACATTACCACTGCTAGCCAGTACTAAACTTTTTATGCTCACTCCCTAAAACATAGTAACATTGGCTTACACTTGATTGACATTTTTAAATTCCTGTTAACTCCTCAGTAAAGTGGTACTTCATGTAGACAGGGCCTGTAAATTAAATGCTACTAGTGGGCCTGCAGCACTTTTGGCCTTATTACGATGTCAGTCGGACCGCCACCGACAGGCCATTGGTTTCGGTCTGACCGATCGACAGCTCTTTGGTCCGACCGCAGAATTTCAATCCAGGCAGTCGGACCCTAAATGGTCGTGGGGAAGACTGCTGCCTCCGACAGGATCAGGGATCCTATCATCACGGCCGCTGGAACAACAATCCTGAATGGAGAGGCAGGCACCACCATCAGAATTATGACTTCCCTTTCCGACAGCCTTTTCATGTATATATATATATATTCGCTGAGAAAAAAACCCAAAGGTTACAGGGACGTTATAGTTAGGAGATGTCATCAGTGATGTCACTGACCATGTCACGAATGATGTAATATGTGAGGTCATTAACAGTGCATTGCGGGGGCGCGAGTTTTTCTGAATTTCTCTGGTTTTGTGCGTGTCAAATCTGAGCCTAGCTATAAAGTCCCTGTAACATTTGCTTTTTTCAGTGAATATCTAAGGTTTTTCAAATTCTATTTCCCAACTATATAGTCCCTGCAACCTTTGTTTTTTTTAGTGAATTTCTAAGGTTTTTTAATTAGCAGCTGTGTTTGCACAGTGGTGGTTAAAGGGGCTGGGCCTCCGACCAGTTCTCAGAAAACTCACTTTGTCAGACTTACAGGAGGTGCCAGGAGAGCTTCTTGGCCCACAGGGTCCCTCAGGAGTAAAGTGGACTTCATGCTTGAACCAGCAATTGCAGAGTGGTGGAGAAAGAGGGTGTGGTCTCCGAAGACCTCTAGCAATCCTGCTGTGTGGGACTTACTGGAGATAACAGGAGGGGTAATTGGGGGCAAACCACCCCTCCTGTCACCTCCAGTAAGTCTCACTCAGCAGGATAGCTTAGACCTGGTGGGAAGCCATGCCCCTTTTCTTCACTACTCGGCAAATGGGCCTCCTGGCACACTACTAATTGGGGGATAAAGTCCCCTTGGCTATTGAGGGTCATTGGTGGCCAACTAGCCCACCTGTTACCTCCAGTAAGCCCCACACAATTGCAGAGACATTTATGGTCTAGGATTAAGGTTAATACATCATGTTTTAAACCTCACTTTCCTCTACCAGTTTCCTTAGAGAGGTAGAGCTTGCAATACCTCAATGAGCCTATAGGTAGTAGACTACATCTGTTTCACAGTGCATGCTCTCCAAATGTGCATAGTAGAAGCTGCATGCATCACTTGCTGTTTTTTGTGCCAACTTAGGGCGAACAAAGCAAAACCAAAGGGGATGATGGACGGAGTGTTGATTTGCATATGGCCATGTCTGAACTGGGGTGGCGGAGTGAGCTAAAGAATGATGATGGATTAAACCCAGATCAGTTGACTGGGTGTGAGTGCTTGCAATGTTCAACACTCCGTCCATCATCCCCTTTGGTTTTGCTTTGTTTGCCCTAAGTTGGCAGGGTATGCCCAGACGTGGGTCCCTTGCTCACTTTGCCACTGGATTCAAGCTAGCCTGGCTGATGATGGCTGTTAGCCAGAAACCGGTCCCAGGATGCTTGTTTCCGGTCCAGGGAAGACATGGCTTGGCAGTTTGGGCTGGACTGTTCCCATGAGGCACAGGGTCAGACTGATTTGCATATGGCCATGTCTGAACTGGGGTGGCGGAGTGAGCTAAAGAATGATGATAGATTAAACCCAGATCAGTTGACTGGGGGTGAGTGCTTGCAATGTTCAACACTCCGTCCATCATCCCCTTTGGTTTTGCTTTGTTCACCCTAAGTTGGCAGGGTATGCCCAGACGTGGGTCCCTTCCTCACTTTGCCACTGGATTCAAGCTAGCCTGGCTGATGATGGCTGTTAGCCAGAAACCGGTCCCAGGATGCTTGTTTCCGGTCCAGGGAAGACATGGCTTGGCAGTTCGGGCTGGACTGTTCCCATGAGGCACAGGGTCAGACTGATTTGCATATGGCCATGTCTGAACTGGGGTGGCGGAGTGAGCTAAAGAATGATGATGGATTAAACCCAGATCAGTTGACTGGGGGTGAGTGCTTGCAATGTTCAACACTCCGTCCATCATCCCCTTTGGTTTTGCATTATACAGGGCAGCCAGGTCTGAAACTGTGTCAGTGCCCTTTTAGGGGCAAGATGACACATGTAAAAAGGCCTACAGCTACTAGACTACTTCTGTTTCATTCCACATGCTCTCTAAATGTGCGTAGTAGAAGCTTCAAGGATCAATGTCTCCTCATTATACAGTGATGTCAGGTATAAAGCTGTGTGTACCAGTGCTTCCGTGATGCCTGTCTAAGTAACAGATCAGTGCTTTTGGAACTGAATCTTGACCTAGCTGTGACAAAATTTGTACAGGGGCATGATAGACTGTATAACTTTTAAGTTAGGGTCATGAGATGCACCACACGTGTCAGACTAAACGTAGAGGTGCAGACATACCTGATACATGGTAGCAGTCAACATTCAAATTTCACAGAATACACTTTCAGTTTAAAGCACACACCTCACTATATACGATATACTTGCAGTATACCATTGCAGAGACTTATATGGACTAGGATAACGGTTAATACATCTAGCAACATGTTTTAAAACTCACTTTTCTCTACCAGTTTCATTAGAGAAGCAGAGGTCGCAATGCCAGCCCTAACCCAAAATGAAAGGCCAACTCCTGTTATGCCAGTCTTGTGAGTGTCAAATTCAAAAGAAACAATTGATGGACGGAATGCTGAACAATGCAAACATTCACCCCCAGTCACAAGGATCTGGGTTTAATCCATCATTCTTTTGTTCACCATGCCACCCCAGTTTGGACCCAGCCATATGCAAATCAGTCTTGACCCTGTTCCTTATGGGAACAGTCCAGCCCGAACTGCCAAGCATCCTGGGACCTGTTTCGGGGCATCACCCCTCAACAGCCAGGCTAGCTTGAATCCAGTGGCACAGTGAGCACAGGACCCAAGTCTGGGCATACCCTTCCCATTTAGGGTGACAAATGCAAAAGAAGCAATTGATGGACGGAATGCTGAACAATGCAAACATTCACCCCCAATTTCAAGAATCTGGGTTGAATCCATCATTCTTTTGCTCACCACGCCACCCCAGTTTGGACCCAGCCATATGCAAATCAGTCTTGACCCTGTTCCTTATGGGAACAGTCCAGCCCGAACTGCCAAGCCAGGTCCTCCCTGGACGGGAAACAAGCATCTTGAGACCAGTTTCAGGGCATCACCGCTCATCAGCCAGGCTAGCTTGAATCAAGTGGCGCAGTAAGCACGGGACCCACATCTGGGCATACCCTTCCCACTTAGTGCGACAAATGCAAAAGAAACAATTGATGGACGGAATGCTGAACAATGGAAACATTAACCCCCAGTCTCAAGGATCTGGATTTAATCCATCATTCTTTTGCTCCCCACGCCACCCCAGTTTGGACCCAGCTATATGCAAATCAGTTTTGACCCTGTTCCTTATGGGAACAGTCTAGCCAGAACAGTCTCCAAATGTGTGTAGTAGAGGCTGCATGGATCACCTTTTCCTCATTATACAGGGCAGCCAGGTATGGAGCTCTGTGTTAAAGTGCTTCCATAATGCCTGTCTAAGTAACAGGTCAGTACTTTTCGAACTGAATCCTGACCTAGCTGCAACAAAATTTGATCAGGGGTATGATAGACTGTATAGTTTTTTAATTAGGGTCATAAGCTGCACCACACGTGTTGTTATATTTCATTTAGGTACCCCAATATAGGTCTAGGTAACATCATAACCCTTCACCTACATTCTCTCCTATAATACATATATATCGGATTTGAAGGACTGACCTTTTACCCAGTTACAATACTACACACAAGTACGTAGGGTTTTTCCCTGGACACTGGCCTCATAAATTATGCATGAGCATTCTTAGTTTCTTGGAATCACAGCAGGACCATCATCTCCTGCATAATAACTGTGTATAAAGTTCATTCCCGACGTCATCCTAAGACCGACACTGACACAGCAAGATAGAACCCCTGGAGATACCTTAGGGTATATAAACACCACATCTTGCTAAGATAGGCAGAGGAGATTAGGACTTCCCGGCCGACACACTGACGCAAGACGCTGAGGTTCCTGCAGGCAGATACTCCAGCTCGCAGAGGTCTGACATCCCTTGCAGGGTTTTCAGCTCGAGACCAGAACGGGGTCCCGCAGTCTCACATCAGGTAATGGGGTTGGCTTTGTCCTAGGGGGATTCTTGGCTTTACACCTACTTACATGCTAGGTACACTTAGATACATCTAGTTAGGGTGCATCGTAGGAGTACGCATTTTATTGCCATGTATTTTATATACTTGCCTGTAGTTATGATTTTAGCAAAATGGTAGAAACCTACCATCTGTTTACTTTCTTAGTGCTGTTACTTATTTATATATGCTACTGTCTACTGGTGATTTCAGTGCACTTATTTTACGCTAGAATAACGACTGTTCAATAAATACTTATTGAAAACATCCCAACTGTTTATTCTGTGTATCTCTCTGAGAACAAGTGAGCACGAGTGACTGAGCGAAAAGTAAGTTACTGTTTCCACGGTCCTGAGAGATCAGGGTTGTCATGTTCAATAGTTGCCCAGAACTATTCTCTCCTTGGTAAGAGGAGGTTATAGTGGCATTGCGAGCTAGCTGGTACACAGGCCAACATACCCGGTGGGGGTGTCTGGAATCAGTCTGGACACCAGTCCCGCAATGTATGTTGTCTAAACGCGCAGATCCTATATAGGTCTTATAGGAACTACACGACAGTGTCAGACTAAACGTAGAAGTGCAGACATACCTAACGCATGGTAGCAGTCAGATATTCAAATTTGACACAGTATACTTTTACTTTAAAGCATACACTTCACAATGTATGATCTACTCACCTTATACCGTTGCAGAGCCTTATATGGACTAGTATAAAGGTCAATACATCTACCAACATGTTTTAAAGCTCACTTTTCTCTACTAGTTTCATTAGACAGGCAGACATCACAATGCCAGGCCTAACCCAAAATGAAAGGACGACTCCTGTCGTGCTGCTATTGTGTGTGTCAGCATCTTACTAGGGACCTCAATGAGTATGTCAGTGCCTTTTTAGGGGCAAGATGACACATGTAAAAAAGCCTACAGATACTAGACTACTTCTGTTTCACATTCCATGCTCTCCAAATGTATGTAGTACAAGCTGCATGGATCACTTCAATGAGTATGTCAGTGGCTTTTAGGGGTGACATGACAAATATAAAATAGCCTTTAGGTACTAGATTACCTCTGTTTCACACTGCATGCTCTCCACATATATGTAGTAGAAGGTGCATGGATCACCTTTTCCTTATTATACAGGGCAGCCAGGTATGAATCTGTATGTTCAAGTGCTTCCGTGACACCTGTTTATTTAACAGATCAGTGCTTTTGGGACTGAATGCTGATGTAGCTCTGACAAAATATGTGCAGGGGAATTATAGATTGTATAGTTTTTAAGTTAGGCTCATCAGCTGCAGCACACGTGTCAGACTACACGTACAAGTAGAAACATACCCGAGATATGGTAGTAGTCAGACATTCAAACTTGATTGAGTACGCTTTCAGATTAAAGCACACACCTCTCTATCTACAGCCTTCTTGCAGTGTACCTTTGCAGAGATGTATATGGACTCAGAGGTTAATACATCTGGCAACATGTTTTAAACCTCACTTTTCTCTACCAGTTTCATTAGAGAGGCAGAGCTCGCAATGCTAGGCCTAAGCGAAAATGAAAGGCCGACTCCCGCTATGCCACTCTTCTAGAGACCTCAATGAGTGTGTCAGGGCCAGTTTAGGAACAAGATGGCACATGTAAAAAAATCCTATCGGTACTAGACTACATGTGTTTCACACCACATGCTCTCTAAAAGTGTGTAGAAGAAACTGCATGGGTTGCTTTCTGCTCATTATACAGGGCAGCCAGGTATGAAGCTGTGTGTTCAAGTGCTTCCATGAGGTCTGCCTAGCTAAGATATCTGTGCTTCTGGGACTGAATGCTGAAGGAGCTCTTTTGTATTCGATTTCTATATCTATGAGGAGTTTGGAAAGTTTATTTAAGAAATTAGGAAAGTAAGAGTGAATGTGTGTTGTTACATATGTCTCTGGATAGCACTTATATGATACCTCATCAAAGCTCGAACACGCAAATGAGCTGTTCTCTCTGTTGGCACAGCATAAGCCTTGGTTTCTCATCCAATCACATCTCATAGTATTTTAATGTATTACAAATTACATGCAATATTTACACCTGCGTCTGTTTTCACAAGTTGTTTACCAGCTCGCCATGCTAAAAAAACAGCAAGAGGCCTTTTGCTCAGGAACAGCACATTTGAACACTGTGGATTTAAAAGGTATATCATGTTCATACCGTCATCAAATGTCCCAAAATGCACAGATGTAAAAAAATAGACCTTTTCATCAGCTTAAAAAATGCACTAAATTACTTACATTACCAAAATAATATGCATAATCTACGCAATTGTAGGGGGTTGCAGCCGGCCCTCATCAGTCACTGGTCTGTTGTTGTATCATTTACATTTTTCTTCTGCCAACTACAGCATCTAGCATAGGGCAATCTGCTCGTTCACAAAGAGCACGTTCACTCACAAAGTACTTCCCTCCAGTTCAAGGGAATGCCATGGCAATGCATGCATTTTCAGGCCAAATAAATATTTGGAGGTTCTAGTAATTGCCACATCAATAAATATTACAAAAACCATGATAAAACACAATGAGCATTGACAAAGCCAAAAGGCTAAACACCAATTCTAGAGCTATTGGCTTTGTCAAAGTGTACTTCATAACCACGCTAAGAATAAATCATTGACGTGTTTGTACCACTGCTTCTGTTGCCGGTTGCAATTGACACCCTTGACCAGTCCACAGCACACTACACACAAAAGAAGGAACAGGCTTCAGTGTGCAGCACATTATTAATTCACACGAGTGCCTCTACCGTAACGCAAACAAAATCCACAATTTAGACATGGTTTAGTCACTCTGTGTGTGTGTACATTCTGCAGTTGGCTCAAGCATGCCTTTTAGGCACAGCACTCTGCGCACAACAAAAGGAACAGGCTTCGGTGTGGGGCACATCAGCAGGTCTTTCACAATCCATCACCAGTGTAGTTTTCTGCGCATGACAGGTCACTTTTGCACTCTGTGCAGCTCGCTGTCGTAGGTGTCACCTACATAACTCCTACCAGATTCCATAGCTACAGGTTTCATTACTAACTCACAGGCATTTTTCGAGGCAGCAGTGATAACATCCCCAAACAAGTCTTGTGTTTTTTCTGCAGACATAATTCAACAACAAACCACATAATTGTACTCAACAACACAATTACATAATACATCACATACATTCTATCCACCCCACATAATTCAACATCATACTACAAAATTCAACAGCACACCACATAATTAAGCTCCACTACATAAAACTGCATAACACAAAATACCATTCCACAAATTTACACTCCATGATACACAATCCCACTCCATATAATTCCAATACAATCAATACCAGATAATTGCTATCCACAGAATTCCACAGAGCACCATACCACATAAAATGGGGTTTAAAGCATCCTGCCAGCTGCCGTGTATAATGAGCAGAAAGTGACCCATGCAGTTTCTTCTACGCACACATTTAGAGCGGTGCAGTGTAAAACAGAGGTAGTATAGTACCTATAGGCTTCTTTACATTTGTAATATTGCCCCTAAAAAGGTCCTGGCACACTCATTGAGGTCTCTAGAAAGATGGTGACACTCAGAAGAGTGGGATGACAGAAGTTGGCCTTCCTTTTTTGGCTTAGGCCTGGCATTGCGAGCGCTGCCTCTCTTATGAATCTGGTAGAGAAAAGTGAGGTTCAAAACATGTTGCCACATGTATTAACCCCTATCCGAGTCCATGTACGGTTCTGCAAAGGTATACTGCAAGAAGGCCTAAGATAGAGAAATATGTGCTTTAAACTAAAAGCAAACTCTGTCATGTTTGAATGTCTGACTGATACCATGTCTCAGGTATGTCTCTACTTGTATGTGTGGTCTGACAAGTCTGACAAGTGTGCTGCAGCTGATGACCCTAACTTAAAAACTAGACAGTCCATCATTCCCCTGGAAAAATATTGTCAAAGATACTTCATCTTTCAATCCCAGAAGCACAGATCTGTTTGCTAGGCAGACCTCATGGAAGAACTTCAACACTCAGCTTCATACCTGGCTGCTGTGTATAATGAGCAGAAAGTGACCCATGCAGCTTCTTCTACACACATTTAAAGAGTATGCTGTGTGAAACAGAGGTAGTCTAGTACCTATAGGCTTCTGTGCATGTGTCATCTTGCCCCTAAAATGGCACTGACACACTCATTGAGGTCTCTAGGAAGATGCTGACACTCAGAAGAGGGGCATGACAAGAGTCAGCCTTTCATTTTGGCTTAGGCCTGGCATTGAGAGCTCTGCCTCTCTAATTGAAATGGTAGAGAAAAGTGAGGTTTAAAACATGTTGCCAGATGTGTTAACCTCTATCCGAGTCCATGTAAGTCTTTGCAAAGGTACACTGCAAGCAGGGCATAGATAGTGAGATGTCTGTTTTAAACTGAAAGCGTACTCTGTCAAGTTTGAATGTCTGACTGCTACCATGTCTCGGAAATGTCTCTACCTGTATGTGTAGTCTGACACGTGTGCTGCAGCTGATGACCCTAACATAAAAACTATAGTCTATCATACTCCTTCACACATCTTGTCAGAGCTACTTCAGCATTCAGTCCCAGAAGCACAGATCTCTTAGGTAGGCAGACCTGATGGAAGCACTTGAACACACAGCTTCATATTAGGCTGCTCTGTATAATGAGCAGAAAGTGACACATGCAGCTTTTTTACACACGTTTAGAGAGCATGCGGTGTGAAACAAACAAAGTCTAGTAACTATAGGCATCTTTACATGTGTCATTTTGGCCATAAAAAAGCACTGACACACTCATTGAGGTCTCTAGAAAGATGCTGACATCCAGAAGAGTGGCATGACGGGAGCTGGCCTTCCTTTTTTGGCTTAGGCCTGACATTGCAAGCTCTGCCTCTCTAATGACTGGCAGAGAAAAGTGAGGTTTAAAACATGTTGGCAGATGTATTAACTTTTTTTCGAGTCCATATAAGTCTCTGCAAAGGTACACTGCAAGAAGATAGTGAGGTGTCGGCTTTAAACTGAAAGTGTACTTTGTCAAGTTTGAATGTCTGACTGCTACCATATCTCTGGTATATCTCTACTTGTACATGTAGTCTGACATGTGGGCTGCAGCTGATGACACTATCTTAAAAACTATACAGTCTATCATTCTTGCTAGGCAGACCTCATGGAAGCATGTGAACCCTCAGCTTCATACCAGGCTGCCCTGTATAATGAGCAGAAAGTGACCCATGCAGTTTCTTCTACACACATTTAGAGAGCTTGCGTTGTGAAACAGAGGTAGTCTAGTACCTATAGGCTTCTTTATATGTGTCATTTTGCCCCTAAAAAGACACTGACACACTCATTGAGGTCTCTAGAAAGATACTGACACTCAGAAGAGTAGCATGACAGAAGTCGGCCTTTCATTTTGGCTTAGGCCTGGCATTGAGAGCTCTGCCTCTCTAATGAAACTGGTAGAGAAAAGTGTTGTTAAAAGCATGTTGTTAGATGTATTAACCTCTCTCCGAGTCCATATAAGTCTCTGTAAATGTACACTGCAAGAAGACCGTAGATAGTGAGGTGTGTGCTCTAAAGTGAAAGCGTACTCTGTCAAGTTTGAAAGTCTGACTGCTACCATGTCTCAGGTATGTCTCTACATGTACGCGTAGTCTGACTCGTGTGCTGCAGCTCATAGCCCTAACTTAAAAACTATACAGTCAATCATTCCACAGCATTCTGTCCTGGAGCACAGATCTGTCGGTTTGCTACGCAGACCTCAGGGAAGCAGTTAAACGCACAGCTTCATAACTGGCTGCCCTGTATAATGAGCAGAAAGTGACCCATGCAGTTACACATATTTAGAGAGCATGTGTTGTGAAACAGAGATAGTCTAGTACATATAGGCTTCTTTACATGTGCCATTTGACTCCTAAAAAGGCACTGACACACTCATTGAGGTCTCTAGAAAGATGCTGACACTCAGAAGAGAAAGAAAAGAAAGTCAAGGCATGGCAGGTTAACTGTACCTTATGTGAAAAGGTGCTCTCTTGCGGTTCAGAAAAGAAGTACTCTTGCGTGACTTCTTCCATGATAAAGCATTTACAAACCAGCCATCTAAACTGACTGGCAAGAGAACAGCGAGAACGGGAAAGAAGAGAGCAAGCTGAGGGGGGGGGATGCACATCTTTGGGTTCTGTTCTTGTATCACAAACTCCTACAACAGTTTTAAAGAAAACACCAAAAAAAACAAATAAAACAGTTAAAACACAAAAAATCTACAAGACATAAAAAGAAAAAAATATATTTTTAGAATTGCCTATTCTGGTTAAAGATAGACAAAGTGTTGAATGTGTTGCATGGTTAAGTTAGGAATGACTGTATTAGTAGGATTTGTATTATTGTAAGAGTGTATAAGTAGTGTCTGGTGATTGTATAAGTGTATGAGTTGTGTATTAGTGGGTTGATGAGGGTATGAGTACTGCCTGGGTTATTGGATGAGTGTTTGGATATTGTCTAAGTAATTGGATGAGTGCATTGGTACTGCCTGGGTGATTATATCAGGGCATGGGTAGTGCTTGGGAGATTGTATTCCCTGGGTGATTTTATGAGTGCTGAGTAGTGTGTGGCTGATTTAATGAGTGTATGAATAGTGCCTGGGTGATTGAATGAGTGCATAGTTAGTACCTCGGTGATTGCATGAGTGCATGAGTAGGGTGCTGGGTAATTGCATGAGTGCATGGGTAGTGCTTGGGTAATTGAATGAGTGTATGGTTAGTGCCTATGTGATTGAATGAGTGCATGAGTAGTGCACAAGTAATTGGATGATTGCATCAGTAGTGCCCAGGTGATAGCATTAGTGCATGGGTACATCCTGGGTAATAATGTATGACTCCATGGGTAGTGCTTGGCTGTTTGGATGAGTGTCTGGGTAGTGCCTGTGGGATTGTATGAATGTAAGTGCAGGCCCTGGAAGATTGGCTGAGTGCAAGTGCAATGCCTGGATTATTGGCTGAGTGCAACTGCAGTGCTTGATTGAATGGATAACTGCAAGTGTAGTGCCTGAGTGAATGGATAACTGCAAGTGTAGTGCCTGAGTGAATGGATGAGTGAAAGTGCAATGCCTGGATGAATGAATGAGTGCAAGTATAGTGTATAGACGATTGCATGACTGCATGGGTAGTGTCTGGATGATTGGATGAGTGTATAGTTTTTAAGTTAGGATCATCAGCTGCACTACACATCTTAGACTACATCTACAAGTACAGATACGGCTGATATATGGAAGAAGTCAGACATTGAATGTTGTCAGAATACGTTTTCAGTTTCAAGCACAGACATCACTATTGTGTCCAGATGTTGTAGTATCTCCTTTATGAAAAAATAATAGCCAATGTTGTTCTTCCTGAATTAGATATTTGACTTGCTTTAAAGTTTGTAATTTTTGTTTCCAATTTTGTTCCATCTGCTCTACAATGTTGTAGCATTAGAATTAGATATTTTCCAAATCTTTGTTTGTGCAATGTAGACACCATATGTGATCCACAGTTTGAGCAGGTCATATTTTGATTTGCTGTTTTAATACATTTGTTAAAAGTAAGCCAGAGCGTTGAACTCCACTCCGCTTGCGGAGTTTGTAGAGTTTTCCACACTCCGCGCTCTGTGGGGCACTCAGAGTTTGGAAAAACTCCATTCCGCTTAGCAGAGCAGAGTTTTTGTCCTCGCTCGCGCTCCCCAACATCAAGTTGGCGAGCGAGGAAAATCCACCTCCCGGCAAGTTTTTTGCTCGCTTGCGCTCCCCAACGCCAAGTTGGCGATTGCAAGCAAGAAAAATCCCCCTCCCGGCAAGATTTCTCAGAGCGGACGGTAATATTTCTCAATGTGGGCGGTCGCGGGTGGTCGAGACCGCTCACGTTGAGAAACATTCTGTTTGCATTGAGAAAGTTGGCGTTCGGGTAGAAAATCTACTGGAGTGGCAGAAAAGAAGGAGGGCCTTTTTGCGCTGCGTATGATGCTGTTCGCATTGATTTTCCAGCACAGGATAAACACCCGACACTGAAAATCAATGCGAACAGTCATTACCAAGCGCACTCCACCGCTTGTGGAACTCTGCGTAGCATGACAGAGTTTTGTAGTCACTTTGCAGAGTTCTGCATAGCGGAACTCCGCGAACTCCACCAAGGCTTAGTTAAAAGACAATGTTTCGCAGTCTGGTATCATTAAGTATAGGAATCATTCTGCATGTATTTCAGTGGAGGAAATAAATAACCAATCTTCACAGTTATGGTCCCATTTGTAAGTCAGTCCCAATAAGTTATCAATATTTATTCCTTTCCCTTCTAATACTCCAAGCATGACCATTATAAATTCTTGTGCATCTTGTTGTATGTTGAAAGTATATGTCACTGATCCGCTACATATATCCAAAAGATGTCAAATGCCAGGAGCAGTATGTCTTTTACTTCTCTTAGTAAACAACTGTTGAAATAAATGATGTAGTGCAGAACAGAATCTTTTTTCATGGTTTTCCATGATTTCATTAAGAAGACGTGGTAAATGAAGATTACATTCAGAACCACATTAGCATAACAGTTCATACCTGAACTGTTTTTTGTTTTTGTTTTTTGTTTGCAGAGTTTTATATAGCGCGAACTTGACCCGCAACCGAATCGGGTATCAGAGCGTTTTACATAGCACCAGTTACGTTACATGAGGACACACATTCATTTTTGTTAGGCACGGGGAGATTACGTGATTTGCCCAGAATCACAGGATGTTCAGCGTCATTACCGAGACACAAACCCAGTTCCCCAGGTCCGAGGTCGAACGCCCTAGCCGTTAGGCCAACTCCTCTCCCATTTTTTCTCCTCTCCCTGTTTTCTAGCTGGTATCCTACAATCTCACCATCAGTTTCCAATTTTTTTCTTTACACCTTCAACTTTCTCTTTAATGCTTTTCTTATTTTGAACTTCAGTTTAATCTTTTATATATTTCCTCTTTGGACATAGGATATGTTTCTCATGTTTTGGGTATTCACCTATATGAGGAGCATAAAGTCTTCTTAAGCAATTTTACTCTCTTACACAACTTGCATTAGCGCTAACCTTTTTCTCAACAAATTCTATCAAATACAAACTGGAAAATGTTCTTACGCAAGACAATGCAATGTATGCCATTCCCTCTTTAACCCCTTAAGTGCTGCTGTCGGCCAACGGCCATCGCGAGCACTACCTCCGTAGTGCTGCGCACGTCCGTTGGCCGACGCAGCCCCGCCCGCTGATTAAAACCGCCGGACCGCGGTGGAATTCGAACCGCGGTTAAGGGGTTAAACACAGTACTTCCAATATTTACAAAAGCTCTGTCTATACTTAAACCTTGCGATTTGTAAATAGTTACTGCTTATGCTAGAAACATAGGATCTTGTTGTCTTCGAACATACAAGTCCTTTACAAGCAAAAATTGCACGACACAACGCCCAATCTGTTTTACTTCATTAATGTGGTCAAATTTCACAATCAAAAATTCTATTCCATCTCTATTTTGAAAATGTACAAAATTAACAACTTTTCCCATTGCTCCATTTACTAATCCTTCCCCTACATTCAAATTATGACACAAAATTACTCAACAGTTTTTATATATAAGTAAACACTTTCCTGATCCTGCAGTTTTAGATACAGACTTTTCCTAAAGAATCCAATTTAGCTTTTAGTTTTTCAGTTAGTAGAATTGTTACTCCCTGGTGTTCCATTTTGTCAATAGCTTTAATTTCCAGAATATGTTGAACGCTTGTTCAGTGTAGGCTTTAACCAAACTATGGATTTGTTTTCTACAAGCATATTATACATTAGTCCTGCTGGTGTTTTTTCAGATGTAAACAAATTCCTTATTAGCTGACTTTCTATAGCTTATTTACCATGTTTTGTCAACACGCCAATTCTTATGTCTTTAAGAATAGTTCCTTATATTCAAAGTTTAACCATATATTTTCATTTCTGATGCTTCCCAATGATTTCCTTGCCTCATCATGGAGGAGTGTTTTAAAAACAGGTTGTCCTTTAACAGGAGTAATATGTGGTAGGTCTCCAAATAGAATTTAGAGGCCGATTACGATGCAGCACGAAAAAGGCTCCGACCGATGGTTTACTTTCCTACTGCCGCATTACATTGCTGGCGGTCGGAAACAAAACCGGCCGGTCATTCCAGCGGGTTTCTGACGGGCCAGTCGGAACCGTCTCCTAATCCAAATGGTGGGCCGTTGGATAGTATTTATCCAACATATTAGTTTTGATGATATCAGTGCTTTCTGGCTCATACACTGCTAAGTATTGGATTTCTGGAAAAGATTTCAATACTCTGTTCCATGTGGAGGCTAGGTCTAGGCTTACCCAAACAATTCCTCTTGACTTTGAATACAAACTGGCTGAGCTCGACCGATCCGAACACTCACAAGATCCTATCTCTCTATGGGAAAGCATCTTCAAGTGACATTTGTACAATTTGTTGCTGAGACTCTTCACTACAGAGATTTCTTCCCACATTTCCTTTATCTCTGACGTCTGATTTTGTAATATACAATCTGACATAATGAGCAACAGCAATTGAGTTGTCGGCAACAAATAGAATATCAATGTTTGCATTTCACATTTTCAAAATGAATGGATCATAGTCATTAATATACTTTGCAGCTTCCATTCTTCTTAAGTTCTTCTTAAGTTGTATGTATTCTTGGGAGATTTCTGAGTTATTGTATGTCTTACCACTGACAAAAATCTGTTTACTCTTCCTTTAGAAATGAAGGTCGTGAGAATCCAAAACGACATTTTGTATAAACCTTTCCTTTACATTTCAATTTCCATCAGCAGTATTTTACACATCTATTGCTTTGAAACTGCAAAACTTGTTCTCTCAAGCTGTTTTCTCCTCCGTCTCTTGGAATGGTACACATAAAATACTGTTCGATAAAAGACAGAACAGCCTCATCACTATCTGTTCCAAATTGTGGTGCATCCTTTATCCATAACAGCATGTGTATATGAGGAGCACATCTGGCTTGGTACTCTTTTTGCCAAAAGAAATCAGTTACCTCTCCAAGAGGTGGAATGCTTTCATTGCAGATAAATAACATCAGTGCTTGAAACCTATCGTTAAAATATCTGCAGACATTTGCAGTATCGAAGGAACAAAGGGGCCGATTACGATGGCGGGCGGACTTGAGTCCGCCCGCTATGGTAGCGTGATCGGGAGCGCCCGCCTGTCATGCGGCGGTCCCGCACCCCTAATTATGATGTGCCACTGTGGCGGTCGCATCTGGCAATTTAACATTGCGGCGGGTGCTGCTGGCTGCAGCACCCGCCGCAATGTTGAATGGCCATGTTGTGCATTTCCCTGCACAACGTGGCAGGCACCGCGTGGTGCCTGCCACCTTGTGCATGGAAATGTAGGGGGGTACCATGGGTACCCCCCAGTACACAACTACCCACCCCCCCAAGGGGGCCCGTAATGGGCCCCCCAAAGCCAGCCTCCGCCAGCCTTTCCATGGTGGTTCAACCGCCATGGAAAGGCAGGCTGACACCAGCATTGTAATTGGGCGTGCGGTGCCTGCTAGGCACCGCCACCATATCCCCGGTCAGATCCGCTCCACCAGGTAATCGCAACGATTGCCTGTGGCAGAAGCATGGCAGGCGCTCTTTGTGCCCGCCACGCTTGTGGCACGATTCCCCCCACCATTCTAATGTGGCAGGGGAAATGGGAGCCAGATGGCGGAGGGACCGCCACCACCGACCCGGCGGTGGTGGTCTCTCCGCCATCGTAATGAGCCCCAAAGTTCTCCAGCTGTTTCACTTCAATGTTTTTCATATTTGAATTTGTCCCTTGTAAGAATTCAAGTAAATCATCCCATGCATAGTCAGCACAACTAAGGGCCGATTCCGATTCGGGCCGGAAAACGTACCGACCGACTCTGAGCCGGAATTAATACCGACCGACACGTACAGGGGCAGGCCGACCCGCAAAGTACGATGAGAAGCGTGCAAAATCCGACTGACTCGTACGGAACACAAGCCGAACGACCGAGCCGCGCGGAAAACAGCCATCCGGCCGGAAAACCACGTGAATCGAACCGACCGACACGCACCAGGAATGAACCCGAACGAAACGTACCCGCAAAGTCCGACCCGCGCAGTTCGATGCAACGCGTGGAAAACACGACCGAGTCGCACGGAGCCCAAGCCGTACGACCGACACGCATACAAAACTGCGAGCAGAAGCAACCCAATACACTGCAACCGATGCGTACGCAGCATACAAAACAGCACAAACACAGCGTGAACGACTCGGAGAAGCTCGTACGAGACAACTGCAGGGTCCGACTCGGTCACAAGAACGTCTCCTACATGCACAAAAAGTACAAAGGGAAAAACACACAAAAAAAGGCCAAACAAGCAATTACAAAGGCAATAAATACTGGGGGGGGGACAGGGAACAAAGACACACCCACAACTCCACCCATATAAAGGACACAAATCCCTACCATGATCCTTTGCAAATTCAAATTACCTGCCAGCACTGAACAGACAGCAACCACACACCCACCCACAGCTCATCCATCACACAAGCCACACACCATCAGCACCTCAACAAATAGCACCCTCACATACACCCAGCTAAACACACACTCACACACCCTCACCTGCACACCAACACACACTTCACTCACCATCACCACCCATCACCATGCCCCCAAAGAAGAATCATAAGTTCCTAGATAGTGAATTGGAAGTCCTGGTAGATGAGATCCTCAGGGTAGAGCCACAGCTGTTTGGTACACTGGTGCAACAGACACCCATGTCGCAGAAAACCAAGATGTGGGAGAGGATCGTCGACAGGGTGAATGCACAATCACCATGTTTGCGGACAAAGGTAGACATCCAGAACAGGTGGTATGACGTGCGCAGGAGGGTCAGGGAGCTGTTGAAGAAGGACTACCTCTTGAGCCAACACACCGGCAGTGGCCCTCCTGCCAAACCAGTATACCTCAGGCCCTGGGAGGAGAAGGTGCGGGCCATCCTACCACCAGTGAGCGTCTATGGACTAGAAAACATCCCAGAGCCTGGTGAGTACACAACAAATGTACACTATATTGTGCGACAATACACACACATCACTGTCAAGGGGAGAGTCAAACCATGCACCCTAAGCAAATACACACCAACCAGAACAGAATCATCCCAAAATGTGTATGTCAGTCAGATAAACACAACACATGCCATCTCATAGTGATATGTAACTGTGTCATCACATGTACAAACACAACTACAACTACAGCTAGGCAGTGGCACAAATATAACTAACAAACACATCCAGACATGTAGCCACCACTACAACACCACCTCACAGTGAAGCCCACTGAAAGGAAGGAATCTTCTGTATGCTGGGCAAGTCAGTGTAGCCAATAGCATCATGGGAGTCGTAGTCACAGATATTGCCCACCCTCACAATGTGCACATCAACACCACCATGAACCATGCTCACATCACAGGGAGTGGAAAACAACTGACAAGATGGCTGACACTGGCTACTGCTGTGGGGAGCACAAGGACCTGCTGGCAACTGTGCACCAACCAACAGCAGGACACCACTGACTGACATCCTGAAAGACAACTTGCACTCCCTGCAACGGAAGCACGTTCCATGGTGGAGAATCTGGCTGGGTGGGAAGGAGGACTGACAGCACTGACCATAGTTACCAGAAGCTCCACTCACACACACCCCTAACACAAACTCCACACAACTCACCTGGGAGAATGCATTGCCTCACACTCAAATCAAATATCCCACAAAGTACCACAACCCTGGGTCATGCAGTGTGAAGCACAGGGACACACATGGGACTTGTAGCAAAACTAACCCCAGGATAACACTGTCAGCCATCTTGTCAGCACAGGCACACAACCCCACAGGGAAGCAGAGTCAAAAGGAAGGAAGCATGGGCATGCTGGGAAGTGGGGTGGAGGCAATAGCATGATGGGATTGGTAGTCACAGATATTGGTCACCCCCACAACTGTCCCATCAACACCACCCTGAACCATGCGCACATCACAGGGAGTGGACAAGAACTGACAAGATGGCTGACACTGGTGCACAGTTGTGGGGAGCACATGGCCCTGCTGGGAACTGGGCACCAACCAACAGCAGGACACCACTGTCAGCCATCTTGCCATTGCTCTCACACTCACACACAGTGAAGTCCACCCAAAAGCAAGTAAGTATGGGCATGCTGGGAAGTGGGGTGGAGGCAATAGCATGATGGGAGTGGTAGTCACAGCCCAACATCCCCCACCCACATGGCCCAGCAAGCTCACACCCAAGCATGCACACCTCACAGGGAGTCAAAAGCCACTTCAAAGATGGCTGACACTGGTGCTCAGTTGTGGGAGCACATGGCCCTGCTGGGAACTGGGCACCAACCAACAGCAGGACACCACTGTCAGCCATCTTGCCATTGCTCTCACACTCACGCACAGTGAAGTACACCCAAAAGCAAGTAAGTATGGGCATGCTGGGAAGTGGGGTGGAGGCAATAGCATGATGGGAGTGGTAGTCACAGCCCAACATCCCCCACCCACATGGCCCAGCAAGCTCACACCCAAGCATGCACACCTCACAGGGAGTCAAAAGCCACTTCAAAGATGGCTGACACTGGTGCTCAGTTGTGGGGAGCACATGGCCCTGCTGGGAAATGGGTACCAACCAACAGCAGGACACCACTGTCAGCCATCTTGCCATTGCTCTCACACACAGTGAAGTACACCCAAAAGCAAGTAAGTATGGGCATGCTGGGAAGTGGGGTGGAGGCAATAGCATGATGGGAGTGGTAGTCACAGATATTGGTCACCCCCACAACTGTCCCATCAACACCACCCTGAACCATGCGCACATCACAGGGAGTGGACAAGAACTGACAAGATGGCTGACACTGGGTACTGCTGTGGGGAGCACAAGGCCCTGCTGGGAACTGGGCACCAACCAACAGCAGGACACCACTGTCAGCCATCTTGCCATTGCTCTCACACTCACACACAGTGAAGTCCACCCAAAAGCAAGTAAGTATGGGCATGCTGGGAAGTGGGGTGGAGGCAATAGCATGATGGGAGTGGTAGTCACAGCCCAACATCCCCCACCCACATGGCCCAGCAAGCTCACACCCAAGCATGCACACCTCACAGGAAGTCAAAAGCCACTTCAAAGATGGCTGACACTGGTGCTCAGTTGTGGGGAGCACATGGCCCTGCTGGGAACTGGGCACCAACCAACAGCAGGACACCACTGTCAGCCATCTTGCCATTGCTCTCACACTCACACACAGTGAAGTCCACCCAAAAGCAAGTAAGTATGGGCATACTGGGGAGTGGGGTGGAGGCAATAGCATGATGGGAGTGGTAGTCACAGATATTGGTCACCCCCACAACTGTCCCATCAACACCACCCTGAACCATGCGCACATCACAGGGAGTGGACAAGAACTGACAAGATGGCTGACACTGGGTACTGCTGTGGGGAGCACAAGGCCCTGCTGGCAACTGTGCACCAACCAACAGTAGGACACCACTGACTGACATCCTGAAAGACAACTTGCACTCCCTGCAATGGAAGTACGTTCCATGGTGGGATATCTGGCTGGGTGGGAAGGAGGGCCGGATGTCAACCAAATACAACCAATGCAGACCATGTACACACCCCAACATTCATATAGAAATGCCCAAAGTATGCAGGACAATGTGCTACACCAATATCAACCTCTGACTGTGACAACTTAGGACAATGCAATGTACAGGCCCGCATCCAGAGGTACAGTCACAACTGTCATGTGTGTCAACCATTCATGCCTGCAGAAACATAAATTGTGTGTGTCTCCCAAAAACAGGTGATGATGGGGACACAGCAGCAGACGCTGAGGAGTCCCTGTCCCAGGCTCAAGGGGAAACGGAGCTCACTGGTGTGGAACAGCCTCTGCCCTCCTCGGATGACGAAGACCTACCTGGCACCTCCGGAGCAAGTCATCATGCAGCACCAGCAGGACCACCAGCTGCACCCCCTGCACCCACCCCTCCAACGACTGTCAACAAACATACCACACCTGCTGACACGGACAGACCAAGGAGCACCACCACCACCAGCACAGGGACCCTGGACCAACGTGGGGCTATGGACACCAACACCACCAACAACCCCCAAGGGGGCCCAGGGTCACCTGTGCGTGCCACCTCAGGTACTGCACGTGTCACCAGGGGTGGTGGGAGGGGTGGGAGACATAGGTCACTGATCGCAGAGGGGTCTGGACTGCATGATGACCCACAACTGGTGCACATAGCCGATGCGTACCAGTCCAGCACCGGAGAGCTCAGCCAGGTAGTGGGGCTCCTCAGGGACATTAAACAGCAGCAGGCTGCCCATCATGCGCGCTTGGACTCGCACATGTCCCGCGTGGAGTCCAAGTGGGACACACTGCAAGAGATGACGGCGGTGCATAGGGACATATTACAATGCCTCCGCCAGATGAGCAGCAACCAGTCAACACCTCCCTGTGTGCCCACAACATCTGGTGCTGAAACAACTGCAACTGCCACAGGGATGGAGGATGACTCTGGCGGAGAGTCCCCTGCACCGCAGCAGCCTGCACTTGAGGGCCCCCCCAAAGAAGAGGGGTCGTCCGAGGAGGGGCAAGTGAGAGGCCGATGGCCATGTGCAACCTCCAGGAAGCCAAAACCTGTACTGGATAATCACCTTTGTGCGCAAACTGTTCACCCTGTTGACTGCAACACAACTCCCCCACATGACATGGGGAGTACAAGTTGGACCAATGTATCAGATGACTGTGGACTTTATTCTGGACATATCTGCTACCAGGACTTCCAATTCATCTAGGAACTTAGGATTGAAATCAAAATGTACAGCACCCACCATCCTGTGCACTATACACACACATGTATGACAATAAACACACTAATACACCATACCTGCCTCTGTTGTGATTCCAACGTGGTTCCTGTCATGGAGATGATGACCTGCGAAATTACACTGTGCATGCTAATATGACACATATGAGGGAGACACACCACCAGGGCTACACAACATATACACACCTAGCCCATCTGACTCATCGCCTACACTGATGTTGCCAGGAAATACGGTGCAATGCACAGACACAACACCTATTCACAGTCTCTGTCAACTAGTCACTGGTGCAGTAAGCAAATGTCAGTCAGATGTGTGACCACAGACAACGCACATCACAAAGTGAAGCACAGGTTTATTACACATTTGCAACATGTTGTAACCACTACAGATGCAAGGCAATCCCACCTGGCAGCGGGCACACAGTCAACAAGTGTAGAAGGAAGGAAGTCCATGGGTGTGGCGCACATCACCTGTAGGGACACGACAGCTACCACCCTGGAAGTCGAATCACGGTGTTGGGGATCACAGTTGACCAAACCACTCTGAAAGTACCCTGTGAAGGACAGAAATGAAACACAGTCAAAAGCACTGAAGAACAGGACAGAACTGCAATACTCATGCCCAATACATGTCACAAGATACCCACCCAGAACCAAGTTAGCATGTCAACACTGTTGGGGAGTACAGACTACCTGTAAGGACACATCGCTACACGCATACAGTCATCTAGCACATGGACACACTCAAACAGCACCAGAGCACCACCAACACATATCATGCATACTCACATCATTGACATGACATCTCTGGATACTCACATTCAGCTGAAGAAGTTGGTGATGAGCTGTGTGCGGACATCACCATCATCATCATCATCATCATCATCACTGGCATCGTGGTCCAGACCATGATCCTCCATAGGTGGCGGATGTTGGTCATCGTCATCCAGGATGAGAGGCAACTCCTTCCGCACTGCCAGGTTGTGTAGCATGCAGCAGACGATGACAATCTTGCACACCTTTGCTGGGGCATATGGGAGGGCCCCTCCTGTCTTGTCCAGGCAGCGGAAGCGGCTCTTCAGGAGACCAAAGGTCCGCTCAATCACTCTCCTGGTCCGACCATGTGCCTCATTGTAGCGCATCTGGCCTGGTGTCACAGGGTTCCTGAGGGGCGTCAGCAACCACGGCATGTTGGGGTATCCGGAGTCACCTACATACAGACAATTGCACATTAGCTGAGTTGGAAAAGAGGGTGGAACACTACATTGCAGAACACACACAATGGCACTAAGTCAGTACACACCAACAAGCCAGGCACGCTGGTTCCGCATCTGTGACATCATCCTCGGGATGCGACTACTCCTCATCACGTAGGCATCGTGTGCAGAACCGGGGAAACGGGCACAGACGTGTGAGATGCTCATATCTGCAAGACATACCACCAGTGCATTGACCGAGTGGTAGTGTTTGCGGTTCCTGTATGCCTGCTCTTGGGCCTGTGGTGGTACCAAAGCAACATGTGTCCCATCAATGGAGCCAATGACATGCGGCATCCTCCCCAGGGCATAGAAGTCACTCTTCACGTCAGTGAGTTGTTGGAGTCTAGGGAAATAGATGTACTGGTTCAGGTAAATCAACATAGCCTCCAAAACATCGCGGAGCACACGGCTGAACATGGTCTGTGACATCCCACCAGCAGTCACCACAGTGTGTTGAAAGGTACCGGTGGCAAAGAAGTGTAGGGCTGCCATCACCTTCAATCAGCGGCCTGGTGAAGCGGTACCGTCGGATGCAGTCCCGTTCCACCATGGTTGCAAGGTCAGGGAATGGTCTATGGACAGCTGGTGCCCTGCAGTGCATAGGTGAAGAAAGAAAGATTGTCAGTCACCCCATATATGTGGCATTGACCATACTCAATATCACATGATACATCATTATGAGGCACAAGTACATGATGTGTGCAGTTCCGTTAGGACATGTATGGCACATACATGGCCAACATCTAACATCACAGTTCAACAAGTGGCATCAACAAGTCCCAGGTTGTGCCATGGGATATCATGAGGCCGTGTCACAGTTCCCATCTCCTGCTGCCACGTTCCAAACACACCCCACAGTGACATGTGAGGACAGATGTGCCCCAGGCATCACAGATCAACGACAGGTAGATTCCCAGGGACCCTGTATTGCCACATGGACACTGGCATGACATGGTGTATCATGAATACACCACAGCAAAACAACCATGACCCCCACAGGTAGTGGTCCCTGTTGCCTCTGCAGGACAGACATGGACGTCTGTGACACACACACGTACAACATCAAAGTCCATGCACAAACAACGTGGATGTGGAGACTGTCTCCCATTGTGCACATGGAATCAGAGACATTGTAAACACAACATGCACACAGACTGTGGAGGACCATCACCATTGTGGCAATGGGTCACCCTGGGACGTACATACCGTCACACATGGGTCTCAGGGGGTATGTGACATGACATACACATACACCACTGTGAAATGTGACCATGCCACATGCACAGAAATGAACAGTTGCACATCACAGTGGTCATGTGCATGAAACACCAAGGATTCTGTCCCCATGAACACGTGCACAGCCTGGGAGTGGCTGCCCCCAAGTGCCACCCACAGAACAACATGTTCACCCCCATACACAGAATAGGTAATGCAGCCTTACATGCCTCAGGATACAGTGTGGACAGGGTGTGGTGTTGTAGGTGTGCCCCTCACTCCCTGGGAAGTATATGTTGCTGGCATATATTCACCTGTGACAGGCATGGTGACATATGCCAGTGACTTGTACAGGGACGCGTTGTACAGCAATGGACCGATCGGTGTGCCCGGCCGGCCCATTGCATTCAATGTGAGCGGGTATGCGTTGTATCCGGGTACGCGTTGAACAGCAATGGACCGATCGGTGTGCCCGGCCGGCCCATTGCATTCAATGTGAGCGGGTACGCGTTGTATCCGCAATACGCGTTGAACAGCAATGGACCGATCGGTGTGCCCGGCCGGCCCATTGCATTCAATGTGAGTGGGTACGCGTTGCATCCGGGTACGCGTTGAACAGCAATGGACCGATCGGTTTGCCCGGCCGGCCCATTGCATTCAATGTGAGCGGGTACGCGTTGTATCCGCAATACGGGTTGAACAGCAATGGACCGATCGGTGTGCCCGGCCGGCCCATTGCATTCAATGTGAGCGGGTATGCGTTGTATCCGCAATACGTGTTGAACAGCAATGGACCGATCGGTGTGCCCGGCCAGCCCATTGCATTCAATGTGAGCGGGTACGCGTTGTATCCGGGTACGCGTTGAACAGCAATGGACCGATCGGTGTGCCAGGCCGGCCCATTGCATTCAATGTGAGCGGGTACGAGTTGTATCCGGGTACGCGTTGAACAGCAATGGACCGATCGGTGCGCATCCATTGGCTATGGCCTGGCCTGGCAACGGACGCGTTTTCAAATTTTGAACGAGTCTGATGCTGGAAATTCAGTTGGTCACCCACAACAATGTTGCAAATTCATGGGTGTCATGAAGTTGAACTTTTGAAGGATGCTGTGGGCATGTGTAAGTGGTGCAATTCCATGGATTGGCCAGATTCAGAAGATGCTAAAGACTTGGACCTATCACTTTGGACACATGGGATAGTATCTGCCCCTGCAGCACACATATAATGCTGGCTGTTCCCCTGAGAGCTCACTTGCCTGCACTACATGCTCCAGGACGACATCTGCCACCACCACTGCTGCTGTATCCGCACTCTCTGGACCCTGCAATGGCACGTACTGTGGAGAGAGCCCCAGCCTTCAGCACTGAGGAGAACCAGGCCCTGCTGGACAGCCTCCTTCCACAGTACAGCAAGCTGTATGGGAAAGCAGGGGAGCAGGTGAGTGTGCTGTCCACTGCCTTACTAAATGTGCATGTTGTCTGACTAGCAAGGCTAACAGTCTGCACACCACTGGCTAGCAGGCTCACTGAGTAGTTGTCACCCCCATAGTGTGTAGTTACATGCACTGAACAGGTATAGTGCAGTGACAGTGCATTTAAACAAGGTTTTACTTCACAGGCAATGATACCATGTAGTAACTGCTGGCATACTGTCCATAGCCATCGTTGCACTGCCTGTGTACATCATGTGCCCCTGAGATTGAGACATGTATATCCAACTGTGTAATGCACGGATATGTTGCATGTGTAGTAATGGCATTCTCACTTTGTCTTCCTCACAGGTT
This sequence comes from Calotriton arnoldi, assembly GCA_963921515.1. Lineage (NCBI taxonomy): Eukaryota > Metazoa > Chordata > Amphibia > Caudata > Salamandridae > Calotriton > Calotriton arnoldi. Next base: position 1,007,490 of record CAWUFW010003281.1, on the reverse strand, counting down.
GATGCCCACCAGAAGCAGAAGATATGGCTGACCATCGTCCGGGCAGTGAGATCCGTGGGGGACTACAAGCGCCGGATCCGCAACTGCCAGAAGAGGTGGCAGGACCTTCGGGCTGGACCCGGAGGATAGCACGCGTCCAGCTGAAGCTGTTGCCTCCTCGCAGGAGGAGCAGACACCGGACCCTGACCCCCCACATGCTCAGGATCCTGGCGGTGGTCTTCCCTGATCTGGATGGGCAGCTGAAGGCTAGAGAGCAGCAAGGAGGGGGTGAGTCCGTGACTGCATTGTGAACTTTGTCTGCCATGCTATGTGCCCTCCTCTGGCCTGGTTGAACTTCCACAGTACATCAGTCATGTGGTCCAGGACCCATGTCCCTCGATTGTGCACTGCCCACTCCTCATCTGATACCCAGGTGTGGCCCTTGCAGTCAGGGAATTGTGTCACTTGGGTACTGTGTCCTTGCAGTTTGCTTGACTCAAGGTGGGGGACAGCATCTGTTCCCCTAACTCTGTGGTGGGCATCATGGGTGGGTCCTTTGCTTACACAATGCCTGTGTTCTGACATGTAATCTGCGTGTTACTTTGATATGTGGTCCAATTGCTGAGCTGATCAACCACATGTGCCTGGGGTATCTGGCACACACCCATACTGTGGGTGGGAACAATGCTTGGGCCCCAGGAGTGTGTATATTATGTGTGTCACACATACTTAGCCAGCTGCCTACTGTCCAGGGCTCATCCCTCATTCATGTGGGGCAGGACAGTCATGCCTACTCCAGGCCATACAATACACTCTGTACTCCCACTCCCGTGTATCAGCTGACACGTTGTGCTCAGTGATATGTCCCCTCAGGTGTCTGCCTCTGTGTCAGTGTGCTGTGGCTTCCTTGTCATGACTGTTGGGGTGTCTCTCGGTTGGGGCTCAGCATGCCACCGGTGACACATAGGTGTTTGATCACCTGACCGTGCAGACTGGGGTATGCGAATGTGAAGTTCAGGCAGCTGTTTCCCATTCACAGCAGATTGTGAGGTGCTCAGGTTCAGAGGGTTGTGTTACAGGTATCCCATATGTCCAATCGGTATGACGTGGACAGATAAGGGTTCAGATGATGTGGTGTGTGGGGGATGTACATGTGCACTTGTACAGCTCCAGGACTTGCATTCCCCATGACCTACTATTGTGACACGGTGCAGACTGTTGTTGTCTGGCTGCCCTGCCCATGTGACTGGAGACAGTGATGTATGACTTAGCAGGCATGCTGTGCCATGGCATGTAACTTCCTATGAGTGATCCTGCAGGGGAGTGACATGTGCTACATGCACACCATTGTGGCAATGGCTATCAGGACATGGGTGCATCATGGTGTCTGTCTCTGGTATGCATCACATGCATTTCATATTTGACTCTGGGCATCCCTTTCATCCGGACACCTGTACTGACTCAGTGGCAAGAGTTGTGATGTGTGCATGTTCACATGCTTCACCGTGTTTTCTGCACTGTCCAACTACTGTGTAGGTGGTGCATGTGTCCACACTGGGGTATTGCCATCCAACAGACACCAGACAGATGTGTGCAAGGCCAGGTGGGATGTGAGTGCCATGGTTGACCATCAGACTGACAATTGGCTACTCCTATTCTGTTTGGGCACTTTTGGCAATGTTCAACTAAGGATGCCAGGGCTTGCACTGTAATGTGCTGTACTTACTGTGGTGTGTGCATTCGGTGCAGGTGACTGATGTCTGTCTGTTTCCCTATTGTTGGCAGATACATCCACAGCCACAGGAGGGGACAGCTCCACGGACCAGGAGGAGCCGCAGAGCCAGATTGGGTCAGCAGCCGAGGAGTGGTCGGAGGGACCCAGTGGCACGGAGGGCGAGGGGAGCCACACCGAGGAGTCCTCAGCACCATCCACCTCAGCTGAGGACCACAGCAGCTCGGAGGATGACTCCCTTGTGGATGCGGGTGTCAGCAGCCACCACACCCCAGCTAGTGTTGCTGTCCCCACCACCACCACCACCACCGCCCTCCCATTGGCTCCCATTCCCGAGGTCCGTGGAGGCTCCCATGTTCGGGAGCATGTCTCCTTCGGGCCAGGCACCGCACCCCCTGCCCCTGTGTCCCCTGCTGCCCTGAGTGAGGAGTCTGTGTACCTCCTTCGCCAGCTCCATGTAGGGCAGACAGCGATGCTGAGTGTCCTCCATGCACACACCACTCTGTTGACTCAGCTGGTGTCGTTCATGGAGGGCATCTCATCGGGCATGTCTGCCCTACAGAGGGGCAATAGGTCCATGGACTCCTCCCTGATGGCAGCAGTGTCCCTCCTCCAACAGTCCCTCACCCCTCCTGCCTCTGCCCCATCCACACTCCCCAGCACCTTACCTGTCCCAAGCACACACACACCGGCACAGGCACACACCAGCACAGACACGAGCAGCACACAGACACACACACCACAAACAAGACGCACACGCACGCACAGTCAGTGGACTGAAACCACACTCACAGGGGATGGGGCCCAGGCACACACACACGCATCCACGAGCACTGCGCAGTCCTCAGTTGCCTCTCCCTCCAAAGCCCCCTCCCTTGCCTCACCTGCAACCCCAAAGACACAGCGGCTCTTCCTCAGTGACCTCAGCCTCTTCCCCTCCGATCCAGCTGATCCAGCATTCAGGGGGAAGAGGAAGCCCACCCACACGGAGCGGAGTGCCCCTCGCCCCCGGACACCCTCCCCCAGGAGCAGACCGACTGACGCCCCCATCCGCAAGTCCCCCGGACCCGGAAGAGCAAGACCCCGCTGCCGCCCTGCAGCTCAGGCACCAAGTCTCCTTCCTCCATCCCTCAGGCCCCCACTCCACAGGTGCCACCACCACACCCTGCCCCAGGTTCCCCCACCCACAGATACACCATCCCCAAAAAGATCCGGCCTTCTCCCCCTGCCACTTGCTCTTCCGGCCCCACACCCCCGCTGCGCTTGTCTGTGCCACTGGTGCGGAGACAGTGTCCTCCCCCTCTGTCCTGCCCACCTTACCTGATCCCCATTCTCCTCCCCTGGAGGTAGGCACTGCAGTGGAGTCCACTACCACCCTGTCTGACTTGGGCACTGCAGTGGGGGACCTGTCCACTCCATCTGCACAGTCCACTGCAGTCGTGCCGGCACCCACACCATCAGTGTCATGCCCCCCAGTTGTGCCGGCACACACCATGTCAGACACCTCCACTGCAGTTGTCAGTGGCTCTTCAGCACCCACCACCCCTTCCCCTCCTCCTTCTGGTGAGCCCTGATCCTGTCCCTGCGGTGCCTGGCCTGCCCCCCCGTATACCTCTCCGAGGGGATTGTCCCTGGTTTTTATCAGTGCAGGCATGCGTAGGGTGACATCTGCCACTGTCACCCTGTTTAGACTTTCAGGATGGACTGGCCATTGGCCTTTGTTTCTTTTTACTGGACTTCAACTTTTGAACCCACATATGCTGAATAAAGCGACTTTCTGTTCTCTAGTGCTTTTGCTTCTGATGTACATGATGTTGATGATGCTAACCATGCCCTTGCTGCAGTGATGGTGATATTTGGTCTCATGAACATGAAGTGTTACTGTTCAGGAACCCATGGGGTCCAGGGGAATGTGTCCTATCCTGTGGTGTATCCATGTCATTCTTAGCAGCATCTGAGGGTGTCATATTTTCAATATTTGGCAATGGGATTTCCTACTTACATTAGCAATGTCACAACTGTGGCTTCCACCCCTGCACATCTGTTGTGCTTGCCATTGTTCAATTATTCTACTTCCCTGACCGTGTGGCCATCTCCACTGGACATGCAGGTTTGGGCATCAATGGGGAAGGACTCATCTGTGTTGTCAGTGCAACTTGCTATACATGTGTGTTGGATCTGTGCTGATGATTTCGTTGACACTCCCATGACCAGGTTGATGTGACGGGAGCCTTCATTTGGTGCAAATTGTTGACTGTGTGACCAAGTGTTCTGCTGACATGATGGAGCCCTACTGTGGCAACATATGGCACAGCTTTCCTCACACAGGAGTGGAGTCCCCTCATGGCAGTGTGTACTCCTGTGACATTGCCTGCGCCCAAGGTGTGTGTTGTATGAGCATGTCTGTGTGTTCACTTCCATTTTGCTGTGCATGCTGGGATCCCTAGTGGTGTTCCTGTTTGTGATGCTTGCTGAGTTGACCTATGTTCCCCCAAAGTCTTCTCCCTGGGTTCTCTGTGATGTGGGTGCATGGCACATTACTGGTCATCAGGGTGTCACCCATAGGTGTGTTGGCAGTGAGGGCTGAGTTTGTGGGCAGACGCAGATGGGTCACAATCAGGATTCCCCTTGGCACTTGTTGTTTACACCTGTCATGTGATTTCCAGTTTGTGTTAGCTTTCAGTGATTGTGACACATTGTGTGAGTGACTGCTGGCACTCCTCAGGGTCAGGGCTGCAATGTTGGTAGTTGTCTATGTGTGTTCTTTGTGGGTGACCTTGGCTTCTTCATTGGTGTGGGACTGTGGCTGGGATCCCATTGGTTGGTGTGGTATTGCCGTCATGTCCATGTACAGCATAGTGTGCACTGTGTCAGACATTCAAGGGTCTTGTTGAGTGGCCATGTGTGATGTGTTTCTGCACCTTGGTTCCTACCACCACCCATGGAATTGTCATGGGTGCATGTGCAATGTCACCAGTGCATGTGTGCTTCACTGCTGCACATTGTTGGAGGTCGAGGTGTGTGGTGTTGAGTGTGTGCAGATGAGAGTTGTTGCACGGCTAGACCCCTGCCTCCATGTTGGCCTTGACTTACTGGCCGTGCTGATTGATTTGTGCTTGTGTAGGTGTGATGGTAGTTTGTTGCTCAGGACACATGACTGTGGTTCACAGTGTGAGCGACATCTAGCTTTGTCATCACAGTGGGATTGTAATGCAGCCCAGGGTCACCACATTGTGGGGACCCTGGGGGTAGTGCTGTGGTGTCTCTGTGTCTTGCTGTGTCAGTTGCTGTTCCTACATGCTTGTGTGACATGTGTGATTAGTGCTCCCTCTCATCTAACAAAGCCTGATTGCCCACATAGGGGATTTGGATCCATGAGTTACCTTTGTGTGGCACTGTATGCACATCTGTGTAATTGGTATTCAGGCCTCATCATGTGTTGTGTGGTTGCCTGGGGTTGCTTGCATTGTGGGGGCCACACACATTTATGTGTGGCACATGTGATAGGGGGTCACATTGTATGTTCAAAGTCATGTTCAGTGTTGTAGCCATTTGACACAGTCTACACACGCTTGTCATGGTGTTGGGGGGGATGTCTTTATGTTGCATTGTTTATGTTGGTGTGTACTTGTTGTGTCATGTATTAGCCATCCTGTGAGTGGGGGTGGTAGTAGTTGTAGGCATCTGGCACCCCCTGGGTAGAGGTGGGAGTAGTGACAGGCATCCAGCCCCCCATGGGTAGAGGTAGTAGTAGTGGTAGGCATCTGGCACCCCCTGGGGAGGGAAGGTAGTAGTGGTAGGCATCTGGCACCCCCTGGGTAGGGGTGGTAGTAGTGGTAGGCATCTGGCACCCCCTGGGTAGAGGTGGGAGTAGTGACAGGCATCCAGCCCCCCATGGGTAGAGGTGGTAGTAGTGGTAGGCATCTGGCACCCCCTGGGGAGGGGTGGTAGTAGTGGTAGGCATCTGGTACCCCCTGGGTAGGGGTGGTAGTAGTGGTAGGCATCTGGCACCCCCTGGGTAGAGGTGGGAGTTGTGACAGGCCTCCTGCCCCCCATGGGTAGAGGTGGTAGTAGTGGTAGGCATCTGGCACCCCCTGGGGAGGGGTGGTAGTAGTGGTAGGCATCTGGCACCCCCTGGGTAGGGGTGGTAGTAGTTGTAGGCATCTGGCACCCCCTGGGTTGAGGTGGGAGTAGTGACAGGCATCCAGCCCCCCATGGGTAGAGGTGGTAGGCATCTGGTACCCCCTGGGGAGGGGTGGTAGTAGTGTTAGGCATCTGGCACCCCCTGGGTAGTGGTGGTAGAAGTGGTAGGCATCTGGCACCCCCTGGGTAGAGGTGGGAGTAGTGACAGGCATCCAGCCCCCCATGGGTAGAGGTGGTAGTAGTGGTAGGCATCTGGGACCCCCTGGGGAGGGGTGGTAGTAGTGGTAGGCATCTGGTGCCCCCTGGGTAGGGGTGGTAGTAGTTGTAGGCATCTGGCACCCCCTGGGTAGAGGTGGGAGTAGTGACAGGCATCCAGCCCCCCATGGGTAGAGGTGGTAGTAGTGGTAGGCATCTGGCACCCCCTGGGGAGTGTTGGTAGTAGTGGTAGGCATCTGGCACCCCCTGGGTAGGGGTGGTAGTAGTGGAAGGCATCTGGCACCCCCTGGGTAGAGGTGGGAGTAGTGACAGGCATCCAGCCCCCCATGGGTAGAGGTGGTAGTAGTGGTAGGCATCTGGCGCCCCCTGGGGAGGGGTGGTAGTAGTGGTAGGCATCTGGCACACCCTGGGTAGAGGTGGTAGTAGTGGTAGGCATCTGGCACCCCCTGGGGAGTGGTGGTAGTAGTGGTAGGCATCTGGCACCCCCTGGGTAGAGGTGGGAGTAGTGACAGGCATCCAGCCCCCCATGGGTGGAGGTGGTAGTAGTGGTAGGTATCTGGCACCCCCTGGGTAGGGGTGGTAGTAGTGGTAGGCATCTGGCACCCCCTGGGTAGGGGTGGTAGTAGTGGTAGGCATCTGGCACCCCTGGGTAGAGGTGGGAGTAGTGACAGGCATCCAGCCCCCATGGGTAGAGGTGGTAGTAGTGGTAGGCATCTGGCACCCCCTGGGGAGGGGTGGTAGTAGTGGTAGGCATCTGGTACCCCCTGGGTAGGGGTGGTAGTAGTGGTAGGCATCTGGCACCCCCTGGGTAGAGGTGGGAGTTGTGACAGGCATCCAGCCCCCCATGGGTAGAGGTGGTAGTAGTGGTAGGCATCTGGCACCCCCTGGGGAGGGGTGGTAGTAGTGGTAGGCATCTGGCACCCCCTGGGTAGGGGTGGTAGTAGTTGTAGGCATCTGGCACCCTCTGGGTTGAGGTGGGAGTAGTGACAGGCATCCAGCCCCCAATGGGTAGAGGTGGTAGGCATCTGGCACCCCCTGGGGAGGGGTGGTAGTAGTGGTAGGCATCTGGCACCCCCTGGGTAGGGGTGGTAGTAGTGGTAGGCATCTGGCACCCCCTGGGTAGAGGTGGGAGTAGTGACAGGCATCCAGCCCCCCATGGGTAGAGGTGGTAGCAGTGGTAGGCATCTGGCACCCCTGGGGAGGGGTGGTAGTAGTGGTAGGGATCTGGCACCCCCTGGGTAGGGGTGGTAGTAGTGGTAGGCATCTGGCACCCCCTGGGTAGGGGTGGTAGTAGTGGTAGGCATCTGGCACCCCCTGGGGAGGGGTGGGATTAGTGGTAGGCATCTGGCACCCCCTGGGTAGAGGTGGGAGTAGTGACAGGCATCCAGCCCCCATGGGTGGAGGTGGTAGTTATGGTAGGTATCTGGCACCCCCTGGGTAGGGGTTGTAGTAGTGGTAGGCATCTGGCACCCCCTGGGTAGGGGTGGTAGTAGTGGTAGGCATCTGGCACCCCCTGGGTAGGGGTGGTAGTAGTGGTAGGCATCTGGCACCCCCTGGGGAGGGGTGGGAGTAGTGGTAGGCATCTGGCACCCCCTGGGTAGGGGTGGTAGTAGTGGTAGGCATCTGGCACCCCCTGGGGAGGGGTGGGAGTAGTGGTAGGCATCTGGCACCCCCTGGGGAGGGGTGGGAGTAGTGGTAGGCATCTGGCACCCCCTGGGTAGGGGTGGTAGTAGTGGTAGGCATCTGGCACCCCCTGGGGAGGGGTGGTAGTAGTGGTAGGCATGTGGCACCCCCTGGGGAGGGGTGGGAGTAGTGGTAGGCATCTGGCACCCCCTGGGGAGGGGTGGTAGTAGTGGTAGGCATCTGGCACCCCCTGGGGAGGAGTGGGAGTAGTAGTAGGCATCTGGCACACCCTGGGGAGGGGTGGTAGTAGTGGTAGGCATCTGGCACACCCTGGGAAGAGGTGGTAGTGGTGGTAGGCATCTGGCACACCCTGGGTGGAGGTGGGAGTAGTGACAGGCATCTGGCACCCCCTGAGTAGGGGTGGTAGTGGTGGTGGGCATCCAGGCCCCTATGTGTATATGTGGTATTGGTGATGGCCATCCCGCACCTATGGTGCTGCTGTTGCTGGTGTAAGTAATTTCTGCATCCCTCTGTGTGTGTGTGATATGTCGGGTACGTGTAGTTTGTTTTTCTGCTTGGTGTCTAACTTACCTTCTGCGCCGTACGCGTCCGTGCCTGTTCCGGTAGTAGATGTAGAGTATTGGTAGGATCGGCACGATGGGATTCATGGTTGTTTAGTCTCGTTCGTCTATCTCTTTGCTTTGCCTCGTCCTCGTCGCTGGCGTGTTCGTCTCGTAGCCGTGGATCGTGTTGTGGCGCGAATCGGAGCTTATGTGCGCCTCTCCCGGATGCTTTGACGTGCCGTGCGTAGCGACGGGTTCGGCGCGTACGGAAAGCGCATCGTACTTGTCCGGCCAGACGGGGCTGCATTTTGGCTTCCGTGCGACTCGATTCTGCGTTTGCGGATCCAGCTCGGTCGGTGAACAGGACCTGGATTGGGTGAGTACGACTGGGTCGGAATCTATGCAGTTGTGCGCATCGTACTTGCTCGTTTGGAAGAATGTATGAATCGGTCGGGAAACAGGCATTCGCCTGGCTTTTTTCCCGGCCGAATAGTGTTGGGTGCGCCTCCGACCGAGATCGGAATCGGCCCCTAAGTGTTACAAACCAAGTTAGTGTACCTAGGTTTCTCAACTTGCATTTCAGTTCACCATCGCGACAATACCAATATTCATTGGTACCACGTTGACACGCCTTTAAATTTAATGAGTGACATTCAAATCTTCATCCCTTTGTTCAATTTTCTCCATCAGTTGTCTTGCAGAAAGATTTTGTATAGGAATTCCTGTTTTTAATATAAAGTTCACTGCATATGAAAGTACCGACAAATCACTCTCAAAGATAAGATGGAATACTTTGCTGAAACTTGGATCTTCACAGTATAATCTTAATGACAGATATTCAGATGCTGGAATCCGTACAGGCTGATCATCAAATCGTCCACATCTCTATTAGGGAACAGCTGTGGAAAACAATGAGCTTCTAAACTTTTTTCCCATATACTCAATTGAGCTCCTTATGCTTCTTTCCTATGAAATAATTCAATAGTGTTTCCTATGATTTCTTTTGAATGGAAAAGATGTATGGTATAATGTTCATAAATCGCTTTACTTCTGGATTGATCCACTCCTTCAATTTGCCCAGTTGACATTACTGTTTCATTATGAAGGCGTCTTGCTTCATCATCAACATTTACATTTTTATATTATATATTATTCTGTACCAGGTATAATGTTGCATTTAGAAGTTTAGTAATATCTACAAACTCTTGTCAGATTGTTTTACTCTCTGTTGGTATACCATTTAATACAATAACTATTGGCTCATTTTCCTCTCTGTCTACAACAACAGTTTTTATATTTTTCTTAAAATCTAAAGGTAAGTATACAACTCTTCCTTTGAGACCTTTTTGTAAATCTGTGGTTGGCAGCTTACCTGTCTTAGGCTCCATACGAACCATGGCCTGGAATGGGTGTACAGATTGGAAAAGAATAGACTCATATACATTTAAATCTACGAGTTCCTGACGAATAAGTACCTACTCTAAGTTGTTATGTACTGCCCTAGCTGGCAATTTTTTGTCTTCTAATTTGTGTTAACAGTACTTACATATAACTTTATCAGTGGACAAGTCAAATCGTTCTTCTTTAAATAAATAAACAGCAAATTGTTTCCACTTAATATTGTTTTCTTTATCACTTTTTTAAATATTAATCAACATTCCTAGTTTGACTTTTATAGTGAGAATGTGGACAACAAATACAAACATAGTTTGGTTTTTCAGAGGAAACAGTGTTAAACTTTGTCATTTCTTCTCCAAAATCATCTATTCTAATCTCTCTCTCCTTTTCTACTACGCCTGCAGATATCAAGTCCCCACTTTCCCTACACTCCTCTTCAGAACCAAAAAAAAGAAACTGTACATCATCACAAACTTTCTGTACATCTGCTACAAAACCATGCAGAAGAGCTGTATTAATTTCACTTCAACATAATGCAAGAGTTTTTACATACTACAGTCTCCTTACTAACTTCTACATTTCAGAGTAGTGGACAGCTAACAGTCTTAAATGATTAAAAGTGCTTTGGCACACTTTCCTTGAAGGACAAGCCAGAGAATGTCCCTGTAACTTGGTCTATTATCTTATTTTACCTGGATCTAGTCCTTGCAACATGCTAATTTTCTGTTTAACACGTTTTGTTACCATATTTGCATAAAACATTTCATAATATATCAATAGACTCCTGATGAATACTGCAAATGCTCCTTATGTACAGGAGCCTGTGTAAGCCTTTCTTGAACTTCCTCAGCTATTTCTTCTTCTACATTCCTAGGAATCATTTTCTCCTCTGGAATGTGAGAACCATCTTTCACCTAATAACATCGACTACTAGTATCAACTACATGTACTAATGTGTTCTCTTGAAAATAGCTTTCTTCATTAAAGAAAGACTTCCTGCTGGAAGTGTGTTTCCATTCACCAGTAAAAGTTTAACAAAAGTTAGTTCTATTGACCAGTCCTTTTCTCTTCCTTTTTTCCTTCATAAACACCACTGTTTTATCCAGTGTTCTCAATCTGTTCAATATTAAGATTTTTGTTTCAACTCAAAAGCTTTCTATACTACACTTTCAATCTGTTGCTTTTACTTATAAGCTGCTGATCTTGTCTGTTTTAAATTCTTTAATACATTTTGAATTACTCTACTACTAAACATTCTTCTTCTTATATCTTTATACTGTTTCTGTCTTCTTGTCAGAAGAGGTTTTTTTTACAATTTGAAGTTCTTTCAATATGAGTAATCCTTTTTTGTTTCTGACTTGTTGTTAAAGTTTTCTTTTTCATTTGAACATTTTCCACAGTTTTCAATCTTCGTAATACTGTTTTAAGAAACTGTTTAGTTCTCTTACCAGAAGATTGTTTTTCCTCTATAATATTGTATGCTTCATCCAATTTCTTATTTTCACTTTTTTTAGGTAGCACAGTTTTTTTTGTGCTCTTCTCTTTTCACGTTTTCTTGCCATCTTTAAGTCTTTTGTGTTAAGTAAAGTAAATATCTACAAAAGAAAGAACAGTTTTAATAGTATGTTACAGAAATGAATACTTTTAAATTATTCAGCTAACATTATTCATAAAATCACTAACCAGTTGTTTAAGTTAGACTGCCATTGTCTCTAATAACAATAGATATGGAGGATTTCTAATTATGCATGTTAGAAAAGCTGTCAATGATTAAAAGTCTGCCTGAAAAGTTGTATATGTTGGTTTGCCTTTTCATTTTGTGCATGTATCACTTTCTACTTATTCTACAGCATAACCAGGTATGAACCTGTGTGTTTAAATGCGTCCATGAGTCCTGTCTAGCAAACAGATCTGTCCTTCTGGCACTGAAAGGTGAAATTGCTCCGATCATATTTTCCCTGGTGTATGATAGACCCGATGGTTACGGTCATCAACTGTACCACACAAGTCAGACTACATGTACAAGTAAAGACATAAGTGAGACAAATATTGAAACTTGACAGAATATGCTTTCAGTTTTGAACAAAACATCACTATCTACGGCCTACTTGCAGTGTACCTTTGCGTAAAGTTATATTCACTAGGATTGAAGTTAATACACTTGCCAACATGTTTTAAATCTCACATTTATCTACCAGTTTCATTACAGAAACGGAGCTCACAGTGCCATGCCTGACTCAAAACGAAAGGTTGTCTCCTCTCACGCCACTCTTATTATTGTCAGCATCTTTCAAGAGACCTCAATGAGTGTGTCAGTGCCTTATAGGTTTAAGATAACACATGTCAAATCGGCTATAGGTAGTAGTCCAACTCTGTTTCACACTACATGCTCTGTAAAAGTGTGTAGAAGAAGCTGCATTGATCACTATCTACCTATTATACAGGGCATCCAGGGATGAAGTTGTGTGTTCAAATACTTCTATAAAACCTACCTAGCAAACAGAGCTGTACTTCTGGGACTGAAAGGTAAAGTAGCCCTGTCAATATTTATCTAGGGGTATGATTGACTGTATAGTTTTTAAGTTAGTGTCATCAGCCACATCACACGTGTCAAACTACACGTAAAAGTACAAACATACCTCAGACATGGCAGCAGTTAGAGATCCAAACTTTACAGAATATGTTTTCAGTTTCAAGCAGCCACATCGCTATCTATGGCCTATCTCCAGTGTACCTTTGTGGAGATATATATATATAGACTAGGATAGAGATTAATACATTTGGCAACAACTTTAAACCTCACATTTCTCTACCAGTTTTATTAGGGAGATGGAGCTCACAGTGCCAGCCTGACCCAAAATTAAAGGCTGTCTCCTCTCATGGCATTCTTATTAGTGTCAACATCTTTATAGATACTTCAATGAGTGTGTCAGTGCCTTTTAGGGGTGAGATGACACATGTAAGGTAGCCTATAGGTAGTAGTCTAACTCTGTTTCACACCACACAGTCTGTAAATGTGTGTAGAAGAAGCTGTACGAATCACTTTCTGTTTATTATACAGGGCAGCCGGGGCTAAAGCTGTGTGTTGAAGTGCTTCCGTGAGGCCTGCCTAATAAACAGATCTGTGCTTCTGGAACTGCAAGTTAAAGCAGCTCTGACAGTATTTGTCTAGGGGCATAATAGAATGTATAGTTTTTAAGTTTGAGTCATTAGCTGCACCACATGTGTCAGACTTCATGTAGAAGTACAGACATACCTGAGACATTGTAGCAGTTAGACATTCAAACTTGATAGAATACGCTTTCAGTTTCAGGCAGAGACATCGCTATCTATAGCCTAATTGCAGTGTACCTTTGCGGAGAGTTATATGGACTAGGATAGAGGTTAGTATACTTAACAACATGTTTTAAACCTCAGATTTCACTACCAGTTTCATTAGAGAGGCAGATCTCTCAACGCTAGGCCTTATCCAAAATGAAAGGCCGTCTACTCCCATGCCACTCTTATTAGTGTGAGCATCCTTCTAGAAACCTCTGTGAGTGTGTCAGTGCCTTTTAGGGGTGAGATGACACAAGTAAAGTAGTTTATAGAGGTGCACAGACAAAATATCGAGTTTTTTATTTCTACCTACATTAATATCGAGTTTTAAATATCGTAGGGACAGAATATCGACATCAAGAATATCGGTGACCAGAATATCGACCTGAAGGTAAGAAATATTGTTTTTTTAATATCGAAGTTAGTAATATCGATAGCAAAAATATCGATCTTAATAATATCGATGTTTATGTTAGTGTAATGTATTTAAAAAAAAAAAAAATTAACACATTTTATTAGTTTGCAAAGGTACCAAAGAAGCAAAACCAGCAAGCAGTATATGCGATACATGCATATCATAGAAATTTCGGCACTCTAGAACACCCCCCGAGGTCTGCAGAACATCAGACCAGAACCCCCCCAACCCCGCACCACACACCCAGCCATCGTCAGAAAGTGATATTACATAATCATGCTCCGTGCACATGCGCCACCGATGGCATTAAACAGGTGAGTTGCCTACTACAAGTCTATCCACCAGGTCCCTGGAAACCGGGGGTCCCAAGAGCGACAGGTCTATTCCTCTATACGTGGCCCAGCCCGACCAGATTTTCCAGTGTTTTTGCGGACAACCCCGTGCCTCGAACACGCCACTTCAGCCGACAGACATCTATCCATCGCTTTCTTCCAGTTACCTATACTTGGTGGGGACTCCGCCTTCCAGTGTTGTGCAATGTCCCGCTTGGCAAGTGTGAGACCCAAGAACAGCAGGTGCCTTTTGTATAAGTTCCCCCCAATGTCCTCTGTGCCGTGGAGAAGAATCAGTCACGGATCCGCAGGGATGTCCCACCCAAGAACCCGCCCCAGGCAGGACCTAATGCCAGTCCAGAAATGTTGCAACGCGCCACAACTCCAGACCGTGTGCACAAATGACCCCTCCTCTGTGCCACATCGGAGGCACATGGGCGACTGGATAGCCCCCATCCTGTAGAGGCGTAAGCGTGTGTAATAGGCCCTGTGGAGGTACTTGAATTGAATCAACTGATACAGGGTGGAGACGGTGGAGTACCGAGGGCTGGCCAATGCGTTGGCCCAGTCATCATCGGTCAATGTGGGCACATCCTCCTCCCACGCCATTTGAGTCTTGTGGATAGTGGTAGTGGAGTGCGTAGTGATTGTTTGGTATACCTGCCTAATTTTGTGGGCCCCTAAATCCCCCATAAGCAGGCGGCCCTCGAGCGGGTGAAACTCAGGCAGAGTTGTGAGATCCCTAATGAGGGGAGATACGGCATGACGGAGCTGCAGATATCTATGAAATTGTGTTTTATGGAGCTGGAAGTTGTCTTGTAGCTTCTGAAACGATTTGAGCGTAGACCCCTGCATTATGTCCCCCAACGTGGAAATACCTATGTCATCCCACTAGCAAAACCCCACCAGGGACGAGACCGGCCGGAGATGGGAACCCTGCCAAAGAGGAGTCGCGCCCATCAGCTTACCCCACCAGCCCATCTGGCGAACCACACACCTCCATATTTGAATGACAGTCCAGCAGGCCGGGGGGAGCCCCGACAAAGGCGAGGAGCTGTAAAGGAGGTGGAGCAGCGGGGATTCCGCCATGAAAAGTCTCTCCACCGCATAAGCCGGATCTGCCTCAGAGCAGTACCACCAATCGTTAATCACAAGCAGGTGTGAAGCCCAATAATATGCCCGGACGTCCGCCGCCGCAATACCCCCACATATGTGGATTGCACACATGTCGCGAGTGCCACCCGGATCACACACCCCCCCCCCCAGAGGAACCTGTTCAGAAAAGCGTTGATTTGGCGGAACCAAGACGGGGGGATAGGGAAGGGGTAGTTCTGCAGCCGATATAGCAAACGTGACAGAGACACCATTTTAAAAATGGCAGATCTGCCATATAACGAGAGATGCAGTTGAGACCACACCGTTGTCTCATCTCGTACCACCGAGAGCAGCGGCACAATGTTATGCGACCACACCACTGTCTGGCACCGCGCGATAAACACCCCCAGATATCGAAAGCCCTCATCCGCGACAATCAACTGCGAGGCCCAGGCTAGGGACCGCTGATCACCGGTGATAGGGAACAAAATAGACTTAGAGGGGTTAGCATAGAGCCCCGAGGTCTCCCCAAAGATCTGCAGAATATGGAGCACTCTGGGCCCAGAGACCCAGGGGTCCGACATGAAGAACAGGGCATCGTCGGCATAAAACGCAATTTGGCCGTGTGCTCCAGCGACCAAACTAAACTCCGAAGAACAGAGTCCATGCGAACCCAGGCAGCCAGGGGCTCGATAGCCAATGCGAACAGGAGCGGGGAGAGTGGGCACCCCTGCCTTGTGCCCCTGCGAATGGAAAAGGGGGCGGAACAATGGCCGGCCACTCGAACCGATGCGGTGAGGCCTGTATATAGTAATTGAACATATGCCATGAAGAAGAGGTACTTCCAACTCAAAGAGTCGAACGCCTTGTCAATATCGGCAAGCAAGACAGCCGCGGGGCGCTCCAAACGATAGGCCTCCGCCACGGCATTGTGGGCCCGTCTAATATTGTGTCTTGTGGACCGGTGGGACATGAAGCCGGCCTGATCCGGATGCACCAGGTCTTGTATGCACGAGCGGAGTCGGTCATCCAGAACCTTACCAAGCAGCTTAGGCTCAAAATTTAGAAGAGAACTGGGGTGGTATGAACCAGGCTCCTCCGGTGGCGACCCGGCTTAAGAAAGACAACTATCGCCACTTGCCTCCAGTCCGGGGGCAATACGTGCCTCTCCGAGGCATCGCGGAGTGCATCCAATAAGTGGGGTCCCAGCGTCTCCAGATGGGGCCGTAGAAAGTCACTCGGGAACCCGTTTGGGCCAGGCGCACGTCCCGGCTGTATATTGACTAGAGCTGCCCGCAGCTCGTCCAAGGTGATGGGTTCCTCCAGGACGGCTCATTGCTCGTCCGAAAGGTGACAGGGAGGGATATCCACAAGAAAGACATCAATAAGAGGTTCAGCAATAACCTCCCGTTCCTCATACAACTCAGCGTAGAAATCTGCAAAGGCTTGTACAACCGCCTCCAGGGAGGCGCACATGTCCCCCGCGGGGGACCGCAGAAGAGGGACCTGCGTCGGGCCGCCCTAGCCTGGCAGAGCCTATGCAACATCTGGCTAGACTTGTCGCCCCAGTGGTAAATCCTATGCTGGGTAGCCAGCCAGGCCTCTCTGGCAGCGTCCGTGTGGGTTTGGTGGAGCTGCTGTTGGACATGCAAGAGCTTCCTACGGACAACAGGGTCTGCACCCTCCACCACCAGAGACTGGAGCTCCACTTGTCTGTTTTCCAGGTCGGTCACCTGGGCCAAGCGTTGCTTCTTCTCCCCGGTGCGGTAACTGATGTCAGCCCCACGAATCGTTGGTTTGAACGCCTCCCATAGAGTAACTGAGGACTGGCAGGAGCTAACATTAAAACTGAGATATTCAGCAATTGCCGAGCTCAGCATCTCCCGGTACTCCGTGTCGCGGAGCAGCCAGGGGGACATACGCCATCTATACTGGGCCCTGTTAGACATCAGGTGCAACTTGAGTTGAATCGTTGATTGATCTGAGAGGCCACGGGGCAATATCGAGGTATGTGACACCCTATGCAAGTAACTATGTGGGATAAACAGATAGTCCAGACAGGAAAGAGTGGGATGGACCGCAGATACGTAGGAGAACCCGGCTTCAGAGGGATGAAAGGCCCGCCACGTGTCCGCCCAGCCCAGAGTGTGCGCAAGAACGTTTAATTTAGACGTAGCGGGGGGTATATCGGGTTGACGAGCTCTCCACCTGTCCGAAGGACCCATAATATCATTCCAATCACCCCCCAGCACCATCAGACCCCCTGGGAGATCACCCCATAGCTGTGTCAGTTTATCTATGAACATCTGGCCTAGTGGCGGGGGAGCGTAGATACTGCCTAACGTGATCTGTTCTCTGGCGATAATACCCGTAATCGCGGTAAAGCGACCACCCGGGTCCAACCAGTGTCTCACTACCTGGAGCGGCACTCTACGATGCACTAAAATGGCTATGCCCCATGCCCCTCGGGAGAATCCTGAATGGTATACTGTAGTGAACCCATAATGGGCCAAGCATGGAGCTTTCGTGCCCAGCAGATGCGTCTCCTGGAGCAAGAGGACGTCAGCCGCATAACGCTTCGCCTGCTGAAGCATGGCCCCCCATTTAACTTTATTTAGCAGGCCCCATACATTCCAGGCGAGGACGTTTAGGGTTCCCAGTGTTGAGCTACCCATCTTGTGCTCCATTGCTAGTTGTCAGGACGAAGTGGGTCGGCCAGTGTGTGCCCGACAGAATAATAGAGTGTGTGCGTGGTGCGAAAACAAAAAACAAATCAACCCGCAACCCAGAAACAGTCCCCATCACCCCCTCCCTCCACCCCTCCACCCCCATACTTCCAGGAACATGAAGTATCTGTCGCGGTGGAACCCCCCCCCAGGCCCTCAACCGGATGACCTAAGCGATTCCTCCAATGGATCTCCCCTCCCAACTTCACCCAACATTACCCAAACTAACGGGGAATACCATGGCAGTTCCCTCCAGGGCAAGTAGTAAAGACCCCAGCCCTAAACCCCACAGGTGCTAAGAAGGCCACAATGAGGTGTCTTAGCCCGCCCCAATAGTAAGCAGGAAGCAAAAATTTGGCCCACAAGTCCCAGTCTACCTCAGTCCCTGGTGCCCGCCAGTTCCTGGGCACGCCAGTTGGAACGGAATCTGTTGCATCTCAATGTTCTGCGAGCCCTGGGAGGAGTCCGAGTCCAGCGGGGGCGGCGAGTGTGGCTTAAGGATCCTGCACTCATCTGTCCACACAAAGACCTCCTCCGGAGTATCGAAGAAGAAAGTCTTAGCATTGTAGATCACCTTCATCTGGGCCGGAAACAGCAATGCATAGGAAAGGTTAAGTTCCCGTAGCCGCCTCTTGGCCGCCACAAATGATTGGCGTTGTTGCTGCACCAGCTTAGTGTAATCGGGGAAAACCATGATGGGATGCGACTGAAAAACCATTTTGTCTTTATGTAGCCGGGCGTGGCGGAGAATGGCATCGCGGTCCACATAGTTAAGGAGCCGGGCGATCGTGGGCGTCGGGCGCTCCCCCGGAGGCGGCTGCTTGGTCAAGGCACGGTGAGCCCTCTCCACCACGAAACAAAGGGACATGTCCTCCGGGGGCAGCAACCCCTTGAACCACTCCGAGATGAATGTGTCCACAGAAGAGCCCTAGCAGCCCTCCGGAAAGCCCACCAAGCGTATATTATTGCGGCGGGCCCGCCCCTCTGCGTCTTCAACCCGGGCTGCAGGTCTTGCGTGTGCTTGGTCAGCTTGTCCACTTTTTGCTGGAGCACAGATACAGAGTCTTCCACTGTAGAGACCCTGGTCTCGGCCTCGGTGATACAGTCAACTGCCTTCCGCAAATCTTGGCAGAGAAATGATACTTCCGATCGCACGGCACCAATCTGGGCCTCCAGAGCAGTCCTGGATTGATTGATCGCTTTCAGCAGCATCGCCGTGTCTGAGGACATGCCCTCCGTGGAGTCTCCCCCGGGAGGGTTCGTTGTGGTGTAGCTGTCCATAGTGTGCTGCTTGGGGGCCGATGCCCCCTGCCGATCCTTGCCCATGGTGGTCTGGATCTCCCAGCGGGGCCCCCCACCTGATCTTGCTCTACAGGGGTCGACACCAAAGGCAGCAGTGCCGCGCAGTGCGGACTCCCCACCGGGCTCAACTGCAGGGAATCACCCACCACCTGCTGAGGCCCGGCGACCAGTGTCGTGTGCCCCCGCCGGGCCTCCGCAGCGGCGGCTCCTAGGTGTGCTTGGCCGGACCTGATCCAGTCGGGCATCGAAGGCAGTTCTGGGTGCAGGGAAGGGAACCAGGCACCCGGAACAGAGCCGTCCACTCGCCCACGCGGCGTACCCAGCCCCTGCCGGATCTACCAGTTCCCGGGCAAGCCCACCTCCCATGACGGGTAATCTAAGTTCTGCCCAGCAAGGGCCACAGGTGCAGCGGGCCCCACTACCCCCCCCGAGGATGTTCAACAGATCCCTCTCCTCAGCACAGCAATTACCAGCCGGGGGTGACCATGCAGGATCCAGCGGAGGCGGAGAATGGCCCACCGCACCACAACAGGACAGAAATCCTAGGCCCAGGGCCCAAGCAGGCCCACAGCACCGGCAGGGCGCACCAGGCAGGCCCCGCCGCCTTCGCCGCACCGTTCAGGCCCACAGGTGCTCGCAGCAATGTGGACGGGGGAGGGGCACTCCAGAGGCCTCGCGCACACCACCCCGGTACACCAAACCTCAGTCTGGCCGTGTCCAGCTGCGCCACAGCTTCCGGGTCTAGAATGGCACTGGAGCTCTCCTCCTTCACTGCTACCACCCCTCAGACGGGGGGAGTTGCTCTGGCCGCAGATGCGGCCCGCCGGGTCAGGGATGGCTTTACAAGGACCAGCGGCGACAGCGACCGGCCCACGGCACCACAGCAGGCAGATGAGGCCCAGGACTCGGGCCACAGCAGACTCACAGCCACCGGCGGGAAGACCCAGGCAGGGTCCACTAGTCTGCGGCGCCGCACAGGCCCTCCAGGACCCGCAGCGATAAAGGTGGGGGGAGGGGTGCTTCAATGGCATCGCGCCTCCTTCCCCCGGGTCTCCACACCTCTGGACAATCGGGGTCAGCAGCGCCGGTCTAGGGCGACTCCGGAGCTCTTCAAATCGTTCACCCCACTCCTTCAGACGAGGGGGGTACACAGCTGCGGCGAGCCTGGCCGCGCGGACCGCAGACCCGGAGCAGGCCTCGGGGAGCCGGGAGCTCGCACTCGGTGATTCCAACCCACCGCCGCCACAGTACCCGGCCCCCGCTGCACAGCGGGGGCCTCAGCACGAATATCTCGGGACTCGCGGCCGGGGTCAGGATGATGTAGGATTTAGGCCCTGTTAAGGAAGCGAACTGCGGATCGCTAAGGAAATGCGACCGCCATGTTTGGCTCCCAAGCCACACCCCCCAGTGTTATGTATTTTAGTATGTATTTTATATGTATGTGTTCCACATGTTTTGTTATGTTTTGTATTTTTTTTAAATATATGTATTAATTGTTTAGAAGTTAGTAATTTTTTTTAAAGTAAATTTTGCGTTTTAGTACCGTAGCGGGTTGTGGGTTTATAGTGGAATAGGGTGGGAAGTAATTTAATTATAGTAAATTAATACATAATTTTTTGAAATTATCAATTATTTTTAATTAAATTTTGCATTTTAGTTCTGTAGCGGGTTGTGGGTTTATAGGGGAATAGGGTGGGAATTAATTTAATTGTAATTAAGTAATTATTAATCTTTATTTATTGGTATTGATAATTAATGTATTTTTAATTAATTATTAATTGGTAATTAATTTTTATTAATTGATTAATTCATAATTATATTAATTGT
The DNA here is from genome assembly GCA_963921515.1 of Calotriton arnoldi. NCBI lineage: Eukaryota > Metazoa > Chordata > Amphibia > Caudata > Salamandridae > Calotriton > Calotriton arnoldi. The sequence continues at coordinate 986,821 of CAWUFW010003281.1, read as the reverse complement.
ATACATTTTTTATTGGAGCGGGTTGTGGGTTTATAGGGGAATAGGGTGGGAAGTAAATTAATTATGATAAATTAATTAATACTTTTTATGTTTTGGTATTGATAATTAATTTAATGTTTATTAATTATTAATTGGTAATTAATTTTTATTAATTAATTAATTGATAAATATATTAATTGTGTTAATTTAGTTTAGGAGCGGGTTGTGTGTTTATAGGGGAATAGGGTGGGAAGTAATTTATTATAATTAAGTAATTATTAATATGTATTGGTATTGATAATTAATTTATTGTTAATTAATTATTAATTGGTAATTCATTTTTATTAATTATTATTTATTGGTATTGATAACTAATTTGTTGTTAATTAATTATTAATTGGTAATTAATTTTTATTAATTGATTAATTGATAATTATATTAATTGTGTTAAATTTTATGCGGAGTGGGCTGTGTGTTTATTGGTGAATAGGGTGGGAAGTAATTTAATGTTATTAAAGTAATTATTAATTTTAATTTATTGGTATTTATAATTAATTTATTGTTAATTTATTAATAAATAATTATTTAATTAAAAAAATATTTAATTGATAAGTATGTTATTTTTAACCCCTACGCTATCCAACACTTTCCCTACTGTTGCACTCTCTGGAGTGGGAATAGTACTTTTTACCCCTACGCTATCCAACACTTTCCCTACAGTTGCACTCTTTGGAGTGGGAATTGTAATTTTTACCCCTAACCTATCCAACACTTTCCCTACTGTTGCACTCTCTGGAGTTGGAATAGGAATTTTTACCCCTACTCTTTTCAACACTTTCCCCACTGTTGCACTCACTGGAGTGGGAATAGTAATTTTAAGCTTTTCGCTATCCAACACTTTCCCTACTGTTGCACTCTCTGGAGTGGGAATAGTAATGTTTATCCCTACGCTATCCAACACTTTCCCTACTGTTGCACTCTCTGGAGTGGGAAAAGTAATTTTTACCCCTACGCTATCCAACACTTTCCCTTCTGTTGCACTCTCTGGAGTTGGAATAGTAATTTTTACCACTACGCTATCCAACACTTTCCCTTCTGTTGCACTCTCTGGACTGGGAATAGTCATTTTTACCTCTACGCTATCCAACACTTTCCCTACTGTTGCACTCTCTGGACTGGGAATAGTAATTTTTACCCCTACTCTATCCAACACTTTCCCTACTGTTGCACTTTCTGGAGTTGGAATAGCAATTATAACCCCTACGCTATCCAACACTTTCCCTACTGTTGCACTCTCTGGAGTGGGAATAGTAATTTTTACATCTATGCTATCCAACACTTTCCCTACTGTTGCACTCATTGGAGTGGGAAAAGTAATTTTTACCCCTACACTATCCAACACTTTCCCTACTGTTGCACTCTCTGGAGTGGGAATAGTAATTTTTACCTCTACGCTATCCAACACTTTCCCTACTGTTGCACTCTCTGGAGTGGGAATAGCAATTTTTACCCCTACGCTATCCAATATTTTTCTGTATTGTTCTAGTTAATGTTGTGTATAATTTATTTTAAAAACATTAAAATATTGTAGTTTTTTAATTTGTTATATATATTTTCTATATTTGTATTTATATTATTTTTGTATGTGTATATATGTATTTATAATTTATAAAATGTTTTTAACAATTTATAAGTTATTAAAATAATTATTTATGAATATTATTAAGTAAGTATATATATTATATTTTATATGTATATGTTTAATATATTTTAACATTATATGTAATAATTATTATTTTTAAACATTTTTAAATATTTTTAACTATGTTTATTTTAATTATATGTATTATTTACTTTATTTTACATTATTTTTTAACATTTAAAAAAACTATATTTTTTACAACAATATTTTTGTCATCGATATTTTTTCTCAATATTGTTGTACTTACCATGATGTAGATAGGATGTCGATATTCTTGACTTCGATATTTTTGTTACGATATTTTTGTACCTCGATGATTTTGTAATCGATATTTTGTCAGTGATTCGTTTATAGGTACTACCTCTGTTTTACATTGTATGCTCTGTAAATGTGTGTAGAAGATGCTGCATGGATTACTTTTTATTTATTATACAGGGCAGTCAGGTGTGAAGCTGTGTCTTAAAGTGCTTCCTTGATGACTGCCTAGCTAAGAGATTATGCTTCTGGGACTGAAAGTTGAAGTTGCTCTGACAGGAGTATGACAGACCATATCGTTTGTAAGTTAGGGTCATCAGCTGCACCACACGTTTCAGACTTCACATAGAAATACAGACATATCTGAGACATGGTAGTAGTCAGACATTAAAACTTGACAGAATACGCTTTCAGTTACAAGCACACACATCACTATCTATGGCCTACTTGCAGCCTACCTTTGCAGAGTGTTACATGGCCTAGGATAGAGGTTAATACACTTGGCAACATATTTTAAGCCTCACATTTTTCTACCAGTTTCAGTAGAGAGGCAGAGCTCACAGTGCTAGGCCTGACCCAAAATAAAAGGCTGTCTCCTCTCATCTCACTCTTTTTAGTGTCAGCCTCTTTCTAGAAACCTCAATGAGTGTGTCAGTGCCTTATAGGGGTGAGATGACACAAGTAAAGTACCTATAGCATTTTTTACACTAACAGAAGACAAAATTAATACAATATTATTTTTTCTGGCAAAATATTTCACAACTTTTATTAGCAGTCCATCTTATTGTTAAAAAACTAATTACAATCACTTAAAGACTCCTACGTCATTCATCACACTACTCGCACATTTGTAACTTATCTGTGAAATTCTTCTGTTGTTTCTGCAATTATCACCAATTATTAGATATTTTTCTTTCCCACACAAATGTGATGTACCACTCTCAATAAGAAAGAACCAGTAATGGCACATTTTCCCTCTCATTTTCCAAAGAAATATATGTTAGTAATAAATCAAAATATTCCTTTCTTTTTTTCAAAATGTAAAACCACTCTCTATTCGGTAGTTATATTAACCCTTGACTAGTCTGTTCCAAGGAAGCCTAATTTGGTTGTGTAACTTTCTCGAGTCGCGACTCCGCAGCGGCACCCAGCTTGACCCTCAGTGTAATATCGCAATGTAGTCGTGAACCCTTACTGGGTTCAAAAACCTATTTCCAATAATACTACTATTATTTTTTAACAACGTACCACTTTTAAATATACTACTGGATTTGAAAAATTCACTTTTCTAGCATATAGCTTATATATAATACTCCATTTTATATTTTAAAACTATACTGTTCTTTAAACACTTCCTCCACACTGCTTCACCTTAGTTTCCATAGCAACAGTTTCTGAGACATTCAACTGTACCAGTTAGCCAAAAGTTCACCATGTTTTAAGAGAAGCACACTAGCTTCCACTTCTAGAGCAGCAGGTGTGGTTGACTGCAGCAAAAAACTACCTCATCCAGCACATTGTACCTTTCAATAATTTCTCCACAACCAATCAGAAAAAATCTTATTTTACAAAGCAAGATGCAACCTATTTTTAGGTAGGCAATGTCTATGAACAACCAATGACTTATCTCCTTTTCTTAAACCACAATCTGTCCACCATTTTAGATGCCTTTCATTATATTAACTGTCATATTCAGCTACAAACGTCTTCTGGTTCCTAGCACACCTGCCCTCAAAATGCTTACAGTATGGATTGTCGGTCACAGCTATGTTTTCTGGGTCAAAACGTGTGCTGGAGACAGAGGTATTGACAAAGACTTGGGTTTGCATAATGAGGATGTTAAATGGTTTGCTCTGAGAGGATTAAAGTGGCTCCAACTGCTGCTTATGGTTAAAAGCGTTTTGAATATCCAACCCCTGACCTCATGATTGCGCACTGTGGTGGCAATGACCTAGGCACACTGACTGGTGTAGGATTGAAATCCTAATCAAGGATAACTTTCCACAGCTGATGTCACTTTTCCCTCACACTGTCTTTGTGTACTCTAATATATGCCAAATACAAAAATGAGATTAGTCAAATCAATTCTGTCCACAGATTGACAAAGCCAGGAAGCATGTTAATAAATCTGTTTCTGCTTACTTCAGAGACCATGACATGGGCTCTATCTATAACAACAGTCTGCGTTTTGGCATGGATAAAATTTATAGAAGTGATGGAGTTGACTTCAAAGATGAAGGAAACAGGTTATTTCTCAACAACCTGAAACTGTGCATCCGCACTTACTCATAGCTGCAACAAAGTCATAATAGACACAGAGACTCTTCTCAGAGCCACGCTATAACCCAACACTGGAAAGTATATTTTTTTTTAAACTAAATTGAGGAAAAAAAAATTCGGCTCCGCAAACCCATCATGGATCAGCAAACCAAAAGCATGAACACAATGCACAACAACACATTTTACATGTTTTATTATATTTTTAAATATATACATATTAAAGTGTTTTATAACTATTTTTACATCTGTATACATGTCAATTTAACTATGTACTTAACTCTGAGTAGCTTTATGGTAGTCTTCACAAGTGTCTGAGTGGGAATGTGAGTGGACACATCAGTGTATAAGTAGTTCTGTGACTAAGCAAACCATGATCTAATGGGTTTCTGAGTGGGTGAATCGGTGTTTCACTGACTCTGTCACTAGGTATGTCACTGTCTGGCTAAATCTCCAAGTGGGTGCATCACTATTTGTATAGGTCAGACAGTGAGATGTACATCAATATTTAAGTGGGTTTTCCAAAGAGTGCGTCAGTCTCTGAGTGGGTCTGTAAATGGGTGGAAGAGTCTCTGAGAGAGCTTGACAATGGATGTGTCAGTGTCTGAGAAGGTCTGTGAATACCTGTATCAGTACCTGAGTAGGTCGCTGAGTGGGTATTTGAATCTCTCAGTGTCTGAGCAGATATGTGAGTGACTAATGGGGATGTGTCAGTGGATGTGTGAATGCAAGCATTAGTGTCTCAGTAGGTATTTCACTAACTTCATCAATAACTGAGTGGATCTGTGAAAGGGTGCATCAGTGTCTGTGTGAGTCTATGAGTGGTTGCAATGGTGTCTGATTGAGACTCTAACTTAGTACATCAATACCTGACTTGGTTTGACAGTGGGTGCATCAGAGTCAAAGTGGGTGTGTCAGTGTCTAAGCATCTGTGTGAATGGGTGCGTTTGTATCTGAGTGGCTCTTGGACTAGCTACATCAATAACTCAGTAGGTCTGTGAAAGGATGCGTCAGTGTCTGTATTGATCTCTCAGTGGGAGCATCAGTGTGTGAGTCGGTTTGTCAGTGGGAGTTTTAGTGTGTGAGTGGATTGATGAGTGGGTGCATCACTGTCTGTGTGGGCTAATGGGTGGACGTGTCAGTGACTCAGTAGGTCTCTAAGTGGGTACATTAGTTCCTAAAAGTGGGTGCATCACTATCTGATTAGGTCAGCAAGTAGGTGCGTCAGTGTCTCATTAGCTATGCGAATGGGTGCATAAATCCATGAAATAGTCTGTGGCTACAAGTGTGACTGTTTGTATAAGGGTATGAGGCAATACATTATTGAGCACATTTATAAGTGAATATTATTTATTTATTTATTTTATGTAGATCCGCGACTCTGCCGTAACGTTACACAGGGGGCTGCACTGACCGCCACGATGGAGTCATGACTCCGACCACGTGGGAAAAAAATATTAATATTATTTATGGAGGCGGACCACATGGCCCCCCTTCTCTGGGTGGATTTTGGCCACGGGGACCCCATCCCCTGGGGCCAGCCCTTTTCTATGTTTAAAAAAACCCAAAACAAATGGAAGGAGGCCAAGCGGCCCTCCTCCCAAGCCAATGTTGGCCCTGGGGACTCATCCCCCGGAGCCCGGCCTGTAGTGTGGGTACCCTGGGCACCCACATTTTCCACATTGAGGACCGCAGTGAGACCCTAAAGGCCCCTCACAGTCCCAGTCAGCTCCTCACCTCCTGCGGGAGCCGGCATTGTTTTTACACACAGGGAGCAGCTGACATGTATCTCCCTGTATGTAAAAAGCAAAGTTCTCTGGTTGTAGCAAGTGAGAGCAAAATGCTCTTGCTTGCTGAAAGCGGAGTACTTGTTTGCATGCCATAGCAAACAGCAATGTCCCGGGGTAGGCACCCGAGACATTGCTGGAGCCGGCCTTGGGGGTGGCTGTTCCCAGGGCCATCTAGGGCTCCAGGACTTTATAGCAATGAATTACACCGTTCCTAAAATACCACATAAGGAGGATGAGGGTGACTGGTCAGACTTAGATCAGAGTGTGTTAGCTGGCTAATGTTTGCTCGAATCACCTGTGTTTGAGGACCAACTCTACTTACCTGACTAAGTAGGCCACCATTGAACTTTTATCTCCGAACTGCTTTGCCCCAAAAGAAACAAATGATATACCTCGGGGAACATTATATATTTTGTTTGTTTGTGTCTGACTGACTTATGCAGCCTCACCTTTTTAAGCACATGTATGGCTGAATTGGAGTTAAACCAGTGTGCAGTGAAGAAGCCTCCCCATTTCCGTGATGGATATTGGAGAGACAATGCCTGCCTCTATCCCGTGCCTATCCTTTTTTTCATCCCCTAGCAGGACTGCCCCAGAACATCTGATTCACAAGACGTGTTGCGTGCTTTAAAGAGGATTGACAATTGTGTACTACCAAGCTTGGATTGGAACAAGTAAATATATTGCACCAATGAATGATGCATTATTGAGTAATTGATTGTGAGTGATGATTCATGTGATGGCAGGCAGTGAGGGAGGGCGTTCAACTATAATTTGCAACCTCTTAGTGTAACAACTTGCAATCTTTGTGCCCTGATGGGTGAATATTTTTCCTGAAGGTGATTGGCCCCTCCCCTTTAACACTTAGCGAGATTTGTTTGTTGGGTCCACTACTTTTTTTCTGGTTCACAAATTGATTTTCTAAGACCAGACAAGTTCGTTTAACAGACACAAATCTACGGACAAAAATTACACAATGTTTCTCTTCAGAAGAATGATTGAAGGACTCAGGGTGGGACTACCTCAATACCAGCCAAAATAAGAAAATTATCAACTTCAGGGAAACCAACATGATGATGACTCTAAGTGGCCGATTACGAGTCTGGCAGTCCACGGACCACCAGAGTTGTTGAAGTGCAGCGGCAGCAGTCTCCCGACTGCCCTATTATGATTAGGGTGGTCGGACCACCATTGCCTTACCGCAGCTGCCAGGGAACCGCTTTTCCCTGGCAGTATTGTGTATGGTCAGGAGGCTGCAATATGCTTGGCGGGACCAATGCAGTCATGCCAAGCATATTAAAAGTTTCCTCTCTGTGGGCGGTGTCATGGTGTTTCCTAGTCCATGAACACTGTGGCTGAGAGGAAACAAAGGGGGCCAGATAGGGCCTCCTTGTGCCTCTGTGCCATGGGGTGCATGCACCCCAGTTCCTGCATGGCATGGACTTTTCAGTCCATGCCATGCAGGAACAGTTTTTGTCATTCTCATTGCGGTGCCAATTTTCTGAGGCACCGCTGTGGGAACGCCAAAAACTAGCCCGCCAGACAGAAGGAAACTCCTAATCTGGCATGTGGTTTGATCACTGCTTTGGTGGTGCAGCAGTGGGGCAGACCCGGCGCTGCACCACCAAAGTTGCAATCAGGCCCTAAGAGGCATACTCAGCTCTGTTGATTGGTGAGAGGTGGTTTGGGAAATGCAATGCCACATAGTGTGTGTGCTGGCTCAAATTTGAGTTGCCTCTATTGTGTGATTGTGTAGTTGGTTGGGGGGGCTGTTGATGTAAGTAACTGGAGACACACGTGATGTCACATCATCACATATGCGCGTGCTTGGCAAAATGTTACGATGACAGTTGAGAGATTTATCACCCCGGTACATGCAGTCACTTGTCCGTGAATGGTTGTAATTTGCTCTCACTTCACAGTTAATCAATCGCACTTGAGTCATAAAATGAATGATTGCAGCACATATGCTCTTCCTCTGCTTCTGAGTTTTCTATGCACACTCCTCATGAAGCTTACCTTCTGTCCTTCTCCTTGACTCTACAATATCGTTTCTGTTTTACAATTTACAGTCCTGCACAAAAGGTCAAAAGCTGCCTAACACTTCTGCATACCTTACCGGACTGCTTCAGCCAGGCACCCAAGTTTGGCGGACAATCCGAGAAGAATGCAGATGCACCACCTAATTCAGCAATACAGTATCCTTCTTTCAAAAATCATGTTTTAGAACTGTGTGGGTTCACTTCACTCCTCCATAATTTGCATTTTTCAAACCAAGATGACAGAACATTTAGATATATAATAATAACTTTTTTTCCCCAGACTTTTATATAGCGCAAACATGACCCGAAGGTAACAGAGCTCTTTACATGAGCACCAGTTGCCTTACAGATGGACACACTCATTTTTTGTTAGGCACAGGGCAATTAAGTGATTTGCCCAGAATCACAGGATGTTGAACGTCCCTGCCGTGGTTCAAACCCGGTTCCCCAGCTTCAAGGTTGACCGCCCTAGCCGTTAGGCCACATACTCTTCCTAACTTAACTCGGGTCTCTGGGGCTGAAGGACTGGTTGCAATGCATTTAACTGAACTGTATCATTCTCATTCCTTTATTTCCTTTCACAAGAGATTGATGATGATGAGCTGCTCATCGCCCAGATGAATATTGTGTTTGTGTAGTGTTTATCTTTGTCATACATTTCCCCTGATCTCCTTTCCCATCCATTCATCAAACCCCTAACCCTCTTACCCTGGGCTGTGTGATTTATTGAGGCATGACTTAATTTACACCATAAATAGATCACACACTTGGTGGGGCGGATGTGGTGAAAATGACACTAACTAACTGCTGGGTCTTCTATTACCCGAGCAATAGCCAATGATGGCTCCATTTTACCAAGCCATGCATAAAATGGATCCATACTTTAGATATAGAAGAACATCATTTGTCAACATCATCATTCAGGCCTTGTGTTGTATTGCGTAAACGCATAACCTTATCCACTCCTGAATCTGACTCCACTCCTCCTGACTCAAAGATTTCATGTGTTTTGTTTTAAATACTAGCTCCCCATTACTCAGATGAAGTTACTATTGCTAGTTTTTGTTATATCAGGTCTTCTTTGTTGTGTCATCGTGGTAGTCTGGTCTCAGTATTTCTGTTGGGCCGCGGGCCATGGCTCAGCCTGCAGCGCTACCCGCTTCATCATAATGGGCCGCGGTGCAATCTGTGACGCCCCCGTGGCGCCTCCTTCTTGGGCATGTTGCGGTGCTGAACGGCTGTCCACTGTTTCAGCATCCCGGTTACACTACGAGATGCTTATGTCTAGTGGGGCACGCCACAGCACCACGCGGCGGCTTGGTAATGCTCATTAATTCACAGTAGGAACACCGCAGCTCCAATTTTGGAGCTGCGGCTTTCAGTACTTCTATGGGGGATATTTTCACTCACCTTTTGTTGTTCACTATTCACTGCAGCTTTCAGTATATTTTCCTGGTGACATCTTGTTACTTCTTCTTCCCAAGAGTCCTCAGTCTTGTTTCCCAGAGGGCATTGGGAAGGTTCTTTGTTTAACCCTTTCCAAGATGGCGACCTTTCTTATTCCTTACGTTTCCTTTTCCCTATCCAAGATGGCAACTGCTTATTTCCTGTTACCTCACTTCCTGTTACATCACTTCCTGCCTATGGATATTTAAGGGTCTGAATCCTCCATTGCCTTGCATTGCAACACTCCTTGGACCTGCTGGTGTGTCCTCACTCCTGCTTGTGACCTTTGCTCCTGCTTGTTGTATTTTTGCTTCCTGTTGGTGCACTTTTGTTTCCAGTTGGCGCTTCCTGTTCCAGTTTGGATTCCTTTAAACCTTTGACTCCTATTTCCTTGGACAGACCAGAACCCTCAAGAACAGAAGTCGAGAACCTCTCCAACATGCCAGAACTGGTAAGAACATTACAAGTCGTGACAGATTGCAACGCCCAAAAAACTGTTTTGATCCTGATGCCATGGATCTTCCTCAAACATCACCTCCTGAAGGTTCGTTAGAAGTGACACAGGCCTTAGTGCAGACTGTTCAATAGCAATCCCAAGAATTACAACAGTTACGTGAAGAAAATGTAGCTTTGCGCAAAGTGTTCCCTGCTAAGACATCTGATGTACCCGCAGTCTGTACCACCACTCCTCGTTATTCCGGAGATCTGAATAAGTTGAAAGAATTTCTGGATTACTTAACAGTATTTTTTGCCTTCCGCCCAACCCAATTTGCACTAGACAGAACTAAGGTTGGGTATCGGATTAGCGCCTTGTCTGGTCCTGCGTTGGCATGGGCAACTCCTTTGGTGGCCTCGGAAGATCCTCGGTTGTCAACTTACATGTGCTTTCTTGCTGCCTTTAAACAAATGTTTCAAAGACCTGGCTTGGAGACCTCAGCAGAAGAAGCCCTGTGCGACATTCAACAGGGGAACCAGGATGTCCTGCAAAACAACATGCACTTTAGACAGCTGGCCACAGAGACCACTTGGGTGGAACGAACATTAGTCACTCTTTTTCGCAGAGGTCTACAAGAAGACATTAAAGACGAATTGGTGCATTCTCCTTGCGCATAGATCATGACTGAACTAATGGATTTAGCATTGTCAGTTTAACATCGTCTCAATGAACGTAGATTGGAAAGGCAAAAATCACGTGTTCATCAACATACAGGAACGACACAACCTAGTACTCATAGAACAGAAGCTCCCATACCAGAAACACTACCTTCGACAGGAGAAGAACCAATGCAGATAAGCCTGACCAGAGGGCTACTGTCTGAGGCCGAATGAGAATACAGGAGAAAACAAGGAATGTGCCTATATTGTGGAGCTTCTGGTCATATGATTCACAACTGTCCTACCCGTCCATCGAGGCAGTCGGAAAACACCAGATCCCGTCCTCTGTAAGAAGGGAGAGGACGGGATGGTCTGGAATACCTTCAATCTGCACTTCAAAAGAAACCTCAAATTCTTTTTTTCTCTTACCTATGTTTCTGCGATTTTCTGATAGTACAAAAGAAAGTGTACTGGCATTGTTAGATTGTGGTGCCAGCGGAATGTAGTTAGACGAAAGATGGGCTACAGAGAGACGAATATGCCGTATTCCCAAGGAGACTCCGGAACAAGTACATACAGTGGATGGGACTTTTCTGGTTTCCGGACCAGTCAAAGAAATGATGCCATCATTACAACTGACTTTTGGAAGACACCAAGAGAACTTGTTCTATGACCTGATTGCCTCACCCAATCAGATCATGATTTTAGAAATACCGTGGCTGATCAGACACAATCCTTACATTAATTGGGAAACTAGGGCTATTTTCTTATCGTCACATTTTTGTCAACAATTCTGTTATTCTACTGAGGAATACTGGTCTCCAAAAGAGATGCCTATGGTGAAAAAAGAAGCTCGTAACTCCGTTAACACAGTCCAAGGTGTACCCAGTGACAACCAAATGTATGCGGATGTGTTTCAAAAACCGAAGAACTTGACACTGCCCCCTCACAGGGAGTTTGATTGTGCTATTCCTCTAGAACCAGGAGCGACAGTTCCTTTTGGAAGAATATACTCTCTCACTGAACCTGAGAAGGAAACCCTTAGACAATACCTTGAAAAAAACCTTCAAAGTGGTTTGATTACTCGGTCCTCCTCACCTGCTGGGGCACCCCTCTTCTTCGTGCCAAAGTAGACTAAAGATCTACCGCCATGTATAGACTTCAGGAGTCTGAACAAGATCACTATAAAAGATCACTATCCCTTACCCTTGATTAAGGATATCTTGGAGTCTGTTAGAGGGGCATAAATATTTCCCAAATTAGACCTTAGAGGTGCCTATCATCTCCTTTGAGTCAAAGAAGGAGATGAGTGTAAAACCGCATTCAGAACACCGTTGGGCCATTTCAAATATAGAGTTATGCCCTTTGGACTAACCAATGCTCCTTCCATCTTTCAAAGATTCATGGTTAATGTGTTTTCGGATCTCTTAAACCAGATTGTTGTAATATATTTGGATGACATTCTGGTTTATTAAGCTGCTCCTTAGTTGCATTATGCACACGTTGCTCAAGTCCTGGAAAGACAACGTCAAAACAGTCTTTACTGTAAGCTTGAGAAGTGTAAGTTCGATAAATGTGAAGTGGAATATTTGGGTTACCAGATCAACAAGACAGGGATTGCCATGGATCCACAAAAAGTAACGGCTATTTTAGATTGGCCTTCGCCTTCAACCATCAAAGAAACCCAATGTTTCTTAGGCTTGACAAACTTCTATCGCCAATTCATCGATAATTTTGCTCACCGTACAAGTTATATCTCACAAGCCTTAAAGAAGGAAAATCTCTGACAAGGATTCAAATGGACCGAAGCTGCTGAAAGAGCTTGTCAGTCATTAAAACAAGCATTCACTCTAGCTCCTGTTTTACATCATCTAGATACAACAAGGAAGTTTATTGTAGAAACAGACGCTTCAGACAGAGCAATAGGTGCTGTGCTCCTCCAACAACAAGAAGATGACGGGCTGGAACATCCTGTTTTTTACTTATCAGACGTCTTTCAGATTCCGAGAGAAACTACTCTGTTCTCGAGCGAGAGCTATTAGCCATGAAGTTGGCCTGTCGTGAATGAAGACAGTTCCTAATCTGTACCAAGGAATCGTTCGAAATCAGAACAGATCATAGAAACCTACAATGTCTTCGCAGCCTTCAGTGTTAGAATAGTTTTCTGGCCCTGTGGGCTTACTTTTTTAGCCAATATGATTTTGCCATTAGTTATAAACGAGGGTCTCAGAACAGTCTGGCAGATGCCCAATCCTGTTGTTATCCAGAAGGTCCAACGCTCCCACAACAAAACAGAATCGAGCAACAACGAATCATTGGCAGGTTTCAATCATTCCTAGACAGAGTCCAATCAGAGCATACCTCTCTAAACCAAGAAGAATGAAAGAAGCTGAATGACCAGATTAAGTGACAAGATAGATGCTATGACTATGTTAGAACATTATTCCTACAAACCCAAAAAGTACAACTTGAAGCCTTACAGATGTGTCATGATTCTCCTGTTGCTGGCCATCATGGTTTCAAAAATACTCTAACGTTATTACTTCAATCCTTTTGGTGGTCATCAATAAGAAAAGATACTGAGGTCTATGAATCCTCTTGTCATGTCTGTGCCCAAGCCAAAACACCTCACACTAAACCTGTGGGGTTACTCTAGCCCCTACCTGTTCTACCAGCACCATGGCATAACGTGTCCACTGATTTCACTTCCTCTCTACCTCCTTCTGCAGGTAACCAAGTTATTATGGTGACAGTAGACTCTTTTTCCAAAATGGCACATTTCACTGCTTGTAGGAAACTACCTACTGCAAAAGAACTTGGAAAAATCTTCATACAGGAGATTTACCACCTTCATGGTCTTCCACGGATTATTATATTCGACCAAAGCCCTCAGTATATATCCTGGTTTTGGAAACACTTTTGCAAATCCTTTCATATTGAATTAGCCTTATCCTCAGGGTTTCATCGCCAGACAAATGGTCAAACTGAATGTTTAAATCAGGGGCTAGAACAATACCTTTGTTGCTTTTACAACTCCACCCAAAGTGACTGGTCCTCATATCTACCCTTAGCAGAATACTCCTATAACAACACTGTCCATAGTGCTTCCAAGACTACCCAATTTTTCTGCCTGTATGGTTACCATCCTAGGGCCTTTCCATCAGTTTTACAAGACACCACAGCTCAAGAAGCAGCCTCTTTTATCCAACATCTCCGAGTGGTCAGACAAACAAGTACACACTAATCTTTGGGAAGTCAAAAGGAAAATTAAAGACACCGCTGACGTCCTTCGATGTCAGTCTCCATTATATGAGGTTGATTGTACAGTTTGCCTTTCCTCAAAATTTTTACATCTCCACTTTCCCTTAGTAAATTATAGCCCCTTTAAAATCACTCAATTGGAGAGCCGCAATCAAAGATGGCCTCAAGTTGAGCAGGCTCCGTATACCCTAGGAGCTGACCCCACAATCCGTTCATGAGCCGGACCAGCAAATCTCCCCTATGATAGGAGATAACTTTGGGCATCCCCAGAGACCATCCTCAGAGAGTCCCGTGGCCGCAAATGGGTCCGGCACCTGTCTAATTGAGGGCCGCAGACGAGGCTAGTGAAATCACCGAAGCCGCGGAGGAGGCCGGGTCGAACGACAGAGTCGGAGGGCATCCCACAGATGGTGGCGGTCAGGTGGAGCCGGTGCGGGCTCTCCCCCCCGCTGGTGGAAGAGACATCGGATAGGAGCTTGAGGGGTGGTATCCACAAGCGGTGGTGTGGTACGGTGAGGTACAGTGAAGCTACGTATCCGGGGCCCACCGGACCCCTCTGGTTGGGGGACCGGTGGGCGACACATGCCCTGGGCCTACCTGAGGCAGGGAGAAACATCGGAGTGAGGCCTACACCTGAAAACACTGATAGCCTGGTGGTGCCTGGGCCAGGGACCAATTGAAGGCCGGGCTACATGAGAACTATGGATCCTGCACTGCGGTCGCGAGGAAAGTAAGGTGAGTGGGAGCACCTATCGAAGTTGGGCCCTTTAGAGACATTTAAGGGGGTGGGACTCCTCCCTCCCCCCTAACCACGAGTGGATCGGCAGTCGGTCACCCCCTCCTACACCGCAGCAAAGAGGGACCCTGAGATAGTTGGGAGGGGTAATAAAAAGAAATACAGTCACTGACACATCAGAGAAAGATCATTGGAGCAAAAATAGAGGACAAGGAGGGAAGGGCAAGAAGAAATAATACCCGAGTGGTGGGGGTCCTGGAGGGGGCTGAGGGCCAGAATGTGGATCTATTCCTTGAAGACTTCATAGCGAACATATTGAGACCAAAATGGCTATCCAAATGTTTCTCAATTGAAAGAGCCCACCGGGCCCTGGTGTCTCCGCCCAAACCAGGGGCGCCTCCAAGAACGATAATAGCAAACATCTTCAACTACCAGGATAGAGATGCGATCCTTCAAGCTGCACGGGGCAAAGGGAACTGCACTTTGAAAATACCCAAATCCGCTTCTTCCCGGACTTCACCTTGCAAGTACAGAAGCAACGCCGAAGTTTTGAGGGGGTAAAAAGAGAATTACGGGAGACAGAAATAAAATACATGATGCTTTTCAGTGCTATGCTCCGAATAATAGTGGAAGGGAAAACATGTCACTTCACGTCCCCGGAGGAGGTGTGGGAATGGTTGGAGGGGTGGCATACAGCCACTCAGCGAGGGAGTAAAGGGCAGAGACCCCCCAGAAGGGAACCAAACCAGGACAAGGAGACGACTGCGCAGCCTGAGCAAAGCACCTACAAGAACCAACCTTAACGCAGTCACACTGAGGACGAAGCTCACTAAACTAAAAAAGATGGGTCTGCCTGTATAAGAGGAGACTCCTGATTGGGGTTGCATGACAAAGTACCGGATGGGGGTGCTAAACTCACCCCGTTCATCTTGACTCTCACACCTCTGCAGGGGCCAAGGATGGGCCACTGGACTTGTCCAGGGCATACCAGACAGCCTCTCGGGGGACACAGGTTTGCAAAACCATGACCAGTGTGAAGTAAAGGGGTCATTAAAAGTTTTGCTGACTTCGCGGGCACACAGTGCGGCCGGGTTGCACCTCCCAATTTGTGTATTTAGTATAATCAGTTTAAAGGGTGACAGGCTCTCTTCTGGTCGGGAAGTTGGGGTATGTTTTGACGATTTAGCAGGGAAGCAAGGAGGGGGGTGGTGGACCCATGGTTCGATAGGGATTTTGTTTTGTTATACTGTTTTAATTTCTTGTTGAAGGGCTCACACAGAGTGCACCAGATACAACAATCATCCAAGACATGCCCAATTCACCATAGCAGAAGGCACCCACACCAGGAAGGGAGGACATGAAAGGGGAACACTCTACGATATGGAATCTCACGACAGTCATAAGAAGACACTTAGAATATGGTCCTGGAATGTAAATGGGCTTAACAGTAGAATTAAATGCACCATAGTGTTGCAGTTCATCAAGAGGCATGCTCCAGACGTTGTTTTGATGCAGGATACGCACCTCCAAAGCAATCAATGCATGGCACTAAATCGGTTTGGATATAAACTGCTGGCGCACTCAGGCTACACTACGGGCTCAAGAAGGGTGGGCATTCTTTGCAAAAACTTGCTCCCTCTTAGAAAGGACAAGGTGTGGCAGGACTAATTGGGTAGATTCATAGCACTGAGCCGGCTTTGGGAAGGATGAAGAGTAAATCTCGTCTCAGTGTATGTGCTGCTGGGATTACAGCCCCCCACACTAGATATACTGGGACATGTTCTTCTAGAACTTCCGGAGGGACCACTAATAATGGGTGGAGACATGAACGATATAATCTCGACTGAACTAGATGTGATGGGGGGATCAGCCATTGGTGGAAGGGTGGGCAACCTGGGATATTTCCTGTCATCACTGAGCCTTAGCGATATATGGAGAAGTTACCACCCCACGGTTAAACAATACACGCACTTGTCAGCGGCCCACGGGAGCCTGTCCAGAATCGACTACCTGTTCACACAGGCAGGTGGGCTGGGTGACTTTATTAGCGATCAACACGTGGCACGAGGAGTGTCCGACCATGCCCTTGTGGAGGTAACCCTAGGAGGTCCTAGAAAAAACTACGTTCTGCCTAAGAGGATAGATCCCTGGTACCTCAAAGATAAAAAATTTGCAACAGATATCAAGAAGGGAGTCAAACGCTTTTTCAGTGAGAGCCTGGGTTCGGTAGATTCTGGGGTTACACTGTGGGAAGCGTTTAGAACAGTGCTGAGACTGCAGGCTCAAGATATGATAGGGGCGTCCCGGAAGGAGGTGAGGCTACGGGGCAACACTCTGGAGGCTGAGATAGCTAGACTAGAGTGTAGTGTGGTTGAAGACACAGTGGGAACACAGGAATTACAACATTGATTAAAACTAAAGCAAAAAGAGCTGAGAAGCCTCTTAGAAGATAGCGTGAGAGCACAGGCCTTGGTCACCCAGCACTGTTTGTATGAAGTGGGGGACAAGGCAACCAAGACAAGACAACCATGCCAGGCAAACTCCTGGCATGGTTAGACAAGGGACGAATCAAGAACAGGTGGGTTCCAGAGATCATAGATGCAGAGGGGCGGCACTACCTCATGGGGAAGAGATAGCAGAGGCCTTTGCCAACTACTACGAGAAACTATACTCCTCTGCCAGGGGACGTACAGAGGCAGAAAGTAAAAATTCCTACGAGACATACAGTTGCCACAACTGACAGAGGTGGACAGAGACATGTTAGAAGATGAGCTCACATTAGAAGAAATAAATAGTGCTACTCGGGCATTACAGTCAGCAAAAGTTGCCGGGTCTAGCGGCCTTCTCGTGGAATTGTTTAAATGTACACTAAGCAAAGTTGGAGAACACCTACTGGCTATGTTTACAGAAGCAGGGGAAAAAGGGGTTCTTCCCCGTGACCAAAGGATGGCACTAATAGTGGTCATTCGTAAAGAAGGGAAACCACCAACAAACTGCAGCTCATACTGCCCGATCTCCCTACTTAACTATGAGGTGAAAGTGCTAGCCAAGATCCTCTCAATGCACCTCTGCAGGGTTATCACCTCCCTGATAAACCCAGACCAATCTGGATTTATGCCCCATAGGGGCACAGATTGAACTTGTGTAGGCTTTTTGGGGTCCTTCATTTAACAGGGGGGGAGTCGACGGAACCCGCGGCACTATTATCGCTAGTTGCCAGGATGGCATTCGACAGTGTGGAATGGAACTACCTCCTGGTAGTGCTGAGGTGCCTGGGATTCGGACAGAAGTTCGTCAGCTGGGTGAAGTTGCTCTATTAGCAACCCCTGGCAAGAGTACAAGTCAACAACTCAGTGTCCATTGAATTCCACCTGCAGAAGGGAACGAGGCAGGGATGCCCCCTCTCGCCACTACTATTTGCCCTGGCTCTAGAGCCGCTGGCGGCATGGATCAGACAGGACCCTCTGATATGGGGCATTCCAGGGGGAGAGGAATGGGAGGAACGCATCTCCCTCTATGCAGACAATATTTTATTATACGTACGTAAGCCACAACAGTCTGTAGACAGAATACACCAAATCGTCCATATCTTCGGAGAGTACTCGGGCTACCAGATTAACTGGGACAAATCCCTCCTATTTCCACTGAAGGGTGGCATCCCGAACATGACCTCTAGGTGTAGGGTCCCCATAGAAACTCAGAGTTTTGAATATTTGGGAATCAAGGTGACTAGAGACCCACTAGAATTTCACAGACTAATCCTAACACCACAACTGAATAGGTTCAGAAAAGACGTCAAGCAGTGGCGATCGTTCCCCCATACACTTATGGGCCGAGCAGCCCTATATAACATGATGACACTGCCAGACTATTATATATCCTGCAAATCAATCCCTATGAAATTCCCCATAGCTTCTTTCAGAGAGTGGAGGCTGAGCTACTTTCCCTACTTTGGGAGGGGAAGGCCTCGCGTATAGCGCTCATGAAGTTACAGAAAGGAGTCTACGAGGGTGGAAGGGCCATCCCAGATATCAAAAGTTATTATTGGGCCTCGCAGCTAGTTACAGTCAATGACTGGATGTTTGGGGAGTGCACTAATCCAGCCTGGAGGGTAGTCAGAGCAGCGATGGAAGGGGAGGGGTGCCTCCCGTTACTTTATGAGAGGAGGCGACCGCCTGGGCTCCCTGCCCACACCAACACTGTCACAACCATCTGGAGCTTTGTCAATAGGTACCTAGGTTGGGAGGGAAGGCTGACACAAATGACCCCGGTCTGGAGCAGCGCTGAGCTTCCACAGGTCAAAAAGTTGCAGAATGTATTCAATGGAAATTATTGGATATAGAGAAACTTGGGGACTTGTGGAGAGGCCAAGCCTTCATCAAATTTGAAGAGCTGCAAAAAGAATATGAAATGGGAAAGGACGATTGGTTAAGGCATCTACAGTTAGGACAGGCCCTGAGGAAGCACATCCCAGAAGGGGAAAACCTGGTAGAAGCCTTCCCCCTAGAAGACCAGCTACTCACAGACCCTTTAACCTCCAAGGCAATATCGCTCATGTATAAGAACATAATAAATAACTCACCGGACATGCTACGCACCTTGAAGACCACATGGGAGGGAGACCTGGGGAACCGTGATGACGAGGAATGGGCGAAGGCGTTACAGAGTCCTAGGAAGGCAGCAATATGGGCTAGGTTCCGACAAAAACAACTTAAAATCCTACACCATACATACTGTACCAGAACATTACTGCATCGCATAGGACGTTCTAGGACAAACCACTGTCAGAGGGGATATGGCAAGGAGGGAGCCTACTACCACACACTATGGGACTGTCCTCTCATAAAGGAATATTGGCAAGGGATTGGAAGGGTCATGGCTGAGTTAGTGGGTCAGTCAGTCCCAGTCAAACCTAAATGGTTCCTACTTCAAATTGAGGGAGAAGAGACATGGCCACGGTACACGAAACTCTGGCTATCCTTGGGAGCAGTGGTGGTGAAGCAAAATGTAGCAAGATGCTGGGGGGCAGTTTCCCCACCAAAAATAGCAGATTGGAAATCCGATTTGGATTGGTGCGGCCTGGCCAAAAAAACCATGTACTTGAGCAAGGGTTCAATCAGATACATTTAAGTAGAACAGTATTGAGATACTAAATACAAAACTAACACAGTGGTAGAGAGGCATCCAATAGCTCTTATGTTGTGTTTTCTTATTTACAGTGTTGAGACACTGTATCTACTTGTACACTTGGGGCTAAATTTACAAGAAATTAATGTAGTGTGGAGCTGCAAGCCGTTTGGCTGCGCCATGCTGCATTACAGCGGCAAGTCGTTGAAACTGGGCCCAGACAGTAGCGAGACTCATGCAAGATTCTGACACAGAGGTGCTCCAGGATGACACCGGGAGTTTCATAATTTACTGAATCAACCTTCATGAATTGCTGTGGAGTACTGGTTGCCAATCAGCAGAGCCTTCCCTGAATTCAAATAGACAGATTTTAAAGGACATAACTACAAAGTGAAACTGGTCGTGTAATTTCCTAAGAGGCGTACAACACTAAGGGCCACATGCATCAAAGGAAAAACCGGTCGCAAACGGGCAGATTCTCAGAATCTGCCCCTTTGCGACCGGTATTTTTGCATTTGGGATGCATCATCCCAAATGCAAAAATTGCAAATTAAGTAATCGCAAAATTTGCGATTACTTAAATTGCAATTGCATTTAAGGAATCGCAAATTGCGATTCCTTAAATGCAATGCATTAAACAAAATTATTTAGGGATTTCGCTAATAAGAATTGCAAATTACCATCAATCTAAGGTTGATGGTAATTTTCGATTTCTCTGAAAAATGCACTAAAGTGCATTTTTCAAAGTCACATGTTGCACACACACACATGCCCTTGGGGCATGTGTGTGTGCAACATGTGGGTAAATTGTGAATTCAGGGGTGCAACAGGGTATCCTTTTGGAACCCTTGCACCCTTGAAATTGCATGCGCAATTTGCGAGTACCTCTAGGCCCATAGGAATGAATGGGTAGCAATTCCTTAATTGCGAATCGCAATTTGCGAGTCGCAATTAAGGAATTTTAGGGAATTGCTATTTTTGTAAGAATTCCTACATGCATAGGCATTTGTGATTCCTTATTAGCGAATCCTTAATATTCGCTAATAAGGAATCGCAAATGACATTTTTGATGCATGTGCCCCTTGGTTCTAACGTCCTGAAGATGGTCTAGCTGATATCTACACCATATGGACCGAAACGTCAACAATCACGCCTACTTTCTTTCTGAATTATTTGTCTTAAGGATATGTTTTCTGTTTGACTAGTCACATTTCCCTGTTATTGTTTGAAAGAGGTGTTCACAGTAGTAACAATGAGGTGTCTGTAACATCAAATCATTTGGAATTCCTCAGTTGCTATTTGTTGTTTTATACAGATTTTTGTACTAATTTTTTGTACTCTTTGAAAAATCTTTTCACTATAAATTCACTTTTTTGAAACATGTACACCCGTGTAAGACTATTTGTAGCATATTTACTCTAATTGTAAAGCGTTAATTGAATTTCTAAATAATTGAATGTAAGCTACTAGATAGAGTTTGCCATATTTGTCTGCATATTGAATGCCAAATTGTGTATAAATCAGAAAATCCCTTGTAGGCATACTTACCTGTTAATAGCATTACTTTAAAAGCACTGGAATGCATCATATTTACAACACTATGATGGATACCTATGCTCTCTCCTGTGCTGGGGCAGAACTGGCTGCCATGCACCAATGGAGGCACCTTTGCACCATGGTGCAAAGGGGCCTGTGTAGTGAGGATGATTGTTGTTGTGCAGGAAGGGACACGTTCCTACACACAAACAATCACAAGAGGTTTTTTAAAAAAAAATTATGCACCTTAACCAGGAGACAGAAGCAGTTTAAGGAAATCAATGCCAGGATGTTTTGAAGTAGAGTGGTTATAAATCTACCGAGAAATTTGAAAAAGTATACAAGAATGAGAGATGCACTGTAGCAGAAAGAAGGAGTTGAGAGAGTAGTTGATAAGGCCTTTGCTTTGAAGAGGAAGCTTTTCATTTTGATTTTAAATAGTTTTGTGCATGAGGAGACAAAGCCAGAAGAACAGATTTGTGAATAGAAGTAACGTTTATAGAGTTTTTTGTGGAGAATGGATACATACTTCTAGTACAGAGGCTGTCTTTAATGAAGAAAGCTATCTCCAGGATAACAGATTAGTTCATGCTATTGGTGAAAGAGAATGATGTTATGAAATGAAGAATGGCAATCCTATAGCAAAAGAGGTGATGTTACTTACAGATGTAGAAGAAGGTATTGCAAAAGCGGTACAAGGAAGGCGTAGTCAGGCCCCTGTATACAAAAGGAATTGTAGTAGTGTTTGCAGTATTAGACAACAATCCATTGATATATTAAGGAAATTCCTACGTATATTTCTAAGGCGAAGTTTAAAACACAAAATAAGTACTGTACAAGGTTTGGATACTTGCAAGCTGAGAAAGCATACAATTTTGCAGGGACACTCACTAGTTTGTTTATCAAAGAAAATGTGCCAAAGCACCTTTAATCATTTTAGGATGTTAGCTGTACACCACTCAACAGTGCAAACTTTAGTTAGGAGGCTGTGCTATGTGAAAACTCCTGCTTTATGTTTAGGAGAAATGAATAGTGCACTTTTGCATGGTACTGTGGCAGAGGTAGAAAAAGTTTGTGATTATGTGCAGTTTCGTTTCTTTGGTCCAGAACAGGACTGTAAGGAAATTGATGAGTTGATAACAGGAGGAGTTGCAAAACAGGACACAGATACTACAGTTGATAGTTTTGAAGAAGAGATTACAAAACTTAAGACAGTATTTTCTGAAAAACCAGAGTATGTTTACATATGTTGTTGACGCACTCACTACAAGAATCAAACGCGGAAAAAGAGAATAATGATAGCTGGCAAAGGTTTCCACTGTACTTATTTTTAGAACAAGGATTTGACTTATCCACACAACACGTTATATGTAAGTACTGCTACACTAAATTAGAGGATAATAAAATGCCTGCTAGAGCTGTGCATAAAAAGTTATAACTGGTTCCCATTCCAGAAGCACTTCAAAGTTTAAATATTTATGAGTCCAGTCTTATCCAAACTATACATCCATGTCAGGCTATAGTACGTATGGAGCCAAAGATAGGCAAGTTACCCCCAACAGAGATGCAGAAAGGTCTAAAAGGTGGAGTGGTGTATTCGCCATTAGATGTCAAGAAAAACATTGAAACAGTAGGGGTAGATAGAGATTTAGAGGAAGGACTAGTAATTTTTCTAAATAGTGTGCCTACCAAGAACAAGAAGATATGGCAGGAGTTAGTAGATGTTACCAAAGTTAAAAAAGCAACTATATATCTGGTACAAAATTTTGTTCATTATAGAAATGTGGAAAGCCCGCAAGTTATCACACATATGGAGAATCAGACATTTTTATCAACATGTCAGATTGAGAAGGTGGATCAGTCCAGAACAGAAGAAATTTATGAACATTATAGCATCCACCCTTTGCATTTTAAAGAGGTTATTGGTGATGCCACTGAGTTGTTTCACATGAAGGAAGCAAAAGGAGCTCCATTAAGTGTGAGGGAAACAAGTTTAGAGGCTCAGTGTTTCCTATATCTTTTTCCTACTGGAGAAGGTGGCAGGTATGATGAGAGATCTGTGCAAATACCTGCAGCTGAGTATAGATGTAGTAAACTTTATTCAGAAGACCCTAGTCATTGTATTTCATATATATTTCACCTATTATTTGAGAGTGACTTGTCTGGCCTCTCATATGCCATGAATCATAGTTTAAAAACAAGAGTTAATTTGCATAATATATCAGCAAGAGAACGTTTGGAGAAATTGAAGGAAAACATAAACACCTGGAATACAATTTTATAAACCTAATGGCATGTCAGCGTGGGACTAATGAATATTGGTATTGGTGTCATGGTGAACTGAAGTGCATGTTGTGGAACCTTGGAGCACCTACTTGGTTCCTGATGCTGAGTTGTGCTGAATATGCATGGGTGACCTGCTAGAATTCTTGCAGGAGGCAAATTCAAATATAAAAGACATTCATCTGAAGCCACGGTTAGAATTGTGCTCACTAGACCCTGCAAATGTTTGCAAATATTTTAATCACAGATTTCAAGCAATGATGTCTTTCATCTTGAACAAAACAAACCTCCTCTTGGTGAAGTGAATGATTTCTTTTGGCGTAAAGAGTACCAAGCCAGAGGTGCTGCCACTATTCACATGCTGTTGTGGGTAAAAGATGCACCAAAGTTTGAAACAGACAGTGATGAGTCAGTGTTGTCTTTTAATGAGCAGTATGTAACTTGCGCCATCCCAAAGGAGAGTAGTGACTAGGGGTGGGCGGAATTTGCATAGTCGCGTCACGCAAAGTTCCGCGAAACGGTAAAAAATCTCCGAGAGCTCCGCAGAATTCCGCGAGCACACGGAAATGCTTGTTCCGCCCGTTCGTGATGCGTTTTTCCTGTTCGGGGACGCAGTTTGCGCGCTCGGGGGGAAATATCTCACGAACTTGCCCATGCGGTCGTCAATTGGCGCGGCCATCTTGTTTCACTTGTCCCGCCCGCTCGAGATGCGTGTTTCCTGTTCGCGAACGCGGATGTCCGATGGTGCGTCCGAATGACGTGTTCGCGATCGCACACTCTCGTGGGATCGCGCGGCCGGCTACCAAAATCTCGTGGCGCACGCGAACAGATAGGAAAACTTGTCGGCAAACGCTGGGATCCCGGTAAGTCGCTCCCGCGCGCGCGAACACGCATTTTGAAAGCGCGAACAAGGAAAAAATTCCGCTACGCCGCGGAATTTTTGGCAATTCCGCGTTCTCCGCGGAACGCGGAAATGCCAAAATTTCGCAAATTCCGTGAGCGGAGCGGAATTTACCGCCCAGGCCTAGTAGTGACAACATATTAAGATAACAAGTTCTATGATTCCAAAATCATAGATGCGGTGAAAATATAGAGCAAAAGGTACATTTTATACAAGATGTCGATTCAGATTCCCACGACCTGTCATCTTGTCGTGTGGTTTTGTGGCCTCCTGGTCTGCCTTGCTACGTTGGCTTCGGCCTGGCTGCCATGATGCTTTTTTGCGCACGTTACTTTGTGCCTTTGTTTTTCCAGCCTCTGCTTCTATTTTAGAACTGTCTGCATTTCTGTCTTTCACCTTTTCTCCTGTTCCCTTTGGGTTACGTCTGCACAACATGTACAAGGTCGAAAAACAACGTCCCTTGTTCTTGCTGATCTGGCCAGTCCCTCGCACTTAGACATAACACTAGGTACAGCTGCACTGGAGAAATTTGTGTGCTTTTAATATTGGAAACTCACTGTTAGAGGCACTTGGAGAAAAACCTTTCCAGAGAGAAGAGCTGTGCTTGTCTGATGATGTAAACCTTGCATCTAGATATTGAGGTATGAGGGTCCGCCTGACAAAGCCCAGAGGTTTTCTGTTTATATAATAAACTAGCTACTAGCACGGGGAGGGTGGTATGGTCATTTATCCCTATATCCACAGCTTTATGAAATGCTTTCCCGTTTGTATTCTATGGAATTGTAACTATGCTGATTATTTTATCCTTATGCATTATGCTGATAGTACTGGCACGTGTACTGTATCTTAGAGCACGATAATTGAAATAAACATTTAAACTATACTGTGTCTCTTATTACGCGCGTTGTGGACAGGTATGAGTGAGTTATGAAAGGGTGTTCTTGCTCCTGCGAGTCCTGAGAGAGAGATACCGTGTTCTGGGTTGTCTAAACATTGGTAGCATTGCTGCTCATGAGACGCTAAAGCTAGTCGGATTGGGATTGTGGGTGCTGAGGTTTATGGTTGGCTCACCACTATACTCCGAGGTCCTATTATCCTGTGCATAGCTCTGTGTATGTGCAGAATCCCTACAACAATCTCACAAGTAACAGTCAATAGCTTTTTGTCTGCAGTCAGACATTCACTTACAAGGAAATCACAGAAAAATACTTACAATCTAAGAAGAACAGATGCCTCCAATTACATTAATGACTACAACCCTGTGAGTCTGAAGATGTGGAATGCAAACATGAATGTACAGTTTGTTGCAGACAACTCAATTGCTGGTGCTCAGTACGTTAAATCTTATATAACATAGTCAGAGAAAACTGAGATGAGGGAGATGTGGGAGGCTATTTCAGCAGAAAAGAGTGTTACGAAGAACTTATACAGTTTTAGTTTGAAAATTCTTTCTCACAGAGAGATAGGCTCCTATGAATGTGTAGATCGGTAAAGCTCAGCTAGTTTGTTTTTTAAATCTGAAGGAGTTCTATGGGTGAGTTTAGTCGCAACAGAGTACTGAAGTCTTTTCCTGAAATTCAATTTCTTGCAGTATTTGAGCCACACAGTAGAGATATTCTCAATAGTAACATGCTGGATACGTACTATCCAAGAAGAAGTCCTCATTTGGAAAGGATCTGTCTCAATTAAATACTTCAACATTATACTTTCAGAAGTAATGTCAGTGAAAACATAGATGAATGTAAATTTGCTGTGGTTGGATTTGAAAGATGTTTGGTGAGACACTACAAAGGAAATGTAATCAACCATCGAAAGCTAAGTTGCCAAACTCCAGAAAAAATTGAATTTTTCTTTTTAGCCTTGTTACACTTGTTTAAACCATGGCAAACTGAAGGTGAGCTACTAGGAGAATTTGACTGTTATGAAGACTCATTCAATGCTGTGAAAGACAGCATTAAGTGCTGTGTGTTTCCAGTATATCTTCAAATGTTGAGAAAAGAGATTGAACAAAAAGAAACAGTTGCTGCTGAGATAGCAAGAAGAAGTTCCCAGAGCAGTCAATGTTTAGCACCTGGAAGTCAGGATCCTCTTGGACAGCCAATCATTTGAATCAAGTGGAGAATGCAATGCAACAATTAAGATGGGAAACTGTAGATCTAGAACTACTACTACAGCAATTGAATGCAGATCTGAAAGAAATTTTTGAAGACGTAAAAGGTAAAGTAGAACATGGATTTCTCCATGAGAAAAAAATGTGTGCATGTTGTACATACAAACCAGTTCTATTGTACATATGTCGTCAAGCTGGAACTGGGAAAAGCTTCTTTATTATACATTGCTGCGGGAGGTGAGACAACACAGGTTCTACACCTCATGACATGGAATGTACGTGGCTTAAATGATGGCAGGAAGATTAGAAGAGTGAGTGCCTACTTAAAAAGACACTCTGTAGCCATCGCAATACTGCAAGAGACACATCTTACCAAAGAGCGCAGTGGGGAAGTGCAACGTAAGTTACAGCGGATTTGCTACTCCGCAGACTACACTTCCCATGCCAGGGGGGTCCTGATTTGGATAGATAAAAAAGCGGGGGTGGAGATGACGGGGTTATTGAAGGACCCACAAGGTAGATTCATGGTAGCCCTTTGCAAACGAGGTGACTTGAAGTTTCTCCTGGTGGGGGTGTATGGCCCAAATTATGACGATCCCCAATTCTATACTACATTGGCGGCCAAATTAGTACAATGGAAGGGTCTTTCACAAGTATGGGGGGAGATTTTAATTGTATATTAGACCCAAGTATGGACAGATCCCAGGGCCCACCAAGGCGTCCAGCAGCTGCGGCAACAACCTTACACAGTATAATGCACGAAGAAGGCCTTATAGATATCTGGAGACATAGATCCCCTGCGGAGAGGGGGTACACCCATTATTCCTCGGTCTATGACACGCAGACCCGTATAGATTTCTGGCTACTCTCTGGGAGGCTGGATTCTAGAGTAGTGAAATGCGTACACTTTCCGCGAACATATTCGGATCACTCCCCAGTCAGGCTTACGTTGCGATATAAGGCACCACAAATTCCTGCATTCATCTGTCAGTTCCCACCTTATTCGCTTTTGGATTCCGTGTTTAAGGAGGGGTTGGCTACAGCAATAAAAAACTTTTTTACTGATAATATAGGGTCAGTACAATCCTTTGCCACAGTGTGGGAAACATTTAACGTTTATGTCAGAGGGGTGGTGATCTCCACACATGCAGGCGTACTGCACTCTATCCGTAGTAGATTAGAAGTACTAGAATGTGAAATAGGCAGGCTAGAAAGGAATTTAAATGGGGAGAACGCAGCCCAATGTAGTGCAGGCCTCAAGCAGAAATTGGTAGAATATCTAGATGAGGCTAACACAGAGGTGAAACATATGGGGGAAGTATGCGATGGCCCATTGCTATGGGGAACGGAAAAGGCCTGGTCCCACTCTAGCAGGAATAATGAGGCCCAAGAGGGAAATGGATGGCATGGTAGGCATAACTGATGAGAATGGGTGCCCGTTATGCACACCAGAGGAACTGACAGCCCAATTTTGAGCTTATTGCCAAAAACTGTACACATCAAATGCCCTTACTAACAGGGAAGCACTAGAGGAATACCTATCATATATAAAAATGCCATGGTTAGTAACTGAACATAGGGAACATCTGATGGCGCCTTTGACAACGGATAAGATACGAGAGGCATTGTGTGGTATGGCAGCTGGTAAGGCACCGGGAGCGGATGGACTAACGGTAGCCTTCTGGAAGGCATTTCAAGACCTACTGATTCCACATTTAAAAACGCTTTACGAGGAGATGGCAGAGTCAGGTATCATGCCACCTTCAATGCGCGAAGCCATTATTGTAGCTCTATTAAAACTGGGTAAGTTACCAAGTAATTGCTCCTGGTACAGGCCCTTATCTCTGCTTAATGTCGATGTCAAACTGTATGCAAAAATTCTGATGAATAGATTGGCCCTACTGCTACCAGGAGTCATTGTGCCGGAACAGTCGGGGTTTGTCCCGAGTCGCAACTTGTCTCACAATTTGAGGACTTTGTTCAGTGCGGCACAAACCTTGAATCCGAAAATAAAGGCAGCCGCGGTATTTCTCGATGCTGAAAAGGCGTTCGACTCTGTGGAATGGAGTTTATTGTTCACGGTGCTCCGCAAGATAGGAGTTGGAGAGATATTCCTTCGATTAGTGGAAGTATTATACACCTCACCCACAGCTAGAGTGCGGATTGGATACGAAGTCTCTCAGTCATTTAACATCACCCGGGGAACACGCCAAGGCTGCCTTCTGTCCCCTCTGCTATACGCGATAGTTGCCGAGCCATTGGCCTGTGTCGTACGAGAGTATCGCGCACACAGTCGACTGAGATACTCCGAATACACACTAAACATTTCGACCTATGCAGACGACACCTTATTACATGTTCATAGTCCAGAAGTCAATTTGTCTCCAATATTACGAGAGGTAGTGCAGTTTGGGGGTCACTCAGGGCTGCGCATAAATTGGGATAAATCCATCATATTCCCACTCACTCCCACTACCACAGAACCGACCATGGAGTTCCCTCTGCGCTGGACCACTGAGGCAGTTCGTTACTTAGGCATTCAATTCCACACAGACACAGCAATAGTGATGCAGGAAAATTATGATAAGGCCACACGACAACTAACGGACAATATAGATAAGTGGGTTAAGCTCCAACTCTCATTGATGGGAAGAATGTCTATCATGAAAATGGTGATTCTGCCATGCTTCCTCTTCTTGTTCCAAAACATTTGACTGCTACTGCCGAAACAACTATTTAAATGCTGGCGTACACAGCTGATACGGCTGGCTTGGGATGGTAAACAGGCACGCATTAGGTGGGATTCACTTACCTTACCTTATGAACTGGGAGCCCCTGATCTAGAGAAGTATTACAGAGCTGCGAATAGCGTATTTGCACACCACTGGATACATGGCCCTCATGACACACCGTGTTTGTGCCTAGAGAGGACTGCAGCGGCACCTTATACTTTACCCCAAAGACTAGTTCTTCCAGCCTCTAGGAGAATGCGAGTCTTTGATTCTAAAGTGGTAACTGCGCAGGCCTGGCAAACACTACTGAATAGGCAAGCAGGCGCCTTTCTCTATGCGCCGAAGATGCCCCTCCAATGGTGCATGTGGTTCCCATTAGGACAAGAAGGGGGAGCAAGGCAGGCATTGCAAACAATAGGCATCAATACGATGAGGGATTTTTAAAAAAATGGTCTACTAGCGAACTGGGAAAAGTTACAACCAGACACAAAGCCAGGGGGCACAGCATTATTTAATTATTTCTGAGCCAGGCACACTTGGTGGGCACTCATCAGAGATGATCTGATAGAACCACAAGTTATGGAGGCACTCGCCACTCTTATTAGGGTGGAGGAACCACTCAAGCTGATCACTAAGTTTTACACCAGTCTGCAAGACACTCACAAATCGGAGGTCCTAAGAGTAAGGTTGGAATGGCACCGTGACTTAGGCACTCCTCTCAGTGATAAAGAATGGCAGTATTGCTGCGCCCACACCCGGTCGGTCTCTCTTAATGGGAGACATAGACGTATCCACCTAAAATACTTACACAGAGCTTAATGCACTCCAGAGCGTCAATTCCGATATGGACTGGCAGACTACTCCCGCTGTCAAAGATGCGGAGAGGAAGATGAGGGGTTCTGGCATTTAGCCTGGCAATGCCCGGGGATATACGCATATTGGAGTAAAGTATTTAAAGAGTTGGGCACCATCATTAGTGCAGATTTAGAGCCAGACCCAAAGATGGAACTACTTGGGTGGGATCTTTCCATAGCGAAAAATGTGCGTCCATTGTTAGCTATCGGACTTCTACTGGCTAAGCGCCGGGTGGTGCTGCACTGGATGAGAGGCCCGCATCCCAACGTTAAAGACTGGCATGCAGACATGCTGTATTGTAATACGCAGACCGATATCTATAGCGAATTGCTCCCCCCCAGAAGCCGGCCCTGAAATTACTGGGGACCGTATCAGACTTACCTTTTTTAACAAAACGGATGATGCAAGAACAGATCAGCAGCTTGCGACTACTGAGGCACTGTCACAAGAGGCAGGAACATAGGCCACTGAAAGACACAAGGGATGGAAGCTGGGCTACACCTGCAATGTCATTGAGCGGGGCTAGGACCGCACGCGCGCCATTGATTAGCGAAGCACCATGATAAAGCCATGTGAGATGATACCCTACCTAACGATGTAATAGTGTTATGGAACTTCCCTGCAAGCCTAATGTATGCTTTTGAACATTATTGGTCTTTTGTACTGTTGTATTCCGTTGTACTGATATGCTTAATTACGACATTACTGTGGCCCTTGTTGTATGTACTTTGTTTTATAATGCAAGCAATAAAAACGCTAATAAAAAAAAAAAAGCTTCCTTATTAAGGTACAGACAAGTTACCTACAGAAGACAGCTTATTCCAATTTGTCGTGTGTAGTCACTGCCCCAACAGTCTTAGCTGCTCATAATGTTAAAGGAGTTACCCTTCATCGATTATTAATGCTGCCTGATTAACATGGCAACAAATTACAATAAAACAAATTACCTGGTGATGCTTGTCATGCAGTGGCAAGAGTATTAAAGAAATTAAAGCTACTAATTATTGATGAAGTCAGCATGGTGTATAACCTAATGCTAGCTTTTATACATTTAGGAATACAACAAAGATTGAAAAACTGACTATGAGATACTTTTTGGAGGAAAACACTTAATAGTCTTTGGAGACCTGCTACAATAAACTCCTGTAAAAGGACAACCTGTATTCAAGAAACTTCTACATAATAAAACAAGGAATTCACTAGGAAGTATTGGAAATGTAAACATTTGGGAAAACTTTCAAGACAAAGAGTTAATCCAAAATATGCACCAAGCATCAAAAGTGCATTATGCAGATATACCAAGGATATAAGAGTGGGAGTCCTCACAAAAGAGGTAAAGACAGTATTACAAACCTGTCTCATCATAAGTGTGTTTCCAAATAATATTTCAGCTGCTGAAGTAATGTATAATTTTGTTAAGGAAGAAAAGTCTATTGTTTGTTTGATGCCAACTCTTGGGGAGTGTAGTAAATTTAATGAACAATTATTGCAACTGGAAAAAGAAGAGATCGTCGAAATTAGAACAAATGATAAAATGGAACATCAAGGAGTTAAAGTGCTACTAACAGAAAAACTGCAATCGAAATTGGATGATTTAGAAAAGTTTGTGTCAAAAACTACAGAATTAGAAAAACAGTTATGTAGCTGTAAAAATTGTCGTGTAATCTTTCGTCATAATTTACATGTTGAAGAAGCAAGCTGTTAGAAATGAAGGACTATTTTTAACTGCAGGAAAGTAATGTACAAAACATTTGAGGACTACATTGTGTTACTACGGATAAAAAGTAAATGGAGGTACTATAATACCAGTGGCCTTAATTTGCATGTGAAAAGTGGATCACTGACATAATATCGACAAACACAATATCGACCTACCAAAATATCGGGACAAAAATATTGATTACACTAATATCGACATCCTATACTTATTTAAAAAACTACCCAAATATTGAGTACAAAATATCGTGAAACATTTACATCGATTTCAACATTATCGAAGTCAAAAATATCGTGATAAATAATATCGAACACATTAAAAAAGCATACAAAGTGACAAAAATATCGATAACAAAAATATAGACAGCAAAATTATCATTAACAAAAATATATTGACATGTTAAAATAATTTATAATAACTCAATACATACCCCCAAAAATATAAAAATAGCAAAAACACACACAACATACATTATAAATCACTTACATATTTTTAAAAAATTCAAAATAATGTCATATAAATTTATAAATACACACATATTATTTACTACTTCAAACATTATATATAAAATAAAATATAATTATTTAACATTTAAAAAATTATAAATAACAATTAATCTACTACTTAAAAAAAAAAAAAAGTTACTGAAACTTAATTAGCGTTTTCCATATATAGTAAACAACTACCAAATTAATTAAACAAGGAGTAACAACCAATGAAATACACATATAATCGAAATTACCCAATAAGATTGAAACAACAATTAATAAAACACTATATAAACACACGCAAAATCAACATTATTTTACCTTGCAACCAAAAAAGCAATAATAAGGAGAAACTCTGCCGGATTGCTGACACAACATTAAACTGCATTATAGAAAACTCTGATTACAGCTCCACAAAGTAAGTAAAATAGCATTTTAAAACTACTGCTACTAAAAATGTTCTTAAAACAATTTTGGACGAACAAAATAATTAATATGTATTTTTTTTAAATATATCTCCTCTACAGATAATTCTGAACAGAGTCAAAGAACTGCAGAACACTTTAAAAAGTCAATTTGCAAATAAGGCAAGTATTACTGTCAGATGAAATTTAAAAAAAAATTGAATGCCAAACAGAGGTACTAGCTCACCACAACTCCCCCCCCCCTAAAAACCCAATTAAACAAATTCATTAATATTACTCTTTTTTTCTACAGGATTTTCAAAAGAAATACAACAAACAAACAGCAAAGAAAAAGCATCAGCATTGAAAAAAGTCTTCAAAATTCAACAATGTAAGTATAAAATTGACAATGTACATGTTTTAGAAAATAAAACAGAACAGGAATACTTTTATTAATTTTTATATACATTTCTCTTAGCTTTTAAAGCATCACCATGACTGAAGGGGCCCAATTTACTACTTCCCAGAAAGGCAAATTGTTATTAACTCTTATATGGGGTATGTGTACATCCAAGAAAAGCAAACAGGGGACAAAGTTAACTGGAAATGTAGCAAATATTATTCTAACAAATGTTATGGAAGGGCTGCTACAAAGGAAACAACTGTATTATATGTTAGAGAGCATAACCATTCCCCTAACGTAGCTGAAATTTAAGTTAGAAATGCTTTAGAAAATATAAAAGAAATTAGCACTGCATCTCAAAAGCCCACAGCAGAAATACTTAAACACATACTCCCCAGAGTCCCATAGCATGCAACTGGCCAAATGCCCTCAATATCCTCACTAAAAAGAACAATAGCTAGAACTAGAAAAGCTACTGCTACCACCACATCTATCCCCAAAACTTTTGCTGAAGTCGAAATACCACTTGAACTCACAGTTACTCATACTGAAGAACAATTTCTTCTTTATGACAATAAATCAGCTGACAAAAGAATAATAATGTTTGGGACTCCCACAAATTTACTAAAATTACAAAACTGTGAGACATGGATGCTGGATGGGACTTTTAAAATATGTCCCAAATCATTTTATCAATTATATACAATACATGGACTTTATCAACATACAAACATCCCCTTCATATATGCTCAATTACAAAACAAGCAAACCACCTCCTATGTTGAACTTTTAACCAAAGTAAAACAAGAAAGCAATAACGACTTTCCCCCAAAAATAATCATTGACTTTGAACAGTCAATTATACAAGCCATACTAAAAAACTACCCTCACACAGCAAATCAAGGTTGCTATTATCACTTTAACCAATGCATTTGGAGGCACCTCCAAAAATCTACACTAAGGGGCCGATTACGATGGCAGACGGAAAAGCCTTCCGTCCGCTGTGCTCGCGGTAAAAAACCACCAGCATGTACCGCGGCATTGCCGCCGGTCAGATTACGATGCAATGCACGGAAAATCCGACCGCAGCGGACGGAATTCACAAAACACCGTCTGCCACAGTCGGAAAAGCTGCAAATCCGACCTCAGCGGATGGGGAAAGCTGTTCAATGGACTGAAAAGGCTGCATCTGCCGACTGAATGACCGCACGGCGAATTACGATGAGCTAGTGAGGCTGGCGGAACGAACATTGGTGTTCCGACCGCTGCGCTCGCGCTCAGGCAAAATGAATGCCGGTTGGAAGAAACTTCACAACAATGCTCAAAGTGTGCCTGTACTCTCCGCTGCCCTCAATCACATCAGGCACGCACCAATGATACACCACAAATGTATTCCTGTGATGAAAGCCATGGTCAGCATGGAAGATACACCTGGTGGTCATCATTCATGAGGACACACCCACATACCACAGTATAAAATCAACCCCTTCCTGGACCAGCATCCTTTGCAAAGCATGCGCAGAGAGACAGAGACAGAGAGAGTCAGGACACCATTTTCACAGACATAACACAGCACACCATCACACCCACCTATCTCCACACAACACCACTTCTCATCCACACACCTGACACACCTCACATATCTTCACCACCTTGCACCCTGCACTTTTTACTCATTTGCACCATGCCCAATCATAAAATGCCCAAATTCTCAGACACAGAGTTGAAAGTGATGGTAGACGAAATAATTAGGGGAATTTGGATGGGAACCTGGTCCAACAGACCCCACTTGTGCGCAAAAATCAGATGTGGGCAAGGATCTACAACAAATTCAATGAAGTAGGGACCACCCTATGCACACTGCGTGACATAGGGTGGACCGACCTCAAGGCCCGGGTCCAGGTTCGGGCCCAGAGGAACCATGAGGCGGCCCAAAGAACTGGGGGCGGCCCTCCCATTCCACCACTAACCTTCACTGATTGGGAGGAGAAGGTGCTTGCCATACTGCATCCAGAGAGTCTCACAGGAATCGAGGGGGGAGTGGAGGCTGGTAAGTACAAACAAAATGATCGCATCCCACTGTAATGTACTGTTGTGCACGACAAGTGAGCCTCAATTACCAGACCAAATCAAAATCATATAGAATGCACGCTTTCAATATGAATGTCTCACAAGCCTAGCATTTCCTTCCTCTGCTTCACCTCACAGGTAGGTAGTCAGCTCATGCACCCTGGCCTCCCTCCCAAACAGCATGGAGCAACCTCCCCACCCCAGAGCCATGTGGTAGCCATCACCGTCGACAGTGCCTCCTAACAGGTAGGTAGCCATCTTACTGGGGAGATGGTTATTGGGACCTGAGAGCAAGACCACAACTCCCACAAGGCCCTCTGTCTTCCCTCCCAAACATCATGGAGCACCCTCCCCACCCCAGAGCCATGTGGTAGCCATCACCGTCGACAGTGCCTCCTAACAGGTAGGTAGCCATCTTACTGGGGAGATGGTTGTTGGGACCTGAGAGCAAGACCACAACTCCCACAAGGCCCTCTGTCTTCCCTCCCAAACATCATGGAGCACCCTCCCCACCCCAGAGCCATGTGGCAGCCATCACCGTCGACAGTGCCTCCCAACAGGTAGGTAGCCATCTTACTGGGGAGGGGGTTGTTGGGACCTGAGAGCAAGACCACAACTAAAAAAAGCTAATAGCACTAGCATACGTACCAATTACTGACGTAGCCGAGCACTACAATTTATTAATTGTAAGTCCCTACTACCAACAAAATGAGCAAAAACTAAATACCCTTCTTGACTACTTTGAAGATACCTGGGTAGGAAGGCTACACAGATCTGGACACAGAAGACAGCCTAAATACTAGGCCTGGGCGGTGAACTTTGCTCCATTCGAGGAGTTTGCGGAGTTTTCTGCACTCCGCACTCCGCGGAGCTCGCGGAGTGCAGAAAACTCCGCTTTGCGATGTGCAGTGGAGTTTTTTCCCCACTCGCGATCACGAACGGTATGTTCGCAATCGCGAACAGTAAGTTCGCGAGCGCGAGCTGCCGCTCGGATAGAATTTCTACCCGAGCGGCAGGAATACCAGCACAAACTGCAGTTCACACTGCACTCCGCCACTCGCGGAACTTCGCAGAGTTTCAAGCCACAACAGGGAGAACTACACCCACTCTACATAAACTATTACAATCTATCCAAAAAGAACAAAGCTACCAACAATTAAGTGCCCGAATCCGATCTCACTCGGGAAAGCCTTCCGACCGACACGGATCGGGAATGGCTTTCGACCGAAACGTACGCGCGCTGTCCGACTGACGTAGTACGATGCAACGCGTGTCAAATACAAACGACTCGCACGGAGCATAATACGGACAACCAACACGTACGGAAATCAATCTGCCAGAGCGAAATGTCCAGAAAAGAGCCCGACATGACCGACTTGTATCCGAACGCTGCAACATACCTTAGCGTGAATGGAACATACTTGGACCACCCCGCTAATACATGAAAAAGCATCCGTTGCGGTCAACGTAACGTTTCCATCATGCTCAACAAAATACACTAGAAACAGAAAAAGTCCAAACAAGCATTGTCAAAGGCAAAAAAAAAAATAAGACACACCCACAACTCCACCTATATAAAGGGCCAAATTCCTTACCATGATCCTTTGCAAATTCAACAGACCTGCCAGCAGATACCACCACTACACTGCACTGATACATACACTCACAACCCACCCACCTCACAACGTGTACACTACTAGCACCTGTCAAATACCACACTCACAAACACACACCTTTACTCATACTCACTCACCCTCACTTTCACACTCACCCACACATCCATCTCCACCACCACCAATCACCATGCCCCCAAAGAAGAATCCAAAGTTCACAGACAGTGAGTTGGAAGTCATGTTAGATTAAATTCTCAGAGTAGAGCCACAGTTATTTGGCACTTTGGTCCAACAGACCCCCCTGTCCCAGAGAACCAAGATGTGGGAGAGGATTGTCAACAAGGTGAACGCTCAAGCACCTTGCCTGCGCACAACGGACGATATCAGGAACAGGTACTATGATGTGCGATGGAGGGTCAAGAAGCTCATTAAAAAAGAGCATGAACTGAGACAAAGGACTGGCGGTGGCCCTCCTGCAACACCTGTGCACTTCACTTCCTGGGAGGAGAAGGTGCGGGCCATCCTTCCACCGGGGGGCGTCCATGGAATATCAGGAGTACCAGAGCCTGGTGAGTACAAACTCAAATAGCCAATATTGATAGCAAATACACAGCCACAGACATCACTGTCAAGGGGACAGTGATACAAATCACTGTCAGCAAAGCCAAAACAACATCAAGCAAATGCGCCTGTGATGTGTATACCAGTTTGACAACAAAAATACCTGCAATCTCAGAGTAATATGTAACTATTTCATGACATGTACCAACTTACTAAAAAACACAGCATGGCTATGTGCTCAAAACAGCAACCACCACTGACAGCCATCTTGCCAGCACTGTTTCACTCACTCACAGGGAAGCTGAGTCACAGGAAGGAAGCTTGGGATGGCTGGGAAGGTGGGTATAGCTAAAAGCACAATGGGAGTCGGAGTCATAGCCAACAGTCCTCCTCCCACATGGCCCAACAATCCCACCTTGAAGCATGCTCATCTCTCTCAAACAAACACCAGGCCCCACTGTCAGACATCTTGAAAGTAAGGTTTGACTCACTGTCATGGAAGCATGGTTCATGGTGACCTATTTGGTCTGGGTGGGAGGAGGAGTGTTATCTCCAACTACATCTACGTCACATACACACCCCTCCCACCAACACAAAACACCATACCTGGGACAATGCTCTCCCTGAGAGTTAAGGAAAATCTACTTCCAAGATGCCTGACACTGGGCTCTGGTGTGGGGAGCACAAGTCCATGATGGGATATGTGATCAAAAATAGATTTTTACTAACAACATACCTGCAATGTAACTGGAAAGCTCACCATTTACAAAAATGTACAAACTTAGCACTAACTCACAGCAAGGCAATGGGATCCAAACATCAGTCACATGCAGCAGCCATCTTGTATGCACACATTCACTCACAGGAAATCTGAGTCACAGGAAGGAAGGTTGGGATGGCTGGGAAGGTGGGTGTAGCTAAAAGCATGATGGGAGTTGTAGTCACAGCTAACAATCCTCCTCCCACATGGCCCATCAAGCCCACCTTGAACTATGCCCATCTCACAGTGAGTGGAAAAGTACTGGCAAGATGGCTGACACTGGGCTCTGGTGTGGGGAGCACAAGGCCCTGTTGGGAGTTGTGCTCAAACAAACACCAGGCCACCACTGACAGCCATCTTGCCATCACTGTTTCACTCACTCACAGGGAAGCTGAGTCACAGGAAGGAAAGTTGGGTTTGCTGGGAAGGTGGGTGTAGCTAAAAGCATGATGGTAGTTGTAGTTACAGCTAACAGTCCTCCTCCCACATGGCCCATCAAGCCCACCTTAAACTATGCCCATCTCACAGGGAGTGGAAAAGTACTGGCAAGATGGCTGACACTGGGCTCTGGTGTAGGGAGCACAAGGCCCTGTTGGGAGTTGTGCTCAAACAAACACCAGGCCACCACTGTCAGCCATCTTGCCATCACTGTTTCACTCACTCACAGGGAAGCTGAGTCACAGGAAGGAAAGTTGGGTTTGCTGGGAAGGTGGGTGTAGCTAAAAGCATGATGGGAGTTGTAGTCACAGCTAACAATCCTCCTCCCACATGGCCCATCAAGCCCACCTTGAACTATGCCCATCTCACAGGGAGTGGAAAAGTACTGGCAAGATGGCTGACACTGGGCTCTAGTGTGGGGAGCACACAGCCCTGTTGGGAGTTGTGCTCAAACAAACACCAGGCCCCACTGTCAGACATCTTGGGCCTAATTCACAGAACTAACACGTCAAAAACGTAAAGTTAGTACTTTTTGGTATTCACAGAATGAACTTACTCATTTCGGTATTCACAGAAGTTAGTAGTCCTAACTTTAGGACTCCTAAATGCCTTCTTTGAATACCGAAAGTCTTAAAGTTAGGATTTTCTCAGTTTAGGAGTAGTAAAGTTAGGACTCCTAACTTTAGGACTCCTAAATGCCTTCTGTGAATAACGAAAGTCCAGAAGGCATTTAGGAGTCCTAAAGTTAGGAGTCCTAACTTTACTACTCCTAAACTGAGAAAAATCCTAACTTTAAGACTTTCGGTATTCACAGAAGGCATTTAGGAGTCCTAAAGTTAGGACTACTAACTTCTGTGAATACCGAAATGAGTAAGTTCATTCTGTGAATACCAAAATGAGTAAGTGTATTCTGTGAATACCAAAGAGTACTAACTTTACGTTTTTGACGTAAGTTAGTTCTGTGAATCAGGCCCCTTGAACGTAAAGTTGGACTCACTGTCATGGAAGGATGGTTCATGGTGGCCTATTTGGTGTGGGTGGGAGAAGGAGTATCTACAATGACTTCAACTACCATCATGCCCTGCCATACACACACCTTCTCAGCCAGAACAAATAGCACTCTTGTGACTAGGTAGTCCATGACAGTGAAAGGAAATGTACCTGCAAGATGGCTAACACATGTGGCCTGATTCACAGAACTAACTTACGTCAAAATCCTAAACTTACAACAATTTTGGTATTCACAGAATGAACTTACAACAATTTTGGTATTCACAGAATTAACTTACTCATTTTGGTATTCACAGAAGGCACTTACTCATCAATGAGTAAGTGCCTTCTGTGAATACCAAAATGTGTAAGTTACACAAAATGTGTAAGTTACACAAAATGAGTAAGTTACACAAAATGTGTAAGTGTCTTCTGTGAATACCAAAATGAGTAAGTTTATTCTGTGAATACCAAAATTAGTAAGTTTATTCTGTGAATACCAAAATGAGTAAGTTCATTCTGTGAATACCAAAATGGTAGTAAGTTTAGGATTTTGTCGTAAGTTAGTTCTGTGAATCGGGCCCATGGGCCGTATGTATGAATTGGCCACAAGTCACACCTAGGCCCTGGGCCTCTCACACCAGTCCCCACTCTCAGCCATCTTCACTGTACATTTCCACTCACTGTCTGGGGATGCATTGTCCCAGGTGTGCTCCCTGGGCTGACTGGGAAGGTGTGTGGAGTACAGGACATGGTGTGAGTTGCAGTCATAGCACACATCACTACCCACACACAAAGCAACATGTCCATCAGTGACAAGGGATATCTGACAGTGAATGGAAGGGCCACAGCAAGATGTTTGACACTGTTGCATGGTGTCATGTGCACAAAGCACTGTTAGGAGTTGCATTCAACTCCTACATCATGCAGCGTTGTCAGCATCCTTGCCACTACACTCCCCTCACTGTCATTGATACTTTGTCCACGAGGAGTTAGCTGAACTGGGTGGGAGGAGGGGTACAACTTCCAGCAGCATAACACAAGCACACAAACCTCTGTACCTCACAGCTCTGAGCCTGAAAAAGCAGGAAAGCAGCATTGGTTAACTCATCTGTCCATGGAGGACAAGGACAATATACATGATGTGATCAGGCACAAAGCAAAGCCGTAACACTATTTGCTACTGACAGCTATTCACATGTGTGCAATGAGATGAGAACTAGGAACACATTCATCAAAATACCATAGACCAAACGCCACATACATTCCGGACTGTGATTGTGCAGGTAGCCACACCAATTTGACTGCAAACGACAGGCACAAACGCCAGCACACATGCACAAATCTTGAAACATATCGTAAGAGGAAGAGTACGTATATCTTTGGAAAAGCACAGATGTGGGAAATACCAACACACCTGTGTCATGCACAGGGTGTCACTTGCCAGTCAATG
Source organism: Calotriton arnoldi (assembly GCA_963921515.1). Taxonomy (NCBI): domain Eukaryota; kingdom Metazoa; phylum Chordata; class Amphibia; order Caudata; family Salamandridae; genus Calotriton; species Calotriton arnoldi. The sequence continues at coordinate 945,797 of CAWUFW010003281.1, read as the reverse complement.
CCTATGTACAGTCAAATGAACAAAACATGACCATTTATGCACATAGCTGGACATGCTCAGCAAAACACTTCTTGTTAAAATCACAATGTTTGCTGAAAAAATAGGCCTGGGTCTGTGACGATGGATAACTATTTAATGTACCTACACTCATCATACTGTACTATAGCAAATGTAATGTGTATGATACGATGACCTGTGCAAAACACCACAAACATTGTGTCTCTCATCTACCCACAGGCCCTGCTGGGGACACTGCAGGAACAGAACAGGAATCCCAGTCCCAGACTCTGGTTGACCCTGAGCTCTCCGGTGTGGATGTCTCTCAGCCCTCAACGTATGATGATGAACGACCTGGCCCTTCTGGTGTGGGTCAGCATGCAGCACCAGCAGCTCAAACACCAGCACCCCCTGTGACCACACCCGCAACATCTGTCAGCCCCCAGATGACCTCTACCAACACGGACACACCAAGGTAACAAAACAACAAGAGCACAGCAACACAGGGCACTCTGGAGTTGGCGGACAACAACACCAGTGTCAACGATGAAGGAGGCTCAGTGTTGTCTGTGCCTGCAACAACAGATCCTGCTCGTGTGGGTAGGGGTGGTGGGAGGGGCCATGGGGAAAGGTCCCGTGAGGCAGCTGGTGCTGATGATCAAGCTGACCCACAGTTGGCATGCATTCTATATGCATATCGAGAATGCACCGGAGTCTTTGGCCAGGTAGTTGGGATCCTCAAGGACATGGAACAGCAGCAGGCTGCCCATTATGCCAAAATGGACTCACACATGTCCAGAATGGACTCACACATGTCCAGAATGGAGCCCAAAATGGGTAAAATTGATGACCTGACTGCGGTGCACAGGTACATACTTACCTGCCTCCGCCAGATTGCTGACAACATGACCCCACCTCCCTGTGTGCCCACTACATCTGTTGCTACTACATCTGCAACTGCCACAGGGAGGGATGAGAACTCTGGCGGAGAGTCCCCTGAACCGCGGCAGCCTGCACCTGAGGGTCCCCCAGAATAACGTAAGAGGGGTCATCCGAAGAAGGACAAATGAGAGACAGATGGCTATGCATCCCCTCAGGAAATGACAACCTGCTCCTGATATTCTCCATTGTGTGCAAAGCGTTCACTTTGTTGACTGTCACTGAACTCCCCCACATGGGATGGAGGTTCTAAGTTGGATTAATGACTCAAATGACTGTGAACTTGGCTCCTAAAATTGTATCTACTACCACCAACTCCTCTGTGAACTTTGGATTTCAAAAATTGGTACAGCACTATCACTTTCGTGTAAAATTTCACACATGCACTGCAATAAATCTTTAATCATACAATACTTGCTTCTGTCGTGAAATAAACACTGTTTGTAATATAGAGATGATGTCCTCAAAAATAATGCTTTGGCTGAAAAACAAGTACAGCAATTTACCTTCTGTCTTGTGAGTAAATGTAACATGACACATATAAGAGATAAACACAACAAGGTCAACACAACACAAATAGTACATGGCATACATCCTCATTGCCTCGACTGTTGTAAACTGAAACCACATTTCAATGCACAAACACTAATCATTGTTAGACAAACTTAACATCAGGGCACATATACAGTATGTAAATGAATGTTGGATGTGTGTATACAGACGAGGCACACCTCAATGTGGAGCACAGGTTTATTACACAGGCACAACATGTTGCCTCCACAACAAATTAAATCAAATCACACTGACAATAAGCACAAATAAACAAGACGTTTGATAAATTTCAGAATTGAGTGTGTGGCACAGATTCCTGATCCCGAGAAAAGTTGCACTCTGTAACTGCATTGTGTGTCTGGGAGGTCACATGTCTCCATACAACAGCCAAAGGACACTGTGAAGGAGAGACATAGAACAGTCTTGAAATACCAAGGGGCAGATTTACAAGCCCCGTACGCCACTTTTGCACCGCCGTTGCGTCACTTCTGTGACGCAACGGCGGCGTAAAGCCAGCACCATGCTGCGGGGTATTTACAATGTGAAGCATCTAGGGAGATGCGTCACATTGTAAAGCCCTGCGCCACATGAAACCTGTGTCAGGTTTCGTGTGGGCGTTCCGGAGCAGGGGGGGACGTTCCGGCGCAGGAACGCCTCGCAAAAGTGGCTGAGTGAAATCTACAAGATTTCACTCAGTCACTTTTCCGACCTCGCTGCGTCAAAACCTTGCACCTGCTTGAAGCAGGCGTAAGGTGTGACGCACCATGTGCAAGATAGACCGGGTTGGCACAGTGATGGAGTTGCGTCGCGCCCGCGACACAACTCCAGCACTGCGCCAATGTTACGACGGCAGATGCGGCACGCATCTGCATTTCCTTGCGCCATGATGCGCCGCATTGTAAATGCGGATCATCTGTGGTGGCGCAAGGATTGTGATGCGTGTCGCAAGTTTCCTGGCGCATCCCTGCTGATTTGCAGGGATGCGCCAGGAATTGTAAATCTGCCCCCAAATTTTCTGCATACATTTCCAGGACACATTTCATACTTAAAATTTTTAAATTGTGAACACTAGCTAGGAGTCATGTCTACACTGTACTGGTGAACATACTAACTCAATGGACACCAAACAACTCCAAGGATCATGTTAAGTAGCATGCACCCACACGTATACAGAGATATTGTACAACAGACACATATCATGCAAATAAAGTGCTTTGTCAACTCATCATTGCATACTTACAATCATGAGAAAAGTTGTTGATGAGTTGTCTCCGAACATCCTCCTCCTCCTCATCATCACTGGCAACATGCCCCAGGCCTGGATCCTCCCCTGTTGGAGGCTGCTGGTCCCCATCATCTTGGATGAGAGGTAGCTCATTCCTCACTGCCAGGTTGTGTTGCATGCAACACACGATGATGATCTTACACACCTTCGCTGGTGCATATTGGAGGGCTCCTCCTATATGGTCCAGGCAGCGAAATCTGGTTTTCAGTAGCCCAAATGTTCGCTCAATCACTCGCCTGGTCCGCCCATGTGCCTCATTCAAACGAAACTCAGCAGGGGTGACAGGGTTCCTGAGTGGTGTCAGGAACCACGGCATGTTGGGGTATCCAGTCTCCTAAATTTAAACAGAAAAGACTTCATGTGTCTGAAAACAGGGTACAACCTGACATACAAGCAACATAAACAGACAACATTACCCACCAACAAGCCAGGCACGCTGATTTGGCAGCTGAGACATCATCTGTGGGATCCTACTGTTTCTCATAATGTAGGCGTTGTGTGCTGATCCTGGGAAACCCGCACAGACATGTGAGATTGTCATGTGAGGCAGACATACCACCAGGGCATTTATGGAGTGGTAATGCTTACGATTCTTGTATGTTTGTTCATTGGCTTGTGGTGGGACTATAGCCACATGTGTACCATCAATGGAGCCAATGACATGTGGCATTCTGCCCAAAGCATAAAAGTCACTCTTGATGTTGGCAAACTGTCCTGGTGTTGGGAACTTGATATACAGGTTCAGGAAATGTAACATTGCCTCCAAAAAATCATGAAGCACACAGCTAAACATTGTCTGTGACATCCCACCAGCAGTAGCCACAGTATACTGGAAGGTTCCCGTGGCAAAGAAATGTAGGGCTGCCATCACCTTCACCTTGGGGGTCAGCGCAAATGGATATGGGCGTCCAGGTAGTAAATGTGGGGCCAACTGCTCTGCCAACTCCTCAATGAGTGGTCTGGTGAAGCGGTAACGTCTGATGCTGTCACGTTCTACCATGGTCTGTAGGTCAGGGAAGGGTCTGTGGACAGCTGGTCTCCTGCGGTACATAGGTAACAAATCAAAACATTATTCATACACTTTCCAATTTGGTAAGGAACATGCAAAAACTCATATACTACATCAAAGCAAGACTCAATGAAGTCAGATGTGTAATGTTGAGCCTTGACACAAAGGGCAGCTACCTGACCCTTACAGAACATTTCGTTTCATAATGGTTTGTCCACAATTGCTATGCTGTGCTGTGACTAATCACTGGTGTCTGTCACAGTCCATGTGATCAAACATTACATACTAAACACACACCTAGTAAAGTATAGATAGATGTTTGTAACAACTATCACATGGTGGAAAGGTACACAGACAGGGATCATGTAATGCCACCTAGGTGGAACACTAGATACAGACAGCGTATCACCATGCACACCACTGTCATAGTGTGGACACTGTCCTGATGTAATGTCTGACCTACATGTACTATCACATACATAAAACATTCATGATGTGTAGCACATCTTTTTTGACAAGCATACATGTATGTCAGTGAGACAAAGAAACAACAGCAACTCAAATGCCAAATACAAGTTGATGTCTCAAGTAAATATCATTGACAACATCAACAATGTAGTGTCTGCATTGTACAAGACTCAGATACTGTGGATTCACTCAAAATAACTTCACACAATTCACTTCCTAACACACAGTACACTAAAGCAGTGATTATGTGTGGATGTTACCTGTGTTAACACAATGATCCCCTGGGACTGTGTCCAAGCCTAGGAGGGTGATCTGTGAAGTGGTCACTCACAGTTGTGAGGTTCCTCACAAACAATGTATTTGGTGCACATCAAGGTTGGCTCATCATGGGAGTGTGAGCTATAAAGTACTCTGTCCAATATGACATGTGAATCACTGTACCCCCACATGTAATGCAGCAGAACATAAATATTTGCTATACTGTCTGACATGCTGATTGATTAGTGTAGGGCACCTGAGCCTCATCCAAAACGTGTGGTTCGCATCCTTTGGCTGTTGACTGTAATGGAGAACGACGCGGGTGAGTATTTAGTGCACGCATGTGCCGCATCCGAACCGAGCCGGACGCACACATTGGCTATTGGTCGTCATGGTGACAGACGCGGGTGAGTATTCAAAGGACGCGTTCTCCGCATCCGAACCGAGCCGGAAGCACACATTGGCTATTGGTCGTTATGGTGACAGACGCGGGTGAGTATTCAAAGGACGCGCTCTCTGCATCCGAACCGAGCCGGACGCACACATTGGCTATTGGTCATCATGGTGACAGACGCGGGTGAGTATTCAAAGGACGCGTTCTCCGCATCTGAACCAAGCCGGACGCACACATTGGCTATTGTTCGTCATGGTGACAGATGCGGGTGAGTATTCAAAGGACGCGTTCTCCGCATCCGAACCGAGCTGGACCCACACATTGGCTATTGTTTGTCATGGTGACAGACGTGGGTGAGTATTCAAAGGACGCGCTCTCCGCATCCGAACCGAGCTGGACGCACACATTGACTATTGGTCGTCATGGTGACAGACGCGCGTTTCGCTTCGTGTACGAATCGCGTGCAATCCGAATCAGTTAGCTTACAACAACAATGTATCAAACTCAATAGTGTTATGATGCAGAATATTTGAACGACGCTGGAGGCATGTCAGATGCGTGCAATGTTATAAATTGTCCAAATTCGGATAATGCGAACGAATTGGACCTATCACTTTGGATGCATGGAACAGAATCCACCTCTGCTGCACAGATATAAGTATGTCTGTTCCCAAGGGACTTCACTTGCCTGCACTACATGCTACTTTACTACATTTCTGCCTACCACTGCTGCTGTCTCTGTATCCTCTGGGATCTACAATGGCACGTACTGTGGAGAGGGCACCAGCTTTCACAGAGGAGGAGAACCAGGCCCTGCTGGACAGCCTCCTTCCACAGTACAGCAAGCTGTATGGAAAACCAGGGGAGCAGGTGAGTTTTTATTACACTGCCCTTTTAATTGGCCATGTTTTCAAACAGGCACTACTAGCATTGTGATCCCCAAGGGCAAGCATGCACACATAGTTAATGTAAGTCCTACAGTGTGTAGATTCATGTTCTGGACAGGTACAGTGATGTAGAAGTGTGTTAGGTGGGATTAATTTTTCTGCACTGTTCTCATGTTATTAAGGGAGACTTGCACACAGGACAACTGCCAATGATGATACTTGGCTAACCTTTAGACATTATCTGCCATTCTGACCATAACCTATATGTCCAAGTGTGTGATGAATAAACATGTAGCATGTGGAGTAATGGTGTGTCACCATGTCATCCTTACAGGTTGACGCCCATCAGCTGAATGAAATTTGGCAGACTATCGCCTGGGCTGTAAGATCTGTGGGGGTCTTCAAACTAAGCCTGGGCGTACTTCGCGGAGTTTTGCTACGCGGAACTTCGTGAATTTACAAAAAAACTCTGCGGAGTTCCGCAAGTGGCGGAGTGTAGTGCGAACTGCTGTTCGCGCTGGTCTTTCTGCTGCTCGGGTTGAATTTCTACCCAAGCGGGAGCTCGCACTCGCGCTCGCGAACTTACCATTCGCGAAGCGCGAGCGGGGAAAAAACTCTGCTGCACTATGCAAAGCGGGGTTTTCTTGCACTCCACGAGCTCCGCGGAGTGCGGAGTGCAGAAAACTACGCAAACTCCGAGAACGGAGCGGAGTTCAATGCCCAGGCCTACTTCAAACGCCGTGGCCGCCACTGCCAGAAGAGGTGGCAGGACCTCCGTGGCTGGACACGGAGGATTGCAAGAGTCCAGCTGAAGCTGTTACCTCCTCGCAAAAGGGGTGGACGACGGACCCTGACCCCCCCACATGACCGGAAACTGACGGTAGTCTTCCCTGACCTGGATGGGTAGTTGAAGGCCAGACAGCAGCAAGGAGGGGGTGAGTATGTGCCATGTTGCTGAACTATGTTTGACATGTATGTTGCAGTCCCTCAGCATGGTAACCCTCTCACAGGTCGTCTGTCTGCTGAGACACCACTTCTGTGGCAAAATGTAACTATGCTCCATTATCATCTGATGCCCAGGTGTGTCCCTTTCCGTCTGTGACATGTGTCACTTAGGTCCTGTGTATTTGCTGTAGTCCTAGGTTAATGTGATCAGCACCATATTCAACAGGTGCATTGAGTTGACCATCATGAGTGATGTAATTGTCTGACATGTGTCAGCACATTGACTGAAATATGACCTGTACTCTGTGTGGGACAGACATATATGTTCAAAATGGTGATCTAAGTGCACACAGGTTTGTGGAAAAAATGCTACACACACGTGCAGCAGGTGAGACCAATGTTGACACCTCAGACAAATGAAATGGATAAGTGTTCAAAATGCATAGGCCCCTGCATAGTGCTCTGTGTAATCACATGTATCACATGTACCAAGGACAGGTATGCCAACTCAGGACATCTGAGACACTGTCACATCAGATTTTTGTGTGTCAGGCAACACTATCACCATTGTAAATTTGAAAATCATGGGTCAGTCTCTGTGACAGTGTGTACAGGCAGAACTTTTTAAATACACAGGTGGCAAATATAGAAAATATGGACAGACATCTAATGTATGGAATGTGGCTCAGATACACAGGACAAGACATGTGTGTGTCATCCCTTGACTCTGCATAATGGTGGCTTCAACATATATGTGTATGCTGCATTATTTTCTTCTTGAGAGCTCTGAAAAAGTTAATGTAGACAGATTTGTTAATTCATATACTCCAAGGTCTAAGTAGAACAACGTGAGCTTGTCAAAGTGTCTAAGTTGTGTGTAGCACGTAGGGGACATGTATACTTGACCACTACAGATGTTGCTTTAACAGTGAATACATGATTGTGACACGGTGCTGACTTTAAAGTTGTGATTCACTGGCCCTGTAACAAGAGTCAGTACAGACTGTTTAGCCAGAGAGGCCAGTGGCATAGTATGCCACATGAAAATTTGTGAGGATGCAGTATTTGTACTTGTCTGTTGTCCTGCATTCAGACCATTATTGCATTGACATTCAAGACATAGGTGCCCATCATGATGACTGGGGATGGAAGTATGTTCTGCATGTCAACTTATAAATGTGTCCATCCCATTTGCTGTGTCACTTCCAGACTCCCTTGCATTAGATGAGACATGTTTGTATTGACACATGACCCTCAGGAGCATTACAGATCAGACAACAGCCAAAATAGTGCGTCAGCGGACATGTATTTAGTGGTCTTTGAAATACATCTAACAGATGGTTCCATTGCCTTCATGTGCTTGGGAACCATGGTTTACTGGCAGACTGACAAGTGCCATGTTGACATATGTGTAATGATTTAAAACCTGCCGTGAAAATGATGCATCGGCTTGCTCTGTAATGTGTTGTGATGATACTCATGTGTCAAGACTATGCAGATGACTGATGTGAATCTCTTTCTCATCCTTGTTCACAGCATCATCAACGGCTACTGGAAGAGACAGTTCCACTGACCAAGGGGAAGTGGCTAGCCAGACTGGGTCCAGTGTGAAAGAGGAGGAGGGACGCAGTGGCACTGAGGGTGAGGGGAGCCACACTGAGGGCAGGTCGGAAACATCTACATCTGCCGAGGACCTTACAAGCTCCAGTGATGACTCCCTTGTGGTAGTGGGTGTTCCCAGTTCAGAGGCCACGACATCAGAGTCTGCCCCCACCACCCCCACCATATGCACCCCCACGGCTGCTCCCATTCCAAGTGTCTGTGGACCCTCCCATGTCAGGGAGCATGTCTCCTTCGGGTCAGGCGCCGCACCCCTTGGATCTGTCACCCCTGCTGCCCTGAGTGTGGAGGCCGTGGATTTGCTGAAACAGATCCATGTGGGGCAGACATCCATGCTGAGTGTCCTCCATGCACATACCAGTCTTTTGACACAATTGGTGTCATACATGGAGGGCATCTCTTCAGACATGTCTGCCCTACATCGATCAAATCAGGCCATGGCCTCCTCATTGATGGCAGCATTGTCCCTCCTGCAGCAGTCCCTTACCCCTCCTTCCTCTCCCCCATCCATAGTCCCCACTACCGTACCTGACCTAAGCACACTCACACAGGCACATGCACACACACAAACAGACACAAGCAGCACACAGCCAACCAAAACAAAGTTAAACAAACAAGCACGCACACTCAGGAGACTGACATCACACACACAGGGGAGAGGGCCAAAAAACACAAACACCCATCCACAACCACTCTGCATTCCTCAGCTGCCTCTCCCTCCAAAACCCCTACCTTTGACTCTCCTGGAACCCCCACCTTCCCAGAGAGTCTTCCTCTGTGACCTTGGCCTCTTCCCCACTGATACATCAGACCAGACTCGCAATGGGAAGAGGAAATCCCCCAGCACAGAGAGGAGATCCACCCCTGCACGCACACCCTCCCCTAAGAGTAGGAACACTGAGCCCCCCACCTGTACATCCCCCAGAATGAAGAAATCCAAAACCCCACCACCATCCCATACTTCCACCACAAAATCTACTTCCTCCCGAGCCCAGGCCACCCCTCCCAAAGTTCACACATCACACCCCCTCCCAGTTTCACCCACACACCATTACACCCTCCCCAAGATGATACGGCCCTCCCCCCCTACCACAAGCACTTCCCCTCCCACAACACCACGCCTTCTCTCTGTTCCTGACACTGCAGTGGAGCCCCCACCCCCTCAATCAGACCTGTCCACTGCAGTGGAGCCCCCACCCACTCAATCAGACATGTCCACTGCAGTGGATCCCCCACCCCCTAAATCAGCCCAGTCCACTGCAGTGGATCCCGACACTCCAGTAGACCCCATCCCTCCCACAACCCAAACTGGTACACCCTAGTCCTGTCCCTGCGGTGCCTGGCATGCCCCTAAAGATGCCCCTCCAAGGGGAGATGTGCCCTAGTTGTAGCAGTGCAGGCAAGCGAGGGAGGAATAAGCATATGGATTACCCCATAAAGGACTCTATGAAATGGACTGGCCATTGGCCTTATTGTTCTTCATGTTTTTGAATTTGAAATACAAATGCTGAATAAAGCATTTTTTTTTCTTTTGTAGATTTGCTTTTCGTGTACCAAATTGTGTTAATAAGTCTAATGAGATTGCTGTTGAAATCTTGTTGTGGGAAAATAATGATACAGTGATGTGATGGACTGCAGGTGGTCCATGGTATATGTGTCCTATTACAGTATTTATCAGAGTGATCATTGTCTGCAATTGCAGGTTGTCATGATCCGCAACATTTTGGACAATGAGTGACATGCTTTTAACAACCTACCATCTTTGACTTACACTTTTGCACATAGGTCGTGCTGACATTTGTACACATTGTATAATTTTTTCAAGGTGCAACCGTCTACGATGGACATGCAGAATAGCTCATTGATGATGAACAAGTCATCTGTCTCATCAGTACAACTTGGTAAACATGAAGTTTGACTACGTGCAGATGACTTTGGACACACTCATGAACACAGGCTGATGGAAACAAAGTATTCTGTGTGTTGTAATTGTTGGATCCATGTCCGAGTCTCATTCAGACATGGTAGACCCCTGCCAAGACCAAGCTTGACACAGCTGACCTTCCACAGTAGTGAAATCACCTCATGGCGGTGTGTTAATCTGTGACATATCCTGAGCCCATGGTGTGTGTCATGTGAGCATGATTCTCTGTCTTCAAACCCCCTTTCCTACCAAGACTATAGTCCCTGCAGATGTTCCTGTTTGAGAAGCTTTCTGTGTGCTGACTAGTCCAGTGCCTCCTAGGACTATTTGACTTTGAGTGTCCAAGATGTGGGTGAAGCAGTAGAATGGAGTCATTATGGTGACATCCCTGGTTGGGTTGAGACAAGGGCCTGCACTGTGAGCAAACTCACATGTGACACATTTTGAATTCCCCGGGTCACATTTGTGCTAGCAACATCAGCGTGTTTTTAATCTGTCATATGTTTTTGCAAGTTTGGCACTTGCATGTGTCTATGACTGATCACAATCAGCAGATTCTACCCTTCCCTGTAGCCTGATGGCAACATGTCTTATTTGTAGGTCTTCTTGAGTGATTTCATTATTCACAGACAGTGTTGAAGTTCCAAATGTGTCCAATACATATCACGTTATGCACATGTACTCTATCCTAAATGGATGTACAAATTTCCCATGTGTTATGTCTAGCTATGTGTATTGTGTTTGTGAAACATAGATCCCACCACCACACCTGGTGTTGTCAACAGTGCAGGAAGATTAGCTTACACATTTGCCTGTGCATTTGAGCCTACTGACACAGTTGTTATATCCCCTATCTGGTGAGCCATGTGTCTTCCAAGTCTTCTGCAGTACACACTCAGCATTGGCAATTTGACAATAGTGATGATCTGCACATAATGCAGCTTTTGTGGTTAGATGCAGAGTTGATGTGATAGACATGCAAACAAGTTAACATTGTAAATGGTCTGATCTGGAGTTGTGTGCAACGCACATAGTCAACACATGTTGACTGTCTCATACGTTGTTGTTGTTCCATGCTTTTCTACACAGCAAGTAGGAATGTTGTCTACACATGTAGCGCTGATAACTGTGACACAACCGCTTCATGTTTTCTGCAGTGGGCGGCTCATGATTCTATTTTGAGTGCTGTGGACTTGTGTGGTGTCGTGGTCAGTCTCCTGTGTGCTTCATTGTACACTAACTCATCAAAATGTCATTCTTCTGTGAGTGTGTTTACTCATGTTGCCCTGCATGTTTTGTGTATGTGTTGTTGTGGACAGATGCAGTGAATTTGTGTCCCATACATATGTGTGTCAACCATCAAATGTGTGTGTCCTAGTATGTGGCGTGCTAGGTGTACCTTCCTGATCTAGAAATTGCCACATTGGTCATGCACAACAGTACATGGACCCATGTTTGTATTGAGATCAGAATGATGTGTGGTCAGTAATGTATTCCTCGTCATACAGCCAGTGATCCATGCTTTCATGGGTGCCTGTGCAATGTCACCTGTCAATGTAGGTTTAGATGATGCACATTGCTGGTGATCAATGTGTGTGGTGTTAAGACTGGCCAAGTGTGACTTGTCTCCTGGCAAGGCACCTACCTACAGTGTGGCTAACATTACCGGCCATGCCCTGGGAGTAATGTTGGGTATGTGAGATGATAGTTGTTCTTGCAAGGCACGTGACACAGTGCGCAAGAGTGAGTGTGCTCAGAAGTATGGCCCACATCCTTATTTGGCATCTTAGAGGGTCAGCAGACAGGATACTGTTACCACAGTGCTGTAGCCTTGAGGGTACTGTGGAAGAGAGTCAGTCTCTTTATGTGTTGTTTGTTGTTCCACCAAGCTTGTTCTGCATGTGACTCTTGTGCACCCGCTCATCATACAATGCCTGATTGGCCACATTCACTATCCCAAATTACGGGATACTTCCAGATTGTACTCAACACGCATATGTCTCAGTGGAGTTCTGACCCACATCGTGTGTATTGTGCCAGGCAAGGAACCCTTCAACACTCACACAGATGTTGTGTTTGTTCTGAAGTATGTGGCCGGTTGGTTGTCTTTCTGCATCTTCACCCATGTATTTCGACTGTGTTTGAATGGCATTGAGTGGATGTTCAGTTTAGTTTTTTTCTCTACTGTCCCTGGGACTCCTTCATCTGCACTCTGCACATCCCTTATGTTTTGCATTTCACCTTGCTGCCACAGTTGGTACTGGATCTCATCAATGCTGTTGTTTCAGATTGAATCCTTTGTATTTGTCTCTGCTTGTGACAAAAATGTGTGTTTATGCATTTTGGATGGTCACATGTTACATTGTCCAATTGAACATTGATGGCAGTGTTAGCCCCCAATAGCACTGATTGCCTGCATATGGCTGGGGTATGTAAAACACACAACAATGCTTGCCTCAACAGTTCTGTTGTTGTTTGGCACACAAACACTACTTCATCACTACATTGCTTGTGTGTTTTGGCCCCAAAAACTACACGATTGCTTGAACATGCTGGGGGTGTGAGACCTACATTCACATTTTTGTCACTACAGTGTTGGTGGGTTTATACCCGACATCCAATATATGGTTGACAATGCTGGGGGCTTGAACCCCACATTCACCTTTTGTCATTACAGTGTTGGCAGGTTTATACCCCAAATCCACTATATGGTTGACAATGCTGGGGGCTTGAACCCCACATTCACCTTTTTGTCCCTACAGTGTTGGCGGGTTTATACCCCACATCCACTATATGGTTGACAATGCTGGGGGCTTGAACCCCACATTCACCTTTTTGTCACTACAGTGTTGGCAGGTTTATACCCCAAATCTACTATATGGTTGACAATGCTGGGGGCTTGAAACCCACATTTACCTTTTTGTCACAACGGAGATGGGGGGTTTGTTCAGCATGTCACTATATGTATTTTCTTTACAGGCAGTTTGCACACATAACACAAAATGTGCATTGCAGCCTTGGGGGAGTGTTAGGCATCCACCCCCTATAGTTAGAGAATGCTGGTAGTGATAGACATCCACCCCCTATGGGGTGGCCAATGTTGGTACTGTTAGGCATCCACCCCCCTATAGGTAGAGAATGCTGGTAGTGTTAGGCATCCACCCCCTATGGGGTGGCCAATGCTGGTAGTGTTAGGTATCCACCCCCTATGGGGTGGCCAATGCTGGTAGTGATAGACATCCACCCCCTATGGGGTGGTCAATGCTGGTAATGTTAGGCATCCAACCCCTATAGGTAGAGAATGCTGGTAGTGTTAGGCATCCACCCCCTATGGGGTGGCCAATGCTGGTAGTGCTAGACATCCACCCCTATGGGGTGGCCACCAATGCTGGTAGTGTTAGGCATCCACCCCCTATGGGGTGGCCAATGCTGGTAGTGTTAGGCATCCACCCCCTATGACGTGGCCAATGCTGGTAGTGATAGACATCCACCCCTATGGGGTGGCCAATGCTGGTAGTACTAGGCATTCACCCCCCTATAGGTAGAGAATGCTGGTAGTGTTAGGCATCCACCCCCTATGGGGTGGCCAATGCTGGTAGTGATAGACATACACCCCCTATGGGGTGGCCAATGCTGGTAGTGTTAGGCATCCACCCCCCTATAGGTAGAGAATGCTGGTAGTGTTAGGCATCAGCCCCCTTTGGGGTGGCCAATGCTGGTGGTGTTAGGAATTCACCCCCTATGGGGTGGCCAATGCTGGTAGTGTTAGGCATCCACCCCCTATGGGGTGGCCAATGCTGGTAGTGATAGACATCCACCCCCTATGGGGTGGCCAATGCTGGTAGTGTTAGGCATCCAACCCCTATAGGTAGAGAATGCTGGTAGTGTTAGGCATCCACCCCCTATGGGGTGGCCAATGCTGGCAGTGTATGGGGTGGCCAATGCTGGTAGTGATAGACGTCCAACCCCTATGGGGTGGCCAATGCTGGTAGTGTTAGGCATCCACCCCCTATGGGGTGGACAATGCTGGTAGTGTTAGGCATCCACCCCTATGGGGTGGCCAATGCTGGTAGTGATAGACTTCCACCCCCTATGGGGTGGCCAATGCTGGTAGTGTTAGGCATCCACACCCCTATAGGTAGAGAATGCTGGTAGGGTTAGGCATCCACCCCCTATGGGGTGGCCAATGCTGGCAGTGATAGACATCCACCCCCTATGGGGGGCCAATGCTGGTAGTGTTAGGCATCCACCCCTCTATAGGTAGGGAATGCTGGTAGTGTTAGGCATCCGCCCCCATGGGGTGGCCAATGCTGGTAGTGTTAGGCATCCACCCCCTATGGGGTGGCCAATACTGGTAGTGTTAGCCATCCACCCCCCAAGGGGAGGCCAATGCTGGTAGTGTTAGGCATCCACCCCCTATGGGGTGGCCAATGCTGGTAGCGATAGACATCCACCCCCTATGGGGTGGCCAATGCTGGTAGTGTTAGGCAGCCACCCCCCTATAGGTAGAGAATGCTGGTAGTGTTAGGCATCCACCCCTATGGGGTGGCCAATGCTGGTAATGTTAGGCATCCCCCCCTATGTGGTGGCCAATGCTGGTAGTGTTAGGCATCCTTCCCTTATGGGGTGGCCAATGCTGGTAGTGTTAGGCATCCACCCCCTATGGGGTGGCCAATGCTGGGAGTGATAGACATCCACCTCCTATGGGGGTGTTGCCTTTCGCAGGGTCGTGACGTTTTTGTGTGAGGTAGGTGTCTGACTTACCGTCTGTGACGAACGCGTCGGTTATGGTTGTTGAATCGACCGTAGGCGTACGGTATGGGGATGACGCATGATCGGATACATGGCTGCTTCGTCACATACACAGTGATCGTGTTGTGGCACGAATCGAGGCTGAAATACAGCTCTTCCGGATGCTGGAGGTAGCGACGTGTTTGGCGCGTAGGAAGTACGCATCGTACTTGGCCGGACGGAAACTGCTTTGGAAATGGCTCTGGACTACTCCATTCAGCGTTTACGGAGCCTGTTCGTACTGGAATTGGTCCTGGAATCGGAGCGTATGTGTCGCCCGGGAATAGGAGACATTTACACATCGTTCTTCGTCATTTGGATGGACCGGCTCCCGGATCGTGTCGGTCGTAAGGTAATGCTACGGACAGCTCTCGGAGGGCCTTCCGAGCAGGATCAGAATCGACCCCTTTGAATGGAACAGTCTATAACACAACAAGGCCCAAAACTAACAAAGCAACCTAAACAAATGTTTGAGTACTTACAATACAAAGTAAAACTCTACCCAACAACTAAAGGACTAGAGTATCTTGAAACAATAGCTAAAAGCCTACTTTAAATAAATGTACCTCAAAACCCCAAAAACAAGTAATCTAAAAGCAAACAGTCAAATAAATATTTTTTTTTAACTCTAAAAATATAATTATTTTGTCAATTATTTTAATTAATATATAAAAATAAATTTACATAATAATTATATTTTATATAATATAAATAACAATAAAAATTACATTATAAACATTTCCCTCCCACTATAAATAATTTAAAATTAGTTACTGTTTTCGTAGCTGAAGAGCGGTAATACAAACTGCCATAAATAAATCCACAGTTGGTTGAAATCCCAATAAGTGAAAAAATAAACCACCAAAAAAATGGAGAAATACAGTTGTAGAAAAAGTAATCCATCAGCCATGGGTCCACCAACGATAAACCATACAAATCCCGAAAAATAGATTTAAAAAAAGAAACACTCCAGGAAAAAAATTAAGGAAGTGTAAAATAATTATTAGTTTACTAAAACTAATTCACACTTCCTTAAAAAAAAACGCATTCTTTTTTTTTTTTTACAGAGTTTTATATAGCGCGAACTTGACCCGAATCTGGTATCAGAGCGCTTTACATAGCACCAGTTACATTAGGACACACATTCATTTTTGTTAGGCACGGGGAGATTAAGTGATTTGCCCAGAATCACAGGATGTTCAGCATCATTGCCGAGACTCGAACCCAGTTCCCCAGGTTCGAGGTCGGATGCCCTAGCCGTTAGGCCAACTCCTCTCCCACCCATAACTTCTAATCGACAAAAACATGTTAGGAAATAAAACAATCCCTCCCGCACAAATACACATATATATTATATCATATTAGAAATAAATACAACACTAACATCACACTTTAAACATAATTACACATATCTATCAAACTCTAACACCGACCGTTTAACAAACTAACCGCCTTTCGCACACTTATAATTTAAACATACAACTCACCAAAAACTAAAAAAACCTAACACCACATACACTATATAGTATGACACTACCTTCAAATTAACCCTAAATTAAAGTTTAAATAAAGAAAATTAAACTTACCTTAACCGATGCGACGCAGCTTCAAACCGCGAGCTTCTCCCCTCAGAAATGATCTAAAAGAAAACCGATAGCTTACAAAATACAAGTTTAGATTAAAAATGGCTGCCTTAAATAATAAAGATTTATAATTTTCTTTATTAAAAGTATTATACATCACAAATGCAATACTGTAATTTTTTGTAAAAATACTACAAAATAATAGTAAAGTATAAACAAATGTTTGACATATTATTTCTAATGTAAAATTATAATAATACATATTATTAAAACAATTATATTTATTAATATAATTAAAAAAATAGACATGTAATGTACAATGTATATTAAAAATCTGTACTATTTTTAAGTAATGTGAAAAAATGTATTAATGTCATTAAAAAATGTTTGTGTTTGCAAAAAGACTTATGTACTAATTAATATTATTTACCAAAAATATAACGATATGTTAAAAAATAGAAATAATTATAAAAATGTTTACTAGAAAAATGTGTTAAAACATATATTTTATTAACAATGTACACTATATGTATTAAAGTAAAAAATATGTACAATATTAAGAAATAATGTATCTACTGTAACCAAAAACATAAGGTGTTTTAAAAAATGTCCAATAAGGAATTAATACCTACTTCTTTGTTTTTGTAATAATAATCATCACTATAATGTAATAGAACAAAAATGTGTAATCCTGTTTTTTCAAAAATATTATATATAAATGTATAAATGTCTACAAAATATATATATCAAAAATTTCAAAAATGTATATTGTTCCTGTGTTGAACAATATATATTAAATACAGTTAACAAATTAAAATGCTTTTTCTCTTTTTTTTTAATCAATGTTGCATTATAATACAAATATAAATAAAATATAAATATGTTTCTGTATTTATTTGACAATTTTTGAAATATTGTATATATAATAAAATATATATATTACATCAATTTACTTTAAATACTACTGTATTTTTATAAACATTTATAACTACATCATTATACCTGCACCATAATATATTTTAATTTCTTAACTATTCCCACTATAGACTACATTAACTCACGGAAGGTGCTGGACACTAAACATATATAATTTACTATTCCCACTCCAAACTACATTAAGTCAAGGAAGGTGCTGGACACTAAACATATATACATTTCTATTCCCACTCCAAACTACATTAAATCAAGGAAGGTGCTGGACACTAAACATATATAAATTACTATTCCCACTCCAAACTACATTAAGGGGTCGATTCCGATCTCGGCCAAAAGCGCACGAATACGATTCGTCCGGAAAAAATACGAGCCGAACGCGGTTTTCCCGACCGATTCGAACAGTCGTCCGAGCGAGCAAGTACGATGCGCATTACTGCTAAAATTCCGACCGAGCCGTACGTTCCCATTCCAGCTCCAGTTCCCCGACCGAGCCGGATCCGTAAACGCCGATTCGAGTCGCACGGAAGTAAATACACAGCACCTTCCGGCCGGACTAGTACGATGCGCACTCCATACGCGCCGAACTGGTCGCTACGTCTGGCACGTCAGAGCATCCGGGAGAGCTGCACATAAGTTCCGATTCGTGCCACAAGACGATCCACGGCTACGAGACGAACAAGGCAGCTACGAGTACGAGTCGAAGCCACGATAAACCCGAACGAGACGAACCAACCATGAATCCCATCGCGCAGGTCCTACCAATACTGTACATCTATTACCGGAACCGGTACAGACGCGTACGGCGCAGACGGTAAGTCAGACACCCACTACACAAACAAACGACACGTACCCGACATATGTCACACACACATAGGGATGCAGAAATGACATACACTAGCAACAGACGAACCATAGGGGCGGGATGGCTATCACCAATGCCATACACACCCATAGGGGCCTGATGGCTACCACCACCCCTACTCATGGGGGGCTGGATGCCTGTCACTACTACCATCCCCACTCATAGGGGGATGGATGCCTACCACTACCACCACCCCTACTCATGGGGGGCTGGATGCCTAGCACTACCACCACCCCTACTCATGGGGGCCTGGATGCCTAGCACTACCACCACCCCTACTCATGGGGGCCTGGATGCCTACCACTACCACCACCCCTACTCATGGGGAACTGGATGCCTGTCACTACTACCATCCTCATTCATAGAGGGATGGATGCCTACCACTACCACCACCCCTACTCATGGGGGCCTGGATGCCTGTCACTACTACCATCCCCACTCATAGGGGGATGGATGCCTACCACTACCACCACCCCTACTCATGGGGTGTGGATACCTACCACTACCACCACCCCTACTCATGGGGGCCTAGATGCCTGTCACTACTACCATCCCCACTCATAGGGGGATGGATGCCTACCACTACCACCACCCCTACTCATGGGGGGCTGGATGCCTACCACTACCACCACCCCTACTCATGGGGGCCTGGATGCCTGTCACTACTACCATCCCCACTCAAAGGGGGATGGATGCCTACCACTACCACCACCCCTACTCATGGGGGCCTGGATGCCTAGCACTACCACCACCCCTACTCATGGGGGCCTGGATGCCGGTCACTACTACCATCCCCACTCATAGGGGGATGGATGCCTACCACTACCACTACCCCTACTCATGGGGGCCTGGATGCCTGTCACTACTACCATCCCCACTCATAGGGGGATGGATGCCTACCACTACCACCACCCCTACTCATGGGGGGCTGGATGCCTGTCACTACTACCATCCCCACTCATAGGGGGATGGATGCCTACCACTACCACCACCCCTACTCATGGGGGGCTGGATGCCTACCACTACCACCACCCCTACTCATGGGGGCCTGGATGCCTGTCACTGCTACCATCCCCACTCATAGGGTAATGGATGCCTACCACTACCACCACCCCTACTCAAGGGGGCCTGGATGCCTAGCACTACCACCACCCCTACTCATGGGGGCCTGGATGTCGGTCACTACTACCATCCCCACTCATAGGGGGATGGATGCCTACCACTACCACTACCACTACCCCTACTCATGGGGGCCTGGATGCCTGTCACTACTACCATCCCCACTCATAGGTGGATGGATGCCTACCACTACCACCACCCCTACTCATGGGGGGCTGGATGCCTAGCACTACCACCACCCCTACTCATGGGGGCCTGGATGCCTAGCACTACCACCACCCCTATTCATGGGGGCCTGGATGCCTACCACTACCACCACCCCTACTCATGGGGGGATGGATGCCTAGTACTACCACCACCCCTACTCATGGGGCCTGGATGCCTGTCACTACTACCATCCCCACTCATAGAGGGATGGATGCCTACCACTACCACCACCCCTACTCATGGGGGCCTGGATGCCTAGCACTACCACCACCCCTACTCATGGGGGCCTGGATGCTGGTCACTACTACCATCCCCACTCATAGGGGGATGGATGCCTACCACTACCCCTACTCATCGGGCCTGGATGCCTGTCACTACTACCATCCCCACTCATAGGAGGATGGATGCCTACCACTACCACCACCCCTACTCATTGGGGGCTGGATGCCTAGCACTACCACCACCCCTACTCATGGGGGCCTGGATGCCTAGCACTACCACCACCCCTACTCATGGGGGCCTGGATGCCTACCACTACTACCACCCCTACTCATGGGGGATGGATGCCTAGCACTACCACCACCCCTACTCATGGGGGCCTGGATGCCTGTCACTACTACCATCCCCACTCATAGGGGGATGGATGCCTACCACTACCACCACCCCTACTCATGGGGGGCTGGATACCTAGCACTTCCACCACCCCTACTCATGGGGGCCTGGATGCCTGTCACTACTACCATCCCCACTCATAGGACGGGTAATGCATGACACAACCAGCATACTCCAACATAAGGAATGTCAGCAAAAGACATCCCCCAACATCATGACAAGAGTGTGTAGTCTGTGTCAAATGCCTACAACACTGAACATGACATTGAACATACAATGTGACCCCTATCACACGTGTCACACAAAAATGTGTGTGGCCTTCACAATGCAAGCAGACCATGACCACTGTGGTAATGGGGTCTAAACCCCCATCATCACAGTGACCAAAAGGTAAGTGTGGGGTCCATAGCTGAAGCACATTTTGAACTATGTGGCAATGGGGCCTAAACCCCTATCATCACAGTGACCAAAAGGTAAGTGTGGAGTCCATAGCTGAAGCACAGTTTTGAACATTGTGGCAATGGGATCTTAACCCACATCATCACAGTGACCAAAAGGTAAGTGTGGGGTCCATAGCTGAAGCACATTTTGAACATTGTGGCAATGGGGTCTAAACCCCCATCATCACAGTGACCAAAAGGTAAGTGTTGTCATGGAAAAAGCTGCAACTGTCAAACAGCATGGATGATTCCTGGTCACAGAACAACAAACACATCAGTGGCAAAGTAGTGGTTGTGTCCCATAGCAACATAGATTGGGTGAGGCAAACAGTGCAGTGCAAATAAAACATACCTTTGGCCATGTGCAGACAAACATCACCCATGGGGGCTGACATTGTCTCCATTTATCAATTACACAATGCCAGAAGTGCCCATCATAATGCAGACCCACATATCTGCACTAATGGACACACAAATGTAGATATCCTGTGGAGAATGTAGATGTGAGGTGAACAAATGCCATACCATGGCAGCAATGGGACATACAAACCATGATTATTGTGCTGACTGATGACCTAGGAGTCCCAGGGACAGCAGGGGAAATCCTCCAAATAACATACAAGCAATGGCACACTAAAGATATGCCAATGCAGTGGTGCAGATGCACAAACACAAACAGGCAGCCTCACACTGCATATAAAACACAACAGGTGATGGGGGTGTGTGCTAGTGTCCCCAGGCAACCACACAACACATGAGGAGGCCTGAATTCCAATTACACAGATGTGTATACAGTGCCATACAAAAGTAACTCATGGATCGGATTCCCCTATGTGGGCAATCAGGCAGTGTTAGATGAGAGGGAGCCCAAATTACACATGTCACACAAGCTTGTAGGAACAGCAACTAACACAGCAAGAGACAGACCCACCACAGCACTACCCCCAGGGACCCCACATTGTGGTGACACTAGCCTGCATGATAATCCCACTGTGATGACAAAGGTAGATGTCGTTCACACTGTGAACCACAGCCATGTGTCCTGAGCAACAAACTACCATCACACCTACACAAGCACAAATCAATCAGCACGGCCTGTCAGCCAAGGCCAATATGGAGGTAGGGGTCTAGCCGTGCAACAACTCACATTTGCACACACTCAACACCACACACCTTGATCTCCACCAATGTGCAGCAGTGAAGCTCACATGGACTGATGACATTGCACATGCACCCATGACAATCCCAGGGGTGGTGGTGGGAACTAAGGTGCAGAAACCCATCACACATGGCCAGTCAACAAGACGCATGAATGTCTGACACACTGCACAGTACGCGGTACATGGGCATGACGTGAAATCCACCCCAATCAATGGGATCCCGGCCACAGTCACACACCAATGAAGAAGTCAAGGTGACCCACAAAGAACACACGTAGACAACTTCCAACATTGCAGCTCTGACCCTGAGGAGTGGCAGCAGTCACACACACAACGTGTCACAATCACTGAAAGCTACCACAAACTGTAAATTACATGACTTGTGTAACCAACAAGTGCCAAGGGGAATCCTGACTGTGTCCCATCTGCGTTTGTCCACATCCCCAGCCCTGACAACAAAGACAACTAGGGATGACAAACTGATGAACATTAGTTTGCCATGCACCCACATCCCGGAGAAACCAGGTCCAAGATGCTGGATGAACACAGGACAACTCAGCAAGCATCACAAACAGGAACATCCGTAGGGACACAGCCTGTGTAGGAAAAGGGAAGGGAACACACACAGACATGCTTACACAACACACAACATGGGCCCAGGCAATGTCACGGGATTACACACTGCCATGAGGGCACTCCACTCCTGTGGAAGGTCCGCTGTGCCAAACCTTGTCTGTGCACGACTCAAACATGTCAGCTGAACACTCGGTCAGTGAGTCAACAATTACAACACACTGAAGGCTCTGCTCACATCAGCATGGGTACGGGAGTGTCACTTCAGTCATCTGCAAAAGCGGAGGGCGGGGAGGTAGAGCCCGGTACTTCTATTTCCGCTTCCGCTGGGATCGCGGTCAGCGGTCTAGCTGAGGGGGAAGGCTAAGCTATTTAGAGCGCATGCCAGAGCGGACGCGCAGCGGCTGAGGACAGACAGTGGCAGAGTCTGTTTCGGGGCCGTTGATGGTGGTACGACTTTACCTGTGTCCTGCTATCTTCGTTGCTCGTTACATCCTGTGTTTTTAAAACTGACATCTTAAACCCTATCACATGTTTTTATCCTAATTCCTGCGCATTTTAAATTGGCATTTCTTTTTATTACCTGTGCGTGGGAGTGGGTAGGGGTCACTGGTGCTCAGTTCTTCTGGCCTCCCGCCCCGGTCCGACGCGGTAAATAGTATCGTTGTGCGGAGGGCGGGGAGGTAGAGCCCGGTACTTCTATTTCCGCTTCCGCTGGGATCGCGGTCAGCGGTCTAGCTGAGGGGAAGGCTAAGCTATTTAGAGCGCATGCCAGAGCGGACGCGCAGCGGACGCGCCGCTGGCGCGCCGAAGGCGCGCCAAAGGCAAGCCCGTCTGCGCCCGTCCGCGACCGGTCGGGGCCTGGGGCTAGTACCCCTGCCCGATTTAGCCCAGCATGCTGTTACACTGCCAAACAGCTTTATGAATGCTGTCCCCAGGTTAAAGAGATGTGTAGGCATAGTATAATAGCAGGGAACACACATCATAACTGTTGTCACTGCCCTTTTACGCTGGAGTCAACCCTTAAAGAAAAAAGAACTATAGGTCAGAAGGTTAGCCTCTGTCTGATCAACTGCAGATCTCTGAGGAGACATAAACAGGAAATTTATGATCTTCTGGTTGATGATCAGATAGATGTGCTATTTCTTACAGAAACGTGGCTAAATATGGACTCCACTCCTGAAATTCTTGAGGCAGTCCCTAATGGTTTTGGAATAGTCAGAATTGATCGGCCAACTAATAGGGGAGGAGGGATTGCTATAATTTATAAGCTAGCTATCCAATGTACTCTTGAGTCAGTAGACATTATGGATAGCGAAGCTGTTTTTTTTTCGATTATGGTTTCCCGAATTATGTTATTAAAGGGTTTTTAATTTATAGACCCCCGGCCCTTTCATGCAGTTTACATCTAGCATCATGGAACAACTGATGCAGCCTGCTTTGCGTTATGAGAAATTCCTGGTGTTAGGGGATTTGAATCTTCATTTGGATGAGATGGCAAATACTGGGGTACAAGAATTCCGCCAGGAAATGGCAGCTCTTCAATTTACTCTTAAATCGGTGTACCCCACCCATCAACTGGGCCACCTACTGGACCCAATCTTTGCTAATTGGGAGGCCTTAGATATTGGGCTCCCGGTTCCGGTCCTCTGGTCGGATCATTTTTTGATATCTTTTTCTGCCTGGATGCCTCATTCTTACTCTCAGGAGATACTGGGCAGCAGGAAGAAGTTGAGGAAGTGGGCTGGGTTTTCTCAAGAGAAGTTTAATTCGGCCCTCCAAAAGGGTGGGCCACCTGGAGGCTTAAATATTGACTTAGCCTGTGAAGCCCTGGATAAACGTATCACGGAGGCATTAGACAGTAACGCTCCATGGTCCTTGAGAGCACCTGGGAGACGATGTAAAGCTGCACCCTGGTTTGGCAGTGAGCTTAGATTAGCTAAATCTGCCTGTAAACACCTAGAGAGAGTTTGGAGGAGAGATTTCTCGGTTCTTAGGAGAGGGGAATATAGAGCTAACCTGAAGATTTATCACTCTCTTATAAGTGCTTATTACAGTGAGAGGATCGAAATAGCTGAGAACTCCTCTAAGGAACTTTATACGATTTTTAAGGAGATCTCGTCTCTCGCTAGAACCTCAGCCTCGACCAACAACTCTTTGGACTCTTGCAATAGGGTGGCTGATTTCTTTGCGGAGAAAGTAGAGAAGATCTACTCAACCTTCCCTGGTGCAGCACGTAATGGGTGCCAGGAGGATGAGGGGATGACTGACTTAGGGGAGGCAGAATGTCTTCGTAAATTTGTGGTCCCCCCTTGTGACTCGCTCACTGGTGTAGCCTCTAGCATTAAGTCTGGATCTCCTAGAGACCCTGCGCCCCCTAAGGTGCTAAAGGGGAGTCTTGAAATTTTGGAGCCATATATCAGGCACCTTCTCGAACTCTCCTTTACCACTGGAACGGTCCCAACTAGATGGAAAGAGGCGATCGTCCTTCCATTAAAAAAGAAGATTGATGTTAGTTCTAGCCAATTGGAGAACCTACGTCCGATTTCCCTGCTGCCTTACTTTGCTAAGGTTGCAGAGAAGGTAGTTAATACACAACTGACTGCTCATATTAGCAAACATAGCCTGCTTCACCCCTCGCAATCGGGGTTCCGGACATCATATTCCACCGAATCGGCGCTGCTGCTCTCCACCGAAATTATCCGCAAATTTGTGGATGCGGGACAAACAGTGGCGTTAGTCCTACTTGACCTCAGCGCCGCATTTGATACGGTGGCTCACCCTACCTTACTTCAACGCTTGAGGAAAGGAGGTTTGGTGGACCGAGCCATTGAATGGCTTGAGTCCTTCCTGCACGAGCTCAGTTTCCAGGTGTCGCAGGAACCTCATTATTCTAAAAGTATTAAGCTGAACCAAGGGGTCCCTCAGGGTTCTATTTTAAGCCCCACCCTCTTTAATCTCTACATTGCCCCTCTGGCAGAGATTATTGAAAAATTTGGGATTAGTGTTGTGTCCTACGCTGACGACACACAGTTGGTGGTGTCCCTAACACAGGAGCCTGAGAAGGCTGCCATCAATTTCTCGACTTGCCTTCAAGAACTGGCAGTTTGGATGGCGGACAACTGCCTTAAACTTAATGGCAGCAAAACTGAGGTTCTTGTGTTGGGTAGAGCCCCCACTGTTTGGTCGTCAGCGTGGTGGCCACAGACACTGGGTCCTACCCCGCCCCCATGTGATCAGGTGAAGAATCTTGGGGTATGGCTGGACTCCAAGCTCTCTTTCGATAATCATATAAGGCGTGTGGCGGGGAAATGTTTTGGGGTTATGAGAGGTCTTTGGAAGACCTTAGATGTATTGCCAGTTGCAGCAAGGAAAACTATGGTCCATGCCCTGGTGACGTCACGCTTGGATTATGGGAATGTCCTGTATCTGGGAGCCAGTTCCAAGTGTGTGCAAAGACTCCAGCGTATTCAGAATGCTGCGGCTCGTCTTGTTTTAATGTTACCGAGGAGAGCCTCCTCCAATAAGGCCCTTGTTTCCCTTCACTGGCTCCCGGTAAGGGAACGCATCCTGTTTAAGGCTATGTGTGTGAGCCATCGTATCTTACAGAGAAAGGGTCCCACCTACCTGCATGATTTCCTTACTCCATACTCTCCTTCCCGTCAGTTGAGATCTAGCGGGACAGGGCAGGTCTGTATTCCTAGCATCAGAAGAGCGAGGATGGGTGGCCGCTCTTTCCGTTTTCTAGCTGCCAAACACTGGAATAAACTCCCCCCGGGGCTCCGTGTGGAGTCTGTGGAGACACATTTTCGGAAAAGACTCAAGACTTGGCTTTTTCCTTCTCTGAGCTCTCTGGTTTAAATTTCGTGCCTTTCCTCTCTGCCAGCGTTTCTGAATTTGTGCCGCAGCGCGGGGACACACTGGTTAGTGTAACCATGCGCTTTATAAGTTTGTTATTATTATTATTATTATTATTATATACCCAAAACACGTGTCAAGCAAGTTGCACTGTATACACAGATGAGTCCTTCAACATTGATGTGCTAAACTGCATGTCCAGTGGAGATGGGCACACAGTCAGGGAAATAGAAACATTGAACAGTGGTAAGCCCACCAGATGTGCATGAGTGTAAGCCACAGATGTTAATTTACAAATGCAAAACGTACATCCCTGTGTCAAATGCTGAACATTACACCCTCAGACTGCAGCAAAGGATGCTATGGATCCAGACTAGATTAGGACACATATCCCATGGACCACATGGAGTCCATCACAGCAACACTTCATTTTCCTGATCTGAACATTATTACAACAGCAAATGCATGATGATACTCATCTACATCATGTACATCAAAAGCAAAACCACTAGTAAAAAAAAAGAGGCTTTATTCAGCCAATGTGAATGAAAAATTGGAAGTTCAAAAGAAACTAAGGCCAATGGCCAGTCCACATTCACAGTCCGAACAGGGTGACATGTGACAACTTGTCACTCATTGCTTGCCTGCACTGGTACGGACAGGGGACATCCCCCTCGGAGGGGCATAGAAGGGGCAGGCCAAGCCCCGCAGGGACAGGATCAGGGGATGCCAGAAGGAGGCAGTGAAGGGGTGGTGGGTGCAGGAGTGTCACCGGCAACTGCAGTGGAGGTGTCTGACTCAGTGGCAGCCGGCACCACTGTAGGGCACAAGTCAGATGGTGTGGGTGCTGCAATCACTGCAGTGGGCCGGTCAGATGGAGTGGACTGGGTCCCCACTGCAGTGCCCAAGTCAGACGGGGTGGTTGTGGACTCCACTGCAGTGCATAACTCCAAGGAAGTGGAAGGGGGACAGATGAGGTGGGCAGGACAGAGGGGGGGACCCGGTCTCCACACCAGTGGCACAAACAGGCTGAGCGTCTGGGTTGGGGGTGGAAGAGCAAGTGGTAGGGGGGAGGGCCTAAGCAGTTTGGGGATGCGGTATTGGTGTGTGGGGGAACCTGGAGCAGGGTGTGGTGGGGGAACCTGTGGAGTGGTGGCCTGGGGGATGGAGGAGAGAGACTGTGTGGTGGAGCTGCGTGGTGGTGGTGGTGGGGTCTTGCCCTTCCTGGTCCAGGGGGACTTTCAAATGGGGTCATCAGTCTGCCTGTGCCTGGGGGAGGGTGTCCGGGTGTGAGGGGCACTCCCCTCTGTGTGTGGTGGTCACCTCTTCTGCCTGGACTTCGTGTCAGATGTATCTGTGGGGAAGAGGCCAAGCTCACAGAGGAAGAGCTTCTGGGAGGGGGGGGTTGCAGGTGAAGCAAGGGAAGGGGTTTTGGAGGGAGGGGTATCTGAGGACTGCGGACTGCTCGTGGATGCGTGTGTGTGTGTCTGGGCCCCATCCCCTGTGAGTGAGGTATCAGTCCCCTGACTGTGCGTGCGTGTGCGTCTGAATTTTGGCTTGTGTGTCTGTGTGCTGCTTGTGTCTGTGCTGGTGCGTGCCGGTGCCGGTGTGTGTGTGCTTGGGACAGGTAGGGTGCTGGGGATTGTGGATGGGGCAGAGGTAGGAGGGGTGATGGACTGTTGCAGGAGGGACACTGCTGCCGTCAGTGAGGAGGCCATGGACTGATTGGTCCGATGTAGGGCAGACATGCCAGATGACATGCCCTCCATGAATGACACCAGTTGTGTCAACAGACCCGTGTGTGCATGGAGGACACTCAGCATTGATGTCTGCCCTACATGGATCTGTTTCAGCAAGTCCACGGACTCCACACTCAGGGCAGCAGGGGGGACAGAGGCAGGGGGTGCAGTGCCTGTGCCTGGCATGAAGGAGACACGCTCCCCTACACGGGAGCCCCCATGTGGGATGGGAGCAGATGGGAGGGTGGAGATGGTGATGGTGGTGGGGACAGACTTGCTTGACGTTGCCTCTGGTCTGCTGACACCCGCCTCCACAAGGGAGACCTCACTGGAGGTGCTGTTTTCCCCAGCCGAGGTGGTCGTAGCTGAGGTCTCCTCAGTGTGGCTCCCCTCACCCTCCGTGCCACTGGGTCCCTCGCTCTCCCTGCAGTGGACCCAGTCTGGCTCTGCCGCTCCTCTTGGTCCGTGGAGCTGTCTCCTCCTGTGGCCGTGGATGTATCTGCAAACAATCAGGATAAACAGAGCAACATTAGTCACCTGTACTGACCACACACACCACAGTAAGTACAGCACATCACAGAGCAAGCCCTGCCATCATTTGCTAGACATTGCAATAAGTGCTGACACTGATTTGAAGAAGCCCATTGTCTGCCTGACAGTCAGTCATGCCACACATATCCTACCTGTCCATGCACCCATCTGTCTGCTGCCTGTTGTATGCGACTAATCATAGGTGCACACATGCACCACATACACAGTTGTTGGACATCCAAGAGAACATATGGAAATGTGTCACCATGGAAATGTGTCACCTGCGACCCCTGACCTTGACTGGTAGGTCGCTCCCCCACCACACAGCTCCGTCTGTGTGCCCTGCTGCTGCCCCTGATTGTGCTCGTTTTTTCCTTTCTGTGCCCCCTTGCTGCCCCTGATTGTGATCGTTTTTTCCTTTCTGTGCCCCCTTGCTGCCCCTGATTGTGATCGTTTTTTCCTTTCTGTGCCCCCTTGCTGCCCCTGATTGTGATCGTTGTTTTCCTTTCTGTGCCCTCTTGCTGCCCCTGATTGTGATCGTTGTTTTCCTTTCTGTGCCCCCTTGCTGCCCCTGATTGTGATCGTTTTTCCTTTCTGTGCCCCCTTGCTGCCCCTGATTGTGCCCCTGATTGTGATCGTTTTTTTCCTTTCTGTGCCCCCTTGCTGCCCCTGATTGTGATCGTTTTTTTCCTTTCTGTGCCCCCTTGCTGCCCCTGATTGTGATCGTTTTTTCCTTTCTGTGCCCCCTTGCTGCCCCTGATTGTGCTTGTTTTTTGATTTCTGTTCGTTTTTTCCTTTCTGTGCCCCCTTGCTGCCCCTGATTGTGATCGTTTTTTCCTTTCTGTGCCCCCTTGCTGCCCCTGATTGTGATCGTTTTTTCCTTTCTGTGCCCCCTTGCTGCCCCTGATTGTGATCGTTTTTTCCTTTCTGTGCCCCCTTGCTGCCCCTGATTGTGCTCGTTTTTTCCTTTCTGTGCCCCCTTGCTGCCCCTGATTGTGCTCGTTTTTTCCTTTCTGTGCCCCCGTGCTGCCCCTGATTGTGATCGTTTTTTTCCTTTCTGTGCCCCCTTGCTGCCCCTGATTGTGCTCGCTTTTTCCTTTCTGTGCCCCCTTGCTGCCCCTGATTGTGATCGTTTTTTCCTTTCTGTGCCCCCTTGCTGCCCCTGATTGTGATCGTTTTTCCTTTCTGTGCCCCCTTGCTGCCCCTGATTGTGATCGTTTTTTCCTTTCTGTGCCCCCTTGCTGCCCCTGATTGTGATCGTTTTTTCCTTTCTGTGCCCCCTTGCTGCCCCTGATTGTGATAGTTTTTTCCTTTCTGTGCCCCCTTGCTGCCCCTGATTGTGATCGTTTTTTTCCTTTCTGTGCCCCCTTGCTGCCCCTGATTGTGATCGTTTTTTCCTTTCTGTCTGCTGCCTGTTGTATGCGACTAATCATAGGTGCACACATGCACCACATACACAGTTGTTGGACATCCAAGAGAACATATGGAAATGTGTCACCATGGAAATGTGTCACCTGCGACCCCTGACCTTGACTGGTAGGTCGCTCCCCCACCACACAGCTCCGTCTGTGTGCCCTGCTGCTGCCCCTGATTGTGCTCGTTTTTTCCTTTCTGTGCCCCCTTGCTGCCCCTGATTGTGATCGTTTTTTCCTTTCTGTGCCCCCTTGCTGCCCCTGATTGTGATCGTTTTTTCCTTTCTGTGCCCCCTTGCTGCCCCTGATTGTGATCGTTGTTTTCCTTTCTGTGCCCTCTTGCTGCCCCTGATTGTGATCGTTGTTTTCCTTTCTGTGCCCCCTTGCTGCCCCTGATTGTGATCGTTTTTTTCCTTTCTGTGCCCCCTTGCTGCCCCTGATTGTGATCGTTTTTTTCCTTTCTGTGCCCCCTTGCTGCCCCTGATTGTGATCGTTTTTTCCTTTCTGTGCCCCCTTGCTGCCCCTGATTGTGCTTGTTTTTTGATTTCTGTTCGTTTTTTCCTTTCTGTGCCCCCTTGCTGCCCCTGATTGTGATCGTTTTTCCTTTCTGTGCCCCCTTGCTGCCCCTGATTGTGATCGTTTTTTCCTTTCTGTGCCCCCTTGCTGCCCCTGATTGTGATCGTTTTTTCCTTTCTGTGCCCCCTTGCTGCCCCTGATTGTGATCGTTTTTTCCTTTCTGTGCCCCCTTGCTGCCCCTGATTGTGATCGTTTTTACCTTTCTGTGTCTGTTTCCCGCCGCTGCGCCCCTGCGGCCCCGCCCCCTCACTGCCCATTCGCTGCTCCATTCCCTGCTCCTCCCTCCCACCTCCCCATTTATGGCGGCCGCGCCGCTGGCGCGGCGAAGGCGCGCCTAAGGCAAGCCCGTCTGCGCCCGTCCACGCCGTGACCGCGCCCAGCGCCAGACCCCCTGGTCCGGGCATCCCCCGCGCCCGCCACATCAACAGACGCCGATACGACGCCAGCACCCTCCACGCACTCAACCCCGGAAAAGATCACGCCTGCTACCAGGCCACCCCGAAGCGCACCCAAGGGCCCTTCAACTGCCGGATCTGCAGCTTCGCCAGCACCCGCCCCGCCAAACCACCGCCCAGGAAAGAACCCAACTACCTCAGATGCATCCTCCTCAACACCCGCTCCGCCCGCAAACACGCCATCGAACTCTGGGACCTTCTCGACTCAACCTCCCCAGACGCCGCATTCCTGACGGAGACCTGGCTGAATCCCGCTTCAGCCCCCGACATCGCCATTGCCATCCCGGACGGATACAAGATCACCCGCAGGGACCGCACCAACGGAGTCGGAGGAGGCATCGCCATCGTCCACAGGAACACCCTCAGAGTCTCAACCAACACCGACGACACCCTCAGCACCGCCGAACACATGCACTTCCAGATCCACACCGATCCCAACACCACCCTTAGAGGAACCCTCATCTACAGACCCCCGGACCCCGACCACAGTTCAGCGATTCCATCGCTGACTTCGTCAGCACACACGCCATCGCCTCCACGGACTACATCCTCCTCGGGGACCTGAACTTCCACCTCGAGAACAACAAGGACACCAACTCCACCACCCTGATCGACAACCTCGCCACCCTCGGACTCAGACAGCTCGTGACTACACCCACCCACGCCACCGGCCACACGCTAGACTCCATCTTTTCCGCAAGCCCACACGTCTCCTTCAACCACACCTCCGAACCCCACTGGACTGACCACCACTGCATCCACTTCACCTACAGGAAGCCCACCACGCACCACCGCACCGAACAAATGCCTCGCCGCTGCTGGAGCAGAGTCACGGAAGACCAGCTAACCACAACCCTCGCCCTGAGCCCACCCGCCGAACCCTCCGACCCCGACACCGCCGCCCGCAACCTCAGACAGTGGATCGACGACTGCGCCAACACCCTCGCCCCGCTCAAGAATCCGCCCAACAGCCACACCAGCAAGAAAGCCACCTGGTTCACCGAAGACCTCCAGGCCTCCAAACGAACATGCCGAAAACTGGAGAAGATCTGGCTCCACGAACGGACAGCGGACAGCTACGCCGCCCACAAGAGCGCCACCCGCAATCACCATCACCTCATCAGATCCGCCAAAAGGGCCTCACTCAAAGACCGCCTAGACAACAACGCACACAACAGCAAAGTGCTCTTCAACATCGTGAAGGAACTCTCCAACCCCAGCTCCAACACCAACGACATCCAGCCGTCGCAAGACCTGTGCGACTCACTGGCCACCTCCTTCCACCGCAAAATCGCCGACATCCACGACAGCTTCAACACCACGACCGCCCCGGCAACCACCGAGACCACTGCCCCCACAACCACCAACCGCCTGCTCTCCTGGACCAACATCAACGACGAGGACACCAGCGAGATCATGAACACCATCCACTCCGGTTCACCGCTAGACCCGTGCCCTCACCACATCTTCAACAAAGCCAGTACAGCCATCGCGCCCCATCTCCGGAAAATAATCAACATCTCCTTCGAGACAGCAACCTTCCCGGAAAGCTGGAAGCACGCCGAGATCACCGCCTTACTCAAGAAACCCAAGGCAGACCCCAAGGACCTCAAGAACTTCCGACCCATCTCTCTGCTCCCGTTCCCCGCGAAGGTCACCGAGAAAATCGTCAACAAACAACTGACCCGCTACCTCGAGGAGAACAACATCCTGGACCCTTCCCAGTCCGGCTTCCGCAGCAACCACAGCACCGAAACCGCCCTCATCGCCGCCACCGATGACATCAGGACCCTGCTAGACAACGGAGAAACAGCAGCCCTCATCCTCCTGGACCTATCAGCCGCCTTCGACACGGTCTGCCACCACACACTACGAACACGCCTTCACGACGCCGGGATCCAAGAGAAGGCCCTGGACTGGACCACATCCTTCCTTTCCGGCAGAACACAAAGCGTCCGCCTCGCCCCCTTCCGATCCAAGGCCACCAAGATCATCTGCGGCGTACTCCCAAGGCTCCTCCCTCAGCCCAACGCTGTTCAACATCTACATGGCACCCTCGCCCACGTCGCCCGACAGCACAACCTCAACATCATCTCCTACGCCGACGACACCCAGCTGATCCTCTCCTCACCAAAGACCCTCACACCGCCAAAGCCCACCTCCACGAAGGAATGAAGGCCGTCGCCAAATGGATGAGGACCAGCCGCCTGAAGCTGAACTCGGACAAGACGGAGGTCCTCATCCTTGGTTCCAACCCTTCAGCCTGGGACGACTCCTGGTGGCCAACATCACTGGGAACAGCCCCGCCACCCACCGACCACGTACGCAACCTAGGGGTCATCCTCGACCCCACCCTCTCCATGACTAAGCAGGTCAACGCCGTTTCCTCATCCTGCTTCAACATCCTCCGAATGCTCCGCAGGATCTTCAAGTGGATCCCCACCGAAACAAGAAAAACAGTCACCCAGGCCCTCGTCACCAGCAGGCTGGACTACGGAAACGCCCTCTACGCAGGAACGACGGCTAAGCTCCTGAGATGGCTGCAACGCATCCAGAACGCCTCTGCACGTCTTATCCTCGACATCCCCCGACGCAGCCACATCACACCCCACCTGAGAGACCTGCACTGGCTCCCTGTCAACAAGAGGATAACCTTCAAGCTCCTCACCCACGCACACAAAGCACTCCACAACTCCGGACCAGCCTAACTCAACAGACGACTCAGCTTCTACACCCCCACCCGCCAGCTCCGCTCGATCAGCCTCGCCCTCGCCACAGTCCCCCGCATCCGGAAAATGACCGCCGTCGGCAGATCCTTCTCCCACCTCGCCGCCAAGACCTGGAACACCCTCCCCACCAACCTCCGACAGACCCAATACCTACTGGCCTTCAGAAGACTCCTCAAGACCTGGCTCTTCGATCAGTAGCAGCACCACCCCCCTCTTCCCCCAGCGCCTTGAGACCCTCGCGGGTATGTAGTGCGCTTTATAAGTGACATGATTGATTGATTGATTGATTGATTGTCACTCCAAACACATGCCATCTCCTGCCACTGACTCAGTACATGTGTCAGGAAAAGTGATGGGCAAAGTCTCTGTTGATATGCGGGTTTTGCTTCCATCACCAGACACAATGATGTCCTCATGTCCTGATAAACAATGCGACAATGGTGTGCATGCAGGACATATCACCCCACTGCTGGATCACCCTTTGCGATTGGAATGTCATGGCACAGGCCTGTCTGGCAAGTCAGTCATAACTGTCTCCTGTCACAGGGGCAGTGCATACACACAACACCAGTCTGCACTGTGTCACAATCATGGAAGTTTTGGGAATGTAAGCCCTGTAGCTGACAGGTGCACATGTGCACCCCTGGCCACCCACATCATGAGGACTGAGATGATCCCACGTCAATCAAATGAGACACTTGAGTGACTGCAAACACAAATCCATACACATGAGCACCTCACTGTCTGATGAGAATGAACCAAAGCTGCCTGCACCTCAATGTTTCATACAACATTGTGCACAGTCAAGGGATCAGAGACCTATGCATTAACCTATGTGCAGATCCCATAGTCACAACTCAGATGGCTGGCCACCCCAAATTGTTAAACACTCCAGGGGCCTGATTCACAGAACTAACTTACGTCAAAAACGTAAACGTAAAGTTAGCACTTTTTAGGTATTCACAGAATACACTTACTCATTTTGGTATTCACAGAATGAACTTACTCATTTTGGTATTCACAGAATAGTACTAACTTTACGTTTACGTTTACGTTTTTGACGTAAGTTAGTTCTGTGAATCAGGCCCACTGGGCCTGATTCACAGAACTAACTTACGTCAAAAACGTAAACGTAAACGGAAAGTTAGAACTATTCTGTGAATACCAAAATGAGTAAGTGTATTCTGTGAATACCTAAAAAGTACTAACTTTATGTTTACGTTTACGTTCACGTTTTTGACGTAAGTTAGTTCTGTGAATCAGGCCCCAGGAGTCCAAAAAGCAAGGCCACACCACGGTGACACAGAGGCATACACCTGAGTGCACTCTTCACAATGCCCAATATGTATGCTGACACACGGGAGTGGGAGAACAGAGTGCCTTCGATGTACGGAGTAGGCATTACAGTCCTGGTCCATGTGCAACATGTCATTACCCTGAACACTAGGCAGGTGGCTATGCATGTGTCACACACATGATGTACATACTTCTGAGGCTCCTACCTTGGTCTCTGCAGCAGCATGGGTGTGCGGCACATACCCCAGACATGTGGTGAGTTAGAGCAGCAATTGGAACACATATTAAAGCCGTACCCCAGAGTACATGTCAGATCACAGGCATTGTGAGCAATTGTACCACCCATGCAGCCCAGCACAAAGTTCCTGTAACTGATGCTGTCCCCAACTTGAACCACAGGTAACTGCAAGTACACAGTACCCACGTGACCTAAGTCACAGACTGTAAGGGCCACACCGGGGTATAAGATGAGGAGGGGGCATGACACAAGTGAGGGACATGAGTCCAGGACGACATGACAGTTGTACTGTGGAAGTGGAACCAGGCTAAAGGAGTGCATAGAGCATGTTAGTCAAAGTACACAGTTAAGGCTAGCACTTACCCCCTCCTTGCTGCTGTCTGGCCTTCAGCTGCCCATCCAGGTCAGGGAAGACCACCGCCAGGATCCGGAGCATGTGGGGGGTCAGGGTCCGGTGTCCGCCCCTCCTGCGAGGAGGCGACAGCTTCAGCTGGACCCTTGCGATCCTCTGGGTCCAGCCACGAAGGTCCTGCCACCTCTTCTGGCAGTTGCGGATCCTGCCCCTGTAGACCCCCACGGATCGTACTGCCCGGACGATGGTCAGCCAGATCTCCTGCTTCTGGTGGGCATCAACCTGAGAGGATGACAAAGTGAAAAGGCTATTACTACACATGCAACATTTCCATGCATCACACAGTTGGATATACATGTCTCAATCACAGGGGCATATGATGTACACAGGTAGTGCAACTATGGCTATGAACAGTTTGCCAGCAGTTACTAAATGGTATCATTGCCTGGGAAGTCAAACCTTGTTGGAATGCACTATTACTGCACTATACCTGTTCAGTGCATGTGACTACACACTTTGGGGGGTGACAACTACTCAGTGAGCATGCTAGCCACTGGTGTACACACTGTAAGTCTTGCTAGTCAGACAACATGCACAATTAGTAAGGCAGTGGACAGCACACTCACCTGCTCCCCTGGTTTCCCATACAGCTTGCTGTACTGTAGAAGGAGGCTGTCCAACAGGGCCTGGTTCTCCTCAGTGCTGAAGGCTGGGGCTCTCTCCACAGTACGTGCCATTGCAGTAGCCAGAGGATGCAGAGACAGCAGCAGTGGTGGTGGCAGATGTCGTCCTGGAGCATGTAGTGCTGGCAAGTGAGCTCTCAGGGAAACAGCCAGCATTATATGTGTGATGCAGAGGCAGATACTGTCCCATGTGTCCAAAGTGATAGGTCCAAGTCGTTTGCATCTTCTGAATCTGGCCAATCCATGGAATTGCACCACTTATACACGCCCACAGCATCCTTCAAAAGTTCAACTTCATGACACCCATGAATTTGCAACATTGTTGTGGCTGGCCAACTGAATTCACTGCATCCGACTCGTTAAAGCTTTGAAAACGCGTCTGTTACCATGTCAGGCCATAGCCAATGCGTGCGCACCGATCGGAACATTGCTGTACGACGCGTATTTCGAAAAACAGCACGCATCCGTGCACATCATATGCAATGGTCAATGCGTGCACACCGATCGGTCCATTGCTGTACAACGCGTATTTCGGATGACAACACGCATCCGTCCACATCATATGCAATGGCCAATGCGTGCGCACCGATCGGTCCATTGCTGTACAATGCGTATTTCGGATGACAACACGCATCCGTCCACATCATATGCAATGGCCAATGCGTGCACACCGATCGGTCCATTGCTGTACAATGCGTATTTCGGATGACAACACGCATCCGTCCACATCATATGCAATGGCCAATGCGTGCGCACCGATCGGTCCATTGCTGTACAACGCGTATTTCGGGTGACAACACGCATCCGTCCACATCATATGCAATGGCCAAAGCGTGCGCACCGATCGGTCCATTGCTGTACAACGCGTATTTCGGATGACAACACGCATCCGTCCACATCATATGCAATGGCCAATGCGTGCGCACCGATTGGTCCATTGCTGTACAACGCGTATTTCGGATGACAACACGCATCCGTCCACATCATATGCAATGGCCAATGCGTGCGCACCGATTGGTCCATTGCTGTACAACGCGTATTTCGGGTGACAACACGCATCCGTCCACATCATATGCAATGGCCAAAGCGTGCGCACCGATCGGTCCATTGCTGTACAACGTGTATTTCGGATGACAACACGCATCCGTCCACATCATATGCAATGGGCAAAGCGTGCACACGGATCGGTCCATTGCTGTACTACGCGAATTTCGGATGACAACACGCATCCGTCCACATCATATGCAATGGCCATAGCGTGCACACGGATCGGTCCATTGCTGTACAACACGTATTTCGGATGACAACACGCATCTGTCCACATCATATGCAATGGCCAAAGCGTGCACACGGATCGGTCCATTGCTGTACGACGCGTCCCTGTACAAGTCACTCGCATATGTCACCATGGTTGTCACTGGTGAACGTATGCCAGCCACATTTACTTGCCAGGGACTCAGGGGCACACCTACAACACCACAGCCTGTCCACACTGTATCCTAAGGCATGTAAGGCTGCATGACCTGTGTGTGTATGGGGGTCAACATGTGGTTTTTTTGGTGGCACTTGGGGGCAGCCACTCCCAGGCTGTGCACGTGTTCATGGGGACAGAATCCTTTGTGTGTTGTGCACATGACCACTGTGATGTGCAACTGTTCAGTTCAGAGCATGTGGCATGGTCACATTTCCAGGTTGTGTATGTGTATGTCATGTCACATACACCCTGAGTCCCATGTGGGAAGGTATGTATGTCACAGGGTGACCCATTGCCACAATAGTGATGCCCTCCACATTCTGTGTGCATGTTGTGTTTCCGATGTCTCTGATCCCATGTGCACAATGGGAGACAGTCTCCACATCCACGTTGTTTGTGCATGGACTTTGATGTTGTGCGTGTGTGTGTCACAGACGTCCATGTCTGTCCTGCAG
The DNA here is from genome assembly GCA_963921515.1 of Calotriton arnoldi. Taxonomy (NCBI): domain Eukaryota; kingdom Metazoa; phylum Chordata; class Amphibia; order Caudata; family Salamandridae; genus Calotriton; species Calotriton arnoldi. The sequence goes on along the minus strand of CAWUFW010003281.1, from coordinate 907,438 downwards.
AGGCAACAGGGGCCACTACCTGTGGGAGTCATGGTTGTTTTGCTGACGTGTACATGATACACCATGTCATGCCAGTGTCCATGTGGCAATACAGGGTCCCTGGGAATCTACCTGTCAATGAGCTGTGATGCCTGTGGCACATCTGTCCTCACATGTCACTGTGGTGTGTGTTTGGAACGTGACATCAGTACATGGGTACTGTGACACAGCCTAATGATTTCCCATAGCACAACCTGGAACTTGTTGTCAACACATGTTGAACTGTGATGTTAGATGTTGGCCATGTAGGTGCCATATATGTCCATACAGAACGGCACACACATCAGGTACTTGTGTCTCGTAATGATGTATCATGTGATATTGAGTATGGTCAATGCCACATATGTGGGGTGACTGACAATCTTTATTTCTTCACCTATGCACTGCAGGGCAACAGCTGTCCATAGACCATTCCCTGACCTTGCAACCATGGTTGAACGTGACTACATCCGACGGTACCGCTTCAACAGGCCGCTGATTGAGGAATTGGCGGTGCGGTTGGCCCCACATTTGCAACCTGGCCGGCCATACCCTACAGCGCTGACCCCCAAGGTGAAGGTGATGGCAGCCCTACACTTCTTTGCCACCGGTACCTTTCAACACACTGTGGCGTCTGCTGGCGGGATGTCACAGACCATGTTCAGCCGTGTGCTACGCGATGTTTTGGAGGCAATGTTGAGATACCTGAACCAGTACATCTATTTCCCTAAACGTCAACAACTCACTGACGTCAAGAGTGACTTCTATGCCCTGGGGAGGATGCCACATGTCATTGGCTCCATTGATGGGACACATGTGGCTTTGGTACCACCACAGGCACATGAGCAGGCATACAGGAACAGGAAACATTACCATTCTATCAATGCTCTGGTGGTATGTCTTGCAGATATGAGCATCTCACATGTGTGTGCCCATTGCCCCGGTTCTGCACACAATGCCTACGTGATGAGGAGTAGTCGCATCCCAAGGATGATGTCACAGATGCAGAACCAGCGTGCCTGGCTTGTCGGTGTATACTGACTTTGTACCATTGTGTGTGTTCTGCAAAGTTGTATTCCACCCTCTTTTCCAACTCAGCTAATGTGCAATTGTCTTTATGTAGGTGACTCCGGATACCCCAACATGCCGTGGTTGCTGACACCCCTCAGGAACCCTGTGACACCAGCCCAGATGCGCTACAATGAGGCACATGTTCGGACCAGGAGAGTGATCGAGCGGACATTTCGTCTCCTGAAGAGCCGCTTTCGCTGCCTAGACAAGACAGGAAGGGCCCTCCCATATGCCCCAGCAAAGGTGTGCAAGATTATCATCATCTGCTGCATGCTACACAACCTGGCAGTGCGGAAGGAGTTGCCTCTCATCCTGGATGATGATGACCAACATCCGCCACCTGTGGAGGATCCTGGCCTGGGCCACGATGCCAGTGATGATGATGATGATGAGGGTGATGTCCGCACACAGCTCATCACCAACTTCTTCAGCTGAATGTGAGTATCCAGAGATGTCATGTCAATGATGTGAGTTTGCATGATATGTGTTGGTGGTGCTCTGTTGCTGTTTGAGTGTGGCCATGTGCTACTTGACCGGATGCGTTCAGCGATGTGTCCTTACAGGTAGTCTGTACTCCCCAACAGTGTTGACATGCTAACTTGGTTTTGTGTAGGTATCTTTTGACATGTATTGGGCATGAGTATTGCAGTTCTGTCCTGTTCTTCAGTGCTTTTGACTGTGTGTCATGTCTGTCCTTCACAGGGTACTTTCAGAGTTGTTTGGTCAACTCGGATCCCCCGACACCATGATTCAGCTTTCAGGGTGGTAGCAGTCGTTTCCCTACAGGTGATGTGCCACACACCCCTGGACTTTATTTCTTCTACACTTGTTGACTGTGTGGCCACTGCCACGTGGGATTACCTTGCATTTGTAGTGGAAACAACATGTTGCAAATGTGTAATAAACCTGTGCTTCACTTTGGGATGTGTGTTGTCTGTGGTCACACATCTGACTGACATTTGCTTACTGCACCTGTGGGCTAGTTAACACAGACTCTGAATAGGTGTGGTGTCTGTGCATTCCACTGTATTTCCTGGCAACATCAGTGTAGGCGATGAGTCAGATGGCCCTGGTGTCTATGTGTTGTGTAGCCCTAGTGGTGTGTCTCCCTCATATGTGTCACGTCGCCATGACTCACATGACGGTGTTGAACTTGCTGTAGCAGTTAGCATGCACAGTGTCATTTAGCAGATCATCATCTCCATGACAAAAAGCAACGTTGGAATCACAACAGAGGCAAGTATGGTGTATTAGTGAGTTTATTTAAATACATGTGTGAGGATAGTGCACAGGATGGTAGGTGCTGTACATTGGGATTGGAATCCAAAGTTCCCAGATGAGTTGGAAGTGTTGGTAGCAGAAATGTCCTGAGTAAAGTCCACAGTCATCTGATACATTAGTCCAACTTAAACTCCCCATGTCATGTGGGAGAGTTGGGTTGCATTCGACAGGGTGAACAGTTTGCACACAAAGGAGAATTTCCAGAACAGGTGTTGGGTTCCTGGGGGATGTACATGGCCATCGGCCTCTCAGTTGTCCTTCCTCGGACGACCCCTCTTCTTTCTGGGGGGACCCTCACGTGCAGGCCGCTGCGGTGCAGAGGACTCTCCACCAGAGTCATCCTCCCTCCCTGTGGCAGTTGCAGTTGTTGCGGCACCAGATGTTGTGGGCACACAGGGAGGTGTGGACATGTTGGTGCTAATCTGGCGGAGGCATGTCAATATGTCCCTCTGCACCGCTGTTAGTTCTTCCAATGTGTCCACTTGGACTCCATGCCAGACATGTGTGTCTCCACACGGGACATGTGTGTCTCCACACGGGACATGTGGGAGTCCAAGCTGGCATGATGGGCAGCCTGCTGCTGTTGGAATGTCCTTGAGGATCCCCACTACCTGGCTGACCTCTCCAATGCTATTCTGTTACGCATCAGCAATGCGTGCCAGTTGTGGGTCATCATGCAGTCCAGACCACTCTGCAAACAGCGACCTCTGCCTACCACCCCTCCCACCACCCCTGGCCACACGTGCGGGACGTGCGGTGGCACGCACAGGTGACCCTAGGCCCCCTTGGGGGTTGGTACTGGGGTTGTTGTCCGTTGCTTCACGGTGGGCTGGGGTCCCTGTGCTGTTGTCATTCAGTGTCCTTGGTCTGTCCGTGTTGGAGGGGTTGGTCTGTGTATTGGCAGATGTTGGAGGAATGGGTGCAGGGGGTGCAGATGGTGGTCCTGCTGGTGCTGCATGATGACTCAGACCAGAGGTGCCAGGTTGGTCTTCGCCATCCGATGAGGGCAGAGGCTGTTCCACACCAGAGAGCTCTGGGGCCACCGCAGCCTGGGACAGGGACTCCTCCTCATCTGCTGCTGTGTCCCCATCATCACCTGTTTTTGGAAGAGACACACAATGTATGTTATGTTTCTGCAGGCATCAATGGTTCAAACACATGACAGTTGTGACTGTACCTCTGGATGCGGCCCTGTACATTGCATTGTCCTAAGTTGTCACAGTCAGAGGTTGATATTGGTGTGGCTCATTGTCCTGCCAACCTGATGCATTTCAATGTGGATGTTGAGGTGTGTGCATGACCAGCATTGGTGGTATTTGGTTGACATCCGGACCTCCTTCTCCCCCAGCCCAGTTATCCCACCATGAACCATGCCACCCTTGCAGTGGGTGCAGGTTAACTCTCAGGATGTCAGTCAGTGGTGTCCTGCTGTTGGTTGGTGCCCAGTTCCCAGCAGGGCCTGGTACTCCCCACAACAGAGCACCATTGTCAGACATCTTTGAAGTGGCTTTTCACTCCCTGTGAGGTGTGCATGCTTCAGTGTGAGCTTGCTGGGCCATGTGGGTGGGGGATGTTGAGCTGTGACTACCACTCCCATCATGCTATTGCCTACACCCCCTTCCCAGCATACCCATACTTCCTTCCTTTTGACTCTGCTTCCCTGTGGGGTAGTGTGCCTGTGCTGACAGGATGGCTGACAGTGTTGTCCTGGCGTTTGTTTGGCTACAAGTCACAAAAGTGTCCCTGTGCTTCACACAGCATAACCCAGTGTGGTTGTTCTTTGTGGGATATTTAATTAGAGTGTGAGGCATTGCATTCTCACAAGTGAGTTGTGTGGAGTTTGTGTTAAGGGTGTGTGTGAGAAAAGCTGCTGGTAACTATGGTCAGAGCTGTCAGTCCTCCTTCCCACCCAGCCAGATATCCCACCATGGAGCGTGCTTCCATTGCAGGGAGTGCAAGTTGGCTTTCAGGATGTCAGTCAGTGGTGTCCTGCTGTTGGTTGTTGCACAGTTCCCAGCAGGGTCTTGTGCTCCCCACAGCAGTACCCAGTGTCAGCCATCTTGTCAGTTCTTTTCCACTCCCTGTGATGTGAGCATGGTTCACAGTGGTGTTGATGGGCCAATTGTGAGGGTGACCAATATCTGTGACTACAACTCCCATCATGCTATTGCCTACACTCACTTCACCAGCATACACAGAATTCCTTCCTTTCAGTGAGCTTCCCTGTGAGGTGGTGTTCTAGTGGTGGCAAAATATCTGACTGTGTTTGTTGGTTAGATTTGTGCCACTGCCTTGCTCTATTTGTTGTTAGGTTTGTACATGTCATGACACAGTTACATATCACTATGAGATGGCATGTCTGGTGTTTATCTGACTAACATACACATCTTGGGATGATTATTTTTTGGTTGCTGTGGATTTGCTAAGGGTGCATGGTTTGACTATCCCCTTGACAGTGATGTGTGTGAATTGTCACACAATAAATGTGTTCTATTGGTTGTGTACTCACCAGGCTCTGGGATGTTTGATAGTCCATATATGCTCACTGGTGGTAGGATGGCCCGCACCTTCTCCTCCCAGGGCCTAGGTATACTGGTTTGGCAGGAGGGCCACTGCCGGTGTGCTGACTCAAGGCGTAATCCTTCTTGAGTAGGTCCTTGACCCTCCTGCGCACATCATACCACCTGTTCTGGATGTCTTCCTTTGTGCGCAAACATGGTGATTGTGCGTTCACCCTGTCGACGATCCTCTCCCACATCTTGGTTTTCTGCGACATGGGGGTCTGTTGGACCAATGTACCAAACAACTGTGGCTCTACCCTGAGGATCTCATCTACCAGGACTTCCAATTCACTGTCTAGGAACTTTGGATTCTTCTTTGGGGGCATGGTGATGGGTGGTGGTGGGGATTGATGTGTGTGTGAGTGTGCAAGTGAGGGTGGGTAAGTGTAGGTCTTGCTGGGTGTATGTGAGGGTGCTATATGGGAGGTGCTAATGGTGTGTGGCTTGTGTGATGGATGAGTTGTGAGTGTGTCTGTGGTTGCTGTCTGATGGTGTTCTGTGCTGGCAGGTCAGTTGAATTTGCAAAGGATCATGGTAGGGATTTGGGGCCTTTATATGGGTGGAGTTGTGGGTGTGTCCTTGTTCCATGTTTTTTTCCCCTGTATTTATTGACTTTGTCATTGCTTGTTTGGCCCTTTTTTTTGTATTTTTTCCTTTGTATTTCTTAGGCATGTAGGAGACGTTTTTCTGACCGAGTAGGACGCTGCAGTTGGCTCCTGCGGGCTTCTCCGAGTCTTTCAAGCTGTGTTCCTGATGGGTTTCATGTGCGGCGTACGCGTCGGTCGCGGAGTATTGGTTTGCTTCGGCTCGGTTTTGTATGCGTGTCGGTCGTACGGCTTGAGCTCCGTGCGACTCGGTCTGGTTTTACACGCATTGCATCGTACTGCGCGGGTCGGAGTTCGCAGGTACGTTTCTGTCAGGTTCATTCCTGGTGCGTGTTGGTCGGTTCGATTTGTGTAGTTTCCCGGCCGGATAGCTGGTTTCCGTGCAGTTCGGTCGTTCGGCTTGTGTTCCGTACGAATCGGTCGTAATTCACATGCATTTCATCGTAATATGCGGATCGGGCAGCGCCGGTACGTGTCGGTCGGACAACATTCCCATACCGAGTCGGTCGGTATGTTTTCCGGCCCGAATCGGAATCGGCCCCTTGGTGACTGTGTGGCCACTGCCACGTGGGATTACCTTGCATCTGTAGTGGAAACAACATGTTGCAAATGTGTAATAAACCTGTGCTTCACTTTGGGATGTGCGTTGTCTGTGGTCACACATCTGACTGACATTTGCTTACTGCACCTGTGGGCTAGTTAACACAGACTCTGAATAGGTGTGGTGTCTGTGCATTCCACTGTATTTCCTGGCAACATCAGTGTAGGCGATGAGTCAGATGGCCCTGGTGTGTATGTGTTGTGTTGCCCTAGTGGTGTGTCTCCCTCATATGTGTCACGTCGCCATGACTCACATGACGGTGTTGAAATTGCTGTAGCAGTTAGCATGCACAGTGTCATCTAGCAGATCATCATCTCCATGACAAAAACCACGTTGGAATCACAACAGAGGCAAGTATGGTGTATTAGTGAGTTTATTTACATACATGTGTGAGGATAGTGCACAGGATGGTGGGTGCTGTACATTGGGATTGGAATCCAAAGTTCCCAGATGAGTTGGAAGTGTTGGTAGCAGAAATGTCCTGAGTAAAGTCCACAGTCATCTGATACATTAGTCCAACTTAAACTTCCCATGTCATGTGGGAGAGTTGGGTTGCATTCGACAGGGTGAACAGTTTGCACACAAAGGAGAATTTCCAGAACAGGTGTTGGGTTCCTGGGGGATGTACATGGCCATCTGCCTCTCAGTTGTCCTTCCTCGGACGACCCCTCTTCTTTCTGGGGGACCCTCACGTGCAGGCCGCTGCGGTGCAGAGGACTCTCCACCAGAGTCATCCTCCCTCCCTATGGCAGTTGCAGTTGTTGCGGCACTAGATGTTGTGGGCACACAGGGAGGTGTGGACATGTTGGTGCTAACCTGCGGAGACATGTCAATATGTCCCTCTGCACCGCTGTCAGTTCTTCCAATGTGTCCCACTTGGACTCCATGCGAGACATGTGTGTCTCCACACGGGACATGTGGGAGTCCAAGCGGGCATGATGGGCAGCCTGCTGCTGTTGAATGTCCTTGAGGATCCCCACTACCTGGCTGACCTCTCCGGTGCTATTCTGTAACGCATCTGCAATGCGTACCAGTTGTGGGTCATCATGCAGTCCAGACCCCTCTGCAAACAGCGACCTCTGCCTACCACCCCTTCCACCACCCCTGGCCACACGGGCGGGACCTGCGGTGGCACGCACAGGTGACCCTAGGCCCCCTTGGGGATTGGTACTGGGGTTGTTGTCCGTTGCTTCCCGGGGGGCCGGGGTCCCTGTGCTGTTGTCATTCAGTGTCCTTGGTCTGTCGGTGTCGGCGGGGGTGGTCTGTGTGTTGGCAGATGTTGGAGGAGTGGGTGCAGGGGGTGCAGATGGTGGTCCTGCTGGTGCTGCATGATGACTCACACCGGAGGGGCCAAGTAGGTCTTCGCCATCCGAGGAGGGCAGAGGCTGTTCCACACCAGAGAGCTCAGGGGCCACCGGAGCCTGGGACAGGGACTCCTCATCATCTGCTGCTGTGTCCCCATCATCACCTGTGTTTGGAAGAGACACACAATGTATGTTATGTTTCTACAGGCATCAATGGTTCAAACACATGATAGTTGTGACTGTACATCTGGATGCGTGCCTGTACAATGCATTGTCCTAAGTTGTCACAGCCAGAGGTTGATATTGGTGTAGCACATTGTCCTGCCAACCTGAAGCATTTCAATGTGAATGTTGAGGTGTGTGCATGACCAGCTCATGTATTGATTGGCTGTGCATGGCCATTGCTACTCAAGGACCATCACGTGCCTGACACAGGTGTGTCATCCTTGTCCACATTTGTCCTTTAACAGGGACCTACGTGCAATTCCACTTAGGATATCTTTCAAGATTGGGCCATGTGTGGTGGCAGTTTTTGCCAGTCTTTGTGCGTCACATTGGTGTGTCTGGACAACATGGTCACAGTCCGGTATGCCTGGGTTCTCTTGGGAGTATCTGTGTTGTTGTCTGGGTTCCTAGTTCACGTCTCATTTCATACAAGTGATGTTGTTAACATAGCTAATGATGTTGTTGCTGAGTTTTGTACGTGCAAACGTGATTAATCTTGTTAATGTCCTCCATGGTGATAAGGATTGGGCACGGCAGCTCTCTGGCTTTTCCATTCTCATGACAGTGATGGCCAGTGGTGTGTGTTGCAGTTCTGCTGCTGTGAGTAGCATGTCTCCTCAAATGCAGTCCAGGTTGGTGCTTGTGTCTACAGTGTCTATGACAGTGAGTGGTGTGTTGTGTGAAGGATGCATATGTTGCCGAACGTTGTGGGAGTGGAATGCAGCTCACAACCGCAACTTGTGTGACTGACACCATGGTACAGTGTCCGGTATATTGGTGTGTCCATTGCATTCACTGTCAGGTGTCCCCTGTCAATGATGTCTCTGTGACTTCCTGTGTATTTTGTGCTATGTAGTATGTCTGATTCTCCACAATTGTCATCTGCAAGACACACCTTCACAGCCAGGCCAGGGGGCACCCATGGACACTGCATCCCCTGACAGTGTGTGTAAACATAGAGTTGCAATGGCTGTGAGTGTGTACGTGTTTGGGTTGGCCAGTGTATGGGTGTGAATTGCAGGCACATCATTTCTCATGCCCATGTGTCAGCCATCTTGCCAGGGCTTTTACTTTGGGAGTGACTGGTCCCACGTGTGCAATGTGTTTTTGCAGAGTAGGTGTGTGTATGGCCACCGTTGGTGGTATTTGGTTGACATCCGGACCTCCTTCTCCCCCCAGCCCAGTTATCCCACCATGAAGCATGCCACCCTTGCAGTGGGTGCAGGTTAACTCTCAGGATGTCAGTCAGTGGTGTCCTGCTGTTGGTTGGTGCACAGTTCCCAGCAGGGCCTTGTGCTCCCCACAATAGAGACCATTGTCAGACATCTTTGAAGTGGCTTTTCACTCCCTGTGAGGTGTGCATGCTTCAGTGTGAGCTTGCCGGGCCATGTGGGTGGGGGATGTTGAGCTGTGACTACCACTCCCATCATGCTATTGCCTACACCCCCCTTCCCAGCATGCCCATACTTCCTTCCTTTTGAGTCGACTTCACTGTGTGTGAGTGTGACAGCAATGGCAAGATGGCTGACAGTGTGGTCCTGTTGTTTGTTGGTGCACAGTTCCCAGCAGGGCCTTGTGCTCCCCACAGCTGAGGCCAGTGTCAGACATCTTGGAAGTGGCTTTTCACTCACTCTCTTGTAGAGCACGGTCCCAGGTGTGTTGTTTGGAGTTAGTGGAAGTGGTGTGTGTGTAAGGGCCTGCTGGTAGCTGTAGTCGGAGCTGGCACTCCTCCTCCCCAGGCCAGACATCCCACCATGAAACGTGCTTCCATTGCAGGGAGTGCAAGTTGGTTGTCAGGATGTCAGTCAGTGGTGTCCTGCTGTTGGTTGGTGCACAGTTCCCAGCAGGGCCTTGTGCTCCCCACAACAGAACACCAATGTCAGACATCTTTGAAGTGGCTTTTCACTCCCTGTGAGGTGTGCATGCTTCAGTGTGAGCTTGCTGGGCCATGTGGGTGGGGGATGTTGAGCTGTGACTACCACTCCCATCATGCTATTGCCTACACCCCCCTTCCCAGCATGCCCATACTTCCTTCCTTTTGACTCTGCTTCCCTGTGGGGTAGTGTGCCTGTGCTGACAGGATGGCTGACAGTGTTGTCCTGGCGTTTGTTTGGCTACAAGTCCCAAAAGTGTCCCTGTGCTTCACACAGCATAACCCAGTGCGGTAGTTCTTTGTGGGATATTTAATTAGAGTGTGAGGCAATGCATTCTCCCAGGTGAGTTGTGTGGAGTTTGTGTTAAGGGGGTGTGTGAGAAAAGCTGCTGGTAACTATGGTCAGAGCTGTCAGTCCTCCTTCCCACCCAGCCAGATATCCCACCATGGAACATGCTTCCATTGCAGGGAGTGCAAGTTGGATTTCAGGATGTCAGGCAGTGGTGTCCTGCTGTTGTTTTGAGCACAACACCCAGCAGGGGCTTGTTCTCCCCACAGCAGTACCCAGTGTCAGCCATCTTGTCAGTTCTTTTCCACTCCCTGTGATGTGAGCATGGTTCAGAGTGGTGTTGATGGGCCAATTGTGAGGGTGACCAATATCTGTGACTACAACTCCCATCATGCTATTGCCTCCACCCCCCTTCCCAGCATGCCCATCCTGGACACTAAACATATATAATTTACTATTCCCATTGCAATTTATATGAAATCTGGGAATGTGCTGTACACTAAACATATATAATTTACTATTCCCACTCCACTGTATATTAAGTCAGGGAAGGCGCTGGACACTAAGCATATAATTTACTATTCCCACTCCAAACTACAGTAAGTCAGGGAAGGTGCTGGATACCAAACATTTATAATTTACTATTCCCACTCCAATTTATATTAAGTCAGGGAAAATGCTGGACACTGAACATATATAACTTATTATTACCACTCCAAACTACATTAAGTCAGTGGAGGTGCTGGACACTAAACATATATAATTTACTATTCCCACTCCAATTTATATCAAGTCAGGAAAGGCACTGGACACTAAGCATATATAATTTACTATTCCCACTCCAAACTACATTAAGTCAGGGAAGGTGCTGGACACTAAACATAGATAATTTACTATTCCCACTCCAAACTACATCAAGTCAGGGAAGGTGCTGGACACTAAACATATATAATTTACTATTCCCAATACCAATTATATTAACTCTTATAAGATGCTACACACCAAACATATGTAATTTACTATATTTAAATATACATTGTATTGTAAAATATTAATATTTTTAAACATATATTTAACAATATATGACACATATCAATATTAATATTCAAATAATTTTTCTACATGTTTCAAAAATATGGTTATTATTATTACCAAATTCAAATATATAATCGACTAAAAACAAAAAAGTTACTCTCATTAATAAATAAAAATATTAACATAAATATTTCATTTAAATTTGTAAATTTTCATTTTTTTAAATAAAAACATACTCAGATTTATCCTATATAGACACAACATCCCACTACTACAATAATTAAAATTTAATCAGAAATCCTAAAATTTAAACAAATTTCATCAAACTTTTAAAAAACACTCACCACCCTTAAACACTATAAATCCAACATTACGCACATAGACAAAATTCTACAGTTTTTTTAATATTTCAAAATCTTTTTTAAATTATGAATGTTAATTTTTTTTAAACTCCCCACCCTTATTCCCTATTAACCCAACATCCCACTCCTAAAAAAATTATTATAAATTCATTTGAAATATTTAAATTTTTAAAAATTTAAATTACACATTTTTAAAACACTCCCCACTCTTATCCCCTATAAACCCAACATTATTATAACATTTACAAGCATGTAACACAATAAAAGAAAAATACTAAAACGATATATTTTAATGACGATATTTTAACAAACGATATTTTTTACAACGATAATTTTTACAACACACAAAATCGATATTATATACATAGATATTTTTAACATCGATATTTTGCACTAACGATATTTTCAACTCGATATTATGTCAAGTCGTTATTTAAAATTAGATATTCTGACCACTTACCGTGAAAAGTCTCTTCACCATTAAAAAAAATGTCCCCTTTTGTTTCTGCTACAGCAACTTCTACGTAGTACTGTGTTATGCTTTTCATACATGGGCTAATCACATTTTAGACATCATTTGGCCTAACAGGGTTGATGTTCACAAGGGCTATACAAAAATGAAGACTGATTCATAATTGTTGGACTTTTGTACCAGATATAAAAATATTATATCTTATTATATATTAAAACCAATATTATATACATAGATATTTTTAACATCGATATTTTGTACTAACGATATTTCCAACTCGATATTATGTCAAGTCGTTATTTAAAACTAGATATTCTGACCACTTACCGTGAAAAGTCTCTTCACCATTAAAAAAAATGTCCCCTTTTGTTTCTGCTACAGCAACTTCTACGTAGTACTAAGGGGTCGATTCCGATCTCGCTCGGTATGCCCCCAAAGAGCCTCTAGTAGGCTTACCTTCCGAACGACACGTTCCGGCAGCCGGTCCATCCGGGCGAGGAAGTACGATGCGCAAATGTGTTCAAAACCAGAATGAGCCGTACGCTCCTATTCCAGCCACAGTTCCCGTACGAGCCGGATCCCTAAAGTCTGAAACGAGTCGCACGGAGTCAAAACAACAGTAGTTTCCGGGAGGGCAAGTACGATGCATACTTACTATGCGCCGAACGCGTCGCCACCTCCAGCATGCCTCGGCATCCGGAAGAACAGTATTTCAGGGCCGATTCGCGCCACAACACGATCCACGGCTACGAGACGGACCAACTCACAATGCCAACAAGTGGAACCAATGATCCATGCCTATGAGATGAACCAACCATGAATCCGATCGCGCAGGTCATCCCTGCACTGTACATCTATGACTGGATCAACAACAGGAACCGAAGCGTACGTCGCAGAAGGTAAGTCAGACACCCACCACACAAACAAACGTCACGAACCAGCGAAATGCAACATAAACATATGGGGTGGATATCCCTCTCCACCAGCATTGCCCAACCCATAGGAGTTGGATGTCTATCACTACCAGCAGTCCCTACTCATAGGGGGTGGATACCTACCAATACCAGCAGTCCCTACTCATAGGGGGTGGATACCTACCACTACCAGCAGTCACCACGCATAGGTGGTGGATACCTCCCACTGCCAGCAGTCCCTACACATAGGGGGGGGATGCCCATCACTACCAGTACTCCCTACTCATAGGGGGTGGATACCTCCACTACCAGCAGTCCCTACTCATAGGTGGTGGATACCTACCACTACCAGCAGTCCCTTCTCATAGGGGGTGGGATGCCCATCGCTACCAGTACTCCCTACTCATAGGGGCTGGATACCTACCACTACCAGCAGTCCCTACTCATAGGGGGTGGATAACTACCACTACCAGCAGTCCCTACTCATAGGGGGTGGATACCTACCACTACCAGCAGTCACCACTCATAGGTGGTGGATTCCTACCACTACCAGCAGTCCCTACTCATAGGGGGGGATGCCCATCACTACCAGTACTCCCTACTTATAGGGGGTGGATACCTACCACTCCCAGGAGTCCCTACTCATAGGGGGTGGATACCTACAACTACCAGCAGTCCCTACTCATAGGGGGTGGATACCTACCACTACCAGCAGTCCCTACTCATAGGTGGTGGATACCTACAACTACCAGCAGTCCCTACTCATAGGGGTGGATACCTACCACTACCAGCAATCCCTACTCATAGGGGTGGATACCTACAACTACCAGCAGTCCCTACTCATAGGGGGGATGCCCATCACAACTAGTACTCCCTACTCATAGGGGGTGGATACCTACCACTCCCAGCAGTCCCCACACATAGGGGGTGGATACCTACCACTACCAGCAGTCCCTACTCATAGGAGGTGGATACCTGCCACTACCAGCAGTCCCTACTCATAGGGGGGATGCCCATCACAACTAGTACACCCTACTCATAGGGGGTGGGTACCTACCACTACCAGCAGTCCCTTCTCATAGGGGGTGGATACCTGCCACTACCAGCAGTCCCTACTCATAGGCGGTGGATACCTACCACTACCAGCAGTCCCTACACATAGGGGGGATGCCCATCACTACCAGTACTCCCTACTCATAGGGGTGGATACCTACCACTACCAGCAGTCCCTACTCATAAGGGGGATGCCCATCACTACCAGTACTCCCTACTCATAGGGGGTGGATACCAACCACTACCAGCAGTCCCTACTCATAGGGTGTGGATACCTACAACTACCAGCAGTCCCTACTCATAGGGGGTGGATACTTACTACTACCAGCAGTCCCTACTCATAGGGGGGATACCTACCACTACCAGCAGTCCCTACTCATAGGTGGTGGATACCTACCCCTACCAGCAGCACCTACTCATAGGGGGATGCCCATCACTACCAGCAGCCCCTACTCATAGGGGGGGATGCCCATCACTACCAGTATTCCTCACTCATAGGTGTTGCAGGACAAACACACCACCCCTATCATCATGTCAAGATTGTATATTGTGTGTCAACTGCCTGCAACTGTGACACTGAAAGGGAACACATAATGTCCTCCCATGACCGTTGTGACCAAAAGGTGAATGTGAGGGTAAAACACACAGCTGTCACTGTAACAGTGTTGTAATGGGGTCTAAACCCCCCCTCACTACAGTGACCAAATTGTGAATTTGGGGCTCAAAAGTCAAGCATATCAGGAACATATTGGTAATGGGGTCTAACCCCCCACTCACTACAGTGAACCAAAGGTGATTAAGGGGTTAAACATGCAAGCTTCATATGAATAAGGTGCTAATGGCGTCTACCCCCACCCCCCCCTTCACTACAGTGAACAAATTGTGAATTTGGGGCTCTAAAATCAAGCATATCAGTAACATATCGGTAATGGGGTCTAAACCCCCACTCACCACAGTGCACAAAAGGTGAGTATGGTGTTCAAAATTCCAGCATATCAGGAACATTGTGGTAATGGGGTCTAAACACCCCCTCACTACAGTGACCAAAAGGTGAGTATGGTGTTAAAAACTCCTGCATATCAGGAACATTGTGGCAATGGGGTCTAACCACCCCCTCACTACAGTGACCAAAAGGTGATTATGGTGTTCAATAATCAAGCACATCAGGAACATTATGGTAATGGGGTCTAAACACACCATCACTACAGTGTCCAAAAGTGTGGTCACAAATTCTGCTGCCACTTCAATACACCAGGTATCATACCTGGCCCACAACAAGCAATGTAGTGGCAAAGTAGTGGTTGTGTGCCAAACACACATAGATCTGTTGACGGAAAGATTGTTGTGTCTTACAAATAAACACTCAGCCATGTGCAGACAACCATTGCCCATGGGGGCTGACAATGCTCCTGTGGGCAATCAGACTATGTAAGAAGTGAGCATCAGAATGCATACACATATATCTACAGGGACAGACACACAAACTAAGGTATCCTGTGGAGACTGTAGATGTGAGGTGACACAGTCACATACCATGGCACCAATGGGACATACCAACCATGATGAATGTGCTGACTGATGATGTAGGATACACAGGGATAGCAGTGGAGAACCTCAAAACAAGATCCAGCCTATGGCACACAAAAGCCATACCAATGCTTTGGTATGGCACTGTAGATGTGAGGTGACACAGTCACATACCATGGCACCAATGGGACATACCAACCATGATGAATGTGCTGACTGATGATGTAGGAGACACAGGGATAGCAGTGGAGAACCTCAAAACAAGATCCAGCCTATGGCACACAAAAGCCATACCAATGCATTGGTGCAAATGCACAAACACAAACAGGCTGACTCACACTGCATCTCAAACACAACATGTATGTGTGTGTGTCAGTGTACCCAGGCTGGTATGCAACACATGATAGTGTGCTGCGCTCAAATTACACATATGTGTACACAGTGCCATACAAAAGTAAATCATGAATTGGCTACCCCTCTGTGGGCAAGAAGGCATCGTTAGATGAGTGGGATCCCAACAGACTCAGGGGACACAAGCTGGGTAGAATAGCAACCAACACAGCAAGAGACAGACCCACTCCATCTGTACCCTCAAGGACCCTACATTGAGGTGACAATAGCCTGCATGATAACCCCTCTGTGAAGACAAATTGGGATGTTGCCCCTACTGTGGACCCCAGTCACCTGTGCACACTGGGTCATGTGTCTTGACACACCAACTACATTCACACTTACACAAACACAAATCACTGGCCATGGCCTGTAATCCAAGGGCAAAATGTAGGTAGGGGCATAGCCATGCCACAACTCACATAAGGACACTCCCAACACCACACACCGTGAACGGCACCAATGTGCATCTGCAAATCCCACATGGACTGGGGACATTGCACATGCACCATGACAATACCAGGGGTGATAGGGGGGATCCAAGGTGCAACCACTCGTCACACATGGCCAGTTAAAAACCCTTGTGAATGTCTGCCACACTGCACAGTATGCGGTACATGTGCCTGACGTGAAATGTATCTGAATAATTGGGATCCCTGCCACAGTCCCAGAACAATGAGGAACACAAGGAGACCCACAAAGAACACATGTTGAAACCTTCAAACCATGCAGCTTTGAATCTGAGCAGTGGGAACAGTCACACACACATACAAGTGACCCAGTCACAGAAAGATACCACATAGGGAAATCAACTTGATGTTGGAAACACTAAACTGCCTTGGCAAATCCTAAATATGTCACACTTGCGTTTGCCCACCTCCCAGGCCCTAACAACAAACACACTGCGGGATGACACGCTAATGCCCAGTAGTTTCCCATGCACCTACAAACCAGAAAACACAGGGCAAAAATCTTGGATGAACACAGGCCAACTCATCAAGCATCACAGACAGGGACATCTGTAGGGAATACAGGCTGTGTAGAAAAATGGAAGGGAACACACAGAGACATGCTCACAGAACATACCCCATGGGCTCAGGCAATTTCACGGAATGACACACTGCCATGAGGTGACTCCACTCCTGTGGAAGGTCAGGTGTGCAAAACGTAGTCTGTGCAGGGCCCTGTCATGTCTGCATAAATTGTGGTTAGTGAGCCAACAATTACAGCACACTGAACGCTCAGGTCACATCAGACTGTGTACAGGAGGGTATTTAAGTCATCTGCACATACTCAATTAACATGTATAGCAAGTTGCACTGACGCCACAGATGACTTGGTCACCATTTTTGCTAAAACCTGCATGTCCAGTGTAGAAGTGCCCACTGTTCTAAGAAATGACTTTGTGCACAAGTGTAAGCACAACATAAGTGCAACAGTGCTAGCCACAGATGTGACACAGCAAAGGAATTGTGAGGCTCCCTGTGCCCAATTGTATGGATCATGACACACTCTAATTGCAGCAAAGGATGACATGGATACATACTGTAATAGGACTCAGATACCAGGGACCACATGGAGTCCATCACATTAAAAAAACAATCAATAGCTACATTACAAGTATTACAACTGCAACTCAGGATACACATTAACAACATCATGTACATCATATGCAAAACAACATTACATTTTTTTTGCTTTATTCAGCTTTAAATTAGTGATGTGGTGAAACCAAGGAGAACATAAAGGCCCAAGGCTAGTCCATTAATTTTGTCCATTAGGTGTGCAACAGAAATGAGTGCCCCACATTGCTTGCCTGCACTGCTACAGCCAGGGGACATCACCCCTTGGAGGGGCATACATAGGGTCAGGCCAGGCACCGCAGGGACAGGATCAGGGGATAGCAGTATGGGGCAGGTGAGGGGTGGTGGGTGCAGGAGTGTCAGTGGCAACTGCAGTGGAGGTGTCTGACACAGTGGGCACTGTCACCACAGCAGTGCCCAAGTCAGACGGGGTGGAGGGGGTCTCCACTGCAGTGCCAATGCAGTGCCAAAAAGGTAGTGTCTTGGGGCAAAGGTGAAGTGGGCAGGACAGATGGGGGGACACGGACTCCACAGCAGTCGCAGGAACAGGCTGAGGGTGTGAAGTGGGGGGTGAAGTGCATGTGGTGGGGGGAGGGCCTAATCATTTTGGGGATGGTGTATCTGTGTGTGGGGGAACCTGGGGCAGGGTGTGGCGGGGGAACTGTAGGAGTGGTGGGCTTGGGGCTGGAGGACGGAGACTGTGTGGTGGTGGTGCATGAATGGGGAGGGGTCTTGTTCCTCCTGTTCCTGGGGGATTTGCGGATGGGGGCCTCAGTGTCCCTGCGCCTGGGGGAGGGTGTCCGTGTGGCAGGGAAACTCCCCTCTGTGTGTGGTGACCGGCTCTTCCCCTTGTGAGTGGGATCAGATGGAGCGCTGGGGAAGAGGCCAAGGTCACAGAGGAAGAGTTGCTGGGAAGTGGGTGTTGCAGGTGAGACAAGGGAAGGGGTTTTGGAGGGAGAGGTATCTGAGGACTGCGGAGTGGTTGTGGATGCCTGTCTGTGTGTCTGTGCCCTATCCCCTGTGTGTGTGCTGTCAGTCCCCGGAGTGTACGTGCTTGCGCGTCTAGACTTTGTCTTGCGTTGCTGTGTGCTGCTTGGGTCTGATGATGTGCTTGCCTGTGCCTGTGTGAGTGTGCGTTGGGTAGGTAGGGTAGTGGGCATTGTGGATGGGGCCGAGGTAGGAGGGGTGAGGGACTGTTGGAGGAGGGACACTGCTGCCGTCAGCGAGGAGGCCATGGACTGATTGGCCCGCTGTCAGGCAGACATGTTTGCTGAGATGCCCTCCATGAAGGACACCAATTGTGTCAACAGACCGGTGTGAGCATGGAGGACACTCAGCATCAATGGATCTGCTTAAGCAGGTCCACAGACTCCACACTCAGGGCAGCAGGGGAGACGGAGGCAGGGGGTGCGGTGCCTGGACTGAAGGAAACATGCTCCCTAACACGGGAGCCTCTACGGACATCAGGGATGGGAGCAGCTGGGAGGGTGGAGATGGTGGTGGTGGCGGGGACAGACGTGCTTGCTGTTGTTTTGGGTCTGCTGGCACCGGCCTCCACAAGGGAGTCATCACTGGGACTGGATGCATCCTCAGCTGAGGTGGTTGTAGCTGAGTGTTCCTCAGTGTGGCTCCCCTCACCCTCCGTGCCACTGGGTCCCTCCAGCTCCTCCGCGGAAGACACAGTCTGGCTCTGCCGCTCCTCTTGGTCCGTGGAGCTGTCTCCTCCTGTAGTCGTCGATGCTGCTGCAAACAATGAAGAAAAACAGATTCACATTCGTCACCTGTATTGAGCTGACACATGACTGTAATCGCAGCACATCACAGAGCAGGTCCTGGCATCATCTGATAAGCATTGCAAAAATGACTGACACTTATGTGAACTAGCCACTTGTCATCCTGCCAGTCAACCATGCCCCAAGTACCCATCCTGGGGATGGACACATCCGTCTGGTGCATGTATGATGTCACTAAGTATATGTGCAAACATGCCCCACAAAGGGCCAGGTGTCAGATCTGCAAGGATTGTGAGTGTAATGTGTCACTACACACATATCACATCTCTCTCCAGTGACTCTGTACATGTGTCTGGAAATGGGATGGCCAAAGTCACTGTTAACATGATGGATATGATTCCATTCCCAGACACCATGATGGCCTCATGTCATGATAGTCAATGCTACAACAGAGTGCATGCAGGACAACTGACAATACTGCAGTATCCTGATTTGCATGTGGCACACCATGCCACAGGCCTGTCTGGCCAATGAGTCTGTACTGTCTCCTGTCACCGGGGCAGTGCATACAGAAACCAACTGTGTGCAGTGTGTCACACCAATGTATTAGCGGGCAATGCAAACTCTGTAGCTCTCAAGTACACATGTACAGCCCCTGCTACCCACATCACCAAGAATCAGATGATCACACGGTATCCAAATTAGACATTTGAGTTTGTGCTAACACAAATCAGTAAACATGTACACATCACAACCTGTCAGGGACAAAGTGAAGCAGCTTGTACTTTAATTTTCAATCCACCATTAGGCACACTCAAGTAATTACACACCTATGTTTTGCTCCATGCACTGATACAACAGCCACATATCATAAGGCAAGCCATTATGAACATTGTAACACTCTTGAAGTAAACGAAGCTATGCCAGTCCACAATGACACAGAGGCAGACACCCCATTCCACATGTCAGAATGTTCACATTGTTGGCTGACAGCCAGGATTGGGAGGTCCGCATGTCTCATCTGTGCTGATTTGGCATACCTGTCCTGGTCCATGTGCAACTGGTGATGACCAGAAACAGTAGGCAGGTGGCTATGCATGTGTCACAACCGTGACATTCATTCACCAGAGGCACCAACATGTGTATCACATGATGCATGTGTGTCTGCTAAATACCTCCGACACTTATGGTGCCCCAGATCAGCAATTACAACACCTTTGTATTGCACACACAGAGTACATGTCAGACATCTGTCTATGTGCAGACACATGTCAAGCAATTGCCACACTCATGAAGCACAGAACGAGGCACCTGTAGCAGATGCCGGCCCCAACATTATCCTTGGACAACAGCAAGGACACACAGCACTCGTGACACTACTCAGAGGCCAAAAGGCCCATACCTGGTCAGCAGATGAGAATGGGAATTCACCAAATGTGTCCACATTAGTGTTGTCTCAGTAGACACACGAACTGTGGGAGTGTTAGGAGGCTGAGGGAGTGTAAATAGCATGTTAGCCATAGTTCACCAAAGAGGAATGAACTTACCCCCTCCTTGCTGCTGTTTGGCCTTCAACTGCCCATCCAGGTCAGGGAAGACCACTGTCAAAATCCTCAGCATGTGGGGGGTCAGTGTCCATCCTCCGCCCCTTCGGCTTGGAGGCGACAGATTCAGCTGGACCCTGGCGATCCTCCTGGTCCAGCCACGAAGGTCCTGCTGCCTCTTCTGACAGTTGTGGGTGCGGCGCTTGTAGACCCCCACTGATCGAACTGCCCGTACGATGGTCTTCCAGATTTCCTGTTTGTGATGGGCATCAACCTGCAAGGGTGACAATGTAAGACACCATTACTACACATACAACATGTTTGTACATCACACATTTAACCATACATGTTGTCATCACAAGGGAATATGATGTATACAGGTAGAGCAACTATGGTCATGGGCATTTGTCCTGTGTGCAAGCCTGAAACAACAAACTGAAAACTGAGCATGAACAGTCAGACAAGAAATAAAATGTACACATTGGCATCACTGCACCTGTACAGTAATTGTATCCACAAAGTTTGAGAGTTACAAATACTCAGTGAGCATGCCTGGCTTTGCTGAACACAATGCTAGTAGTGCTAGTCAGACTCCATGCACAATTAGGAAGACAGTGGACTGCGCACTCACCTGCTCCCCTGGTTTCCCATACAGCTTGCTGTATTGTGGAAGGAGGCTGTCCAGCAGGGCCTGGTTCTCCTCCTCGGTGAAGGCTGGGGTTCTCTCCACAGTACGTGCCATTCTTGAAGCCAGAGGATGCAGAGACAGCAGCAGTGGTAGCGGAGATGTAATGCTGTAGCAGTTGGTGCAGGCAAGTGAAGTCTCTGGGGAACAGACAGTCTTATATCTGTGCTGCAGAGCTGAATCTGTCCCAGGCGACCTATGTGATAGGTCCGACACGTTTGCATGTTATGAAAATGGCCAATCAATTGCATTGTACGCTTCGTACACGCCTCCTGCATCGTTCAAAAATTGAACTACATCACCCCATTGCTGTTGATACATTGTTGTAGGGAGCCAACTGAATTTTATTTGGACACTATTCGTACAACGATCAAATCCACGTCCGTCTCCATTACATCCAATAGCCAATGCGTGCGCACGGCTCGGGCCGTGAGTGTGTGATGCGTCTTTTAAAAATTCACCCGCGTCTGTCTCCATGATAGTTAATAGCCTATGCGTGCGCACGTCTCGCTCAGTCAGTGTACGACGCAGATTCTGAAAACTCACATCGCAACGATCTCCATTGCATAAAAATCTCCAAAGTGTGCGCACGGATCGGTCCCTAGGTGGACGCGGCGCCTTTAAAACACACACACGCATCGGACACCATTGCAGTAAATCTCCAAAGTGTGCGCAAGGATCGGTCCCTAGGTGGACGCGGCGTCTTTAGAACACACACACGCATTGGACACCATTGCAGTAAATCTCCAAAGCGTGCGCACGGATCGGTCCCTAGGTGGACGCAGTGTCTTTAGAACACACACACACATCGGACACCATTGCAGTCAATAGCATAGGCGTGCACACAGATCGGTCCCTAGGTGGACACGGCGTCTTTAGAACACACACACGCATCGGACACCATTGCAGTCAATAGCATAGGCGTTCGCACGGATCGGTCCCTAGGTGGACGACGCGTCTTTAGAAAACTCACACGCATCGGTCACCATTGCAGGCAATTGCTAAGTGATGCTACACACACAATACCTTACCATGGACTCAGTTGCTCTACAACATATAAACAGCCTGTCACACAGTGTATGATGTGACATCTCAGGATGTATAACCTGGGTGGGTCCACATGGGATATTGTATGTTGCACTTAGTGACACACACTCCCAGGCTTTGCAAGGTGTGATGGGGACAGGCACCATTGTGTGTAATGCACATCACCACTGTCATTTACAACTGTGCAGATCACACCCCGAGGCATATACACAGTTCTAGGTGCCCATTGTGTGCTGACATGTTACATACACCCTGACTCATAGGTGAAAAGGACTGTGTGTCACTGGGTGTCCCACAGCTAACATTGTGGTGTTATTGCAGAGTATGTGCATATTGTGCTACACACATGTCTCTGATTATTTGTGGTAGTTGGCAATCGTCATCACCATCCATGTGATTTTGACATGTGAGTCGCTGTTGTGCCTGTTTGTCACAGGCATCCCTTTTTTGCCTGTGCAACAATCTGGTAGCACATCATGTGTGTTTTGTGGGTGTGTTGTTACATGTACATCAGATGCTACATAATGTCAGTGCCCTTGTGCCAATACAAGATAGTTGTGTGTGTGACAGACAAACACCTGTCATGTGGGGAACACATCTGTACGTCCTAGTCACTGAGGTGTGTTTTGGGTACGTGACATGTGTGATGATGTAAAGGGAGAGACCACATTGATTGTTCACAGCACAGCTTAGCATTTGTTGTGTAAACATGTAGAGCTGAGATGTTATATGAGAGGCACATAGCTGACATTGTTGTCCATGCCCAACAGCACATACAACACGTTATTGTGTCTTGTTCTGAAGTTGCATGTGATATTATGCATGGTCATTGCCACATATGTAGGGTCACTGACAAACTTTCTTTGCTCACTTATGTACTGCAGGAGACCAGCTGTCCATAGACCGTTCCCAGACCTTGCAACCATGTCTGAACGTGACTGCATCCGGCGGTACCGCCTCACCAGTCCACTAATTGAGGATTTAGCGGAGCAGTTGGCACCACATTTGCAACCTGGCCAGACATATCCATCAGCGCTGACCCCCAAGGTGAAGGTGATGGCAGCCCTACACTTCTTTGCCACCGGTACCTTCCAGTACACTGTGGCTAATGCTGGTGGGATGTCACAGACCATGTTCAGTTGTGTGCTTCGCGATGTATTGGAGGCAATGTTGTTATTCCTGAACCGGTACATCCAATTCCCAACCCCAGGCCAATTCACTGTGATTAAGAGTGACATTTATGCCTTGGGAAGAATGCCACATGTCATAGGCTCCATAGATGGCACACATGTTGCTTTGGTACCACCACAGGCACATGAGCAGACATACCGGAACAGAAAACATTTCCACACTATTAATGCCCTGGTGGTATGTCTGCCGGTCATGACCATCTCACATGTGTGTGCATGTTTCCCTGGTTCTGCATACAATGCTTACATCATGCGGATGAGTCGGATACCAAGCATGATGACACAGCTGCAGAACCAGCGTGCCTGGCTTGTTGGTGTGTAATATCTGTTTCCCTTGTGTTTTTCGGCAACTTTAGAGATCCACCCACTTCTCCAACCCATTGAATGTTTATTTGTTTGTATGTAGGTGACTCTGGATACCCAAACATGCCGTGGTTGCTGACCCCCCTCAGGAACCCTGTTACACCTGCGGAGATCCATTATAATGAGGCACATGGGCGGACCAGGAGAGTGATAGAGCGGACATTTGGCCTACTGAAAACCAGATTCCGCTGCCTGGACAAGACAGGAGGTGCCCTCCAATATGGCCCTGACAAGGTGTGCAAAATCGTTATTGTGTGCTGCATGCTACACAACCTGGCAGTGAGGAAGGAGTTGCCTCTCATCCTGGATGATGATGACCAACAACCGCCTGCCGTGGAGGATCCTGCTCTGGGACATGTTGCCAGTGATGATGAGGGTGAGGGGGATGTACGAACACAGCTCATCAACAACTTCTTCACATGATAGTGAGTATACAGTGATATGTTGTCTATGTTTTGTAAGTGGCTGATATGTGTAGGTGTTGCAATGTTGCTGCTTAAGTGTGTCTGTGTGCTCATTGACAGGCTGCTTGCAGTGATGTGTCCTACTATTGAGTATGTACTACCAAACAGTGCTGGGATTGTAACTGCGTTGTGTCCAGGTATCTTGAGCTTAGTGTCTGGCATGTGTATTGGAGATGTATGCTGTCATTCAGTGATTCTAATGGTGTTGTATGTCTGTGCTCCACAGTGTCCTATGGCTGTTGTTTGGTCACGTGTGACCCCCAAATCACAGATTAATGTTGCAGACTGCAGGCTGCCGTTGTCCTAACCATGATGTTCCACACACCCCTGGACTTATATGGTTTACCAGTGACTGACTTTGTGCTCACTGTCACGTGAGGTAACCTCCCATCTGTTGAGGACTTATGACTTTTGCTGGTGTAATAAACCTGTGCATCACTTTGGAATGTGCTTTGTCTGTGTCCACACATCCAACATTCATTTGCATGCTGTACCTGTGGGCAGCTTGCCCCAGACTCAGGATGGGTGTTGTGTATATGCATCCCACTGCATTCTCTGTTCACATAAGTTAGGACGATGAGTTAGATGGGCATGGTAAGTATGTGTTGTGTTGACGTAGTGGGGTGTCTACCTCATATGTGTCACATCACCATGACTCACATGACTGTGTTTACATAGCTGTAGTAGTTTCCATGCACAGACATCTTTTCACAGGTCATCCTCTCAATGACACAAACCAAGTTTCAGTCACAACAGAGGCATGTATTGTGTTGTAGTGAATTTATTTACATGCATGTGTTTGAAAGTTATACGTAAGAGAAAGTGCTGTACAGTGCAATAGGAATCCAAAGCTCACAGTGCAGTTGGTAGTGTTGATTGATGACATTTCTAGAGTAAAGTCCACAGTCCTTTGGAACATTGGTCCAACTTAGACCCTCCTTCACATGTGTGGGAGTTTAGCAACAGTCAACAAGGTGAACGCTTTGCACACATTGTATGATGTTGAGAACAGGTAGTCATGTCCTGGTGGGTATGCATGGCCATCTGCCTCTTACTTGTCCTTCTTTGGACGACCCCTCTTCTTCTTCTCAGGGTGGACCCTCATGTGCAGGCTGCTGCAGTGCAGAGGACTCTCCGCCAGAGTCCACCTCCCTCCCTGTGGCAGTTGCTGATGTAGTGGCAACTGATGTAGTGGGCACACAGGGAGGTATGGTCATGTTGTTGGCTATCTGGCAGAGGCATGTCAGTATGTCCCTATGCACCGCCGTAAGGTCATCTATTTTGTCTATTTTGGACTCCATCCGGGTCATGTGTTGTTCCTCCCGGGACATGTGGGAGTCCATTCTGGCATGATGTGCAGCCTGATGTTGTTGCATGTCCCTGAGAATCCCCACAACCTGGCCAAATCCTCCAGTGCTTTCCTGGTACACATCTATGATGCGTCCCAACTGCGGATCTTTCTGCAGTCCAGCCCCATCTGCAGGCCATGGCCTCGCCCTGACCACCCTCACACCACCCCTACCCACACGGGCAGGACCTGCCCTGGCAGGCACAAGCAACACTGAGCCCCTGTCTGTGTTGGCACTGGTGTTGTTATCCGTCAGCTCCTGGGTGCCCTGTGTACCTGTGCCGTCGTTGTCCTGTTGCCTTGGTCTGTCGTGTTGGCAGGGGTGATTGAAGTGTTTGCAGAGCGTCCAGGAGTGGTGGCAGGGTGTGCTGATGTTGCAGCTGCTGGGGCTGGAAGCGGAGCCACACCGGAGTTGCCAGGTCGTTCATCCTCGTCCGAAGAGGACATAGAGGCATCCACACCGGGGAGCTCAGGGTCATCCAGAGTCTGGGACTGGGATTCCTCTTCTGTTCTTGCTGTGTCCCCAGCATCCCCTGTGGCTGGAAGAGATACACAATGCTGCCATAATCTACAAAGATATTTTTAATTGTAGAACCAAACCTAACCAAGTACCTAACTGTGAGAGTCTTTTTTTCTCTCTCTCCCTATCAGCTACCCTGTCCTTCATGGGAATTCTTATCTATCGGCCACCGGGCCCAGGGGGCTCTTTCTTTAGCTCACTCCCAGAAGTGGCAGCGGCGCTTGCAAAATCAGCCAGCAATTTTACTTTGATAGGGGACCTAAATCTTCACTTTGAGGACCCTAGTAAAAGAGAGGCATTTGAGCTGATGCAAGATCTTGCCGCAATACAACTTGTACAAAAAGTTAATGCACCAATGCACATAAAAGGTCATACCTTGGACCCAGTGTTCACTAATATCTTGGAGTTGACAGTAGAGACTCCCACTCCGCTACCATGGACTGATCATTTGATGATCCCTTTCTCGCTAAAATTCCCCCCTCACTGCGAAGCTAAGGAGCATAAGTCGGCGAAAGTCCGACCATGGTCCAAGCTTTCCGCTGAGACATGGTCAACACAACTTCTTAACACAAAACCTATTTTTGAGACTGACACTCTCTCGGCGGCTGAGGCACTCAACCATTGGTTAGAATCTACACTGGATAAAGTCATTCCGGTAAAAAAATGTAATCATAGTGTGAGAGAAAATATTTCCCCATGGTACTCACCCCAGCTTAGATCGCTCAAACAAAAATGTAAACAACTAGAGAGGATTTGGAGGAAAAATTTCAGTGAAAGCACAAAACATACTTACAGAGAAGCCATAAAGCGATACCAAGCGGAAATCAAAAGGGCACAGTCATCCTACTATGAGGATAAAATTAAAGCAGCATCTAACGCACCCAAAGAAATCTTCAGAATTACTAAATCTCTCCTTGAGCCCTCTCTCCATGATACCTCTAGAAATTCATCCAAGGGACAGTGTAATGAACTGGCGAGTTACTTTCAGGGAAAAATACAAGCTATCTATAAGACCCTCCCTGTATCCCCACTACCTAGTGATTTAGATATCCCCTTGATGGAAGTAGTTGGGCAACAGGATCAGGGAGTAGTGGTAGCAGTTACTCCCACCTTGGAGAAATCTCCTCTCTTGGATATGGAGACTCTTGTTAAAATCTTTGCTAAAATAAAATCTGGATCTCCTCTAGACCCCGCCCCTCCACATATCCTATCTAAGGCTAAAGGTGTGATTTTTCCAGCTATCCAGGAGGTGCTTAACATGTCCATTACCAATGGACTCGTGCCATCGATATGGAAGCAAGCCATGGTAAAAGCACTACTTAAAAAACCTAGCCTGGACCCCGAAGCACTGAGCAACTACCGGCCCATATCCCTCCTTCCTTTGCTTAGTAAGATCTTAGAAAAACATATAAATTCTACCCTATCAGCCTTCCTAGAAACCCATGAACTACTTCTCAGATGGGTTTCCACCCACAACATGGCACGGAATCCGCACTAACAGCTGTGGTTGAGGAAGCTAGGAGGATAGTGGATCAGGGAGGAGTGGCGGCCATTGTCCTCCTGGACCTCAGTGCGGCATTTGATACGGTCAACCTCAATGTTCTCATTGAACGGTTAAGGAGAGTCGGGGTAGCAGGAAGTGCCATCTCCTGGATTCAATCATTCCTTAATGGCAGAACTTTTCAGGTCTTTTCGGAGGAATCCATTTCCAGCCCTCTCCCTCTGAATTATGGAGTGCCCCAGAGATCTTCCCTAAGTCCTACGTTATTTAACGTATATATGAGGCCACTGGCGGAGGTCATCCAGCCATATGGGACCAAAGTGGTCACCTACGCGGATGATACTCAGCTGGTGATATCTCTCAATCATCCACGGACTGACCCTGCAGACCTGGAGCTCTGCCTAGGAAAAGTAGCCACCTGGATGCAACACTCCTGTCTCAAACTGAATGGAGAAAAAACAGAAATCATGTATGTGGGCAACACTGCCAAGCTAACTCCCACACTATCATTGCCTCAGTGCTTGGGCGCCCCTCCAGTTCCGAAGTCCAAGATCAAGAGCCTCGGTGTGTGGCTGGATGACTCACTTAAATTTGACCAGCAGGCAGTGGCAGTGATGGGGGCGTGTCACGGCACCCTTAGGAAACTAAGGAAGGTCCTCCCCCTATTACCCACTGAAGCTAAGAAAATAGTAGTCCAGGCACCGATTATTTCGCGGCTGGACTACTGTAATTCACTGTATCTGGGAGCCCCAAAGTCCACCCTAAGGAAACACCAGGTGGCCCAGAACTGCGCAGCACGACTTCTGACAGGCTGCAGTAGCATGCAGTCAGCTAGCCCCAGTCTGAAAGCCCTTCACTGGCTACCAATAAAGGAAAGAATCTCCTTTAAAGCCTTATGTACTGCTCATAAGACCCTTATGGGCACAGGCCCCAGAATCAATCAGCCTTTGATCACCGCCTACCTCCCCAGGAAATCTCTTCGCTCGGAGAATTTAAATTTAGCCTGTACTCCTAAAATTAACAGGCAGCGGAGTGGAGGCCGCTCCTTTTCATATAACATAGCTGGACTGTGGAACTCCCTCCCTCTCAATCTCCGCCATGAAACTGCCCACCTCTCTTTCCGGAAGGGTCTTAAAACATGGCTATTCCAGAAGAGTACCTGCTAGCCTTCCCTTATTAGCCTTAATTGACGCCAGCGCTGGGATGCCTTGGGGTAGCCATGCGCTCTATAAATGCTAATTAATAATAATAATAATAATAATAATAATGTATGTAATGTTTCTGCACACATCAACGGTTCACACACATTACAGTTGCCACTGCACATCATGATGAGTGTATGTACATTGCATTGTCCTACATTGTCAGAGACAGGTGTCTATTTTGGTTTAGCACAATGTCATTTGATGCTTGAGCATTTTGATGGGCACGTAGAGCTGTGTGCATGGACATCTCATTTCATGATTGTTTGACTGTACATGGGCATTGCTACTCATGTGCCCTCATGTGCCTGACGCAGGTGTGTCCCTCCTCTCAACATTTGTACTTTAACAATGACATACATGCACTTCCACTTGCGATGTGTAGCATGTTTGGACGATGTGTGTTGGCATTTGTGCTTGTATTTGTGAGTAACATTGTTGTGTCTGAACAACATGGTCACAGTACGGTATGGCTGCATTCACTGTGGAGATACTATTTTGTTGTGTGTGTCCCTAGTTCACATATCATTTCACACATTGGATGGTGTTATCCGTAGCTAATGATGTTGGGGCAGAGTTCTGTTCGTGATGATGTCATTTATGTGGTCAATGTCCTCCATGGTAAGGGGTATTGACCACGGCAGATCGCAGACTTTCCCATGCTCATGAGAGTGAGGGCCAGGGGTTTGTGTGTTTGACTTATGCTGCTGTGAGTTGTATGCCTACTCCTACCCAGGCGAGGTTACTCCTTGTGTTGCAAGTGTCAATGACAGTGAGGGGAGTGTTGTGTGAGGGATGCAATCAACGCTGCACGATGTAGGAGTGGAATGCAGATCACCACAGTGCCTTGTGTAAATGACACCATGCTACGGTGTCAGCTATGTTGCTATGGCCATTCCATTCACTGTCATGTGTCACCTGTGAATGGTGTGTATGTGGTTTGGGGTGTGGGTTTTGGTATGTGCTATGTCTGCACCTCCCCAATTGTCATAGAGGGCACACACCTTCACAGCCAGGCCAGGGGGCACCCCTGCCACACTGCAGGCCCAGACAGTGAGAGGATACATACAGTTGAGATGGCTGTCAGTGTGAAGGGGTTTGAGGGGGCAAGTGCATAGATGGGACTTGCAGCCAATTCATACATCTGGCCCATGTGTCAGGCATCTTGCCAGGGCATTTACTTTTTGTGTGAGTGGTCCCAAGGGGTATATTTTTTCCTGCTGTGAAGGTGTGTGTATTAGCGAGATTGCTGGTATTTGGTGTACTTGCAGGCCCACCTTCTCCCACAGAGGCCAGCTAATCCCCCCTGTAGGATGCTTCCATTGCAGGGAGTCCAAGTTAAAGTTCTGGATGTCAGGCAGTGGTGTCCTGTTATTTGTTGGAGCACAAGTCCCAGCAGGGCCTTGTGCTCCCCACAGCAGGGCCCAGTGTCAGCCATCTTGTCAGTACTTTTCCTCTCCATGTGAGGTGGGCATGGTTCAGGGTGGGCTTGATGGGCTATGTGGGATGGGGACCTTTGGCTATGCCTGCAAAGCACATCATGCTTTTGGCTCCACCTGCCTTCCCAGCATACCCGGCCTTCCTTCCTGTGACTCAGCTTCCCTGTGAGGTGGTGTAACAGTGCTGTCAAGATGGCTGACAGTGGTGTTCTGGTGTTTGTTGGAGCACAAGTCCCACCAGTGCCTTGTGGTCCCTATAGCAGGGCCCAGTGTCAGCCATATTGTCAGTACTTTTCCACTCCCTGTGAGGTAAACATGGTTCAGGGTGGGCTTGATGGGCTATGTGGCAGGGGGACTTTTGGCTATGTCTGCAAATCCCATCCTGCTTTTGGCTACACCCGCCTTCCCAGCATACCTGACCTTCCTTCCTGTGACTCAGCTTCCCTGTTAGGTGGTGTAACAGTGCTGACAAGATGGCTGACAGTGGTGTCCTGGTGTTTATTGGAGCACAACCCCCACCAGGCCCTTGTGGTCCCCATAGCAGGCCCAGTGTCAGCCATATTGTCAGTACTTTTCCACTCCCTGTGAGGTGAACATGGTTCAGGGTGGGCTTGATGGACCATGTGGGAGGGGGTCTGGTGTCTGTGACTACAACTCCCATCAAGCTTTTGGCTACACCCACCCTCCCAGCATACCTGACCTTCCTTCCTGTGACTCAGCTTCCCTGTGAGGTGGTGTAACAGTGCTGTCAAGATGGCTGACAGTGGTGTCCTGGTGTATGTTGGAGCACAACCCCACCAGGCCCTTGTGCTCCCCATAGCAGGGCCCAGTGTCAGCCATATTGTCAGTACTTTTCCACTCCCTGTGAGGTGAACATGGTTCAGGGTGGGCTTGATGGACCATGTGGGAGGGGGTCTGGTGTCTGTGACTACAACTCCCGTCAAGTTTTTGGCTACACCCACCCTCCCAGCATACCCACCTTCCTTCCTGTGAATCAGCTTCCCTGTGAGATAGTGTGACAGGTTTGGCAAGATGGCTGACAGTGTTTGTTGGTGTTTAGTACCAATGCCTTGCTGTATTTGTTGTTAGGTTTTTACATGTTATGACCTAATTCTATTTTACTCTGAGATAGCAGCTATTGCGTTTGTGTAACTGGCATACACATCACAGAATAACTTTTTTCGGGCTTAATTTGGCTTTGCTAACGCTACTTGTTTTCAATGTCCCCTTGGCAGTGATGTGTGTGTGTTGCCACACAATATTGACTAGATTGGTTGTGTACTCACCAGGCTCTGGTATTCCTGCCAATCCATGGATGCCTTCCGGTGGGAGTATGGCCCGCACTTTCTCCTCCCAGGACGTGAAGTATGTTGGTTTTACAGGAGGGCCACCGCCAGTACGCTGGCTCAAGGCATGCTCTCTGGCTATGAGCTTCTTGACCCTCCTTCGCACATCGTAGTACCTGTTCTGGATGTCATCCTTTGTGCGCAGGCAAGGTGCTTGAGCGTTCACCTTGTCGACTATCCTCTCCCACATCTTTGTTTTCTGTGACATGGGGGTCTGTTTGACCAAGGTTCCAAATAAATGTGGCTCTACTCGGAGTATTTCATCAACCAAGACTACCAACTCACTATCTGTGAACTTTGGATTCTTCTTTGGGGGCATGGTGCTGGGTGGTTGTGGAGATTGAGGTGTGTGTGAGGGTGTAAGTGAGGGTGAGTGGGTGTCAGTTTCTCTTGCTTGTTGTGAGTGTGTTTAGGAGGTGATAATGGTGTGGATGTTGTGTGGTGAGTGAGTTGTGGGTGTGGCTCAGAGTGCAGTGTAGTTGTCTTCTCTGCTGTCATGTGTTTGAAAATAGCAAAGGATCATGGTAGTGGATTTGGGCCTTAATGTAGGTGGAGTTGTGGGTGTGTCTTTGTTCATGATTTTTTTTTCTTATTTCTTTATTGATTTGGACATTGCTTGTTTGATCTTTTTCTCAGGATTTAAATGTAGGTTTTGTTGTGCATGATGGAGACGTTCAGTTAACTAGGAAGGACGCTGACAGTGGCAATTGAGAGGTACTCCGAGTCTGTCTCACTCACAATGTGCTCTGTTGCAGCGTTTGCGTACGCGTAGGTCGCGACGGGCTGTTTTCAATGGTAGTCACTGTTTCCCGTACGCCTCGTTCTTCCGGATCGTTTTACTTTTGCATGCATTGCATCGTACTCGTACGGTCGTACGGAGTGTGTACGTGTCCTTCGGGTCCAGTCTGGGTCCGTGTCGGTCGATACATTTCGCGTTCCCTTTACGGGAGAGTCACTGTTTACCGTGCGGTTCGGGCATGCGGATAGCGCTCCGTGAGACTCGTTTGGAAATCACATGCATAGCATCGTACTCGTACGGTCGTACGGAGCGTGTACGTGTGGGTCGGACTCCAGTCCCGGTTCGTGTCAGTCGGTACGTTTTACAACCTGAATCGGAATCGGCCCCTAAGTGTTATGTTTTTCATACATGGGCTAATCACATTTTAGAGATCATTTGGCCTAACGGGGTTGATGTTCACAAAAGCTATACAAAAATGAAGACTGATTCATAATTGTTGGACTTTTGTACCAGATATAAAAATTTTAGAAACAGTTTTAACATATAGTTGCTTTCATTAAGGTAGTAACCTATCAGCAAGCCAGTATGAAAAAAGCTTCTAGTGAATGCAATGAACAGTATGAGATCGTTGTAATGATCTACTGTGCACATTTGATTTTTTTTTACAATCCATTGATTGTTTTTTCACACTGTTTAATGATGAGTCTTCATACAAAGCATTGTTGAAAGTGAACAAGTATGAAAGCTGAAAATAGGAGAAAACAGTAAAACATTTGTCTATGTTGAATTAAAATGTTGGTTAAAAATTATTGTATGTTGTTTGGTGCCTAATGTTCAAAATGAAATTCTAATACATTTTTGTCTGTTTCTATTTTTTCATAGTGGTTGGAGGTTGAGATATAATACGTGTGTCAAATCACTAATCTAGTGATGGATTCATCGAGTTACTAGTCATCTACTCTTCTCATCTCCCAGGCACAACAGTTGCACTCGTCCAATCACCCAGCCTCTACCTAAGGAGTCATCCAATCACTCAGGTACTGCACTTGAATTCATCTAATCTCCCAGCCAAAACTCAGGCGCTCATCCAATTACCCAGGCGCTACCCATGGAGTCATGCCTTCACTTAGTCACTACGAATGCAGTTATGGAATCACCTAGTCACTACACTTGCATTCTTTCATTCATCCAGGCACTCCACTTGCAGTTACTCATCTACCCAGGCACTACACTTGCAGTCATCCATTCACCTAGTCAGTACCCCTGCACTCATGCATTCACTGATATACCATGCATGTAAGCATCCAATCACCCAGGCACTAGTCATGCACTAATCCATTCACTCAAGCACTACTGATGCACTCATTGAATCACCCATCCACTACCCATACAGTCATCCATTCACTCAGACACTACTCAGACAGTGATCCATTCACTCAGGCACTAGACATGCACTAATCCAATAACACAGGCACAATCCATGCACTCATGCAATCACCCAGGCACTACTCATACACTCATGCAATTAACCAGGCAGTACCCATACATAGATCCAATCACTCAGGCACTACCCTTGCACTCATCTATACACTCAAGCACTACCCATGCAATATGCAACCACCCAGACAATATGCATGCACTCATCCAATCACCTAGGCACTACCTTTGCACTCATGCAATCACCCTTGCTTTACCCTTGCACTCATCCATTTACTGAGGCACTACCCATGCACTGATACAATCACCCAGGCACTATCCATGCATTCACCCAATCACTCAGGCACTATCCATGCACTCACCCAATAAACCAGGAACTACCCTTGACAACATCCATTTACCCAGGTACTACCTTGCACTCATCCAATTACTCAGGCATTACCCTTTCACTCATTCATTCACTCTGGCACTACTCTAGCAGTCATCAATTCACTCAGGCATTACCCATGCAGTCATCCATTCGCCCAGGCACTGCCCATGCACATATCCAATTAGCCAGTCACTACCCTTGCACTCATCCATTCACTCAGGCACTACCCATGCTCTCATCCAATGACACAGGCACTACTCATGCACCCATGCAATCACCCAGGCACTACCCATGCACTCATCTAATCACCCAGGCATAAACTTTGCACTCATCCATTCAATGAGGCAGTACCCATGCACTATTCTAATCACCCAGGTGCTACTCATGCACTCATCCAGTCACCCAGACAGTACCCATGCACTAATCTAATCACCCAAGCAGTACCCATG
This sequence comes from Calotriton arnoldi, assembly GCA_963921515.1. Taxonomy (NCBI): domain Eukaryota; kingdom Metazoa; phylum Chordata; class Amphibia; order Caudata; family Salamandridae; genus Calotriton; species Calotriton arnoldi. The sequence goes on along the minus strand of CAWUFW010003281.1, from coordinate 872,897 downwards.
CACTCATATAATCACTCAGGTACTACCCTTACACTCATTCATTCACCAAATCACTATACATGCACTAACACACTCACCCAGATACTTCCCTTCACTCATCCATTCACTCAGGCACTACCCATGCACTCATCTATTAACTCAGGCACTACCCATGCACTCATCCAATCATCTAGGCACTATCCATGCACTCATGCAATCACCCAGACACTATCCTTGCACTCATCCATTTACGCAGGCACTACCCATGTACTCATCCATTCACCCAGGCACTAACTATGCACAGATCCAATCACCTAGGCACTACCTTTGCACTCATCCATTCACTCAGACACTACCCATTCACTCATCCATTCACTCAGGCAGTACCCATGAACTCATCTAATTACCCAGGCATTATCCATGCACTCACCCAATCAGCCACATACTATCCATGCACTCATCCAATCACACAGGCACAATCCTTGCACTCATCCATTCAATGAGGTGCTACCTATGCACTCATCCAATCACCCAGGTGCTTCTCTTGCACTCATCCAGTCACCCAGATGCTACCCACACACTCATGCAATCAACCAGGCACTACCCATTCACTAATCCAATCACCCAACCAGTACCCATACACTCATCCATTCCCTCAGGCACTATCTATGCACTCATCCATAAACCCAGGCACTACCTATGCACAGATACTATCACCCAGGCACTAGCATTGCACTCAGATACTATACTTGCACTCATCCATTCACTCAGGCACTACCCTTGCACTCATCCATTAACTCACACACTACCCATGCACTCATCAATTCTAACCCTGGGCGAAGTTCACGAAGCCGTGCTACGCGAAGCGGCACAAAAACTCCGCAACGCTACGCGGAGTTGCGCGAGCATGCGGAGTTGCTACTTTCTGCATGCTCGCGTCTGCTCGCGTATGCTCGCGAGATGTTTTTGACGTTCGGCAACGCGGATGAAGTGTTCGGGGGAAATATTGCGCAAACTTCACCACGCGGTCGCCAATGGGCGCGGCCATCTTGTTTTCCTATTCTTTGCATGGTTCTGGGGCCTGTTTTTCAATCCCTCTCCAATCTTTTCAATCCTTTGTTTTTGACACTGTTTTTCTGATCTTTTTTATTTATTATCTATCCCTCTCTGTCCCTAAGTGTATATTTTGCATTTTATTTCTACTTTTACTGCGTTTTTTTTACTTGTTTCTACTGTTTTATATTACTTCCTTTTTTACTCTCCTACTTCTTCCCCTGACTTTATTTTTTACTGCTAAATTTCCTTTTCCGCCCCCCGCCCACCCCAGAAACATGGCTAAGGGTACCGGCTCCAAGGGCAAGGCGCCTGCACCCAAGAAGAGCCGCCTTTCTTGTGGCAGACTGCGCCCGGAAGGGGTGCAGGCCTGGTCCCTTTTTAGCAAGGAGGAGGTGGCCGCCCTTGTTTTTTTTGTGCAGCGCCACCTCCCCTTGACCTTGGCAGCAGGCGGCAGGCCTGGCTCCGGGTACGCTACCCAGGAGCGTCACCACCGCTGCGCCAGGGTGCGCCGGGCAGTGTTTCGCTGCTCTGGGGTCCGGTGCACCCATAACCAGCTGACCCACCGGTGGTCAGACATGTTGGACCGGGAGCAGAACCTGCTGGACCTGCTAGGTGTTGAGGTCATGGGGCTTGGTGAGTATCTAATACTAGTAGTATTGTGTGTTCTCTAAACTGTGTTACTGTTATTGCGAATATAATTTCTTTCCGAATAGCAAGAATGCTGTTGCTTACATTGCAGGTAAATTACGTTTAAAAATCTTCTGTGATTATTATTCTTCCAGACACAGGTGCTCGGCGCTACTAATCTTACTTGTTTGCAACTTTGCGCTCGCTTGGGCTGATTAAGTAAGAGTCTACTTTAGAGAACTTAAGTTAGGTAATGCTAGAGAGACTCTAGTCCTTCCTTTGTCCTCCTGTCACTGAGATAGTGGTGGATTGAGAGGTAGTTTAGTTACGTAGGGGCCTATTACGATGGCGGTCGGAAAACCTCCCCGACCGCCATGGTAATGGGAAAAGACCACCCGCAAGGCCCGCGACATAACCGCTGGTCGCATTAGGATGTACCTTGCTCGAAATCCTACTGCGGCGGTTGGATCGCGGGCCTTAACATTGCGGCGGTTGCTGCTGCCCGCAGCATCGCAGCGATGTCCAAATGAGCATGTCCTGCATTGCCCTGCACTGCGTGGCAGGCACTGCACAGTGCATGCCACATGGCACAGGGACATGTAGGGGGGACCATGGGTATCCCCCCAGTGCACCCACACCCCCCACAAAACATTGGGGGCCCGCAACGGGCCCCTGGAATATAATCACTGCATGCCTTTACATGGCGGTCTGACTGCTGAGGAAAGGCTGGCTACCGCCAGCATCATAATCGTGCCGGCAGAGCCTGCCCTGCACTGCCACCATTATCCCTGTCCTTCTCCGTCCGCAGGGCAGGATTGCGGATGGCAACCGGCAGAGAAGCGGCGGTCGGAATTTCCCACCGCCGCGGTCACAACCGCCATCCTAATCTGACCGGCGGTTTTCTGGCTTGCTATCGCCATCGTAATAGGCCCCTTAGTTACTTGGTAATTTTTTTGCGGCCTGCGTGACGCATCCTCTGTCACGTCACGTGTTGCTGAGTGCTGCTTACTCCAGTCCTTAGTAGAACCTTTTGTAGTTTGTTAGTGAGTGAGTAATAGGCTTAGCGGAAAGTCAGCAGCAACCAACCAACAATTTGGTGTTTGCAAAGATTTATGCATGCGTCCTCCATCTATGCATTTTGAGGACTAAAATAAATGGAAATGCAGACTTAGTGAACAATTGGGCCGTCTGGAATAAGTGGGCTAGGTCAGGTGGTACTTAGGCTTAGGATTCTGGAATCAGAATGGCACACTGGATTAGTGTTCATAAATAATAACTAGACGGTCTGCGAATCCCGCGATACTACTAGTCGATCAGATTAGATAGGTCAATTTTATTGCAATTGTTGTTTCCAAAAATGTTTTTTGGAGCATTTTTTAAAATATTTTATTTGTTTCACACCAATCATCAATGTTTGTCTCTTTCTTTCTTATATCTTACATGGTCAGCACCCAGGGGCAAGAAGACGGGGTCAGAGTCGGTGGGAGCAGCTGGACAACAACAAGATGCCTCCCAATCCCAGGACCGCTCCTCTACCGAGGCTCTGCTCCTGGCCCCAGTAACTCCTCCAGTTGTTAATATTAATAATTATATTTCCCTAACTTTTACTGCACCTTATTTTTTCCGAACTATTATTTCCGTTTCCTAATTCTATTTTTTACCAAATCTTCTTCGATCTAGACTATCTGTTTCTAAATTCTTGTTATCCCTGCCTCTAACTGCCTCTGCTCTGACTCTCTGTACTACTACTATATTAGTCTGTCTGTAGCTAAGCTTGCCCAGTTAGCCACTCTTTATTTTTATTTAGAAAGGTTTTAAAACTCAGATTCAGCAATAGCTCTAGCCACTGAGTCCAGTCCTTTGGGTTGTCCTCTTCTAGTTTTCTTAATCTTGAGAGGCTTTTCGACAATTCCCACCAACAAAATGCCCAACCAGATATATTTCTATTTTTGATAGGATAGGACATACTCCTACTAGTGTCTACTCTACTCTAGTATCCGATTTGTACTAGTGATGTATGTGGTATATATACATGTATTTTAACTTTTTTTTTAATCTTGCTAGTGAAAAAGAATAAATAGGGGGAGGTGTATATGGCATCTAAAAAATGTGTAATGTTTTTTCTAGGCGTACCGACCACCAGTGCCGGGGCCAGCAGCGGGGCAGGCGACGCCAGCCAGGAGGGAGCAGTGGATGCAGCAGCTGCCACAGGGGTGGGTGAGCTAGCAGTAGTGGCGGGCGGTGGTAAGTTATACGTATATTCCTTACTTATTGACAATAGTTACACACTCGCTGCAAGGGTGTACAGTACACTGTATGTTGAGAGAGACTAAGTTGTTGTGAACAACGGTTAAAGAAGACACCCTTTAAATAGCATTAGAGCAATAGCATTAGCGGTGGGAGTAGTAGTTGATTAACTAATGGCCTCTTCTATCTGACTTAAACTCAGCTGGGAAAGTTTTATGGAGAAGACTAAGGGGCTCATTACGATGGCGGGCGGACCTGAGTCCGCCCGCCATTGTTGCGATGTGTGGGACCGCCCACCAGTCATGTGGCGGTCCCACCACTGCAATTACGATGTGCCTGCCAGTATGGCGGGCGCATCCAGGGTATTTAACATTGCAGACAGTGCTGCTGGCTGCAGCACCGTACGCATTGTCAAATTATCATGCTGTGCATTTCCCTGCACTACGTGGCAGGCACCATGTGGTGCCTACCACGCAGTGCAGGGAAATGCAGGGGGTACCATGAGTACCCCGCCAGTGCAGCAACACCTCCCCCAACATAGAGGGGGCCCACAATGGGCCCCCGAATTCAGCCTCCGCCAGCCTTTCCATGGCAGTTCACCCGCCATGGAAAGGCTGGCTGACGGCAGCATGGTAATCTGGCAGGCGGTGCCTGCTAGGCACCGCCACCATTTCCCCAGTCCTATCCACTCCGTCAGGCAATCATAACGATTGCCTGTGGTGGAAGCGTGGCGGGTAGTCTTTGCGCCCGCCACGCTTGCAGAACGATTCCCCCGCAATCCTAATGTGGTAGGGGGAAATAGGCAATCAGATGATGGAGGGACCGCCACCGCCGGGCTGGCGGTGGCGGGCCTTCCGCCATCCTAATGAGCCCCTAAGAGTCAGATGACCTTGATGGATAGGTTGAATGAAAAGGGAAAGAAGGATGGAAGGAGGAAGGACGGGCGAGATGTAATACATATGACTGGCAGAGAAGGATATGTGGGATGCATGAATAGGTGGCTGATAGGAATCAGATGCATGGGTGGTTGAAGGATGGGTGGAAGGTGAAAGAAAAGATGCCTGCCTGGGTGGGTGAAGCTGTGTGGGTGATAGCAAGAATCCTCCGGGGTGTTTCATGGGTCAGACTCAAAGACAAGCAAGGAAGAAAGGAAGTATGGGTGGTGGTTTAAAAAAAAAAAATGTTTGTTGTTGTTGAAACAAACTAAGGTTTGTTGAGAGGTTAAGAAGAATGATAGACATGTTTACTTTGAATGGCTGGATGCCTGGATGGTATTCATCATAGCATAGGTGGAGACTGTCACTGGATGAAGAGTCTTTGAAGAGAATGTAAAAGAAAATAAACTGCGCCAGAGTAGCAAAGCCAAGGAGAAGAAATTGTATTTTCAGAATACTCCCTTGATTCACAGTAGTTTGCAAGCACAGCATATATATTGTGTATGTATGTTGTTACCAAGCACCTCCCTCCGACTCCGAGGCCCACTCACTACCTATGTTAATTTATTTTCAACTGTGTCAGCCCGCCATTGGTGGCCTATCGGCTGCATGGTTACACAATCAATCAAAACAAAGTACCTCATGTCGTCCATTATATAAGCAATGATTATTTGGATCAGATATCATCTGCCTTGTTGTAGTAGTCAGGGCAGGGTGAAAGTGAAATTGAGCAGTTGCCCCATATGTAACAGAGTATGGCCAGTGCCACCCATAATAGAAAAAATAAGATGATTGTGTAGTCAGCTACCCCACCTGCAGACTGTAGTAAATAAAAATAATGTGAGTCTGCGTCACGAGTATGTTTGTCTTGGGCGCAAGCTGACTGAGCTGGCATGCCGGCTACAACAAGGTTACTTAATTTAGCTAAACAAGAGAGAAGAAGAAAACTGGTGTACTCAAGTCCATAGATACCACAAATGGTATGTACTGTGCTTGCTAGTGCTACTGTGCCACTATGTGTAGAATTAATTTTGTGTTACTAATTTGCTAACAGTGTTGGTTACAATAGTCTTTTTTCTTTTTTGATATAGCTACTCCTTCCCAACCAAAAGCAAAACCAGACAGGAAGGAGTTGGCAGCCATGGCCCGGTGCCGGAAGCTTGAGGCCATCCGTATGGAATATCGGCGGCTGGTGGCTCTGGCGGAGGAGGAGGCTGCAGCAGCTGCAGCCTCCTCCAATGCCCGGGCCCCAGCCAGGCCCCTCGAGTGGTACGGCGCCGTGGACTGGAAGCCGCCCACCGCACTTCATCCAGCACTGCTGCCCCCCGTGGATGCAATTGTCGAGCTTTTAAGCGCCGCATGCTCCTCCGAATGGCGTGCCTAGAGGAGCAGGTAAAGGAGGTCTTGGCGATTAACCGGCGACTGCGAGCCCGCTGATCGAGATCCCGTTGCATTGCCCCTTTTTTATTCCTTTTTTTGGCGGGTGGGCATTGGGCTACGTTGGGGAAAAGTTGGGGTTTATATATTTATGGACAATTTTATTTTTGAATTTAACGGACATTGATTGGACTCTTTATCTTTTTGGACATTGGTTGGGGTTAGGGAGAGGGGTGGGTCAGGTGTTGTGGGATTTTTTACATTAGTTTACTTTGTTAGGGGATTAAATTATATTTATACTTAAACTTTACATACGATGTAAATGTTTTGTGGGGGGGTTACTCTTTTATGTCACACGGTTTCCTTCCTTTGCTGCTGCAGGGCCGCAGCCAGTTTTTGATTTAAATAATCTGCCGATTTTGTAACACACAAACAGATAGATGCGGTACCCTCACTGAGTGACTTGTCCTACTAGTACTGTCAGTCTCTCCTCCCATTCTATGCAGTCTGCAACTGGACTCAAGGGTGTGGGTGTGTGAATTAATGAACTAATTTCCATTATTAATTATGCCTCCCCCAAACTTCTTCTCTTATCTATGATTGATGTTTAAACTTAGGCACAGCGATGGCTGCATGGTGATGATGGTTTGGTTTCCCAAGATGCCATGGTTGTGGTGGTAGTACAGTAGAAACTGGCAGTAGCATTTGCAAAAAAAGAAAATGAGACAGTCAGTCGCCTGAGAGAGACTCTAGAAGGAGTAGTAGAACGAAGTACAGTACAGTACACAAGACGACTGCCAAACAAGAAACCATAATAATGATGATTAGCAATGCTAAAGTAAAATAAAACATAATGGTGGCAGGGATAGCCTAGTACAACAAGTTACAAACTGTAGTTGACTCGAGTCACTCGACACAAGCATAACCTTTAGTGCTGTAAGGAGGGGGATGATGAATCCAATTGATGCCAGCAATTAATTACAATGGATTATGTTTCTTTGGAAAACAAATTGACTTGCAAATATACTGAGCATGGGTGGGCATTGGCAAGCAGAAGAAGATCCTCGCCCTGCCTTGAAATTGAATTAGTGTTGCTTTCACCACATCAGCCCCAGCAAGTGTGTGATCAATTATTGGTGTAAATTTAATTTAGTCACACCTCAGTATAAATCACACAGCTCGGGGGAAGAGGGTTAGTGTTTGATGAATGGTTGGGAAGGGGTATTTGAGGGAAAGGTTTTACAAAGACAAACACTACACATGGACAACAACAACTAAACACACACAATCTTGGCAGACAACCATCATATATCTGTTAAGGGAGAAAAAGGAAATGCATGCATAATGATGACTTGATGGTTAATGATGATAAGTAGTACTTACTAACTGGACTAGTAGACAATACAGGGCAGCAGTATACTATTAATTATTATTATGCTATTTGCCTTGCCTGTCTGCCCTCAGAGAGACCCAAATTACATACATTTTATGTTCTGTTATACCGGGCTTCCTTTTAAAGCTAGCAAAGAAAATTAAAAAATATCTGTAGGGATCAATTATAAGCAAAGAGCAAACATAATAACAACAACAACAAACACACAGTCGTAATGATTGGAGAGAAAAAATAAATCAAATTATTTAAAAGATGATGAATGATACTAAAGTTACTGTATGTTATCCTGGTCAAATTGGGGAGTTGCATCTCAGCATTCTTCTTGGTCCTCCCTTTCATGGACGCTGCGTCCATCAATCTTGGGTGCCACTGCCTGCCTGGCGGATGCGGATTGGTAGGTGAGTGTGAGTTGTTTTTCTCTGTTTAGCACAGGGTAAAGGCCGGCCTGTAAGTGTAGATGGAAAAACAAAAGTGATATTGAAAAATCAAGGAGAAAAAAAAAGCATGAATTACGGAGGAGTGCAAACACTTTCATAGGCGGCATGGCTAAACCATGTATACTCTGTTGTATGTTTCCAGAATTAACCTACAACAGCAATAGGACAGAGCAGGGTCACAGCGCCCACCCAACCTCCACTTAGCTTAGAGTTTGACTGAGCCAGACATTTACAGAGCACACATATACAACAACATAGCATTTTTCAAAGTAAGTAACTAAATCAATGCACGGATGTCAGTCATACCACTACTACACTCGTGAGGACTACTCGACTCCACCACTACACAGACATGTAGGTCTGCTGTGGTTGTTGTTGACTTGTTTACCTTTTATGCCACTCCGTGATTTGAAACACCCTGAGTTATTCCATCAATCATCTCCGATCCAACTGACTGACTGCGAAGATACTATGTGCTCATCATCATGGTGTTGTCCAACTCAGTCTGTAGTGTACCGAGTGAGTCCAGATTCCATATTCAAAAATGCAATGGATCGGCCTGCAGTAGAAGTAAATTTTTGTTATTAAACAACAAGAAGGGAAACATTGACTTGAGTCACTTTTAGTGTGTAGATTAAATACTAGTACACTTCGACTTCATGTGCACAACAACAACAACAACACAAACACCAATCACTCAGAGTGACCGTCCAATGCATGCCATCATTACCTGTTCCTTCTCATCTTAAGTTAAGGGGCAGTCCCTCTCAGCTCGGAAAGGAGGATAGCTATAGTCATCATGTTTCACTTCTTTTGGAGGGACTCGACGAGGCAGCATATCTTGTACTATTCTCCATCCAATGTCTGGCTTGATGGAAATGGATTTAGGGTGAGTCAGGAGGATGGAGCAGGACTCGGAGGAGTGGACTTAAATGCACACAGCTGCAACTCCAATATGGCAATAAAAAGAGAAGACGGTGGTGATGGATTTGTTGTGATTCGAACCAGAAAGACAGAGACACACACAAATAATAAAAGTAAATAAGGAAGAAAGAAAGTAACAAGTGGCAAGCCTAGTTGTCAGGGAAGTATAGCTCGTCCTCAAACTCTGGTGGTTCAACCAGAAGTAGGTAATCTAACACACTACTTCCGTCACCTAAGTCACTGTCCTCATCTTCCTGCTGTGATTCAAGTATTTTGTAATCCGGTGGTAGAAAGTGCTGATTAATTTTGATCATGGTTAACCTCTCCACGTTTTTGGGCAAGAGACTGGTCCTTTTCACTGTTACAATGATACCAGCAGCACTGAAAACATGCTCAGAAGAGACACTTGTGCAGGGCAAGCCAGATAGTTTATCGCCAGCATGCTGAGGGCTGCCCATTGGCGCCTTTTCCCATACCAATACACCAATGGGTTTTGATCAATATAGACCTCTGTTGGGTCATCCAGATAGGCATGGACCATCCGCTCAATGCTCAGGGGTGCTCCGCTTTGCTGGGCCTCTTTTGCCTTTGTATCAGCACTGGACCTAACAAGCCCTTGCTGTAGATACCAATCCTGTGCCGAGTTTACTGGGGCTGATGATCCTGTTCTTGATAGTGTTGGTGACTGCTGTGAGCCAAACGCACTGCCCTCAGGCTCTGAAGTTGAACTTGACACCGGATGCCCTGCAGTACTTGTTGTGGGTTGGAGTAGCGGGCCTTTAATTACCAGCCGTTATTTTTCCAAGTCACTGGCTACCTCAGCTATCCAACTTTTGTACTGGGCAACATCCACTTCTGAAAAAGGAATTAATCTCTTAGTGTTCAGTACTGATTTGTACCGTGAATCCAGAATTGTGGCAGAAATGTAATGTTTGTCTGACACAATCTTAGTTTGCACTCCTGTATTTTCAGCTAAGCGAAGGGCTAAGCTCTCCACCAACTGATATGCCTCCTTTTTTTCCTCCACACCTGTGTATGTTTCAGACACCGCCTTCAGCTGTTGCTCTAGCATGTGCAACAATGGGATAGCTTGGCCCATAGTACAGTCCTCCTGGCTGACTTCACGTGTGAAGAGCTCGAAAGGAAGTAGCATCTCTGTCAGGCATTTAACTAGGCCTCATTGGTCCATCTCAACGGTCATGCCTTTCACAGTAGCATCCCCTAGTCTTTGCATGACATAGTCATTGATTTGTCTGTGCTGATCAAACAGACGATCAAGCATGTAATAAGTTGAGTTCCAACGTGTTGGCACCTCCTGGATGAGTGCTATGACTGGCAGTCTATGCTCACGTTGAATGATCCTCAGCTGCTTCCGGGCTTTAAAAGAATGGCTGAAATGTGTGCATATTCTTCTGCAGGTGGTCAGTAAGTTGCTGGCTCGGTCTTCTTAATTCAGAAAGTCTTGAACAATGATGTTAATGCAGTGCGCCAAACACAGGACCCTGAAATAGCCACCAGTGCGCATGGCCTTAACTATATTACTGCCATTGTCCGTGGCAACAAAACACCTGCTGCAGATAACTTTTCTCTAACCCCCACAAAAGAGATCCAGTGTGCAGTGATGCACATGTAATCAGTGGCTTGGCAACTGGTCCACATGTCTGTTGTCAGGTGGATATTTTGAACAGCACTCTGCTGTAAAGCTTGTCCAAGCAATTCCAGCACGTCGTGATGTAGTGCTGGAACAGCAACTCTGGCGAAATACGACCGGCTGGGAACCTTCCATTTTGGGCAGATGGCTGTCACAAATTCCAGAAAACCCACCCCTTCCACAAAAGAAAAAGGGAGAAGGTCCAGCGCTAACATTTTCGCCAGCTTCGCATTGTACAAACGTGCCATTGGGTGGTTGCGTTCATACTGCCACTCCAACCTAAGCATGCTGACAATGGTAGGTTGGATTTTTTTCCTTTCTGGTGCCGCTGATGCAGGTGACTTCTTGAACCCAGATGTTGTTAGGCTCAACGATTCACTTTTTTTCATTGCGGTACTCTGTTGCCTTTGTGTCTCAGCCTGACTCTTACTACGGTGCCACTGAGATGTTGCTGAGGATGATGACAATGTGGGCGGTAGTGGTACCACTGCACTGCTGGGGACAGGGCTACTTTGTGTACCAGAGAAAATGTCTCCCTCTTGTTCACCTTCCACCGCGATCGTATCTTCTTCTACTTCTTCATCCCCACCAACAGCAATGGGTGCAGTTTTTTGGCCGCTAAGGTGCGCCTCCCACTGGATCATGTGGTGTTTTTTCAGTTGGGTTGTTTGGCCCCCGGTACCATAGTTTGTACCAAGCTTACCCCGACTAACACCGTGTCGACAAATTGAGAATATAGCAATGTTCTCCTCCTTACTGCTAACCGAAAAGAAGTCCCAAACTGGGGAGGTGAACTTTCTTGCGCTGCTGGAGGTACCACTTGCAATGCCGGATGAACTGGAGGGTGTGCCTGGAATTTGACTCTGAGCAGTACCACTACCTTCTGAGGTAGTGGTTGTGCTGGATGTAGGTCCCTGCCGGGCCTTTGCAAATGCAAATATGGAAACTGGAGGTGGTGTTGGTGTTACCTATGTTGGTGGTGTCCGTGCCACATCCCTCACAGCAATTTGGGATGGGGTAATAATGTCGGTCTCCATCTCCACTGGGGCGGTAGTGATGTTCATGATGACTGGCTCGTCATCATCCTCCTCTTCTACATCTACCTCCATAACTCTAAGGCTTTCTGGAACCTTCCTTTTCCCTAGCTTTGTCTCGTGGCATGTCTCACTCTCAGACTGAGGTGGTGGCTTCCAAGTGGCATCTAGATTATCAGAAGGGGGGCTTGAAGAAGAAGTTGATGGACTAACCTTCCTTTTCCTTGCTGGGGATCTAGAAGACAATGGATCTTCTGAAAGAGTGGCTTGCTTTTCTTCTTCCTCTGCAGGAAGCTCGATTTCCTGAACTGCCCCTACTTCGGGAGGAACAACTACTATTGTGGGCGGTGGTTGCGGCTGTTGTTGCGGCTGTTGTTGCCAACTTATCTGCTGAGTTTCCTCCTGCGTTAATTGGGCACTACTTTGCGATAACGATAAGTCAATTTCAACATCACTGCTCGTTGGCGTTTTCACGATTAGACTGGCTGCCTCTGCGACACTCATGGGCTTGGGCCTAGGTTGGTAAGGTGGGCCCACTGATGCAGAAGTGCTGCTCCCAGCTTGCTCCCCGGACACCGCTGCTGTAGGATTAATTATTTGTTTCCCAAAAAACATCCTTGGCGGCACACCAGTCTTGGTAAGTGCCACTTCTTCCTTCTTCTGTTCCTTCTTCTCACTGGCAACTTACTTGGTACTGGAGGACCTGGTACCTTTCTTTGGGGCCACCTTCTTCAGATGTCTGCAGGACGCAGTTGCACAAGTTGCAGAGATGTCTGTGGTCACACGTCACATGACGTCGTGCGCAGCAGGACTTCTGTCTGGCAGTACAACGGGTGATGATGACACCTCCTTCTCAGTCTTTTGTGCACCTAAAATCAAAGAAGCCAGAAGAACATCAGTGAAATGTTGCATTTGTTGTTGTTGTTCAATTACTACTAGTACAAACAAACAAATATAATATATAACTTAGTGTGTGGTGGTCACACTTGTTAGTGTTATATTATTACATTTTATTAATTCAGTTATTAAAAAAACATAACAACAGTGTAGCCATTTGTGACACTTGACAACAAGGGCTTTCATGGTATACTGTGTAATGGAAGTGGAACCTGTTTGGCATTAATTTGTGCATCATGTCATTGAGGAAGCTGCAGCTGGCAAAGGGGATGGAATAAGTAAGCCAAGAGGAACAAAGGAAAGACATGCAGGCCTATATAGCAAAAACAGCACACTACTAAACTACCATCACAAAATGGCCACCAGCCACATGGTCACTCACAGTCACAACAAGCAGGAGGCCTGGAAAACAATGAACTCAAGCAGGCCTATAATATGGTCAGACAAAGGAGGCATGCTTGCTAAACAACACAGCTTTAATGCAAAAATGAAAATCCACAGGGCTAAAAAAGGTTGGAAAGTTACACAACACAAGTACAACCACACCACACACACATCCAACAAAGGCATTTATTTAACACACATCAAAAAAGTGAAATACCCCAAAAAAACACATTTTGCAATTCAGTCCGATGCCATCCATGCCCTAAATGATGTTTAAGTTCAACAGACACAACAGAAACAGTTGTTTCATGCACCCATGAGTAGCTCCGGGCCTACTGGCTGAAAGGCCTATTGCCAGACTAGGCCACAAGCTTGCAGGCCTATGGCAAAAGCACACTGGCTGGCTCCACAAAATGGCCACCAGCCACATGGCCAGGCCACCCAAAACAATAAGAAAGAGAAGACAGACAATGCAGGCCTATGGCAAAAGCACACTGCTTGGCTTCACAAAATGGCCGCCAGCCACATGGCGAGGCCACTACAACAACAAGAAAGGGAAGACAGACAATGCAGGCTTTGGCAAAAGCACACTGCCTGGCTTCACAAAATGGCCGCCAACCACATGGCCAGGCCACAACAACAACAAGAAAGGGAAGACAGACAATGCAGGCCTACGGCAAAAGCACACTGCCTGGCTTCACAAAATGACCGCCAGCCACATGGCCAGCCCACAACAACAAGAAGCATAAGCCAAGAGGAACAAAGGAAAGACATGCAGGCCTATATGGCAAAAGCAGCACACTACTAAACTACCACCACAAAATGGCCACCAGCCACTTGGTCACTCACAGTCACAACAAGCAGGAGGCCTGGAAAACAATGAACTCAAGCAGGCCTATAATATGGCCAGACAAAGGAGTCATGCTTGCTAAACAACACAGATTTAATGCAAAAATGCGAAAACAAAAATCCACAGGGCTAAAAAAGGTTGGAAAGTTATACAACACAAGTACAACCACACCACACATACATCCAACAAAGGCATTTATTTAACACACGTCAAAAAAGTGAAATACCCCCAAAAAAACAAATTTTGCAATTCAATCCAATACCATCCATGCCCTAAATGATGTTTAAATTCAACAGACACCACAGAAACAGTTGTTTCATGCACCCATGAGTAGCTCTGGGCCTACTGGCTGAAAGGGCTATTGGCAGACTAGGCCACAAGCTTGCAGGCCTATGTCAAAAGCACACTGCCTGGCTTCACAAAATGGCCGCCAGCCACATGGCCAGGCCACAACAACAACAAGAAAGGGAAGACAGACAATGCAGGTCTACGGCAAAAGCACACTGCCTGGCTTCACAAAATGGCCACCAGCCACATGGCCAGGCCACAACAACAAGAAGCATAAGACAAGAGGAACAAAGGAAAGACATACAGGCCCATATGGCAAAAGCAGCACACTACTAAACTACCACCACAAAATGGCCATCAGCCACATGGTCACTCACAGTCACAACAAGCAGGAGGCCTGGAAAACAATGAACTCAAGCAGCCTATTATATGGCCAGACAACGGAGGCATGCTAAACAACACAGCTTTAATGCAAAATTGCAAAAACAAAAAATCCACAGGGCTAAAAAAGGTTTGCAAGCTACACAACAACCACACCACACACACACATCCAAAAAAGGCATTTATTTAACACACACCAAAAAAGTGAAATACCCCCAAAAAATCCAATCCAATGCCATCCATGCCCTAAATGATATTTAAATTCAACAGACACCACAGAAACAGTTGTTTCATGCACCCATGAGTAGCTCTGGGCCTACTGGCTGAAAGGCCTATTTATTGGGCCAGACTACTGGGCTAGTGAATTAAATAAATATTGCAAATTGATTGCAAAAGTTGGAGAAAATGTAGTGAACTTTGCAACATGTTTCCTTTATAAAACAAAACTAGTAGAAAAATTACATATAAAGAAAAACAACTAGGCCCCTACTGAAACTACAGGCCACCCACAACAATACATTTTAAAAAAACGATGAAAAGTACAAAAAAATGTAGGTGCAATGCCCCAATCAAACAAACAACTTACTTGTAAAATCTCAAATGCAAAAGTCCTCAAATCCAATGAAATATGATGCAGCAGGCACAAAGAGTGATCCTTCCAACTCCAAATCCAAATGAAAAGTGAACAGGACATGGGCAAAGCACTGGGAGGAGCTTGCTGGACAGGAACAGGAAGTTGGAGACTCTGGGGCACTTCTTTCCCCTTAAAAAAAAGTAAAAAAAGAAAAAGGACTCCTTGCACAAAAAAGTACAGCCAAATGTCTATCCGATGAGTTTTTTTCATCCAAATCATCATTTTCGAGAAGGTTTTATGCTGCTTGAGAGATATTCTTCTCCAGATTGCAAATTCAGCATGTTCGGCATCGCGATCTTCACAGAACTTCCGCCGGATGTCCGATGGCGCTTCTGAATGACGTGTTTGTGATCGCACACTCTTGCATGATCGTGTGGCCGGCTACCAAAATCCCGTGGCGCACGCGAGCAGATGGGAAATCTCGTAGGCAAACGCAGGGATCCCGGTAAGTCGCTACCATGCGCACGAAAACGCATTTTGAAAGCGCAAAGAAGAAAAAAACTCCGCTCCGCTCCGAATCGCAGAGTTTTCGGTAACTCCGCATTCTACGCGGAACGCGGAGATGCCAAAAATCTGCAAACTCCGCGAGCGGAGCTGATTTTAATGCCCAGGGTTAATCAATTCACCCAGGCACTAACCATGCACATATCCAATCAACCAGGCACTATCCTTGTTTTCATCCATTCACTCAGGTACTACTCATGTAGTCACCCATTCACTTAGGCACTATCCATGCACTTATCTATTCACTCAGGCACGACCTATGCACTCATCCCATTATCCATGTACCACTCTTGCATTCATTCATTCATCAATACGCCATTCATCCAGTCATTCACTATTGCACTCATTATACATGTACTTACACACACATTCATTCATTCATTTTTTTTATAACTGTAAAAATGTTGGTTATTTTTATAGGTTTTGGTGTTGTTTTTTGTGATTTTTCAACTTATACATTTTTTAAGCAACAATTAACTGCAACTGGCAGTGGAAAAACTTGAAGAAGCTCTCAAAAACATGAGAATACTGCAAGAACCCAAAGACAAAATCAACATTTGTGAGTCTTGCAACTGTTGCGGAAAGCTGTTATGCTTTGCTCACCAGCACTAACCATAACTCCACAGTCCAAACAATAAGTGGCCATACGCCTGCTTTCAGGTGCGATGTCTTGAGAATGTTATTGAACTTCAGAAGGAACTCTTGTGTTGATGCACTTGCTAATGAGGAAAATGGACGTTCAGCCTCTCATTGTCTTTTCGCAGCTTTCAATCAGTTGTTGTGGAAAGTTTTCAGATGGGAGAGCATTGATATTGTTCCACAAGAGTATTTTTTATTTGTACCTCTTGATAACTTCTTCTCACAAATTGTGCATTGCATAATTTTGGCCGCACTTTTGGATTCTCCAGAAGGATTTATGAAGAACTCCCATGCGATGCTGCTTTTTTTCTGTGGAGGCTCCTCATCTTCAGAGTCTTCAGAATTCAGTTCCTGGACTTCCTGGCTTTCCTATTGTTGCTGGTTTTCCCCTGTTCTTGTTCTGTTGTTTGAGTTGCCATTTCTTTAATAAAGTTGTTAGAATTTCAGCAGAAAATTCCAGACACCTTCTCTCACTGAAGTGCTCTCAGAGAATGAACCAGAAAGGTGTATGGGTGTGTTCATCCTAATGTATTAGTTGAAAAGTGTATCATCCAATCATATTTCTTTGTTTCCCGGTCACATGATCTTCTCGACGATCAGCATCATCGAGAAGATGGGAAATTGAACAGAATAATATTTTCTTTGAAAATAAGTAGTCAAACTTAAATGTTAATCAACTGACATTAAACCCCAGATGGGTATCATACAATGTAATATGTATAAATATATGTTATACACTTTACCAAAAACACGTGTTTATCACGGTTACCGACGTCATCGCGACTTCCGGCATCGCTGCGATCACACACAACACCAAATGAAAGGATGTAATTGGAAAAATTATTTTAAACGTTAGGTTTAAAGAGTATATCAATAAACATCATGTGTCAAATATTAATTAAAATATGTCTAAGTATGTCTCCCGAAGTTTTGAAACAAGACGCGCCCTACGCGACTCCCAAAAACTAGTGTCTGCTTTTAAGTAAAGTCTATCTATATATATGTTTAAGACTTCCTCAAAAACATGCGCCTTTCACGCCATCACCATGGGTATCGCGACATCGTCGCAAATATAAAAATTGTAAAGAAAAAAAAACAATGATTATTAATCCACTGAAGAAAATACAAGCTTATAAAAATACCAATTATAGAGCCATTTTAGATATAAAATACAATTTAAAAACCTTTAAAATTCAATTAAAAAAATCTTAGGTTACATGTACATTATAGTTGGGAAATAGAATTCAGAAAACCTTAGAAATTCACTGAAAAAAAAGGTTACATGGATGTTATAGTGAGGCTTTAGCATGTAAAAACCTTATAAAATCACTAAAAAAACAAAGGTTACAGAGACGTTATAGTTAGGAAATAGAATTAAAAAAACCTTAGAATTTCACTGAAAAAACAAAGGTTACAATGACGTTATAGTTAGACTGACATTTCACTCGTGCAAAACCAGAGAAATTCAGCAGTTATAATTTACACCCGATTAATGCACTGCTCATGACCTCACATATTACATCACTCATGACATGGTCAGTGACATCCCTGATGACATATCAAATGACATCACTAATGACATCTCAAATTACATCACTGATATCATTGATGACATCATCCACACTCACATACCTACTGACTGATTCATAGAGCCGCTCACACATCAACTCTGACAGTAGGTAGTTATAGTTGGAACCTTGTTTCTATTCAAAAAGCATTTTTTTCTTTTGCCGATATCTTTAGCGCTGTTTGACGAATCTTCCTGAAATGTTCAAAACTAATGGTCCACTCAGGTCAGCTCCTGTCTTGAAAGTTTCAAGGTGATTCACCAAGCAGGGGCAGAGAAAAATGGGGGCTCCCAAAACGCGTTTTCTCCACGTTAATTTCCATTGGAAACTTTTGTTGCAGCTACAGCCCGAACTGCTGAGCGGAATTATACCAAATTTGGCAGAAAGGTAGCTCTTGGTCCAGAGTCCACTCATTTTGTTAAATGGTGTAAATACATCCAGTAGCTCCTGAGAAATTCATATATTTAGAAATATTAGTATCTGGTGACCACTGTGGATCCGCAAACTCTCCCGATTACGAGCTTAACTCTGATTGGCTGCCAACACTTCAACCAGGAAGTGTTGGCAGCCATCTTGTGACTCGGTTGAATAGAGTCACAAGAAAAAAGGTCAAGAAAATATTAAAATCAAGAAAAGCGGCAGGGTAGAAACACTGTGAACCCCATTGGCCTTCTCAGGGGTCCCACAGGGACCCAGAGGGCCCAAAAAAGCATTTTTAAAACTATTTTCGGTAGGATTCGTGTAGAGTCCGCGAATTCCACTGAAAAAAGTTTAAATAACGAAGCTGTGCTTCATTTAATTAAGCCCCGAGTGGGCCAGGTTGTGGGGGAATGTCGAAATATGGTGCGGGGGCCCGTGGGGGCCCGCGGGGGCCCACGCAGCCACGGGGACTACCACCTCCCCAGGGCTTTGTTTATAATATGTGGGGGCACGGGCCCCACCACAGCCTTGGGGACCACCACCTATCAGGGCTTTCTTTTAATTAAAAAGCATAGGGGGGCTCCTACTCACCCCCATGCTGCCATGGGGACTGTCACCTCCCCGGGGCTTTAATGTGGGGGGCTTTTTTTTAATTAAAAAGGTGTGGGGAGGCTCCTGCCCCCACCCTGCCCCGGGGGCCACCACCTCCCCGTGGCATATATTATGTAAATATGGGGGTCCATTGCGGACACCCCACCCCGGGGACCACCACCTTCCCGGGGCTTTAAATGTGTTGGAGGGGGGCCATGTGGCCCCCCTTGTGGAGCCCTTCATGGCCCTGGGTACCGCCACCCCCCAGGGCCAGCTCCAGTAATGTCCTGGGGTGCCCACCCCGGGACAGTGCAGTTTGCTGTGGCAGGGCGGCAGTGCTGCTCCCGCCCTGTCATAGCAAACTTCTGCTTCTCTTCCATGTCAGCAGCTCCCTTTGCCCAAAAGCAATACCGGCTCCTGCAGGAGGCGGGGAGCCGGCAGGGACTGTGGGGGCATTGGGGCTTCCACCGCAGTCCCCAACATTGAGGCCATGCCGCAGGGGATGGGGTCCCCAGAGCCAAAAATGGCCCCTCCCTTTTTTAATTATTATTATTATTTTTTTAAACATAAGGTGGGCCCAGGGGATGGGGTCCTCGGGCCAAAATTGGCCTCAGGGGGGGCAGGCAGCCCCCCTCCAAATTTTTTTTTTTTTAAAAGGCAAGGCAGGCCCCGGGGTATGGGGTCCCGGGGTACAACAGAAGCCCAGTGAAGAGGGGCCACATGGAACCCTTCCATAAAAAAGTTTTTTTCAGGCCCCCGGGGATGAGGTCCCTGGGGCTGTAATAGGCCTCGGGAGGAGGGCCTCGTGCCCCCCTCCCTTTTCAATAATATATATATTTTTTTTAATCATTCAGGCCCTGGCGGATGTGGTCCTCCGGTCCCAAAAGGGTCAAGGGAAGGAGGGCCACCTTCCTAAAATAAAAAAAGAAACCGGAAACTCGAAGGAGGCCCGCCCCCTTCCTGAACCACTCTGCAAACATGCCTCCTGGTGCGTTCTGGGTTGGGGGATTAAGTCCCCTTCGATCCTAAGGGTCATTAGGAACCAACTAGCCTACCAGGTACCTCCAATAAGCCCCACACAGTGGGATTGCTTAGAGGTGGTTTGAGGCCATGCTCCTTTTTACAACACTCTGCATACGCGCCTCTTGGCGCACTACTGATGTGGCGATGAGGTCTCCTTGTGTCCTGAGGACTTCAGGACTAAAGTGTAATTCATCCCCCTAGCAGCAGTGTGCCAGGAGGCGTGTTTGCAGAGTGGTGTAAAAAGGGGGATTAGCCTCTGACCACTCTCAGCAATCCAGCAGTGTGGGGCTTACTGGAGGTAACAGGAGGGCTAGTTGGCCCCCAGGGATCCTCTGGAGGCAAGGGGACTTTATCCCCAACCAAGAGCGTGCCAGGAAGTGCATTTGCAGAGTGGTGGAGAAAGGGGGAGTGTCCTGTGTCCAATCCCACTGTGTGGGGCTTACTGGAGGTCACAGGTAGGCTAGTTGGCCCCTAAGGACCCCCAACAGTGAAGGGGACTTCAATCCCCCTCCAAGAGCACACCAGGGAGAGCATTTGCAGAGTGATGGGTAAAGGGGGCATGGCCTGCTATGAGAACTTAGCAATCCTGCTGTGTGGGACTTGCTATAGGTAATAGGAAGGGTAGCTGGCCCCCAAGGATGTCCTTGGGGCCAATTACCCCTCCTGTTACCTCCAGTAAGTCCCACACAGTGTGATTGCTAAGAGGTCTTCGGAGGCCACGCCCCCTTTCACCACCACTCTGCAAACGTGCCTCCTGGCACACTACTGATTGGGGGATGAAGTCCACTTTACTCCTGAGGGACTTTAGGGGCCAATAACCCCTCCTGGTACCTCCTGTAAGTCCAACACAGCGGAATTCCTGAGCATTGGTTGGAGACCCAGCCCCCTTTCTCCACCACTCTGCAAATGCGACTACTAGTTAAAGAAGCATTTGCAATGTAATAGGTCTCGCATTTGCGAGAGTTAGAGCTATTGGCGTTGTAAATGTAAATGTTTTTTACTAATGTTTTTTGGAGAGAAGTGGATGTATGTTTTATGTAGTTGAATTATGTGGTATGTTGTGCAGTGAAATTATGTGGATGGAAAGCATGTGGTATTTATTGTATAGGAACTATGTAGAGTGGGATTATGTGTTATGGAGAGTAATTATGTGTTATGGTAGTCTGTTTTGTGGAGTGGTAACATCAGGTTTAGTCTTCCTCGTTTCCATAGAAGCTAAACTATAAACTCAATGAGACACAAAAAAAGAAGGAACCACTGAGGAGCACTTCTGGACCTAGTCAGAGGTATGAGCAGGGCCACTGGAATTATGCGACTGTTCGGCTGCACCAATTTTTGCCTAATTATACATTTTCCGCATTTGCCACATAATCCATCATCTGCTGCATAATCTGCAGATTTTAACAAAAAAAACTTGTTTCTAGCTCAAACGGCTCAAAAGTTACCAAAAATGCAGCGACAAGTGTTACAGCGTGGTGGAAGGCCCTTTGCAAACCTGGAATGGTCACCTGTTACTTATTGCTAAATGTGGGTGCTAAATTGGTACTAATGGTGCACAAACCACTCTTGCTTCTTTCTGCGCCTCTCTTGCCTCTTTCTGCATTTCTCTTCCTTCTTTCTGCACCTTTCTTCCTTTTTCTATACTTCTCTTGCCTCTTTCTGCACATATCTTCCGCTTTCTACACCTCCCTTCTTTCTGCACCTCTCTTGCTTCTTTCTTCTGCACCTCTCTTGCCTATTTCTGCACCTCTCTTGCTTCTTTCTGTACTTCTCTTCCCTCTTTTTACACTTCTCTTGCCTCTTTCTCCACCTTGCTTGCTTCTTTCTGCACTTCCCTTGCTTCTTTCTGCACCTCTCTTGCTTCTTTCTGCACCTCTCTTCCCTCTTTTTACACTTCTCTTGCCTCTTTCTCCACCTTGCTTGCTTCTTTCTGCACTTCCCTTGCTTCTTTCTGCACCTCTCTTGCTTCTTTCTGCACCACTTTTGCCTCTTTCTGCACCTCTGTTGCTTCTTTCAGTACCTCTTTTGCGTCTTTCTGTACCCCTCTTCCCTCTTTCTGCACCCCTCTTTCCTCTTTCTGAACCTCTGTTGCCTGTTTCTGTACCTCTCTTGCCTCTTTCTGCACTTCTCTTGCCTCTTTCTGCACTACTCCTGCCTCTTTCTGCATTTCTGTTGCTTCTTTCTGCACTTCTCTTGCCTCTTTCTGCACCTCTATTGCTTCTTTCTGCACCTCTATTGCTGCTTTCTGCACCTAACTTGCCTCTTTCTGAACCCCTCTTCCCTCTTTCTGCACCTGTCTTGTCTCTTTCTGCACCTCTCTTGCCTCTTTCTGCAGTTCTCTTGCCTCTTTTGCACCTCTGTTTCTTCTTTCTGCACTTCTCTTGCTTTTTTCCGCAGCTCTCTTGCTTATTTCTGCACCCCTCTTGCCTCTTTCTGGACCCCTCTTTCCTCTTTCTGCACCTCTCTTGAATGATTCGGCAAACTCTCTTGCCTCTTTCTGTAGTTCTCTTGCGTCCTTCTGCACCTCTGTTGTTTCTTTCAGCACTTCTATTGCCTCTTTCTGCACCTCTCTTGCCTCTTTCTGCACCTCACTTGCCTCTTTCTGCACTTCTCTTGCTTCCTTCTACACCTCTATTGCTTCTTTCAGCACTCCTCTTGCTGCACTTCTCTTGCCTTTTTCTGTGCCTCTCTTGCCTCTTTCTGCATTTCTCTTCCTTCTTTCTGCACCTTTGTTCCTTTTTCTATACTTCTCTTGCCTCTTTCTGCACATATCTTCCGCTTTCTACACCTCCCTTGTTTCTGCACCTCTCTTGCTTCTTTCTTCTGCACCTCTCTTGCCTCTTTCTACACCTCTCTTGCTTCTTTCTGTACTTCTCCTACCTCTCTCTGCACACTTTCCCTCTTTCTGCACCTCTCTTGCCTCTTTCTGCACCTCTCTTCCCTCTTTTTACACATCTCTTGCCTCTTTCTCCACCTTGCTTGCTTCTTTCTGCACTTCCCTTGCTTCTTTCTGCTCCTCTCTTGCTTCTTTCTGCACCACTTTTGCCTCTTTCTGCACCTCTGTTGCTTCTTTCAGTACCTCTCTTGCGTCTTTCTGTACCCCTCTTCCCTCTTTCTGCACCCCTATTTCCTCTTTCTGAACCTCTATTGCCTGTTTCTGTACCTCTCTTGGCTCTTTCTGCACTTCTCTTGCCTCTTTCTGCACTTCTCCTGCCTCTTTCTGCATTTCTATTGATTCTCTCTGCACTTCTCTTGCCTCTTTCTGCACCCCTCTTGCCTCTTTCTGCACCTTTGTTGCTTCTTTCTGCACTTCTCTTACTTCTTTCTGCACCTCTTTTGCTTCTTTCTGCACCTCTATTGCTGCTTTCTGCACCCCTCTTCTCTCTTTCTGCACCTGTCTTGTCTCTTTCTGCACCCCTCGCCTCTTTTTACAGTTCTCTTGCCTCTTTTGCACCTCTGTTGCTTCTTTCTGCATTTCTCTTGCTTTTTTCCGCAGCTCTCTTGCTTGTTTCTGCACCCTCTTGCCTCTTTCTGGACCCCTCTTTCCTCTTTCTGCACCTCTCTTGAATGATTCGGCAAACTCTCTTGCCTCTTTCTGTAGTTCTCTTGCGTCCTTCTGCACCTCTGTTGTTTCTTTCATCACTTCTATTGCCTCTTTCTGCTCCTCTCTTGCCTCTTACTGCACCTCACTTGCCTCTTTCTGCACTTCTCTTGCTTCCTTCTACACCTCTTTGCTTCTTTCAGCACTCCTCTTGCTGCACTTCTCTTGCCTTTTTCTGTACCTCTCTTGCCTCTCTCTGCACCTCTGTTGCTTCTTTATGCACCTCACTTGCTTCTTTCTGCACCCCCTTGCCTCTTTCTGTACCCCTCTTCCCTCTTTCTGCACCTCTCTTGCCTCTTTCTGCACATCTGTTGCTTCTTTCTGAACTTCTCTTGCTTCTGTCTGTATCTCTCTTGCCTCTTTCTGCACCTCTGGTGCTTCCTTCTGAACTTCTCTTGCTTCTGTCTGTACCCCTCTTCCCTCTTTCTGCACCCCTCTTTCCTCTTTCTGAACCTCTATTGCCTGTTTCTGTACCTCTCTTGGCTCTTTCTGCACTTCTCTTGCCTCTTTCTGCACTTCTCCTGCCTCTTTCTGCATTTCTATTGATTCTCTCTGCACTTCTCTTGCCTCTTTCTGCACCCCTCTTGCCTCTTTCTGCACCTTTGTTGCTTCTTTCTGCACTTCTCTTACTTCTTTCTGCACCTCTATTGCTTCTTTCTGCACCTCTATTGCTGCTTTCTGAACCCCTCTTCTCTCTTTCTGCAACTGTCTTGTCTCTTTCTGCACCCCTCGCCTCTTTTTACAGTTCTCTTGCCTCTTTTGCACCTCTGTTGCTTCTTTCTGCATTTCTCTTGCTTTTTTCCGCAGCTCTCTTGCTTGTTTCTGCACCCCTCTTGCCTCTTTCTGGACCCCTCTTTCCTCTTTCTGCACCTCTCTTGAATGATTCAGCAAACTCTCTTGCCTCTTTCTGTAGTTCTCTTGCGTCCTTCTGCACCTCTGTTGTTTCTTTCATCACTTCTATTGCCTCTTTCTGCACCTCTCTTGCCTCTTTCTGCACCTCACTTGCCTCTTTCTGCACTTCTCTTGCTTCCTTCTACACCTCTATTGCTTCTTTCAGCACTCCTCTTGCTGCACTTCTCTTGCCTTTTTCTGTACCTCTCTTGCCTCTCTCTGCACCTCTGTTGCTTCTTTCTGCACCTCACTTGCTTCTTTCTGCACCCCCCTTGCCTCTTTCTGTACCCCTCTTCCCTCTTTCTGCACCTCTCTTGCCTCTTTCTGCACATCTGTTGCTTCTTTCTGAACTTCTCTTGCTTCTGTCTGTATCTCTCTTGCCTCTATCTGCACCTCTGTTGCTTCCTTCTGAACTTCTCTTGCTTCTTTCTTTATCTCTCTTGCTTCTTTCTGCACCCTTCTTCCCTCTTACTGCACCTCTGTTGCTTCTTTCCGAACTTCTCTTGCTTCTTTCTGTATCTCTCTTGCTTCTTTCTGCACCCCTGTGCCTTCATTTTACACTTCTCTTGGCTCTTTCTGCACCTTTCTTGCTTCTTTCTGCAACCCGCTTGCCTCTTTCTGCCTCCCTCTTTCTGTACCTCTCTTGCCTCTTTCTGTACCTCTCTTGCCTCTTTCTGCACCCCTCTTCCCTCTTTCTGCACATCTGTTGCTTCTTTCTGCACTTCACTACTTTTTTCTGTACCTCTCTTACTTCTTTCTGTAACCCTCTTGCCTCTTTCTGCACCTCTTTTGCTTCTTTATGCTCTACTCTTGTTCTTTCTGTACTTCTCTTGCTTCTTTCTGAACCCCTCTTGCCTCTTTCTGCACCCCTCTTCCCTCTTTCAGCACCTCTCTTGCCTCTTTCTCCTCCTCTCTTGCCTCTTTCTGCACTTCTCTTGCCTCTTTCTGCACATTTCTTACTCTTTCTGCACCTCTCTTGCTCATTTCTGCACTTCTCTTGCTTCTTTCTATACTTCTCTTGCCTCTTTCTGCATTCAAATGGGAAGTGCACTGTGTCAAGGTTAAAGGTCTGCATGCTCTTGTGACTGAGGGATATGTCTACTTGTACATGTATTCTCACATGTGTTATGCATCTGATGATGACAGCTTAAAAAGCGGGTAGCTTCTACTATAGGTGGTCAAATTTTCTCAGTTCTGCTCTGTCATTCAGTTGCACAGGCAGACATGTCTTATGTATATAGGTGTTATAGAGCCCCTCATATGTACTATTGAATTCCCATGTGCCCTGTATTATGAGCAGAAAGAAAAACATACACCTTTTTGTGCACCAATTTAGAGAGTATGCTGTTTGAAACACAAGTATTCAAGTATTTGTATGTTTATTTTTATGCAACATGTCAAAAGATAAAAGCAGAAACACACGAATGCATACCTTCACAAACTTGGTCAGACTTACAACAGTGATATGGTTAGGATTGCTGTTTTATATTTGGTAGGCCTAACATTCTGAAGAGTCGATGAATAGTCAACCTTCAAGAGAAAAGTGAGGTTTAAGACATCTTGGGAGAAGGATTAGTGATTAGGCTACTTTGTATGAGTCTGTGGAAAGGAACAGTCAAAGTAGGCCTCTTTCTGCACCTCTGTTGCATCTGTCTGCACTTCTCTTGCTTCTTTCTCCACCTTTCTTCCTCTTTCTAGACTTCTGTTACCTCTTACTGCATTTTTCTAGCTTCTTTCTGTACCTTTCTTCCTCTTTCTGCACCTCTCTTGCCTCTTTCTGCACTTCTCTTGCTTCTTTCTGCACCTTTCTTCCTCTTTCTGCACATGTCCTACCTTTGTAGGCATAGTTAGAAATTAGCATTTCAAAACCTTAGAAATTCACTGAAAAAAAACCACAGGTTTCAGGGACATTATAGTTAGGGATTAGCATTTAAAAAACTTAAAAAGTCACTGAAAAAAACCACAGGTTTCAGGGATGTTATAGTTAGGAATTAGCAATTAAAAAACCTTAGATATTCACTGAAAAAACCACAGATTTCAGGGATGTTATAGTTCGTCTGACATTTCACTCGTCCAAACCAGAGAAATTCAGCTATTATAGTTAGCTGAGCTAACTATAACTCGCGCCCCAACAATGCACTGCTGATGACGTCACATATTACATCACTCATGACATGGTCAGTGACATCACTCATGACATCACTGATGACATCTCAAAAGACATCAATGATGATCTCACTGATTAAATCATCTACTTAACATCTGATACACCTCCTCACACCCTAATATAACCTTTCATACACCCACTCTAAAATAAAGACTACCATTCTTGAAACCATAGACACACCAATATCAGTTAGTACATACCCACTCACTGATTTATAGGTCTACACACATCCACTCACTCACGCATACAGTCGCTCATCAATACAGCCACTGATATATGCACTCATACACCCATACAGACACTCGCATGCCGCCACTCACCCATAAAGTTACTCACACACCTAGTCAGTCATCCAAAGAATCAATCACACTGACATTTACCCACCTGTACAGTTATACACACACAACCTCACTAAT
This sequence comes from Calotriton arnoldi, assembly GCA_963921515.1. Classification (NCBI taxonomy): domain Eukaryota; kingdom Metazoa; phylum Chordata; class Amphibia; order Caudata; family Salamandridae; genus Calotriton; species Calotriton arnoldi. The sequence continues at coordinate 845,983 of CAWUFW010003281.1, read as the reverse complement.
TCATAAAGATACTAACACATACTTACTCTCTTCCATAATCACTGACACAAGCACACACTCATCCATACAGCCACTCTCATAATCACTCACTCTCACATACAGTCACTTATATACTCCAACACTCACACATTCTGCCTTTCACATATGTAGTTACTCACACATATACCACTGAGACATCCACTCTCTCACCAACACAGCCATACGCATACTCACTCACCCGTACAGCCCCTCGCAGATGCACTCATGAACCCATACACCCAGTGAATCACCCACTCACACATCCATGCAGGGAGTCAAACACACACCCACCCACACAGACACTCAGGCACCCATAAAGGTACTCAGCCAACCAATGCTGCCACTTACACACCAACTGACAGACAGATACAGACATGTTCTGAAAAAGAATCGATCCTGTTTCCCGGTGATAATTGGGGGCAATATTTGGATTTTTTTGTCAGACCGCTACTTTTGTGTTGTTTCGTGTCCATTTCGAGGTTTTGAAGCATTTGTATTTCAGAACTGTCATCATCTTTCAGTTCATTTGCTAGGTCATACAGGGTTTTCAAGTGTGGGATCTCCTCGATAGTAGCGGTCTGACAAAAAAATCCAAATATTGCCCCCAATTATCACCGGGAAACAGGATCGATTCTTTTTCAGAATCAGTAATGCATGAAATTGACACAATGGAGAGAACGAGAAATAAAAAACATAGGGAAAACACCTCAAGGGGAGAAAAAGAAGCAATTAGAACCTTAGCCAACAATACGAAAATAATAATAAAATCAGCGGACAAAGGTGGCAATATTGTCATCCAGAATACAAATGATTATAAAGCAGAAGCATACCGCCAGCTACATGATTCCACCAAATATGAAAAAGTAGCCAATAATCCGATTCACAAAATGATTCAGGAGTTGAAGACCAACCTGGATGAATGGCTTAATCACAATCTAATCAGCACGGAAGAATACCAATTTTTGCTCAAAGAAAACCCCACCATCCCAACTATATACTTCCTACCGAAGGTTCATAAAACTCTAATCAATCCTCCCGGAAGACCAATTGTACCATCTTGTGATGCTTTATATGAAAATATGTCAACTTATGTGGATCATTATTTGGCTCCAATGGTGAAAAATCTTAACTCCCACATTCAGGATACAGGTGATTTTTTGCGCATATTAGCTAACACAGAATGGAACCCATCATACATCATGGTAACAATCGATGTAATTTCTTTATATACTTCTATTGAACACTCCGTAGGTCTCAATGCTTGCACATATTTCCTGAAACAACGTAACATCAATGAATTGGAGCATTCAGCTATGCTCCTAACTATGATCGAAATGTGTCTCATCAATAATATTTTCCTCTTTGATCAAGAGATGTATCACCAACTATGTGGCTGTGCAATGGGCATTTCCTTCTCCCCCAACTATGCAAATCTCACTATGGGTTGGTGGGAGAAGGAAATAGCTTGGGGATCAAATAAAACCGCAGCACTGGATAAGATCATATTGTGGATTCGATACATTGATGATCTTTTTATAATTTGGAATGGGAAAAAGGATGAATTCATGAACTACTTTCAAAGTTTGAACAACAATGATATTGGCCTTACCTTTACCTGCAAAACCAGCCGGCAGAAGATAGACTTTCTTGATACTACAGTCTTTATTGAGAATGGACACATACAAACAACTCTTTTTAGAAAGAAAACTGCCACTAATAGGATCCTTCATGCAGAGAGTTTTCATCCTAAATCTCTATTGAAAAGCATTCCATTTGGAGAATTCCTAAGAATGCGACGGAACTGCTCAAAGGAAGAAGAAGCTGACAGGCAAATTCTCAAATGTGCAAATAGATTGAAAAAAGAGGATATAAAGAGAGAGATCTCAATGCCAGTTTGAAAAAAGTTAAATCAATTTCACAAACTGAAACATTAATCAAAAAAGCAGATAAAAATCAAGACAATTCCAAGGCGAACATCCCACAAGCGGCTCCGAGACTTATATTGTCCTACAACAAAGAGGCACACAAGATCAGACAAAGTATTCAAAAATATTGGCCAATATTACAACAAGACCAAGAACTTGGCAAAATCATTGGCGAAAGACTACAAATTACGTATAGGAAAGCGCAATCCATTAAAGACATGATAATACGCAGTCATTTCAAATCTGAACCCAAGAGCAAAAACTGGCTTGAATGTCAACAGATTGGATTCAAACGGTGTAATAACTGCAAAGCATGCAAAATCGGGGTGAATAAAAATAACATCAGGGATCCCGAAGGAAGAATTATCCATATAAATAAAGGAATAACTTGTTCCTCACAATATGTGGTTTATGCCATCCAATGCAATTGTGGCAAGATGTACATAGGAAGCACAATTTGCACTTTGAAGAAACGAATCTTAGAACATATCAGGGCAGTTAAAAACAAGGACCAAACGTACGCAACTGCTAAACACATGATCGCCTGCCAGAATGGCGATTGGCGTAACATGACATTCTTTGGTCTAGATATGGTGGAAAAAAATGAAAGGATGGGGGACAGAAAGAAGAAACTACGACAACTTGAATCCAAATACATCATCAGATTACGAACTAAGAACCCCAAAGGGATGAACTTTGATGAAGAACTTTATGTTCATCTGTAATAAAAATGACCAATTGATCATTAGGCAAGCAAAAGTCGAGTAATCAACCTTAGACATTTTAGATAAACCCTCATGCCAGTTTGGGTACTATACCCTAAATCTGAAAGCTGTTGAACGTAAGAACTATGCTAGATACATGGACAGTAAAAATGTTCAAACTATAATTGGGCATTAGACCCTTTAATCGTTCAGACATATGATTTACACAATCATGTTTATTTAAATATTTACCACACATAGTAAAATCTGAAAAATATTAAAATGTACATGCAACATCATACTATCATATATGTCTACATCACAATGATGAATATGTTCACGTTTTCCAATACTGGTTGATCCATGCGCCATTAATTCTGATTTGTAAACGACTATGTCACAAGGGTATTTACAATATGTATTATCGAACTACAAGTTCCAGGAGTCAATGGGAAGTTGTAGTCACATGGTAAAAGTTTAAAACAGATTGAGCAGTAGTGCCCCCTACCGTGAGAAAGGCCGCATGGCCGAAACGCGTCGGTGTGACAGACTGGGTCTGTGAAATAAAACTATTTTAATCCTGATTCCAGAGTGCGGCGTTCTTTGTTGGAAAATTGCATTTGGCCACTGGTTCGGCCCTACGCCTGCACCCGCTGCTGCGCACTCCGCCAAGAACCACATTGCTGCAAAAAAAAAAAATATATATATATATATTCACTGAAAAAACCATAGGTTTTAGGGACAGTTATAGTTAGTTGGACATTGCACTCATACAAAACCCGTGAAATTCCCCCGTTATAGTTACTTCAGCTAACTATAACTCGCGCCCCCGCAATGCACTGCTGATGACGTCACATATTACATCACTCATGACATGGTCAGTGACATCACTGATGACACCACTGATGACATCTCAAATGACATCATCCAGTGACTGTGTGTTTCTGTAAAGTTTAAATATGTTTAATATATATAGGGAAAGGCGTATTGAAGAATGAGTGGGTGTATAAGTGTCTGTATGGATGATTTAGTAGGTGCGTGACTAACTCTATAAGTGAGTGATTAAACGTATCTTACTGAATGCATGGGTTAGTGACTAAACTAGGTGAATGTCTGTATCCGTCTGTCTATTGCTGTGTAAGTGGCTGCATGGGTTTGTGAATAGCTACATGAGTGTCTATATGAGTTATTGATTAGTTGTCTGAGTATCTGTATGGGTGCCTGAGTGTTTGTGTGGGTGGGGTGTGTGCGACTCTGTGCATAGATGTGTGAGTGAGTGATTCACTGGGTGGATGGTTTCAAGAGTGCATCTGTGATAGACTGGATGGGTGGGTAAGTGTGTGTAAGAGTGTGTTAGTGAGTGAATGTATGTCCCAGTGGTACATGTGTGAGTAACTACATATGTGAAAGGCAGTATATATGTGTGTTGGAGTATATAAATAGCTATAAGCGAGAGTGTGTGATTGTGAGAGTGACTGTATGGATGAGTGTGTGCTTGTATCAATGATTGTATAAGAGCGTAAGAATGTGCTAGTATTTGTATGAGTAAGTGAGCTGGTGTGTGTATAACTGTATAGGTGAGTAAATGGCAGTGTGTTTAATTATTTGCATGACTGACTAGGTGTGTGAGTACCTCTATGGATGAGTGGCGGTGTTTGAGTGTCTATATAGGAGTATGAGTGCATATGATAGTCCTGTACTGAGTGACCGTAAGTATGAGTGACTGTACGGGTGAGTGAGTGGATGTGTGTGTAGACCTAAGAATCAGTGAGTGGGTATGTAGTTATTGGTGTTGGAGTGTCTATGGTTTTGCGAATGGCAGTCTGTAATTTAGAGTGGGTGTTTCAAAGGTTATATTAGGGTGTGAGGAGGTGCATCAGATTATCACGTGGATGATGTCATCAGTGATGTCATCAGTGATGTCATTTGAGATGTCACCAGTGATGTCATCAGTGATGTCACTGACCATGTGATGAGTGATGTAATATGTGACGTAATCAGCAGTGCATTGCGGGCGCGAGTTATAGTTAGCTGAACTAACTATAACGGGGGAATTTCACGGGTTTTGTACGAGTGCAATGTCCAAGTAACTATAACTGTCCCTAAAACCTATGGTTTTTTCAGTGAATTTGTAAGGTTTTTTAAATGCTAATTTCTAACTATTACGTGCCTGAAACCTATGGTTTTTTCAGTGAATTTCAAAGGTTTTTTAAATGCTAATTCCTAACTATAACATGTCTGAAACCTATCGTTTTTTTCAGTGAATTTCAAAGGTTTTGTAAATGACAATTTTTAAATGTATTAATTGTTATATTTATTTTTTTGATACTGATTTACTACATTTTTTTAAACTATTTATTTTTACATATTTTATTTTTTAAATTACATTGTAATTACATTATACATTACATTACAAAATATACTTTCTCAGAATGAATTACTTTTGTTTAAATACTTTGCAAATAGGCAATAGACTTTTAAGTACAGAAGTTACAGTTGTTGCAATGGGCAACACAATTTCAAACACAATGCAACATTGAGCTCAATGTGAATTTCTAGTTAAATGCAATTAGTTACTTTATGGATTACTTTTCTAACCACAGGACTGGATCCTAGATTCAGTCCTGGGACATCTCCTGTAAACAGTTGAGTAAAAGCGTTTTGGTTACAGTAGTGATTTTTAAGGAATATTATTGTATTTTAAAAGTTGACACTTGGAAACTTTTTCACATAGAATCACCAATGTTATCCTATGGGAGGAAATTCACTTAGCAGGTAAGTAGTGTTATCGTTACTTTTTCTTACTCAGTGGTGGATCCTGGATCCAGCACTGGTGCATCTCCTGTAAACAGTTGAAAGAATGCGTTTAAGTCATACAGGCGATTTTTAAGGAATATTTGTAGTTTGTGAAAATCGACACTTTGAAACTTTTCTGCTGAAAACCAGACAATGGATTCCAATGGAAGGAAATACAAGTTACTGGTAAGTACGGTTAGAATTACTTTTCAGGGTCAGTGCTGGGCTAAAAGATGCAGCACTGTGGTCTCTCCTGATAAAAGGTGAGTAAATCGGAATTCGTAGTTCGGCTGATTTTAGAGGAATATTATAAAGTTCCAAAACTCCACACTTAGAAGAATTTCCAAGTGAAACCAGTCAATGTTAGCCTATGGAAGGAAATTCAAGTTACTGGTAAGTATGGTTAAAATTACTTTTCAGGATCAGTACTGGGCTAAAAGATGCAGTACTGAGGTCTCTCCTGATAACCGGTGAGTAAATCAGAATTCGTAGTTCGGCTGATTTTAGAGGAATATTTGTATGTTTCAAAAATCGACAGAAACTTTTTCAGCAAAAAGCAGGCAATGATATCCTATGGAAGGAAATTCAAGTTACTGGTAAGTACGGTTAAAATTACTTTTCAGGATCAGTACTGGGCTCAAAGATGCAGCACTGAGGTCTCTCCTGATAACAGGTGAGTAAATCGGAATTCGTAGTTCGGTTGATTTTAGAGGAATATTATAAAGTTCCAAAACTCCACACTTAGAAGAATTTCCAAGTGAAACCAGTCAATGTTAGCCTATGGAAGGAAATTCAAGTTACTGGTAAGTATGGTTAAAATTACTTTTTAGGATCAGTACTGGGCTAAAAGATGCAGCACTGAGGTCTCTCCTGATAACCGGTGAGTAAATCGGAATTTGTAGTTCGGCTGATTTTAGAGGAATATTTGTATGTTTCAAAAATCGACACTTAGAAACTTTTTCAGCAAAAAGCAGGCAATGATATCCTATGGAAGGAAATTCAAGTTACTGGTAAGTACGGTTAAAATTACTTTTCAGGATCAGTACTGGGCTCAAAGATGCAGCACTGAGGTCTCTCCTGATAACAGGTGAGTAAATCGGAATTCGTAGTTCAGTTGATTTTAGAGGAATATTTGCACAATGGTGAAGGAAGGGGGTGGGGCCTGAGGTGACATGTCTGCAAACACGCCCTGTGGCACGTTTTAAGTTGGAGAATTAATTCCTCCTCAATCCTGAGGGTCCCTAGGGGCCAACTAGCCCACCAGGAACCTCCAGTATGCGCCAGGGGGCTGCGTTGCAGAGAGGTGTACAGAGGCCACGCCCCTTTTTACAACACTCTGCAACGCAGCGCCGTGGCGCTTACTGGAGGTACCTGGTGTGCTAGTTGGCCCCCAGGGACCCTCAGGATTGAAGAGGATTTAATTCCCCATCTTAAAATGCGCCACGGGGCCTGTTTGCACACATGTCACCTGAAGCCCCGCCCCTCCCTTCACCACTGTGCAAACGCGCCCCGTGGCGCATTTTAAGTTGGGGGATTAAGTCCCCTTGAATCCTGAGGGTCCCTGGAGTCCAACTAGCCCACCATGTACCTCCAAAAGCGCCACAGAGCTGCGTTGCAGAGAGGTGTAAAAGGGGCGTGGCCTCTGTACACCTCTCTGCAACGCAGCCCCCTGGCGAATACTGGAGGTTCCTGGTGGGCTAGTTGGCCCCCAGGGACCCCCAGTATTCAAGGGGAATTCGTTACCCATCTGCAAACGCGCCAGGGGACGCGTTTGCAGACTGCTGCAGGGTGGGGGTTGGGCCTCCGGCACGATGCCGGTCTTTTTTTGTTTGCATGGGAGGGGGCTGCGTGGCCCCCTTCCCTTGGCCTCTTTTGGCCCCGGGGACCCCATCCCCCGGGGCATGAGGATTTTCATTTTTTTTCAAAATTAAAATAAAACGGGAAGGGGGCTGCGTGGCCCCCTTCCCTGGGCCTATATTGGCCCCGGGGACCCCATCCCCGGGGCATGCCCTCTTTTTTACATTTTATATATTTGGAGGGGGCTGCGTGGCCCCCTCCTCAGGCCATTTAAGGCCCCGGGGACCCCATCCCTCGGGGCCGGCCTTTCCTTTTTTTTTTTTTTAATATTTTTGGGGGAGGGGGCCGCGTGGCCCCCTCCCGGGCCACTACTTGCCCCGGGGACCCATCCCCGGGGCTGGCCCTCTCCGTTGGGGACTGTGGGGGTCCCCAATCCCCCACAGTCCCGCCGGCTCCCCGCGTCCCTTGGGAGCCGGCATTGCTTTTCCACATGGGGAGCTGCTAAGATGCAGCTCCCCATGTGGAAAGCAATTTGCTTTGGAGATTGGAAGCGAGAGCAGGTTTCCCTGCTCTCTCTTCCAATATCCAAAGCAGTTTGCTATGACAGGACGGGAGCCGCGAGGCTCCCGTCCTGTCATAGCAAACTACAGTGTCCTGGGGGTAGGCACCCCGGGACACTGCAGGAGCCGGCCCTGGTGGGTGGTGGTCCCCAAGGCCATCAAGGGCTCCAGGAGGGGGCCGCGCAGCCCCCTCCCTTGAATTGCACAGCCCCGGGAGGTGGTGGTCCCTGGGGCTCTGGGGGTCTGTAACGGACCCCCACATTTATTTTTCTAAGTGCCCCGGGAGGTGGTGGTCTCCGGGCGTGTGGGGGCTGGAGCCCCCACACACGTTATTAAAAATTAAAAAAAGAAGCCCCGGGGGTGGCGGTCCCCGGGTTTGCGGGAGGGCAGGAGAGCCTTCCCGCACCATTTTTTTTATAAAGCCCCGGGGGGTGGCGGTCCCCGGGGCTTGGGGGGCCTTAGAGGCCCCCCATAAACAATAAACCCACCCCCGTATGCACCCGGGACTTGGGCCACCTGGGGGCAAATTTGCATCGAAGCGCGGGATCCGCGCACCCTGAGCGCATCCTGCCGATTTAAAAAAAAAAAAAAGCTTTTTTCTGCCCAGGGGGTCCTTGTGGGACCCCCTGAGCAGACCTAGGGGGTCAGGGTGTTTCTACCCTGCCCCCTTTTTGCGCACTTGTTTCTGTCCCTCGGTTCTACCGAGGGACAAAATGGCTGCCAACACTTCCTGGTTTGCTGTGTTGACAGCCAATTAGCATGCAGCTCATGATCGGGAGGGTGCGCGAATCCGACGCGGCCATAGATATGTATGTGATTTTCCTTTTGATTTTCACAGGAACTACTGAACGGATTTACACCATTTAACAAAAAGGGTTCTTTCTGAACCAAGAAATACCTCTTTGCCAAATTTGGTGTAATTCCGTTCAGCAGTTCGGGCTGTAGCCGTGGCTAAAGTTTCCTATGGGAAAATGAATGGGGAAAACACGTTTTGGGACCCCTTTTTTCTCGGCCCCCGCTTGACGAATCACCCCGAAACTTTCAGGGTAGGAGTGTACCGGAGCGGGCCATAAAGTTTGAAAATTTCGCGAAGATTCGTCTACCGACGCAAGAGTTATTTCAAATAGAATGTCGCAGATTTCCTATGGAAAATAGGTCCTAACTATAACTATCTACTGGCGACCGCCAGTAGATAATATATATATATGTGTTTGCATACATGTCACCTCAGGCCCTGCCCCCTCCCTTCACCACTGTGCAAACGCGCCCCGTGGCGCGTTTTTAGTTGGGGGATAAAGTCCCCTTGAATCCTGAGGGTCCCTGGGGTCCAACTAGCCCACCAGGTACCTCCAGTAAGCGCCGTTCGACGAATCTTTGCGAAATTTTCAAAACTAATGGCCCACTCCAGTCAGCTCCTGTCTTGAAAGTTTCGGGGTGATTCGTCAAGCGAGGGACGAGAAAAAAGGGGGGTCTCAAAATGCATTTTCCCCATGTTAATTTCCATAGGAAACTTTAGACACGGCTACAGCCCGAACTGCTGAACGGAATTACACTAAATGTGGCAAAAACGTAGCTCTTGGTTCAGAAAGCGACCTTTTTTTAAATGGTGTCAATCCGTTCAGTAGTTTCTAAGAAATTCAAAAATAAAAAATATTGATATCTGGGTGGAGCCTAACCACACATCTCATTGTGAGATCTGATTGGCTGTCAACACTTCATCCTGGAATTGCTGGCAGCCATCTTGGGACCAATATACATGATAGCACCCCATTGAAATGCATTGTAGTGAATAGAAGATATTGAGGGTCACCAAAAGGAGAACTATAAAGGGTGATAACAGACTTTAGTTACATTAGAATTCATTTGTTGATGGTACCATACTAATTTTAGGAATTGTGGTATGTTCTAAGGTGATTTTACCCTGTTAAAAACCATCTGCTGGGATATCATGAATCATGTTTGAGAGAAAACTATTTTCTCATGCTTGTCCCATAGAGGTTTGGAAGGTGCTCCAGAAGCTAAAATGAAAGAATATTTTCTGTAAATTCACATTATCTTTCTCAGTCATGTGAGAATAAAGTCTGACATTCTCAGTAAAACATGTACATTCAACAAGGGCAGAGACTGTCAGTTGATTCCTTTGTGTTCTACTGTAGCTTCCCAGAGTGTTCTAAAGAACTACTAGAGCGCTAACAGCCTTACTTATGACAAACGTATGGCACACCTGAAGCCATCTTGATTGAAATAAACTGGTAACACTCAAAACATTCAATTTAAAAAGGAACAAAATGATGGGGTTCATTTTGTCATAGAAATGATGGTTAGTGCTGTAGAAAGAAAAATTAGGACATGTTTTAAGTGAGATCTCAAATATCTTCCTGTTATATTTCAACAGGAGCAGCCTGTCAGTTGATTCCTTTGTGTTCAACTGCAGCTTCCCAGAGTGTTCTAAAGAACAACTAGAGCACTAACAGTCTTACTTATGACAAAATTATGGCACACCTAAGCCATCTTGATTGGAATAAACTGGTAACACTTAAAACATTTAATTTAAAAAGGAACAAAATGAGGGGGTTCATTTTGCCATAGAAATTATGGTTAGTGCTGCAGAAAGAAAAATTAGGGCATGTTTTAAATGAGATCTCAAATCCTCTTCTATTTCATTAGAAAATTCTGACATGCAGACTGAAACAATCACTTTCAATACCAGCAGTAGACTTCCAGTTAACTCCCTGGTGAGCAGTAGCATTACTACAGTGATCTAATGAGCAACTAGAGTGCTAACATTCTGAATTTATGGCAAATGTGTGACACAGCTGAATGCCTTCTTGATGGAATCATAGTAAAAAACTGAAAGCATTTCCTACTGAGGAGACTGCAGTAAATGAGGAAATTAGGAAACTTGATAACAAATAAGTCTCCCAAGATGGCCACCAGAGAAAAAAGAGCCCAAATGCAGCACAAATATCACCCAGATGTAGCCCACTTATAGCCCAATGACAGAAGTGTTGAAAACACTTTTTATTTTTTGTTTTTTTGTAGTTTTATATAGTGCAGATTGGTCAGGTATTGGAGCGTTGCTCTTACTTGGACCCCTTATTGCGTATTTTGCACGAAGTACATGAGATTGATCTTGCGAAACATTGAACTTTACTATACTGTTAAACTGAAGTTGCTCTGAACCGGGCTTTGTAACACCCGTATTTACCTACTGGTTTTAATTAATTCTCACTGTATTGTATTAAGAAAGAGGATTTACTGTTAATATGTACAAATTTATGATCTATGTTTCTAAATCAGATCAAATAAAGTTTAATGAATTTAATTGAAGTCTCCCAAGATGGCCACCAGAGAAAAATGAGCCCAAATGTAGCACAAATATCACCCAGATGTAGCCCACGTATAGCCCAATGACAGAAGTGTGGAAAACACTTTTTATCCTTTGTTTTTTTGCAGTTTTATATAGTGCAGGCTGGTCAGATATTGGAGTGCTGTACACGAGCATTGGTTACATCATACAAGGACAAACTCATTTTGGTTGTAGGCATGGGGAGATTAAGTGATTTGACCGGAATCACAGAATGTCGAGTTGAAGCAGAAACTCCAACTTGGTTCCCCAGTTGCAAAGTCTGCAGCTCTGGAAGTAACACCACATTCTCTCCCCTAAGCGTAACATTTGATCAAGTGGTCAACTGGATAAAAAAACATAAAGATAACAAATAATTTAAAAGTGCTTTGTCGCTATTTGAGAACTCAGAAAATATGTCCTCATTTTAGTTTTTTAGAGCACTAACCATAATTTCTATGCAAATAAGACCCTCTCATTTCTATAATTTCTAAAGGAAGTGCTTTAGGTATTACAGTTTTGATTACATCAAGATGACGTCAGGCGTGCCACACTTTTATAATAAATATGGAATGTTAGCAATCTAGTTGTCGCTTGTCTCTTTCTGCACGTCTCTTGCCTCTTTCTGCACCTCTTTTGCCTCTTTCTGCAGCTCACTCTCTTCTTTCTGCACCTCTCTTGCCTCTTCCTGCACCTCTCTTCCCTCATTTTGCAGCTCACTCTCTTCTTTCTGCACCTCTCTTGCCTCTTCTGCACCTCTCTAGCCTCTTTCTGCACCTCTCTTGCCTCTTTCTGCACATCTCTTGCCTCTTTCTGCACCCCTCTTGCCTCTTTCTACAACTTTCTTGCATCTTTCTGCACCTCTCTTCTTTCTGCACCTCTCTTGCCTCTTTCTGCACCTCTCTTGCCTCTTTCTGCACCTCTCTTCTTTCTGCACCTCTTGCGTCTTTCTGCACCTCTGTTGCCTCTGTATGCACCTCTCTTGCCTCTGTCTGCACTTCTCTTGCTTATTTCTGTAGCTCACTCTCTTCTTTCTGCATTCTGCACCTATCTTGCCTCTTTCTGAAGCTCACTCTCTTCTTTCTGCACCTCCCTTACCTCTTTCTGCAGCTTACTCTCTTCTTTCTGCACCTCTCTTGCTTCTTTATGCACCTCTCTTCCCTCATTTTGCAGCTCACTCTCTTCTATCTGTACCTCTCATGCCTCTTCTCTGCACCTCTCTTGCCTCTTTCTGCACCTCTCTTGCCTCTTTATGCACATCTCTTGCCTCTTTCTGCACCACCCTTGCCTCTTTCTACACCTCTCTTGCATCTTTCTGCACCTCTCTTGCCTCTTTCTGCACCTCTCTTGGCTCTTTCTGCACCGCTCTTGGCTCTTTCTGCACCTCTCTTCTTTCTGCACCTCTCTTGCCTCTTTCTGTACCTCTGTTGCCTCTTTATGCACCTCTCTTGCCTCTGTCTGCACTTCTCTTGCTTATTTCTGCAGCTCAGTCTCTTCTTTCTGCACCTCTCTTGCCTCTTTCTGCACCTCTCTTGCTTCTTTCTGTAGCTCACTCTCTTCTTTCTGCACCTCTCTTGCCTCTTTCTGCACCTCCCTTCCCTCTTTCTGCAGCTCACTCTCTTCTTCCTGCACCTTTCTTGCCTCTTTCTGCACCTCTCTTGCCTCTTTCTGCACCTCTCATGCCTCTTTTTGCACTTCTCTTGGTTCTTTCTGCAGCTCGCTCTCTTCTTTCTGTACCTCTCTTGCTTCTTTCTGTAATTCTCTTGCCTCTTTCTGTACCTCTCTTGCCTCTTTCTGAACATTTCTTCCTCTTTTTGCGCCTCTCTTGCCTCTTGATGCACCTCTCTTGACTCTTTTTACTCTTCTCTTGCCTCTTTCTGCAGCTCACTTGCTTCTTTCTGTACCTTTCTTCCTCTTTCTGTACCTCTCTTGACTCTTTCTACACCTCTTACCTCTTTCTGCACCTCTCTTGCCTCTTTCTGCACCTCTCTTGCCTCTTTCTGCAGCTCACTCTCTTCTTTCTGCACCTCTCTTGCCTCTTTCTACACCTCTCTTCCCTCTTTCTGCAGCTCACTCTCGTCTTTCTGCACCACTCTTGCCTCTTTATGCACCTCTCTTGCCTCTTTCTGCACCTCTCTTGCCTCTTTCTGCACACCTCTTGCCTCTTTCTGCACCAGTCTTGCTCTTTATGCACCTCTCTTGCCTCTTTCTACAGCTCACTTTCTTCTTTCTGCACCTCTCTTGCCTCTTTCTGCACATCTCTTGCCTCTTTCTGCACCAGTCTTGTTTCTTTCTACACCCCTCTTGCCTCTTTCTGTACCTCTCTTGCCTCTTTCTGCACCTCACTTGCCTCTATCTGCACCTCTCTTGGCTTTCTACTCCACTCTTGCCTCTTTCTGCACCTCCCTTGCCTCTTTCTGTACTTCTCTTGCCTCTTTCTGCACCTCTCTTGCCTCTTTCTGCACCTCACTCTCTTCTTTCTGCACCTCTCTCGCTTCTTTCTGCACCTCTCTTGCTTCTTTCTGCGCTTCTCTTGCTTCTTTCTGCACCTTTCTTTATTTTTATGCATTTTTCTTGCCTCTTTCTGCACATCTCTTCCTCTTTCTGAACCTCTCTTGCTTCTTTCTGCACCTCTCTTGCCTCTTTATGCACCTCTCTTGTCTCTTTCTGTACCTCTCTTGCCTCTTTCTGCACCTCACTTGCCTCTTTCTTGTCCTTTCTTCCTCTTTCTGAAACTCACTCTCTTCTTTTTGCAACTCTCTTGCTTCATTCTGTGCCTCTCTTGCTTCTTTCCGCCCTTCTCTTGCTTCTTTCTGCACCTCTCTTGCCTCTTTCATCAGTTCTCCTGCTTCTTTCTGCACCTTTCTTCCTCTTTTTGCACCTCTATTGCTTTTTTCTGCACTTTTCTTGCCTTTTTCTGTACTTCTCTTGCTTCTTTCTACACTTCTCTTGCTTGTTTCTGCGCCTTTCTTTCTCTTTCTGCACATGTCTTACCTATCTAGGTGTAGTTAGAAATTAGCGTTTAAAAAACCTTAGAAATTCACTGAAAAAATCACAGGTTTCAGGGACGTTATAGATAGAAATTAGCATTTAAAAAACCTTAGAAATTCACTGAAAAACCCATAGGTTATAGTTAGAAATTAGCATTTACAAAACCTTTAAAATTCACTGAAAAACCATAGGTTTCAGGGACATTATAGTTAGAAATTAGCATTTAAAAAACCTTTGAAATTCACTGAAAAAACTATAGGGTTCAGGGACGGTATAGTTAGAAATTAGCATTTAAAAACATTTGAAATTCACTGAAAAAACCATAGGTTTCAGGGACGTTATAGTTAGTTGGACATTTCACTAGTATAAAACCAGAGAAATCCGTCCGTTATAGTTAGCTGAGCTAACTATAACTCGCGCTCCCACAATGCACTGCTGATGATGTCACATATTACATCATTCATGACATGGTCAGTGACATCACTGATGACATCACTGATGACATCTCAAATGACATCACTGATGACATCATCCAGTGCCTATGTGTTTCTGTAAAGTTTAAGTATGTTTTATATATATATATATATATATATATATATGCCGCAGTGTATTGAAGAGTGAGTGGGTGTATAAGTGTCTGAATAGCTGATTTAGCAGGTGCATGACTGACTGTATAAGTGAGTGATTAATCCTGTCTTACTGAATGCATGGGTTAGTGACTAAACTGTGTGAATGTCTGTATTAGTCTGTCAGTTGGTGTGTAAGCGGCTGCATGGGTTTGTGAGTAGCTACATGAGTGTCTATATGGGTTATTGATTGGTTGTCTGAGTATCTGTATGGGTGCCTGAGTGTCTCTGTGGGTAGATGGGGGGTGTGTGACTCTGTGCATAGATGTGTGAGTAGGTGATTCGCAGGGTGTATGGATTCAAGAGTGCATCTGTGAAGGGCTGTATGTGTGGGTGAGTGTGTGTATGGGTGTGTTGGTGAGTGAATGGATGTCTCAGTGGTACATGTGTGAGCAACTACATATGTGAAAGGCAGTATATGTGAGTGTTGGAGTATATAAATGACTATATGTGAGAGTGAGTGATCGTGAGAGTGGCTGTATGGATTAGTGTGTGCTTGTGTCAGTGATTGTAGAAGAGAGTAAGTATGTGTTAGTATCTGTATGAATAAGTGAAGTGGTGTGTGTATAACTGTATAGGTGAGTAAATGGGAGTGTGATTGATTCTTTGCATGACTGACTAGGTGTGTGAGTAACTCTATGGGTGAGTGGTGGTGTGTGAGTGTCTGTATAGGTGTATGAATGCATATGATAGTGCTGTATTGATGAGTGACTGCATGTATGAGTAACTGTATGGATGAATCAGTGGACATGTGTGTAGACCTAGGAATCAGTGAGTGGGTATATCAAAGGTTATCACGTGGATGATGTCATCAGTGATGTCATTTGAGATGTCATCAGTGATGTCATCAGTGATGTCATTGACCATGTCATGAATGATGTAATATGTGACGTCATCAGCAGTGCATTGCGGAGGCGCGAGTTATAGTTAGCTCAACTAACTATAACGGTTACATTTCACTGTTTTTGTACTAGTGAAATATCCAACTAACTATAACGTCCCTGAAACCTATGGTTTTTTCAAGGAATTTCTACGTTTTTTTAAAGGCTAATTTGTAACTATAATGTACCTGAAACCTATGGTTTTTTCAGTGAGTAATATATACATATATATGTATATTTCTCCTCCTTTACTTGTGTAGCAGCCAATGCACACCAGAACAGAGGGCGCGTCGTCACTACGGATCACCCAAGCTCGATCCGGTATTATGCACACATCACCTCGGACACCAAGGATTGACGACGCCGTGTTTTGACAAATTTCAAGTTTTATTTGTCAGTTGTTTGGACGCGTTTTGCCTGATCCCGCAGGCTTGCTCACCAATAAAGGTTTTTGACAAATTATCACCATTTTTAAATTCACTGTGCATGTGACTTAGTCACGTGTTGAACTACAAACACAATGCATTAAAAGACAGACTTGTAGTTTCTCATCTGCTTTTACCAAGTACTTTAAACTTAATATGTTGTACTCTGTATTTTGTTATTCTTAGCGTTTCATCAACGAGAATTGTTTAACATTCATTACTAGATTTCCGATAATATACAAACATACAATTTACATGATCGCATTGTCATTCGGTTAGTACAGTAAACAAAATGTAATCTAAAATCATTAATTTCATTGTATCCGACATTTATCTTTGTAGGGCATGCCCCTAAGGGTGTGCCACCTCATAACATTTGTCGGACCAAATTAAATTTGACTTTATTTAAATACTGCCTCAGTGGGCCTTTTAAATTACCCTAAATGTTCTCGTCAATGACACAATTTTTATTCTGCCCATGTGGGCTATGCAATTTGAATTCAAGTTCTTATCTTTTGTTTTGTAGTAAAAAGTGCTCAAAAAATGCTCTAAAAAAACTTTTAAAACCAGCAGAATTTAAGAAGGAAAAATTACAGATATTTAATATGGACACTTCTATATTTCCACACCTTTTCACAGATGGGTGTGCATATCCTCTTCCATATTTAGCCTGAACGGACTTCTCGTATTGAGCTCTAATATGTAGCAAGATTCTAATCTTCTTAACTTTTTCTCTCTATCACCCCCTCTGATATTGGGTGGAATGGCATCAATGACAAAGTACGACAGTCCTTGCACATTTTTTTTGTGAAATGTTTCAAAATGGCGTGCTACTGGGTATGACCTGTCGCCATTTTTAATCGCTCTAAGATGCTGTAGTACTCGTTTATGAACCGATAAAATCGTGCTACCCACGTATTGCAAATTACAAGAACATATCAATACGTAGATAGCATATTCGGTTTTGCAGGTGAACTGCCCTTTGATCTTCTTTTCTCTTTTAGATAACCCTGGTGTGTATGTTGACATGTTTTTCCCATGCACCCAGGCCCTACATTTCATACATTTGATTAAACCATCTTTACGTTTCAACCATGTTGCATTTGTCCCAGGTGGGTCAGCTTTGGGTACCATATTACTGACCAACATTTGTTTAAATGATCTTGCCCTGCGGAATGTTATTAAAGGTCTCCTTGGCACTAATTTCCCCAATATGGGATCATTTCGAATCACGTGCCAATGTTTGGAAAGTATATTTCTTACTGGTCCATGTTGTCTATTGTAAGTGGTAATCATTCTACAGGCATTGCTATTCTTTTCACCCACTTTCTGTTTTACAATGTTTGTTTTGAACAGGACTTCTTCCCTTGTTTTCTTCTTTACTTTTTGTATTGATGTCTGCACACAATTTTCAGCATACCCTCTGGCTTTAAAACGTGTTTTTTGAACATTTTTAGCTCATTGTCTAAGACCTCTGGCTCACTACAGTTTCTTAGGGTTCTGAGACATTCCCCATAGGGGATACTTCTAATGAGGTTATCAGGATGGAAGCTTGCTGCATGAAGCAGCGTATTTCCCGCTGTAGGTTTTCTAAACAGCTTAGTCTGCAGTTTTGCATTTTTTACATAAATAGTTAGGTCAAGAAAGTTTACTGATGTGTCGCTGATTGTACTTGTAAATTTTAAGTTCAAATTATTCACCTGAAGCTTAC
Source organism: Calotriton arnoldi (assembly GCA_963921515.1). Lineage (NCBI taxonomy): Eukaryota > Metazoa > Chordata > Amphibia > Caudata > Salamandridae > Calotriton > Calotriton arnoldi. The sequence goes on along the minus strand of CAWUFW010003281.1, from coordinate 828,203 downwards.
TAATGAACTTATTAACAGAGGCCACTGAGCCTTTCCATATGACAAACAAGTTGTCTATGAACCGACTCCAGTGTAGAATGTTGTTATGCCATTCCCTTTGGTACTGTTTCCGGACCACCTGCTCCTCCCACCAGCCCATATGCAGATTCGCATAGCTGGGGGCGCAGCAGGTGCCCATCGCAGTACCGCAGGTCTGGTGAAATAGTTTATCATTGAAAAGTAAATAGTTGTTTTTTAAACAGGTTGAAACCATCGTTATTAACATCTGGGTATGAGACCACATTTTTATAGGTCTACTGCCCAGAAAGTGTTTTACTGCATTCAGGCCGTCTTCATGTCTGATGCTGGTATATAGCGTTGTGACGTCTATAGTGACCAGCAAAAGATCTTGCTCCCAGGGTAGATCATAGATTGCTTTAAAAAAATCCCCCGTATCTTGAATATATGATGGAAGCATTTTTACTAGGGGACAAAGGAAGGAATCTACGAATTTGGAAGTATTTTCTAACCCACTGCCTATTGCCGATATAATTGGCCGGCCTGGTGGATTTTCAATGTCTTTATGCACCTTGGGTATCAGATAGAAAATTGGCACTACTGGATTATTAATCTTTAAAAACATTAACTCATCATGCGCAATCAAACATTGACTGTACCAATCTTGCAGTTGAACATTATAAAGACGGTGGCTTGCATTCATTATGGGCCTGATTCACAGAACTAACTTAAGACAAAATCCTAAACTTACTACCATTTTGGTATTCACAGAAGGCACTTACTTACTCATTTTGAGTAACTTACTCATTTTGAGTAACTTACTCATTTTGTGTAACTTACTCATTTTGGTATTCACAGAAGGCACTTACTCATTAATGAGTAAGTGCCTTCGGTGAATACCAAAATGAGTAAGTTACACAAAATGAGTAAGTTACTCAAAATGAGTAAGTTACTCAAAGCAGTAAGTAAGTGCCTTCTGTGAATACCAAACTGAGTAAGTGCCTTCTGTGAATACCAAAATGGTAGTAAGTTTAGGATTTTGTCTTAAGTTAGTTCTGTGAATCGGGCCCAATGTCATAGTTATTCTAACATAGCTTCCTTTATTGTTCATTTGTTTATAAGCTTCATTTAGATATTTTTGTTTGTCCCATAGGACTATGTTCCCGCCCTTATCTGCATTGCGCACTATACAGTCCTTGTTTGATTTTAACTTCGTAATGAGAGCCAAATGTTCTTTTTGATGTTTGGACAGGATTTTATGTTTTACACTTGTACATTTTTCAAGATTCTTTAGATCATTGATCAGTAGATCATTAAATACATCAATAGAGTCTCTCGTGGACATGGGAACAAATTTTGAATTGGGTCTATAATTTGTTGCTTCACTTCCCCCAATGTCAATTCCTTCTACTGCGGCTATTTCCATCACTTGAATGGCTGTTTGCTCTGCATATGTCTCTTCAGTTCCATTAGCTGCTGCTTCCATTTGCCTCGTTCCTACTAGAAGCTCCATATCATTGACTTGTAAACTATTCAATTGGCTTTCCTCTGTTATTGGATTGATAGTTCCTGGTGTTCTACGTTGTCCTTGGTTTATCGCAAAATATTTCTTCAATTTAAGCAACCTTATATACTTGAAGATATCCACCCTTGTTTGTACATAGTTGAACTCAGCTGTAGGGCAATATGACAAACCTAAATTTAGAATGCTTTTTTCATGTTCAGATAATGGGGCATTGGTCAGATTGATAATTGCCGTTTTATTATCTTCTTTTATTACTTCGTTTGTTTGGTCTTGGCTTTTTCTCCTGAGTTCCCGTTGTTTCGCGCCTTTGCGCCTCTGCTGCCTCTGCCTCTTCCTCTTGGTGGTTTTGAATAGCTTGCCGGTACTCTGGGCCGGAGATTAAATCTCCGTTCCTCCTGTAAAAAACCAAACTCATCGATCACTGAGGGCACTCTGTCCATTGTTACTCCACTCGGCCCTTCAACTGCTAATGTTTCTATTTCAGAACTTTGCACACTACTCAAACCTGACTGTACTTCAGTGGTTGGTTTCTCACTGGTGTTCATTTTTTGTCTCTCAGGTTTTCAAATTTCTTTGCGAACGTGTAGATTTGTCCACGCTCATAGTCTCCGTTATCGCGGAGAAATTTTTGTGCTTTCCGTTCTTTAATAGAAAATTCCAATTTACTCAGTCGTTCCGCCATCTCCTTTTTAAACTTTTCTATGGGTCCTTGGTCTGGTTCTTTATCTAGCATCTCAGTGATTTGCATTATTTCTTCCATTATTTTTAAGCGATCAATGTCCGCATATTAAATTAATATAGCAAGCATTCTACGCGAGGATTCCTGGTTGTTCTCCGCCCACTCGCGAAGCATGTTCGAGTTCGGGTCTTCGTATGTGGGTGCCACTAAAATTCTAAGGCCTCTGGGGATTCTTTTTACTTCTAGGTACCGTTGAAGTGATTTTGATTCCCACCATTTCGATAGTTCACTGCGCTTCAATTTTTCTAAGCGCCTTAACCGTACGGTTACATCTGATGCCTTATCACTACTTAACACACTTCCTGTTTTTTTCTGTGTGGTTACTTTGGTGTCATCAAAAATAGAGAGTGCTGCTTCCTCCCTTTCCTTCATCTCTTCAACTGACATTATGTATCACCTTTTGGAAATTTTTCTTTCAGTGTCAAAAACCGCTAGCTTCCACGTTTTACATTCAAAGCTGGCTTCGTATCTTCGCTGGCTTTCCCTCTTCCCTTATCACTGGTCAGGTGCCCCTTACCTGAAACTTTGCTGGCACTCACCACGGGTCCTCTGACTCGTCGAGTCTGCCGCAGTCTCAGGTTGGCTTCCTTTCGATTTCCAAAGCACCGTGGCTTTCTCCGTAACGCGATGAGGGGGGGCGGCGGCAAACAAACTTCTCCTAGCAGCCACCGCACACCAGAACAGAGGGCGCGTCGTCACTACGGATCACCCAAGCTCGATTTGGTATTATGCACACATCACCTCGGTCACCAAAGATTGACGACGCCGTGTTTTGACAAATTTCAGGTTTTATTTGTCAGTTGTTTGGACGCGTTTTGCCTGATCCCGCAGGCTTGCTCACCAATAACGTTTTTTGACAAATTATCACCATTTTTAAATTCATCGTGCATGTGACTTAGTCATGTGTTGAACTACAAACACAATGCATTAAAAGACAGACTTGTAGTTTCTCATCTGCTTTTACCAAAGTACTTTAAACTTAATAAAATAATAACAATTGTGTCATTGACAAGAACATTTAGGGTAATTTAAAAGGCCCACTGGGGCAGTATTTAAATAAAGTCAAATGTTCATTTGGTCCGACAAATGTTATGAGGTGCAACACCCTTAGGGGCATGCCCTACAAAGATAAATGTGAGATACAATGAAATTAATGATTTTAGATTACATTTTGTTTAATGTACTAAACGAATGACAATCGATCGTGTAAATTGTATGTTTGTATATTATCGGAAATTTAGTAATGAATGTTAAACAATTCTCGTTGATGAAACACTAAGAATAACAAAATACAGAGTACAACATATTAAGTTTAAAGTACTTTGGTAAAAGCAGTTGAGAAACTACAAGTCTGTCTTTTAATGCATTGTGTTTGTAGTTCAACACGTGACTAAGTCACATGCACAGTGAATTTAAAAATGGTGATAATTTGTCAAAAAACTTTATCGGTGAGCAAGCCTGCGGGATCAGGCGAAACACGTCCAAACAACTGACAAATAAAACCTGAAATTTATCAATACACGGACTCGTCAATCCTTGGTGACCGAGGTGATGTGTGCATAATACCGGATCGAGCTTGGGTGATCCGTAGTGACGACGCGCCCTCTGTTCTGGTGTGCGGTGGCTGCTACACAAGTAAAGGAGGAGAAGTTTGTTTGCCGCCGTCCCCCCTCATCGCGTTACAGAGAAAGCCACGGTGCTTTGGAAATCGAAAGGAAGCCAACCTGAGACTGCGGCAGACTCGATGAGTCGGAGGACCCGTGGTGAACGCCAGCAAAGTTTCAGGTAAGGGGCACCTGACCAGTGATAAGGGAAGAGGGAAAGCCAGCGAAGATACGAAGCCCGCTTTGAATGTAAAATGTGGGCGCTGGCAGTTTTTGACACGGAAAGAAAAATTTCCAAAAGGTGATACATGATGTCAGTTGAAGATATGAAGGAAAGGGAGGAAGCAGCACTCTCTATTTTTGATGACACCAAAGTAACCACACAGAAAAAAACAGGAAGTGTGTTAAGTGGTGATAAGGCATCAGATGTAACTGTACAGTTAAGGCGCTTAGAAAAATTGAAGCACGGTGAACTTTCGAAATGGTGGGAATCAAAATCACTTCAAAGGTACCTAGAAGTAAAAAGAATACCCAGAGGCCTTAGAATTTTAGTGGCACCCACATACGAAGACCCGAACCCGAACATGCTTCGCGAGTGGGCGGAGAAAACCAGGAATCCTCACGTAGAATGCTTGCTATATTAATTAAATATGCAGACATTGATCGCTTAAAAATAATGGAAGAAATAATGCAAATCACTGAGATGCTAGATAAATAACCAGACCAAGGACCCATAGAAAAGTTTAAAAAGGAGATGGCAGAACGACTGAGTAAATTGGAATTTTCTATTAAAGAATGGAAAGCACAAAAATGTCTCAGCGATAAAGGAGACTATGAGCGTGGACAAATCTACACGTTCACAAAGAAATTTGAAAACCTGGAAGACAAAAAATGAACACCAGTGAGAAACCAACCACTGAAGTACAGTCAGGTTTGAGTAGTGTGCAAAGGTATGAAATAGAAACATCAGCAGATGAAGGGCCGAGTGGAGTAACAATGGACAGAGTGCCCTCAGTGATCGATGAGTTTGGTTTTTTACAGGAGGAACGGAGATTCAATCTCCGGCCCAGAGCACCGGCAAGCTATTCAAAACCATTAAGAGGAAGAGGCAGAGGCAGCAGAGGCGCAAAGGCGCGAAACAACGGGAACTCAGGAGAAAAAGCCAAGACCAAACAAACGAAGTAATAAAAGAAGATAATAAAACAGCAATTATCAATCTGACCAATGTCCCATTATCTGAACATGAAAAAAGCATTCTAAATTTAGGTTTGTCATATTGCCCTACAGCTGAGTTCAACTATGTACAAACAAGGGTGGATATCTTAAATTGAAGAAATTTTTTGCGATAAACTAAGGACAACGTAGAACACCAGGAACTATCAATCCAATAACAGAGGAAAGCCATTTGAATAGTTTACAAGTCAATGATATGGAGCTTCTAGTAGGAACGAGGCAAATGGAAGCAGCATCTAATGGAACTGAAGAGACATATGCAGAGCAAACAGCCATTCAAGTGATGGAAATAGCCGCAGTAGAAGGAATTGACATTGGGGGAAGTGAAGCAACAAATTTTAGACCCAATTCAAGATTTGTTCCCATGTCCACGAGAGACTCTATTGATGTATTTAATGATCTAGTGATCAATGATCTAAAGAATCTTGAAAAATGTACAAGTGTAAAACATAAAATCCTGTCCAAACAGCAAAAAGAACATTTGGCTCTCATTACGAAGTTAAAATCAAACAAGGACTGTATAGTGCGCAATGCAGATAAGGGCGGGAACATAGTCCTATGGGACAAACGAAAATATCTAAATGAAGCTTATAAACAACTGAACAATAGAGAATGCAAGCCACCGTCTTTATAATGTTCAACTGCAAGATTGGTACAGTCAATGTTTGATTACGCATGATGAGTTAATGTTTTTAAAGATTAATAATCCAGTAGTGCCAATTTTCTATCTGATACCCAAGGTGCATAAAGACATTGAAAATCCTCCAGGCTGTCCAATTATATCGGCAATAGGCAGTGGGTTAGAAAATACTTCCAAATTCGTAGATTCCTTCCTTTGTCCCCTAGTAAAAATGCTTTCATCATATATTCAAGCAACGGGGGATTTTTTTAAAGCAATCTATGATCGACCCTGGGAGCAAGATCTTTTGCTGGTCACTATAGACGTCACAACGCTATATACCAGCATCAGCCATGAAGACGGCCTGAATGCAGTAAAACACTTTCTGGGCAGTAGACCTATAAAAATGTGGTCTCATGCCCAGATGTTAATAACGATGGTTTCAACCTGTTAAAAAACAACTATTTTCTTTTCAATGATGAACTATTTCACCAGACCTGCGGTACTGCGATGGGCACCTGCTTCGCCCCCAGCTATGCAAATCTGCATATGGGCTGGTGGGAGGAGCAGGTGGTCCGGAAATAGTACCAAAGGGAATGGCATAACAACATTCTACACTGGAGTCGGTTCATAGACGACTTGTTCGTCGTATGGAAAGGCTCAGTGGCCTCAGTTAATAAGTTCATTAGTAAGCTTCAGGTGAATAATTTGAACTTAAAATTCACAAGTACAATCAGCGACACGTCAGTAAAGTTTCTTGACCTAACTATTTATGTAAAAAATGCAAAACTGCAGACTAAGCTGTTTAGAAAACCTACAGCGGGAAATACGCTGCTTCATGCAGCAAGCTTCCATCCTGATAACCTCATTAGAAGTATCCCCTATGGGGAATGTCTCAGAACCCTAAGAAACTGTAGTGAGCCAGAGGTCTTAGACAATGAGCTAAAAATGTTGAAAACATGTTTTATAGCCAGAGGCTGTGCTGAAAATTGTGTGCAGACATCAATACAAAAAGTAAAGAAAAAAACAAGGGAAGAAGTCCTGTTCAAAACAAACATTGTAAAACAGAAAGTGGGTGAAAAGAATAGCAATGCCTGTAGAATGATTACCACTTACAATAGACAACTTGGACCAGTAAGAAATATACTTTCCAAATATTGACACGTGATTCAAAATGATTCCATATTGGGGAAATTAGTGCCAATGAGACCTTTAATAACGTTCCGCAGGGCAAGATCATTTAAACAAATGTTGGTCAGTAATATGGTACCCAAAGCTGACCCACCTGGGACAAATGCAACATGGTTAAAACGTAAAGATGGTTTCATCAAATGTATGAAATGTAAGGCCTGTGTGCATGGGAAAAACATGTCAACATACACACCAGGGTTATCTAAAAGAGAAAAGAAGATCAAAGGGCAGTTCACCTGCAAAACCGAATATGCTATCTACGTATTGAGATGTTCTTTCAATTTGCAATACGTGGGTAGCACTATTTTACCGGTTCATAAACGAGTACTACAGCATCTTAGAGCGATTAAAAATGGCGACAGGTCATACCCAGTAGCACGCCATTTTGAAACATTTCACAATAAAAATGTGCAAGTACTGTCGTACTTTGTCATTGATGCCATTCCACCCAATATCAGATTGGGTGATAGAGAGAAAAAGTTAAGAAGATTAGAATCTTGCTACATATTAGAGCTCGATACGAGAAGTCCGTTCGGGCTAAATATGGAAGAGGATATGCACACCCATCTGTGAAAAGGTGTGGAAATATAGAAGTGTCCATATTAAATATCTGTAATTTTTCCTTCTTAAATTCTTCTGGTTTTAAAAGTTTTTTAGAGCACTTTTTTGAGCACTTTTTTACTACAAAACAAAAGATAAGAACTTGAATTCAAATTGCATAGCCCACATGGGCAGAATAAAAATTGTGTCATTGACGAGAACATTTAGGGTAATTTAAAAGGCCCACTGAGGCAGTATTTAAATAAAGTCAAATGTTCATTTGGTCCGACAAAAGTTATGAGGTGGCACACCATTAGGGGCATGCCCTACAAAGATAAATGTGGGATACAATGAAATTAATGATTTTAGATTACATTTTGTTTAATGTACTAACCGAATAACAATGCGATCGTGTAAATTGTATGTTTGTATATTATCGGAAATTTTGTAATGAATGTTAAACAATTCTCGCTGACGAAACGCTAAGAATAACAAAATACAGAGTACAACATATTAAGTTTAAAGTACTTTGGTAAAAGCAGAAGAGAAACTACAAGTCTGTCTTTTAATGCATTGTGTTTGTAGTTCAACACGTGACTAAGTCACATGCACGGTGAATTTAAAAATGGTGATAATTTATCAAAAACCTTTATTGGTGAGCAAGCCTGCGGGATCAGGCAAAACACGTCCAAACAACTGACAAATAAAACCTGAAATTTGTCAAAACACAGCGTTTTCAATCGTTGGTGACCGAGGTGATGTGTGCATATATATGTATATATATATAACATTCTTAAACTAGTTTGGAAACACACACTAACAGGATGATGTCATCAGTGATGTAATTTGAGGTGTCATCACTAATGTCATCAGTGATATCACTAACCATGTCATGAGTGATGTAATATGTGATGTCATCAACAGTGCATTGCGGGGGCGAGAGCTATAGTTAGTTCAGCTATATATAACGGCTGTATTTCCCTGGTTTTGTACGAGTGAAATGTCAGCCTAACTATAACGTCCCTGAAACCTGTGGTTTTTTCAGTGAATATATATATATATTCTGACATTGCTATGCACCAATTAGATTGATAAAGGCTTCTGTGAAGCCAAAATGCGCCTCTTGAGTCTCGGGGTCTCGGGTGACCTGAGAAAATAAAAAATGCTGTATCCATACAGCCTTGAGTACGTGCCTTCTTCTGTGGATGTTTCTGTGGAAGCATGATTGTGTGTTTATATATGTATATATATATATATGTATATATATATATATATATATTCACTGAAAAAACCATAGGTTGTAGGGACAGTTATAGTTAGTTGGACATTTCACTCGTACAAAACCCGTGAAATTCCCCCGTTATAGTTAGTTCAGCTAACTATAACTCGCGCCCCTGCAATGCACTGCTGATGACGTCACATATTACATCACTCATGACATGGTCAGTGACATCACTGATGACATCACTGATGACATCTCAAACCTGCACTCGCTTCCATGTAGCAAGTTAAGTGTCAATGGGGTAACCCGTAATGCTATCGGACCCGAGTCTCTAATTGTAAATAAATGCGGAGTATTCAAGACTTGTATCAAAATACAGACAGTCATAAAGGCTGATTGTTAATAATAACTAACTCACCCAGATAATATTAAAAAGAGTAGTTATATACATCTTTGAGAAACAGTTGACAACCCATAATGTTAAGTATATCAATAATTGCAACAATTATTAAGTGGGGGAGTGAATTGTTATTGCAGTGCGACATTCCATGAAGCAAAGCAGAATTGCTTTTGGACAAGGGCAGCTGTATGTTTGCAGCTCGCCTTGTGCAAAAGCAATGCCGGCTCCCGCAGGAGGCGGGGAACCGGCTGGGACCGTGGGGGCATTGGGGCTCCCCTCACGGTCCCCAACAAAGAGGCCATGCCCCAGCGAATGGGGTCACCGGGGCCAAAAATGGCCTCAGGAGGGGGGCCGCGTTGCCCCCCTCCTTTAAATGGATTTAAAAATAAATAAATAAATAAGTGGCCATGCCCCGGGGAATGGGGTCCCTGGGGCCATAATCGGCCTCAGGAGGGAGGCCGCGCGGCCCACTTCCCGTTTTTTAATAAAAAATATATATATATATATGGCTCAGGCCCTGGGGGATGGGGTCCCCAGGGCCCAAAAATATTAAGAGAAGGGGGGCCACACAGCCCCCTTTCTAAGATAATAAAAAGAAAACAGAAGCCGGCATCTCGCCGGAGGCCCCGCCCCCTCCCTGTACCACTTTGCAAACGAGCCTCCTGGCACATTTTTGGTTGGGGGGTGAAGTCCCCTAGAATCTTATGGGTCCTTAGGGGCCAACTAGCCCACCAGGTACCTCCAGTAAGCCCCACACAGTGAGATTGCTGAGAGGTGGTCCGAGGCCACGCTCCTTTTCACACCACTCTCCAATTGCACTTCTTGGTGCATTGCTGTTGGGGCGATGAGGTCCTCTTGTGTCCTGAGGACCTCAGGACTAAAGTGGACTTCATCCCCCAAGCAGCAGTGCTCCAGGAGCTGCGTTTGCAGAGTGGTGTAAAAAGGGGGTGGGGCCTTTGAGCGCTCTCAGCAATCCAGCTGTATGGGGCTTACTAGAGGTGACAGGAGGGCTAGCTGGTCCCCAGGGACCCTCAGGAGGCAAGGGGACTTCATCCCCCAACCAAGATTGTGCCAGGAGGCGCGTTTGCAGAGTGGTGGAGAAAGGGGGCGTGGCCTGTGTCCACCTCTCAGAAATCCAACTGTGTGGGGCTCACTGGATGTAAGAGGTGGGCTAGTTGGCCCCTAAGGACCCCCAGCAGCGAAGGGGACTTCAATCCCCATCCAAGAGCGTGCCAGGGAGTGGTGGGCAAAGGGGCATGGCCTGCTATGAGAATTTAGCAATCCTGCTGTGTGGGACTTACTGGAGGTAATAGGAGGGGTAATTGGCCCCCAAGGATGTCCTTGGGGGCCAACTACCCCTCTTGTTACCTCCAGTAAGTCCCACACAGTGGGATTGCTAAGAGGTCTTCAGAGGCCATGCTCCCCTTTCTCCACCACTCTGCAAACACGCCTCCTGGCAGACTACGGGATGGGGGATGAAGTCCACTTTACTCCTGAGGGACTTTTGGGGCCAAGAAGCCCTCCTGGTACCTCCTGTAAGTCCTACGCAGTGGAATTCCTGAGCACTTTTCAGAGGCCCAGCACCCTTTCTCCACCACTCTGCAAACACGACTACTAGTTAAAGAAGCATTTGCAATGTAATAGGTTTTGCATTTGCGAGAGTTAGAGCTATTGGCATTGTAAATGTAAAAGTTTTTTACTAATGTTTTTTTGGAGTGGAGTGGAGTGGATGTACATTGTGTGGAGTGGAATTATGTGGTATGTTGTGCAGTGAAATTATGTGGATAGAAAGTATGCGGTATTTAGTGTATAGGAATTATGTAGAGTGGGATTATGTGTTATAGAGAGTAATTATGTGGTATGGTAGTCTGTCTTGTGGAGTGGTAACCTCAGGTTTAGTCTTCCGCGTTTCCATAGAAGCTAAACTATGAACTCAGTGAGACAAAAAAGAAGGAATCACTAAGGAGCACTTGTGGACCTAGTCAGAGGTATGAGCAGGGCCACTGGAATTATGCGACTGTTTGGCTCCACCAACTTTCGCACAATTATACATTTTCCACATTAGCCACATAATCCATCATCTGCTGCCTAATCTGCAGATTTGAACAAAAAAAGCCTTGTTTCTAGGTCAAACAGCTCAAACTTTACCAAAAATGCAGTGACAAGTGTTACAGCGTGGTGGAAGGCCCTTTGCAAACCTAGAATGGTCACCTGTTACTTATTGCTAAATGTGGTTGTTAAATTGGTACTAATTGCGAGCAAGCTAGTCTTGCTTCTTTCTGCGCCTCTCTTGCCTCTTTCTGCATTTCTGTTGCTTCTTTCTGCACCTTTCTTTCTTTTTCTGCACTTCTCTTGCCTCTTTCTGCACATCTCTTCTACTTTCTGCGCCTCTCTTGCCTCTTTCTGCACCTCACTTGCTTCTTTCTGTACCCCTCTTGCCTCTTTCTGCACCCTTCTTCCAGCTTTCTGCACCTCTCTTGCCTCTTTTTGCACCCCTCCTGCCTCTTTCTGCACCTCTGTTCCTTCTTTCTGCACTTCTTTTGTTTCTTTCTGTACCTCTCTTGCTTCTTTCTGCTTCCCTCTTGCCTCTTTCTTCACCCCTCTTCCCCCTTTCTGCAACACTGTTGCTTCTTTCTGCACTTCTCTTGCCTCTTTCTGCACCCCTCTACCCTCTTTCTGCACCTCTGTTGCTTCTTTCTGCACCTCTCTTGCTTCTTTCTGCACCCCTCGTGCCTTTCTGCACCCCTTGTGACTCTTACTGCACCCCTCTTCTCTCTTTCTGCACTCCTCTCACCTCTTTCTGCACCTCTGTTCCTTCTTTCTTCACTTCTTTTGTTTCTTTCTGCACCTCTCTTGCTTCTTTCTGCTTTCCTCTTGCCTCTTTCTCCACCCCTCTTTCTCCATTCTGCATCTCTATTGCCTCTTTCTGCACCCTTCTCCCCTCTTTCTGCACCTCAGTTGCTTCTTTCTGCACTTCTCTTGCTTCCTTCTGTACCCCTCATGCCTCTTTCTGCATCCCCTTTCCCTCTCTTTGCAACCCTCTTGCCTCTCTCTGCACCTCTGTTCCTTCTTTCTGCACTTCTTTTGTTTCTTTCTGCACCTCTCTTGCTTCTTTCTGAATCCCTCTTGCCTCTTTCTCCACCCCTCTTACCCCTTTCTGCATCTCTATTGCTTCTTTCTGCACTTCTCTTGTCTCTTTCTCCACCACTGTTCCCTCTTTCTGCACCTCTGTTGCTTCTTTCTGCTCCTCGCTTGCTTCTTTCTGCACCCCTTGTGCCTCTTTCTGCACCTCTGTTCCTTCTTTCTGCACTTTTGTTTCTTTCTGGACCCCTCTTTCTGCACCCCTCTTGTATCTTTCTGCACCCCTATTGCCTCTTTCTGCACCTCTGTTCCTTCTTTCTGCACTTCTTTTGTTTCTTTCTGCACCCCTCTTGCCTCTTTCTGCACCCTCTTGCCTAATTCTGCACCTCTGTTCCTTCTTTCTGCACTTCTTTTGTTTTTTTCTGTACCTCTCGCTTCTTTCTGCACCCCTTTTGCCTCTTTCTGTACCCTTCTTGCCTCTTTCTACACCTCTGTTCCTTCTTTCTGCACTTCTTTTGTTTCTTTCTGCAGCTCTCTTGCTTCTTTCTGTACCCCTTGCCTCTTTCTCCACCCCTCTTCCCTCTTTCTGCACCCCTGTTGCCTCTTTCTGCACCTCTGTTCCTTCTTTCTGCACTTTTTTTGTTTGTTTCTGCATATCTCTTGATTCTTTCTGCACCCCTCGTGCCTCTTTCTGCATACCTCTTCCCTCTTTTTACATCCCTCTTGCCTCTTTCTGCACCTCTGTTGCTTCTTTCTGCACTCCTCTTGCTTCTTTCTGCAGCTCTCTTGCTTCTTCCTGCACCATTCGTGTTTCTTTCTGCACCCCTCTTCTCCCTTTCTGCATCCCTCTTGCCTCTTTCTGCACCTCTGTTCCTTCTTTCAGCACTTCTTTTGTTTCTTTCTGCATGTCTCCTAATTCTTTCTGCACCTCTCTTGCCACTTCCTCCACCCCTGTTCCCCTTTTTTGCATCTCTGTTGCTTCTTTCTTCACTTCTCTTGCCTCTTTCTCTGTCCCTCATCCCTCTTTCTGCACCTCTGTTGCTTCTTTCTGCACTTATCTTGCCTCTTTCTGAACCCCCTTGCCTCTTTCAGCACCTTTGTTGCTTCTTTCTGCACTTCTCTTCTTTCTTTCTGCACCCTTCCTGCCTCTTTTGTACCGCTCTTGCCTCTTTGTGCACCTCTCCTACCCCTTTCTGCACCCCTCTTGCCTCTTTTTGCACCTCTGTTGGTTCTTTCTGCACTGCTCTTGCTGCTTTCTGCACCTCTTTTGCAAATTTCTGCATCTCTCTTGCTTCTTTCTGCACCCCTCTTCCCTCTTTCTCCACCTCTCTTGCTTCTTTCTGCACATCTCTTGCTTCTTTCTGCACTGCTCTTGCTTCTTTCTACACCATTCTCCCCTTTTTCGGCACCTCTCTTGCCTCTTTCTGCACCTCTCTTGTCTCTTTCTGCACTTCTCTTGCTTCTTCTGTACTTCTCTTGCCTCTTTCTGCACCCTTCATGCCTCTTTCAGCACCTCTGTTGCTTCTTTATGCAGTTCTCCTCCTTCTTTCTGCACCCCTCCTGCCTCTTTCTGTCCCCCCTTGCCTCTTTGTGGACCTCTCCTACCCCTTTCTGCACCCCTCTTCCCTCTTTTTGCCCCTCTGTTGGTTCTTTCTGCACCTCTCTTGCCTCAGTCTGCCCACCTGTTCCCTCTTTCTGCACCCCTTTTGCCTGTTTCTGTAACTCTCTTGCCTCTTTCTGCGGTTCTCTTGCCTCCTTCTGCGCCTCTGTTCCTAATTTATGCATCCCTCTTGCCTTTTTCTGTTTCCCTCTTCCCTCTTTCTGCACCTCAGTCAGCCCACCTGTTCCCTCTTTATGCACCCCTTTTGCCTGTTTCTGCAACTCTCTTGTCTCTTTGAACAGTTCTCTTGCCTCCTTCTGCACCTCACTTGCCTCTTTTTGCACCTCTGTTGGTTCTTTTGTACTGCTCTTGCTTCTTTCTTCACCTCTCTTGCAAATTTCTGCACCCATCTTGCCTCTTTCTGCATCCCTCTTACCTGTTTCTGCACCCCTCTTGCCTCTGTCTGCACCCCTTTTCCCTCTTTCTGTACCTATTTTGCCTGTTTCTGTAACTCTCTTGCCTCTTTCTGCACTTCTCTTGCCTCTTTCTGCATCCCTGTTGCTTCATTCTGCACTTCCCATGCTTCTTTCTGCACCTGTGTTGTTTCTTTCTGCACCCCTGTTGTCTCTTTCTGCACTCGCCTTCCCTATTTTTGCACTTCTCTTGCCTTTTTCTGCACCTCTCTTGCCTCTTTCTGCAATGCTCTTGCCTCTTTCTGCACCTCTCTTGCCTCTTTCTGCACCTCACTTGCTTCTTTCTGCACCCCTCTTCGTTCTTTCTGCACCCCTCTTCCCTCTTTGTGCAACTCTCTTGCCTCTTTCTACACCTCTCTTCCCTCTTTCTACACCACTCTTGCCTCTTTCTGTACCTCTGTTGCTTCTTTCTGCACTTCTCTTGCCCCTTTCTGCACACTTTGTGCCTCTTTCAGCACCTCTGTTGCTTCTTTCTGCACTTCTCTTCCTTCTTTGTGCACCCCTCTTGCCTCCTTCTGTACCTCTGTTGTTTCTTACTGCACTGCTCTTGCTTTTTTCTGCACCTCTCTTGCAAATTTCTGCACCCCTCTTGCCTCTTTCTGCACCCCTCTTGCCTCCTTCTGCACCTCTGTTGGTTCTTTCTGTCCTGCTCTTGCTTCTTTCTGCAGCTTGTTTGCCTTTTTCTGCAACTCTCTTGCCTCTTTCTGCACTTCTCTTGCCTCCTTCTGCACCTCTGTTGCTTCTTTTTTGTACTTTTCTTCCTCTTTCTGCACCCCTCTTGCCTCTTTCAGCACCTCTGTTGCTTCTTTCTGCACTTCTCTTGCTTCTTTCTGCACTTCTGTTGCTTCTTTCTGCACCCCTCTTGTCTCTTTCTGCACCCTTCTTCCCTCTTTTCTATACCTCTCTTCCCTCTTTCTGCACCTCGCTTGCCTCTATCTGCACCCCTGCTCCCTCTTTCTGCACATCTCTTGCCTGTTTTTGCAACTCTCTTGCCTCTTTCTACAGTTCTCTTGTCTCTTTCTGTAGCTATGTTGCTTCTTTCTGCACTTCTCTTGCCTCTTTCTGCACCCCTCTTTCCTCGTTCTGCACCTCTTTTGGTTGTTTCTATACTGCTCTTGTTTCTTTCTGTACCTGTCTTGCAAATTTCTGCACCCCTCTTGCCTCTTTCTGCACTCCTCTTCTCTCTTTCTGTACCTCTCTTGCCTCTGTCTGCACCCCTCTTGCCTCTTTCTACACCTCCGTTCCTTCTTTCTGCACTTCTCTTGCTTCTTCCTGCTCCTCTCTTGCCTCTTTCTATACCCCTCTTGCCTCTTTCTGCACCTCTTTTGCTTTTTTCTGCACTTCTCTTGCCTCTTTCTGCACCCCTCTTTCCTCTTTCTGCACCTCTGTTGGTTCTTTCTGCACTGCTCTTGCTTCTATCTGCTACTTTCTTGCACATTTGTGTACCCCTCTTGCCTCTTTCTGCACCTCTGTTGGTTTTTTCTGCACCATCTCTTCCCTCTGTGTGCACCCCTGTTCCCTCTTTGTGCACCTCTGTTGCCTGTTTCTGCAACTCTCCTTCCTCTTTCTGCACTTTTCTTGCCTCTTTCTGCTCCTCTGTTTCTTCCTTCTTCATTTCTCTTGCCTCTTTCTGCACCACTCTTGCCTCTTTCTGCACCTGTTGCTTCTTTCTGCACTTCTCTTGCCTCTTTCTGTACCCCTCTTGCTTCTTTCTGCACCCCTTGTGCCTCTTTCTGCACCCTTCTTCCCATTTCCTGCACATCTCTTGCCTCTTTCTGCACTGCTTTTGCCTCTTTCTGCATTCCAAGAAGCAAAGCAGTGTTTGCAATGACAGGGCGGGAGCCGCACGGCTCCCGCCCTGTCATTGCAAACTGCAATGTCCCAGGGGTGGGCACCCCGGGACATTGCTGAAGCCGGCCCTGGGGGGTGGCGGTCCCCAGTGCCAAGGAGGGCCCCCCTCCAACAGATTTAAATCCCCAGGGAGGTGGTGGTACCCGGGGCCGGGGGTCTGCTACGGACCCCCGTATGTGTTTTATTAAATGCCCCGGGGAGGTGGTGGTCCCCGGGGCAATGTGGGGGGGCAGGAGCCCCCCACACTTAATTTTTTAATTGTTTAAGCCCCGGGAAGGTGGCGGTCCCCGGGGCTTGGGGGGCTGCAAGCCCCCCCACACATAACAGCAATGCCCCGGGAGGTGGCGGTCCCTGGGGCAGCGTGGGGGGGCAGGAGCCCCCCCACACCTTTAATTTTAAAAAAAGGCCTGGGGAGGTGGCAGTCCCCGGGGATGCGGGGTGCCACGATGCACCCCACACTTAATGATTAAAGCCCCGGGGAGGTGGAGGTCACTGGGACTTGGGGGGGATGCAAAAGACCCCCCATGCTTTTTTTTTAATAATAAAGCCCCGGGAGGTGGCGGTCCCCGGGGCTGCGAGGGGGCTGCGAGCCCCCCCGCATTTGAATAAGTATCGCCCTGGGGAGGTGGTGGTCCCAGGGGCTGCAGGGGCCCCCGTGGGACCCCGCATACATTATCAACATTGCCCCCAGGACCTGGCCCACCCGGAGGCTCATTAAAACGAAGCACGGGACACCGCGCTTCATTTTCTTTAAATTTTTTCAGCTGGATTCGCACACCCAGCACAAATTCAGCTGAAAATATTTAAACAAATGCTTTTTTGGGCCCTGGGGGTCCTTGTGGGACCCCCTGAGCAGGCCTAGGGGGTCAGGGTGTTTCTACCCTGCCCCCTTTTCTTGTTTCGAAACTTTTTTTTTACCTTTTTCTTGTGACTCGGTTTTACTGAGTCACAAGAAGGCTGCCAACACTTCAAACCAAAATGTGTTGGCAGCCAATCAGAATGAAGCTCGTACTCGGGAGGGTTCGCGAATCCTTTTCGGCCCTCAGATATCGATATTTTTTATTTTTGAATTTCTCAGGAACTACTGAATGGATTTACACCATTTATAAAAAAGGTCGCTTTCTGAGCCAAGAGCTACCTCTTTGCTGAATTTGGTGTAATTCCGTTCAGCAGTTTGGGCTGTAGCCGTGTCTAAACTTCCTAAGGAAATTAACATGGAGAAAACGCGTTTTGGGACCCCCTTTTTTCTCGGCCCCCGCTTGACAAATCACCCCAAAACTTTCAAGACAGGAGCTGACCTGAGTGAACCATTAATTTAGAAACTTTCGCGAAGATTCGTCAAACGGCGCCAAAGATATTGGCAAAAGAAAAAACACTTTTTGAATAGAAACGAGGGCCTAACTATAACTACCTACTGGCGACCGCCAGTAGGTGATATCTATATATATATCTATATATATATTCACTGAAAAAACCATAAGGTTTTAGGGACAGTTATAGTTAGTTGGACATTGCACTCGTACAAAACCCGTGAAATTCCCCCGTTATAGTTAGTTCAGGTAACTATAACTCGCGCTCCCGCAATGCACTGCTGATGACGTCACATATTACATCACTCATGACATGGTCAGTGACATCACTGATGACATCACTGATGACATCTCAAATGACATCACTGATGACATCACTGATGACATCATCCAGTGACTGTGTGTTTCTGTAAAGTTTAAATATGTTTACTATATATAGGGAAAGGCGTATTGAAGAATGAGTGGGTGTAGAAGCGCCTGAATGGATGATTTAGTAGGTGCGTGACTGAGTCTATAAGTGAGTGATTAAACGTATCTTACTGGATGCATGGGTGAGTGACTAAACTGTGTGAATGTCTGTATCCGTCTGTCTGTTGTTGTGTAAGCAACTGCATGGGTTTCTGACTAGCTAAATGAGTGTCTATATGGGTTATGGATTGGTTCTCTGAGTATCTGTATGGGTGCCTCAGTGTTTGTGTGGGTGGGGTGTGTGTGACTCTGTGCATAGATGTGTGAGTGGGTGATTCACTGGCTGCATGGTTTCAAGAGTGCGTCTGTGATGGACTGTATGGGTGGGTGAGTGTGTGTATGGGTGTGTTAGTGATTGAATGTATATCTCAGTGGTACATGTGTGAGTAACTACATATGTGAAAGGCAGTATATATGTGTGTTGGAGTATATAAATGGCTATAAGTGAGAGTGTGTGAATGTGAGAGTGGCTATATGGATGAGTGTGTGCTTGCATCAGTGATTGCATAGGAGCGTAAGAATGTGCTAGTATTTTTATGAGTAAGTGAGCTGGTGTGTATAACTGTATAGGTGAGTAAATTGGAGTGTGATTAATTATTTGCATGACTGACTAGGTGTGTGAGTACCTCTATGGATGAGTTGCGTTGTGTGAGTGTTTATATAGGTGTATGAGTGCATATGATAGTCCTGTACTGAGTGACTGTAAGTATGAGTGACTGTACGGGTGAGTGAGTAGATGTGTGTGTGTAGACCTAAGAATCAGTGAGTGGGTATGTACTTATTGGTATTGGAGTGTGTATGGTTTTGAGAATGGCAGTCTGTAATGTAGAGTGGGTGTATCAAAACTTATATTAGGGTGTGAGAAGATGCATTAAATTCTCACATGGATGATGTCATCAGTGATGTCATTTGAGATGTCATCAGTGATGTCATCAGTGATGTCACTGACCATGTCATGAGTGATGTAATATGTGACGTCATCAGCAGTGCATTGCGGGGCGCGAGTTATAGTTACCTGAACTAACTATAACGGGGAATTTCACAGGTTTTGTACGAGTGCAATGTCCAACTAACTATAACTGTCCCTAAAACCTTATGGTTTTTTCAGTGAATTTCTAAGGTTTTTTAAATGCTAATTTCTAACTATAACGTGCCTGAAACCTATGGTTTTTTCAGTGAATTTCAAAGGTTTTTTAAATGCTAATTTCTAACTATAACGTGTCTGAAACCTATGGTTTTTTCAGTGAATTTCAAAGGTTTTTAAATGCTAATTCCTAACTATAACATGTCTGAAACCTACGTTTTTTTCAGTGAATTTCAAAGGTTTTGTAAATGACAATTTTTAAATGTATTAATTGTTATATTTATTTTTTTCATACTGATTTACTACATTTTTAGAAACAATTTTTTTTTACATATTTTATTTTTAAATTACATTGTAATTACATTATACATTACAAAAAATACTTTCTCAGAATGAATTACTTTAGTTTAAATACTTTGCACATAGGCAATAGACTTTTAAGTACAGTAGTTACAGTTGTTGCAATGGGCAACACATTTTCAAACACAATGCAACATTCAGCTCAATGTGAATTTCTAGTTAAATGCAATTAGTTACTTTATGGATTACTTTTCTAACCACAGGACTGGATCCTAGATTCAGTCCTGGGACATCTCCTGTAAACAGTTGAGTAAAAGCGTTTTGGTTACAGTAGTGATTTTTAAGGAATATTATTGTATTTTAAAAGTTGACACTTAGAAACTTTTTCTCATAGAATCACCAATGTTATCCTATGGAAGGAAATTCACTTAGCAGGTAAAAACTGTTATCGTTACTTTTTCTTACTCAGTGTTGGATCCTGGATCCAGCACTGGTGCATCTCCTGTAAACAGTTGAAAGAATGCGTTTAAGTCATACAGGCGATTTTTAAGGAATATTTGTAGTTTGTGAAAATCGACACTGAAACTTTTCTGCTGAAAACCAGACAATGGATTCCTATGGAAGAAAATATAAGTTACTGGTAAGTAGGGTTAAAATTACTTTTCAGGGTCAGTGCTGGGCTAAAAGATGCAGCACTGAGGTCTCTCCTGATAACAGGTGAGTAAATCGGAATTCGTATTTCGGCTGATTTTAGAGGAATATTTTAAAGTTCCAAAACTCCACACTTAGAAGAATTTCCAAGTGAAACCAGTCAATGTTAGCCTATGGAAGGAAATTCAAGTTACTGGTAAGTACGGTTAAAATTACTTTTCAGGACCAGTACTGGGCTGAAAGATGCAGCACTGAGGTCTCTCCTGATAACAGGTGAGTAAATCGGAATTCGTAGTTCGGTTGATTTTAGAGGAATATTATAAAGTTCCAAAACTCCACACTTAGAAGAATTTCCAAGTGAAACCAGTCAATGTTAGCCTATGGAAGGAAATTCAAGTTACTAGTAAGTATGGTTAAAATTACTTTTTAGGATCAGTACTGGGCTAAAAGATGCAGCACTGAGGTCTCTCCTGATAACCGGTGAGTAAATCGGAATTTGTAGTTCGGCTGATTTTAGAGGAATATTTGTATGTTTCAAAAATCGACACTTAGAAACTTTTTCAGCAAAAAGCACGCAATGATATCCTATGGAAGGAAATTCAAGTTACTGGTAAGTACGGTTAAAATTACTTTTGAGGATCAGTACTGGGCTGAAAGATGCAGCACTGAGGTCTCTCCTGATAACAGGTGAGTAAATCGGAATTCGTATTTCGGCTGATTTTAGAGGAATATTTTAAAGTTCCAAAACTCCACACTTAGAAGAATTTCCAAGTGAAACCAGTCAATGTTAGCCTATGGAAGGAAATTCAAGTTACTGGTAAGTACGGTTAAAATTACTTTTCAGGACCAGTACTGGGCTGTAAGATACAGCACTGAGGTCTCTCCTGATAACAGGTGAGTAAATCGGAATTCGTATTTTGGCTGATTTTAGAGGAATATTTGTATGTTTCAAAAATCAACACTTAGAAACTTTTTCAGCAAAAAGCAGGCAATGATATCCTATGGAAGGAAATTCAAGTTACTGGTAAGTACGGTTAAAATTACTTTTCAGGATTAGTACTGGGCTGAAAGATACAGCACTGAGGTCTCTCCTGATAACAGGTGAGTAAATCAGAATTCGTAGTTCGGCAGATTTTAGAGGAATATTTGCACAATGGTGAAGGGAGGGGCGGGGCCTGAGGTGACATCTGTGCAAACGCGCCCCGTGGCGCGTTTTAAGTTGGGGGATTAAGTCCCCTTGAATCATGAGGGTCCCTAGGGGCCAACTAGCCCACCAGGAACCTCCAGTATGCGCCAGGGGGCTGCGTTGCAGAGACATGTAGAGAGGCCACACCCCTTTTACACCTCTCTGCAACGCAGCTCTGTGGCGCTTTCTGGATGTACCTGTTGGGCTAGTTGGCCCCCAGGGACCCTCAGGATTGAAGGGGATTTAATTCCCCATCTTAAAACGCGCCATGGGGCCTGTTTGCACACATGTCACCTCAGGCCCCGCCCCCTCCCTTCACCACTGTGCAAACGCGCCCCGTGGCGCGTTTTAAGTAGGGGATTAACTCCCCTTGAATCCTGAGGGTCCCTGGGGTGCAACTAGCCCACCAGCTACCTCCATTAAGCGCCACAGAGCTGCGTTGCAGAGAGGTGTAAAAAGGGGCGTGGCCTCTGTACACCTCTCTGCAAGGCAGCCCCTGGCGCATACTGGAGGTTCCTGGTGGGCTAGTTGGCCCCAGGGACCCCCAGTATTCAAGGGGAATTACTTCCCTTCTTAAAACGCTCCAGGGGGCGCGTTTGCAGAGTACTGCAGGGAGGGGGGCGGGGCCTCCGGCACGATGCCGTTTTTTGTTTTGTTTTATGGGAAGGGGGCCGCGTGGCCCCCCTTCCCTGGGCCTCTATTAGCCCCGGGGACCCCATCCCCGGGGCATGCCCTCTTTTTTAAATAAAAAATATGGAGGGGGGCTGCGTGGCCCCCCTCCTCAGGCCATTTAAGGCCCCGGGGACCCCATCCCCCGGGGCCGGCCTTGCCCTTATTTTTTTATTTTTTTTATTTGGGGAGGGGGCTGCGTGGCCCCCTCCCGGTCCACTTATGGCCCGGGGACCCCATCCCCCGGGGCCTGGCCTCTGGTTGGGGACTGTGGGGGGTCCCCAAACCCCCCACAGTCCCGCCGGCTCCCCGTGTCCTACGGGAGCCGGCATTCCTTTTCCACATGGGGAGTAGCTAACATGCTGCTCCCCGTGTGGAAAAGCATTGGTTTGCATTTTGAAAGAGAGAGCAGGTTTCCTGCTCTCTCTTTCAAAATGCAAACCAAGTTTGCTATGACAGGACGGGAGCCGCGAGGCTCCGTCCTGTCATAGCAAACTACAGTGTCCCGGGGGTAGGCACCCTGGGACACTGCAGGAGCCGGCCCTGGGGGTGGCGGTCCCCAGGGCCATCAAGGGCTCCAGGAGGGGGCCGCGCGGCCCCCCTCCCTACATTTTGAAAGCCCCGGAGAGGTGGTGGTCCCCGGGGCTTGGGGGTCCAAAACGGACCCCCATTTTCAATTTTCTTAGTGCCCCGGGGAGGTGGTGGTCCCCGGGGCGTGTGGGGGGGCTGGAGCCCCCCAACACAGGTTTAAAAAATAAATAAATAAAAGCCCGGGGCTGCGGGAGGGCTCAGAGCCCTCCCGCACCATTAATGATAAAGCCCCGGGGGTGGCGGTCTCCGGGGCTTGGGGGGCCCTTAGAGGCCCCCATACATAAAATAAACCCCCCAGCATGCCCCCGGGACTTGGCCCACCCGGGGGCAAGTCAACATCGAGCGCGGGAGACCGCGCTTCGATTTTTCGTCAGGATCCGCGCTCCCTGAGCGCATCCTGCCGATTTCTTTTTTAAAAAAATGCTTTTTTGCCCAGGGGGTCCTTGTGGGACCCCTGAGCAGGCCTAGGGGGTTAGGGTGTTTCTACCCTGCCCCCTTTGTGCATTTTGCGCACTTGTTTCTTTTTTTTTTCTCGGCGGATCCGCGCACCCTAAGCACATCTTGCCGATTTAAAAAAAAAAAAAATGCGTTTTTCTGCCCAGGGGGTCCTTGTGGGACCCCCTGAGCAGACCTAGGGGGTCAGGGTGTTTCTACCCTGCCCCCTTTTTGCGCTTTGCGCACTTGTTTCTGTCCCTCGGTTCTACCGAGGGACAAAATGGCTGCCAACACTTCCTGATTTGGAGTGTTGATAGCCAATTAGCATGCAGCTCGTGATCGGGAGGGTACGCGGATCCGACGCGCCCATAGATATATATGTGATTTTAATTGTGAATTTCTCAGGAACTACTGAACGGATTTACACCATTTTAGCAAAAGGCACCAGTCTGAACCAAGGGCTACCTCTTTGCCAAATTTGGGGTAATTCCGTTCAGCAGTTCGGGCTGTAGCTGCGACTAAAGGTTCCTATGGAAAAATGAATGGGGAAAACGCGTTTTGGGACCCCCCTTTTTTCTCAGCCCCCGCTTGACGTATCACCCCGAGACTTTCAGGGTAGGAGCGGACCGGAGCGCCCCAACAAGTTGAAAGCTTTTGCAAAGATTCGTCAACCGGCGCCAACGTTATTGCAAATAGAATGTCGCGGATTTCCTATGGATAATAGTTCCTAACTATAACTATCTACTGGCGACCGCCAGTAGATAATATATATATATATATATATATATATATATATATATATATATATATATATATATATATTTATTATTTTCTTATTTTAGGTAGTTACAGTTACATCCTAGTTTCCTTAGGAAAAGCATTTCTCTATTTTGCTAATAACTTTGAGGCCGTTTGTTGAATCTTTACAAACGTTTCAAAACTACTTTGCCACTCACGTCAGCAGCTGTCTGGAAAGTTTAGGGGTGATTCGTCAAGCTGATACCCAGAAAAAGGGGGGTCCTAATACCCGTTTTCCCCATGCTATTTCCTATAGGGAAGTTAGACGTGACTACAGCCTGAACCGCTGAACAGAATTACACCAATTTTGGTCGAAAGCTAGATCTGAGTCCAGAAAGATCACTTTGGTGATGTGGTGTAAATCCATTCAGTAGTTTTGGAGCTATTAATTTGTTTTTAATGCCCCCCAGGTGGGCCAGGACCAGGGGGGAATACATTGATTTACATTAAGAGGGGGTGCGCATTGTCCATTTCCTGGGACCGATTTCAGCCCCTGATACCCCAAATTAGAAATGTGAATGGGGCTGCATGGCCATTAAGGGCCCTGGGGAACTCAGGGCCAGGTCCTGCTATATTTTGGGATGCCCAACCCAGGGACATAACGGTTTCCCTGCACTGCCCCTGGCAGGCAAACCTGTGTTTGCTCTCACTTGGTCGGAGCTTTGAATTTCTCCAAGCAAAATGCTCCAATTGAGAGCAAACACGAAGTCCACTCCCAGTGGGTGGGAGCATAAACAATGCTACCCCTTGCTGGTAGCAGACTTCAGATCTGTTTTCCTGCCTGCAGTGATGCAGGCAGGGAAACAGATCTAAACATTGTTCCTGCCCTCATGGAGCAGCATTTTTAGCTGTTCCATGTGGGTAGGAGCAAAGCCTGCCCCCAACAAGAAGATGGTGGGTGCCCTGGGTAAGGTTCAGTTTTGCACACACTAATCCATATAAATTCAGCAGTTCTAATTATACTTATCTCAAGAAACTATAACTCATGCCCTAAGGTAACTATAAATCACGTCCTCCCCATGCGCTGCTAATTACCCCACATATTACCTCAGTGATTACATCTTGAAAAATATCACTGCAACATTTGCAGTAAAATTATTGATCAGAAAGCAGTGCATGGTGGGGGCACAAGTGATAGTTACCTCAGGTCACGAGTTAAAGCTTCTTGAGATAAGTATAACTATAACTGCTGAATATCTTTGGTTTTGTGTGTGTAAAATCTGAACCTAACTTTGATGCCCCTGTAACCTTTGTTGTTTTAGTAAATGCATATTTAGATTGTTGTATAAATATTTGTAGTTTATTCAAATATTTTTTAATCTGATGTTGTTATGTATTTAGTTATATTTTTGTCTGGTGTGATATTGATGATGTAAAATATTACATTTTTTGTAAAAACTTGTATATATTGTTTAATGTTTATTTTGATGCTTTGTGTAGCTTACAAAGTGATTCTTTTTATCTTTATTAATGATAATGTAATTATTTTTGCAATATTATTGTCCTTGATATCGTGTGAGGTGATATGTTTGACTAATCATATGTTTATTTAAAGCTAACGATACTTTTGGTTCTGATATTTTTGTTACCCATACATATAAAAACAATACTTTAATAGCAAATTTGTATTCTTGATGTCTGTGGTCTTATAGTTAAGTATAGGGAGATGTTATTTTTGTAAACAATATTTAATTTCCGATAATTTTGTATACCAGTATTGTGTGCATCGATATTGTATCATGGATTGTGCAACCAGCTCTAGAGCCTTAATTTATTGTGGCCTATATGACAACTGGAGAAGTTGACAAAAGAAAATCCCAACTTAAACTGAAACAACTTCCCCATGCTTCTTAACATGCCTGTCTGAAAACTCATATTCAAAAAATTGCGCACTGACATTGGCCTTATGGCGGGAAGCTGCACATTTTGGAAAGTCAGCATTCTTTGGAGTTGTCTGGGAGACAGCTCCATAATTTCACATATAGAGGCATCTATACTTTCCTCACTTATATCCTGGGAAAAATATTGGAGCTCAGCCACCTGGGACCCCTTAGAAATATCCTTCACAAACTGATCGAAAGTAGGCTATGACTAGGTCTACTGAAGAGGTGAGAATTGTCTTTAGAAGGTGTTCTGAAAACTAATTTTCCACTTTCATCATCAACTGAACATGACTCTGGCAGAGGGAGAAGTCATGGCTTGTACAAGAATGGCTGTTTGTTAATGTGGCTCCACTGAATCCTGCCACAAATTGAGTCATGAGGGCCTCCACTCTACCTCCCCTCATCACTCACTTTCCCAGTGGGCTTCTAATCTTCTGGGCACTGGATGTTCCGGCTGTCCGTGCCCTGATTAAATTGCAGTAGACCTCGCAGACCCGCGCTCAAGACCCGATGTCCTGCAATTTGAAGACCTCTGCAGCTGAAAAGAGAATGGAGCCACCAACAGTTGAGGGGCCGAGGGTCGAATAGGGTGCTGGTACAGTCTTTTCTTCTCATTTGCCACAGTAAGTGCCACCCTACCGAACGCCACTCCCGGGTGGCACTTACTGCCCCAGCAATCACAAGCACACTTGCAAGATGCCATATCTGGCCAGCCCAGAACCACCCTGAGTAGCAGGGCTCAGAAGCACTAAGGAGCACAGGCCATAATGATGGTGACCATTTTGGACTGTGCCACCATGTTGGACTGTCCTGGATTCTACACTAATGGCTTGGTGCTGCCTGTTGCTGCTATGACTGTACTGCACCCTTTGACCTTAACATGAGAACTGACCATCTGTTCGGACTCCTGAGGGATCTATGGTTTGTATAGAGGGCCCAGTGACATCCTCTCCTTCCGTCTGGGTCTCAGGCAGTATACTTTGGCACCTTCCACTTGGCCCCTGGCAACCAGCACTGTATTCTAAAAGCAGGGCATGCCTAAATCAGGCCCTTAAGTCTTGAGACAGTTATTATTCTCAGATGCACTGGCTGAATAGCACTCCTAAGCACAACAGACTCCGGATCAAACAAAGGAGGAATCTGTCTTGGACACTATAATGACAGAAATGGAGGCAATTAATTTAACCATGGCCTCCATGGAACACGCAATGTTGGCTACAGCCAGTGAACTAAAGAGCATAGACACAGACTTGAACAAATTCCACTTGTGCAGAATGTACACAGACGACAAAGTTACAGAATTAGAAACTAGACTGGAATGGTTGACATAATTGGGGTTCAGAACTCTGAAACACGCAACATAGACTCATCGATCTGAAGACTGTAGCTGGCAGGACATCATTTGCATCCGTCGAGTTCCCGGGAAACAGAAGGGAGAGGATATTAAGAACAGTTGGTCACTTTGGCTACCCTCCCTCTTGCCTGTCACGTTCGACCCACAATTGGAATTCCAAAGGGGGCACAGGCTGAGAATGCGCCCAGATCAATCATAGCTTGTCTTCTTCACTATGGTGAGGTTCATTTTTTACTTCAGCACTTCAGACAGCAAGGTCCCTGTAGTATGAAGAGCACAGAACCCTCTTAGCTGAGGACTACTCCGTGGAGACTAGTCGTATCAGAAAGATATTCATGGCACTGCGACTTACTCTGAAACTTAAAGGGATTTGGTATGGGCTGCTAGATCTGGTGATTATGATAGTCACAATAAATTGTATCACTAGTGAATAAAAAGACCCTGCTGTGCTAGAGTGCCTCCTGAAAGTTGCCTCAGACGTGTGGATGGACACAGTGGAACTGGCACCATGTTCGCTACTGGCACTCAGGGAGAGAGATATTCAGGTGGACCAACAACTGAACTGGTTGAAGAGTGGCCAGGGCCGCCTGACCTCTCGTCTTCCCACTAATCAACACTAGTAGCAACAGGTGTTAGCGACAAAGGAGAGAGATAAATCTAGCTCTCCCTTGAAATCCCTTTGGAGAGATCATTGAACTCATCATTAGACTTTTATCCCCTTCTTTTCTCTACCTTTGATCACATGGCTGGGATCAGCTATCCTGCCCCAGCTAAATTTCTCTTGATGGCAAGGTACATTAAAATTTACAGTACCCACACTGTTTACCGGGATTCGGTCAGTTGAAGTATCACCTTGAGTTGTTATTTGTCTACATCCAATGTCACCTAGACCCATGGTGTCTAGAGGGCTAACTGCGATCTCACTTAATCTAAATGGTCTCAACCACTATATAAAGCATAAAAAAGTCTCATCCTACCTGGCCTCCCACAATCTGGATATAGCTTGTTAAAGGAGACCCACTTATTGGCTGCTCATTCAACAAAATTGTGCATTGGGAAAGTGATGTACGCAGTAGGTTCACAGACCAAGAAAGGAAGTAATGCCATGCTTCTTCACAAACAATTGGTAGGACAGATATTCCACACTGGTCCACTTAATAAGGCAGCTATGTACTCAACAAAATCACAATACAATCTACCTACATGGTGGCAGGCAGACTTTATGTCCTGAACAGGTACAAACATCTGTATTTCTCCCAAGTACATAGACTATTGTCGTATATCAGAGGTGATTGGAAACTTGCATTGGCTCCAGTCTTGGTTAGCTCAGGCTTGCCTGAAACAGCATGCAACAATAACAGAAATGCACTTACTGACCTATTGAAAGGCCATTCTGTTTTAAACCATAGCACTGTCTTCAACCACGAGACACAGTACACACTTTTTATTCTCACCCTCACGCTAGGGACTTGAGGAATTATTTTTTACTTTCCTCTTTGAAAATCTTCCTCTCCTGTGTCCTACAGAGGCTTCAACCTTGGGACTGGACTGCGACAAAACAGCAGATGAAATATCAGACGGCATCAAACATATGTCCAAGGGCAAGGTTCTGGGAGAGGATGGTTTCCTGATAGAATATTACAAGATGAATGCACAAATCCTGGTTCCCGTGATCTACAAAGTCTATGAAGACATTAAAGATACCGCCTCTATTTGTCCGCAATTTAAAACAGCAAATATTATACTGCTTTTGAAAACTTACAAAGATCTGCAGCTCTGTGGAAGTTATTAACCCATTTCATTATTGTGAATATCCAAAAAAGATTCCACTCGTACTTCAAAATACCTATCCTTCCAGTGATCTTGGTAGTATTCAAGGAAAACGATAAGTTTTTTAAAAATAACCCTCACCCACCAAAATGTCCCTTGGTGGCATGCTTCATTATCGGGTTCTTCCCGCCCGCACCGCTGCGGGACGGGGTGTGCTACGACCATCGGAGACGTGGGAGCACTTTGTAGGGTGTGGACTATAAGGTGATTAGTGATATGAGAGTGGAAGGGTAAAACTTGTGAATTTAAAAAATACCGGGCTAAGCGGAACCTAAGCTTTATTAAATCCTATAGCTGGTATTATTAAAAAGGGGAGAAACACTCTGTGAAGGGTGTGTGTCTCCTGGTCTACATGTTTCAAGCCTATCCCCAAAGGCTTTTCATCAGGACCAGACTGACTGATCCCTTGTACCACTCCTAGAATATACCCTAATGGTCTTCTTAATAAATATTAAGGTGAAGAAGAAATAGTTTCATGCAAATACAATACCTAGTAGGTAGACTATATTTGAAATGGCCAAAGACCCTGCCTCAAGATGTCTAAGTTACATGCAGACACAGCCTCAAGAGGCCTAAGTATGGCAGACATATCTCTATTATAAAGCCCATGGAATGCCACACCTGGACGACCCTTTTCCTCTGATCGGTGAAGCCCAGACTGTATTCTCATCGAGCAACTACTTCTGTGAGGACTGATCATCTCTGCCTTACCTTTCTGATCCAGGCAGTCGCAGGGAGGGTCCGTGAACCCACTCCTACATAAAACGGAATGTCTGTAGGTAGGCACACACAAACAGCTATGGGTACTTGCATAATTTTGGGACTGTGCCCCGGTCTAGAACAATATAACAAATAGATGACCATGTGATCTCCTGGGTGGCTTATTCCAACTGCGGTATCCATATGGTGAATCAGTTGCTTCACAACAAGGAACTGAAATTGTTTGAGGTCTTAAAGAACAAATTCCACCTGAACTCCCAACAACAATGAAGATACTTCCAATTTCAACATTGTTGGACCTGAGCTATTTCAAATTTCATGTACTCTTTCCTAATCAAATGTCCACGACATCTTAAGGCAATGTAGTTTATATATGATGTGGTGTCAGGCCTCTACACAACATTACTGGAAGACATTCACTGACAACCTTTTCGGATCAGCTTGCAGGAGCCATGGTCAATGAAGTTGGGAAAAGATTACTCTGATTCTTCCTGGACTGAAATCGTCGACACCAATAACAAGGACCAAAGTAAAGCCAGGCTTAAACTTAGCTTTTTCAAACTTTTGCATAATTGGCATTGGTCTCCTCATAATCTGGAACAGGCCAATTTGATCCATTCGGTGACTTGCTGGTGGTGTGGCCACCAAGATGGAAACATCATCCACCTGGAACATTTATGCGCCTCTCTCCACACATACTGGATGCAGGTTGCCCATACTCTACACATTGCCAACACTCTGCATTTACAGCAGTCAGCAGCATTGATTTTTCTACACAAAACTTTGAATGTCTGAGATCTCAATGGCCACACGAAGCACTGGATTGATATGACGTTAGCGCTGGCCACAGTGGCGACCCTGCAATAGTGGAAACAGAGGAACACTCCCACACATACTGACTGGATGCATGAAATGTTGATAATAGCATTGCAAAAACAAAGTATATATCTTCTGTTAGATTAGACAGAGGTGTTTGACTTGCTATGACTACCTTTCCTTAGGAGGGCCTCAACTGATAGCAGTACCAGCTAATATCCAGTGGGCGATTTGCAGAAATGTAGTTTCCAGGGTATGCCTTTACTCTTCCGCCTTAGTGGGGATCTGTTAGTTTCCTGTATGCATATTTTTGTATTAGATATATATGACCGGTAATCCTTTTATATTGAATCTGGTATAGGTTACTCATAGGTTTTTACCCTTTGCTGTAGATACTCTTCATGGAGACAAACGTTTATATGAACATTGTGCTTGTTGTTCAATGGACACACTGGTTATCTGTGAAGATGCTATTTTGTTCTTTCTTTAGCTTTTCCTTTTTCCTTTTCTTTCTTTTCCCTGCAGAATTCCTTTGTATACAGTGATGCAAATGCAATTCCTCATTGTTTGTTTGAGGTTAAACTAGTTGAATTTCTTATTGTACAATGAAAACCTTATAGTGAAATGGAAAACTTACAGTAGAGGATTCGTATAAAAAAAAACAGCAGTTCAACCCTTAGGGAAAGTACTTGAAATATTACATTGGCAAATTGTGAAAACATGCAGCATAAATTCTGAAAATAGGCCTGAAAATTACTTTTATTATTGTAATTGGTAAAGGGTTGTTGAACCTTAACTGTTTCTGTTCTGCATCACGATTGGAGTAACGGACAAAGGAAAACGAAACTCAAACTGGAGTATATTGCCCCTGCTTCCTAACACATGCATCTGAAAACTCATAATTAAATGGAGCACTGCAGCATAAGCCTTACTGTTGGAAAATACACATTCTAGAACATCAGCATACTATGGAATCAGACTTGAGGCAGCTCCTGTGCTTAACATCTACAGACATCTTTACTTTTATTTCTTACTTCCAGAGAATAACTTTGGACCTCAATCCATGCTTAACCCTTTGAAAACACTCTGAAAAAATGTCTGAAAAGTGGGCTGCTGTTAGGCCTACTTAAAGAGTGAGATTTGTCTTTAGAAATAGGACTGAAAACTCACTTTGCAGCTTAGGCATCCACTGAACATGATGTAGGTACAGAAGTAGCATATGTCAAGAAGCATAAACAGTAATTTAACCTGGGAAGAGATCTGTGAAACACTGTGTTAGTAATCCAAGAAGACATGTACAGTTAAGTCTGAAAGTACACATAAAATGTATTTAAAGGCATTTTATTTATATACAGGTGTAGAACCTTAACATTGTTATGGTCTACGGGATGATTTGAGTAGGTGACAAAGTGAAATCCAACCACAACTCAAGTAACACACCTGTGCTTCATACTACAGCCTTGTGAAAAGGTCATAATAAAGCAGTGCACACCAGCATACGAATTACAGAAGGAAACTGCACGTTCTAGAAAGTTGTGTAAACATTACAAGGACAACCCTATCTGCCCCCAAGAACTAGGGCAAACATATTATAGTATCACAATGATCCCGGAGGTCTCAATTGCAAATACCCCTCATATAATTTCAGGGTTTCTAAATTTAATTCAGTCATTCATTGCATACTTGATACTGTCAAAAAGTGAGTACATGACACTTTCTCTCTTTTGCACAATTCATTAATAAGCTTTATAGGAACAAGATAAATAAATCATTATTTGCAGAAAAGCATATTAGTGCGATGATGCAGTGCTCAGACAGTGAACATACAAACAAAGACAAACAAGACATTGAACAAAGCCCAAGGATGAAAAATGATTTACACCAATTGTCAACATAGATAGTATTGATTTCTATGCAGTATCCCTTAGTGAATTCCAAAGTGCTAATCAACCAAGGGAGGCAAAGTCGACGTTTCAACCTGTGTCAGCTTGACAGGCCCCATCAGGATCATTGTTGATCTGACTAATGTACCACACTCTACGTGAGTACATCAGCACTCAAAATGGTTTCTACCTTAATATCTTCACATG
Organism: Calotriton arnoldi; assembly: GCA_963921515.1. NCBI lineage: Eukaryota > Metazoa > Chordata > Amphibia > Caudata > Salamandridae > Calotriton > Calotriton arnoldi. The sequence continues at coordinate 795,943 of CAWUFW010003281.1, read as the reverse complement.
AACAGAAAGTCCCACACTTCTTCCGGGCCCCCAACGGGACCCGCAAACAACACGCTTGCGGGTCCCTTTGGTTGATGTGAATGAATCACAGTCCAGGTCTAAACAAATTAATCAGCTTCTACGTATTCCCTCACTATGCTGCCGCCATCAGAGAAGTCTTCCTGTGAATGTGGTGTGTGGCCCGGGAGAGGTGTGGGGCTTTGAATTCATTATGGATGTTGTCATCAGTGTTGTCATTTAGGTTGTCATCAGTAATGTTATCAATTATATAATTTAACATGTCATGAGTGATGTAATATGAAAGGTCATAAGCAGTGCATTAGGGGGCACTATATATAGTTAGCTCACTGAACTAAAACTGACAAATGTCTGTGTTTTTCTCATTTTTAAAAAATCATGTATTTTGGGGACTTTGTCACCTAAGTATTATGTCACTTTAACCTTTGTTTTTGCAGTTAATTTTAGATTTTATTTAAGTAAGTGAAGGTCTTTTTTTAATACCTGTTTATAATATCACTTTAAACTTTGTTTTTTTCGTGAATATATAGATATATACATATATCTACAAATTCACATTACATAGTGGTGGTTGTCACTGTGTAATTATAGTTAGGTCAGAGATTCTATGGAAAGGGTGTTTTTTGTTTCACTAATTACTTTGGTGCATTTAACAAATCTTCACAAACCTTTCAATAAAAAAATTATCATCCAACTCATCTCCTTTTTAGAAAGTTGTGCACTGACCTGTCAAACCTGGGGGCAAGGAAAGGGGTTGTTTCCCATGGTAATTCCCACTGGAAAATGTTTGGAGTGATACAGAAAAAATGGCTGTATGGAATTACACCAATTTTGACAGAAAGTTAGAACTTTCCTCAGAAAGCATGCTTTCATATTTGGATTTAAATCCAGTCAAAAATGTTCAAGACATTTGTGTTTATGTAGGTACTCAGCATGGTCATGAAAGAATTAAAAAGTCTGGGGTATCTGGAGAGATGGTGTACAGATACTCTCTGATTGGCAGCTTTAAGACAAACTAGTCAATCTCAATTGGCTGGCCCTAACCTGATAAATATATTGAGGAAGTCATTACAGGAAATAGGGACGTGGTACCTGCATCCTGAATTTTTTTTTTTAAAAGCTATGTGGGGAAAGGTGAGTACATCTGGCATGGGACATGTGACATGGAGGCAAGGTGGGCAAGGTGAGCATAAGACCCCCAAACCCGATTGGCTGCCCATAACTTGGGTAACATTGTGTCATACATTACAGGACTTGGAGATATGGTCCCCATTGTAATGCATTGTAGTGGATGCCAGGTTTTAAGGGTCACAAAAAGGAGAACATATAAAGAGAGATACCAAATTTCAGTAACAATATAAACCATTTGTTGTCGGTGCCCTACTAAATTTAGGAATTTAGCTAAAATGATAGCACATTTATTTTCTGTAAGTTCACGATATCTGCCTCAGCTGTGTAAGAAAAAAGTCTGATATTCTGAGTAAAACATGTACTTCCAACAGTAGTACAGATTGTCAGTTGATTCCCCAGTGTTCTACTGCAGCTTCCCACCGTGTAATAAAGAACAACTAGAATGCTAACATCTGTATTTATGATCAAAAACTGTGGTACCCCTGAAACCATCTTAGTGGATTCAAAGCTGTAATACCTAAAACATTTACTTTACAAATGAACAAAATGAGGGTGGTATTTTTGTAATCGAAATTATCTTCAGAGCTTGAAGAATCTAAACTGAGGTCACGTTTCTACGAGAACTCAAATATCTTCCACATTCATTTCAGTAAAACATTCTGACATGCAGGGTGAAACATGTACTTCCAGCACCAGTAGTAGTATGTCATGTTATTTCCAAATTCTCAATTGCAGCATCCCACATTGCTGCTTGGAGGAGCTCGGAGGAGCTCGCTGCTGGACGCCGAGGGGACTGCAAGTCCCAGGAAGCCTGCCTGCCTGCCACTAATTTGCCGCACCTGGGGGAAAGCCTACTTAGTCTCTGGCGGCACCCGCTCGCGGGAGCCGCATTGCTGCTTGGAGGAGCTCGGAGGAGCTCGCTGCTGGACGCCGAGGGGACTGCAAGTCCCAGGAAGCCTGCCTGCCTGCCACTAATTTGCCGCACCTGGGGAAAGCCTACTTAGTCTCTGGCGGCACCCGCTTCGCGGGAGCCGCATTGCTGCTTGGAGGAGCTCGGAGGAGCTCGCTGCTGGACGCCGAGGGGACTGCAAGTCCCAGGAAGCCTGCCTGCCTGCCACTAATTTGCCGCACCTGGGGGAAAGCCTACTTAGTCTCTGGCGGCACCCGCTTCGCGGGAGCCGCATTGCTGCTTGGAGGAGCTCGGAGGAGCTCGCTGCTGGACGCCGAGGGGACTGCAAGTCCCAGGAAGCCTGCCTGCCTGCCACTAATTTGCCGCACCTGGGGGAAAGCCTACTTAGTCTCTCGCGGCACCCGCCGCGGGACGCGCGCGGGCGCGCGCTGGCGAAGCCCGGGCCAAGGGCGGGCCCGTCTGGAGCCCGTCAGAGACAGGAAGAGGCTGGGCTGGGCCACCCCTCCGTGACCACAAGCATTAAGGTGGAGTTCAGTCAATGAAGTAAGGTACAGTATAGTTGTGGACTTGTGTATCTCGAAGGATTGTGTGTAATCAAGCAATAGCTTGTCGACAGAATGAGCAAACGCAAAGTCACGGGTCCATTGGTAGGAGGGGGGTTGTGGGAACCCTGGACGCTTTCCTGACTAGAGCTGAGTCAGTCTTGACCCATCAGATTCAGCTCACAGAAAAAAGACTCTCACTAGATACTTTTGCGGGACAAAAACGGTCATCAATGGGAGGCCTAGCTATGGCCAAATCCCCCAGGGGTGGGCAGCAATCTGTGGACTATCTATGTTCTGTGACCCCTGGCATGAGTAACACTGGGGAACCAGTTAATCTCCCAATCCTGTCATCAGCAATTACAGTTGAGCAGATGATTTCCACTAATTCTGCCCAGAATATTGAAGGGGACGATGAGTCTGTCTTTTCGCCCATACTGGTCGAAGAGCCATCAATTTCTTCCATGGAACAAAATGTAACCTTATCTGGCTCGTGTCGTGGTGAGGTTATTACTCGATCTAAAGGGGCCACCAGGCAAAGTCAGACAAGTATACCGAAGTTGTTGACGGTACGCAGCGGAGAGTCACCTGCGAAACGAATGAGGGGAGGAGTCACACAAAAACAAAAGCAAAAACAAAAACCCAGATCCAAGCACCAAGTATTGAGGTTTCCTGATAAGCCCGCCTCAGAATCTAATAAAGGATTGGTTATGGATCAATTTTTAAAAAGTGGCAATGACATTAGTGTGGGGCTTGGGGACGACCCCGATCAATGGAGAAGATTGGAGACTCTGATGACTGTTCTCTTGGGGCCCATTTTATGTAAACTAGGGACAATTGATGAAAAACTATTGTTACTTCTGAAATCTAGCAGCCCATTAGCTAACCAAGGGGCATGTGAATGAATGAATGAATGAATGAATGAATGAAGCAGCATTTATAAAGCGCATAGCTACCCGTAGGCATCCCAGCGCTGGAGGATAACTGAAGCTTCTCCGAATCATTTAGGGAAGAGCCAGGTTTTCAGTAGTCTGCGGAAGACAAGATGATTAAGTTCCCCACGTAGCTGAAGAGGAAGAGAGTTCCAGAGCTTGGCGGCATTGTAGGAGAAAAGCCGACCACCGCTTCTGGCTCTCTTGATTCGGGGGACAACTGCCAGGTGTTGGTCATCTGATCGTAGTCGCCTATTGGCTCGATAGGGCTTCACCAAGGAGGAGATGATCTCTGGTCCCTTTCCTCCCATTAGTTTATGGGTAATGCATAAGGCCTTAAAATGGACTCTCTCCGGATGGGGAGCCAGTGGAGAGCCTTCAAGTCTGGTTTGGCCGACTGCCGATTCCGAGTCCCCATGAGGATTCTCGCCGCGCAGTTCTGCACTATTTGCAGTTTGGCGAGAACCGAAGTAGGGGCTCCAAGGTAAACGGCATTGCCATAGTCCAGGCGAGAAAGAATAAGTGCCTGGACCATGAGCTTTCTAGCCTGAAAGGGAAGCAAAGGGAGCACTTTACGGAGCATCCTTAAAGTGCCAAAGCAGGAGGCCACCACCTTTCTGGCCTGGACTTTAAAGCTAAGATCAGAGTCCAGCCAGACGCCCAGGCGTTTAATTTCAGACTTAGGAGCAGGTGCCACCCCCATCGATACTGGCCACATGGTATCTGCCTTGAAAAGAGAGGGGTTGCCAAGGAGCATAAGTTCGGTTTTGTCCCCGTTCAATTTTAAATAAGAGTCTTTCATCCACCTGGCTACTTCTTCAAGGCAGATACATAGAGAGGTGGAAACCCTATCTGGGTGGTTAAATGCAACCACTAACTGGGTATCATCGGCATAAGTCACAATGTGCACCCCGTAGGGAAGAACAATTTCCGCTAGGGGGACATGTAAGCATTAAAAAGTGTGGGGCTTAGGGAAGAGCCCTGAGGGACTCCACATTGGAGGGGCCAGGATTTAGAAATGGCCTCACCCTCAAACACCTGAAAGGATCTTCCTCCAAGAAGGATTGCAACCATGTCAAGGCCACTCCGGTCACACCAAGGTTTCTAAGTCGTTGGACCAAAATAAGGTGGTTGACCGTGTCAAAGGCCGCGCTGAGATCCAGAAGGATCACAGCAGAGGAACCTCCTGCATCAAGGATCCTCCTGGATTCCTCCACGACTGCTAATAGAGCGGTTTCAGTACCCTGGCAGGGACGAAAACCAGTCTGGGAGGGGTGAAAAAGTTTATTAGATTCAAAATAGGCCGAAAGCGCCAGGTTGATATGTTTCTCCAGTATTTTACTAGTTCCTGGGAGAAGCGAGATAGGTCGATAGTTGCCCAAACAGTCTGGGTCCAGGCTAGGTTTCTTCAGCAGAGACCTAACCATGGCTTTTTTCCAAGGGGAGGGACCACCCCTGCGTCTATGGAGGAATTAATCAATTCCAGAATCACTGGGGCCACTAATTCTGCCACCTGATTCAACATCTTGGGTGGAGCTGGGTCTCTGGGTGACCCGCTCTTGACAAGTGCGGAAATTGTCTGTAGTGATTCGTAATTCATCGAGGGAAGGTTTTTAGAGAGTTTTCCTTACTCCCTGTATATAAGTCCTCTAAGTGGGAGGTGGAAAGACTATTAGATGGAGCAAAGGATTCATATATCGTTTGGATTTTATTGTAGAAATATTCTGCAAGTTTATTACAATGATGATCCGTGGCTAAGGAGATATCGGGGAGAGAAGGAACTCTTAGAAGTGTGTTAACAATTCGGAATGTTTCACGGGGAGAGTTGGCTGCTAAAGAAATTTTTTCCTCAAAATAAGAGGCCTGAGCTTTTTAATTTCGGACTTATAAATTTTGATAGCCTCCTATATTCCTTTTTCTTGGTCATGGAGAAATCCTTTCTCCAGACTCTTTCAATTTTTTTACATGTTTGTTTTAATTCTCTCAGTTTAGAATTATACCAGGCCGATCTATTAGGCCCATTATGTGGCTGATTAGTTGTTTTTGGAAGGACCTGGTCTAGCGTCCCCTCAATCCAACTGTTGAATCTCTCATTAGCCACCACCGGGTTGGTGTCGGGCAGAGGCTTGGAAGTGTCTAATGCCGATATCCACTTTTCTATAGAAAGTTTAGACCAACGGCGGGATTTAATTTGTGTTGGCTGGAGTGGAGGGATAACATGGGTGGAGGACCAGTTAACTGAAATAAGAAAATGATCCGACCAGGGAATGGGAGTAGGTTTCAGACATAAAAGCTCCTCTAGATTGGAAAAAATTGGATCCAGGAGGTGCCCTTTTAAGTGTGTTACATGTAGCACCTTCTGAGTGAGCTGAAAAGCAGCTAGGTCCAAGGTCAGCTCAGATGCAACTTTCAATGTTGGGTCATCAAAGTGGATATTAAAATCACCTAAAATAGTAAAATTTGCAGCGGTGCTAGTCAGTTTGGGGACCATTGTAGAAAGAGACTGGCAGAATGGACCTAAGGGTCCAGGGGGACGGTAAATTAAAATGCCTGATAGAGTAAGTGTAGGCGTAAATCCTATTGTAAAATGGAGGTTCTCGCAACCGAGCAAGGGACTCCCAAAGGATCGAAAAATAAGGTGACTTTTCAATATGATGGCAATGCCACCACCTTTGCCAGTGGCCCTGTCTAGCCTCTGTATTGTGTAATCAGGCGGAAGGGCCTGGACAATATCCGGCTCTGAGCTCACATTCAGCCAGGTCTCAGTGAGGAATAAGACATCAGGGCCTTCGTCCATAAGTAGGATGAACACTTCTGCTGAATGTTTAGGCAAAGATCTGCAATTTAATGAGAGCAGTTTAAAAACTTTGTTAGGCAGTGCTGCAGCATGAACGATGGTGGGGGGGAGCCGAAGTCTAAATAAACAGTGCGCACAATTGATGTCTGGACTACCGGGGGCAATGGAGTGAAGACAGTTTAGTCCTGGGGGTGAGTTTAATTGTTTGAGCGTCTCCATGCTATAACAGTACTTATCTAGAGGGTGAGGGGCATGGATTCTGGCCCCTGGCCCCGTCAGGACGCGGATGGGCGCAGACGGGCTTGCCTTAGGCGCGCCTTCGGGCTCTTAAGAAGCCCGGGCAGGTCCAGCGACTAGAACGCTGACCTGGTTATTGGCGGCTTGAATGCAAAGTGCAAAGAAGCGATCAGGTGAGAGCAACTAAGTGCAGTCGAATTCCCAAGCAGATTCCCCCTCAAATTCAAATTTAAAACAGCACTTAGGCAGGTAAAATTCAGAAGACAATGTGCAAATAGGCAATGGTTAGCAGCAGCGGTTAAAATAGATTCCCACACTCAAATCCCCCAACAATGATTCGCTCAGCCGGAATCAGTTTACAACATAGACAATATTGATAATAGTAAGAAACGAGGTAGCAGCGCTCCTCGCACCTAACGTGACTCAAGGCAGCTTCAGTTAACGCTGCGCGGTCGCGTCATCGGGCTCTTAAGAAGCCCGGGCAGGTCCAGCGACTAGAACGCTGACCTGGTTATTGGCGGCTTGAATGCAAAGTGCAAAGAAGCGATCAGGTGAGAGCAACTAAGTGCAGTCGAATTCCCAAGCAGATTCCCCCTCAAATTCAAATTTAAAACAGCACTTAGGCAGGTAAAATTCAGAAGACAATGTGCAAATAGGCAATGGTTAGCAGCAGCGGTTAAAATAGATTCCCACACTCAAATCCCCAACAATGATTCGCTCAGCCGGAATCAGTTTACAACATAGACAATATTGATAATAGTAAGAAACGAGGTAGCAGCGCTCCTCGCACCTAACGTGACTCAAGGCAGCTTCAGTTAACGCTGCGCGGTCGCGTCATCGGGCTCTTAAGAAGCCCGGGCAGGTCCAGCGACTAGAACGCTGACCTGGTTATTGGCGGCTTGAATGCAAAGTGCAAAGAAGCGATCAGGTGAGAGCAACTAAGTGCAGTCGAATTCCCAAGCAGATTCCCCCTCAAATTCAAATTTAAAACAGCACTTAGGCAGGTAAAATTCAGAAGACAATGTGCAAATAGGCAATGGTTAGCAGCAGCGGTTAAAATAGATTCCCACACTCAAATCCCCCAACAATGATTCGCTCAGCCGGAATCAGTTTACAACATAGACAATATTGATAATAGTAAGAAACGAGGTAGCAGCGCTCCTCGCACCTAACGTGACTCAAGGCAGCTTCAGTTATGTAGCATGTAGCTGTGCACGTGTTGCCCAGGAAGAACCTGAAGCCCCTAAAGTCCAAGCCCCATTGCCTGTAAATGTAATTGAGGGGAGGAAAAATGGGGATAGTGAATATATAACAGGGGCAGTTGTTGCAGCTAATAGCGTCACACACGTATATCCGGAAGTAACTAGACCTAATGCAAGCACTGGTGCTAGGGGGCCCAGGGAAGTGATGATAGGGAGCCCATGTAATCCCATATTACAGCAAGCAGACCCTGCAAGGATAGAAAGGGAGATAATGGAAATCAATATCTAAAAGAACTGCCTTCTTCAAGTGCACAGAGCACTATAGGCCTACCAGTTTTAGACTTACCACCAGCCTCATGCCCGTATACAGTCGTTTTAACTGGTGTCCCAGCACACACAAGCCAAAAGAGGAACCGGCGACCCAATTGATTAACAAGGTGGCGCATTGGATGGGTAGAAATGCAGGGTTTAATATCAGAGATCACAGACATATCCTGATGGCAAGAAGGGTGTCTTGGATCGGTAGAACCAGGAAAGCCTTTTCAGGGGACTGTGTAATCGTGACGCTTAGACACCCCGGCCTTGTGCGCAAGATTCTCTCGCAGAGTAATGGGCTTTTCCAAGCTGAGGTGGACTCAAGCATTAAATTGCTTCCGTTAGGTTTTTTTATAGACCCCTACTGAATTTAAACCAAAGTTGCGGACATGTGGGTTATCAGGAGAGGGCAATCGGGTGGGCCTCTACAGCACTGACAAATAACATCTTTGCCCCATTAAGAGATTTAAATGACATCGACTGACTAGGTATGTTGGGGAACGCCAACAGAGCCCGTGACACCCCTGTGATTATTAAAGATCCTGGGGAGAAGAGATCAATCCGGGGATAGTTAAAGGCCAAATTACCATTGATTATCAGGTTGTAAACGTCGACGTGGACAATAGCTTAAATAAGAAAGTCTATAGGACCCACAGACCCCAGGCACTTGTTAGTGTAGAAAGGCCAAATGGTAGAGAAATAAAAATGGTCTCTTGGAATATAGCAGGCCTATCGACGAAATTTAAGAACGAACAATGGCTATTTTACATCCGGGAGTTTCAGATAATTTGTTTACAAGAAACATGGGAACCAGTAAACAATAATTTTTTTCTAGAAGGTTATAAAACCTTCTTTTGTCCAGCGCGCAAGGCTATGTCAGGGAGAGCCAGGGGAGGGTTGGTCATATTTGTAGAACTTGCACTACAAGGAAAATGGACAGATTTGGCTTGGGGCTCAGAAGTAGCGCAGGGGCTCACATTTTTTAATAAGGATTACAGGTTACTTTTTGTAAATTTTTATAATGCAACACCACATGGACAGGGTTCTGCTAGTTTGCAGGAATTGGACACTAGACTTACCCAGATATATGAGCGAGGGCTGGTGGCGCTTCAGCTGGTTATAGTAGGTGATTTTAACTGTCATCTGTGCCCAAACTTGAGAGTAGCTTGTGGGGATTGGGCGTCCTGTACGATTGAGGATGGCCCTCATATGGAACACACAAAGGAGGGAAGGGAACTCTGTGGCCTACTAAACACGTATGCGTTAATACATACCATTGACCTGATTGATGTTAGACAGGATAAAATGGTTCATCCTACATTTAAAGGTAGAGGATGTGCCTCATTTATTGATTTTATTTTTGTTTCTGTAGCACTTAGAAACTGTGTGTCTGGGTTTAGTATTGGTCATAGTGCCTTTAGCGATCACAATCCTCTTGTATTATCTCTTGTTGACGCACACTCCCGCCAGGAACCCCTTGGAGTGGGAGGGGGGTGGTAAGGGCTATGGATCAAGGTAGGAGGCTGAGATGGACACAGGTCAATGGTGAGGCCTTTTATAGATCTCTTTTAAAAGAAGGCGAACAGGTCATCCTAAGGTGTTTAGACCTAGAAGTGGAAGGAGCAGAATTAGTTGAGGCTTTTAAGGGCGTTGCCCAAATAGTTGATAGTTTGCTCAGAGCCCCAGCTTATAGGGTCAAAACGGACAACCCGAGATGGTTTGACCCACAGTGCTCCCATGCCCTTAGAGAGTTGAAAGATGCTCTAAAGATCTCCCCAAGAGACCGGGACCAGGTGACTCTTTGTCGGAAAAAATATAAGGCTGCTATTAAGGGACGTAAAGGTCGATTACAACAGCAAGCCTGGGAAGATTTGACAGAGGCGATGGCACTAAAGGATTCCACCGCCTTCTGGAGAGTCATAAACAGTCCCTGTTTTAAAGATGCTAACAAACCAGGGCTAGGCAATAATATTCTGCCGGAGCAATGGTATGAGCATTTTCAAGGGCTTTATAATTACCATCCCAGTACGGCTCAGTCGCAGGTCCATAGTGGGGAACAGAGGACAATTCCACTAAGATTCTCGTTGGATGAGGTTAAAACAGGAATTAAAGGACTAACAAGGAACAAGGCCCCGGGCCCAGATGGGATCCCACCTGACCTTTTTATAAGTAACGTGGATCTCTGGGCGCCTATTCTGACTAGGGTCATAAACGCAGCAGTGGATACAGTAATGCCAGCCTCCTGGTCCACAGCCACGATTGTTCCTATTTTTAAAAAAGGTAACAAGGACAGCCCACAATGTTATCGCCCTATTTCCCTCATTGACGTGTCAGCGAAGGTACTGGGGCGAGTGGTTTTAAGCCGGCTAACCGACTGGGCTGAGGACCATCAAGTTATAACTGACGTCCAATTTGGTTTTAGGTCTGGGAAATCCACCACTGACCAATGCCTTAATTTATATCTTCTTTCTGCCAAATATACAGCAGTCAGTCCAGGAACGATGTATTTGGCATTTATGGACTTGACTGCGGCGTTTGACAGCGTCAATCGAGGGAAATTATGGGCGATTATGGGTGGGCTTGGTGTGGATCCGGGGCTTATTAACATCTTAAAATCTTTACATCTGAATACCACTGCTGCGGTCAGATATAGCCAGGAGGGCAAATTAACAAAATCCTTCAGGTGTTCTAGTGGGGTCAGACAGGGCTGTATATTAGCTCCTTTTTTGTTTACGTTATATATAAATGGCCTTGACCGAGCACTAAGCACCTTACAGGTAGACACTCCTAGGATAGGTACTCGAGGGATTCCTGTTCTGCTTTACGCAGACGATGCAGTACTCCTGGCCCGTACCCCTAAAAGCCTGCAGCTCCTAATAGATGGCTTTGTGTCGTTTATGGGGAATTTGGACTTGTCCCCTAACTTGGCAAAATCCTATGTTATGGAAGTGGGCAAAAAACCAAGCAAATCCTACAATTATAAAATTGGACCTCACTGTTTGGGAAAGGTACAGTCTTTCTCGTATCTGGGGATTTTATTTGATGGTCGATTAAATTTCAAATATTTACTAGAAGAGAAATGCCGTTCGATGACCAGATGCACTGGGTCAATAATGAATTTTGCACAAAGGTTAGGACGGTGGTCCCCAGATCAGGTTTTAAGACTATATAGTTCTATGTGCTGTGCTAAAGTGCTGTATGGAAGTGAGGTGTGGGGTTTTATAGAGGCGAACCAATTACAGATTGAAGAGAATAAATATTTTCGGCGACTCTTAAAAGTCCCACAGAGTACGCCATCCCTCATTGTTCATGAAGAATTGGGTGTCCGCTATATTACGGATAGGATGGCAGTTAAACCCATAGTTTGTTGGGTAAAGATCTGGGCAAATGAGGAGGCGGCCTTATGCCGGCAGGTTATAGAAGACTGTCTCTCCTTGGACCATGGACTTAAAATCCCTTGGCTAAAGTATGTGAAGGAGTCTTTTGAGAAAATAGGATGTGCAGAGCTTTTTACTAATCCCTCTAGAATGACTATGCAGGATAAGGCCCTGGTCAAGGATCGGTTTTTAAGTGCGCTTCGACGCTCCGGGGAGACAGAGAATTAGCTAAGCTGTCGGTGAGAGAATATATAGCAACTAAGTCTACCGAGGGCATTGAACCGTACTTGTCTTGTCTAAATAGTGCCCATGACAGATTTTTAATGACCCGATTTAGGCTAAATCTTTTGCATCACGTTTTAGCAGAACCGGCAGGGTTCACACTGTCTACAGAGATGAAGGGGCCCTGTGGCTGCGACCATAGGTCTCCACAGGACACCCTTCACTTTGTTTTACTATGCCCTTTTTATTCACATCCTAGAAGTCGTTTTTTGAAGGGCATTTTAAAGAGAGCTAGGTTTAAACAAGCACGGGTGGCCCTGTTATTTTAAAAATTGTCCCCTGATTCTTTTACACTTTTTTGTACCATCAATTTTTTAAGGGCTGCGGTTAGATTAAGGACCACAAAGGGTAGTTGAAGTCTATAGATTTCTTGCGTCCTTTTTTATGTTTTTTTATTTCTTAAAATGGTTTGTTGAGATATGTATAGCTTCATCTAAGTACTGAAATTGTATGGCGTAGGACCTATATTGATGAATTGTTCTGTTCTAACTCTGCTGTAAAATTGTTACTTTTATGGTATCTTTTTGTATGCCGAATAAAGGTTTTATAAAAAAAAAAAAAAAAAAACACATTGTGTCATACATTACAGGACTTGGAGATATGGTCCCCATTGTAATGCATTGTAGTGGATGCCAGGTTTTAAGGGTCACAAAAGGAGAACATATAAAGAGAGATACCAAATTTCAGTAACAATATAAACCATTTGTTGTCGGTGCCCTACTAAATTTAGGAATTTAGCTAAAATGATAGCACATTTATTTTCTGTAAGTTCACGATATCTGCCTCAGCTGTGTAAGAAAAAAGTCTGATATTCTGAGTAAAACATGTACTTCCAACAGTAGTACAGATTGTCAGTTGATTCCCCAGTGTTCTACTGCAGCTTCCCACCGTGTAATAAAGAACAACTAGAATGCTAACATCTGTATTTATGATCAAAAACTGTGGTACCCCTGAAACCATCTTAGTGGATTCAAAGCTGTAATACCTAAAACATTTACTTTACAAATGAACAAAATGAGGGTGGTATTTTTGTAATCGAAATTATCTTCAGAGCTTGAAGAATCTAAACTGAGGTCACGTTTCTACGAGAACTCAAATATCTTCCACATTCATTTCAGTAAAACATTCTGACATGCAGGGTGAAACATGTACTTCCAGCACCAGTAGTAGTATGTCATGTTATTTCCAAATTCTCAATTGCAGCATCCCACATTGTTCTAATGCACAACTAGAACTCTAACATTTTATATTCATGAAAAATGTGTGGCACCTAAAGCCATCTTGATTGGAATCAAAACCATCAAATGTATAGCATTTCCTTCAGAAAAGAAAATAGCATATGGGTTCTTTTGTCATAGAAATTATGATTAGTGCTGTAGAAAGCTAAAATGAGGTCACCATTTCTGAAAGTTCTCAAATATCTTCCTTGTCTATTTCATTAAGGTATTTTGGTATGCAGAGAGAAAAATGTACTTCAAACACCAGCAGAAGTCTGACAGTTAACACCCAGGTAATCAGCAGCAATGTCATCACAGAATTCTAATGAACAACTAGGGCCATATGTAGGTAATCTGGAAATACCGATTCCTAATTACCGAATTTTACCGAATCGGTATTTAGAAATCGGTTTTTCCGATGTACGTAATAAATCGTTAAATATTACCGAATCAGTAAGAATCGGTAAATATTTACCGAATCCACAATACCGATCGGTTTTTCCGATTCGGTAAATACCGAATCGGTAAATACCGAATCGGAAATTCAAAAAAACAGCAATTGAGGAATCAGCCAATCTTGTGCAACCACCACCCCTCCCAACCAGGAAGTGGCCACACCCAGGCAGGTGCACACAATCAGAACCTTCTGGAGAGGCTGGGAGTGCAGAGGAGAGCAACAGAGCCACTGCCTGAACTTGTTCTGCATATCCTGCACAATGGCCAGCCAGGACACAGAAAGAGAAGGAGGGGAAAGGAAGAGGAAACTGAAATTCAGTCAGAAGGAACTGCAGGTCCTTGTGGAGGAGGTAGTGAAGCAGCACGCAAAGCTGTTTGGAAAGCAGTCCCTGCATGTTGCAGAGTCAGTAAAAAGAATCATCTGGCTTGGAATCCAGTCTCAGGTGAATGCCATTGGAGTGACCCCCCGGGACATTGATGTGCTCAAGAAGCGGTGGTATGACATCAGGATCATCACCAAGAGGAAGATGGCTGATCTTAAAAAACAAGCCAGCCTGACAGGAGGAGGAAGGAACAGGGCACCTGCCCTGACTGAACTTGATCGGCTCGTGGAGTCCACGATAGAGCCAGAAAGTGTCTGTGGGATCGCGGATGCAGACAGCTCTGCCAGGGCTGCTTCCAAACAAGGTAAGAAGCATGCACAGCATTGTGCCCCCCCTTCCCCTATCCCAAATCCCCAATTGGGCTATGTGAATCCCACTCCAGTACAGGTTGTTGTTCAGACCAGCAATGCATTATGGGAGATGTAGTCAGTGAAACCCCTATCATGACAGGAATCGCACTGAACAACAAGGCATGTGACACACATCAGCGATAAGCAGGCAGAGGACAATGAGATAGTGTGGCAGAAATGTATATTTATTTTTGCAATGCAGGGCTGCAGGTACACTGAGCAAATGTACAATTTCTGTCCACAGGCGAGACAACGCGCAGGACTGCTCAGGACAAGGAAGAGAGGGCACCCCGGAAGGACATCACAGAGAAGGCCAGTACGAGTGCAGGGCACACAACACCACCACAGCCAGCCACACCACCACAGCCAGCCTCACCACCACAGCCAGCCAGCCTCACCACCACAGTCAGCCTCACCACCACAGCCAGCCTCACCACCACAGCTAGCCTCGCCACTACTGCTAGCCTCACCAGCATCAACACCACCTGCAGAGCTAAGACCTAGGAGGCGTGCTGTTGCCAGACTGCAGGAGTTTGAGTCCTCCTCAGAAGACTCGAGGGGGGGCAAACATCTACTGTGCCACTGGATGGTAGCAATGCTGGTTTGCTGTCCACTTCTGAGGGAGCATACACAGGTGCCAGACGCCACCGCAGGGCTCGTGTGAGCAGTCCACCTCCACAGGGTGAGAGCCATGGTGTCTTTGGAGGGCTGGAGGCAACCATGGTGAAGGTGCAGCGCCTACAAGGCAAGGCAATTCAGTCAGTCCAGCGACAAATGAGGCGCCTCAATTATAACATGACCAACATTGACAAGGGCATTAGCTCAATGGCTGAGGGCATGAAGGAGATGGCTGCGGGCATGTCCCAGTCTGTGATGCTGCTGTGCAGCAAAATGGATGAGGACAGAGTAACACGGCGCAGGGAGAGGCAGAAAATGGAGCACCATACGAGGGCAGTGAACCGCCTAGCAACTGCCACTTCTCTGCTCTGCAGGCGCTCCGTGGCCATGCAGGAGGGGCTGGCGCACTGCAGCACTGATGTTCTTTAGGGGGCTGGTAAAGGTGACCACTGCTCTTGAAGTGCTGCTTACGAGTCAGTCTGCCACTACTGGTGCTGTGGAAGTTGGGGACAGCGAGGACACGACCAGTCGGAGCAGCATTACCCCCCCTGTAACAGACACCCGGAGGAGCAGCAGACGGCATGGGGCTGCCACTGGTTCCACAGCCAGTGAGGACAGTCAGTTGGCATCCAGTACTGTTGTGCGTGGCCGCAGACGCTGATGCAGCCCACACTTTCAGGACAGACTTGGGTGAAGTAACCCATGACTTCCTACTATGGATGTCACAAATTGGAATGCCAAGTTTGGCTATTTGTGTTGTGGCGTAGTGCCCAGAAATAAAAACTACGTCATTACATTAAAAAACTGGCTGTGTCTCCTTACTTACTTAAAAATAGTTGCATGTGATCTCTGCCCATCTCTGTCTCCCATCTGTTGCTGGTGGCACTCCTGCTGCGTTGGGCTCTGGCTGTGCAAATTCATCATCATTATCCTCAAAATCAGTTAATTCCACTTCTGTACCTTTCTTTGTGGCAAGGTTGTGCAGCATTGCACAAGTTGCAATGATTTTGCAGCAGATGATGGGTGTGTACTGACGTGCGCCTCCGCTTTTGTGGAGGCAGCGGAACCTGCTTTTCAATAGTCCAAACGTGCGCTCCACAACGTTGCGTGTTGATTTGTGTGCCACATTGTATCGTCTCTCACTCAGGGTTGATGGGTTTAGGTAGGGAGTGAGGATAAATGACCGCACGGCATATGCACTATCGCCTAGGTGAGAAAGAGAGTGCCATTAGTCACATACACCAATACACATTCATCTGCAGTAAGTATGAGTGAGTGTCACAGTGATTTACCTAGCAGGTATCCTTCTCCAAATTCTCCCGCAGCCAGGCGTGTGTAGATCCCACTGTTCTGGAAGATGTATGAGTCGTGGGTGCTCCCAGGAAATTTGGCCACGATGTCAGTGATTATGTTGGCAGCATCGCAGATTACCTGCACATTTATGGAGTGGGTGGACTTTCTGTTCCTGTAGATATACTCAGTGGCTGCTGGTGGGCAGATTGGAATGTGTGTGCCATCAATGCAGCCTATGACATGCGAGAACTGTGCCATCTGGTAAAAGTCTGTCTTGGTTTTCAGCAGTTCCACCTGTGTGTTTGGGAAGCTAATGTAGTGATGCATTCTCTGCATCATGGCATCCAGGAACTTTCTGAAGAAACGGGACAGGCAACTCTGAGACACCCCGCCTATCGCAGCTATCACCCCCTGGTAACTGCCAGATGCGAGTAGATGTAGGCTACAGAGCACCTGCACATGTGGTGGTATGGCGTGCGCCCTTGGTGTTGGGTGCTCCAGGAGTGGGTGCAGGTCCCTTATCAAGTCCAGGATGGTGTGGGGGTGTAGCCTGTACCTTTCATGGATCTCAGCCTCAGTCTGTTGGAAGAGTGTGATGCGCTGTCTGTAAATGCGCTCCTCCCGTCTCCAGATCCTCACTCCTGCTGCCTGTAGACGTAGCCGCCTTGCAATCACATAGAAAACCGCCATAGTGATCACACTGCTGCATTTTGGGATTGCTTATATACACTGTAGCTGATTAACACCTGCTTTCAGTCAGTGTTAATTACCGACTCTTAAATACCGAATTTCCTGAAATTCGGGATTACCGAATTTACCTACATCTCTTTTCTCGTTTTTACCGTTTCTTATTTACCGATTCGGTAAATAAGGAATCGGTAATTCTCATTCGGTAATTTTGAATTCGGTAATGATGAATCGGTATTTACCGATTCATAATTACCGAATCCTTCTTTTTAGCCTCCTACATCTCAATTGCCTGGATACCGGTCAGTAACGGGAGATTTACCGACCGGTATTGAGCTACCTACATATGGCCCCTTGAGAGCTAACATTTTGTATTCATGACACAATTGAGCCACTACCGATCACCATTTTGTTGGAATAGGATATTTTGTGTGTAAAGCCTTTCCTGAAGAGCTGGCCGAAGTACATGAAAAAATGAACAGAGAAACACATTTTGGGGCCCCCCTCCTTTTTCACGTTGTGTGTCTTCCAGAAAGGTGCTGCCCGTTGTATATATTTCACACAGTGGCAGATGCCACTGGGTAAGTATAATTAGGAAGGTGTTTTGAAAGTAAATGCCTTTTTAGCATGGCTAATAACTTTGGTTCCATTTGACGAATCATCACACAACATTCCAAACAAATGCTACATTTTGTCTAGGTTGCCAAAACATTTTGGGCTGAACAATCACGTGGGGGCAGATAGAAAATGTGAGGTCCCAAAATGCATTTTCCCCTTTCATTTTTCCATAGGAACTTTCAACACAGCTGCAGCCCAAACACCTGAACAGATTTACACCAAATTTGGCAGAAAGCTAGATCTTAGTCCAGAAAGAGTGCTTTTTGTGATTTGGTGTAAATCCGTTCAGTAGTTTTGGAGCAATTAAGGCTCAGAAACTTTGTGTATATCACACCGTGGTGGATCTGCACAGCCAACAGATCTCATAATGAGATCTGGCTGGCTGCCATCATATCAACAACGATGTGGCGGCAGCCACCCAAGGACTCAATCCCAAGTCCCATCGGGGAGGGGTCAAGCGCACTTCGTGGTAAATAAATTCAAGTTCATAATTTGTTCATTGAGGTATGGCAATCTATTGCTGCCACAGGTATTGCTGTTTTTAAGGCATGTGCTTGCATGCAACAATTTCAATGCTAGCCCTGGAGAAAAAGCACTCAATGCCATGGCGGATGAAGGACACTTCTGAGTCCACAGTCATTGCATCAACATGATTATGCAGGAAAGTAGCAGTTCACAACATAGGGTGACCTGTTGTATGATTTGTGATACTTTCTGACACTTCTTTAAAGCCTGGTAGAGACTGACAGTCATTGAGCTATCTGCTATATCCCCCAAAAAAACTCAAACAGGAGATTATTACCCATTTAAATATCACCTTCTAAATGATGCAACACCTGTTTGAGAAGTAAAAATCCATACTGATTATTTGCTACGAAGGGGAGCGAACTCAACTATGAATGCCATGTCGTTGGTTCCGGGAACATCCTGGTTCAAGACAACATCAGATTGTGCAAAAAAGGAAAAAACAAATCAATAGACATCCTTAATCTGTACACCAACATCTGGAACAGCATCCCTATATTCATCAGGACTACTATAACCCTGTTACAACTTGAGAAAGAGCATAAAAAACTCAATTTTCAATAACACTACATTATTATGCATCAACACTCTATTCTTACTTTTAGAAACCAGCCAAGTCTCTGATTCTAGGATGAATGCATCTCTGAATTTGACTATGTACAGCATTGACACTATGCAAATTCCATAGAGGGGTTTAGCTACCATTGGTGCAGCAGGTGCAGGGGCACCAACGCTCAGAGACCTCAGTAGCCCATTGACCATTTAAAACGCTGAATTGTGCTACAAAAACAGCACTCAAAGGGACCATTTTCCTTGCTTGCACCTGGGCACATGGCCTCTTTAGATGCTATTGATTCAACATACATAGGTATTTACATACATGTTTACATACATATTTAGGTGAGGATATTCTTTAAGACCAGCGTGAGTTGTGGGTGACTGCCATTGCTTCTGGATTCCCGAGGTCAATACTTTTGCTACACACCCTCAACTCAGGAGGCACCATGGACCACAATATAAAAATATTGTTTAAGCCCCAGTAGCTATGTTGGTGCTCCTTCTTCCCTGTGGTTTAGTCCTCTGATGAAACTGTGTGGGCCATTCAGTCTTTACTTTTTATTTTTGATGCATTCACAACCACTCATCCCCATGAATGGTTATCTCTGCTCTCCTGGTCACCAGCATGCATTGGAGATTGACAGTATTGGAGATCTCCTTCAATCCCTGGCAACCTGGCACTCTCATGCCTGCATTGTGTCTCCAAATCTCTTACTCTGGATGTACGGAAGACAGAAGTATTCCAAACGTTACACCTAGGAGATCCCTCGCTTCACAGGGCAAATGAGCTTAAGCTCTGGTGCTGCACAAATTAAGTGGATGTTGCCTCGGTCCCCAACCCAGGATTTAGGGGCACATTTTAAGAACAGCAGGCTCTGCCTTGGTGTCTGTGGGAACTCATGATTGCACTGGCTTTTCTGGGGATAAATGTTATTCTGCTATGCCTTTCTCTGTTGCTATAGGTTCCCCAGAATACACAAAGTGCCCGATTCACAAAGGTAAAGTGAGACGTAAAGTTCGAAGTTCGGTATTCACAAAGTGTATTTATGAGTAGTAAATAGTAGTAAATGCCCTTTGTGAATACCAAAAGTTGTAAAGTTAGACTTATGTCTACCTTTACCTTTGTGAGTTGGGCCCAAAGTCTGTGTGAGTTCTTGGCAATGCCACGCATGAGGGGAAAACGTTTGTGAATCTTTCTTGCCTTGTTCTGTCAAATTCAACAGCGTTTTCTATCCTGAATTATGTGTGACATTCTCCAGGCACCAAGGGCAATTTTCAGGGCCTTGTGACCACCAAAGTTTAGCTGATACATGCTTAGTCCCTTTCTGCAGCACCTACCTTTGTTGTTCATAAGTTGCAGCTAGGCTACAGGGAACTAACAATGCCCTGATGTCTAGCCCTGATGGTCTCCTGACTTAGCATCTTCTTGAAAGCAGCATCCACACAATCTTCCACAGTACAACAATGTCCCTGTCTCTTTCTCCAAGCACCCAGACCTTCATCCAGTTGCCTAGTGATTGAGTGTCCATCAGGAGTCTGTAGCACTACTCTTGTAAAACCTGCAAACAGTGTCAGTCCACAGAAGCCCAAGGGGTCCCCTTTTCTTCAGGGTCTACAGCAAGTCCACCCTCTGCTGGTCCTGAGAGGGAGTCAGTGAACCAGAGACAGTAGCCCTGGAGAGTCCACAAAGTCCAGGTATACAAGCCAAAATTGGTGTCTGTAATATTACAGACAGTGGTTCATCAGCAGAGCTTGTCCATTTTCCTTCTACTGTTCCTCTTCTTCTCAATTGTTCTTCTCTGTACAGGGGTTCAAAAATAGATGTGAGGAGGTTACGAATATGTAAGTCAACTAAAAAAACTAGGGCTGCAGCATCACCCCTACATCTCTTATTAGAATATCAGGCATCAGTCCTCTTACTTCCGAACCCCTTTTTCTGGGAAGGAAAGAAGATGGCAGCTTTGAGCACAATTGAAACACATCTATGCTCTGAAGCAAGCTTCACAATCAGAAATTATGTTCATAAGTAGTCTGGTATGCAAAAGATTATAGTAGTTTAGCAGAGCTATGACTATGCTTCTTGCAAATTCCACAGTGATCAGTACATAGAAGTGAGGGGGTCATCCAGGAAAAGAAGATATGCAATTTGATACCTTTTTGCTGAAGTGTTGTCAGTGGAGGACCATTGAGCATAGAATATGATTCGGATAGGATCAGTGTGGAACATGGGTCCTAATCTTGGAGGCAGATTGATATGTGATGAACGCCATGTCTACCATTTGCAAGGTCGTAGTTTTGTCTTCATTCAAATATATGAATTTCTACTTCATCCATGTGGAAAACATGCTCTAAGCAGGTGACGATGTTGGCCTGCTTCACTGTCCAATTTTCCAAATATCATCTAATCACCTGATAATGCTTCCTTTTTGCATTTTAACATATGTACCAGCAGAAACTCCAGCCTGAATGAAAGACAATCTATGTTTTTGCCCTGTCAGACTTAGCGTGGTCCCCCAAACGTTTTGCTTTCACCCCACCTGTTTTGTTGAATTCGTTTTTGTTGGCCTTAGGTCTCTGTGCACTTTACCACTGCTTATCAGTGGTACAGTGCTTGTGCTCTCTGTTTTAAACATGGTGCAATTGCCTTACACTCATTTGGCACATTTAATGTACTTGTAAGTCCCTAGTAGATTGGTACTTCATGTACTTAGGACCTGTAAATTAAATGCTACTATTGAGCCTGCAGCATTCATTGTGCCACCCACAGAACTAGCCTTTTAAACATGTCTCAGGCCTGCCATTGCAGCCTGTGTGTTCAGTTTTAAACTGCCATTTTGACCTGGCAAAACATTTTGCAAGGCCTAAACCTTACCTTTTTAATGCATATATGATACCCCTAGGGAAGGCCCTAAACAGCCCATAGGGCAGAGTGCAATGTATTTAACTAGTTAGAAGTGTGCTTTAAGGTTTTACATGTCCTGGTAGTCCTGGTAGTTAAAAAATACTTCCCCCATAGGATAATATAGGGTTACCTTAATACATTTAATAAATTATAACTTTTAATTGGGAGAATGTAGGAAATTCACCTTTAGGAAATTAGGAAATTCATGTTTGGTCGATGAGGAATTGTAATTTGAAATCCTCTTTAAAAGTAAAGTCGGATTTTAAGTAACAATTTTGAAAATGACACTTTTAGAAAGTTGGTATTTTTTTGTCCTAACCATTTGGTGTCTGCAGCCTGTTTCCTGAGTCACACGACTAGGTGTAGATGGCAGTTTGTCTTTGTGTATTCCCCTAGAAAGTATCACAAAGGAGGGTCTGGTTGTTGGCTGGATGGGTCATCTCTGACTTGATAGGGGGGCAAAGCTGTCACCTCTCACGCTTGCACTTCAGCTTACACACAAATGACTTTACACTAGCCTGTTAAGCCCCAAGACAAACTGGGACCAGAGGAGGAAGGCAAGAAATTCCAGACATGTCTGTAGGGGAAAACTGCAGAAGCTTCTGCGACCTCAGAGTGGGCACCAGTTAAAAAAAATGGAACCCTCAGACCCACTCTTCAGTACACTCCTATACCTGTGGATACTACAGAAGACAGATGCCCTGCTGCTTGAAGCCTGCCCTACTTGCTGAGAAGGAAGACTAGACCTACTCCCTTCATCCCAAGCTGAAGTGACTTCAAGGGTTATCTGACACAACAAGCTTCAGATACCTTCTGCAACTCCCCAGCTGACCTAAATCAACTTGGCCTGCCTGGTCCTGCAACTGGACCTTGCTGACCCCTGCTGGCCTCTGCTGGAGTGAGTTCCTGATCCCCAAGAGGTGCCTCCCAGGTCCTGTACCCTTGTTGTGGCTTTATTTAGCTCCTCCTTGAAGAAAAGGAGACATCCTGACGTTTTGGGTTCTTCACGACTGTGAACTGGCCCCTTCACACCAAGATCTTGCCGCCTGTGCCAGCCTCCAATGCGAAGCTCTGGTAAACCTGACTCTTTGAGCTACCGCGACTTCCTGCGACATCCGGCAATGTGAGATCTGAACTTGCCGCCATGGCATCGACAGCTCTTGGTAACCACTAACATGAAGCTCAACGAATGACCATCCACGACACCCAACAGCATCTGTGCACTTTAATTACACCCATTTGCGATGCCCGGACTGCTCTTCGCACTACAGCATCAACCATCCGCAACTCTCTCCCTGATCCTTGTGACCCCATCCATCGTGAACTAGATGCTTCGTAGTAGGCTTTAGAAGGTAGCATTTTAAGTGGGACCAACCTGTATATGGCCCATGCTCCATTGCGGTCAGCCTGAACTTTTTAGTTCCACCCGGTCTCGCGCAACCATATAACTGCAAGTGACTCTTTGTTGTTTTAGGAAATATACTTACCTGTCATCATTAAAATTGCATATTTCCATTTCTACTGATTGGATTTTTGCCATGTTGGTGTCAAATAATTTATTACATTTTGACCTATTTTTCTAAATTGGTGTAGGATTATTCTTGTGTTGTTTTTTCACGTTATTACTGTTCGTGTGCTACATAAGTACTTTACACATTGCCTCTAAGTTAAGCCTGCATGCTTATGTGGCAAGCTACCAGAAGGTTAAGAACAGGTTAATTTAGTGACCTCTTGTGGTTCACCCTGACAAAAATTGTGGCTCACAACCCCTCAACCAACCACTCAATTTCTCATACCACTGATAATGAAGAACAGTAAATGGTGAATGGCCAAAATACTGTTACCAAGACCACATCAACTAACTGGTTTCTGATATAGAAAAGCGCTTTCGAAATGTGAGGGACTAGAAAGTGAGCATTTAGCAGTGCCTTTAGACACTGCATGAAAATTATATTGAACCCTCAAGAAAATTTCTAACCTGATAACTTCATACATTGTAAAGACTGCCTGGAATACTTATCCTGAAGAACGGAAACTTCCTGTTCATCTTGATGACTGTTATACTACTTGTTCAGCCTTCTTGACATGGGTAGCAGGAAGAAGGGATGATCCTTCATCCTCACCTTCAACTGGAATGCCAGTTCCCTCAAACTCTAGATAGACCACCCAGGTTTTTAACTTGGCCAGCATGACTGAATTGGCCATTTACCAATAGCATGGCATTCCGGTAAATTTTGCTAAGAGTGAAGACTCAACTAATTCCTTCCAGTGGAGTGTTTAATACTGTATTCTCTGAATCAGCACCTATGTTTCTCTCAAGAAGAGTTGTCAAAACCACATGGTGTGATGTTTCCCCAGGCACATCTTCCACAAAACCTTTTATCACAGTCTCATCCATGCCTCTATCATGAAAATAATTGAGCATTCATAGGTTGACTGCCTTGGGAGTGCACCTTAGCTCATCTCACCAAAAGACCTGGATCAGCCTCAGATTGTCTATGCATGTCACATCGTCTCATGCTACATAAATGCCCCGAACATCACTAACTATTTGTCTAATGTCATCGGAGTACAAAGTCTGTCCGTGGTTTGTCTTGTATGTGTTCTAAGCCCCCAAGAACTAGTTTCTAGCTGAGATATTGGTTTCTGGTGTTGCTTCACGAGTATAGTGTTTCTTAAAATGTCAAAGGCATTCCTGTGTCTCAACAGTGACAATAGAATCACATTTCTTAAGGTATGGTGTTGAAAACTAGCCCTCTCTGGAAGATCACCCCAAACGTTTTCCTTCCTCCGCCACTTTTTCTGTCCTTCTTTTTGTCATCTTTAGGACTCTAGGCCACTTATAAGGGCTGGCCATTGCTAAGGTGCATGTGCTCTCTCCTCTAAACATGGTATAATTGGTTTACACCTACTTGGCATATTTTATTTACTTGCAAGTCCCTTGAAAAGTGGTATATCAAATACCCAGGTTCTGTACTTCAAATATTACTTGTGGGCATGCAGCACTAATTGTGCCTTTCAAATCAGACTCAGACCTGTCACTGCAGTGCATGTGTGTGCAGTTTCAGTGCCACGTCTACTTGGCATTTAAAACTACTTGCCAAGCCTTAAATTCTCCTTTTATTACATATGTCTCCCCAAAGAGCATGGTGCTATGTACGTAAAAGGTAGGAAATGTACCTGGTTGTTTTACATATCCTAGTAGTGACAAACACCCAAATTAGTTTTTCACTACTGTGAGGCATGCTCCTCTTATAGGCTACCATTGGTGATTCCTTAAAATACCGTTAAACTGCATTCCCTGATTGCAGAGGAGTAGCTGCTTTATGTTTTATGTTTTTGGATTGGTATTGACAAATTCCCTTTTCTGGTGAAGTTGTATTTGACATTACTAGTTTAGGAGTGCCACTTTTAGAAAGTGGACATTTCTCTGCACTTACTGCTCTATGTGTCTTACAGCTTGTCTCCAATATGTCTGGCGTTGGGGGACAGCAACACTTGGTGCATTCCCTTTAGACATATGCAAAAGAAACAATTGATGGACGGAATGCTGGACAATGCAAACATTCACCCCCAGTCACAAGGATCTGGGTTAAATCCATCATTCTTTTGCTCACCACACCACCCCAGTTTGGACCCAGCCATGTGCAAATCAGTCTTCACCCTGTGCCTTGTGGGAACAGTCCAGCCCGAACTGCCAAGCCAGGTCCTCCCTGGACCGGAAACAAGCATCCTGGGACCGGTTTCAGGGCATCACCCTTCATCAGCCAGGCTAGCTTGAATCCAGTGGTGTAGTGAGCACGGGACCCACGTCTGGGCATACCCTTCCCACTTAGGGCGACATATGCATAAGAAACAATTGATGGACGGAATGCTGGACAATGCAAACATTCACACCCAGTCACAAGTATCTTGGTTAAATCAATCATTCTTTTGCTCACCACACCACCCCAGTTTGGACCCAGCCATATGAAAATCAGTCTTGACCCTGGTCCTTTGTGGGAACAGTCCAGCCTGAACTGCCAAGCCAGGTCCTTCCTGGACCGGAAACAAGCATCCTGGGACCGGTTTCAGGGCATCACACTTCATCAGCCAGGCTAGCTTGAATTCAGTGGTGTAGTGAGCACGGGACCCATGTCTGGGCATACCCTTCCCACTTAGGGCGACATATGCAAAAGAAACAATTGATGGATGGAATGCTGGACAATGCAAACATTCACCCCCAGTCTCAAGGATCTGGGTTAAATCCATCATTCTTTTGCTCACCGCATCACCCCAGTTTGGACCCAGCCATATGCAAATCAGTTTTGACCCTGTTCCTGGCTGATGAGGGGTGAAACCCCGAAACCCGTCCTAGGATGCTTGATTCCGGTACAGGGAGGACCTGGCTTGGCAGTTTGGCCTGGACTGTTCCCATGTAACACAGGGTCAAGACTGATTTGCATATGGCTGGGTCTAAACTGGGGTGGCATGATGACCACAAGAATGATGGATTTAACCCAGATCTCTTGACTTGGGGTGAATGTTTTGATTTGTTCTGCATTCTGTCCAGCAATTGTGTGTCTATTGTTTTCTCGCCCTAAGTGCACCGGGTATGCCCAGACGTGGGTCCCGGGCTCACTGTGCAACTGGATTCAAGCTATCCTGGCTGATGAGGGGTGAAACCCCAAAACCGGTCCTAGGATGCTTGATTCTGGTCCAGGGAGGACCTGGCTTGGCATTTCTGGCTGGACTGTACCCATGAGGCACAGGGTCAAGACTGATTTGCATATGGCTGGGTCTAAACTAGGGTGGCATGGTGAGCAAAATAATGATGGATTTAACTCAGATCTCTTGACTGGGGGTGAATGTTTTGATTTGTTCTGCATTCCATCCATCAATTGTGTGTCTTGTACTTCCCTTTAGACAGCCACAAACACAGGACACTTCAGGGCATCGCCATTCATCTGCATACTGATGGGTCTTTCTGGGCAAGAGGGAAGGGGGGAGCTGACACCTACACTTCAATAGGTAGTGTCCTGTCCTCACACAAAGCACTGATCAACCCCCACAGGTAGGCTGGCACACAGGACTGGGCTGAAAGGGGATCTGTGCACTTCAAAGGCTTTGCTATGTCACCTTCATTTCAAAGGCACATTTGACCCGTGACTCAGAATCCATGAATTGGAGATACTAATGGTAAGATATACAACCTGGCCCAAGACATAATAGGCATCTTTGCCACCAGATGGCCTACTTCCTGACCCACTTTCTCACTGAGGCCAAGTGCTGATTTAGGAAAAAATCAAAGATATTGGGGGGTGGCTGCTTATTTGTAGCGTGGTATCAATTTATTCAGTTGAATGTAGAAACACATCCCAAATGTACATTAGTGCTTGACATTGTGTTAGATGGGGCATTGATCTGTTAATCAAGTAAAGCAATGGATCAGCACACCCCGCAGACGTCTTTCTCTCAATGATTTTCTCTGTTACAGAATGGAGGAGGCACAGTCCATTCATCTAGATAAATAAGCCTAGCTGTTAATAACAACCCCCAGCGATGGTGGCGTGGTATTTATATTAAAAAGTGAGGACTCAATAGATTGAATTTAGGAATGGTGTAATGCAAACTATTAGTGATGTCCTCCCACTGAAATGTTGAGGAACGCATGGTAACAAAGCATTTATGAATGTGGAAGTATGGATCAACACATTTTACTGAGGTTCAAATAGGAAATTAAAATATCACCCATCTTTACCTATTTCATGTTCAGCAACAGATGAATTGTCCCATGTATATTCCTTTCTGTACCAGAGTATTTCTCTGAATGTTCCTCCTTTTTATCCAAAGAGCACTGAATGAATGGACTTAGCCCGGAGAGTTCATCAATCCCATGCAGTAGAGCCACTATGATTAATGCATCTCTAGAAAATAAAGGATTTCTGGCTATATGTCCAGGGGTTGAGTGGGGAATACTTGATTCAATATTCCCATCAAAGAACTTTCTGTAACTAAGAAAAACGTTAATAATATCTAAAAATATATGCATGCTAAAATATAACCTAAACAGTAGGAAATCATGCAGCATAGTAAACATATGGATAGCCTCATTTATAATTGATCCCTTCTAGGTTAATTGTCTACAATGTTATCCACCCATGTAGTCCGATACTTACTAAGGCTTTGGGCTAGTGCATGTTGATTGAAAGTGATGCAAAAAGATACAAACATTGAATTGTATTTGATATCAAACACAAAGGCTGTTGTTTTGCTGCAAAGGTGCCCTTTTCAAAATGTAAAAACACCTTTGTATTGCTTTGCTTCAACATGGTGTTACTGTGGCAGATCAGCACAACTATCAATAGGTGTTAATGCAAAGCCCGATCTACCAAGATAGCCAAACAGTGATTTGCGCCAGTTCAATGCCTAGTTGAATCAAGCATAAACACGGAAAATGTCTTTCTCAAAGATAACAATTCAATACATTCATGCTGCAGGACACAGAACACATTTTATACTAGACAGTGCACATATCTGTACCATGGTGTGAGTCTGTGCATCTTGCAAAGGCAGCCTCATGGACAGGCCCTTGCCCAGGAAAATGTGTTTGGGAGGGCATGGACATGAGCAATGACAGCAACGTAAGAGGTGGTTCTGTGGATGGGAAAAAAAGCTTTCTCGTCGGATTGTTTAAAAACGTTTTACATTTTGGTAAGATTGTAAAGGCTGCTGGAAGCTGGACATGCAGTGAGAGTAGGTGTATACATTTTGGGATAGTGTAGGAAGGGGTTAGAGAAGGTTTTTGGTTTGGTTAGTGAACACAAGGACCTTCATGCAGAAACAATAGATTGCCAAATCACACAACAGGTTTAGAAATGCATACAAAGTTGAAATTTGGAAATGCTATGTAACAATTGTTTGCGGCCTTAAGTTGGGTTGCAAACCATTCTTAGGTTACCAACTCCTCAAAAGTGGTTGTAACCCATTCACAAAAGCGAAGTGGTCATCTTAAGACATTTACCGCAGGCCACCATTCCTCTAATGGCCATCCATTGGAGTAAGTCACAATTTGCTACCTAATTCATGAAGAGTAATGGGGTAGATTGGATTGTGCCTCACTCCAAATCCTCATTGTGCGAACCGACCTAGTAATACATAGGTTGATTCAACAAATTTAACTGCTACAAAAATATATGTTGTAAATTATGTACATCTTGCCCTCAGTTTCTGTTATGTTATGAATTGCTAACAATAATTGTATAGTAATGTCATTTTGCAGAGGGTATACACTTAACAGATTTCTATTATTGTCACTCTTCTTTTTGTTATTGGTTCACGAAGATAGGGAAACTGTTCCTTCCCTCTAAGATCTTAATGCAACATAAGAAGGAACAAGGGCAGGGTATTTTACAGTGGTTACTGTTGTTCCTTAGGGGTCTCTCTCCTTGGGGGTAAAATTAGTATATTTCCAGCAGCAGAAAACAAATAGGCCTGATGCAATGGCATAATGTCTGCAGCTCAGTGAGGAGGTGGCCAGGACTGCCAACTGGCCTCAAAAAGCGGGGCTGACTTCTTTCAGTTGTGTCTTTTTAGCCAACACAGTTTTGGTATTCCAGGATTTGCAGACTCACTTTTCCAAACAATGTATGAGTTGAATAGTGTAAAGTGTTGTTGGCTATAAGGTGGTCTTGCAGAAGATGTCAATGGTGACAGTTGACAGGTGTTTGTGAGTAAGTGTGAGATAGAT
This sequence comes from Calotriton arnoldi, assembly GCA_963921515.1. NCBI lineage: Eukaryota > Metazoa > Chordata > Amphibia > Caudata > Salamandridae > Calotriton > Calotriton arnoldi. The sequence goes on along the minus strand of CAWUFW010003281.1, from coordinate 766,864 downwards.
AGGCTATCTTATTCCAATTAGACAACTTCTATCCATGTGATGAACTAATCTCATAGAGGCCTCAGGTTTTACTTTTGACTTGTCCACTCTTGGTGTTATGTGTAAGTGGTCTTAGGTACCCCATCTATGTACAAGAAAATAAGAAAGTTTAAAGCCATCCATGTGTTGTGATTGTGCATCTACAGTACATTAAGTTCAAAATGTTACCTCTTCTGCGTTGTGTTGTTTTTCCTCCCAGGTGTCTAGCATTGTGTTCAAATTATTGGGCTATGTTCATACCCTGCAGCCCCTTGCTTCCTTCCTGCCTTAAGCTGACATACCTCCAACTCAAGGGCTGGTCTCTTTTTTTTATTTTTTTTATTGAAAACCATATACAATACATGAATATAAATCTGATACTACATCCTTTAAAATTCATCCAGAACATTCAAAAAGATAATAAATAACACCAATTAATCAAACAACACCCAACTGTTCTAATAGTTCATAATTAAAAAGCAGCGAGTTCTTAACAAAGACACCTAGACTCTCAAGGTTTGTCTCCTTATTAACAAAAAAAGAGGGCAAAGTATATACAACTTTAAACCACAGAATCAAAGTACAATGCCCAAATCTTGTCAAATCTCTTAAGTCCCCCTATTCGAGAAGCATAAATACGTTCGCTCTTTTTAACCTGTCCCATTTTCCGAACCCATTCTATTTTAGACGGGATTAAATCCGTACGCCATCTTTGAAGTAAAAGTGATCTGGCGACAGCCATGCCGATATATAAAAACGTAATCAATTTCTCAGATAGCGGGAGATCTGGGTCATAACCCCATATTATCAATCGATCATTAAAACCAATTGATATCAAGCATTCTGTCGCCAGATACTCAAAGATCTCATTCCAGAACTTCTGGACCAAGGGACATTGTAATATTACATGAGTCCAATTAGCTGCAGGGTGGTTATGACACCGGAAACACTGCCCTGATTGACTGGGATAGACCTTGGCCACAAAAGAAGGGGTTCTATACAATAACCACTTACTAAAATATAGCATCCTCCTCCAATTAGCCCCTCTGACTGAACTAAAATTTAAACTATTGATTTTGGACCACATATTTACTGTAATTTCCTGATCTTCATATTTGCCCCATTTTAATATGGCCTTGGTCTCCAAATCTACCCCTTTAATTTTAGCCATATATCTTCTCCAATCGCCCGGTTTTTTCGTTACCCTTTCTTCCAGTAAGTCATGAACTAAATGTTCTCTGGTCTCTTAATGTCTCTATTGACCTGCAGGTGCAGTAGTTGAGCCTGCTGCAGACTAGCCCCTCCTTCCTCCCCCTGGTAAATGTTGCTCAGCTCACTTATTTTATCTTTCCCATCAACGTGTCCATCTCAGGAATCCATCTAAAAGGAAGAAGGATAAAAGTGACTGTCTGTGTTGTGTTCCCTGTTTGTGCCTGATAGACGCGAGGGCTTAAGCCAGAGATTGGTTCCCTTCCATATCTGCTCTCTTATTCTCCAAGCCCCTACCCACTCCACCCTGGGTGAACTCCATACACTACTGTTCTGGTGGTTGATTCTATGTCACACATGGATAGACTCCTTTGTAGTTTAACAATCCCTCCAATGGATTACTCTTTTGTTTCTCATGAGTGAACATTATACATCACTCTTTTGATGTTTCAACAGCACCTCCAATCAGATGTTCTTCTATTTCTCCCTGATGCTTCTAGGCAGACTTCACATAATACGTTGAAACCTCCAATCCCAGTATAAAGGCTCATGCCTAATTTCTTTATAACCGTTGAGTTAGAACGCACCTAGTTATCTATAATAAAGGAACAACATAGATGCTCAACTATAATAAGTTACTACAGGTGAGTTCAGACATCAGTATGCCTGCTGCCAGCAGCCAGTATGAAAGACAGTTTAACCAATGAAATTGGGAACTGGTTATTCCTTTTGATATATTTTCCTAAAAAGAAAAGGTGAACAGCAATGAAGAGATATTCATGCCAAGGTGTTTAATGTTTTTCCACACTGTAGGTCATTGCGAGAAAGTTAGAATCTCTACAAGTTTCCTCACAATCTGATCCACAGCCTTTACCTGACTTGCATTAAAATGATTCTATTATATTTTTGAAAAATTAGTATGTGCATTTGGCGTGCTTAATTTCACACTGCAGATTATGCTTTTATACTTCTTATCTGTAATAAACATGAAAGAGCAAGACACCAAAGCCCAGATAACCAAACCTTTTGCGCTGCTTTTGTGTAACAAAAGTGACACAAACCTCTGCAAATTTGTTTTTAATTAACTTTCTGACGGAAAACTTGAGTTCCCTCAAAGAAACACAAGTAAATCTTAGATTTGCATTACTCTGCAAAGGGGGGTGTTGCATGGGTTGCAGGCGTTAAAAAGGAGAAATACTTTAATTTCTGCTAACTGTTCCCACCTCACATGTGTGCTGCACTGTAAAGGGGGCATTGCATGGGTTATATATGTGCATTCTCATGCAACAACCCATGCTTTTTTATGTAAAACCATATCTACCTACAATAGTAGGCAGGGTTTTGTGCCAAAAGATAATGCCACTGTGAAACAGGTGTTAAAACGGAGAAATGCTTTTATTTCTCCTAACGTTTCCCACTTTGCATGTGTGCTGCACTGCACAGCATACATCCAAAGTGGTAACGTTTTAAAGTTATTCTAAGCATAGTATTTTGTACTGGAAAGGTGCCTTTCCAGTACAAAACATATGCAAGACTCTTCCAGACACCCTTGCACAATGGTGCAAATGTGTGTGCATGGCACTCAGCAGTCAGATTGTGCGTTGATGCTAGGGAGAGAGGAGGAGAGTCAGATATCTCTGTAGATATGGCACTTTTCTCCTCTCTCCTTGTCACGCAACACAGTGCAGCAACTTTTGTTGCTGTGCTGCATTGTGTAACATTTTTGATTATATGGGCCCATGGTTTTAAGATGTTTGCAGGAAGAGGGATGTGATACTTGTTGTAGGATGCTGGCTTAGTATATGGTGCTCACTTATGTAAGTGTAGCACTCTGCACTAATCCAGACAACCCTTATGGTGATTTTAGTGGTCTTAGACAACCTTAGAAGGCTCTCTATTTGGTAGCTGTGGGGAGCAGCCTTCAGGCTTAGTCCAGAAAGAGTGTAAAGCAGCTTGTTTTACCAGAACTTAATCTTATGGTATGAGTTAACCGTGGGCAATGAACTCCGCTCCGCTAGCGGAAGTTTGCTAACTATACGCATTACATTGAAAACACAGAATTCATGCATAAACTCAGACTCCGCCACATAGTGGAGTTAGCTACTGCACCCACAACCCTTTGATAAAACACCTTTACATGCTAAAAAAGCATATAACTAATTCACAAAAGGGAGCTTTGAAAAATATCCACCCCAAGCAAAGTTATGGGCAAAAATACAATGCCAACCAAAGGTCCCTCAAAGCATTATGGGGCGAGATTCTAGAGTGGAGTGAATATTATAGTATTAGCTCTCAGCTGAGCCAGGAGAGCCACTGCAGCTTAAGGAATGTTTTGATATAGGATACTATAATATTCACTGCACTCTAGAATCTCATCCCATAATGCTTTGCAGGGCCTTTTGTTGGGATTGTATTTTTGCCCATAACTGTGCTTGGGGTGGTCCTAGGAGGATGGACCACCACAGAATCGTTCAGCATGATGTTCTCTTTTTGTTCAAGGCATCTGCTTGGTTTTCTCCCTAGGTTAGGGAGGACCCCAAAATCATCACCTCTCTCACTGCTTGCTATATTTTCATTTTCACTTTAGTGAGATGACTATATGCATTTTAGCATGTAAAGATAGAGTTACTTGTTTTATCAAAGGAATGTGAGGTTTCTATTTTATTAATTGGGATGAGATGGAACGTGCGTAGTGGTACTCCGCCAACTTCACCCACCCTTAGTATGAGTTAAGTGAGAAAGAAGCACACAGTGTTTTTATAAAAAAAAGTATTTATTATTAACACTCACTAACACATTGCAGTATATTCTACTCAGAGATATAAACAAAATACACACAATACGTTGTCAATAGAACACGTAAGTAGCACAAATACACAGTGGTCTCCAGGAGGAGACCAAACAATATGCTAAAATAGTGGAATGCGAACCACGACCTAAGTTGAGAATGGACCCAGAAGATGTAGAAGAGCCAGGGACCCAAGGAACCACCCATGGTGAGTATCTAGAAACCCCACGGAGGTTGTGTGCAGAGTGGGAATACGACTGCATGCTCAATGTAAGTAACGGTTGCAGTTTTAAAGAAAAAGGACCCTACCCAGCAGACACTGAAGAAAACCCATGGAAGATGGAAGGTTGGAGAGTCACCCCACTCGTGGATACTCCAGGAACCAGGATACCTACACCAGGGAAGCCAGGTACAGAGGTGTAAAGTGATGTCGGGAACCGCCGTAGACCACAATGGAGGACTTTAGTGAAGATGCCGCTGGCAAAGAAGGCGAAAGAGTCCGGTTGAACACAAAGGTGGATTTAAGAGGAGAGGTGCCTGCAAGGAGAGGGGACAGAGTCGATGACACTCAGGAGTGACCAGGAGGCACGGAAGATGAATGCCCACCGATGTCGGAGATGCAGGAGCGCTGACGGTGCCCTTGAAGTTGCAGCTGTGCGGACCAGGCGATGCTGTGGAAGACCAGGAGCTGTTCACAAGCTGTCGCACGTCAGATGTCAAGAGCCAAGGGGTCAGTGTCCACTAGGGGCACCAACAAGCCTTGGCAATGGCAACCAATGTAGTCGTAGGTCATAGAAAAAGGTGTATTGTTGAGACCAGCAAGGTCCAAGTGACTGACCACTAGCAGGTAAGTCAGGGTAGCCCCCAAGCAAGCAGGTGAGCCCACTGGAGCCAAAGAAGATCCTCAAGAGGACCCACAGGCTGGAGGCAGAGTAGTCGCAAGAGTACCTCGAGCAGCTCACCAAAGGATGATGGCCCATGGTGCAAAGGATGCCGTGAAGGCAAAGATCTTGGTTACAGGAGATGCTTGAGGCTGGAGTTTCTTGGAGTTCAAAGATCTCTGGAAGAGAGAATCAACAAGCCTTGGGAAAGGCAAGTCGATGCGGTGCACAGGGGTCCTGTTCCAGCAGTTCCAACGAGGGATACTGGCCAAAAACATAGTCAGAAGACAGTGCAGGCCTCAATGGAGTTGCTGAAACACCAGCTGTATTGCTGAGCCTTTCGGAGTCTGTGGCAGACCAGGATCAGCAGATCGATCAGCTTTGTTGCAGTGCCTGCAGATGCAGGGGAGTGATTCCTTCACTCCAAGGCAGATTCCTTCGGGTGTCTTGGATGTCCACAGGCCTTTTGAAGAACCTGTATGGAGCACAGATGTTGCAGCAGACTTGCAGGACGACGAGACCAGGAGCAGCAGGAGTCTTCCCAGTTGCAGCCTCAGTTTCCAAAGCGAAGTCCAGCGAAGTCCAAAGTGTCCAGATGGGTGAAATTGAAGTGGTTTCAGATCTGAATCTTGTCCCACGACGAATCTAGGCACCCACCCACAGGTAAGCCCTTAAGTACCCTAAGGAAAGGGTTGGGATGATTCAGGGGTCGCTCCCAGAAGAGGGGCTGAACAGTGGGGAGGATACTCCCATGTCCTTTGTCTAGCTTTGTAACAGAGCAGGAGCCAACGGCTCCCTGAACTGGTTTCAACTGGAGTATGCAAGGAGGGCACCAAATGTGCCCTTCAAAGCAGTCTAGTGGCACTGGCAAGCGCCCCCATCCTGTCCCAATACACTAAGTCCTGTCTGGGAGGTGGCCACACCTCCCTGTGACAGGAAACCTATTGTCCTACCTTCCCGTGCTCAAGGTTGGCTCAGCAGCAGGAGGGCAGAATCGTGTCTCTGGTCAGCAGCAGCCATTGTTTGCTGTCTGGGTCTAGAAGACTAGTACTGGGAGCACTGAGGGCCTCTCGGAGGAGTTTTACAGTGCATGGAATCATACCCCCCCACACCGTTTTTGGTGTGGGGGTATGATTCCAACATGTTTGATACCAAACACGACAGCGTTCGTTACAGCCAGTTTAGAGATAGCCATTGTGTAATTACGTATGGCCACTCTATGCATCTTAATGGCTGATGCACTTACAGTTCAGGAGAATGGACTCCGAAGGTTGTAGGGGTGTCCTGCTCATGCAGGGAAACCCTCACACTTAGAACCGAGCACCCTGCCTTCAGAATTGAAAGGCCTGCCTTAGGGGTGACTTATAGGTTACGGAAACTCAGATATACGGAAACGTATATCTGTTGTTAGTGTTGCTAGCACCAGCTTACACAGGCTGCAATGGCAGGCCTGTAGTCACAATTTGAGTGGTGTCTCATGGGTGGCATAATACATGCTTCAGTCCATGGGAAACCTCTGGTTTACCTATGCCCTAGGTACCTTAGTACCATATACTAGGGACTTACAAAGGTACATCAGTAGCCAATCTGGAGTGTACCTAAGTACTCACCAGGTCCAGTTTAGGGAAGAAGCTCAGAGACTGGGGTCCTGATTAGCAAGATCCCAGTCAGACTAGTCAGTAAATCATAATGACACCAGCAAAAAGTGGGGGTGACCATGAAATCAGATCCTACTTTTCTACACATGTTCTTCAGCTTTGCTCCTCTATATGGATTCCTTGGTGACTTGCAATATCCTTATAATGTACGGCAGGGCAAACTTTATCCCATTTATAATACTACTTGGTGATTTAAAATGCTTCCAAAATACGTATGGTCTCCTGTCGGCAGTTGTTGAGCGCTGTATACCATAATGGACCCTTCTGATGCACATCAACAGTGGATTCCATCTAGAGTGCATGCAGGTGCGCCTGAGTCTTTTTCACACCCTCTGCAACACTTATGTGCAGCTACACTCCATGTGACATATGCCCACTATGTCATCATATTTTCATTTCTTTTTTATAATCTTTAATTTTTGCAGTTTTATATCTCGCAAACTCAACCTGAAGGTAGTGGAGTGCTTTACATGAGCACCAGTTGCATTAAACATTGTCACATTTATGTATTTATTTTAGGCACAGAGAGATTAAGCGATTTGTCCGTAATTAATAGATGTTGAGCCTCTCCTATCATACCTCACACTCTTCACCTAACTTGTCCAATAAAGGTCACACCAGAGAACCACCCTTTCAACCATGCACCAAGCAATTGATAAAAATTATGTGCTTCAATATCCTTGTCACTGGTATAAAGCTGTATATTAATAATGAAACCAAACCACCCAGAAACGTGTTTTAGGCCTTGCGAAGGACAGGCTCCTTGCAACGTAAAAAACAGTACAATTCAATACAATTGTTTTCCAAAGTCCAATCTGCATTTTATGAATTCTAACATTGTGTCCCAAACCCTGATTGTGTTATGCTTTCAATTATCTTGTAAATTGTATTTAATGAAGCCCTGCATTGCGTTATTTATTCTAATCTGCAGTTCATGCATTTCCTGAAAGTGATTCCCAAGCACACCTGCATTTTAATTTCCAGCTACAATACCAATATGAACTTCTAACTCTTACTCTAGTCCAGATTGCATGTATTATACTTGTTAATTGTACAGTTCCTAGCCACTTATTGGAACTCAAATTATCATGGTCTGAAATCGAAGTGTTTAAATGGAAGAGGAAAGCTGATTTGTTCATCATCATAAAAAGAATGTCTAGCTTTTTTATTTATTCTTAACTGGAGCACACTTTAGCTTACAAGCTGTGTTTCTCCTGATGCAAAAGATGCCTGGATGCTACTGAGCGTTTCTTTAAAAATCTCCTTCTCATCTGCCAAGAACGTTTGGGGGACCATGCATCAAGATGCGGGTGCCAGGACCTTCTGGGCCCCGGTGGTTATGGCCCTGCTCATGGAACTCCAGCACAGGCGATGATGACAGCAGCAGTCATCCCTGGTACATTTGGCTCTGTGCTGTGTTTCTTCCCTTGCACAAAACAGCAGATTTGGTTGATGCTCTGCATTGCGTGAAACATGAGTAAATCTTGCTGTGTTTTTCCAGTTTTGCAAGAGGGATGTGTGAGGACAATTCTTATACAAAACCGCGTTTCTTCTGCTGCATGCAAAAATGTTGCAGATCTAAGGTCTAGGACTGGAAGTGCACAATATGCAAAAATGCGGTGAGATGCTTTAGCCTCCTTGGCTTAACGCCTCTCATCGCCACTTCGGAAACGCAAGGCTGCACCATATTACCAAGAATATGGTGCAGCCTGGCGTTTCCCCCTGCGATGGCGCTAAGTCTCACGACTTAACGCCTACGCAGGCACCCTTGCACCAGAGTGCAAGGGTGTCTGCGAGCAGGGAGGTTTGTTTATGTACAGGAAGGTGTCCCTTCCTGTAATAAACAAACCTAAAATGCCATTTTGTAACTTACATGTGTGCTGCTTCATGCAGCACACATGTAAGTTACAAAATGACATTTTAAAAAAGGTTTGTTTATGTACAGGAAGGGACACCTTCCTGTACATAAACAAACCTTAGCATTTTGCTTTTTCCATGTGTGCTGCACAAGGCAGCACACATGGAAAAAGCAAAAACGAGGAGAAATGAAGCATTTCTCCTCGTATTGCCACCTTAAGACCAGGATTTTCCTGGTCTTAAGTTAGGCGCTGCCACCTATTATCGCCTCTCTTGAAAATAGGTGGCAGCGTCGAAGTGAATGGGTGTTGCAGTGGAACGTCCACTGCAACACCCACTGCACGCCCCTTTCACGCTAAGTTTAGCGTAAAAGGAGCACTATTACCAAGGCAGCGTTAAGCCACTTAACGTGGCTTTTAGCCAAGTTATGTGGTTTAACGCTGCCTTGGTAACAGGGCACTGATCCTATCGCCACCACAACGTCACAAAAAGTGACGTTGTGGTTGCGATAGGGGCTTGGTAATATGCCCCTAAATATGATATAAATTGACATGGAAATGTCCTCAAAAAGATGGAAGTCCTTTAAGGGATTCCAACTGAGAACGTTCAAAGGGCTGTATGCTCATTAGCAAGTTTTCAATTTACAAATCCTTTGTGGACGCTTACTGAAGCGGTTGGATTTTTGACACCTAAGATTCATTAACAAGTATTAGTAATTTAACAACTATTAAGAACCTGTGCTGTAAAGAAATATAGAGCTTTCCATCTCCATGTATCGTGGCAAGTTTCACTTGAGAGAAAAAACTGCGCTTTAAGAGTGCAGTATTGAAGGTTTAAATAATGACCACAAAGAGGGTGCTCTTCTATGCAGTCAGCAAAGAATTTTCAGGCCCATATGTTGTCACCTGGAGTACATGTAAATCTGTAAAGAATGTTTGACCATTCTACCAGCCCTCTATTTGAATGTTAGAGGCAAATAAATTCCCCCAACTGTGCTTGGCTTACTGAGACATATACTTGCATTGTCATAGTCTCCCGGGCTATGAGATAAACAAAACCCTCCCCATTCAATTTGCTGAATGATGTTTGCATGAGTTTCTTTATATAAAGGTTTGTTAACATATGCCGCTTCCCTTAAGTTCTTTTCACTGACAACTGCCACCTCAGAGAAGCAGTAAAAAACGACACGCTCCCACAGGAAAAGATAACTGCCTTGTGAAGCAATAAACTGAAGCATAGACTACAAAGAAAGGGCGCCTCAAAGAACCCTCTTCATCGCTTATGCTCTGCAGTGTCATCACAAGCTGACCTCATTTTCTTCACCAGCTTCACCACGGATTACTGACAGGTGGCCATGTTATAAACAGAAAAAAAATGGTTGGAGCTCGACCGCATATTTGCCTCCCATTTCCTGCAATAACACTGCATCCCAGACTTATGAGGCCTTTGTGTTGTCCTTACATTGGCAAAGCCACCCAGAGGGTGGTTTGCGCTGCCTGGAGTGGCTTTGTAAAGAAATGTAACGCAAAACAGCAGCTTGCGCTGCATTACGTTACATTTTGAGCTGAGATGTGTTCCATCTGTAGAGCATGGACATTCCCATGGATCCACCCCTGGGCTGTGGCACATTCCGAGTTTACTAAAGCTAGTAAACCTGGGCATGCATCAAAATGCTGCACCTTTCCCAGTGACGTGTAACGAGAAGTATCATTATTTCTCCTTGTTATTTATTCTTTCTATGTGTGCTGAAAACAGGGATATTAGCCCAAATGGGCACAAGCACACAATAACAAAGGGCCGCCCTTAAGTTCTGGATCCAGCTAATAAGCAATTTAGGCATGCTAGTCCTTTGCAAAGCCTCGCTGTAGCAGAAGACCCTGATTGTGAATATATCTTTCAGCATCCTTGTCACAAAGGCTAATGATGGGTGTGTGCTCAATACCAATGCAGAAGAAGGCATGTGGGTTTCTAGATTGAGGTCAGAGAATTCGATTGGCTTGAGATATCCATGTAGGCAAGGACAAAAACATCAGAACGACAGTCAAAAGAACCTTGGCTATAATTCAGGCCTTCACCCAGGTCTAGAGGTAATTGGTTCTGTTATGTTCTATCAGGGAAGACTCTCACAAGTTTGGTTGTGATCATTATTCTCAATGAGCTGCATAGCGGTTGAGGATTTTATGTTCAGTTTGTTTCAGTTGTGAAGAAGTACCTGCATATCACAGATACTGCATTCCTAATGATTGAGTTTGCACCCACTCATGAGAAGACAGAAACAGCTTGGGCGAGGAAATTAGAGGAGGCCGACACTGATTTAGATATGTCACGTGGATTAGCCTCAAAGACCCTCCTCATAGCTAATCTGTAGGCTCAAAATTATAAGACAATTTTTAATCTACACTTTACTCCAGCTAAACTTCTTGGGTGGGGAAAAAGGGTGGATGATAAATGTGTCTATCACTGGAGGGTCACTATTCCTAATAAAGTAGCTTGCCCATTTGGCCGCCTAAAGTGTAGGTGAAAGGAGACCTGACTCCTGTATGGGTTAATGGTTGGATATGAAGAGAAGAGGGGGGGGGAATTCCTCCTGATTAGAGAAGTGCCCTCACACACCCATAAGAGTGTCATGCTTCATCATTGGGCATTGCTCCTCGTGGGGGTGGCGCTGCTGTCCCCCACGGGCCCCACGAGAGGGCTCTTTGGCGGAGATCTTTTCAGAGGAACGCCGCAGTGGTGAGTGTGGCTGTGTGGGGAAAGTGAGTTAAAAATATCGTACTGGTACCCTAAGAGAATTTTATTCTGGGGTCATGTGATATGGTTAAAATAAAACAAAGATGGGTACTCGTGACCTGGTTGTCACACTTGCTCTGCAAATCTCAGTGCAAGTGGTGATAATGAACAGGTTGTTAAGTGGTGAAAATGGTCATTTCAGGTCGACATGTTTCATGCCTATTATGGTCCCCAATGGGTCCAATGGCAATTCTTCAGGACAGTGTAAATAATAAAAAGAGAGAAATAGTGATACAGGGGATCAAGACGGCGACACTCAATACACCTTGTAGTTATACCCAGATTCGAGAGTGTGGTCAGGGCGGCTCTGCACCTATATGACATCGACGGACTTACTTACTAGTATCAGTATCCATCCCCCAAAAATTGTTCAGGGAAGCCTCAACAGCGGGGGAAGCGGCTGGAGAGTTTGCATTGACCTCATCGAATGACAGAACTGGTACCTGCCCTCAGCCGCTCGCTCGCCGGTGTGGATGATAAATGTCCCAGGTGCAGGGAAGTCCCAGCTCAACTGGTACATATGTTCTATAGCTGTGACAAGCTGTTACCTTTGAAAAATGCTCTAGAGGTATTCTGGGAGAAATTATTTGGGAGAAAGATCTGCCTCAGCCCTGTGATGCTGCTGCTTGGGTATGACAATAACAGTTGCTTAGACACAACCCAAATTAATTTTGTTTTTGTATCTGTAGCTGTTGTTAGGCTTTTAATAGCTACCAGATGGAAAGACTCGGAACCTCCCTCATTTCAGGCCTGTATGGGATGTCTCATGAGCATTTACAACCAGGAAACAGCGTTATATAATTGCAAGGGTAGACAGGCCAGGAAGTGGGTCCCCTTTGTCGGACTGGCTGCGTGGCGACTTTGGATGTAGAGATAGACCTACTGTTGTGTTAAGCTAGGTCACACTCTTACAAGTTTTATCTTATAAATGAAATTCAGGGCTATTCTATATATTTATGTTCGTACTCAATGATAATCACTTTATGCTCAATAATTTTCACTATAAAATTGTACATGAAATCTGTGATAAATGCAACATATTTATTCTCCAAGATATGTATTTATGTCTTTAAGTATACATTTTTATACTGTATTTGAATATATGCTCATCTCTCTGGTAAGAAGAAATGAAATTACACCCATTCCACGAGTAGGAACAAGGGGGCATATTAGCAAGACCGGCGATAAGATAATGGGCTTGCTAATATGCGTTATAGAATTCCAATAGAAGCCCAGGTTAGATGTGCAGGACATCTAACCTGGGCTTCTATTGGAATTCTATAACGCATATTAGCAAGCCCATTATCGCCGTTTTAGCGGCAGTTTCCTGCCGCTAAAACGGCGATAATTTTATCGCCGGTCTTGCTAATATGCCCCAAGGTTTCCCCTTCTGGCACTACTACACCAATGTTGCCACTCAGAGTCAGGATTATCCAGCCCCACCATGCATTTCTATGTTCAAATATTTTTTTGATATTTGATAAGAAATAGAAAAGACCGTAAAAAAAAGAGCATCGGAAAGAGGTACAAGTAATTCATAGCTTGATAACAAATGAATTATCTACCAGTTATATAACAGATTAATACTATGTATGAAACTTTTAAGTACCAATTAATACAATTGGATAATACAATAAAAGAAAAGATAGAAAAGAAACACTTAAAAGAAAGAAATAGAACAAATTGTCAGAACCTTAATAAATCTTAGATAGAGCTAGGAATCTATAGCTAAAGTAGTTTTATATGCACTAAATAATCAACAGACTAAGATTAGCTACAACTTTAAAGCCATATAATCATCAATTGGTTTCCAAAATAAATGATAATTAGAAGCGTTATAGGTAACACCTGTAAGAGATAGATTGGCTTCTCTTCTGGAAAAAATTATCCATGCCCACCACGTATGTACTGGCAATATTGAATCATTTTTCCAATTGGCAGTAATGTATTTCAATACAGCTGAAATTAAAAAATCTAAAAGTTTGCCATTAAGATCAGTCAATTTTGTTGTAAGAGAGACTGATTTACAAATCAATATAGCATAAGACAAATTATCTATGATATCAATATTTTTGTTACAATATTCCAAACATCATTCCAAAACTTACCAACAATAAGACAGTCATAAAACATGTGTCTCAATGATCCATCATGCTGAGAACAATTTCAACATTCACATGAATTCAATAATGTTGCCTTAAATAACCTAAAAGGAGTCTACAGGCAATTGAATAGAATAAATGCGTTAGTTTGATATAGTAAAACATGTAACCATCCTGTGATTTTATTCAGCCAAATGTTCCTCCAAATATCCAGGGAAAATTAAATATCTAACTCTTTATTCCAAAAGGAAGTTAGAAAGTTAATATTATCACCTGCACATGCATTCAATTTTTTTTAAATAAAAGAATGACACAGCATGAGAGGAGGAGGCTATAGTTTGGATGTACACTGCCAAGTCAGAGGACTCATTCTGAGGAAAATTATTAGGAAAGGAGTCATGTATTGAATTACACAAAAAATCATATTTATAGCTACCTGTAGATTTTAACTTAAACATTTGTTGCAATTCATCAAAGGTTAAAAAAGCATTGTTATTATAGATATGTTTCAAATAAAAAATACCAGCTTCAATCCAGGAATTCCAAAATGTTTGGGTGCGATTTAATTTAGGCATAGGATTATACCATAATGATGAATGTAATATAAGTGACATAGGATATTGAAAAATTGAATCAAAATCATGCAATATTAATTTTGTAGATTTCACAATTACTGATTTCTAAAGCAAACTTGCTGAATTAGATATAGTGAATAATGCAGGCAGCGGAAACGGTGCAACCAAATTTTGTTCAATACGGAGCCTAGCAAGAGTATTGCCAGGTGTCGTAGATTGAAACCATAACGTATTTTGTTTCAAAATGAAAGCTTTATGATAATTAAAAAAATAAGGTAAACATAATTCATCATTGTTCTTAACCAACTTCAATTTCTTATAGCTTATATGAGGAGATTTGTTATTCCAAATAAATTTTGTAATGATTTTATCCATATTTTTATAGAACTTAAGAGGGAGCTGTGTAGGCATCATAGAAAGAAGATAGAAAATCTTTGGAGCAATAACCATTTTAACAGCATCTATCTTCCCCCACCAAGTTAGCTGTAGTGCAGACCGCTTTTGAAATTTGTCTTTAATATAATCTAAAATGCAGTCACAATTTAAGGAAATCGATTGTTTTATGTCATGTGAAAATAATATACCATGGTATTTGATTTTTTCTATAGCCCAAGGAATTTCTTTGTTTGGAACCATAAAAGGTAAAGAGTGAACATTTAAAGGAACATATTCAGTTTGTTTAGTATTTAGCAAATATCCTGAAATTTGAGACTTTGGGCCCGATTCCCATATTGCTCGGAAGGCCTCCGAATCGGATTTGGCTTTCCCGGATCCCATTCGTAGCCCTTGTTCACGACCGAATCTCACACAAGTCCGAACGACGAAGTACGATGCGAAGATAGCGTAAGCGCCGACCGAATCGTTTCCGGACCCAAACCGCTCCGTACGTCTCATTTGTAGACGAAACGGCTGTTGGAAGCGTACTTCGGGGGGCAGTACCAGGCCCCCGTTCACCCGGGGCCCTCCAAATCTATCACAGGGGGTGCCCATGGGCCCCCCCGATCCAAGCATGCACAGTGTGGCTGGCACCATGGGGTGCCCGCCACAGGGTGTACACTTTTCCCCACCCACCCCTTTTCTGCTATGGGAGCCTGTGTGCGTGTCTGTAACCAGGCTCCCATAGAGTTTAATGGGAGTCAGAGCGAACCGAGTCCGTAAGCATACGGCTGCATCGTACTCGCTTGTTCGTACTCCCGGAGCATGTCTCGCTCGGAAAGCCCTCCAGGTCCGAGTCGTACGGAGGGCTTTTCGAGCGAGATCAGAATCAGGCCCTAAGTGTTAATTAAACTTAATAATGGACGAATGGACGAAGCCAGATCACCAATATAAAGGAGTATGTCATCAGCATAGGCGGGAGTTTTAACAGGAACACTATTAATAGTAAGACCTTCAATTTCCATAGAATTTCTAATGGCAAGTAACAAAGGTTCTATTGCAAGCAAAAAAAGTAAAGGCGATAACGGGCACCCTTGTCTAGTACCTCTGTAAAGTAAAAATGTATTAGATATCTGAACATTAATAAAAAGTTGAGCAGACGGACCCGAATATAAAGCTGAAATCATACGTATAATTGAGGAACCCAGATTAAATGCACTTAAGGTATGGAAAAGATACTTCCAATATACTTTACTGAATACCTTTTCTGCATCCAAAGCTAGGAGACCAGCAGGTTGAGTTAATGATGCATCTCTTTCAATTGCATAAAATAATAAT
Source organism: Calotriton arnoldi (assembly GCA_963921515.1). Classification (NCBI taxonomy): domain Eukaryota; kingdom Metazoa; phylum Chordata; class Amphibia; order Caudata; family Salamandridae; genus Calotriton; species Calotriton arnoldi. The sequence continues at coordinate 751,273 of CAWUFW010003281.1, read as the reverse complement.
CTAACATTATTCACTGAATGTCTGTTGTTCATGAAACCAGATTGATCAATATGTACAATGGTATGAAGTACAGAAGCCGATCTAGCTGCAAGGATCTTTGCATAAAGTTTACAAACCTAGTTAATCAAAGAGATAGGGCAATAATTTAAAACAATCGAGGGGTCTTTATCCGGTTTTGGAAGGACTATAATCAAAGCTTCTGTAAAGGATCCTAAAATTGTTCCTGTAATTCTAAAATGAGTAAATAATTGAAATAAATGTGGTGACAAAAGAGAAGCAAAATCTTTATAAAATTCTGCTGGAATACCAGCTGGACCTGGAGATTTACCCAACTTAAGTGATTTAATAGCTGAATGTACTTCAGCTATAGAAATTGGCAAGTATAATTTATCTCTAGCTTACTGTGAGATTTCAGGTAAACCACATTTCTCTATTAAATTATCAATAAGCGATAAATCATTAGAAGGAGGCTTATTGTATAACTTTGAATAATAGTTCATGAATTAATTCACTATTTCTGCATGAGATATAACTGTTCGCCTAGCAGATTTGCAGATAGCATTAGTTTGAGTTTTATGTTATTAATATGAAGATAGTTGGCTAAAAATCTTCCAGATCTATTAGCATTAAAACAAAATTTAGCTTTGGAATTAAAAATTTGTATGCCTGCTCTAGTACTGAATATAGAGTTTAATTCATAACAAAGTTTATAGGTGTATTTTGTATTTAATGTGATTAGATCTAATGAAAAGACATTCGTACTTGGCAATTTGCTTGTCCAATTTCTGAATTCTTTCATTAAATGTTTTATTACTTTGAGCCATATCTGAAATTGTGACCCCTGATATATGCCTCAAAAGCATCCCATCGATTTACAATTGATGTAGAATCCTCCGGATTAAATGAAAAGTACTCACAAATTGACGACAACATTTTAAGTTTGTTGTCGTTGTTAAGAACAACATTTGAATTCATGCACCATCTTCCTCGAGACTGTTGACAAACTGTAGGATATAAAATGCATGAGACAAGCGCATGATCCGAAATATCAATATTTTGGATAGTAGGATCAGAAATAGAGGGAATTAAATGATGGGATATTAATAAAAAATCTACTTAAGGATATGAATTGAGAGGATTAGAAAAAAAAGTTAATTATTTATCCGTTGGGTGACACAAACACCAAATATCCACTAATTTGGTTGATCTAAAAAAGGGATTTAAGAGCAAAATATGATTTTGGAGGACGATGTTTGTTTTGGGAGCATCTATGCAATAAAGGATCACTTATAAGATTAAAATCACCTCCAATAATAAGTGGGACATTACCCAATTTTAGAACTTCTGACGTAAAAGAGACCAAAAATCAGGGCCATCCTTCGTGGGACCATATATATATAAGTGTAGGACCATGTCATCAATTTTAATTTTAGTTATACGAAAACGGCCATTAGAGTAGGAATATTTGTATAAAATTTGAAGATGTAGTTTTTTGCAGATAAAATAGCAACTCCATTTTTCTTATTAAGAGCAGGTGAAGAGATAATATTGCAAAACACATCATCTTGTGTGTTTTGCATTTCGCCCTAAGTGGGAAGGGTATGCCCAGACGTGGGTCCCATGCTCACTACGCCACTGGAGTCAAGCTATCCTGGCTGATGAGGGCTGAAAGCCCGAAACCGGTCCTAGGATGCTTGATTCCGGTCCAGGGAAGACATGGCTTGGCAGTTCGGTCTGGACTGTTCCCATGAGGCACAGGGTCAAGACTGATTTGCATATGGCTATGTCTGAACTGGGGTGGCGTGGTGAAGCAAAATAACGATGGATTAAACCCAGATCTGTGACTGGGGGTGAATGTTTGCCAATGTGCAACATTCCGTCCATCATCTTGTGTGTTTTGCATTTCGCCCTAAGTGGGAAGGGTATGCCCAGACGTGGGTCCCGTGCTCACTACGCCACTGGAGTCAAGCTACCCTGGCTGATGAGGGCTAAAAGCCCGAAACCGGTCCTAGGATGCTTGATTCCGGTCCAGGGAAGACATGGCTTGGCAGTTCGGTCTGGACTGTTCCCATGAGGCACAGGGTCAAGACTGATTTGCATATGGCTATGTCTGAACTGGGGTGGCGTGGTGAAGCAAAATAACGATGGATTAAACCCAGATCTGTGACTGGGGGTGAATGTTTGCCAATGTGCAACATTCCGTCCATCATCTTGTGTGTTTTGCATTTCGCCCTAAGTGGGAAGGGTATGCCCAGACGTGGGTCCCGTGCTCACTACGCCACTAGAGTCAAGCTATCCTGGCTGATGAGGGCTGAAAGCCCGAAATCGGTCCTAGGATGCTTGATTACGGTCCAGGGAAGACATGGCTTGGCAGTTCGGTCTGGACTGTTCCCATGAGGCACAGGGTCAAGACTGATTTGCATATGGCTATGTCTGAACTGGGGTGGCGTGGTGAAGCAAAATAACGATGGATTACACCCAGATCTGTGACTGGGGGTGAATGTTTGCCAATGTGCAACATTCCGTCCATCATCTTGTGTGTTTTGAAGAGATAATATTACCAATCCATTTTTGTTCATTTATGATAGGATAGTGTTATCAACATGAGTCTCTTGCAATAAACAAATATCAGCCTTATGCCTAGCCTAATAATCCAAAACTTTAGTGCATTTAACAGGATGTTGTAAACCTTTGACATTGAAAGAAACAAGTTTATACCATGAATATTAGACATCATTATGAAATATTGAGAAAAGAGAAGTAGAAAGAATTAAAAGAAGTGACACAATATACATAGCTCTGTTAGATAAAAGAAAGGATAATAACAAGAAAGAAACGGACCAACATATAACAAAGTCAACATAGAGACATAAATAGAAATCTTGAACTGCACACACAGATAACAAGGATAACTGATCCAAACATGCCCATTAAAAAATTACATCAATTTAGGCTAACCAGAAGAGAGTAGCAAGCCTAGATCTCAAGTGACATTCTCATTGGTTTCCATGGAGAGCTAAGAGTGCTGATCTAAGACTTTGAGAGCCCATCTTTTCCATATTCGCATTGTAGACGGTTCGAACAGGCCATATTTGAAGCCACAACTTCTCAATCTTGGACGAAGATCAGCAAATTCTTTGCGCATTTTTACAGTCTCCTTTGCAAGGTCTTGATGAATATTTTTTTTTATTTCCGTTGGCCATTAAAGATGGAATTTCTCTTGACGCTTTCCGTATTAGCACAAGATGATGATGACGCAATACCTTAACTATCATTTGACGAGGTTTAGTTTGATTCGGGCTTCTATGGGAAAGAATTCTATGAGCCTTGTCAATCTTGAATTTTTCACGAAATTTTAAACCTAAAAGGCCAGACAATAGGTTTTCTAAATACATCCTGCAGTCATTACCTTCCACATCTTCTTGCAAATTAAAAATTCTCAAGTTGTATTGCTGATTACGATTTTCTAAATCCAGCAATAATTTGTTCAATGGTTCTATTTTCGCTGTAACAGGAATAAGAGCATCTAATTTAGCTTTGTTGCCTTGAATTTTAATTGCATTGTCAGAAACTTTCATTGAAATACTAGCAATGTCTTTACATAAATATTTTATTTCTGATGCAATAGTGTCTGTGTTAGAATGAATAGCCTGCATTTCATCAAACAATTCAGCTAAGGAAGGTTCATTAGAGTCTACCAATTTAGATTTGACTGGTGGAGGTGAAGTAGTATTTTTTTTATGCTTGCTGTGTACCATAGAAGTATTTTTACTTTCCATAATTGAGAATTAAATATTTAAGGCTACAATCAATTTAATTTGTAATTTTCAACCACTTAGAGCAGGAGCAGTACAATTTAATGCTGTGCAGCAGCAAAAACCGGCTGTGGGAGTGACCAGGCCACAGCCACGCCCTTTTCTGCCCATGGTTCCACCCTTCTGACAAAGAAAGTTAGCAGTACGTGACTGGAAGCACCGCTGAAAGGTGCTCCTGCAAACGTCCTGTCCCACCTCTCTGGAAAGATGAAATAAAAATGCCCCACAACTGAAGGTGCCACTTTCAGGGGACTCAGGATACCATTTGAAGGTAAGTGCAGCCTAATTAGTGAAGTAAATATCGTCGATAATGGGCTGATGTCACAGAGCTCACTCTGAGGCGGCCATCTTGATTTACGCGCTCACGTGATCCCCCACCATGCATTTCTGACACAGATCTGCATAACCTCATCAGATAAGCTTTGAGAATAAGGGCCTGATTTAGATATTGGCGGATGAGTTACTCCGTCACAATGGTGATAGATATCCCATCAGCCGAAATATAAATCCCATAGGAAATAATTGGATTTATATTTCGGCGGACGGGATATCTATCACCATTGTGATGGAGTAACCCATCTGCCGATATCTAAATTAGGCCCTAAATCTTGTCAATCCAAAGCAGAGACTCTGTGGGTAAGAAGAAGATGTCCTTTTTGCATCATCTGGGAATTGCCACTACTGCTGTTCGAGTGTGGGTTTGATGAATCAACTTTAAAACTTGCCTTGGCAGACTGACAATGTATGCCTGTCCCAGGTGTTCACAATAGCAATACTGTCTCTAAACCAATTCAACATTTCGTGCTCAATTTAACCACGCTCTAAATGATGGACAAAAATGGGTTCCCCTGTGACATGTTACCAATCACTGGGGATTTTAACATTCTTATTGAACATCTGTGAATTATTACAAAGTAATATTCCATTAAAGGGGCACTTGGGTGTGCTAGACCTCTCCACAGAGACAAAAGCCCTCATATCAACACACGGCAGCCAGTGCAGTCTCCTGATTTTGCAAATGGGTCTTAGGGCTTATAACAGGAGGTCCATCTCTGACACCCCCTTTAATTCTCCATACTTGGCCAAGTGCTTGCAGCGCCACATTGATTATATGTGATCAAAGTGGAGTACTGAATTGTTACATTTCCACACAAGTCTTGGTGGAGAGTGTTATAGGTTGCACTGAAGTGGGGGCATGGTCATCTGATTCCTTAGCTGCTAAGGCAGAGACAGCACACCTGGCTTGCAGGAAGGAATCACCATCTCCTTTGCCTCGGACTGTAGGCCAGATTTGGCATGCTTTCAGCAATGGTAACCCTAAATGGTTCTGCTGGTGGTTGGCTGCTCTGCACATGGTCCATGATGTTGGGCTGTGAGCTCAGATGAGGGAGTATGGTGGTAGGGTGACTCAAAATGCCATATGTGTCAAGGAAATGATGTGCAGCACTCATTGTCTCTACTTGCATCTGCATGATGAACAACAGTATTTTCTTGTGAAGGCGGGTGTGATTAATGTTATATTTGTGTCTAACTGGAATGGTCATCTTCTCAGTTTATGCTGCAAGAAATTCCCCATCCAAGAAGGTGATCAAGAATATTCTTGTGAAGTTATTTCCTATTCTACTTATACTTTAATGATTTGGGATTTGAGACATATGGATCACAAAACTTTGAATTCCCTATTTTCTATTGCATTCTTTGTCTTCCTTAGATTATTGACTTTGTGTCCCTGATTTTTGCTCCTTCTTTCTGCAGGTGTTTTCCCCGTTAGATTCTTCAGGCTCTAAGATTATGCTAGATTATTTTTCCTACTTACTCTCATGGTAGTTTTGGTGTCTTGCTTTCAAGTTCTTGTAAAACTCATCAACTTTAATCAAGATCTATCCATATTGCCAAATGTATTTCTGCCTTTTTTGACTATTTTATCCTAATTGGACCCTCTTAATGAGATAAGTGAGACCTTTAATATGTATGTTATGAGCAAAGTGGCACAGTGGCTATGGGAATAAGCTGCCCTTTCTTTGGTTTGTTATAAGGAAATAAGAGAGAGATTCACTGTGTCCAGTTCTTGACATGAATTGGGTGAACAATATGACACTAGAATTTATAATCGAAAGTTATCATGACAACATGAGGCTTCAGTTTTCATTGCTGGAGCAGTTGTTTCCAAAAGGAGTTGTTTGTAATTTCCTCCAACACTTATTCTTGATCCTGCAAACAGCAGCAGATGATTGCATTGGAATAATATTGATTTGGATCACATTCTGCATGAGGCTCATGATCTTACAGTGCCAGCATTACAAACCTGCTTTTTGAATTCTAGTTTACCACTTGTAGTTATTGACACCCAGTTTTGACAAAAAGGATGTTAACCCCTCTCTGCCATCCAATATGTCAACATTTGGCCAAAAATTATTAAAATGTGATATCCTTGCCATGGTGATGACTGCAGTATTCAGCCTCAAGGAGGCAGAAAGAATGTTGGGGAAGGGGCATGGCCTGGGCGGGGACCAAAAATGGCGGGCCTCACAGAGTTCCTGGGCTAGAGCCTCTGTAGCACCTGTTTCTGCATATCAAGCGCTGACAGAAATATGACTGATGCAGCGAGTATTACAGCTATGCTGCCAAGCACCCACTGAAATCGTCCCTTCTCTGGTTTTCTGGCTGTGAACTTTGGCTGGCCAACACGTTTCCCTGACCTGGAGCCACACATTGGCTGAGTGCTGCACCATGGAGCCTTCGGGTTAGCGCCGTTGACCACCGTTGACCACTGGTGTTTAAGGTATTAAGGTATAGCGATATTATTCGCTTCAGGTAGGAGACAAGTGACCTTCTATAACCTCATGGATATTGGAGGTACAGTCTGTACCATGGTCACAACTCTGCAGCGTGGGGGAAGGGTGAACCTCATTGTTCTTTTTCCAGTGACACAATCCATGCACATTCAATACTTAGGGGCCGATTACAATGTCGGTCGGAAACTAAACCGACTGACTCCCTGTCGGAGTCGGTTCTGACCGACCCGCGGTCGGCAGTTCCACCCAACCGATTATGATGCTTTCGAACACCGTTCGCAAGGACTCCCATTTACTTCAATGGGAGCCTCTGTTTCGACTGACAAAACAGGCTCCAATGGGGAAAATGGGTGTCGCGGGCACCCCATGGTGTCTGCCACACTGTGCATGGTTTTACAGGGGGTTCCCTTGGTTACCCCCTCAACCTCAAACCGGAAGACTCAGGATGAAGGGTGGCCTGCTAGGGCCCCCAAAGTCAGTTTCCGACAGCCTTTTGGTGTCGGACAGACCGAGTCAGAAAGGCTGTTGGAATCCGACATCGTAATCGGGCGGTCGGAAAGGCCATCCGTTGAGCTGTTTGAATTGGTTCTGACCGACTTAGATTCAGAATAACGGAACGGTTCCCCTTCCGACTGCGAGCATCCTAATCAGTCGGTCATAAATGTTTCCATCTGAGTCGGTTAGATGGGTTCCGACACAGTCTCGGAGAATCCGACTGTCAGTTGGAGGCTTTCCTACCTACATAGTAATCAGCCCTTTAGTGCATAATGGCCACATTGACACTTTGGGACAGCCTGCCTTGAGACATGGTGGCTGCTTATAATAAGATCAATGCAATTCTACTATTATGGACATGCTCACTGTTAGATCTGTCAGCCTTAGGGGACTCTAACACCAAGCTTTTTGCCTTCAACCTTCTATTTTTCCAAATTTGGTTTTGTTGGCCTTAGGTCTCTGTGCACTTTACCACTGCTAACCAGTGCTAAAGTGCTTGTGCTCACTCCCTAAAACATGGTAAAATTGGCTTATACCCGATTGGCATATTTAATGTTCCTAGTAACGTGATATACCATATACCCAGCTCCTGCACATTAAATGCTACTAGTGGGCCTGTAGCACTTGGTGTGCCACCCACTTAAGTAGCCCTTTAAAACATATCTGAGGCCTACTTTTGCAGAGTGTTTGGAGTTTTAAACTGCAAATTCTCAAACTACCTTTTTATTATTTATGTCAACCCTAAGGAGGCCCTATCCAGCCAATAGGACAGGGTGCAATGTCATTAAAAAGTTGTATGTGTACTTTTAAGTTTTACATGTCCTAGTAGTGAAAAACTTACAAGTTTCACTACTGTGAGGCGTACCTCTCTGATAGGATAACATTGGGTATCATTGGGTTACCCGATTACATTTACTAAGTGCTAACTGGAGGGTCCGACTCGGTCACAAGAACGTCTCCTACATGCACAAAAATAACCAAGGAAAAAAAAGACACAAAAAAAGGCCAAACAAGCTATCACAAAGCAAATAAATACTGGGGGAAACAGGAACAAAGACACACCCACAACTCCACCTATATAAAGGACACAAATCCCTACCATGATCCTTTGCAAATTCTAATTACCTGCCAGCACTCAATACCAACAGACAGCAACCACACACACACTCACAGCTCATCCATCACACAAGCCACACACCAGCAGCACCACAACAAATAGCACCCTCACATACACCCAGCAAAACACACACTCACACACCCTCACTTGCACACCAACACACACATCACTCACCAGCACCACCCAACACCATGCCCCCAAAGAAGAATCACAAGTTCCTAGATAGTGAATTGGAAGTCCTGGTAGATGAGATCCTCAGGGTAGAGCCACAGCTGTTTGGCACATTGGTCCAACAGACACCCATGGTGCAGAAAACCAAGATGTGGGAGAGGATCGTCGACAGGGTGAACGCACAATCACCATGTTTGCGCACAAAGGTAGACATCCAGAACAGGTGGTATGACGTGCGCAGGAGGGTCAAGGAGCTGTTGAAGAAGGACTACATCTTGAGCCAACAAACCGGCAGTGGCCCTCCTGCCAAACCAGTATACCTCAGGCCCTGGGAGGAGAAGGTGCGGGCCATCCTACCACCAGTGAGCGTCTATGGACTAGAAAACATCCCAGAGCCTGGTGAGTACACAACTAATGTACACAATATTGTGCCACAATACACACACATCACTGTCAAGGGGAGAGTCAAACCATGCACCCTTAGCAAATACACACCAACCAAAACAGATCATCCCAAAATGTGTATGTCAGCCAGATAAACACAATACATGCCAGCTCATAGTGAAATGTTACTGTGTCATGACATGTACAAACCTAACAACAAATACATCTAGGCAGTGGCACAAATATAACCAACAAACACAGTCAGACATGTAGCCACCACCACAACACCACCTCACAGGGAAGCTCACTGAAAGGAAGGAATACTGGGTATTCTGGGCAAGTCAGTGCAGCCAATAGCATCATGGGAGTCGTAGTCACAGAAATTGGCCACCCTCACAATGCGCACATCAACACCACCATGAACCATGCACACTTCAGAGGCAGTGCAAAACAACTGAAAAGATGGCTGACACTGGCTACTGCTGTGGGGAGCACAAGGCCCTGCTGGGAACTGTGCACCAACAAACAGCACAACACCACTGCCTGACATCCTGAAAGCCAACTTGCACTCTCTGCAATGCAAGCACGTTGCATGGTGGGATATCTGGCTGGGTGGGAAGGAGGACTCACAGCACTGACCATAGTTACAAGCAGCTCACCTCACACACCCCCTCAACACGAACTCCACATAACCCACCTGGGAGAATGCAATGCCTCACATACCAAATGAAGATTCCACAAAGAACCACCACCCTGGGTAATGCTGTGTGAAGCACAGGGACACACCTGGGACTTGTAGCCAAACAAACGCAAGGACAACACTGTCAGCCTTCCTGTCAGCACAGGCACACTACCCCACAGGGAAGCAGAGTCAAAAGGAAGGAAGTATGGGCATGCTGGGAAGGGGGTGGAGGCAATAGCATGATGGGAGTTGGAGTCACAGATAATGCTCACCCTCACAATTGGCCCATCAACACCACTCTGAACCATGCTCATATCACAGGGAGTGGATAACGACTGACAAGATGGCTGACACTGGCTACTGCTGTGGGGAGCACAAGGCCCTGCTGGCAACTGTGTACCAACAAACAGCACAACACCACTGCCTGACATCCTGAAAGCCAACTTGCACTCTCTGCACTGCAAGCACGTTGCATGGTGGGATATCTGGCTGGGTGGGAAGGAGGACTCACAGCACTGACCATAGTTACAAGCAGCTCACCTCACACACCCCCTCAACACAAACTCCACATAACCCACCTGGGAGAATGCAATGCCTCACACACCAATCAAATATCCCACAAAGAACCACAACCCTGGGTCATGCAGTGTGAAGCACAGGGACACACATAAGACTTGTAGCAAAGCAAACCCCAGGACAACACTGTCAGCCATCTTGTCAGCACAGGCACACAACCCCACAGGGAAGCTGAGTCAAAAGGAAGGAAGCATGGGCATGATGGGAATGGGGGTGGAGGCAAAAGCATGATGGGAGTGGTAGTCACAGCTCAACATCCCCCACCCCCATGGCCCAGCAAGCTCACACTGAAGCATGCACACCTCACAGAGAGTGTAAAGCCCCATCAAAGATGTCTGACACTGGTGCTCTGTTGTGGGGAGCACAAGGCCATGCTGGGAACTGGACAACAACCAACAGCAGGACACCACTGTCAGCCATCTTGCCATTGCTGTCACACCCACACACAGTGAAGTACACTCAAAAGGAAGGAAGTATGGGCATGCTGGGAAGGGGGGTGGAGGCAATAGCATGATGGGAGTGGGAGTCACAGCTCAACATTCCCTCCCCCCCCCATGGCCCAGCAAGCTCACACTGAAGCATGCACACCTCACAGAGAGTGTAAAGCCCCATCAAAGATGTCTGACACTGGTGCTCTGTTGTGGGGAGCACAAGGCCATGCTGGGAACTGGACAACAACCAACAGCAGGACACCACTGTCAGCCATCTTGCCATTGCTGTCACACCCACACACAGTGAAGTACACTCAAAAGGAAGGAAGTACGGGCATGCTGGGAAGGGGGTGCAGGCAATAGCATGATGGGAGTGGGAGTCACAGCTCAAGATCCCCCCCCCCATGGCCCAGCAAGCTCACACTGAAGCATGCACACCTCACAGTGAGTGTAAAGCCCCATCAAAGATGTCTGACACTGGTGCTCTGTTGTGGGGAGCACAAGGCCATGCTGGGAACTGGACAACAACCAACAGCAGGACACCACTGTCAGCCATCTTGCCATTGCTGTCACACCCACACACAGTGAAGTACACTCAAAAGGAAGGAAGTATGGGTATGCTGGGAAGGGGGGTGGAGGCAATAGCATGATGGGAGTGGTAGACACAGATATTGGTCAGCCTCACAATTGGCCCATCAACACCACCCTGAACCATGCACACATCACAAGGAGTGGAAAACAACTGACAAGATGGCTGACACTGGCTACTGCTGTGGGGAGCACAAGGCCCTGCTGGCAACTGTGCACCAACCAACAGCAGGACACCACTGACTGACATCCTGAAAGACAAATTGCACTCCCTGCAATGGAAGCAAGTTCCATGGTGGGATATCTGGCTGGGTGGGAAGGAGGGCCGGATGTCAACCCAATACAACCAATGCAGACCATGTACACAACCCAACATTCACATGGAAATGCCCAAATAATGCAGGACAATGTGCTACACCAATATCAACCCCTGACTGTGACAACTTAGGACAATGCAATGTACAGGCCCGCATCCAGAGGCACAGTCACAACTGTCAGGTGTGTCAACCATTGATGCCTGCAGAAACATAACATACATTGTTTGTGTCTCCCTAAAACAGGCGATGATGGGGACACAGCAGCAGACGCTGAGGAGTCCCCGTCCCAGGCTCAAGAGGATACAGAGCTCACTGGTGTGGAACAGCCACTGCCCTCCTTGGATGAAGAAGACCAACCTGGCACCTCCGGAGCAAGTCATCATGCAGCACCAGCAGGACCACCAGCTGCACCCCCTGCACCCACCCCTCCAACGACTGTCAACACACATACCACCCCTGCCGACATGGAAAGACCAAGGAGCACCACCAGCACAGGGACCCTGGACCAATGTGGGGCCATGGACACCAACACCACCAACAACCCCCAAGGGGTCCCAGGGTCACCTGTGCGTGCCACCTCAGGTACTGCACGTGTCGTCAGGGGTGGTGGGAGGGGTGGGAGACACAGGTCACTGATCGCAGAGGGGTCTGGACTGCATGATGACCCACAACTGGCACGCATACCCGATGCGTACCAGTCCAGCACCGGAGAGCTCAGCCAGGTAGTGGGGCTCCTCAGGGACATTAAACAGCAGCAGGCTGCCCATCATGCCCGCTTGGACTCACACATGTCCCGCGTGGAGTCCAAGTGGGACACACTGCAAGAGATGACGGCGGTGCATAGGGACATACTACAATGCCTCCGCCAGATGAGCAGCAACCAGTCAACACCTCCCTGTGTGCCCACAACATCTGCTGCTGAAACAACTGCAACTGCCACAGGGAGGGAGGATGACTCTGGGGAGAGTCCCCTGCACCGCAGCAGCCTGCACTTGAGGGTCCCCCAAAGAAGTGGGGCCGTCCGAGGAGGGGCAAGTGAGAGGCCGATGGCCATGTGCAACCCCCAGGAAGCCTAAACCTGTTCTGGATAATCACCTTTGTGCGCAAACTGTTCACCCTGTTGACTGCAACACAACTCTCCCACATGACATGGGGAGCTCAAGTTGGACCAATGTCTCAGATGACTGTGGACTTTACTCTGGACATTTCTGCTACCAGGACTTCCAAATCATCTAGGAACTTTGGATTACAATCACAATGTACAGCACCCACCATCCTGTGCACTATACTCACACATGTATGTCAATAAACTCACTAATACACCATACTTGCCTCTGTTGTGATTCCTACGTTGTCTCTGAAGTGGCGATGATGATCTGGGAAATGACACTGTGCATGCTAACTGCTACAGCAAGTACAACACCGGCATGTGAGTCATGGCAACGTCACACATATGAGGGAGGCACACCACCAGGGCTACACAACACATACACACCATGGCCATCTGACTCATCGCCTACACTGATGTTGCCAGGAAATACGTTGCATTGCACAGACCCAACACCTATTCACAGTCTGTGTTAACTAGCCCACTGGTGCAGTAAGCAAATGTCAGTCAGATGTGTGACCACAGACAACGCACATCACAAAGTGAAGCACAGGTTTATTACACATTTGCAACATGTTGTAACCACCACAGATGCAAGGTAATCCCACCTGGCAGCGGGCACACAGTCAACAAGTGTAGAAGGAAGGAAGTCCATGGGTGTGGTGCACATCACCTGTAGGGACACAACAGCTACCACCCTGGAAGTCGAATCACGGTGTCGGGGATCACAGTTGACCAAACGATTCTGAAAGTACCCTGTGAAGGACAGAAATGACACTCAGTCAAAAGCACTGAAGAACAGGACAGAACTGCAATACTCATGCCCAATACATGTCACAAGATACCCACCCAGAACCAAGTTAGCATGTCAACACTGTTGGGGAGTACAGACTACCTGTAAGGACACATCGCTACACGCATACAGTCATGTAGCACATGCACACACTCAAACAGCACCAGAGCACCACCAACACATATCATGCAAACTCACATCAGTTACATGACATCTCTGGATACTTACATTCAGCTGAAGAAGTTGGTGATGAGCTGTGTGCGGACATCACCATCATCATCATCATCATCACTGGCATCGTGGTCCAGGCCAGGATCCTCCACAGGTGGCGGACGTTGGTCATCGTCATCCAGGATGAGAGGCAACTCCTTCCGCACTGCCAGGTTGTGTAGCATGCAGCAGACGATGACAATCTTGCACACCTTTGCCGGGGCATATGGGAGGGACCCTCCTGTCTTGTCCAGGCAGTGGAAGCAGCTCTTCAGGAGACCAAATGTCCGCTCAATAACTCTCCTCGTCCGACCATGTGCCTCATTGTAGCGCATCTGGGCTGGTGTCACAGGGTTCCTGAGGGGCGTCAGCAACCACGGCATGTTGGGATATCCGGAGTCACCTACATACAGACAATTGCACATTAGCTGAGTTGGAAAAGAGGGTGGGACACTACATTGCAGAACACACACAATGGTACAAAGTCAGTACACACCAACAAGCCAGGCACGCTGGTTCCACATCTGTGACATCATCCTCGGGATGCGACTACTCCTCATCACGTAGGCATCGTGTGCAGAACCGGGGAAACGGGCACACACGTGTGTGATGGTCATATCTGCAAGATAGACCACCAGTGCATTGACCGAGTGGTAGTGCTTGCGGTTCCTGTATGCCTGCTCCTGGGCCTGTGGTGGTACCAAAGCCACATGTGTCCCATCAATGTAGCCAATGACATGCGGCATCCTCCCCAGGGCATAGAAGTCACTCTTCACGCCAGTCAGTTGCTGGAGTCTAGTTAAATAGATGTACTGGTTCAGGTATATCAACATAGCCTCCAATACATCGCGGAGCACACGGCTGAACATGGTCTGTGACATCCCACCAGCAGTCGCCAGAGTGTGTTGAAAGGTACCGGTGGCAAAGAAGTGTAGGGCTGCCATCACCTTCACCTTGGGGGTCAGCGCTGTAGGATACGGACGGCCAGGTTGCAGGTGTGGTGCCAAGCGCACTGCCAAATCATCAATCAGCTGCCTGGTGAAGCGGTACCTTCGGATGCTGTCACGTTCCACCATCGTTGCCAGGTCAGGGAATGGTCTATGGACAGCTGGTGCCCTGCAGTGCATAGGTGAAGAAAGAAAGATTGTCAGTCACCCCACATATGTGGCATTGAACACACTCAATATCACATGATACATCATTATGAGGCACAAGTACATGATGTGTGCAGTTCCATAAGGACATGTATGGCACATACATGGCCAACATCCAACATCACAGTTCAACAAGTGGCATCAATAAGTCCCAGGTTGTGCCATTGGGTATCATGAGGACGTGTCACATTTCCCATCTCCTGCTGCCACGTTACAAACACACCCCACAGTGACATGTGAGGACAGATGTGCCCCAGGCATCACAGCCCAACGACAGGTAGATTCCCAGGGACCCTGTATTGCCACATGGACACTGGCATGACATGGCGTATCATGAATACACCACAGCAAAACAACCATGACCCCCACAGGTAGTGGTCCCTGTTGCCTCGGCAGGACAGACATGGACGTCTGTGACACACACACGCACAACATCAAAGTCCAT
This sequence comes from Calotriton arnoldi, assembly GCA_963921515.1. Lineage (NCBI taxonomy): Eukaryota > Metazoa > Chordata > Amphibia > Caudata > Salamandridae > Calotriton > Calotriton arnoldi. Next base: position 736,192 of record CAWUFW010003281.1, on the reverse strand, counting down.
GCACAAACAACGTGGATGTGGAGACTGTCTCCCATTGTGCACATGAAATCAGAGACATTGTAAACACAACATGCACACAGACTGCGGAGGACCATCACTATTGTGCCAATGGGTCAGCCTGGGTTAAACATACCATCCCACATGGGACTCAGGGGGCATGTGACATGACATACACATACAACACCGTGAAATGTGACCATGCCACATGCTCAGATATGAACAGTTGCACATCACAGTGTTCATGTACACGAAACACCAAGGATACTGTCCCCAGGAACACGTGCACAGCCTGGGGGTGGCTGCCCCAAGTGACACCCACAGAACAACATGTTCACCCCCATACACGGAATAGGTAATGCAGCCTTACATGCATTAGGATACAGTTTGGACAGGCTGTGGTGTTGTAGGTGTGCCCCTCACTCCCTGGGAAGTATATGTGGCTGGCATATGTTCACCTGTGACAGGTATGGTGACATATGCCAGTGACATGTACAGGGACGCGTTGGACAGCAATGGACCGATTGGTGCGCACACATTGGCCATTGCATTCAATGTGTGCTGGTACGCGTTGTATTCGCAATACGCGTTGGACAGCAGTGGACCGATCTGTGCGCACACATTGGCCATTGCATTCAATGTGTGCTGGTACGCGTTGTATTCGCAATACGCGTTGGACAGCAATGGACCGATCGGTGCGCACACATTGGCCATTGCATTCAATGTGTGCTGGTACGCGTTGTATTCGCAATACGCGTTGGACAGCAATGGACCGATTGGTGCGCACACATTGGCCATTGCATTCAATGTGTGCTGGTACGCGTTGTATTCGCAATACGCTTTGGACAGCAATGGACCGATCGGTGCGCACACATTGGCCATTGCATTCAATGTGTGCGGGTACGCGTTGTATCCCGGGTACGCGTTGAACAGCAATGGACTGATCGGTGCGCACACATTGGCCATTGCATTCAATGTGTGCGGGTACGCGTTGTATCCCGGGTACGCCTTGAACAGCAATGGACCGATCGGTGTGCCCGGCCGGCCCATTGCAATCAATGTGTGCGGGTACGCGTTGTATCCCGGGTACGCGTTGAACAGCAATGGACCGATCGGTGCGCACACATTGGCCATTGCATTCAATGTGTGCGGGTACGCGTTGTATCCCGGGTACGCCTTGAACAGCAATGGACCGATCGGTGTGCCCGGCCGGCCCATTGCAATCAATGTGTGCGGGTACGCGTTGCATCCCGGGTACGCGTTGAACAGCAATGGACCGATCGGTGCGCACACATTGGTCATTGCATTCAATGTGTGCGGGTACGCGTTGTATCCCGGGTACGCGTTGAACAGCAATGGACCGATCGGTGCGCACACATTGGCCATTGCATTCAATGTGTGCGGGTACGCGTTGTATCCCGGGTACGCGTTGAACAGCAATGGACCGATCGGTGTGCACCCATTGGCTATGGCCTGGCCTGGCAATGGACGCGTTTTCAAATTTTGAACGAGTCTGATGCTGGAAATTCAGTTGGTCACCCACAACAATGTTGCAAATTCATGGGTGTCATGAAGTTGAACTTTTGAAGGATGCTGTGGGCGTGTGTAAGTGGTGCAATTCCATGGATTGGCCAGATTCAGAAGATGCTAACTACTTGGACCTATCACTTTGGACACATGGGACAGTAACTGCCTCTGCAGCACACATATAATGCTGGCTGTTCCCCTGAGAGCTCACTTGCCTGCACTACATGCTCCAGGATGACATCTGCCACCACCACTGCTGCTGAATCTGCACCCTCTGGACCCTGCAATGGCACGTACTGTGGAGAGAGCCCCAGCCTTCGGCACTGAGGAGAACCAGGCCCTGCTGGACAGCCTCCTTCCACAGTACAGCAAGCTGTATGGGAAAGCAGGGGAGCAGGTGAGTGTTCTGTCCACTGCCTTCCTAAATGTGCATGTTGTCTGACTAGCAAGGCTAACAGTCTGCACGCCACTGGCTAGCAGGCTCACTGAGTAGTTGTCACCCCCATAGTGTGTAGTTACATGCACTGGACAGGTATAGTGCAGTGACAGTGCATTTAAACAAGGTTTTACTTCCCAAGCAATGATACCATGTAGTTACTGCTGGCATACTGTCCATGGCCATCTTTGCACTGCCTGTGTACATCATGTGCCCCTGTGATTGAGACATGTATACACAACTGTGTAATGCACGGATATGTTGCATGTGTAGTAATAGCATTCTCACTTTGTCATCCTCACAGGTTGATGCCCACCAGAAGCAGAAGATATGGCTGACCATCGTCCGGGCAGTGAGATCCGTGGGGGACAACAAGCGCCGGATCAGCAACTGCCAGAAGAGGTGGCAGGACCTTCGGGGCTGGACCCGGAGGATCGCATGGGTCCAGCTGAAGCTGTCGCCTCCTCGCAGGAGGGGCGGACACCGGACCTTGACCCCCCACATGCTCAGGATCCTGGCGGTGGTCTTCCCTGATCTGGATGGGCAGCTGAAGGCCAGAGAGCAGCAAGGAGGGGGTGAGTCCATGACTGCATTGTGAACTTTGCCTGCCATGCTATGTGCCCTCCTCTGGCCTGGTTAAACTTCCACAGTACATCAGTCATGTGGTCCAGGACCCATGTCCCTCAATTGTGCACTGCCCACTCCTCATCTGATACCCAGGTGTGGCCCTTGCAGTCAGGGAATTGTGTCACTTGGGTACTGTGTCCTTGCAGTTTGCTTGACTCAAGGTGGGGGACAGCATCTGTTCCGCTAACTCTGTGGTGGGCATCATGGGTGGGTCCATTGCTTACACAATGCCTGTGTTCTGACATGTAATCTGCGTGTCACTTTGATATGTGGTCCAATTGCTGAGCTGATCCACCACATGTGCCTGGGGTGTCTGTCACACACCCATGCTGCGGGTGGGAACAATGTTTGGGCCCCTGGAGTGTGTATATTACGTGTGTCACACATACTTAGCCAGCTGCCTACTGTCCAGGGCTCATCCCTCATTCATGTGGGGCAGGACAGTCATGCCTACTCCAGGCCATACAATACACTCTGTACTCCCACTCCCGTGTATCAGCTGACACGTTGTGCTCAGTGATATGTCCCCTCAGGTGTCTGCCTCTGTGTCAGTGTGCTGTGGCTTCGTTGTCACGACTGCTGGGGTGTTTCTCGGTTGGGGTTCAGCATGCCACCGGAGATGTGACCATAGGAGACGATACTTGTGTGACACATAGGTGTTTGAACACCTGACCGTGCTGACTGGGAAGTCCATGCAGCTGTTTCCCATTCACAGCAGATTGTGAGGTGCTCAGGTTCAGAGGGTTGTGTTACAGGTCTCCCATATGTCCAATCAGTATGACCTGGACAGATAAGGGTTCAGATGATGTGGTGTGTGGGGGATGTACATGTGCACTTGTTCAGCTCCAGGACTTGCATTCCCCAAGACCTACTATTGTGACACAGTGCAGACTGTTGTTGTGTGGCTGCCCTGCCCATGTGACTAGAGACAGTGATGTATGACTTAGCAGGCATGCCTGTGCCATGGCATGTGACTTCCTATGGGTGATCCTGCAGGGGAGTGACATGTGCTACATGCACACCATAGTGGCAATGGCTATCAGCACATGTGTGCATCGTGGTGTCTGTCGCTGGTATGCATCACATGCATTTCATATATTTGACTCTGGGCATCACTTTCATCCGGGCACCTGTACTGACTCAGTGGGAAGAGTTGTGATGTGTGCATGTTCACATGCTTCACCGTGTTCTCTGCACCGTCCAACTACTGTGTAGGTGGTGCGTGTGTCCACACTGGGGTATTGTCAGCCAACGGACGCCAGACAGATGGGTGCAAGGCCAGGTGGGATGTGAGTGCCATGGTTGACGATCAGACTGACAATTGGCTTCTCCTATTCTGTTTGGGCAATTTTAGCAATGTCCAACTAAGGATGTCAGGCCTTGCTCTGTATTGTGCTGTACTTACTGTGGTGTGTGCGTTCGGTGCAGGTGACTGATGTCTGTCTGTTTCCCTATTGTTTGCAGATACATCCACGACCACAGGAGGGGACAGCTCCACGGACCAGGAGGAGCCGCAGAGCCAGACTGGGTCAACAGCCGAGGAGTGGTCGGAGGGACCCAGTGGCACGGAGGGCGAGGGGAGCCACACCGAGGAGTCCTCAGCACCATCCACCTCAGCTGAGGACCACAGCAGCTCAGAGGATGACTCCCTTATGGAGGCGGGTGTCAGCAGCCACCACACCCCAGCTAGTGTTGCTGTCCCCACCACCACCACCACCACCGCCCTCCCATCGGCTCCCATTCCCAAGGTCCGTGGAGGCTCCCATGTTCGGGAGCGTGTCTCCTTCGGGCCAGGCACCACACCCCCTGCCCCTGTGTCCCCTGCTGCCCTGAGTGAGGAGTCTGTGTACCTCCTTCGCCAGCTCCATGTAGGGCAGACAGCGATGCTGAGTGTCCTCCATGCCCACACCACTCTGTTGACTCAGCTGGTGTCGTTCATGGAGGGCATCTCATCGGGCATGTCTGCCCTACAGAGGGGCAATAGGTCCATGGACTCCTCCCTGACGGCAGCAGTGTCCCTCCTCCAACAGTCCCTCACCCCTCCTGCCTCTGCCCCATCCACACTCCCCAGCACCTTACCTGTCCCAAGCACACACACACCGGCACAGGCACACACCAGCACAGACACGAGCAGCACACACACACACACGCCACAGACAAGACGCACATGCACGCACAGTCAGGGGACTGAAACCACACTCACAGGGGATGGGGCCCAGTCACACACACGCGCATCCACGAGCACTGCGCAGTCCACAGTTGCCTCTCCCTCCAAAGCCCCCTCCGTTGCCTCACCTGCAACCCCAAAGACCCAGCAGCTCTTCCTCAGTGACCTCGGCCTCTTCCCCTCCGATCCAGCTGATACAGCATTCAGGGGGAAGAGGAAGCCCACCCAAACGGAGCGGAGTGCCCCTCGCCACCGGACACCCTCCCCCAGGCGCAGACCGACTGACGCACCCATCCGCAAGTCCCCCGGACCCGGAAGAGCAAGACCCCGCCGCCGACCTGCAGCTCAGGCACCAAGTCTCCTTCCTCCATCCCTCAGGCCCCCACTCCACAGGTGCCCCCACCACACCCTGCCCCAGGTTCCCCCACCCACAGATACACCATCCCCAAAAGGATCAGGCCTTCTCCCCTGCCACTTGCTCTTCCGGCCCCACACACCCTGCTGCGCTTGTCTGTGCCACTGGTGTGGAGACGGTGTCCTCCCCCTCTGTCCTGCCCACCTTACCTGATCCCCATTCTCCTCCCCTGGAGGTAGGCACTGCAGTGGAGTCCACTACCACCCTGTCTGACTTGGGCACTGCAGTGGGGAACCTGTCCACTCCATCTGCACGGTCCCCTGCAGTCTTGCCGGCACCCACACCATCAGAGTCATGCCCCCCACTTGTGCCGGCACACACCATGTCAGACACCTCCACTGCAGTTTGAGAACACAGTCCCGGGCACACGTATTGAGGATATAAATGGAACAAGGAGTCTCGTTTAAGATCAAATTGCTTGGGTCGACACCAGAGTAATTGTTAAAAGATTTTTAATGAGGCAACATCAAAAGAAAGCAACCAGCCGACACGTGTTTCGTCTTACGGGAATGATCCCGTGACTCTTCAGGGCTGGGGAGGATACAAAACATGAGGTGAGGGAATTGAAGTGCCACATTGTTGCTATATCTATAAGGGAACACTAAAGGGAGAGGGATGACCCTAAGTGTGTGTAAACCCTACGTACCACGGTGAGAGGGTGACAAGAACAGTGACTTGAGTGTATGTGCCGCTTTCATGATGTAAAAATCATGACAAAATCGCGGAAAAAACAGGGTACACAAATAAAGTGACTCAATATAAAAGTGTCTGCTATCGTGCGGAAAGGTTGCGTGGTGGGTGTGAAGTGTAGGGGGGGAAAAAGGAGAGACCCATACACACAGCAGAATGAAAAAATACAGAACACACTGAAGCATACAAAAAATAATAAATAATAAATAATAATAATAACATAGGGAAGAGCTGGGCGTAAGCCGGGTGAAATGAGAATAGACACTGGAAATGACAAAAACATCAAAATGAAAAAAGGACTTAACAGGAGACAATAGTTATCAGTAGTGGATGAGACAAAAAGAATGCCAAATTGTAGGATCAGAACGAAAGGGGTAGGTGCAAAACAGAACTATGGATAGAAAAAAAAATTTGCACACATCATGAATACCTGTATTGACAGGGATGAGTTAAATGCCAGTATGGCTAGGTAAAAGGAATATAGGGGCATATTAGCAAGACCCACATTAAAATTATCGCCGTTTTGCCCCCACAATGCAATCACCATGCCCTCTCGACTGCATATCTGATCCTACCTAGTTCCTCTCATCCCATTCCTATCCTTTTTAACTGTTTTAACTCCCTTCCTCTTATACTCATCCCATTCCTAGCTAGTGACGCTCCTTTTTCGATCCACCCTCTCTGTTAACATTAATTTCATTTAGATTGCCTCTCCACGTACTTCCATTTTTATTCGCGCATGCGCGTCCTTTATCAGCCACCTTTGTACCGCTACACTCGCGGTCTAGTTTTTGCGTGAAACCATGCATGCGCCATTCCTTCATTACGTTCCAATCTTCTCCGGCAGTCATTTCCGTCTTGTTTACAGAGGCCGGTGCACGCTCTAGTCCTGCCTGGCGCGCCAGTACTTCTTGGCCGTTCAGGCTTCCGTCCACTTCCGCATCCGGTTACACAGACGAGACCAGTCTCTTTCGGCATTCACTACGCTGATATCTGGTAAGCTGTACTCAGCCATGGCTATCCTTTTACATTGTCATTGTCCTTGGTTATTCTCTCAAGCCGCTGTGCTTGAGTCCTGCACACACTGACTGTCTTTCTTTCCCTCCCCCTCCCCGCCTTACAGTTCGGCGCACCCGCCACCTTGCTTCTATTACCAGGACTCCTTTCATCGTGATTTACCCAGGGTAAGACCCCTTCACATCATGCCCTTTCTTTCGCATTACTCTGGCTTCCTTTTTTCATCTCCCTAATTTGCACTTTTTGTTCCAGTTTTATTTTTATCCTGCCACCTCACGGCTCACCTGCCTTTACTCTCCCTTGATACGGACACTGGATGGTCACCTGGTTCTGTCATTCAGGGTAAGGTCTAGTCCTTTTACTCCAGCCTCCCCCTCCTTACCCGTGCGCTTCTTTATTCCTGCTTTCCTTCTACTCACAGCCATCTACTTTCCCCCATGTCCAGGCACATCCGCCATTGTATGTTCAAAGTCATGTTCAGTGTTGTAGCCATTTGACGCAGTCTACACACGCTTGTCATGGTGTTGGGGGGATGTCTTTTTCTTGCATTCCCTAGGTTGTGGTGTGCTGGTTGTGTCATGCATTGTCCATCCTATGAGTGGGGGTGGTGTTGGTGGTAGGCATCCAGCCCCCCATGGGTAGAGGTGGTAGTAGTGGTAGGCATCTGGCACCCCCTGGGTAAGGGTGGTAGTAGTGACAGGCATCCAGCCCCCCATGGGTAGAGGTGGTAGTAGTGGTAGGCATCTGGCACCCCCTGGGTAAGGGTGGTAGTAGTGACAGGCATCCAGCACCCCATGGGTAGAGGTGGTAGTAGTGGTAGGCATCTGGCACCCCCTGGGTAAGGGTGGTAGTAGTGACAGGCATCCAGCCCCCCATGGGTAGAGGTGGTAGTAGTGGTAGGCATCTGGCACCCCCTGGGTAGAGGTGGTAGTAGTGGTAGGCATCTGGCACCCCCTGGGTAAGGGTGGTAGTAGTGACAGGCATCCAGCCCCCCATGGGTAGAGGTGGTAGTAGTGGTAGGCATCCAGCCCCCCCTGGGTAAGGGTGGTAGTAGTGACAGTCATCCAGCACCCCATGGGTAGAGGTGGTAGTAGTGGTAGGCATCCAGCCTCCCATGGGTAGAGGTGGTAGTAGTGACAGGCATCTGGCACCCCATGGGTAGAGGTGGTAGTAGTGGTAGGCATCTGGCACCCCTGGGTAAGGGTGGTAGTAGTGACAGGCATCCAGCCCCCATGGGTGAAGGTGGTAGTAGTGGTAGGCATCTGGCACCCCCTGGGTAAGGGTGGTAGTAGTGACAGGCATCCAGCACCCCATGGGTAGAGGTGATAGTGGTGGTAGGCATCTGGCACCCCATGGGTAGAGGTGGTAGTAGTGGTAGGCATCTGGCACCCCCTGGGTAAGGGTGGTAGTAGTGACAGGCATCCAGCACCCCATGGGTAAAGGTGGTAGTGGTGGTAGGCATCTGGCACCCCATGGGTAGAGGTGGTAGTAGTGGTAGGCATCTGGCACCCCTGGGTAAGGGTGGTAGTAGTGACAGGCATCCAGCCCCCCATGGGTAGAGGTGGTAGTAGTGGTAGGCATCTGGCACCCCTGGTTAAGGGTGGTAGTAGTGGTAGGCATCCAGCCTCCCATGGGTAGAGGTGGTAATAGTGACAGGCATCTGGCACCCCTGGGTAAGGGTGGTAGTAGTGACAGGCATCCAGCCCCCATGGGTGAAGGTGGTAGTAGTGGTAGGCATCTGGCACCCCTGGGTAAGGGTGGTAGTAGTGACAGGCTTCCAGCCCCCCATGGGTGAAGGTGGTAGTAGTGGTAGGCATCTGGCACCCCCTGGGTAAGGGTGGTAGTAGTGACAGGCATCCGGCACCCCAGGGGTAGAGGTGGTAGTAGTGACAGGCATCTGGCACCCCATGGGTAGAGGTGGTAGTAGTGGTAGGCATCTGGCACCCCCTGGGTAAGGGTGGTAGTAGTGACAGGCATCCAGCCCCCCATGGGTGGAGGTGGTAGTAGTGGTAGGCATCTGGCACCCCCTGGGTGAGGGTGGTAGTAGTGACAGGCATCCGGCACCCCATGGGTAGAGGTGGTAGTAGTGACAGGCATCTGGCACCCCATGAGTAGAGGTGGTAGCAGTGACAGGCATCCGGCACCCCATAGGTAGAGGTGGTAGTAGTGACAGGCATCCGGCACCCCATGGGTAGAGGTGGTAGCAGTGACAGGCATCTGGCACCCCATGGGTAGAGGTGGTAGTAGTGGTAGGCATCTGGCACCCCCTGGGTAAGGGTGGTAGCAGTGACAGGCATCTGGCACCCCATGGGTAGAGGTGGTAGTAGTGGTAGGCATCTGGCACCCCTGGGTAAGGGTGGTAGTAGTGACAGGCATCCAGCCCCCATGGGTAGAGGTGGTAGTAGTGGTAGGCATCTGGCACCCCTGGGTAAGGGTGGTAGTAGTGGTAGGCATACAGGCCCCTATGTGTAAGTGTGGCATTGGTGAGGGCCATCCCGCCCCTATGGTGCTGCTGTTGCTGGTGTAGGTATTTCTGCATCCCTCTGTGTGTGGTGTGTCGGGTACGTGTAGTTTGTTTTTGTTGTTGGTGTCTGACTTACCTTCTGCGCCGTACGCGTCCGTGCCTGTTCCGGTAATAGAGGTAGAATATTGGTAGGATCGGTACGAAGGGATTCATGGTTGGTTCGTCTCGTTCGTCTTTCTCTTTGCTTCGCCTCGTCCTCGTCGCTGGCGTGTTCATCTCGTAGCCGTGGATCGTGTTGTGGCGCGAATCGGAGCTTATGTGCGCCTCGCCCGGATGCTTTGACGTGCCGTGCGTAGCGACGGGTTCGGCACGTACGGGATGCGCATCGTACTTGTCCGGCCGGACGGGCTGCATTTTTGCTTCCGTGCTGCTCGATTCTACGATTCCGGATCCGGCTCGGTCGGGGAACAGGACCTGGATTGGGTGAGTACGACTGGGTCGGAATCTATGCTGTAGTGCGCATCGTACTTGCTCGTTCGGAATAATGTGCGGATCGGTCGGGAAACAGGCATTCGCATGGCTTTTTTCCCGACCGAATGGTGTTAGGTGCGTCTCCGACCGAGATCAGAATCAGCCCCTATAATGATGAAATTGGATTTTAAGTGGGGTGGGTGAAATTGGCGGTGTTTGATGCAATAGAATTCTGAGGAATTACATAAAAATTCAGCGAGATCTTGCAGAATTTTATGAGGGGGTGTAGTGGGCATTTGGTGCTATTTTCTTAGTGCAAAATGCAACCTCAAGCCCAAAAATGGATGCTAGGATGCATTTTTCACTAAGAAAATAGTGCAGTCAAGTACCACTTTGCACCCTTATATACTCTGCAGTGATTACTGCATAGTATGTAAGGGCAATGTCACCTAGTGTTATGTAGCAATGTCTACTCAGTAATCACTCTGTTTCAAACCCACTGCAGATCAGAATCTTCAGTGTTTTTAAACACTGAAGGGCTGCTTCCTCTTCCCATCCTGTTTAAAAATCACTACAGTTTATACCCCTCGGAACCCTCACATATTCTGCATTAATCACTTACCATTTCCCAAATTTCTCCTATTTCACTGGCGGAATTAAATAATACCCACAGGTCTAATTTTAAGTCAAAAATCTGACAATTGCACTTTTAGAAAGTTCTGACCATTTAGTGCCTATAGCCTGTTCCTGGGTCACATGATTAGGTGAGAGTGGCAGTTGGCCTTTGCTAATGTTAATGTTAAGTTAGGCTTGTTACAGTGCGAGCATCTCGGCTTTGTATATTCCTCCCAGACAGCCACACCATAAGGAGACAAGGTGTGTCTGAATTGGCCACCACTGGCAGGATTTGGTAGGGTGGAGCTGTGCCCTTCTCACACACAAAGAATTTCATCCTAGCTTTTTGTCTGTAGCCAGGCTGAAGCCAGGAGATGGAGGCAGGAAATTATGGACATTTATGTGGGAGAAAGCCTTCAGAAGTTTCTCCCACTTCAAAGAAGGTACCAGGAATAAAAAGTGGACACTCAAACCCACTCTTCAGTTCTTTCCTTGACCTCTGAAAGACTCCCAGAGGACTGCCTGCTGCTGTGGAATACTGTGTGCCCCAGAAGGTCTTACTTGCTCTACCAAGAAGGACTGATCTTCTGCCTGAAGCCTACTCTGAACCCCAGAGGCCTGTCCTGCTGCTTGAGCCCTGCTCTTCTCCTTGAACCCCAGGTTTCCAGAAGTGACTCCAATGGCTAGCTGACTGGCCTCTTGATCAGAGTCTGAATGAAGGAATCTTCACTGCAACTTCGTCCAGAGGCTACCCGTCGATGACACCACCTCCTTGGACATCACTAGCTGCCTTGCCCCACTGAACTTTACCTTCTCAGACATTTACTCTGAAATTTCTTCTAAGTCCGAAGGTAAGCGGAGACCAGGCCCAATGCCCTTTTTGTATCAAACTGAGCTCCATCACGGTCGGACATAACTTTTAACTTTGCCCTGGTCTTACTTGAAAAGATGTTGGTGGTTGGCGCTTAGATCTTTTAGGTACTATTTTCTAATTTAAACTTGAAAAATGTTTACACCAGTTCTATTGATTAGATTTTTGTTGTTTTGGTGTGAACTAATTTATTCAAATTTCTTCTATTTTTCTAAATTGCTGTGGGATTTTTCTTGTGCTGTGATTTCACTTTTTTACTGTTTCTGTGCTGCATTAATACTTTACACATTGTCTCTGTGAGGAATTGGGTTTTGGATAGAGGGAAAGAAGACTCTTCTCAAGCAACAACTACAATCCTTGTCAGGGTAACCCACAAAAGTCACTAAATTAACAAGTGCTTAACACTCTGGTGGCTTAACTTAGAAGCACTATGTTTAGTACTTATGCAGCAATAAATAGCAATAAGGTGAAAACACAACACAATAAAATTCCAAACCAATTTAGAAACATATACATTTTAATAAATAAATTGAGAGCAAAATGTCAAAAATCCAATTAAAAGAACTGAAGATATGAAATTTTAAATCCTTAAGTAAAAATAGCACCAAGAAGCAGAAATCGCTCTCTGTAGGTATCTGGTGGTCCTAGATCGGGACACAGCCCCAGTTTCAGGCCAATTGAGATGGAGTGTGGGAAGGATACAGGGATCAGGTTGTCCAGCTGAAAAAGATACCTTCTCAAAATCCAGTATGCAGAGTTCAAAACTTCAGGAATTCACAAGAGGGGCTCAACTAATGTCAGCCAAGGGTCCAGGACCTGCGGGGGCCCTTCCGGGAGATCAGTAACTCACTCCATCAGAGGCCACCAGGGTCCAGGTAGGTCCAATTGCAAGTCCAGGCAGGGCCAGTTGCAGCAGATCAGCTGGGCAGCTGCAGGGAGGCCTCTGGAGCTAGTTGCATCCCTATAGCTCAGAACAGGAGGTCACTCAACTGACCCTTGGAGTCACTCTGGTAACAGATAGTCCTCTGTCCTTCAAGCAGGAAGGCAGGCCTCAAGAAGAAGGGCAGTCCTCTGGTAATAGCAGGGCAGTCCTCTGGGAATCAAGGCAGCTCCAAGCAGCAAGGCAGTTTTCTGAGATACAAGGTATTCCTCAAGCAGCAGGGCAGTTGTCTGGAGTACCAGGCATTCCTTCTGTAATATTCTGCATGTCCAGGAGGGAACTGAAGAGTTGGTCTGAGTGTCCACTATGTATACCACCCACAGATGGTTCTGGAATTTCCTTCCTCAGCCAGTTTAGGGCAGCAGCTAACCCCAACTCGGCAAGAACTGCAAAGTGCTCTGGACTCGGAGGCTCAGGCTTCAGTTCTGCCTTCTAGGGTTCTACCTAATCAGCAGTGTGAGCGAGCAGGAAATAACAGGAAGCATAGGCAGTGGCACTAGGAGAGACTGTCGGACGGGCTGTGCCGCCGCAGATAGCGACCATTTGGGAGGTAAGTCCTCCTAGACCCCTCCAATATGGCACCGGTAAACTCCGCTGCTCTTCGAGTGCGAGTTTTTGCAAATTTTGCACTCCAAACGGCTCTAAAACTCTGCAAACTCCAGTAGCAGAGCAGAGTTAACCACCCACGGTAAACCTGCTCCCACACAAAAGTTATCACATGTATTAAGGTAACCCAATATTATCCTATGAAAGAGGTAGTTCTTGCAATAGTGAAAAATGAATTTGAGAGTTTTTCATTACCAGGACATGTAAAACTTAAAAGTGCATGTTTAGCTTTTTAAAAACAATGCATCCTGCCCCATGGGCTTTTTAGAGCTTACCCTAGGGGTGACGTATATGTATTAAAAAGGAGGGTTTAAACCTGGCAAACGGTCTATTTTGCCAGCTTGAAATGGCACTTTCAACTGCTCACAAAGGCTACTAAAGTGGGAGGCACAATAAGTGTGCAGGGTCATAAAGGGCAACAAAAATCAGTTAAAATAACAGGAGGGGTGAAGATTGAACATTTGGTGGGGTCCCTGCAGAGAGGGCCAGGTCCAACAGCCTCTAAGTTAACCCTGACTGCTTTTTTGCCAAGCTACCAGAGGATTAGGCACAGTTTAACTTCGTGACTTTAGTGGTTTACCCTAGCAGGGATAGTTGCTGTTGCTTGAAAAGTGCTCACACCCTCCGTAACCAACAACCGAATTTCTCACACTCACCACAGGGAAGCAAGGCAAAACAAGCAGTCCTGATGCTGAGACAGACAAGCATGCACCTTATAACAACAGCTCTGATCTCACATCCCCAGCAGAAAAAGGTGATATACAGATGTTGTTACATGAGTTTAAAAAAAGACATAGTGACCTTACATGCTGGTTTATCAAAAGCGCTCTCAGATTTGGATCAGGTGGTGCAAAAAGCTGAGTCATGTCTAAATGTGATCCAATCAGATGTGGCACAGCAGAGTTGTGATCAGAGTGAGCTCACAGAGATGGTTGCCTCCCTTGAAACACCAACGTATGATGTCCAGGATCATGGAGGAATATGAAAACTGTTTCAGGACAAATAATATGAGAATACGAGGCCTTGTTGCACAACTGCCCAATGCGTTATTATGGGACTATGTGCGGGCACTTTTTCAGGCACGTTCTCAATGCTCCAAATTTGCATCAGATCAAACACATTCATGTCCTATCAGCCACGGCACCAATTGTCACCTGGCGAATTCACAAGGGTTCATTTGATTCAGCTCAAAGAAATAATTCTTGCAGCGGCATGCTGCAAAGTCGATACTATACATTTTAGAAGAAACACCATTACCCTCTTTCAATACATTTTGCCTTTAACGTTGTCTAAACATCTAGAGTTTCGAGAAGTTACACAACATTTGCAGAGGGTAAAGATCCCCTACAGGTGGGGATTCCCAGTGTGACTTATGTTTACCATGGCCAACAAACAATGCTCGGCCAATATCCAAGAATTAGCTAGAGAACTTTTGAATTTGAGCCCTTCAGTGGAGTGGAGAATACAAAAGCAACAAATGATGGTGGCCCTAGTAAAGTCTGGAAGTAGGCCATTTCAAGCAATGAGCAGGACACTAAGAGAAAGTCGTTGAAATGTCTAGAGCAAAGACTAGAGTGCCTGCCTTTAGATGAAACCTGATGTCAGCAAATAGCCTCACTGCTCTGTATTCTCCAGAAAATGTATTTAACTGTGGCCGGGCACAACCATAAAAGTTATGTTCATGGACGATGAAGGACCGGCTTCAACCTACAACTTATGGTTCTGCCTAAAAGATTTCTACACAATTTGCTTGTATCGTTTACACTGTAGAGTGTAGCGGGGACTTCGAGCTTCTCTCAGGAACTGCCCCTCTACCTCATGTTGACTTTCCAGTTGCTACTATGTTGTAATGTTTTTTTTCAGTTTTTTGTTTCGTTGCTTACTATGAGGCAATACTTGATATGTTTATTAGCATTGTTTTTTGTTGTTTTCTATTATGCTGGACATAGATTCTTTTATGATTGGGCACTCTGGCAACTATTAATGTTGAAACTTTCAGGGAATTGTCGAGCAGTAGGCAAATTGGTGTATGTTTTGAATTCCAAAACAAAAAAAACTCTAGACCCTTGCAATGACACAGCTCAATATCAAATCCCTTAATGTCAGGGGTTCAATTCACCGATGCAATGTGAAGCCATCCTTAAATGGTTCCATATAATGGAGGTAGATTTGGGCCTGGTTTAGATTTTGGTGGACGAGTTACTCCATTACAACTGTGGCTGATATCCCGTCCATTGAAATATGAATCCCATTATATCCTATGGGATTTTATTTTGGCAGGATGGGATTTCCGTCACCGATGTGATGGAGTAACCCATCCTCTGAGGTCTAAATCAGGCCCGTAGTCTTGCTACAAGAAACTCACCTTTTAAGGGCAGATAACATGTAGCTAAAATCATATTTGTATCCACTCCAACTACACACCTCTAGCCATAATATGATGAGGGGAGTAGCAATACTCTTCAGAAGGGCATTGGTGGTGATTATCAAGTGGAAACATCTTGATACAGAGGGGAATTAGTTAGGATATGAGGCATCATGGAACACAAAGCCTAACTATTTTTTCAATCTGTGGTCCAAATGACAACAAGATGCAGTTTTATGAAGCTCTCTTGTTATGGTAGCTGAGTTTACACAGGGTGAGTTAATATTAGGAGGTGACTTCAACACTGTTCTTGATCCTGCATTAGACAGAGCCATAGCCATATATAACACTTGCCCCATGCCTCCTCATCTAACGCACGGCATTATAGATTTGAACTTGATTGGCATCTGGAAGGACATACATAGGGCCTGATTTAGAACTCAGAAGACGGGTTACTCCATAACAACTGTGACAGATATCCCGTCCACCAAAATATAAATCAAATAGGATGTAATGGGATTCATATTTCAGTGGACGGAATATCCATTGCCGTTGTGATGGAGTAACATGTCTGCTGAGTTCTAAATCAGGCCGTTAGTGGGGAAAGTGGCTATACATTGTATTCCAAAGTACACAAAATGTATACGAGAATATTTTTTTCTTAATCTCCCAATCTTTGTAACGTAGAACCCTAGGGGCCAAAATAGGCGCCCCGGTATTCTGAGACCATGCCAGATCTTGTTCTCCCTCGACTTAAGCTGTCACCCCCAGCCTTCTTCCCACACTTGGTATATCAATGAGATAGTGTTCGAAAGTGGATTATGAGAAGGAGGGGGTATTCGCCTTCAGCTATCAATACTACCAGAATCCCTAATAGGTCCAGTCAAGTCTCAATAAATTAATCCTTGCTCAACCCTTGGTAGCTTGGCAAACGAGCAGTCAGGCTCAACTTAGGAGACAGGTATGTGTAAAGCATTTAATATCACCAAAACAGTAAATAAGTAAGAGACACAACTACAATAAAATTCCAACATCAATTTATGAAAATAGATTATATTTTTATCGCTAAAATGACACCAAAACAGCAAACATCCAATGTAGGAAACCAGAGATATGATTTTTTATAGATTAAATAAAAAATTGTGCATTTTAGTATTTAAAAATGTAAATCGGCTCTATCTGGTCATGCTGTACCTGGACAAAGTCAGAGTTTTAGGCTGACCTCCAAACTTAGGGCCTGATTCCGAGTTTGCCAGTCTTGGAGAGGGCTGCCGCGCCAGAGCCCTGTTCTAAGACTGCCAAACCCATAGTCAGTCCACCCGCCAGATTACGAGTTGTAATCCTGGCGGGTGGACCTGCGGTGGCAGTCCCATGGTTGTGCCTTTCTAAGGCTCATAATAGAGCCTTAGAAAGGCACTGCTGTAGGAGAGCCACAGCTTATTCCAGCTCAGACAGAAATTCACAATGTTGTGCATTTCTGTTTGCGCAGGAACAACATGTGCCCACCTGCATGCACCCCTGTGCACAGAGGCAACAGTGGGCCCTGCACAGCCCCCTTAGCTTCCTCACCACCACCCTTTTCATGGCAGGCTTACCGTACTTGTAGTAACGGCTGGCGGACCGCCAGTCTGGCAGTCCACAGACTGCCACCACAGGTTCGGCGGTCACATGTACTGCCAAACTCAGAATCGGGCCCTAAGCCTTTTTCTTGGAGCTTTTCTCTCATTGAGGGGTCCTCAGGCTTCTTAGAACTGAAGTTCGATTTGACGATAGTGGCCTGATGTAGCGTGATGCCTTAGTGAGCCTCTGGAAGTCTTTGTCCTTGACATCAATGGCGAGGAGCTCTGGAGGTTTCAGCAGGACAAACCAGCATGGTCAGGCTTATTTGCGAGTTGACGATGGCGACTTTACTCTCGACCTTGAGCTGGTCTCCTCCTAGATCTTTTCTGCAAAATTTTGCTAAAAGTTTCCACACTTTTAAATCTCAAGGCTTCTTGGTTCCTTTGGGGAAAATAAGTGTCCACTAACTCAGTCCAAGGGTTCAGAGGCTCTGGATCGCCTCTTGGGAGCTAGGACTCAATTTCCACAAATGCACCTGCACAGTCCAGGAAAAATCCAGTTGCAATTAGTCAGCAGGGTGATCCTCTCTTTGGGCTTGCAGGTGACTTCCTCCAGATCCGTGGTACCTGTTGCTGTTCAGGGAGTCGACTCCTTTTCCTTTGAGTCAGGGACAGTCCTTTCTTTGTGGAGCCTTGAGCATACAACAGCTGCAGTCCTTTTGAGTGCAAGCTTTCTGTGGTGCAGTCCAAGGGTCCAGCAGGGCAGTCCTTCTTCTACTTTTGTTTCAGGCTGTGTTCTGAGGAGTTCCTGCACCTCTCCCATATTTATCCTCCATTATGAGCTGGCAGGAGGGGGGTGTTGGACCTGGACCCTTTTGCAGGGTTATTCCCAAACATTTGACCTTCCTCTGCCAATTTTTCTGATCTTCTTTTTGTTGGCTTTAAGACTCTGGGCACTTTACTACTGCTAATCTGTGCTAAAGTGCATGTACTCTCCCCCGAAAACACTGTATTATTGGTTTACATCTGTTTGGCATATTTGATTTACATGTAAGTCCCTTATACAGTGGTACACCATATACACATGGCCTATAAATTAAATGCTACTAGAGGGCCTGCAGCACTGCTTGTGCCACCCACAGAAGTAGCCTTTCAGACCTGTCTTAGGCCTGCCACTGCAGGGCCTGCTTGCACAGGTTATTGCCACTATGACTTAGCATTCAAAACTACATGCTAAGCCTTAAACTCCCCTTTTTTTACAAATTGGTGATCCCTAATGTTGGCCCTGGGTAGCCCTATTGGCAGAGTGCTGTGTAAGTAAAAGGTAGGACATGTGCCTTTATTGTGTGGCATGTCCTGTTAGTGGCACACATCCTATTTGGTTTCTCACTGCTGTGAGACCAACTCCTATCATAGGATAACATTGGGAATTCCCTTTTATACTTTTAAGAGGTAATTCCTGATCTGAAAGTGTTGCCATGTTTGGCATGTTTAGAGTTGTAGTGATAAATCCTGCTTACTGGTGTAAATGGATTTTACATTACTATTTTAGAAATGCCATTTTTAGAAAGTGGCATTTCTCTGTGTTTATAACTCTCTGTGCTTTTCAGTCTGACTCCAATACATGTCTAGGGCTGGGTGACAGCTACACTTGGTGCATACTCTCCAGAAAGCCACAACACAGGAAGGGCTAGGTGTGACAGGGGTTACATCTGCATTCATCTGCATACTGATGGTCTTCCTGGCCTGGGAGAGGGAGAGGTTATTCATACTTTGCATTTGCATGGGTTGTGTCCTGCCCTCACACAAAGGGTTGATTTATCCTCTACTGACGTCTGGAGCCAGGGCAGGGTTGAAAGGGATTATTGTGCTCTTCTAAAGGTTCCTTTGACAATGCTGACTCTACAGACTGCACATTGCCAGAGGACTGTTGTGCTGCCAGGAGGAACCACCAGTTGGACTGCCTGCTGTGTTGTGTTGGCCTGCCACCTGGTGACTGCTGGGCTACATGAGTGACTGCCACTCTGCACCTGCCTTATGTGCAGGCCTTCTGCCTGCCTCTTGATGCTCCAGTGCTCTCCCAGGGCTTGTGGTTTGCACTGTGTCTTACAAATCAGCATGTGGGGTGTTTCTCCTGCTCTGGAGAGCAGCACATGGCAAGCACTACCCCAGGTGGTGGGATGGCACACTTTTCCCTTTCAAAAAGAAGTTATTTGACCTAGTATGTGTGGAGCGCTCAATAATTAGGTCCGGTGCATGTGAGCACCTTTAAAGAGTAGCACAGACCAAGCACTTCGCTCTGCCTGAATCACATGTGCCATGGGAGTGGGACCAGCTTGTCCCTAGTGCAGATCATGCCACCGGACACGCAGTGCGGGCCCAAAGAGTTACCTTCCTTTTGGGCAAGTTGCCTGCCACCATGGGGATTGTAGTGACTACTTTAGCCTCACCTTGATTTGCAGGAGAAGTCCCCACCACCTTTCCGCAGCACTGCCGTGTGAGAGGCCCGGCTGGGAGCGCCGGCTCATAGATCCTGCTGTTGTACCCTTAAGACCACTGAGACTGCCCTGATGAGCAGGGGTAGTCCAGCCCGGCCGCTGGTCTCCCCGCTCTCATCTTTAGTGTGTAGACCTCCCCCATTAGGCCATATCTTGGGGTCACTGGTTCACGGTAGCCAGCTGGGGTGAGACCTTGATGGAGGCCCCTACTTTGCCGCATCCAGGGAAGCTAACAAAATACCGTATAAATTGTAGTAGGTACTCAGGTGCTTCTGGGCCCCACGGGTTGGTTTTCCGATGTGTTAGGGTGCACTGAAATTACCATAAGACTGTTAGAAGGGCGTAGATGTGTTGTGTCTATATGGTCATTGTAATTGTAAGTGATTTACCCGACACATCCTGCAACAATTGCAAAGCAATTACTAATGTGTTTTTCTGTGTACCACATGGCAAGTATTTTACAATGTATGCCGGTTTGGCCCTTGTTTACAAGTACCATCTAAGAAACTGCATGGTAGGCACAGTGCTTTTTTATGGTTACTCTTGTGCTTTTCTGCTAGCCTTTCTACACTAGTGTTAGGATGTATGTCGTTTGAGCCTTGTACAGGACAACAATTACCATCTAAGTATTCGCATCATATGCACAGTATTTATGATTCACGTTGTTTTGGTCTATATTATGTACAATATACTATATTTTTATATAATTCTGTGTGGAGTCTCTAATGTGGTGCATTCATTGTGTTTCTGTATGAGTGTATTGCGCAAACACTTTAAACATTGCTTCTGATGATAAGCCTGACTGCTCTGCCCCAAGCTATCAGAGAGTGAGCACAGGTTATCTTTGGTGTGTAACTTACGTGCCCTGACTAAAGTGGTGAGTTCTGCCTGGCTTAGGTGCAAACCCTAGCCATCTAGAAACTCCATTTCTAACACTAGTAATCAGCGGTGAGGATAGTGTTGTGTAGTTCCTAAAAATATATAGGATCTGTACGTTCAGACAACATAACTGAGGGATTGGTGATCAGACTGATTCCAGACACCCCGAAGGATATGTTAGCCTTTAGACAAGCTAGCTCACAGTCCACCATAAGCCCCATAACCTTACCAAGGAGCGAATAGTTTCTGGCATCCATCGAACATGACAACCCTTGATCCTTCAGGGATCATGGAAACAGTACAGTACTTTTCGCTCAGTTGATTGTGCTCAATGAGTCTCAGGGAGATACAAAGAATAAATGATGGGGATATTTTCAATAAACATTTATTGAACCAGCGTAATTCTAGTATAAAACATGTTTGCTGCAACAATCATTAGATAGAAGCAAATGTAAAAGATTACAAGTACCAACAGAGTAAATAAAAGGTAGAATTCTACCATGGTGCTAAAATAGTGAATATATTCAGGCATATAAACATGACAGTAATAAAGCGTACTCCTACAATGCTGACCCTACTTAAGTGTACCTAAGTATACCTAGCATGTATGTGGGTGTAAAGCCAAGAATCCCCTAGGAAAGAGCCAACCCAATACCTGATGGGAGAGAATGAAGGACCCCGTCTTGGTCTCGAGTTGGACACTCCACAAGGGATGTCAGACCACTGCGTGCTGGAGATTCTGCAGGCCGGGACCTCAGTGTCTTGTGTCAGCATGGAAGCTTCTCCTCTGTCTATCTAGTGAAGGTATGGTTCTTTTATACCATAAAGATAGCCTCTGGGTTCCTAACACAATGGATATGTTGTGAGTACGATTATGTAAATGAGCCTAAATCAATACCTGCAATTATGTAAAGTAGTTCTTTCACCCTAGGATGAAGATGACCATGACTTTTATACAGAGTATGTTAATCCTGTTATGTTCGTCATGTGAAGGGGACTTTTCTCAGAATCCTCATGCATAATAAATGAAGCAAGTTTCAAAGAAACCAATCGACATTTATTCAGCACATAACTGGGTAAAAGGTCAGTGCTAGAACCGTTATGCAGAGCAAGGTAGGACAAATGTAGGTGAATGGTCGTTTAGCTACTTAGGCCTAGATTGGGGTACATAATAATAGGACTTGCGTTTGCGTCATACCACTGTAAACCATTGCCGCACTACAGCTCTGCACTTAGACCATTACATGTTTTGTTTACCCCTGTTCTATCATTGGTAATTTTTATTGTTTACTCCTGCCTCATCTTCTTACACCTGGGACTCTTGTTGTTTATGCCAGTTGTTTAGTACCTTGCCAAAATGGACTCTACCTTTGACCCTGATGACCTGTTGTGGTGTAATATGGAGGATATTAAGGGGTTCTGCAGGGAGCGGTGACTAGCTGTGAGTGAGAAATCCACACTGTAGGACCTTCGGAGAGTCCTAATTTTGACCAGGGACACTGGGTAAAAGCATCAACAGAGAACCAGGAGGTGGTATGTTGAGGAAGACCCTGAGGAGGACCCCAAGATTAGTGAGGACTCTGAGAGGGAGGGTTCCCAATCCACACCCCAAGAGTCCACTTGGCCCTGACGAGTTTGAGGAGGAGGGAGAAAATGACTGGGCAGGGACGCCAGTAGAGAGAGAAGACCCAATAGATAGGGAGTCCCTCACTGGATCTAGTGCTAGGAGCAGTGTCACCTCCCACACCCATTCCCCTAAGGAGCTCATGGATAGACAGGCTGAGAGGGACCTGAGGTTGCGGTTGGCCAGGCTGGCTGTAGAGGAGAGGATGGCAGAGGCTGAAAGAGCTTTAGCTGAGGAGAGAATGGTGGAGGCTGAAAGATCCATAACCAGAGGAAAACTGGCCCATGAGTGTAGTGTGAGAGTTCTGAACTTACCACAAGTATAGTCCAGTTGGGGCAACAATATTGAGTCCAGTGTTAAAAATTCAACTCACATACCCACAGACTAGATGTCTTGCTTCGAGAAGAGTTAAGACATACATCAGTGGTTTCAGGAGTATGAGAGAGCTCTGGCAGTGTGCAGGATCACTGAGGAGGATTGGGGAACTGGCCTAGGGAATTATATTCCTGATGATGGGAGGGATACCCTACATAGAAGGGAGTGACAGGCAGAGGTAACCCACCAGGAAGGAAACACTGATAAGGAAGTATGAATTTACCCCTGAAGAGTATAAATTGAGGTTCAGGGGCAGCAGGAAGCTATCTCAACAGTCTTGGGAAGAATTTGTGGAGGATATTTGTAAAGCACTGGATGGTTGGGTGAAGGGTAGTGCAGTAAACAAATTTGAAGGGCTGTACAATCTGGTTGTCAGAGGGCACATGTTTAGTTGTTGTTTTCCAGGGCTACGCCAATGCCTGTTGGAGTGTAAGTTCTCTGATTGTTAAAAACTTGCAAATGAGGCAGACCTGTGGGTGAGTACCAGAGTTCTGGAAAGGCATTGGAAGTGATGCTAAAGGGATAGGTTCAGGTTCCCTCAACAGAGTATGGGGGAGGTTGACAGTAGCCCAGACAGTTCCCAGTGTAGTGGGCTGGGTAAAAGGTCCCTTCTCAGAGAAGGAGGAGAGGTCAGGGTGGGCAAAGTCCCAGGGTGCCCTATGCCCATTCCCAGCTCCTAGATAGTACCCCAAGGGGCACCAGGAGGGGAATTTAGTCTGTACCAGGAGACCATGCGCTGAGGAGGACTCCATAGTGTCAGGAGAACTAGGGGGGGGGGGAACTGATACCAGCGTTCAACCAATTCTAGTGTCTGGCAGTACTACTCTCCAGCAGTGGGTCATAAGTCCAGATGGAGGAGTTGGAGGAGGAGGAAGGATTCTCCCCTAACTCCTGTTTAGCCTAAGCGTACAGACCTTCAGTTGGCGAACCAGGTTCAGGGTCCCAACAAATTTGCCTTGTGGGGTACCAGTCCTAGATGGAGGGTGGTGCAGAACCCCAAAAGAAGGGGTAGGGGAAGGAAGGCCTCTCCCTGCTCCCTGTTCAGCCTAAGAATAGAGAGCCTGGGTTGGAAGACCAGTTTCAGGATAGAATCCCTGAACTGTTGGCAGAATTGTGCAGGACAGCTGCCACAAGCACCCTGACAGTTCTGGATCCTGAGGGTACCACTCCCAAAAGGATGGTATGGAACCCCAGAAGGAAGAGCAGGGGGAGGACGGACTTTCCCCTGACTCCTGTCCACCCTAAGGGAACAAACTTTGGGCTGGAGGACCAGTCTCAGGATACCACCCCTGAACTGGTGGGAGGTGGAATGGAGAAAGGATGTGATGCACCTAGGACTACCACCCCCCACTTCGAGAAATCACAGAGGACAGAGACCCCTGGTTGGTCTGGGACAGAGCTTTTATCAGGTTGGGGACAGAAGTCAGATTCAAAGGGTAGAATGGGTCACATCACTTTGGTAGCCATGGTGGTACTATCTGCCTACTGAGAGGCATCTGTGAACAACTTAGAGTTAGGCGCTTCACAGATGGGGTCCGCAGGTGAGGAGAAGGATTCCCCATGTGTTAGATTAGTGGGCCCTGCGAGTATAGACAGAGGGATCCAACTGGGGCGTAGAACTGGAACGTGTCCCTGAATTAGTGGGCCAGGGATCATATTCTATCGTGGTAAGCAGGGAAGTCCACCAAGGTATTGGTTAGTCTACCCTGGCTTTAGGCTAGAAGGGCATTGTGTTGGACCTGGCCCTTTTTGCAGGGTTATCGCCAAACCTTTTGCCTTCCTCAGCCTATATTTTCT
The DNA here is from genome assembly GCA_963921515.1 of Calotriton arnoldi. Classification (NCBI taxonomy): domain Eukaryota; kingdom Metazoa; phylum Chordata; class Amphibia; order Caudata; family Salamandridae; genus Calotriton; species Calotriton arnoldi. Next base: position 712,252 of record CAWUFW010003281.1, on the reverse strand, counting down.
GACCTTTGTTTTGTTGGCTTTAGGACTCTGTACACTTTACCAGTGCTAAAGTGCATGTGCTCTCCCCCTAATACATGGAATGATTGGTTTAGACCTGTTTGACATATTTGATTTACATGTAAGTCCCTTGTACAGTGGTATCCCATATACCCAGGGCCTGTACATTAAATGCTTATAGACAGAACTGTCTCAGGCCTGCCACTGCAGGGCCTGTGTGTGCAGTTTACTGCCACTGTAACTTGGCTTTTAAAACCCTTTGCCAAGCCTAAACCACCCCTTTTATTACACGTAAGTCACCCCTTAGGTAGGCCCTAGGTAGCCTATAAGGTAGGGCGCTAAGTAAGCAAAAGGTAGGGCATGTACTTTTCATTTTTGCATTTCCTGATAGTGAAAAAAACCTACATTTGTTTTTCACTACTCTGAGGCCTACTCTTCTCATAGGTTAACATAGGGAATTCTTTAATACACTTTTAAATTGTAATTCCTGGTTAGAAAGGAGTAGCTGTGTCATGTTTTATATCATTGGAATGGTAATGATAAATCCTCTTTACTATTAAAATTGGATTTATCATTACTATTTTAGAAATGCCATTTTCAGAAAGTGAGCATGTCTATGCTCTCAATGCTCTGTGTGCCTTCAGCCCAACTCCAATACGCGTCTGGGGTGGGTGACAGCTTCACTTTCCTTCTAGGCAGCTTCAAACACAGGAAGGTTAGGTGTGTCCGAGCACTCATCTGCATTCTGACGGCCCTTCCTGGGCAGGAAGGGAGGGAGGAGCTGACACTTGCAGCTGAATAGGTAGTGTCCTGTCCACACACAAAGGGCTGATTACCCCACTGATAGTCTAAAGCCAAGGCTGGGAAGAAAGGACCTCTGTGCATGTCATGGTCACTACTTCTTCCCTGCCCATTCTTGATGTAAGCAGACTGAGTCAAAGGACTTTTGATATATATGTCATGCTGAATAGTATAGGCTGTCTTTACTATTTTTATTATATATTGCTGAGTTGTTTTATTTTGTATTTATTAGTCCAGATTTATTGAATTATATTGTGTTCAATAAAACTGTGTTAACATGTGCTACACAAATGCTCCTTAGTACGAATCAACAAAGCAAGGAAAAACATGTGTCACCTTCCATAGCTCAGCAGTATACTTAAACCATAAAAAGACATGTGTTAACTGTGAAAGTTAGCAGCATGTGTTTTTCCACTAGCCCGTGCACCATGTTTGCATATTTGAACTTGGAACAACGAGCGGCTACAGTATTTGAACCACTCTTGGTTATGGTTATGTGCTTAGCCTCTTCAGCTTGGGAAGTGCTTACCTGACTCCAGTCTTCGTGTCTTCCATCGGCTCCAGTCTTGGTGTCCTTCGTCGGCCTCAGGGATTCCAGCTCCTGTCAGCTCTTCAGCTACTTCCTGCATTCCAGCGTTCCTGGTCTCGTCTCTGCTACTGTACAGCCTGTAAAAGAAAGAAAAACAAAACATTAGCGCGTATCCTTTCTAGGGTGAAGTCAACCCCTGTAGAGGTAAAAACAAACCTTTTATTATACCTCAGAACGTTTTGGTTATGTATGTTGGTTGTTTGAGTTGGCATTGAGTGGACAAGAAACAATTTTGATCTGGGCTTCTCCAGGATGGATGAAAGCCCATATTCTCTATAAAAGAGGGACATTGTTGAACAGAAATGTCTCTATAAGGAAACGAACATTGATTCTAAAGTGACATTTGTGAATTACTCAGTAGTTTCAGTTATAAGTACCACTTGTATTAATGATATGCAAGGAATCTGTGTTTCTTATTTCATGTTTTCTTTCTTGAAAGGCAATCATCGTAGGTATGCAGTGCCTTACTGGTAATTACCTACCTCAATAAATATTGGTGTGACATTTATAATAGACATTCAATAGATGTAACAAGCGCGTATTTTCCTCTGTTACAGTTAAGCTTATGCAGTAACAACAATATTATTATTACTTTAAGATGGCACGCCTATGCAAACGTGATGAACCTAACCTATTTTAGGTATGTTATAAGCCAAAAGATCTATGTGTAGGACGCTAAATAATACATAAAGTAATTGGTATTGTTTTTTCATTACAGTTAAAGAAGCAGTAACTTCAACCACGTTCCCTAGAGAAACCCTGAATACCCTTGTAGTCCTCCCAACACAAGAAACAGGGAACCTTTCTTCAAACTTGGATCCAAGGATGTCGCAGTTTTCTTGTCTTTTTTATCTATCACACCCCTCCCCTTTCCCCCTGATGTCTTTTGAAGTGGACAGTGTTGTTCTGTTCATAGTCCGATTAGGAGTCTTCTTGGGAATTTGGGACTTATCGTCATTGTCACTGTGGAACTACCTGGAGGTCAGGTGAGTGGCTTACCACTGACAGTGCAACTCAAAGACCCTTCTTTTAAGTCACCCCCACTTCAAAGGCACAACTGCGTATAAGTACTAGGTCACTAACCCATCCAAACCAGACACTACTGGACATATGAAGATCTCTGCCAGGAGGAAAGACTGCTGTGCTGCTGCAGGGACTGACACTCTGCTGGACTGCTGCTCTTGAAGAACTCCTTTTCTGCTCTGCTGTGCTGCCCTGCTTCCTGATACCCTCTGGCTTGCTAAGGAAAGGACTGGACCCATCTCACTTGATCCTGGAGTGACTCCAAGGGCATGTTGGCTTGCCTCCTGTTTTGAAGTCTCAGGGACATTAGAGGCTCCCTGCAACCCTGCAACAGCACCTGGAGTGTGCCATCTGTGAGTCCTCAACTCAGTTCTGTACCCTTGAAAGTGAGTTTTCTCTGCTAACCCAGCAAAAGCGATGCATAGTCTCCATTGCGCCAATTGGAACCAACGCATCCTCTCCAACACCGACGCATTTGCTGCTTAAAGACATCACTTCAAAGACTGAGCAGCTCAACAACAAATCATCGCCGGCATCACAAAGGGGTTTGTTGTCGAAGCTTCGCCGACTATGTTGATCGGAACCCACGCATTGCTCACATCCAAGGGATCGACAACGCTTCGCCTCTTCTTCTCCTTGCATCCAATCTTCAATGCAGCCTCCATCCAAGGTACTTTTTCAGTGGGCCATGACTGGTCCCTGTATCTAACAAGGGAATGAGCTGAACTTTAGATTTACCCTGGTCAAACATGACCAGATATTCCAGGTTGGCACTTTAAGACTCTAACCACTATATTTTTAAATATATTTAAACATTCATAACTTCGGTTCAACTTATTGGATACTTGCCATTTTGGTCTTGATTTACTCATGTAAGTATTGTCTATTTTCCTAACCCTGTGTGGAGTCTTTTTGTGGCGTATTCATTGTGTTACTATGTGTGTGTGTGTGCTGCACAAATACTTTACACATTGACTCTTTAGATAAGCCTGATGGTTCTGTGCCAAGCTACCAGAGGTTATCTCTAAGGCCCTGAGTACGAGTCTGGCAGTCTGAGGGCCGCCAGAATTTCTGAGGCATGGCAGTGGCAGTTCAGCCACTACCGCACCAGCGGTCTGACTGCCAAATTAGGACTTTGGCAGTCAGACAGCCATTGCACCACTGCAACCTCCAGGGAACTGCATTCCCTGGTAGTACCACAGCAGTCTGAGGGCTGCAATGTGCTTGTGGTGCCCTGAGGCACTGCCAAGTAAATTACAACTTTCATCACCGCCATCGGTGGCATGGAGGTTCTTCCTGGGACCCTCTACTGTGAGGAGTGCATGTTGAGGTGCACATGTTGGGCCCCCCTGTAGATTTGCACACCAGTTTCTGCAAGGGAAGGAATGCACGATATGGTGCATTCCTTCCTGTTCAGGAACATGCACTGGCGGTCCCTTGGCAGAGCTATTTAAGGCTCACAGTGAGCCTTTAAACAGCGCTGCCAAGGGTCCGCCACGCTGCCAGTCAGACCCCAAAAAAACTTGCAATCTGGTGGGTAGGCAGCGGTGAATTTCAGCGGTCCTGGAGTGTGCTGCAAGCTCCAGGACCACCAAAACTTGTAATCAGGCCCTAAGTGTGTATCTAGCTTACCCATGACTGGATTGGTATCCCTTCTTGGGCAGGGTGCATACCTCTGCCATCTAGAGACCCTAATTCTAACAAGCATCTTTCAAGTTTAGAAAGTTGCTACCATCTTGGATTTGAAAAGTGCAGTGTGGTATAGTTTTCAGAGAGCTAACAGCATGTATTGCAAAAGTAGGAAGGGTTACCCCATCAAACCTTTTTTTCTTACTGGTTAGGGAGAGTACAGGAGTTTCCCCTTCCCACTGGTTAGTGAATTCAACTAATGGTACCTCTCCCACAGCTCATCAAAACACCTCTGGACCTGCAGAAGAACAGAAGAGGGCTAGACCTGCTGTCTGTGACAAGTGTGGAGACCCAAAATGCTAGACCTGCCCCCATTTATACCCAGGACTGAGAAGTGGACATCAAGGGTCAGTTGGCTAACTACCTGTGTGGCTCCAAGAATACAACAAGCTGTAGGAGGCTTTTTTCCTGGAATGCCCAGCTAACCATTTCCAACAGGGCCAGAAATGAACACTGCTGGTGGCCTCTGCTAGAGTGAGTCTTGGCCCCTGAGATCCTGGGAGCATTAGAGGTAACCAGGAGGAACTGCCCCAGAAAGTCTGAAAAGTTGGGTCTTTGAAAATTGTTGGACTTCCAAGACTTCAAGAGTGTCAGATGGACCTTTTGGATAGGTGTCAGAGGATGTGATCAGATAGAGCTCTCAGGCTTGCTACTTGCTACAGGATTCTGAACTTCAAAAACAGACTGAATCTAAAGGTAGAAATTTTGATTTGGTGAAGGCGTGAAAAGTGTCACCACAATGAGAGGACACAATTTGAATTTTCCAGCTCAGCGATTTTCCCTCCAAAACGAATGGCTTCAGCTGAACCTCATCCAATGGATGTCCGACTTCAAGAGGACTTTGAAAGATACAATGTGCAGTGTTGCCCCACTGGAAGATTTTGACTTCCATTTCAAAGACTAAATCAGGTGGTAAAATCTTTGACCAGCCCGATTGACCAGAAATCATGCCTAGGTCCTGGTCAACCGCTAACATAGACTTCTGGTTGGTGCTTTAGTTTTTCGTGGTGCTTTTTGCCCATAAGGTTTAAAAAAATCATACTTTGATTCCCTAGATTGGATGTTAGGTGTTTTTGGTATATTATATTATTAAAACTTACTCTATGTTTAGAAATTGCTTGTGGGATATTTATTTTGTTGTAGTTTGACTTTTTAATTGTTTTGGTACCACTAAAAACTTGCACATCTTCTTCAGTTAAGACTGTCTTCTCTGTGCCAAAACTACCAGGGGTTGATGTCATATTTATTTACTGAACTTGTTTGTTTTACCTTGAAGGATTTCAGACTTGCTATTTGGGAAGGACCACATCCTCTCCAATTAAAAACCTAGGGGTATATTCACAAGAACGTGTGCTAAACATCTCCAAAAAATGTTAACGCAACTTTACACATCGCTGCCTATCACGGGAAAACAACCCTGTGTTAACGTGGAATTCACAACACGGCGGTACCATTCGATAGTCTCCCGAAACCGCGGCCAATGTCCGCGATACAACCACCTCGACGGAGATAAAAACACAAACCCCAACACCAAAAAACATGCAACCAGCCCATTCGCGAGGAGGAAAGCAGCGATAAGCAGCGCAAGGCCCGTGACACATATACGGCAGGCGGGATAAGCACAACAAAAGCAGGGAAAAGAAAGACAAACCAAACAGAAAACAGCCAAGCACAATGGAGGCAGTCGGAGCTGGCACACAACCCCACAAGCACCATTGGCAACAAAACATTAGACATGGCAGGCCATCATGGACAAGGTGAATGCAGCCGGAGAGAGGAGGAGGACAATGGCAGAAAACCAGAACAGCTGGAATGATGCGAAACGCACAAACAAGCACAAACACGCCAACAACCACAAGGCAGCAATGCACACCGAAGGTGGGAGTCCAGCGCCACACCAGGAGCTGGATGACATGGAGGAAATGGTGTCCACCACATCAGCCCGGAGATGGTGGCAGGATTCGGGGACCGGAAACTGCACAAAATCAATAGACACAACAGCAACAGGGAGAGGAACGACCAGGGACTGGGGGGACAGGGGGAGATGGGCACAATGGCACACATGCACAAATTAAGCACAGCACACCTGCAGACAAACCATGCCCAAGAGGAACAACACCAACCAAGAGCACAAGTCACACAACTCGGCAATATCACACCACTGAACAAGCACAGAAGTGAAAACCACATTGCCTGAAAGGGAGAAGGGTGAGCCAAATCAGAGCCGAAGGGACATCCCACACACAATGCAGCACACACACACATAGGAAGCAGAGCACCCCAACATCCAACACAATGTGGTACAAACACCAACATCAGCACAACCGAACACAGGACACAAGTGCACCCGCTTGTGGCCGGGAAATGGCCATACGCATCTGGCAAAGCACGAAACAGGGACATGATAATGCACAAGTACCCAGAGCCCTGATAGGGCAGCAATGCATGTAATTCAGGGACCCAGATAGGCTGTGACACACACATTGGCATACAAATAAACACTCAACACAGTTGGAGACAAGTGAACGTGCGGAAACTTTATCAACAATTGCGTGCCAGTACGGCCAAGGGAAGTGCCACGACATGCAGACCAATGCAGCAGCATGTCTGAATGAGGAACGTTGGAAAGAGCCCATGTCCACCCCGGGGGAGTCCTTCACCAACACAAGTCATTGCCAACCCGTGTATGTTGTCCGCGCATGGATCAGGAGTCCAGGCCAATGCAGCCATGTCCACTGTCTCCCATGGACAAGTGACCATATCCCCAACATGCAACCAGGCGTTGGGACACGTGCAATGGGTCACATGCAGTCCTGGCTGCAGTTACCTTGTCACTCGTCCATGAACGCGAGTGCAGCAGCGTAGGCCAACATTTCCAATGCGAGATCGTTGTCCACCACATCTGACATGTCGGCGACGTAACCCATCAGCTGTCCCGGACAGATGTGCTCACTCCAACCCCTGGCCCCAATATGCACGAAAGCCCAATCAGGGAGCGGCTCTATGTGGTCACTGCACATGACGACTCCTGCAATCTCCTAGGTCCAGTCCCCAGCATGCATGCCAAACATCCAGGCATGCCATAAACGGGCATCACGGTGACACTCCTGGTCGTGGTCTAACAGGGGGCTCACACACATGTCAAAATCCAGGTCAGCTACAGTCACGTTGGAGAGGCAGACATCCATGGACCACTGGAATATGCATGAGCGACAGTGCAACAGAGGCTGAACGCAGGTGATGTTGGCAAGGCGGAAGCTCATCCTGTAACTGATCCACAAAACTGCAAATGGCAGTGCCCAAGTACGTGCAGCAGACGTGCACAGTACAGGTCCACGTGACTGGAGTAGAGCATGTGTCCGGGATGGTCTGCCATTGCGTCAGTGGCTCTGCTTGAGGCGGCACTGTGAGGACCTGCACCAGTCCTGTGGATGAAACGCCACAGCTCGGAGCAATGAGCAGTGTCTGTGTGCAATGGGTGCAGGCCTGGGGTGTGGTGGGAGTACGAGTGAAGGCCATTTCACGCACGCAAACTACAATCAAGGACGTCTGCGTGTGGGATGTGTACACGTTGGCCTCATGTCTGGCAGTGCGTAGTGTGGGAGTCGCCTGGAAATGCTATCCTATCTGTCAGGGGGTGCTGGGCACATGCAAGTCACATCCAGGAGCTGCAGACATGCTCCCCCCAGATAGTGCAGACAAAGGACCATTAATCCCTACAGTAACTACACCATCTGCATGCATCCAGGAGATGCACAGAGGACGGCCGTGGGTGTGGTGGGATGTCTGCGACCCTGGGAATCATGGATGATATGCCCAGCACGTGGCACATGTGCGGCCTCACTGTGTGTTATGTTGCCTTACAGCTGCTCCACCCTCCCACGAGCCCCCACATTTGTGTGCCCTGCGTGGTTGTATCACGTGCACTCCTATGGCACACCATTGAGATGCCTGTCCGTGCATGTCCAGCGGCATGCCACCAACACCCTGACGCTGGCCTTTGAAGGTGTGCGGCCAAGTGAGTGTAGGCCAATGGTTCGAACAGTTCGGACACAAGTGTACAGTCCATGGCTGGCTGTGATCACACAGCGAATGAGGCTAGGCAACTGACTCATGCAGCCGCAGGACCGATACACATAACACTTGGCATGCATGTGCCAAGACCCCGAGCGGTCTTGCGCTCTTACATTTCCCCGTCCATGCGGGCACGCCCTCCTGGTGCATGCTACATTGCAACATCGTCTACTGTGGCCCTGGTGGTGACAACACCCCAACACAGAGACACACTTACCGCACATCCTGCCCAAGGCCAGGTCCGAGCCACGCCCTGCTCCCCCTGCTGATGCAGCACACCCCTGCACTGAACTGACGTACGCATGAAGGGGGGGCCAGGCGAAGCTACATGTCCAAGGTCACTGGCAACGCTGAGGTGACATGGTATCGTCCGCTGAGGATAGCACACTGTGATGTTGTAGTGCCGTGCCCATCATGCTGACACAATGACCACACGGACACACTTGCTCAGATGGTGTGAATGGCTAAGAGCACGTGCGCCCGGCCACATTTGTTAGCAGGCACACATATCGAGTGACACCTGTGTTGGATGTGTGGGGGGTGTTTGCACACCAGCCGGCAAGGGCTGCTTGAGGCAGTCAGAAATGGACAACAGTGTACATCGTAAAGGACACAACCATTCAACCGTAAAGGACCCATGACCTGAGCTGCACAGAGTTAGTGGCCCCGGATGCACAGCATCCTGCATGGGCCTACCGCCATGGGCCGCTGACTTGCGGTGCACTGGGGCAGGGTCACGAGGGCAGCGCAGGTTCTCGCAGATGACTAGGGGGGTTGTCGCGGAGTGTCTCAGTGGACAGTGGAAGGTGTACCCCCAGGGCATGATGCCAAGGGCAGAACCATGCAGAAACAGTCACCATGGTGGAGATGAGTGGAGCAAACACATGTCGGACACCAAGTCCGTCTCAGCCAGATGATGATGCAGACAGCCCCCAGGCCATGGACTCAGACGACACCAAAGTTCAACCAGAGAGTGCCCATGAGTCATTGCGCACAGAGTTAGTGGCACCTGTGCTGATAGAGGATGCTGCCTATGATGAGGTGTATCCAATGGTGTGGACTCCTCCATATCTTACCAAGGACACAGTTCCACATGTGTGGCCTACTGGACCACAGTGTAGGCCTGAGGCAGCGGCCAGCAGGGGCCATTCACCGAGTTTCGCCGGGTTAGGTTGGATGGTCCTACCGGCCTGCGTAGTTCAGGTTCAGTGGCACCACGGGACGTGGACTTGCGTTGCACAGGGTTAGTGGCACCAGGTCAGTTGTTGCTAGTGTTCGGTCACCTCCGTAACGAGGATCCGGCTTTCATCCGGACTGAACCGCATCTTCCTCTTACTCCTCTCCGTGTGGTCACTGGTATGGACTCTGCCATCCATGAATCACGACTGGGTGCTGGATGTGGGGCCTACTGGACCGCAGTGTAGGCCGGGAGCAGCGGTCAGCACGGGCCCACAGACACGTGTCGTGTGCTTGTGATGATTTCGTTTGTTTCTCTGATAGCTGGGAGTTTCGTGATCTCACCCCTGCAGTAGACATCTGGTCAATGCCATTCATGACTCAGGAAACAGTTCCACATGTGGGTCCACTGGGCCACTGTGTAGGACTGTGCCCTCATCCACGTGTCGCCGGCTTGCGTTGAACAGGGTTAGTGGCACCACGTGTCGCCGGCTTGCGTTGAACAGGGTTAGTGGCACCACGTGTCGCCGGCCTGCGATATGGAATTATGCCTCACTGATCGAAGGGAGTCTGGTGCTGTGGCCGCTGCCACGGTCTTGGGGTCACTGCCATTCATGACTCAGGACACAGTTCCACATGTGGGACCCACTGGGCCGAGGATGACGCAGGTGGGGTGTGTGAATGTTTAAGGAGTACTGTGGGCCAGCGCCGTGGAGGCCAGGGAGGCGCTGCGGAGGCTGCAAAGGTCGCGGGCCTGGGGCCTGGAGCTTGCACCGGCACGTGGTGGGCCCTCTTTGACACACGCTGGTGTAGGCAGGTGAGCGGAGCATGACGGGTCGGGGGCCCAGCGGCCTAGGGTGCAGCAGGTGCACAGGGACGCAGGCCCTGCCACGCTCAGTGCCGGACTCGGGGCGGGCTGAGTGGTGCCGCCCTGGCAGACGCGTTGTCCATTCCGAAAGAGAACCATGCCCAGTGCGACAGGCTTTTTATTCACACCCCTACGCAGGCCTGGCATATGCAGGGCCAACCCACTCTGCCCGCGCATGCAGGGGGGGACGTATCATGCGACATTTCTGCGTTCTTCCCCACAGCCTGTGGGGACATGGTAGCGTCCACTGGCCACTAAACTCCAGGCTCCAGCAGTTGATCTCCACATGGCCATTTCCGTGGTTTTGTCGCTGTGGTCTGTCCGGCATCTCCACGCCACACCTGGCATTGGGTAGGTTCGCATTCCTTAGTCACTTGCCGCCTGCTCCATGCCTCTCCTCACATCCTGCTATTGTGTGTCTGTGGTGCAATGCCGTGGCTGGGTTGTGGGCATGGCAAGGCCAAGTTACTAATGGAGTTGTGTTGTCGTGTCTGGTAGGTTGGCATGTTGTGTGGCATGTTGGGTATAGTTGTGCTGCGTGCCCATTGCCAGTGTCGTGAGTTGCATGACTGTGGGCTGGAGGTGTGTGGTGTGTTCATTTGGTACTTACCAACGAGCACTGCATTGCCATGGGTGCCATCCTGGGTGCGCTGGGTGATGATGGACTGTCGGGAGATGTGTGAATCATGCACTCTGCCTGGGGAGTTGGCCACAACATTGTTGAGGGGTCCCGGGCGGTCCACTATTGCCTGCACATTCATGGGATGCGTGTGCTTTCAGTTGTGGTAGTTGTGTGCAGTGTGGGCAGGGGGCACGAGGGGTACATGTGTGCAGTTGGCCCTGACACGTGAGAGAAAACAGCTATGGCGTAGGGGCCTTGCTTGGCCTCCAGCTGCTCCTGCGCAGTGTGGGTGAAGTGGAGGGGCTGGGGTACCAGGCTGATGTTGGCATCCAGGACAGGTGTGATGCCCTTGTATGGGGCTGGCTGTGTGACTCCTCCGACTCTGGCAGTTGTGGGTTGGATGGTACCAGGGGCGGACTTGTGCTGCGCAGCTGACAGCTTTGTCTGCGGAGAGCTGTTGGTTGTCCGCTGGGTTGGTACCGTCAGCAGGTGGGGAATGTGGGTGAGGATGCGGGGGTTTGTTGTCCTTTTGGGCCTGTAGTGGGCAATGTCCTCCTCTGGCGTTGGATCTGGGTGGCAGGTGCATTTCAGGTGGGTCCGCTGTCTTTGTGTACGCTGCCTCTGTGGTGTTCCCGGGGGGGGGCGGGTCGGGTCCTGGGGGTGGTGGCAGGCCTGGGGGTGGTGTAGGTGGGTGTTGTGGCCCTCATGGGTATCGGAGCTGCATGATGATTGTCTCCATGGCATCTGTGGGTCTTCAGGTGTGGTTCTTGGCTGGGCTCCCTTTCATGCTGCGGGTAGTCGTCCTGCTTAGCACCAGCAAAAGGCAGGTGTTAAATCCCTGGTACTACCGCGCCTTATCGCCTGTTTTTGGTTCGCATCGCGGATCTGGTAGTTCGTTGTGAAAGTGGTGTTGTGGTTTTTTCGTGTGTTTTTGCACGGGAACGCCTACTCTGCATCTCATTAGGGTTAGTTGGTGGTGTCCACCGTGGAGATAAATTGTGGGGCAGTTATCTCTGGAATACTGGCGATGTCTGCAGTTTGCACCCGCTTGTGAATGGGGTGTTAAATCTATCTCAACTTTTGATGAGTTAAGGTGACGATTAATCGGAGATAAGTCCTTGTGAATATGCCCCTTATTTTCTTACAATATCTATGGATACAATTTTATGGTCATATGACCACAGAGGATAAATAAAAAGGGAATTTCTCATCCCTAATAATGTCAGACATGGCTATGTGCCTGCAACATCCATTTTCTGCTTCTACACAAATGCCCTGCTCTCTTTCTTGGACCTGGAATTGTATTAGGTTCCAAAAGCTGCAGGAGTGCAAGTAACAATGCTGGTGTTTACATACAATGCCTATTTATTACATAAAACCCAAACAAGCTTGACATGACAGGAACATTCTACAGGTAACATACCCTACGCTGAATGTGTGTAAGGAGCAGGGAAACTTATAAATGAAGTTGCTATGTAGTTTGAGTGGAATGTAACTTGAGAGGTGTAGTTAAAATGATCTGGTAAGTGCATGTCAAGTGTCACTAAACTAAGACAATTTGTCAGGACTTAAAGAAGAATATCAAGCAAGTGTCTCCTTAAGATCTATGCCACTTGACCATTTGGGGGCTATCCTTACCAAGTTACCAAGGTATTCCATGTGGTACACATGGTTAAGCCATAGTTAAATAATGGGGATAACAGACACCACACTGTATAAGGCAAGAAAGCACCTTGATCGGAAAACCAGTAGGGATGTAAGCAGGATCATGAGCATTGTGCATGTCAAAAAGATGGATGTCCTAAGTATCCTCTGGTAGGTTACAGAACTATCCACATAGCTGGTGTGCTCACAGAAGGCTTTGGTGACCTGGTATGCAGGGACACTGGTCTTAAGGAGACCCCTGCTTGATATTCACTGTCGACTTCTGATGCATTTGCCTTAATTTAGGGGCAATGAAACTTGTTGACATGTTCTATAATTGACCTGATTAAGTATAAACCACTAGGTAATCATACTTTACTCACCAGAGAGTTGCACGTCATAATTCTGTGTCGACTGCCTTCATTTAGCTTCTTTTAACCACAGCAAAGGGTCCCCTTAATAAACTTATCACCGGGCACCCTTTAGGTAGTTTTAGATCACAGACACACTCACTTACCAGCTCCGCACACCCGCACGCATCATCACAGCTTTTTTATCGTAAAGAACTCTGACAAAGAGCCCTCTCGCGGGGCCTGTGAGGCATTGTAGCGCCGGCCCCAGGAGGAGCAAAAAGCCCGAGGATGAAGCATGACACCCACATGGGTGTGTGTGAGGGCATCACTTCCTATCAAGGAAGATCCCCCTCACCTTTTTCTATACCAACCGCTCTCCTCAATCTCTTCCAGACAGGTACAACTACCCCCTTTTGTTGGTACACTATAATTGGTCTCAACATGCTCCTTGCTTTTAATATGTATAGTTAGTGTATACTGCAAAAGAACATGCACTCATGTGACATATCTTTAAAAATACCTCGAGTTACATTCCATTCAAACTATACAGTATTGTGAACACCTTCATTTATAAGGCGTACCTATTCCTTAGTCACATTAATGTTAGGGTAAGTTACATGCAGGATTTTCCTATCCCATTGTGATGGGTTTCACTGCTCTGTCGTGGGGATTCTGTGAAGTGCTGATTCCTCAAACTTTCAAGCAAGGGCCCTGGAAATAGAAAAGGGAAAATAGTATGAGAAGAGAAAAGAATGACAAGTAAGATTTAAATAAAGATGGAGGGGAGAGGAGAGGAGAGGAGGATGCAAAGAAATGAAGTACTAATAGAGGAGACTCTCCAAGAACAGATAGGGAACACGTTAAACCAGGAGAAAATCCAGGAGCTGAGTAAAGCAAATTAAACAAGGGGAGATGTGGGGATGTTGGAAATAGCTTAGAGGAACCTCAAGGAGGCATACAGTGTTCTAGAGGCTTCCACAGAGGAAACAGAGCAGTGGCCAGAAAAGTGGTTGATACCGCCTGAGAAGAGATTGAGAGAATCTTAACCATTACTAGGAGACAGAGCATCCTAGTGGAAAGTGAGTATATTAAGATGCCTTCTACCAAACCTTCTTCCACAGGCTTGAGTTATTTTTTATTATTATTATATATGCTCTCAAGTAAGAAGTCAGAAAAATAACAGAGCACACAAATATTAAGAAGACATTTTACTTTTTACCCTTTTCCCCTCTATTCTCACAAGCTTACCTGAATGTGTTTATGTTTCAAAGGAAACCTGGCTCGTAGGCCAGAGGAATCCCTGTGCCTACAGTACAGAAAGAGAATACAGAATTAACAAAAAATACTTGATATGACTGTGCCTGAAAAATATTAATAACTGATATGTTCTTTTTAACAACTAAATAAGATAAACAAATGTTCAAATAGCTTGACACAACTTGATGGACTGTTTGTTGACCTACCCTTCACACTATTACATTTAAGGACTTGTAGGTGTTGAGAGAAGATGCCTTTTCTCCACAAATGTTTCCAATCCTGCCCAACAATTGGGGGCCAGACATCAATGATGAAAAACCTAGGTCACAGTGAATGTTCAAACTGTGCTTCCACAAGGAAAGTTCTGTAAGGTGTCTCCTTTATACATTAAATACAACCTCATTTGTGGTGTAATGCCGGGGGTCCTTTGCTTTTACTGGAGCTGTTTATACTTCACACAACACAAACTATTTTGAGTTTTAACTTATACATTAGCAGCTAGCATCACTACCTTTAGTTGTACATATATGGTTTAACTTCTACAGCTCCCTGATTGGCTTATTTAATTTCTGCCTTAGTATACAGAACTTGCCCACTACATGGTGTGTCAGATTCTCATAGTCCCTCAACAGACAAATTTGATGTATCCACATTATTGTCTTTCTCACACAAGTCCAAAATCACTTGCTTAGCAGCCACACTAAACTGGGAGATTTGTTTCCATTTCAGGGGGTGTGACAGGTAGTTATCCTGTGATGGACATCCCAGTAGTATGACCTTAGAGTAGCGCTCTACCTACACTCCCATTATTTCCATAATACTACCCAATTCCTCATACGAGTAGACTAATATGTTTGATTAACTCTAGAGAATATGGGAGAATGTGATCTTCCCACCACAGCCCCTCCATCAGGCATCTGATTGTGTGTGAGAAATAATGGGCAGAGTTTGGGGTTTGTAGCATCACATATGTAGGATTTTGCTCAGAGCATTTCAACCTTGTAAATTTCAGAAAAAATTATTTGTGCTTATAATGATTTTCTCCTACTGGCTGGTCTCTAGTGAAACCCCTTACTGCTTTTCCCACTGAAGTTCAAATGAGAACTTTCATCCGTCTTCTTGCTTGTTGAGTAACTTATATGTTCTAGAGGTTTTGTTGTTGTGAGCGATTGCAAACATTTCTGAATTGGGATAAGTCCCCTAGTCTCTTACTCTCTTTCTTTCTGTAGTCTTTATTTTGATTTCAAAAATATAATATAATGTACCATATACAGGCTCCACTCAGCATTGCCTTGGAGTATTGCAAAACACAAAAATAAAAATAGCCGGTGAGTGGTTATGTCAATACACCAACATTCCAACTGAGAAAAAGACTAAATAGAGGAAGAATGGCAATGGGTGGGGAAGGGGATAGGGGGTGGTGGGGTGGGATGGAGAAAGTGAAAGGGAAAAGAGAAAAGAAAAAAAGGGGACAGGACACTAGGGGGGTGGATCAGCAAACTCTCCGCAGTAGGGATAGTGACGGAAGGAAGATGAAAAGAAGGACGGCGGAAGCCCTGGGAAAGCCTAGGGCACCTTATAGGCACCTTGCTTCAGGGGAGGGAAATAGAACGTATACCCATGGTTCAATGTGACCGGTGTGCTAGAGATGTCATCCCAGTACAGGTGACCCGCAAGAGCCTCTGAGGGGAGGCGAAGGGGGTGAAAGTGCAGCCGTGAGAATACTGTTGCAGAAGTTCCTGGCAGCCCTCCAGAGGTGCATGGTGTGGTTATGACTGCCCTAATGGGGAAACAGTGCCATGTCTCACTCAGAGGCACCAATGGTCCTCCTTGTCGCAGACAGGCATCTGCAGTCAGGAACGGAGCCCACACCAGTTGAAAGGCGTCCAATCCATTGACCAGTGTGTGTATGATGCCATTTCTGAGTGAAATTAAATCCGTTCCCGTGCTCATCGGACCCTGCTCCAGATTAATCTTGTCCTCCCGGACTCCTCTTGGTAATTCTCTTTCATCTGGGCAATCCACGTCTCTCCCTTTGGCACTAACAGCCATTATTACTTGCACATCTTGTGTAAATTTTGTATGGGATTTGCATTGACTTAGATCCAACTGGCATTCTCGAGATGGGTAATCCTCCCAAATTCCTTCATGCAGGACCGTCCATACTATCCCACCCTGGCATTCTTCTCAGGCATCAATTGATATGTCCTGATGATGATCCCATTATCTTGTAAACGGATCGAAACTTTGTGGACTTTCAGCACCTTGAAACAATCTTATATTTTTGTTAATTATATGTGCTACGGTGCCACCATGTATGTTCTTTGGCCTAATCACTGAATTGTATATCGGCCACTATAAACAAATGCCCGAATTTGGTAACTATAATTTTCTGTTGTAAACTGTTCCACTTGTGTTGTTTTTCTATTCTCCGTAATACATTGTTACGTCTATCTGTACATATGAACATAGACATCCTTGTATTTCTATGTCAATTACAGTTATAATTTCATGGTGTGAGGGACAACTGTTCCTTTGTAAAAATGCACACCAAAGGTCCCTGATCGGTTGCTTGGGTTCCCTTGTTTTTGTAAAAAAAAAATATATATATATATCCAAACTTTGGTTGTCACTGCCGCCGCACCTCGCGTCCCAGGTGCAAATCTCCAGCGGTGGTGAGCCGCAACACAGGAAACCACGAAGGCAAGCAGTTATCGTCCAGCCAAGAACGAGTGCACTCACGGGTAGGTTATCGTAGAAAAACTTTAATGTGCAAGCCTCCAAGCACTGACAGACGCGTCTCAGCACAACGCCTTTTTCAATGTCAGTTTGAATCCTATCAAAAGTGCTTTTTTAAACAAAAAAGTAAGTAAATGATGTGAATTCATGAACAGTGAAGATGGCCAATAATTACTTCACATTTATTGATTAACAGTGGCGGCCATCTTGTAACATGTGAAAAGGCACAAAGAAAGGCACAATGTCAATCCCGAGTTATACCAACATTTCATGGTAACTCGGTGGGTAGAATATACTGTCACTTTTAAGCATATTGAGGGTGGATACATCAACAAAGTACTGCAAATGTATTAGTTTATGTGGATATAAGTATCCCCCCAAGTAAGAAATAGAGTATAATCCTCTACTTCAATCGGTGTGACAGGTTAATTCGTATTCCTACATCGGTGACACAAATAGAGCTCTGAATGGGCATTAGAAATGTCAATTATAACGGAAAGCATGAAAAGATTCATCACTGAGGATTTCGTGAAGTTATCATTCATTCACAGATGAATACATTTTTTTCACTCTTAAAATTATTGGAAAAACTGCACAATAATCAAAGAAAGAGAGCTTTGCCGTCCTCATGGGAAGGCCTAGCAGCCACACAATATATAAATAAAAATATTAGAACTTTTCCCCAGGCGCTAGATTTCATTCCAGGTGGACCCACACTTCCTCTTCATTGTTGAGACCTCTAGGGGCCTTCGTCTGGAGATCAATGATGCATTTAGACTCTAAGATACGTAGTTTTCTTACCCTGTTGCCCCCTCTTTCATCCTTGGGTATCTGATCTAGACAGAAAGAAAAAAAAAATATATATATATATATATATCCAACTGCAGCCGCTCCTTCCGGACTGCTGGGACCCATGGAGAGTGGCGCGCACACCGGCGGAGCACACCGGTAATCCAATTTACTGAAATAACAAAGTCAGTGCGCTCTCAGTAACACACGACTCCGTATGGATGCCAAACCACCGTTTAATCCACAACGCGTTTCGGTTCCGCAGAACCTTGATCACGTGAATCTTACACCAAATCAGAGAGACTCAAATAGTTCATAGTATAAAAAGTGAAAAAGGACAAATGAGCAATACATGGCGGACATGTTGGAATGACACATACATCATGATAAATATACGAAACTAAATACAAACAATACACATGTTAAACAAAATAATCACATGTTAAATACATATGCAACTCATTTCATTTGTGAGAAAGCAATGGCCATTTTGTCAACATGAACCCAAAAGAATGCTAGAAATCCTGATTAAGTACGCGTGGCTAGACCGCGAAGTGATTTTGGAGCAAATTAAGGATCTTATTGAGGACCTTACTAGGCAGGTGGAGAAAGAGACATTGAGCAAATATCTCGTGAGTATGAAAGATCGCCTCAGGAAATACGAGGATGATATCAAGGCTCGGAAGCAGAGAAAGCTCGACCGTGACTATGGCGACTATGATAGTGGCAGAATCTTGACGTTTAGTAGAAAATATGACCATCTCTACACTCAGCAAGCCACAGTGGAGGACACTACTACAGCCAACATGGAACATATGACCACTGAAGGGTCAACAATCAGTGAGAGTGAATCGGATGTGTCAATGAGCAATATGGTCATGGAAGAACGTGGCACACGTAAACAGACTTTTTTGGACGAATATCGGACCCTACGTCGGGGTCGACAGACCACAAGGGAGACCCCGATCCCGAAAGCTAGGGGCCAGAGAGGCCGAGGTCGGGGCAGGGGCCGAGGAAACGTAGGAACAGACGAGCAAGAATTCGACAACGCTGGCAGAAGAGGCAGGGGACGTGGCGGCATGGGAAACAAGCAAACACGCGCCAGAAAAGCCTTCTAATGGATATGAACATGGTTAATAGAACTATTATTAATCTTTCTAAAAGACCCATTAGTGATGTCGAGAAGCGTACCTTATGCCTTGGTTTCTCGTTTTGTCCCTCTTACCCCTTTGACTATACAGGTGCTAGAATTGACCTTTTTAAGTTTGTTCGTAAATTAAAATTAAAAAAGTTTCACTCACTCAAGGGGACCGAAACCAACAGGGCCACTAATACTGGTAACTCTACAGATCAGAGTGATCTCCTCATAGGCGATATTGACACCTTGATCACTATGATCGAGTTGGAGCATGAGGGTGAAGGGCAGGACCCCATTATTGGTACCACACAGGGATTAGCTGAGTATGACATTTTGACGAATGCCTCATCCTCTTCAGGGTTTAAGCCCAAATCCACATTTTTACCCAGTTTACCCCACGATAACATCGATACATTCCAGGAGGTGGTGGGGAGAGAGTTTAACAAATTCAGACACCAGAACAGGAGAAGGGTTAATGACAACTACAATAACCTTGATTTTGAACACAGACAGATATTGAGGTCTCTTTCAGAGGATGACAGCATTGTCATCCGCCCTGCCGACAAGGGTGGCAATGTTGTTATCTTGGACAGAGACAGGTATATTGTTGAAGCACATAGACAACTTGATGATACCAGGTACTATGAGCCCATTAGTTTTGCTGAATATGACACCAGCATCACTACTGTCTGGGATCTTCTGTTAATGTGGAGGGAGAAAGGCATTCTTGAGTGGGAGGAATTCCGTTATTTGAAGAAAGATCATCCAGTTCTCCCTGTTCTTTACCTCCTACCGAAGATCCATAAGGATCCCTGCAACCCACCTGGGCGCCCCATTGTTTCGTCACGTGGGAGTGTGGCTGAACACATCTCGAAGTATGTAGATCATTTTCTCAGGGATCATGTCAGCACACTCCGGAGCTACATTAGGGATACCAAAGATTTCCTTAAAAGGATTGACAACATGGAGTGGGGGGCTGACCATTGGTTCGTCACCCTAGATGTACACAGTCTGTATACCATCATAGACCACCAGCAAGGGCTCTTGGCATGCGCACATTATCTTGAGACTAGCCCTCTAAGATTTCGGGAACACAGCAAAATGATTTTGGAGATGACTGAGTATTGTCTCAAAAACAATATCTTTATGTTTAACGGTACTCTTTACCATCAAACCACTGGGACCGCGATGGGATCTTGCTTTGCTCCCAGCTTCGCTAACTTGTTTATGGGAAGGTGGGAGGAGGACATTTTTTCTGACCCTGACTTGCAAGATGATCTCACCCATATTTCGATGTGGCTTCGCTACATCGATGACTTGTTTATTATCTGGGTGGGACATCGACACGAGGCCCAGTGCTTTATTGACAAACTCAATGCCAATGACCGGAACATCAAACTGAGTGGTAATATTAGCGACAATGCAACAGAATACTTAGATGTCAAGGTAGAAATTGTACACAACAAAGTTCACACATCGCTGTTTAGAAAACTGACAGCAGGGAATAGTGTGCTCCATGCCCTCAGCAGCCATCCAGAGGCACTCAAATGGAGCATCCCCTATGGGGAGTTGCTGAGGGCAAAAAGAAACTGCAATACCGATGCAGGATACCAACTCGAGAGTGATCGGATGTTTGAACGTTTCAGGGAGAGAGGATATCCTGGGTGGGTACTCAAGAAGGCCAAAGAGAGGGCAGATGCTATGGACAGATCACTGACGATTGCTGATATATCAGATTCAGGCACTAAGGGTGTAGATGACAACACCAGAATGATCATGACCTACAGTTCTGATTCAAAAGATGTTACACGCATTTTGACACAGAACTGGAACATACTTAAAACCGATAACATCATTGGCCATACTCTGCCGAATAGACCCAATATAACCTATAGGAGAGGTAAAAGCATGAGGGATCAATTAGTGCACAGTGACATTACCATCTATCCTGAAAGAAATCTGCATGGCCTGCAGGGTTTCTTTCCTTGCGGACACTGTAAGGCCTGCAGAAACAGCAAATTCTGTAATCATGTAGAATACAATGGGTGAGGAAGGAAATAACACAATTCCTCACATGCAGCACTACTTTTGTCATCTATGCCATTGAATGCCCCTGTAAATTATGGTATATTGGATCTACCACTCTGATGGCCAAGAAACGTGTATTAGAGCATTATAGAGCTATCATACACTGTGATCAGAAATATCCTGTAGCCCGTCACTTTCAGGATAGACACTTTTCTAATGCCAACAGTCTCGGTTTTCTTATCCTAGAACAGGTGAGCAAAGGGCCCCGGGGGGGGAATAGGGTCCTGAAACTCAGACAGATTGAGTAGAAACAGATTATTCATTTCCAAACAAAGAACCCTGGAGGACTTAATCAGGATGAGGAACTAGCCATACATTTGAAGGAATAATGTTTCACCAGTGTGCATGTCAGGTCCTCCATACTCCAGGAGATCAGAAAGTAACCCCACCACATTTTACCCCCCACACTACACCCCCTCCCTTTATTCCCTTCCCCCTGCCCCTTCCCCCTCTCCCCCCCCTCCCACCACCCCCCCCCTTTTCCCCCTTCTCCCCTCCTCCCCCCCCATTCCCCCCTACCCACTCCCTCCCCAACCCCTCGTATTGTTGTTTACCATTTTTCTTGGGGGTTATGGGGATTGTTCCTGAGTTCTGCTTAGGGCAGTTTGCCCCACTGTATATGTTCTTCCTCGAAGTTTTCCTCAGAGTTTTCCTCCATGAACAATTCTACTGTAATTTGATTTTGCAAATTTGAAGTTATTGATGTGGAATATGATTATGTTGAGGTGGAATCTGGGATCCACACTCTTTTTAATTCAGTGTTTTTGTTCTTGTTTTCAGATAGGAAGAAGGAAGGGGCCCACTCACCCGTAATCACCTGCACGGGCCGCCTACCCTTTCTTCCCTCATTATTTTTTATCGAGGCACTTCAGCACTTAAGAGAGACTGTAATGGGCACATGAGCAGTGGAAGTATGGAGACAGGGCTCTGTCTCCACCGCCAAGTACAGTAGGACTTTTGTTTGGAGTGTTTGACATGTTTTGCACATTTAAACTGTAGTTTTCGGGCACTTGCCCGTTATGTGGTCAGACCCTTGTCTCTGCCTAGGACACTTGTCCATGTTAATGTGCCTATGGATATTGGCATTCTCGAGTTAGCACTGTTACATGGTGCATACAGGTTAGATATGGTATGATACCTATCCTTTACAGCACGTGCCGGGAGATGACTGGAGGGTAGTTGATTCAGAAGGAGGATTTCGTCCACTTGGACATGTATTCATGGGGCAAGATTGTATGTTTCTAGCCTAAGTACCCCCGGTTCTTTTATTTTATTTCACATGTATCATTATTATTTTTACTTTTTGTCTGCAACGGGGGCAGCAATAAAGTTTTGTTTAGACGCCGATGAATGCTTGGCGCTGAGAACAGGTACTGATACCCAGGGTTCATGTTGACAAAATGGCCATTGCTTTCTCACAAATGAAATGAGTTGCATATGTATTTAACATGTGATTATTTTGTTTAACATGTGTATTGTTTGTATTTAGTTTCGTATATTTATCATGATGTATGTGTCATTCCAACATGTCCGCCATGTTTTGCTCATTTGTCCTTTTTCACTTTTTATACTATGAACTATTTGAGTCTCTCTGATTTGGTGTAAGATTCACGTGATCAAGGTTCTGCGGAACCGAAACGCTTTGTGGATTAAACGGTGGTTTGGCATCCATACGGAGTCGTGTGTTACTGAGAGCGCGCTGACTTTGTTATTTCAGAAAATATATATATATATATATATAAATTCACTGAAAAAAACCATAGGTTTCAGGGACGTTATAGTTAGTAATTAGCATTTAAAAAACCTTTGAAATTCACTGAAAAAACCACAGGTTTCAGCAACATTATAGTTAGTTGGACATTTCACTCGTACAAAACCAGAGAAATTCAGCCGTTATAGTTAGTTCAGCTAACTATAACTTGCGCCCCCGCAATGCACTGCTGATGACGTCACATATTACATCACTCATGACATGGTCAGTGACATCACTGATGACATCTCAAATGACATCACTGATGACATCACCCAGTGACTGTGTGTTTCTGTAAAGTTTAAACATGTTTTATATATATATATATGCAAAGGTCTTTGAAGAATGAGTGGGTGTATAAGTGTCTGAATGGATGATTTAGTAGGTGCGCAACTGTCTGTATAAGTGAGTGATTAAACGTGTCTTACTGAAAGCATAGGTTAGTGACTAAACTGTGTAAATGTCTGTATCAGTCCGTCAGTTGGTGTGTAAGCGGTTGCATGGGTTGGTGAATAGCTAAATGAGTGTCTATATGGGTTATTGATTGGTTGTCTGACTATCTGTATGGCTGCCTGACTGTCTGTGTGGGTGGGTGGGGGATGTGTGACTCTGTGCATAGATGTGTGAGTGGATGATTCACTGGGTGTATGGGTTCAAGAGTGCATCTGTGATGGACTGTATGGGTGGGTGAGTATGTGTATGGGTGTGTTGGTGAGTGAATGGATGTCTCAGTAGTACATGTGTGAGTAACTACATATGTGAAAGGCAGTATATGTGAGTGTTGGAGTATATAAATGACTATATGTGAGAGTGGCTGTATGGATGAGTGTGTGTTTGTATCAGTGATTTTATAAGAGCGTAAGTATGTGTTAGTATCTATATGAGTAAGTGAGGTGGTGTGTGTATAACTGTATAGGTGAGTAAATGGGAGTGTGATTATTTCTTTGCATGTCTGACTAGGTGTGTGAGTAACTCTATGGATGAGTGGCGGTATGTGAGTGTCTATATAGGTGTATGAGTGCATATGATAGACCTGTACTGATGAGTGACCGAAAGTATGAGTGACTGTATGGGTGAGTGAGTGGATGTGTGTGTAGACCTAAGAATCAGTGAGTGGGTATGTAGTTATTGGTGTTGGAGTGTCTATGGTTTTGATAATGGCAGTCTGTAATTTACAGTGGGTGTATCAAAGGTTATATTAGGGTGTGACAAGATGCCTCAGATTATCATGTGGATGATGTCATCAGTGATGTCATTTGAGATGTCATCAGTGATGTCATGAGTGATGTCACTGACCATGTCATGAGTGATGTCATATGTGACGTCATCAGCAGTGCATTGCGGTGGCGCGAGTTATAGTTAGCTGAACTAACTATAACGGCCGAATTTCTCTGGTTTTGTATGAGTGAAATGTCCAACTAACTATAACGTCGCTGAAACCTGTGGTTTTTTCAGTGAATTTCAAAGGTTTTTTAAATGCTAATTACTAACTATAACGTCCCTGAAACCTGTGTTTTTTCAGTGAATTTCAAAGGTTTTTTAAATGCTAATTTCTAACTATGCCTACAGAGGTAGGACATGTACAGAAAGAGGAAGAAAGGCGCACAAAGAAGCAAAAGAAATGAAGAAAGAGGCAACCGAAGTCCAGAAAGACGAAGAAAGGTGCAGAAAGAAGCAAGAGATGTGCAGAAAGAACCAACAGAGGAGCAGAAAGTTGCATTGTTGCAAAGTCATCCTGTGCCCCCAACATTTTGATGATGGGTACTGATTGTAACTGATTCTGACTAACCAGGCCTAGAGCCAGTGCTATGCTAAAAGACACTTAGAATACAGTGAAAACACCTACATACACTAGGGAAAACCATGCGTTGAGGTACCCCTGTGATTGGCATGACCTCCTCTGTAAGTCCCTAGTACATAATAGGGCACGGGGATTAAAACTACCTGTAAGTCAGAGGTGCAGAAAGATGCTTCTTTAAGTAGTACTCACGTTTTCAGAGTGGTGGAGAAAGGGTGCTGGGCCTCCGACCAGCTCTCAGGAATTCCGCTGCATAGGACTGAGGAGGTACCAAGAGGGCTTCTTGGCCCCCAAAGTCCCTCAGGAGTAAATTAGACTTCATCCCCCATCCCGTAGTCTGCCAGGAGGCGCGTTTGCAGAGTGGTGGAGAAAGGGGGGCATGTCCTCCTTAGACGTCTTAGCAATCCCACTGTGTGGGACTTACTGCAGGTAACAAGAGGGGTAGTTGGCCCCCAAGGACAACATTGGGGGCCAACTACCCCTCCTATTACCTCCAGTACATCCCACATAGCAGGATTGGTAAGTTCTCATAGCAGGCCATGCCCCCTTTGCCCACCACTATGCAAACGCATTCCCTGGTGCTCTCTTGGATGGGGATTGAAGTCCTCTTCGCTGTTGGGGGTCCTTTAGGGGCCAACTAGCCCACGTCTTACCTCCAGTAAGCCCCACAAAGTGGGATTGCTGAGAGGTAGACAAAGGCCACGCCCCCTTTCGCCCACCACTCTGCAAACGCACCTCCTGGTGCGTTCTAAGTTGTGGTTTTAAGTCCCTTTCATTCCTGAGGGTCCCTAGGGGCCAACTCGGCCACCAGGTACATCCAGTAAGTGCCACACACCTAGATTGCTGAGACTGGTCCGAGGCCACACCCCCTTTTTACACCACTCAGCAAACGCAGCTCCTGGCGCACTGCTGCTTGGGGGATGAAGTCCAGGTGTGTCCTGATGTCCTCAGGAAACAAGAGGACCTCATCGCCCCACTAGCAGTGCACCAAGAGGTGCGTTTGCAGAGTGGTGCAAAAAGGGGCATGGCCTCGGACCACCTCTCTGCAAACCAGCTATCTGGCGCTTATTGGAGGTACCTGGTGGGCTAGTTGGCCCCTAGGAACCCTCAGGAATGAAGGGGACTTAAAACCCCAACTTAGAACGCGCCAGGGGGTGAGTTTGCAGAGTGGTGCAGAGAGGGGGCCGGGCCCCCTTCTTTTACTATTTTTGGGGCCCTGGGGACCCCATCCCCCAGGGCCTGACCCCCTTTTTTTTTTTTTTTTTAAAGAAAACACAGGAATGGGGCCACGCGGCCCCCCGCCCGAGGCCAGTTTCGGCCCCGGGGACCCCAATTCCCAGGACATGGCCATTATTTTTTTTGTTTGTTTTTGTGGAGGGGGGCCGCATGGCCCCCCTCCTCAGGCCAATTATGGCCCTGGGGACCCCATCCCCTGGGGCCGGCCTTTGCGTTTCTGTTTTTAAAAAAAATAAAAAATTAATTAACGGGGAGGGGGGCCGCATGGCCCCCCTTCCGGGCCACTTTTGGCCTCGGGGACCCCATCCCCCGGGGCCGGCCCTTTGCGTTGGGGACCATGGGGGGAGCCCCAATGCCCCCATGGTCCCGCCAACTCCCCGCCTCCTGTGGGAGCTGGCATTGCTTTTGAGCATGGGGAGCTGCTGACATGCAGCTCTCCTTGCTCAAAAGCAATCTGATTTGCTTCATTGAAGCGAGAGCAGGTTTCCCTGCTCTCGCTTCAATGAACCAAAGCAGAGTTTGCTATGGCAGGGCGGGAGCCGCATGGCTCCCGCCCTGCCATAGCAAACGGCAATTTCCCGGGGGTGGGCACCCCAGGACATTGCAGGAGCCAGCCCTGGGGGGTGGCGGTCCCCATGGCCATCAAGGGCTCCAGGAGGGGGGCCGTGCGGTCCCCCTCCCTTCATTTTCAAAGCCCCGGGAAGGTGGTGGTCCCCGGAGCCGGGGGTCCGCAACGGACCCCCCAATTTAAATATTTAATGCCCCAGGGAGGTAGTGGTCCCCAGGGCAGTGTGGGGAGGGGCAAGAGCCCCCCACACAGTTTTATTTTAATTTCAGCCCCGGGGAGGTGGCGGTCCCCGGGGCTTGGGGGGCCAGCAAGGCCCCCCTACATTTTAAATTTGAAAGCCCAGGGGAGGTGGTGGTCCCCGGGGCAGTGGGGGGGCCGCGTGCCCCCCGCATATAATTTGCATAGCCCTGGGGAGGTGGCGGTCCCCAGGGCTGTGGGGGCCCCCGCTATTTAATTTTGGCATTGCCCCCGGGACCTGGCCCACCCGGGGCTCATTAAAATGAAGCGCGGGAGCCCGCACTTCATTTTTTTTATTTTCTCGGCAGGGTTCGCGACCCCAGCGCAAATTCTGCTGATTATTTTTTTTTTAAATGCTTTATTTGGCCCTGGGGGTCCTTGTGGGACCCCCTGATTAGGCCTAGGGGGTCAGGTTGTTTCTAACCTGCCCCCTTTTCTTGTTTTTCATCTTCTTTTTTCTCTTTTCCTGTGACTCGGTTACTGAGTCACAAGATGGCTGCCAAACACTTCCTGGTTTGGAGTGTTGGCAGCCAATCAGAGTGAAGCTCGTGCCCGGGAGGGTTCGCGAACCCACCTCGGTGCTCAGATATCGATAATTTTCTTTTTTTAATTTCTCAAAAACTACTGAACGGATTTACACCATTTAAAGAAAAGGTCGCTTTCTGAACCAAGGGCTACCTTTTTGTCAAATTTGGTGTAATTCCGTTCAGCAGTTTGGGCTGTAGGCGTGTCTAAAATTTCCTATGGAAATTAACATGGGGAAAATGCGTTTTGGGACCCCCTTTTTTCTCGGCCCCCGCTTCACAAATCACCCCAATACTTTCAAGAAAGGAGCTGACCAGAGCGCCCCATTAGTTTTGAAAATTTCGCGAAGATTCGTCAAACGTCGCCAAAGATACTCGCAAAAGAAAAAACGCTTTTTGAATAGAAACGAGGTCCTAACTATAACTACCTACTGGTGACCACCAGTAGTTATATATATATATATATATATATATATATATATATATATATATATATATATATATATATATATATATATATATATATCACTGAAAAAACCATAGGTTTCAGGGACGTTATAGTTAGAAATTAGCATTTAAAAAACCTTACAAATTCACTGAAAAAACCATACGTTTCAGGGGCGTTATAGTTGGTTGGACATTTCACTCGTACAAAACCCATGAAATTCCCCCGTTATAGTTAGTTCAGCTAACTATAACTCGCGACCCCGCAATGCACTGCTGATGACGTCACATATTACATCACTCATGACATGGTCAGTGACATCACTGATGACATCACTGATGACATCTCAAATGACATCATTAATGACATCATCCAGTGACTGTGTGTTTCTGTAAAGTTTAAATATGTTTAATATATATAGGGAAAGGCGTATTGAAGAATGAGTGGGTGTATAAGTGTCTGAATGGTTGCTTTAGTAGGTGCGTGACTGACTCTATAAGTGAGTGATTAAACATATCTTTCTAAATGCATGGGTTAGTGAGTAAACTGTGTGAATGTCTGTATCCGTGTGTCTGTTGGTGTGTAAGCGACTGCATGGGTTTGCAAATAGCTACATGAGTGTCTATATGGGTTATTGATTTGTTGTCTGAGTGTCTGTATGGGTGCCTGAGTGTTTGTATGGGTGGGGTGTGTGTGACTCTGAGCATAGATGTGTGAGTGGGTGATTCACTGGGTGCATGGTTTCAAGAGTGCATCTGTGATGGACTGTATGGGTAGGTGAGTGTGTGTATGGGTGTGTTAGTGAGTGAATGTATATCTCAGTGGTACATGTGTGAGTAACTACATATGTGAAAAGTAGTATATATGTGTGTTGGAGTACATCATTGGCTACAAATGAGAGTGTGTTATTGTGAGAGTGGCTGTATGGATGAGTGTGTGCTTGTATCATTGATTGTATAAAAGCGTAAGAATGTGCTAGTATTTGTATGAGTAATTGAGCTAATTGAGTACCTCTATGGATGAGTGGCGGTGTGTGAGTGTCTATATAGGTGTATTAGTGCATATGATAGTCCTGTACTGAGTGACCATAAGTATGAGTGACTGTACGGGTGAGTGAGTGGATGTGTGTGTAGACCTAAGAATCAGTGAGTGGGTATGTAGTTATTGGTGTTGGAGTGTCTATGGTTTTGAGAATGGTAGTCTGTAATTTAGAGTGGGTGTATCAAAAGTTATATTAGGTTGTGAGAAGATGCATGAAATTTTCACATGGATGATGTCATCAGTGATGTCATTTGAGATGTCATCAGTGATGTCATCAGTGATGTCACTGACCATGTCATAAGTGATGTATTATGTGACGTCATCAGCAGTACATTTTAAATGCTAATTTCTAACTATAACGTGCCTGAAACCTATGGTTTTTTCAGTGAATTTCAAAGGTTTTTTAAATGCTAGTCTCTAACTATGCCTACAGAGGTAGGATATGTGAAGAAACAAGAAAAAACGCACAGAAAGAAGCAAAAGAAATGGAGAAAAAAGCAACAGAAGTCCACAAAGACGAAGAAAAGTGCAGGAAGAAGCAAGACATGTGCAGAAAGAACCAACAGAGGAGCAGAAAGAGGCCTTGTTGCAAAATCATGCTGTGCCCACAACTTTTTCAGACGGGTACTGGTGGTAACTGACTCTGACTAACCAGGTGTTAGACCTGGCACCATTGGCGTGGGTCTCCCTTCCATTTTTCGCTGTTGTCTCCTCTGTTTTACTGGTGTTAGATGCTCTGGGCGCTGTGCCACTGCCATTCAGTGTCACAGCGCGAATGCTCCCTGTATAAATATGTCTATGTGATTGGTATATCCCTGATTGGCTTATTTGGTTTACCTGTTAGTCCCTAGTAGTGTGGCCTATGTGTGCCCAGGGCTGGTAAACCAAATGCTGCTGGTGGGCCTGCAGCACTGATGTGTGCCACCCACAGGAGCAGCTTGTAAAGTGTGTCTCAGACCTGCCACTGCAGTGTCTGTGTGCAGTACAGAACTGCCATCTTGGCTGTGAAGTGCACTCACTTCCCAGCCCCTGAACCTTCCCTTAGCATCCTGTAAGTCACCCCTATGGTAGGGTGCCTTGTATGTGTAAGGCAGGACATGCCTTGGTGTGTGTAGCATGTCCTGGTAGTGAATTATGCACCATTTCGTTTTCACTACTGTAAGGCTACCTGTTCCTCATAGGCTAGAATGGGCAGTTTGACTATTACATGCTATAGTCCTAACTGACCCCAGGAACATGGTAGAAAAACGAATTTAGTATGCCTGAGCTCAGAATATTAAAATACACCTTTTAGTGAAGTTTATTTTTATATTCTGTGTTTGAACTATACCACTTTTAGAAAGTAGGTATTTTCTTGCCTAAGCCTTCCAGTGTGCTCTGCCGTTATGTGTATTGGCTGTCTGGTTTTAGAGGGGCAGGACAGGCTGAGTCAGACCTGGGTGGAATGAGAGATCTGCATTTAGAGTGTGGGGAGGGGTGGCTCTTTGATCTGAATAGGGCTGTGCCTGGCAAGGTGAATGCTGGCTCCACCTCCCACTGTGTGTCTGCTAGCAGACCCCTCTTTCTGAAAGGAAGGATGCAGCCTGGTAAACAAAGTGCTCCAGGCCTGAGCAGAACTGGTTCTGGCTAGGTTCAGGGACTGGTAGCTTCAAGGATCAAAGGTTTTTGGGGTATAAATATCTGTGCTCAAACCCCTACTTTTGTATTGCTTTTGGATCTGGAGAGGAAACTCTGTCCGTGCCACTGGAGGAATCTGCAGGAAGTGACTGTCCCTGTGCTTGTGTGTAGTTTCTTGCACTGGCCTGCAGCAGTGACCACTGGACCTTGAAGAAGAGGAAAAGGAACTCTTGAGAGAACTTTTATTTTTGTACAGCAATTACCCAAGGGCTAGGAAAAGAGCTAGCCTCCTGCTGGAGTCTCAGGCACATCAGACTCCACCACCAACCTCCTGCTTCCTCCCTGCGAGGACTGCTATCTGCTGAGGAGGCTCCTGTGAGTTCCAGGGCCTCTAGTTTGCATCAGAGAAAAGAGGGTGAGAAATCGACGCTAACGCAACTTTGCGGGCCGCTGCAGTCGAGCGCGCTGGGAAAATCATCGCGCTACTGCCGCCGAGGGCCCGCATCCCGAAACCATCGCTGACGCCCCTTTGCGAGCCGCTGCAGCCGAGACGCGCTGGAAAGATCATCGCGCTGCTGTCGCCGCGCACTCGCAACCCTTAAAGAAATCATCGCTTCGAGACATCGCAGTGCGGACGCCGTGCGTCCGCCACTTTGATCGCATCGCACCGAATTTCGTCGCTCCCTCACGGAGCGTCTTGTCTTCGCATCGCAACACGATCGCACAGCGCAACAGGATCACCGCATCGACTTCTCCCACGCAGCAAGAAAGTCATCGCATCGGCGGTCCAGCGTGCAGAAGTTTGTCGCATCGTCTCCGCACGCATCCCGCAGATCGGCGCATCATCCTCCCTTGCGGCAAGGATTTCAACGCATCGCCGGCCTCGCGTGCCGAGAATCATCGCTACAGCTTATTTGCGACACTTTGTTGGTTTTGCTACTAAACCCAGGTACTTTGTGAAAGAAAGGGTCGCAGAGACCACTGCTTTGAACTTGAACCTTATTTTTGCAACCTTTGAACTATTTTTGACAGCCCTTCAACAGCTATCCTATTTTTGACAGTATTGTGGCTTTTACAGTTATTGGTCTTGTGATAAATCTGCCATTATATAAAGATACTTATTTTTTATAATAACTACTTGTGTGGTGTCCCTTTGTAGTGTTCCTCATTGTGTTACTGTGTATGATCATAAATGCTTCACACCCTGCCTCTGAGATAAGCCTACCTGCTCGTGCTACATTACCACAGGGTTGAGCAGGGGTATTAAAGAGGGTAGCCCTCTCACTCTGACTTAGGAAGAAGGGTCCCTACTTGGACAGTGGCCAGCCATTGCCAACTAGAGACCCCCATTTCTAACATTGGTGGTCAGCGGTGAGGATCTGGACTTGCATTTATGATCGCATACAGTAATTATAGTGTACACTACTAGTGAGTGCAGACCATAACGTACCGCATACATTTTTTGGGAGAATTTTTTTTGCTCCTATATTTTGATTGATATTTCCGGTGATTTTTCACCCACGCACATTTCTGAGAGTTTTGGGATCCTATATTGTGATTGATATTGCCGGTGATTTTTCACCCGCGCCCATTTATTGAAAGTTTTTGATCCCCTATTGTGATTGATATTGCTGGTGATTTTTCACCCACGCACATTTCTGAGAGTTTTTGGGATCCTATATTGTGATTGATATTGCCGGTGATTTTTCACCCGCGCCCATTTATTGAAAGTTTTGATCCCCTATTGTGATTGATATTGCGGGTGATTTTTCACCCACGCACATTTCTGAGAGTTTTTAGGATCCTATATTGTGATTGATATTGCCGGTGATTTTTCACCCGCTTACATTTTTTGAGAAGTTTTCTTCTGTCCTTTATTGATATTGCCAGTTATTTCTACAATGGGCAAGCCCAGATCCAATGCCTCAGAAGATCTCTCCTGGGAAGAAGAGAAAATAGAAACCTACAATGCAAAGCAGCTCAAAGATTTTTGCAAGCAATTCACAGTCCCTATCACAGGTCTCACTAGGAGGGAGGAGTATTACAAGGCGCTGAAGGCCTGGCTAGAAGCCAGGGATGCCCCTAAGGATCTAGGAGAGCTTGTGGAGGGAGGAGAGCAGCAGGGCGATGTAGTAGACTTAGTAGGAGACCCAGCCCTTTCCAACCCTGGCTCTAGTGTGTCCGCTAAGGGTCTGTCCCCAGAAGAGCTGGAGGACAGGGAGAGAGATAGGCGGCATAATATGGAGATGGCTAAGCTTAAAATGGATGGTCACCGGGACCTAGAGAACAAGAAGTTAGAAATTGAGATTATGAGGATGAAGCTTGAGCATGAGAGAGTATTGAGGAGTTGGAGATTAAAGCTAAGAGCATGGAAATCTCCCCCTCTGGTGGCAGCGTACCTGTAGTGCACCCTGAGAGTAGGGTGTATATACCCAAGGAGGTTATTAAAGATTTCCACAAAAGTGAAGATATTGGGCAATGGTTTGCCGCTTATGAAGTAGCCATGGTGTCCCACCGGGTCCCTGAGAAGGATTGGGGAGCGGGGTTGTGGGGACGCTTTGTGAGTGAGGGGAGGGATACCTTGTTGGACCTGGCCCCAGAAAGTAGGATGGTTTATGCCCACATGAAGGAAGCGTTGGTGACCCGCTATGGTTTGACCCCTGAGATGTATAGACAGAGGTTTAGGGTCTGTAAGAAGCTAGAGGGTACCACGTGGGTTGAATATGTGTCCTTTTTTGCAGAGCCATGGAACGCTGGGTAAGAGGTAGCAAAGTAGAAACTTTTGCACAGTTTTATGATTTGATTGCATGGGAGCATTTATCTAGTAATTGTTTTCCTGAGCTACGCCAGCACCTAATTGATTGCAAGCTGACTAACCCTAGAAAGCTTGCTGAGGAGGCGGACCGCTGGGTGAGCACCCGGGTCCGCAAGGGCCCAGTGGGAGACGTCGCCAAAGGTGGGCAGGGTCCCCAGCAGAGGAGTGGGGGGACAAGGGTCAACAGAGGGAGTTCCACCGAGGGCCCCAAAGTAATCCCCCAGGGAACCAAGCAGTGGTGTCCCAGCCCCCAAGAAAGGAAGACCGGGCCCCCAACAGGTAGGCCTGTTCCCAGGGGGCCCCCACGTGTTACAACTGTGGTCAAGTGGGCCACAGATATTTTGATCCCCAGTGCCCCCAAAGGGGGCCAGTGCACCCCCGTGCACCACCCCGCCAGATTGCTAGTGTAGCCCTGGGAGAGGAGGAGATGGGTGCCCAAGAGGGTGGGATCCCGTAGAATTGACCCTTGTCTCATTAGGGGACTTTGAGATGGTCCCCAAGCCTGCACTGCCGGCTAACACTAAAAAATACAGGCAGTGGGTGACCATCAATGGCCATAGGGTGGAGGCTCTAAGAGACACAGGGGCCAGTGTAACTGCTGTCAGCTCCCGGTTGGTGTCCAAAGAGCAGGTTGTCCCCCATGCATTCTACCCAGTAGTGTCCGCCGACAACTCAGAGAGCCAATGTGAGGTGGCTCAGGTTCCCTTTGAGTGGGGGGTCTCAGGAACTCTTCAGGTAGCTGTGAGGCCCGCCATGCCTGTAGACTGTCTGCTGGGCAATGATTTAGAGGACTCCCCGTGGGCTACGGTGGAGAGGAAGGCTCACTTAGAGATGCTGGGTCTGCCTGAGTGGGCGTGTGCTACCACTCGGTCCATGGCAGCCAAGGAGGGTGTTGAAAAGGATCTGGAGCCTGAGAGTAGGGCCCAGATCCCTGCCTTAGAGAGAAGGGGCAGGGGGCGCGGGAAGCCGGCCCCCTTGGTTCCCACGGCCCAGGAAGGAGCAGACCCTGAGGGGGATGCCCTGGAGCCTACCGGGGAGCAGATCACCGAACTGGGGGACCTGCCTGAGCTGACCCATTGGCAGCAGGAAGGGGGACCCACCAGGGAGGAATTTTGTGAGCAGCAGAGAGTTTGCCCCTCTCTTGAGGGTATGCGGCGACAGGCTGCAGCCCAGGCAGAAGGTGACATGTCTGGTTCACATCTGATTTATTGGGAGAACAGTCTCCTGTATAGTGAGCCTAAGGTTGCTGAGCCAGGGTCAGCCCGTGTGCTGGTGGTACCCGAGTGCTTCAGAACCTTCCTACTGGGGTTGGCTCATGACATTCCATTGGCAGGACATCTGGGGCAGACCAAGACCTTTGAGAGGCTGGCTGCCCACTTTTGTTGGCCCCAGATGCACAAGAGTTCAGACTCTCATTGCAGGACCTGTGAGACTTGCCAGGCAAGTGGGAAGAGTGGGGGAAGATCAAGGCCCCACTCCAGCCCTTTCCAGTTGTGAGTACCCCATTCGAGCGAGTGGGCATTGACATTGTGGGGCCTCTGGACCCCAAGACAGCCATGGGCAACAGGTTCATCCTGGTCTTGGTGGACCATGCCACCCGGTACCCTGAAGCCATCCCGCTCAGGACAGTGACGGCCCCCGTGGTGGGACGTGCACTGATGGGGATTTTCTCCCGTGTGGGATTCCCCAGAGAGGTGGTGTCTGACAGGGGGACCAACTTCATCTCCCAGTACATGAAGTCTCTGTGGAAGGAGTGTGGGGTAACGTATAAGTTCACCACTCCTTACCACCCCAAGGTAATGGTCTGGTTGAAAGGTTCAACCGGACCTTGAAGGAGCATGATCATGGGCCTAGAAGAGCCCCTGAGGCGTAAGTGGGACGTCCTCTTGTCATGCCTGTTGTTTGCCTACCGGGAGGTGCCACAGAAGTCCTTAGGGTTCAGTCCCTTTGAACTCCTCTATGGCCACCCGGTTAGAGGACCTCTGAGTCTGGTCAAGGAAGGCTGGGAGCAATCTCCCAGGAAACCTCCCAAGATGTATTTAGCTACATGTTGGCCTTCAGGAACCAGACTCGGCGTTTCAGAAAAATTGCTGAGGCAAATCTGGAAGCCAGCCAAGAAGAAATGAAACGTTGGCACGACCAGAATGCCACCCTGGTCGAATTTCAACCTGGTCAGAAGGTTTGGGTACTGGCCCCAGTGGAGCCTTGTGCGCTCCAAGATAAGTGGACCGGTCCCTTTGAGGTGGTGGAGCGCAAAAGTCCAGTTACCTACTTGGTGGACTTTCAGTCTCCCAGGAACCCCTTGCGGGTCCTGCATGTGAACCGCCTAAAGCCCCACTTTGAGAGGTCTGAAGTGGGCATGCTTCTTGCCACAGATGATGGGGTTGAGGAGGAGAGTGAGCCTCTCCCTGACCTCCTGTGTGCCGAAGAGAAGGATGGGTCAGTGGAGGGTGTGATCCTCTCCACCACACTGACCCCTGAGCAGCAGAGAGATTGTCACCACCTGTTGGGGCAATTTTCTGATTTGTTCTCCCTGGTACCTGGTGTCACTGATTGGTGCGTCCATGAGGTGGATACCGGGGACAGTTCTCCTGTCAAGCACAAGGCTTACAGGGTAACTGACAGGGTCAGGGCTTGCATTAAGGAGGAGGTCTCCAAAATGTTCGCCCTAGGGGTGGTTGAGTCCTCTAGCAGCCCCTGGTCCAGCCCCGTGGTCTTGGTACCAAAAGCTGCGACGCCTGGTGCCACTCCTGAACTTAGGTTCTGTGTGGACTACCGAGGTCTCAATTCGGTCACCAAGACCGATGCGCACCCCATCCCCAGAGCTGATGAGCTCATAGACCGGTTAGGGGCTGCCCGGTACCTCAGCACGTTTGATCTGACGTCTGGGTACTGGCAGATCGCCTTAACGGAGGGGGCAAAGGAGAGGTCAGCATTCTCCACACCAGATGGGCACTACCAGTTCCGTGTGATGCCCTTTGGGATGAAGAATGCCCCTGCCACCTTCCAGAGATTGGTCAACCAGGTGTTGGTTGGGCTGGAGGCTTTCAGTGCCGCCTACCTGGATGACATTGCAGTGTTTAGTTCCTCCTGGGAGGACCACTTGCGCCACCTCTGGGAAGTGTTGATGGCGCTGCGCAGAGCAGGCCTCACAATCAAGGCCAGTAAGTGCCAGATTGGGCAGGGTTCTGTGGTGTACTTGGGACACCAGGTGGGGAGCGGCCAGGTGGCGCCCCTGCAGCCCAAGATTGAAACCATCCTGACTTGGGAGCCCCCAAGGACCCAGACCCAGGTGAGGGCCTTCTTAGGACTCACGGGTTATTACAGGAGGTTTGTCAAGGGGTATGGCAACATTGTTGCACCCTTGACTGAGCTGACTTCCAAGAAGCGGCCAAAGATTGTGAACTGGACTGACACCTGTCAGAAAGCCTTTGATGCCCTCAAAACTGCTATGTATACAGCACCCGTACTCCAGGCGCCCAATTTTGCTAAGGAATTTGTTGTCCAGACAGACGCTTCAGAGCATGGGGTGGGGGCCGTTCTGTCACAGATAAATGAGGAGGGACTAGACCAACCTGTAGCCTTCATCAGTAGGAGGTTACTACCACGGGAACAGAGGTGGAGTGCAATTGAGCATGAGGCATTTGCTGTGGTCTGGGCACTGAAGAAGCTGAGACCATACCTGTTTGGGACTCACTTCCGGGTTCAGACAGACCACAGGCCCCTCAGATGGCTGATGCAGATGAGGGGTGAGAATCCCAAGTTGTTGAGGTGGTCCATTTCCCTACAGGGGATGGACTTCACGGTGGAACATCGCCCTGGTACAGAACACGCCAATGCTGATGGTCTGTCCAGATTTTTCCGCCTTAGCGATGAGAACTTCCAAGGGGATGGGTAGTTCTCCCCACATTTCAGCTGGAGGGGACGTGTGTTAGACCTGGCACCATTGGCGTGGGTCTCCCTTCCATTTTTCGCTGTTGTCTCCTCTGTTTTACTGGTGTTAGATGCTCTGGGCGCTGTGCCACTGCCATTCAGTGTCACAGCGCGAATGCTCCCTGTATAAATATGTCTATGTGAATTGGTATATCCCTGATTGGCTTATTTGGTTTACCTGTTAGTCCCTAGTAGTGTGGCCTATGTGTGCCCAGGGCTGGTAAACCAAATGCTGCTGGTGGGCCTGCAGCACTGATGTGTGCCACCCACAGGAGCAGCTTGTAAAGTGTGTCTCAGACCTGCCACTGCAGTGTCTGTGTGCAGTACAGAACTGCCATCTTGGCTGTGAAGTGCACTCACTTCCCAGCCCCTGAACCTTCCCTTAGCATCCTGTAAGTCACCCCTATGGTAGGGTGCCTTGTATGTGTAAGGCAGGACATGCCTTGGTGTGTGTAGCATGTCCTGGTAGTGAATTATGCACCATTTCGTTTTTCACTACTGTAAGGCTACCTGTTCCTCATAGGCTAGAATGGGCAGTTTGACTATTACATGCTATAGTCCTAACTGACCCCAGGAACATGGTAGAAAAACGAATTTAGTATGCCTGAGCTCAGAATATTAAAATACACCTTTTAGTGAAGTTTATTTTTATATTCTGTGTTTGAAAATACCACTTTTAGAAAGTAGGTATTTTCTTGCCTAAGCCTTCCAGTGTGCTCTGCCGTTATGTGTATTGGCTGTCTGGTTTTAGAGGGGCAGGACAGGCTGAGTCAGACCTGGGTGGAATAGAGAGATCTGCATTTAGAGTGTGGGGAGGGGTGGCTCTTTGATCTGAATAGGGCTGTGCCTGGCAAGGTGAATGCTGGCTCCACCTCCCACTGTGTGTCTGCTAGCAGACCCCTCTTTCTGAAAGGAAGGATGCAGCCTGGTAAACAAAGTGCTCCAGGCCTGAGCAGAACTGGTTCTGGCTAGGTTCAGGGACTGGTAGCTTCAAGGATCAAAGGTTTTTGGGGTATAAATATCTGTGCTCAAACCCCCTACTTTTGTATTGCTTTTGGATCTGGAGAGGAAACTCTGTCCGTGCCACTGGAGGAATCTGCAGGAAGTGACTGTCCCTGTGCTTGTGTGTAGTTTCTTGCACTGGCCTGCAGCAGTGACCACTGGACCTTGAAGAAGAGGAAAAGGAACTCTTGAGAGAACTTTTATTTTTGTACAGCAATTACCCAAGGGCTAGGAAAAGAGCTAGCCTCCTGCTGGAGTCTCAGGCACATCAGACTCCACCACCAACCTCCTGCTTCCTCCCTGCGAGGACTGCTATCTGCTGAGGAGGCTCCTGTGAGTTCCAGGGCCTCTAGTTTGCATCAGAGAAAAGAGGGTGAGAAATCGACGCTAACGCATCTTTGCGGGCCGCTGCAGTCGAGCGCGCTGGGAAAATCATCGCGCTACTGCCGCCGAGGGCCCGCATCCCGAAACCATCGCTGACGCCCCTTTGCGAGCCGCTGCAGCCGAGACGCTGGAAAGATCATCGCGCTGCTGTCGCCGCGCACTCGCAACCCTTAAAGAAATCATCGCTTCGAGACATCGCAGTGCGGACGCCGTGCGTCCGCCACTTTGATCGCATCGCACCGAATTTCGTCGCTCCCTCGAGGAGCGTCTTGTCTTCGCATTGCAACACGATCGCACAGCGCAACAGGATCACCGCATCGACTTCTCCCACGCGGCAAGAAAGTCATCACATCGGCGGTCCAGCGTGCAGAAGTTTGTCGCATCGTCTCCGCACGCATCCCGCAGATCGGCGCATCATCCTCCCTTGCGGCAAGGATTTCAACGCATCGCCGGCCTCGCGTGCCGAGAATCATCGCTACAGCTTATTTGCGACACTTTGTTGGTTTTGCTACTAAACCCAGGTACTTTGTGAAAGAAAGGGTCGCAGAGACCACTGCTTTGAACTTGAACCTTATTTTTGCAACCTTTGAACTATTTTTGACAGCCCTTCAACAGCTATCCTATTTTTGACAGTATTGTGGCTTTTACAGTTATTGGTCTTGTGATAAATCTGCCATTATATAAAGATACTTATTTTTTATAATAACTACTTGTGTGGTGTCCCTTTGTAGTGTTCCTCATTGTGTTACTGTGTATGATCATAAATGCTTCACACCCTGCCTCTGAGATAAGCCTACCTGCTCGTGCTACGTTACCACAGGGTTGAGCAGGGGTATTAAAGAGGGTAGCCCTCTCACTCTGACTTAGGAAGAAGGGTCCCTACTTGGACAGTGGCCAGCCATTGCCAACTAGAGACCCCCATTTCTAACACCAGGCCTAGAGCCAGTGCTATGCTAAAAGACACTTAGAATACAGTGAAAACACCTACATACACTAGGGAACACTATGCGTTGGGGTACCCCTGTGATTAGCATGACCTCCTCTGTAAGGCCCTAGTACATAATAGGGCAGGGGGATTAAAACTACCTCTTAAAACGCGCTGCGGGGCGCGTTTGCACAGTGGTGGAGGGGGCCTGAGGTGACATGTGTGCAAACGTGCGTTTTAAGTTGTGGTGTTAAGTCCCCTTGAATCCTGAGGGTCCCTGGGGCCCAACTAGCCCACCAGGTACCTACAGTTAGCACCACAGAGCTGAGTTGCAGAGAGGCGGTCCGAGGCCACGCACCTTTTTTCACCTCTCTGCAACGCAACTCTGTTGTGCTTACTGAAGGTACCTGGTGGGCTAGTTGGCCCCCAGGGTCCCTGAGGCCCAACTAGCCCACCAGGTACTTCCAGTAAGCACCACAGGCCTGCGTTGCAGAGAGGTGGTCCGATGCCACGCCCCTTTTTACACCTCTCTGCAACGCAGCTCTGTGGTGCTTACTGGATGTACCTGGTGGGCTAGTTGGACCCCAGGGACCCTCAGGATTCAAGGGGACTTAATCCCCCAACTTAAAACATGCCACAGGGCGTGTTTGCACACATGTCACCTCAGGCCCCGCCCCCTCCCTGCACCACTGTGCAAACGCGCCCCGTGGCGTGTTGTAAATTGGGGGATTAATTCCCTTGAGTCCTGAGGGTCCCTGGGGGCCAACTAGCCCACCAGGTACCTCCAGTAAGCGCCACAGAGCTGCGTTGCAGAGAGGTGTAAAGGGGCATGGCCTGGACCACCTCTCTGCAACGCAGCCCTGTGGCGCTACTGGAGGTACCTGGTGGGCTAGTTGGCCCCAGGGACCCCAGCATTGAAGGGGAATTAATTCCCCAATTTAAAACGCGCCACAGGGCTCGTTTGCAGAGTGTTGCTGGGAGGGGGCGGGGCCTCAGGCACGATCGCGTCATTTTTTTTTTTTAGGAGGGGGGCTGTGTGGCCCCCTTCTTTTTCCTTTTTTGGGGCCTGGGCACCCCATCCCCCAGGGCCTGACCCCTTTTTAACAAAAAAAAAAAATGTGAACGGAAAGGGGGACGCGTGGGCCCCCCTCCCGTGGCCAATTCCGGCCCCGGGGACCCCATCCCCCGGGGCATGGCCACCTGATTTTATTATTTCTAAAGGAGGGGGCTGTGTGGCCCCCCTCCTGAGGCCTCTATTGGCCCCGGGGACCCCATCCCCCGGGGCCGGCCTTTTAAAATAAAAAATTTAAAAATGTTTAATTTTGGGGAGGGGGGCCGCGTGGCCCCCCTCCCGGGCCACTTCTAGCCCCAGGGACCCCATCCCCCGGGGCCTGGCCTCTCGATGGGGAGCATGGGGGGGTCCCCAATCCCCCACGGTCCCGCCGGCTCACCACGTCCTGCGGGAGCCGGCATTGCTTTTCCACATGGGGAGCTGCTGACATGCAGCTCCTCTTGTGGAAAAGCAATCTGCTTTGCTTCATTGAAGCGAGAGCAGGTTTCCCTGCTCTCGCTTCAATGAAGCAAAGCAGTTTGCAATGACAGGGCGGGAGCCGCGAGGCTCCCACCCTGTCATTGCACACAGCAGTGTCCCAGGGGTGGGCACCCCGGGACACTGCAGGAGCTGGCTCTGGGGGGTGGCGGTCCCCAGGGCCTTCAAGGGCTCCAGGAGGGGGGCCGCACGGCCCCCCTCCTATTGTGTGCACAGCCCCGGGGAGTTGGTAGTCCCCGGAGCTCGGCGGTCCGTAACGGACCCCCAAATTTAAATTTTTAGTGCCCCGGGGAGGTGGCGGTCCCCGGGGCGTGTGGGGGGCTTCGAGCCCTCCCACACGTTTTGTTTTTTTTAAATAAACCCCGGGGCTGCGGGGGGGCTGCGTGCTCCCGCAAATAATTAATAAAAGCCCCGGGGGTGGCGGTCCCCGGGGCTTGGGGGGGCCTTGGAGGCCCCCCACACATTTAAAAATTTGCCCCGGGGGATGTCGGTCCCCGGGGCTGCAGGGGGGCTGCGTGCCCCCCTGCAACTCATAAATCAAGCCCCGGGGAGGTGGTGGTCCCCGGGGCAGTGTGGGGGGGATTGGGGCCCCCCACACATTTTTTCAGTGCCCCCGGGACTTGGCCCACCAGGGGGCTTTTTGAATACAAAGCGCGGGAGCCCACGCTTCGTTTTTTTTTTATTTTCGGCCGAAATTCGCGCTGGGTGCGCGAATCTCGTCGATTTTTTATTGAAAAAAAATGCTTTTTTTGGCCCTGGGGGTCCTTGTGGGACCCCCTGAGCAGGCCTAGGGGGTCAGGGTGTTTCTACCCTGCCCCCTTTTCTTGTTTTTCGCGATTGTTTATTGTTTTCTTGTGCCTCGGTTACCGAGGCACAAGATGGCTGCCAACACTTCCTGGTTTGGAGTGTTGACAGCCAATTAGCATGAAGCTCGTGATCGGGAGGGTGCGCGGATCCACCGCGGCCATAGATATTGAAACTTTTATTTTTTGAATTTCTCAGGAACTACTGAACAGATTTACACCATTTTAAAAAAAGGCGCTTTCTGAACTAAGCACTACCTTTTTGCCAAATTTGGGGTAAATCCGTTCAGTAGTTTTGGCTGTAACCGTGTCTAAAGTTTTCTATGGGAAATTGATTTTTTGACCTCTATTTTTTGATTTTCTCCACAACTACTGAACGGATTTACACCATTTTAAAAAAAGGGCGCTTTCTGAACCAAGCACTACCTTTTTGCCAAATTTGGTGTAATTCCGTTCAGCAGTTCGGGCTGTAGCCGTGGCTAAAGTTTCCTATGGGAATTAACATTGAGAAAACACGTTTTGGGACCCCCCTTTTTTCTCGGCCCCCACTTGCCGAATCACCCCGAAACTTTCAAGATAGGAGTGGACCGGAGCGGGCCATAAATTTTGAAAATTTCGCGAAGATTCGTCAACCGGCGCCAAAGTTATTGGAAAAATAATGTTACAAATTTCCTATGGATAATAGGTCCTAACTATAACTATCTACTGGCGACCGCCAGTAGATAATAATATATATATATACATATATATATTCACTGAAACAACCATAGGTTTCAGGGATGTTATAGTTAGTTGGATATTTCACTAGTACAAAACCAGAGAAATTCGCCTGTTATAGTTCGTTGAGCTAACTATAACTCGCGCCCCCGCAATGCACTGCTGATGACGTCACATATTACATCATTCATGACATGGTCAGTGACATCGCTGATGACATCACTGATGACATCTGAAATGACATCACTGATGACATCATCCACGTGATAATCTGATGCACCTCCTCACACCCTAATATAACCTTTGATACACCCACTCTAAAATTCAGACTACCATTTTCGAAACCATAGACACACCAATACCAACTACTACATACCCACTCACTGATTCCTAGGTCTACACACATGTCCACTCAATCATCCATACAGTTACTCATACATGCAGTCACTCATCGATACAGCACTATCATATGCACTCATACATCTATACAGACACTCACACACCACCACTCACCCATAGAGTTACTCACACACCTAGTCAGTCATGCAAAGAATCAATCAGACTCCCATTTACTCACCTATACAGTTATACACACACCACTTCAGTTATTCATACAGATACTAACACATACTTACTCTCTTCTACAATCACTGACACAAGCACACACTCATCCATACAGCCACTCTCACAATCACTCACTCTCACATATAGTCATTTATATACTCCAACACTCACATACACTGCCTTTCACATATGTAGTTACTCACACATGTACCACTGAGACATCCATTCACTCACGAACACACCCATTCACACACTCACCCACCCATACAGCCCTTCACAGATGCACTCTTGAACCCATACACCCAGTGAATCACCTACTCACACATCTATGCACAGAGTCACACACACCCCCACCCACCCACAGAGACACTCAGGCACCCATACAGATACTCAGACAACCAATCAATAACCCATATAGACACTCATGTAGCTACTCACCAACCCATGCAGCCGCTTACACACCAACTGACAGACTAATACAGACATTCACACAGTTTAGTCACTGTTAGAACTGGGGGTCTCTAGTTGGCAGAGGTAGGTACCTTTGTCCAAATAGGGACCCTTGCTTCTAGTCAGGGTAAGGGGGATACACTACTAAAATAACCCCTGCTCACCCCCTTGGTAGCTTGGCATGAGCAGGCAGGCTTATCTCAGAGGCAGTGTGTAAAGCATTTGTGAACACATACAGTAACCCAGTGACAACACTACAGATGGACACCACACAGGTTGTAGTATAAAAATAAGTATTTTTATATAGACTTATCACAAGACCCAAAACAACAAAAATCCGCAATACACTATGAAAAATATGACTGTCAATGGTAGAAAATAGTTCAGTTCAATAAAGATGGTAAATGCGACACTTTACATTCAATGTACCTTTGGATGCGTAACGCGATACAAACAAAAGAGTTGCAGGGAAGGTGATGCGTCGGTTCCTTACACGCAAGAATGGTGATGCGTTGGTTCCTTGCTCCGGGGGAGGTGATGCGTCGGTTCCCTACTGCTGCGTAGGGGATGGTGATTTGTCGGTTCCTTACCGGAGAGGAGGTGATGCGTCGGTTCTTCACTGCGTGGGGAGCTGATGCGTCGGTTTCTTACTGAGCTTCTGTGGCGATGCGACCCGCAGCACCTCGATGCGATGATGACCCGGTGCAATGAAACAAAATGGCATCTTCTTCTTGATGCAACAACGAAGGGGGCGATGCGTGCACGCCCGACGGCCATGCGGCGACTCAGTGAATCTTCTGAGCTGCTACAGGCCCTACGACACGGTTCTCCGATGATGCGACGGCGTCTGATGCGATGGTGACCCTCTTCTCTGGTGATGCGAGGTGCTTCGGTGATGCGATGGCGACAGCAGCAGCGGCGGCACGCTTTCTCGGCGATGCGACGACAACTGCTGCGGCGGCGACACGCTTCTTATTCGTGAGTCACGCTTCCAACTCCCAGCGACACGCAGTCTCTCAGAAGGCCCAACACCACAGTAGGCACTTCAAATTCCCAGCAAGGGAATTCAGGGGAGCTGGTTGGTGAAGTCTTGTATCCCTGTGACTTCAGCAGGAGGAAAGCTCAATCTTCAAGCCTTTGGAGATTTTCTGCAAGATGATGAAAGTAGACACAAAGTTCCTTTCTCCTTTCTTTGGCAATCAGGCAACCACTGCAGGCCAATCCCTCAAACAGCACACAGCATAGGGATAGTCTCCTCCTTCAGTTTCTCTGGTTCCTCTCCTCAGCAAAGGTTCTTCTTGTTTCCCAGAAGTGATCTAAAATCTTGGGGTC
Source organism: Calotriton arnoldi (assembly GCA_963921515.1). NCBI lineage: Eukaryota > Metazoa > Chordata > Amphibia > Caudata > Salamandridae > Calotriton > Calotriton arnoldi. The sequence continues at coordinate 667,715 of CAWUFW010003281.1, read as the reverse complement.
TGGGTCCCAATATTTATACTAGCAAATCCTTTGTCCTCTGAAGGCAGAGGGTCCTGTACCTAGTTCAAACCAGTTCTGGGTGCATTCTGCCAGTGCACACCTTCTTCCTTTGTCAATGTGGGCCACAGACATCAGACGCACCACAGGAGGTGGAGCCAGCATTGTGGAAGGCAGGCACAGCCCTATTCAGGCCCAGGTGCTACTCCTCCTACCACTCTACATGCAGATAGGTCTATTCAGCCCTGTGCTGACTCACCCTGTCTCCTGGAGTCCCCAAGCCCTTGCCACTCACAAACCCAGACATACAATACATAAGCTAGCAGAGGCAGGCTGGATGGTTAGGCAAGAAAATACCTACTTTCTAAAAGTGGTATTTTCAAACACAGTATGTTAAAACCAACTTTACTAAAAGGTGTATTTTATCATTCTGAGTTCAGGCATACTAAATTTGTTTTTCTACCATGTTCCCTGGGTCAGTTAGGATTATAAGATGTTATAATCAAACTGCCCATTCTGGCCTATGGGGACAGGTAGCCTTGCAATAGTGAAAAACGAAATTGGTTGTAATTTACTTTCAGGACATGCCACACACACCAGGGCATGTCCTACCTTACACATACAATGCCCCCTGCCCTAGGGCCTACCTTAGGGGTGACTAACATGCAGGAAAGGGAAGGTTTGGGGACTGGTAAGTGGGTGCACTTACCAAGTCGACATGGCAGTATCAGACTGCACACATCCTCTGCAATGGCAGGCCTGAGACACACTTTACAAGCTGCTCCTGTGGGTGGGACAACCAGTGCTGCAAGCCCACCAGCAGCATTTGATTCACACGCCCTGGGCACAAACAGTGCACTGTACTAGGGTCTGACAGTGAATCAAATAGGCCAAACATGGAGTCACTAATCCACACATTAATTTACCATAGGGAGCACTTGCACTTTGGCACTGAATAGCAGTGGCAAAGTGCCCAAAGCATCTAAACCAGCAAAAACATGTCAACAACAGAAGAGGCATAGTGATAAAATGGAAGGGTGACCCACGCCAAGGATGCCAGGTCTAACACGTGTCCCCTCCAGCTGAAATGTGGGGAGAACTATCCTACCTCTAGGGAGTTCTCATCACTAAGGCGTAAGAATCTGGACAGACCATCAGCATTGGCGTGTTCTGTACCGGGCGGTGATCCACCATGAAGTCCATCCCCTGTAGAGAAATGGACCACCTCAACAGCTTTGGATTCTCACCCCTCATCTGCATCAACCATCTGAGGGGCCTGTGGACTGTCTGAACCCGGAAGTGAGTCCCAAACAGGTATGGTCTCAACTTCTTCAGCGCCCAGACCACAGCAAATGCCTCACGCTCAATAGCACTCCACCTCTGTTCCCGTGGATGTAACTTCCTACTGATGAAGGCTACAGGTTGGTCTAGGCCCTCCTCATTTAACTGTGCCAGATCAGCCCCTACACCAAGCTCTGAAGCGTCTGTTTGAACAACAAATTCTTTTGAGAAGTTGGGCGCCTGAAGCACGGGGGCCGTGCACATGGCAGTCTTCAAGGTGTCAAAAGCTCTCTGACAGGTGTCAGTCCAAATCACTCTCTTGGGCTGCTTCCTGGAAGTCAGCTCTGTCAAGGGTGCAACGATGCTGCCATACCCCTTGACAAATCTCCTGTAATACCCGGTGAGTCCTAGAAAGGCTCTCACCTCTGTCTGGGTCTTGGGGGTTCCCAAGCCAGAATGGTATCAATCTTGGGCTGTAGGGGCGCCACCTGGCCGCTCCCAACCTGGTGTCCCAAGTACACCACCGAACCCTGCCCGATCTGGCACATACTCGCCTTGATCGTGAGGCCTGCCCTCCGCAGTGCCATCAACACTTCCCAGGGGTGGCCCAGATGTTCTTCCCAACTGGCGCTGAACACTACGATGTCATCCAGGTAGGCGGCACTGAAATCTTCCAGTCCAACCAACACCTGGTTGACCAACCTCTGAAAGGTGGCAGGGGCATTCTTCATCCCAAGGGCATAACCCGGAATTGGTAATGCCCATCTGGTGTGGAGAATTCTGACCTCTCATTGGCACCATCAGTCAAGGCGATCTGCCAGTATCCAGATGTTAAGTCAAACGTGCTGAGGTACCGGGCAGCCCCTAACCGAACAATGAGCTCATCAGCTCTGGGGATGGGGTGCGCATCAGTCCTGGTGACTGAATTGAGTCCTCTGTAGTCCACACAGAACCGGAGTTCGGGCGTGGCACCAGGCGCGGCAGCCTTTGGGACCAAGACCACTGGGCTGGCCCAAGGGCTGTGAGAGGACTCAATCACCCCCAATGCAAACATCTTGGAGACCTCCTCCTTGATGCAAGCTCTCACCCTGTCAGTCACTCTGTAAGCCTTGTGCTTGACAGGAGGACTGTCCCCAGTGTCCACATCATGGACACACCAATCAGTGACACTAGGAACCAGGGAAAACAGGTCAGGAAACTGTCCCAACAGTTGGCGACAGTCTTCCTGCTGCTCAGGTGTCAGGGAGTTAGAGAGGTTCACACCCTCCACTGACCCATCTTGCTCTGTTGCAGACAGGAGGTCAGGAAGAGGTTCTGTCTCCTCTTCCATTCCATCATCTGTTGCTAGGAGCATGCCCACTTCGGACCTCTCAAAATGGGGCTTTAGGCGGTTGACATGTAGGACCCGCAAAGGGTTCCTGGGAGATCGCAAGTCCACCAGGTAGGTGACGTTCACTCTTGCGCTCCACCACCTCAAATGGTCCGGTCCACTTATCCTGGAGCGGGCAAGGCTCCACGGGGCCATGACCCACACTTTCTGTCCAGGCTGAAACTCGATCAGAGTGGCATTCTGATCATACCACCGTTTCATCTCCTCCTGGCTGGCTTCCAGATTCACCTCAGCGAATTGTCTGAATTGCCTAGTTTGGTTTCAAAACGCCAGCATGTAGCTAAATACATCCTGGGGAGGTTTACTGGGAGCTTTCTCCCAGCCTTCTTTCACCAAACTCAGAGGTCCTCTTACCGGGTGACCATAGAGCAGTTCAAAGGGACTGAACCCTAAGGACTTCTGTGGCACCTCACAGTAAGCAAAGAGAAGGCATGGCAAGAGGACGTCCCACTTACGCCTCATGGGTTCTTCCAGACCCATAATCATGCCCTTCAGGGTCCGGTTGAATCTCTCAACCAGCCCATTTCCTTGGGGGTGGTAAGGAGTGGTGAACTTATAGGTAACACCGCACTCCTGCCACAGGGACTTCATATACTTGGATATGAAGTTTGTACCACGGTCACTCACCACCTCCTTGGGGAACCCCACACGGGAGAAAATCCCCATCAGTGCACGTCCCACCACGGGGGCCGTCACTGTCCGAAGAGGAATGGCTTCCGGGTACCGGGTGGCATGGTCCACCAAGACCAGGATGAACCTGTTGCCCATGGCTGTCTTGGGGTCCAGTGGCCCCACAATGTCAATACCCACCCGTTCAAAGGGGGTGCTGACCACAGGGAATGGCTGGAGGGGAGCCTTGTGCTTCCTCCCACTTTTTCCACTTGCCTGGCAAGTCTGACATGTCCTGCAGTGAGTGTCTGAACTCCTGCGCATCTGGGGCCAATAAAAGTGGGTGACAAGCCTTTCAAAGGTCTTGCCCTGCCCCAGATGTCCTGCTAAAGGCACATCATGAGCCAAACCCAGTAGGAAGGCTCTGAAGCGCTGGGGTACCACCAGCACACGGGCTGACCCAGGCTCAGCAACCTTAGGCTCGCTATACAGGAGACCATTCTCCCAGTAGATCCAATGTGATCCAGACTGATCACCTGCTGCCTGGTTTGTGGCCTGTTGCCGCAAACCCACAAGAGAAGGGCACTTGTTCTGCTCCTCACAGAACTCCTCCCTGGAGGGTCCTCCTTCTTGCTGCCAATGGGTCAGCTCAGGCAGGTCCCCCAGTTCGGCCACTTGCTCCCCTGTAGGTTCCAGAGCATCCCCCTCAGGTTCTGCTTCCTCCTGGACCGTGGGAACTATGGGGGCCGGTTTCCCACGCCCCCTGCCTCTTCTCTTCAAGGCAGGCACCTGGGCCACCCTCTCAGGCTCCAGGTCCTCTTGAACACCTCTACTGGCTGCCATAGACCGAGTGGTCGCGCACGCCCACTCAGGCAGACCCAACATCTCTAAATGAGACCTTCTCTCCACCTCTGCCCAAGGTGAACTTTCCAAATCGTTGCCCAACAGACAGTCTACAGGCATGGCTGGCCTCACAGCTACTTGAAAGGTACCTGAGACCCCCCACTCAAAGGGAACCTGAGCCACTCTGCAGTGGCTCTCTGAGTTGTCCGCGGCAACTACTGGGCAGAATGCATTGGGGATCACCTGCTCTTCAGACACCAGCCGACAACTGACAGCTGTCACACTGGCTCCGGTGTCTCTCAGAGCCTCCACCCTTTGGCCATTGATGGTCACCCACTGCCTGTATTTCTTAGTGTTATCAGGCAGTTGGGTCCTGGGGACCATCTCACTGTCTCCTAAAGAGACCAAGGACATTGCTACGGGACCCCACCCACCTTGGGCACCCATCTCCTCCCCCAGGGCTACACTAGCTACCTGCCGGGGTGGTGCACCAGTGGGTGATGATTTTCCATACAAGGGACATCTAGACTCCCAGGAGCAGTGGCCCACTTGACCACACTTAAAGCAAGTCCTGGGCCCCCTGTGAACAGGCTTATCTGTCAGGGCCCCTGGCTTCTTCTCAGGGGAGGCTGGGAACCCTTCCCTTGGTTCCCTTGGGGATTACTTTGGGGCCCTTTCTGGAACTCCCTCTGTTTACCCTTGTCCCCCCACTCCTCTGCTGGGGACCCTGCCCACCTTTGGCGGAGTCTCCCACGTGACCCTTGTGGACCCGGGTGCTCACCCAGCGGTCCGCCTCCTCAGCAAGCTTCCTAGGGTTAGTCAGCCTACTATCAATAAGGTGCTGGCGTAGCTCTGGAAAACAATTTCCTGACAAGTGCTCCCATGCAATCAAATCAAAGAGCGCTTCAAAATCATTCACTTTGCTACCCTTCACCCAACCATCCAATGCTCTGCAAAAAAGTCACATATTCTACCCAGGTACTGCCCTCCAACTTTTTGCAATTCCTGAACCTCTGCCTATACAGTTCAGGAGTCAACCCATACCTGGACATCAATGCTTCTTTCATATGACCATAAGAATTGTGGACATCAGAGGGCAAGTCTAATAAGGTATCCCGCCCCTCACTAAGGAACCGCCCCCACAACCCCGCTGCCCAATCCTTCTCAGGGACCCAGTGTGAGGTCATAGCTACCTCATAGGCTTTAAACCATTGCCCAATGTCAACATTTTTATAAAACTCTTTGACCACATCTTTAGGTATATACACTCTTGCTTCAACAGGCATGGAAGGTGTGCTGCCACCAGAGGGAGTAATCTCTAAGCTCCTAGCTTTCAACTCCAACTCCCTCAAACTTCTCTCATGCTCCATTTGCATCCTCTTTTCCTCTAGGGCCAATTTCTTATTTTCCAATTCTAACTGTCCACCCATCTTAAGCTTGGTCAGCTCCATTTCATGCATCCTACTTCTCTCCCTGTCCTCCAGCTCTCCTGGGGACAGGCCCTTGGAAGAAATACTGCTACCTGCTGGGGAAGGTGCTTTCCTCCCCCCTGGACCCAGTGGCCCATCTAGCTGCCCTTCTGCATTCTCAGCCCCCTCCTCCTGCTCTTCCACATGCTCAGGGGTGCTCCTTGCTTCCACCCAGGCCCTCAGCGCCTTTTGGAACTCATCCTTCTTGGAGAGACCGGTCATAGCAACTTTAAATTTCCTGCAGAAGTGCTTCAGCTGTTTCACAGTGTAACTTTCTAGTTTCTCTTCCTCAAAATCTAAATCAACAGATGCGATGGACGCTGTTTTGCTCATGGTGACTAAACTTGGCAGTTCTTGGCAAAAATAGAAATCCCAGGAAAAACAATCTACCAAAATGTAAGTGGTTGCGTTTGGTCTGCACTCACTAGTAGTGTACACCAATCACTGTATATGAGTCACAAATGCAAGTCCAGAATTCTCACCGCTGACCAACAATGTTAGAACTGGGGGTCTCTAGTTGGCAGAGGTATGTACCTTTGTCCAAATAGGGACCCTTGCTTCTAGTCAGGGTAAGGGGGATACACTACTAAAATAACCCCTGCTCACCCCCTTGGTAGCTTGGCACGAGCAGGCAGGCTTATCTCAGAGGCAGTGTGTAAAGCATTTGTGAACACATACAGTAACACAGTGACAACACTACAGATGGACACCACACAGGTTGTAGTATAAAAATAAGTATTTTTATATAGACTTATCACATGACCCAAAACGACAAAAATCCACAATACACTATGAAAAATATGACTGTCAATGGTAGAAAATAGTTCAGTTCAATAAAGATGGTAAATGCAACACTTTACGTTCAATGTACCTTTGGATGCGTAACACGATACAAACAAATGAGTTGAAGGGAAGGTGATGCGTCGGTTCCTTACACACAAGAACGGTGATGCGTCGGTTCCTTGCTCCGGGGGAGGTGAAGCGTCGGTTCCCTACTGCTGCGTAGGGGACGGTGATGTGTCGGTTCCTTACCGGAGAGGAGGTGATGCGTCAGTTCTTCACTGCGTGGGGAGGTGATGCGTCGGTTTCTTACGCCGCTTCTGTGGCGATGTGACCCGCAGCGCCTCGATGCGATGATGACCCGGTGCAATGAAACAAAATGCCGTCTTCTTCTTGATGTGACAACGAAGGGGCCGATGCGTGCACGCCCGACGGCCATGCGGCGACTCGGTGAATCTTCTGAGCTGCGACAGGCCCTGCAACACTCTTCTCCGATGATGTGACGGCGTCTGATGCGACGGCAACACTCTTCTCCGGTGATGCGAGGCGCTTCGGTGATGCGATGGCGACAGCGGCAGCGGTGGCACACTTTCTCGGCGATGCGACGACAACTGCTGCGGCGGCGACACGCTTCTTCTTCGTGAGTCGCGCTTCCAACTCCCAGCGACACGCAGTCTCTCGGAAGGCCCAACACCACAGTAGGCACTTCAAATTCCCAGCAAGGGAATTCAGGGGAGCTGGTTGGTGAAGTCTTGTATCCCTGAGACTTCAGCAGGAGGCAAGCTCAATCTTCAAGCCCCTGGAGATTTTCTGCAAGATGATGAAAGTATGCACAAAGTTCCTTTCTCCTTTCTTTGGCAATCAGGCAACCACTGCAGGCCAATCCCTCAAACAGCACACAGCATAGGGATAGTCTCCTCCTTCTGTTTCTCTGGTTCCTCTCCTCAGCAAAGGTTCTTCTTGTTTCCCAGAAGTGATCTAAAGTCTTGGGGTCTGGGTCCCAATATTTATACTAGCAAATCCTTTGTCCTCTGAAGGCAGAGGGTCCTGTACCTAGTCCAAACCAGTTCTGGGTGCATTCTGCCAGTGCACACCTTCTTCCTTTGTCAATGTGGGCCAGGGACATCAGACGCACCACCGGAGGTGGAGCCAGCATTGTGGAAGGCAGGCACAGCCCTATTCAGGCCCAGGTGCCACTCCTCCCACCACTCTACATGCAGATAGGTCTATTCAGTCCTGTGCTGACTCACCCTGTCTCCTGGAGTCCCCCAGCCCTTGTCACTCACAAACCCATACATACTGAATCTACTATACTGATCCTGTTGGATCTGTCCGCCGCATTCGACACAGTCAATCACAAGGTTCCTGGAACGATTGGAAGGAGTGGGGGTAGTGGGCCTGGCTCAGAAATGGTTGCACTCATATCTGTCTGACAGATGTCAGGCTGTGGCCCTCCCCCCTTTTCAATCTAAGTTCATTAAGATACATCATGGTGTACCGCAAGGCTCTGCTATCAGCCCTATTCTTTTTAACACCTATATGCGTCCCTTGGTGGATGTCATTAAATCTTACGGCATAGGTCTTGTAAATTATGCGGATGACACCCAGCTTATTCTCTCTTGGGAGGGAGAACAGTCATTCTCTGTGGAAAACTTTCATGCATGTATGCAGAGTGTGGTACATTGGCTGAGAAATAACTCCCTGCAATTTAATGCAGATAAAACAGAGTTTCTTTATATTGCAGGTGGCAGAGTACCACATCCTCTCCCAGCCAATATGTGGCCGACTACTGCTGATGCCCCGCTGGTACCCTCTAAATCTGTTCGTAACTTGGGAATCTGCTTCAATGATAAGCTGACTTTGGAAAATCAAGTCAACAAGACTGTTGGGAGCTGTTACTCCTTATTAGAGTCCTTAAAAAGTACTCCCTATGCTCCCGGCACATACTCGTGCTCTGGTAGTAAGGAGCGTCATCCTGAGCAGGTTAGATTATTGTAATGCCCTGCTACTGGAGTCCCCTAAATATTTAATGGGGAGACTGCAGAGAATCCAGAATGTAGCGGCTAAGCTGGCCTTGACGAGACCTCGTCAGTCCTCCTCCTCCCAGGCTCTGGTGGATCTTCATTGGCTCCCAATCTTGCAGAGGGTTAATTTTAAATCCCTTTGTGTTGTGTTCAAGGCATTGCACGGTCGTGGGCCAATACCATTGCAGAGGAAATTTAGTTGGTATGTTCCCACCCGTTGCCTCAGGTCTTCTTCTGCCAATTGGGTGAAAGTGCCTAGGGTCAGAAGAGCTAAACTGGGGGGGTAAGCTTTCAGTGTTGCTGCTGCAAGGCTCTGGAATAGCCTACCCACAGAGTTGCGACAGATGACGGATTTTATGCCGTTCAGAAAGAAATTAAAGACTTGGCTCTTTCCCAGAGTATGATGCCTCCTGCTCTTTGTCACAGGCTTTCTTCCGTCTCTCAGCGCCAGGATACCCGGCGGGTTACAGTGCGCTCTATAAATAGCCCTTACATTACATTACATTACATTACAATACACAAGCTAGCAGAGGCAGGCTGGATGGTTAGGCAAGAAAATAACTACTTTCTAAAAGTGGTATTTTCAAACACAGAATGTTAAAACCAACTTCACTAAAAGATGTATTTTATCATTCTGAGTTCAGGTATACTAAATTCGTTTTTCTACCATGTTCCCTAGGTCACTTAGGATTATAAGATGTTATAATCAAACTGCCCATTCTGGCCTATGGGGACAGGTAGCCTTGCAATAGTGAAAAACGAAATTGGCTGCAATTCACTATCAGGACATGCCACACACACCAGGGCATGTCCTACCTTACACATACAATGCACCCTGCCCTAGGGCCTACCTTAGGGGTGACTAATATGCAGGAAAGGGAAGGTTTGGGGACTGGTAAGTGGGTGCACTTACCAAGTCGACATGGCAGTACCAGACTGCACACAGGCTCTGCAATGGCAGGCCTGAGACACACTTTACAAGCTGCTCCTGTGGGTGGCACAACCAGTGCTGCAAGCCCACCAGCAGCATTTGATTCACAGGCCCTGGGCACAAACAGTGCACTATACTAGGGTCTGACAGTGAATCAAATAGGCCAAACATGGAGTCACTAATCCACACATTAATTTACCATAGGGAGCACTTGCACTTTGGCACTGAATAGCAGTGGCAAAGTGCCCAAAGCATCTAAACCAGCAAAAACATGTCAACAACAGCGGAGGCATAGTGAAAAAATGGAAGGGAGACCCACGCCAAGGATGCCAGGTCTAACAGTCACTAACCCATGCATTCAGTAATACACGATTAATCACTCACTTATACAGTCAGTCACGCACCTACTAAATCATCTATTCAGACACTTATACACCCACTCATTCTTCAATACACCTTGGCATATATATATATATATATGCTGCAGACTTCGTCGCAAACTTCCTCTTGCTAGGAACAGACGAAACAGACCCAGTTGTCAGTGCAAAAAAGTGGTTTATTTCTCCATACCCTGCACTGCCGCCATGACGCGTTTCGGCCTTCCAGAGGCCTTGATCACATGATCGTGAAATGAGGAGTGTTGCCATTTATATAGTGAAAGTGCTGTAGCACGTGATCTAAAACTACGCACTTAGTCATAGACATAAAAGTCAAAGCAAATCTTTCACATGTTGGTTCTACACGGAAAGAGAGGCAATAATGTTGATAAAACATAGCACCATTGTTGTTAAAATGTCCATTAATTACATGTCCCATATAAAACAGTTCCATAAAACAAGATATTAGCAATGTAAAACAGAAAAAAACTCACTATTGGTGGTTAATATTCTAAAATACATGCGCAAAAGCAATTTTAGCCCATGTGGGCAATTACCAAAACATTCATTGTTTATACCCACTGTTTACATATAAAAACATAAATAATCATTTTATACTCAAATAATTATTAAGAACAACTGCTTAAGACGTAACCTAAAAACTCCATAGAATACAACATCTGCTCTATTTATGTCAGCTATTTCAATCAGGATTTATATTTCATAAGCAAAAGTGCTGGTGCATGCTGGTCCTGCCCAAGTGGGCTAGAAGAAATCAAAAATCAAGTATGACAGGACAAAGTGCGTGTGCATTAAAGTGCTACCCATTGTTCGTGCATAAACGTGTATTGGTAAAAAAGTATTTTTTAAAAAGTTTTGCAGAGGCGGTAATGATATCTTATATCTAAAAACATTGGAATCAATTATTTAAAATGCAAGCGAAGCAAGAGGGAGGAGGGAAAACAGAAAAAGAGCATTACTAGAGACATGTATGGAAATCTTCGCTAGAATTCAATCCATTAGGCGACTTAGTATCTAATTCGAGAATGTATCGGGTTTCTAATCTACGAAGAACTCCTTCCACGGTTGCCACCACGTCTCAGGGGCAGCACAGAATCCACTACAAAATATCTGAGGAATTCAGGAGAGTTTTCATGAAACTCCTTAAAGTGACGAGCCACCGGATAAGAAGCATCGCTGCTGTTAATGGCCCGAATGTGCTGGAGTATCCTTTTGTGCACCTGCAATTTGGTACTCTCAACATATTGCAGGCCACAGGGACACTCCAGCACATAGACGGCAAACTCAGTTTTACAAGTGAGCATCTTGGTGATGACTCTCGGTGCCGTATGGAATGGAGTCAGGTAAGATGTTTTGCTGATACCAAATCTGCAAGCTTTGCAACTAGTGCAACGAATGAAACCCTTTCTAGAACTCAACCATGTCTTAGTAGCCAATATTTCAGGACTGCTTTTAACAAGCTCATTACTCATAGAACGTGCTTTCCTGAATGCAATATTGGGGTTTGATGGTAGTGACTCCCCAATAACTGGATCATTGCGTATTAGATTCCAATTGTGCTTAATAATCTTACGCAAGCTGCGATGTTGCCGGTTGTATGCCATGATCAATCTTATGGGTTCTGTTACATGAATTGCAGATTTGGTAGTATTGCGACTAGATTTTAGTAGGGCTTCACACCTGGGGATATTACTAGATTTCTTGATAGCCCTGTCAATATCACTGACAGAGTATATATATATCATATTTAAACTTTACAGAAACACAGTCACTGGATGATGTCATCAGTGATGTCATTTGAGATGTCATCAGTGATGTCACTGACCATGTCATGAATGATGTAATATGTGACGTCATCAGCAGTGCATTGCGGGGGCGCGAGTTATAGTTAGCTCAACTAACTATAACGGGCACATTTCTCTGGTTTTGTACTAGTGAAATGTCCAACTAACTATAACGTCCCTGAAACCTATGGTTTTTTCATTTCATTATTACAGTTTTTTAAAGTCTAATTTCTAACTATAACGTCCCTGAAAGCTATGGTTTTTTCAGTGAATTTCAAAGGTTTTTTAAATGATAATTCCTATCTATAACGTCCCCGAAACCTTTGATTATTTCAGTGAATTTATAAGGTTTATAAAATGCTAATTTCTACCTATAACTACCCTGAAACCTGTGGTTTTTTCAGTGAATTTCTAAGATTTTTTAAATGCTCATTTCTAACTACACCTAGATAGGTAAGACATATGCAGAAAGAGAAAGAAAGGCACAGAAAGAAGCAAGAGAAGTGCAGAAAGAAGCAAGAGAACTACAGAAAAAGGCAAGAAAAGTGCAGAAAAAAGGAAGAAAGGTGCAAAAAGAGGAAGAAAGGTGCAGAAAGAAGCAGGAGATGTGATGAAAGAGGCAAGAGAGGTGCAGAAAGAAGCAAGAGAAGTACGGAAAGAAGCAAGAGAGGCACAGAAAGAAGCAAGAGAGTTGCAAAAAGAAGAGAGTGAGGTGCAGAAAGAGAGAAGAAAGGGCGCAGAAAGAGAGCAAGTGAGGTACAGAAAGAGGCAAGAGAGGTACAGAAAGAGACAAGAGAGGTGCAGAAAGAGGCAAGAGAGGTCCAGAAAGAGGAAGACAGGTGCAGAAAGAGGCAAGAGAAGTGCAGAAAGAAGCAAGAGAGGTGCAGAAAGAAGCAAGAGAGGTGCAGAAAGAAGAGAGTGAAGTGCAGAAAGAGGCAAGAGAGGTGCAGAAAGAGGCAAGAGAAGTGCAGAAAGAGGCAAAAGAGGTGCAGAAAGAGGCAGGAGTGGAGTAGAAAGCCAAGAGAGGTGCAGATAGAGGCAAGAGAGGTGAAGAAAGAGGCAAGTGAGGTGCAGAAAGAGGCAAGAGAGGTACAGAAAGAGGCAAGAGAGGTGTAGAAAGAAACAAGACTGGTGCAGAAAGAGGCAAGAGATGTGCAGAAAGAGGCAAGAGAGGTGCAGAAAGAAGAAAGTGAGCTGTAGAAAGAGGCAAGAGAAGTGCATAAAGAGGCAAGAGAGGTGTAGAAAGAGGTAAGAGGTATAGAAAGAGTCAAGAGAGGTACAGAAAGAGGAAGAAAGGTGCAGAAAGAAGCGCGTGAGCTGCAGAAAGAGGCAAGAGAAGAGCAAAAAGAGTCAAGAGAGGTGCATCAAGAGGCAAGAGAAGTGCAGAAAGAGGCATGAGAGGTGCAGAAAGAGGCAAGAGAGGTGCAGAAAGAAGAAAGTGAGCTGCATAAATAAGCAAGAGAAGTGCAGACAGAGGCAAGAGAGGTGCATAAAGAGGAAACAGAGGTGCAGAAAGAGGCAAGAGAGGTGCAGAAAGAAGAGAGGGGCAGAAAGAGGCAAGAGAGGTGTAGAAAGATACAAGAGAGGTATAGAAAGAGGCAAGAGTGGTGCAGAAAGAGGCAAGAGATGTGTAGAAAGAGGCAAGAGTGGTGCAGAAAGAGTCTAGAGAGGCGCAAAAGAGGCAAGAGAGGTACAGATAGATGAGAGTGAGCTGCAGAATGAGGGAAGAGAGCTGCAGAAAGAGGCAAGAGAGGTGCAGAAAGAAGAGATTGAGCTGCAGAAAGAGGCAAGAGAGGTGCAGAAAGAGGCAAGAGATGTGCAGAAAGAGACAAGAGACAACTAGATTGCTAACATTCTATATTTATTACAAAAGTGTGGCACGCTTGACGTCATCTTGATGTAATCAAAACTGTAATACCTAAAGCATTTCCTTTAGAAATTATAGAAATGAGAGGGTTTTATTTGCATAGAAATTATGGTTAGTGCTCTAAAAAACTAAAATGAGGACATATTTTCTGAGTTCTCAAATAGCGACAAAGCACTTTTAAATTATTTGTTATCTTTATGTTTTTTTATCCAGTTGACCACTTGATTATATGTTACGGTTAGGGGAGAGAATGTGGTGTTACTTCGAGAGCTGCAGACTTTGCAACTGGGGAACCAAGTTGGAGTTTCTGCTTCAGCTCGACATTCTGTGATTCTGGTCAAATACTTAATCTCCCCATGCCTACAACCAAAATGAGTTTGTCCTTGTATGATGTAACCAATGCTCGTGTAAAGCACTCCAATATCTGACCAGCCTGCACTATATAAAACTGCAAAAAAACAAAGGATAAAAAGTGTTTTCCACACTTCTGTCATTGGGCTATTCGTGGGCTACATCTGGGTGATATTTGTGCTACATTTGGGCTCCTTTTTCTCTGGTGGCCATCTTGGGAGACTTCAATTAAATTCATTAAACTTTATTTGATCTGATTTAGAAACATAGATCATAAAAGTGTACATAAAAATAGTAAATCCTATTTCTTAATACAATACAGTGAGAATTAATTAAGACCAGTAGGTAAAAACGGGTATTACAAAGCCCGGTTCAGAGCAACTTCAGGTTAACAGAATAGTAAAGTTCAATGTTTCGCAAGATTAATCTCATGTACTTGGTGCAAAATACGCAATATGGGGTCCAAGTAAGAGTAACGCTCCAATACCTGACCAGTCTGCATTATATAAAACGGCAAAAAAACAAAAAATAAAAAGTGTTTTGCACACTTCTGTCATTGGGCTATATGTGGGCAACATCTGGGTGATATTTTTGCTACATTAGGGCTCTTTTTTATCTGGTGGCCATCTTGGGAGACTTATTTGTTATCAAGTTTCCTAATTTCCTCATTTACTGCAGTATCCTCAGTAGGAAATGCTTTCAGTTTTTTACTTTGATTCGATCAAGAAGGCATTCAGATGTGTCACACATTTGCCATAAATTCAGAATGTTAGCACTCTAGTTGCTTATTAGATCACTGTAGTAAAGCTACTGCTCACCAGGAAGTTAACTGGAAGTCTACTGCTGGTATTGAAAGTGATTGTTTCAATCTGCATGTCAGAATGTTCTAATGAAATAGAAGAGGATTTGAGATCTCACTTAAAACATGCCCTAATTTTTCTTTCTGCAGCACTAACCATAATTTCTATGGCAAAATGAACCCCCTCATTTTGTTCCTTTTTAAATTATATGTTTTAAGTGTTACCAGTTTATTCTAATCAAGATGGCTTCAGGTGAGCTATAATGTTGTCATACGTAAGACTGTTAGCACTCCAGCTGTTCTTTAGAACACTCTGGGAAGCTGCAGTAGAACACAAAGGAATCAACTGACAGGCTGCTCCTGTTGAAATATAACAGGAAGATATTTGAGATCTCACTTAAAACATGTCCTAATTTTTCTTTCTACAGCACTAACCATCATTTCTATGACAAAATGAACCCCATCATTGTGTTCCTTTTTAAATTAAATCTTTTAAGTGTTACCAGTTTATTCCAATCAAGATGGCTTCAGGTGTGCCATACTTTTGTCATAAGTAAGGCTGTTAGCGCTCTAGTAGTTCTTTAGGAACACTCTGGGAAGCTGCAGTAGAACACAAAGGAATCAACTGACAGTCTCTGCCCTTGTTGGATGTACATGTTTTACTGAGAATGTCAGACTTCATTCTCACATGACTGAGAAAGATAATGTGAATTTACAGAAAATATGCTCTCATTTTAGCTTCTGGAGCACCTTCCAAACCTCTATGGGACAAGCATGAGAAAATAGTTTTCTCTCAAACATTATTCATGATATCCCAGCAGAAGGTTTTTCACAGGGTAAAATCACCTTAGAACACACCACAATTCCTAAAATTAGTATGGTACCATCAACAAATGAATTCTAATGTAACTAAAGTCTGTTATCACCCTTTATAGTTCTCCTTTTGGTGACCCTCAAAATCTTCTATTCACTACAATGCATTTCAATGGGGTGCTATCATGTATATTGGTCCCAAGATGGCTGCCAGCAATTCCAGGATGAAGTGCTGACAGCCAATCAGATCTCACAATGAGATGTGTGGTTAGGCTCCGCCCAGATATCGATATTTTTTTATTTTTGAATTTCTTAGAAACTACTGAACGGATTGACACCATTTAAAAAAAAGGTCGCTTTGTGAACCACGAGCTACCTTGTTGCCAAATTAGGTGTAATTCCGTTCAGCATTTCGGTCTTTAGCCGTGTCTAAAGTTTCCTATGGAAATTAACATGGGGAAAATGCGTTTTGGGACTCCCCTTTTTTCTCGGCCCCCGCTTGACGAATCACCACAAAACTTTCAAGACAGGAGCTGACCGGAGCGGGCCATTAGTTTCGATAATTTCGTGAAGATTCGTCAAACGGCGCCAAAGATATTGGCAAAAGAAAAAATGCTTTTTGAATTGAAACAAGGTCCTAACTGTAACTACCTACTGGCGACCGCCACTAGGTTAATATATATATATATATATATATATATATATATATATATATATATATATATATATATATATATATATATATATATATATATATATATATGTTCTGTGTGTTAGGGCACATGTTGGGAGTGCCATTGTTGCAGCATAGTTTGGCCGCCAGTTAAGGCCATGGTAAAGAAATGGTGTTCATGATTCGACACTTGAGGAGCATCTCCCAAGTTGTGCCAAAGGACTGTTTGGCAAGATAATGGGGAGGGAAGTGACAGCGACAGCGTTTGGTCTAACGTGGCCGTGACTGCCGTCCTTAGCCCCCAGATATCCAGGCAGTCATACAGGATGTGTGACTTGTTGCATCCTGTGAGGTTACATCGGCAACAGCATGAGTGGTGTAAAAGGCCAGCACGTTCTAGTTTTGAGGATGTCCAGTACCAATCCTGCATCGTTTTGAAGAGGCAAAATGTCATCCTTGACTCCTGCATACCACTGTCTAGGCCTTTTTGCATTTTAGGAGTTGAAGAATTTGAGTCTTAACTTGACTTGGGTCCTCATTTATAATTTTGAGGACAGGGTTCATCATCAAAAAGTTGTGGACAGCCAAACTATCAAATTCACAGGTCCTCTTCTCCATTTAGAGTCGGGGGAATAAACATATTTCTAACAGCAAAACCTATACTGCCTCCACTGCAGAAAGAGTCTGATTGATGACCCACATCGTCTATTGTTCTACCAGTCATTGTTCCTCACACTGTAGACCTTGTTTTTAATAGACATGTTGATGATTTGTTTCCTAAATAAATGCCCCCCATGCATTGTAAGAAACCTCCCAACAAGCCATGATATTATTTTTTAGTTTTTCAATAACAGAATCCACTTGAAGAGATTGTTTTTTGAAGAACAGAAATGTTACTGAGCAGCCGCATTAAACATGGCAGCCCCTTAGAAAATGTGAATTGCCTTCAATGGAGCTGCCACAAGTAGGCTCTGCTGAAGGTGCACAGATCTCTGTGTCTGTGGTGAAGATTTCTAAATATGACGAGAGGCAATCACAGAAGTACTTCCGTCTACTGACTTGGTGGAACAGATTGCAGTTCACTATACTCTAATTAAGGCCACTGGTCTTCCTGGTTGTTGCAAGACTTGATGCGTAGTACTATTAATAGATAATCCTGAAAATTTATATCTTTATCATTAGTGATGTCACACAGATATGGCTCCTAAAAATGCAAATGAAAGAGCAGCACCACATTTCAAAGGCAGCTGGAATAAAGGAAGGTCCAAATAAAATGCTGACTACATTATACCAACATCAATGTCATCTCCCAGACACGCATACTGGTTAATTCTCTAGTTAGTCTTACTCTTACTAACCATTTAATCTTTCTCATACCAACAATTAGTACACTGCAGTCCTCTAAATCAACCTTTCCACACTTTCAGCCTGATTACGATGTGGGTGAGTCCGACACCGATGGCTAGTCGGTGTCGGACTCACTGAAATCTGCCCTGCGGTCCGCCCACCGCATTACTATGTGGCAGGTGGCGGCATCAGGCGGAGGGACCGTCCGACGCACTTCCAACGGGCTCAAGGAGCACATCGGTGTGTCGGAGGGTCAGTAATCCCTACAATAAGGGCAGTCCCTGCTCAGGCTTAGCCATAGGGATTACAATGTCCCTTTCCGCCTGCCCTTTCATGGTGGTTCACCCGCCATGAAAAGGCAGGCAGAAAGTGGCTATGAAGGCCCCTAGCTGGCCCACCTTCCCCCTGGCCCTCCTCTATGGTGCCCCTAACCATTCCTGTACCATGTGTCAGGCCGCGCATGGGGCCTGACACATGGTGTAGGAATGTTTTCAAAGTGTTCATTTTCCGTTGAGGCATGTGCTGCAGTCCGCAGCACACACTGCAATAGAGCATTTACACATTGCGACTGCCGTGAAGGAGGACGCATTGTAATCAGTGCAGAGGGACCGCAGACTTCTAATTGGGCGGTCCTGCTTCAGCCACGGTGCCGGTCAGACAAGAGTCCGAATGGCATCGTAATCAGGCCCTATGTCACAAGCATACCATTTTTAGTTGTCGCTCCATGTGAGTGTGATCAATGACAGCTGATAGTTTCTGTGTGTTATGTTTCTTTTTTAATTACAAAATACGTTATAAAAAATATAGCTCTTAATCAATCAATCATGTCACTTATAAAGCGCACTACATACCCGCGAGGGTCTCAAGGCGCTGGGGGAAGAGAGGGGTGGTGCTGCTACTGATCGAAGAGCCAGGTCTTGAGGAGTCTTCTGAAGGCCAGTAGGTCTTGGGTCTGTCGGAGGTTGGTGGGGAGGGTGTTCCAGGTCTTGGCGGCGAGGTGGGAGAAGGATCTGCCGCCGGCGGTCGTTTTCCGGATGCGGGGGACTGTGGCGAGGCGAGGCTGGTCGAGCGGAGCTGGCGGGTGGGGAGTGTAGAAGCTGAGTCGTCTGTTGAGGTAGGCTGGTCCGGAGTTTTGGAGTGCTTTGTGTGCGTGGGTGAGGAGCTTGAAGGTTATCCTCTTGTTGACAGGGAGCCAGTGCAGGTCTCTCAGGTGGGGTGTGATGTGGCTGCGTCGGGGGATGTCGAGGATAAGACGTGCAGAGGCGTTCTGGATGCGTTGCAGCTGTCTCAGGAGCCTAGCCGTCGTTCCTGCGTAGAGGCGTTTCCGTAGTCAGCCTGCTGGTGACGAGGGCCTGGGTGACTGTTTTTCTTGTTTCGGTGGGGATCCACTTGAAGATCCTGCGGAGCATTCGGAGGATGTTGAAGCAGGATGAGGAAACGGCGTTGACCTGCTTAGTCATGGAGAGGGTGGGGTCGAGGATGACCCCTAGGTTGCGTACGTGGTCGGTGGGTGGCGGGGCTGTTCCCAGTGATGTTGGCCACCAGGAGTCATCCCAGGCTGAAGGGTTGGAACCAAGGATGAGGACCTCCGTCTTGTTCGAGTTCAGCTTCAGGCGGCTGGTCCTCATCCATTCGGCGACGGCCTTCATTCCTTCGTGGAGGTGGGCTTTGGCGGTGTGAGCGTCTTTGGTGAGGGAGAGGATCAGCTGGGTGTCGTCGGCATAGGAGATGATGTTGAGGTTGTGCTGTCGGGCGACGTGGGCGAGGGTGCCATGTAGATGTTGAACAGCGTTGGGCTGAGGGAGGAGCCTTGGGAGTACGCCGCAGATGATCTTGGTGGCCTTGGATCGGAAGGGGCGAGGCGGACGCTTTGTGTTCTGCCGGAAAGGAAGGATGTGGTCCAGTCCAGGGCCTTCTCTTGGATCCCGGCGTCGTGAAGGCGTGTTCGTAGTGTGTGGTGGCAGACCGTGTCGAGGCGGCTGATAGGTCCAGGAGGATGAGGGCTGCTGTTTCTCCATTGTCTAGCAGGGTCCTGATGTCATCGGTGGCGGCGATTAGGGGCGGTTTCGGTGCTGTGGTTCCTGCGGAAGCCGGACTGGGAAGGGTCCAGGATGTTGTTCTCCTCGAGGTAGCGGGTCAGTTGTTTGTTGACGATTTTCTCGGTGACCTTCGCGGGGAACGGGAGCAGAGAGATGGGTCGGAAGTTCTTGAGGTCCTTGGGGTCTGCCTTGGGTTTCTTGAGTAAGGCGGTGATCTCGGCGTGCTTCCAGCTTTCCGGGAAGGTTGCTGTCTCGAAGGAGATGTTGATTATTTTCCGGAGATGGGACGCGATGGCTGTACTGGCTTTGTTGAAGATGTGGTGAGGGCACGGGTCTAGCGGTGAACCGGAGTGGATGGTGTTCATGATCTCGCTGGTGTCCTCGTCGTTGATGTTGGTCCAGGAGAGCAGGCGGTTGGTGGTTGTGGGGGCAGTGGTCTCGGTGGTTGCCGGGGCGGTCGTGGTGTTGAAGCTGTCGTGGATGTCGGCGATTTTGCGGTGGAAGAAGGTGGCCAGTGAGTCGCACAGGTCTCGCGACGGCTGGATGTCGTTGGTGTTGGAGCTGGGGTTGGAGAGTTCCTTCATGATGTTGAAGAGCTCTTTGCTGTTGTGTGCGTTGTTGTCTAGGCGGTCTTTGAGTGAGGCCCTTTTGGCGGATCTGATGAGGTGATGGTGACTGCGGGTGGCGCTCTTGTGGGCGGCGTAGCTGTCCGCTGTCCGTTCGTGGAGCCAGATCTTCTCCAGTTTTCGGCATGTTCGTTTGGAGGCCTGGAGGTCTTCGGTGAACCATGTGGCTTTCTTGCTGGTGTGGCTGTTGGGCGGATTCTTGAGCGGGGCGAGGGTGTTGGCGCAGTCGTCGATCCACTGTCTGAGGTTGCGGGCGGCGGTGTCGGAGGAGTTCGGCGGGTGGGCTCAGGGCGAGGGTTGTGGTTAGCTGGTCTTCCGTGACTCTGCTCCAGCAGCGGCGAGGCATTTGTTCGGTGCGGTGGTGCGTGGTGGGCTTCCTGTAGGTGAAGTGGATGCAGTGGTGGTCAGTCCTGTGGGGTTCGGAGGTGTGGTTGAAGGAGACGTGTGGGCTTGCGGAAAAGATGGAGTAGAGCGTGTGGCCGGCGGCGTGGGTGGGTGTAGTCACGAGCTGTCTGAGTCCGACGGTGGCGAGGTTGTCGATCAGGGTGGTGGAGTTGGTGTCCTTGCTGTTCTCGAGGTGGAAGTTCAGGTCCCCGAGGAGGATGTAGTCCGTGGAGGCGATGGCGTGTGTGCTGACGAAGTCAGCGATGGAATCGCTGAACTGTGGTCGGGGTCCGGGGGGTCTGTAGATGAGGGTTCCTCTGAGGGTGGTGTTGGGATCGGTGTGGATCTGGAAGTGCATGTATATATAATATAAGTATTTATTAATAACTTATTAATATAAGTAAATGTTTGAGCGGGCAATTAAAATAATTTCTAAACAGATGACATGTAAATTACTTTAATGCTGTCTCTATTCTAAGGGCAAGCCTGGCGTTATTATGCGGCTTATTTGGAAGTTTGTTTATTTTAGCTTTGAACAGTGGACACCGAGGTGGAGTTTCAACTCTGAGTGGGTTTACATATTGAAAGAAAGGATTTTCATTGAGCCTTCCTTCTGTTGCTAATGGATGACACTGAAATGTTAGCATTAGAAGAATAATTTGCATAGCTGATACAGCCCACGCAACAACAAGAGTACTAATGTTAAAACATGGTGCGGCACTTGCGGTGTATAAAGCTTAAAATTAATGCAAATACCTGCAAGCAACAAAAATGCAAGCATTTGTCTAACAAGTTATAGGAGCTTTGGTGAAAAGCATGCACCTCATTTTAGACAGCATGGACAGTTTAATAATATTGCTAAACTGTAGATGCTAACTGTTGCAGAATTTTAAATTAAAGATCCAACTTAAATGCAGTTTTTAACTGTAGGAACTACGAATGGAAAGGCAGATTCTCAGTAATTGTATTCTGATGATCTATTACAAGATCTATTACACTAATTCATCAAAAGACCAATAGATTTCTGATTATCTATTAGAAAGATGACACAGCGCTGATGTATTAGTTACTAATAAAGCTCACAAGTGAGAAATGGGCCTTAGACGTTCAATACATTTTAAAGATGTTTTAATCAAATGAATTCTAGCATTTTAGGACATTTTTCATTCATTTACTTTCTATTGAAAATGCTGAGAGCATCATCAAACGAACGGTGTACTAATGATAATGCAGAAAGAAAGCGACATCCAAGTATGTATATTTGTAAAACATACACACATAAATGAATGTTTAAGCTAAATGTCTTCAAAGTCCTGAGGTCATAGATGAATCTACATGTAAATTGTACTTTCAAATTAGAAAATCCTTTGGGGAAATACACAAAGAAAAACCATGCTATGTGATGCTTAAGGTTACACTTGGATATATATTTTCATTAAGTATGCAAAAATACTTAGATTACTAGTGTCATACGATGCATGTAAACTAATTAGTATTTCTGTAAATTACACACAAAAAATGTGATGAGGGTATGAAAGTTGCAGTATACGTTTAAATATTCTGTAGCATGCATTGTTCATTCTCGTCAACCTTAGCAAAAAAGTGTGTATTGCACACAGTCCATGTAGGTGTTAAGTAAACTAACACGTGTGTCACATTCTCGATGTGCCACATAAAATACTTACTGCTGCTGCAACAACGACACATCTGCATACAATGAATTATACACTATAAAATACATTATGGTTCAGCTATGTCGGACTTTCTTGTGGTAAAACACATCTCTCCCTAATTACAAAGCTTTTTCCATAAGAAGGTAAGATCTACACCTGGAAATTCTGGTGTACATCATCAGTAATTTATGAGTAAGTCAAATTTACAAAAAAAGTTTGGTAATCTGGCCCACTTTAACATGGTGTTAAACAACATAGCCTGGCCATTTCCACGAAGCTGACAGTAGGCCCAGACAAAATTTCTGTTATGCAGTTCACTTGTTACACAAAATTCCTTGAATTCAGCTATTAAGCAATGTTGTGAAATTACGCACTGGGAGTGCCAAAACTTTAGTAGGTTGCCTATCCAAAACGTGAAACACAAGAACACAAGTGGCTGCTGTTTGTGGCACTTGTGTTGTTTGTGATTTTCTTTTAACAAAAATTGTGTCCTCGCATTCAAAATGAACACCAGTAGGCATTTCATGCTAAAATGTAATGGCAAATTATATTTTTGCTTTTCATGGGAGTTTGTGTACATTTTCTGAAATTTCTCATAATTACTCAACAGCAAATCCCGAAAGTCTCTTTCAGTTCTCTATTTACACAATTGATAACCATCTGTTTCCTTTGTAAATAAGATCATATAGCCAACACGCTTGCAAAAGAACCACAGGAGAGGTACGTGTGTCTCGCTGTCAATCTCACTCTCTTTCCCTTTTCCTCTCATTCTCTCTGATTGACGTGCGTTTATCTAACTCAGAGACAAGGGGTGAGCAAAGGGATTGGTATTTTCGACAACACCCTAGCCCTTTGCGTACACTTGACACCATTTTAAGGCTGAAATGAAAATTCCTATCTGTTACAAGGTGCCGATTCAAAGCATTGCATTATCTTTGTGACAATATTCATTGTAAACTAGCCAAACAGGCCTGCTGTAGAATTTAAGAAGCTGTGAAAGTGGAAAGCATTGCAAAAAGTATGGATTGCTATGGATCCAAATGGAAGATCCTTGCCTGTATTTGCACGTATGCATACAAGCTAAACACCCCAAAAACATATCATCATGTATACTAAATACACACAGAAAGTGTCACCTAGACATCTTAGCATAATTCAATTGGGTTTATAATAACCTACACAAATTCACAGATCTACTACATATCACTCATTCAATAACAATTTCCAGCCAACAATCAATACATGCTAACTCCCTTAGATATTTACTACATAAAGTCCCAACGACAACACTAAACTGTATATACCATTTCGTCCTCACAACAAACAACAACAACAAAAATTTACTTTTACCTATTCGAACGGGGGAAACCCTAAATCACTAAACACCTCATTGCAATTTGCACTGCTCAGAATTTACAATGACAGCAAAACATAGGGGGATATTCACAAGAACTGGCGATAATTATCGCCAACCTAGGCTAACGCAATTTCACATAACGCCGTCCATCGTGGGAAACAAACGCAGCGTTAACGGCGTATTCCCAACATGCCGGCAACAGGCGATAGTGTCCCGATAACGCGTCAAATGTCCGCAATAAAATTACCGGGACGCCGATAAAAAAGGAAACCCAAACGTGAAAAAAGTGGCGATGGGCCCAACAGCGATAAAAACCTCAGCGATAAGCAGCGCCAGCCCTGCAATTCCCATGTCAGGCGGGAAAAATCACCATAAAAGCTGCAGAAAAAAAAAGAGAAACCCAAACAACTGAGAAGCACCATGGAGGACGCTGGAGCAACTACAGAGCCCAACCAGAACCCCACAAACCCCCCGGAGAACCAGCCAGGGACCCCGGGGAAGGAGAAGGGCAAGTAGAAGAAGAAGAGGAACCCGCGATTTAGTCCGCAGGAAAACAAGATCCTGATTACGGAGGTGATAGAACACCACTAACAACTGTGCATCACCTCCACTGTGTCATTGGCAACCAAAAATGCAATATGGCAGTCCATCTTGGCCAAGGTGAATGCAGTCGGAGTGAAGAGAAGGGAAGTGGACGACTGCAAGAAGTGCTGGAATGATGTGAAGCGCAAAACCAAGCAGAAACTCGCTAACAACCGGAAAGCAGCAATGCAGACTGGGCGTGGGAGCCAGCGCCACAGCAGGAGCTGGATGAGATGGAGGAAATGGTGTCCACAGTCATCAGTGGGGAGACGGTGGCAGGAGTTGGGGGACCGGACACTGCACAACATGACCTGACCCAACAGCAACAGGGTGAGTAACGACCAGGGACTGGGGGACGGGGGGAGATGGGCACAACGGCACACATGCACAATGAAGTATAGCACAGTGCACACCCACAATGACTATGGATCATGTCCCTGATCTCCCTGGCATACTGCAGCACACATAGAAACTGCAAGTAGGCCCCCGTCGACAATGTGCCCAGAGGGGCCCTCCCCACACATCACCAATCTCACAACAAACCCATGCATGTGCAAACACATGCACATGCAAAAGGCTGGCCCTCCACGGGGCAACAATGTAAAGTGGGGTATGCATGGCCATGTACTGGTCCAGCTTCAACACTCCACCGAATATAACCAAAACATTCTAATTCACACAGATGTGTCATGTCTATTAGCAAGCAAGTATGAAATCATGGATGAATGTAGGGGCAGTGATACCAGAAAAAGGTACTCCCTGGGAACTGATATCAATGCGCATGTCTGACCGTGACCCAGACAGGCAGTGAGATGACTGGGAATGTGTGAACTACCTGTGGCCTCAGTGCTCCTAAACAACAATCCCGCAATTTCCCAACTTAGCCCCACGTCAATGTAGGAAATAAGGCTGTGTGTAAAAATGCCTAAGTCCAAGTTATGTGGATGCCACAGCTCGGAGCAATGATTTGTGTGAGTGTGCAGTGGTTGGACTCCTGGGATGGTCTGTGCATAAGTGTGAAGGTCATTCCATGAAAGAGAACTGCGAGCAAGGACCTCTGTGTGTGGGGTGTGTATACGTTGGTCCTTGGTTAGCGCTGTGCGTAGTGTGGGAGTCGTCAACAGCTGCTATGGTATCTCTCAGGGGGTGCCGGGCGCATGCAATTCCAAGGTCGGAGGTGCAGATGTGCTACTGCCTTCTAGTTCAGACAAAGGAGCTTTCATCCCTAATGTTAGTTTGTCATCTGCTTGCATTCTGGAAAAGTGATGTGGTTGGGGGGGGATGTCACTGCTTCGCCCTCCGGCATGGTATTCCTGCTGGCTTTTTAGCTGGTGTGCATCTCCCATGTTGCTGAGGTGTTCACTGTGTCCCCATCCCCCTTACGTCCATGTTGCTCATGTTGTGGGACTTGAGTCACAGGGTGCATCTCTGCATCAGGGTGGTTCATATCTGACCCCAAATGACACCTGCAATTCCATATTTGACCCCAAATGATACCCGCAATTTCATATCTGACCCCAAGTGACACCCGCAATTTCATATCTGACCCCAAAGGACACCCGCAATTTCATATCTGACCCCAAATGACACCCGCAATTTCATATCTGACCCCAAAGGACACCCGCAATTTCATATCTGACCCCAAAGGACACCTGCAATTTCATATTTGACCCCAAGTGACACCCGCAATTTCATATCTGACCCCGAATGACACCCTGTTGTCTCATTTGGAACACCAATGACAGCCTTCATGTCATGTTTGAGTACACATGTGATACGCTGATGAGTGGGATTACGTACTACATTTGACACCCTGAAATGGCATTCCGAATACGTGACACCCTGAACAGCCTCTCTGTACAGAGGTGACATACCCACCATCTATTTGCCATTTGTGAGATTGTTAGCACTTAATGTTGCACTTACACTTGTCAGAGTGATGTGCTAATGCAGAGGACTGACATGCACACAGGGAATGTGTGTTGCAATGAATTTATTTGCACATGCTGGTCATGTGGTCATTTCGTACTGTTCCATGATTGCTAAGGACTGTCACAATGTGACGTGCTCATGCGAAGAAATTGTCAATGATTGTGTTCCTTCGGGCTATTCCTGCTACAGCTGCAGTGGGGTGTGGTCCACCTGCCTCATCTTCCTCATCACCGTCCGGTGCATCTGGCACTTGGATCCATGGGGCATTGCTGCGTACACATATGTTGTGCAATACACAACATGCAATGATCATCTTGCACACTATTTCTGGACTGTACAGGAGTCTACCACCTGTGATGTCCAGGCACCTGAAATGTGACTTAAACACGCCAAATGTGCGCTCAACAATGCCCCTGGTGCGTTTGTGGGTCACATTGTACTGCCTCTCGGCCGGGGTGTTCGGGGCTCGAAGGGGTGTCATCATCCACGGGCAGAGTGCATATCCTTGATCACCTGTGAGAGGTAAGTGAGATCAGTGTCAACTGGTGGTTCTGCATGCTGTGTTGGCAGACTCACAAGTTTAGTTTTGTGGTGTGTGATTTGTGTGACTTTGGGATTCATGTTTGCCATGTATTGCTTCTGGCAAATGTGCGGGGACAATGTGTGTTACGTAGCCT
Source organism: Calotriton arnoldi (assembly GCA_963921515.1). NCBI lineage: Eukaryota > Metazoa > Chordata > Amphibia > Caudata > Salamandridae > Calotriton > Calotriton arnoldi. Next base: position 641,089 of record CAWUFW010003281.1, on the reverse strand, counting down.
CACAGCTGCTCCTCCCCCCGGGCCTATTTACTTGTGTGCGCTGAGCGGTTGCATCACTTGCACTCCTACGGCACACCTTTGTCATACCTGTCTGCGCATGTCCACAAGCCTGACAACAACACTGTAATGTTGGCTGTTGAAGGTGGGCGGCCACGTGGGTGTAGGCCTTGGTAAGGATAGGGCGGACACAGATGTGGAGTTCAGGCCTGGCTGAACTCACGCTGCGATTGAGGCTAGGCCTTTGGCTAATGCTGCAGCAATGAAGGTACACACACAACAGTTGGCATGTATGAGCCAAGACCCCGAGCGCTCCTTCATTTTTCCATTCGGACTAGCCCGCCCTCCGGGTGCATGCTACTGTCGTGTCATGTCATGTCATGTGGGTAACACGATCAAGCATAAAACGCTTTGGGTACGAGTGGCGGCTCTCAAAGAGGGCTTGCCACTTACACATGTAATACATACACTTGGCCATCAGCGCGTGGGACCACACGCTGTAGGCAACACTCTGGCTGACGAGGCAGCCAGAAATGCAGTAGCCACTTGTTCAGTAGCAGCAGTCACGAGGTCTATGACAAAAGTCGATACCGACATACTGGCAGCCGTAGCGGCTACCAGAGACGGGACGAATTACCCACAGGGGTTTCCGTCCAAATATGAATACCAATTGTCCCCGGAACAAGTTCCGACAGTAACAGTTCCTTCCGTTGGGGATCCGCTGATTCCCAACGAGGACCTGCAGACATGCGTTGATCACAGCTGCACATGAGGGCATGGCTTCGGCGCACGCCGGTGTATCGGCAACGGTGTCCCTCTTGCAGCAGCGTCCTGTTTCCGCCCCCGCATGGCATTGCTGATAGCTCTCTGTGGCCTTCTGTTCCCACTATGAAAGCAAGCTTCAACAAATTAAGGAGGCTCAAAGCACTGTTATTCCAACATGAGGTTGCCTTGACCTCGGCCCATGAAACATTCGAGCTACAGGTGGCTCGGACATCAAGTGAAATACAACCCCTATAAAATACCAATCTCCCACTACATTTTGGGGAGTTGATACACCAATTATTCAATGTTTCTGACACAGGAGGCCTTGCACCTTTTTTTAAATTGTTGGGCTCAGGTCTTGTGTCCTCGTTTTGAAGGATATTTGGTGTAATTCCGGCTTTTATTCATTCCATTTTCTCCAGTGCTTTTGGTGGGTTGCCGTTGATCCTCTTGCTCGCTGGTGCTGTCCTGGTACTTGTATTACTACTTCGTAATGGCTGCCCTTCATGTGGTACTCAATCATCCGGTCCAGCTGGAGCTGTACCGTAGCCGATTGCAGGAATTCCTTGGTTGCCTTCCTATGGCTGTTGTGGGTGCTGCCTACAATGTGACTTACAGATACGCATACTTTTCATGCGTACATCCAGTTTTTTGGTGCCACGACTGTCCTTTCTCCTGGACTTTGGATTTGTGCCTCTAAAACGCCATACGGCCTTGCCCTGATTACGACCTGTTGCTGTGGCCCCTATTGCGTCATGATCAATCATGTGCAACTGGTAGCCGCATGCTGATGGCGGCCGTGAATGGAGTGCTGGCACAATGGGACATCTGTGAAGGGGCGTTGCGCCTGCTGCACCACAGCTACATTGAGTACGATACAGGATGTCCGACCATGCTTTTTGAAGCTATGGATTATGATGAGCACGTATGCTCCTTCGAGTTGTTGAATTGGGTGTTGTCCCTCCTTGTCTTTGAGGAGGGGGACCGTCTTTTGGAACACCTTGCCTTCCAAGGTTCAACTGATCTCATATGATTCCGATGATTAATGTTCAACAGGACATTTTTATTTTTTTCTTCTTCTCGTATTTTACCGCTAATCAGCCTTATTCTGATTTTGATTTTATTGAACTTTGCCCCTGCTATGCTCAGTGCTTTGACTCTGCTTGCGACTTGGACCTTGTTTTTTCTATTCTTCTGCAACCTGGCCAGAGGGAGGGTGTCTTGTGGATTTAAGGGACCCCGTTGACATCTTTAGATTAGAATGGGTCCGTAGGCCATGATGCTGCTTTTGCACACAACACTACAGGCTTATTCTAATGCAAGGATGTTTTCGCTGGTCACATGCGAGCCGCTGGCTGCGCTGGTTCCCTGCTTGTTCCTGGAGTTTATTCTGTGCATCGTGAGCATGGTCAAACAACACCGTCCCTTGTTATTTTAATCTGGTCAGGCACTGGCACATAGACGAAACATACCCTGCAGCTGCTGTTTGTGGGACACGCACCTTTTTCTTGATATTAGGAGAATGCATGTTACACGCAGACACACTTGAGGAGTGACTTTTCAAGAATGAAGAGCTGTATGGAGCCGTGATGTAGAGACACGATCTATGTCTTAGAGGTATGGGGTCTGCTATACAAACCCAGGGATCTTCTATGTTGTCATCTTGGTTTTCCCGTCCATGGGGAGGGAGTGTAGGTTTAATAGTCCTGTCTCCAGAATCAATATACAATGATTTCTCCTATTATATTGCATGGACTTGTTACAATGCTGACAATGTTTGTATTATGCATTCTAATTTTAGTAGTGGCTCGTATGCTGCATTTCAGAGCACGTTAGTTGAAATAAACATTTTAGACTGACTCAGTGACTCTGTCAATCTCTTGTTGTGGATGAGTACGGGAGTCTGAGCGATAGGGAATAACCTGTTACCACGATCCCTGAGTGATTAGGGAGTGTTGTGTTCTGGGTTGTCTAAACGCCTGTTTCTCTATCTGTGTATAGGGGGCAGGTGGGACACTATAGCTGGCCGGTCGTGGGCTCGTGGGTACTAAGGCTGTAGGAAGGCGTAGCCCCTATATACCGAAGTCCCGCATTGCTGTGCATAGTTCTGTGTATGTGCAGAATCCCGAGCAACACTACATTGCAACATTGTCGATTAGGGGCCGGGTGGCGCCGACACCACAACAGGGACACACGCCATAGTTGCTTTGGTGGCCATCCCGGAAGTGAACCACGCCCAGAGCCCCGGGCTGCTTATTCACACTCCTGCGCTGGACTGGCGTATGCCGGACCAGCCCACTATGCTTACGCTTACAGGGGGGGTGACATAGCTACATGTCCAAGGTCTTCCCCACTGCCTGAGGTGACATGGTTGCGTCCACTGTCCACAACACTACAGGCATCAGCAGTATATGTCCACATGTTCATGTCTGTGCTCTGCATACTCAAGACTGTCCAGCACATCACTGCCACACTTGGCGGTTTACATTCTTATTCATGGGTCCATTGCCTCCTTCGCACATTCCTGGTTCCCACCTCTCCCCACCTTCTGCAATTGTGTGGCAGAGGGGCTATGCCTTTGTGGATGGTTTGTCTACATGTCTTGCCCCTGTTGCCACAGATACTTGTGTTGTCGTGTCTGGTAGGTGGGCATGTTGGTTGGCATGTTGTATGTGATTTTGTTATGTGTGCATTCCCACAGTTGTGATTTGTATGATTGTGGAGTTGAGGTGTGTGGTGTGTTCCGTTGGTACTTACCAACGAGCAGTGCATTTCCATAGGTGCCATCCTGAAAGCGCTGTTTGATGATGGACTGTCGGAAGATGTGGGAGTCATGCACACTGCCTGGAAAGTTGGTGACGGCATTGGTGAATAGTCCCCGGTGGTCCACTTTTGCCTGCACATTGATGGGATGCGTGTTTCTTTCTGTAGCGGTAATTGTGTGCAGTGTCGGCAGGGGGCACAAGTAGGACATGTGTGCAGTCAATTGCCCCCAACACGTGCGGGAAGCCAGCTATGGCGTCGGAGCCTTGCTGGTCTCCAGCTGTTCCTGCGCAGTGGGGAAGTGAAGGTGCTGGGGTATCAAGCTGATGATGGCATCCAAGATAGGTGTGAGGAACTTTGATAGGGCTGGCTGTGAGACTCCTCCGACTCTGGCAGTTGTTGGTTGGGAGGTACCAGAGGCCAACAAGTGCAGCACAGCCAGCAGCTTTGTCTGCGGAGGGATGTTGATTGTCCGCTGTGTTGTTACCGTCAGCTTGTGGGCAATGTGGGTCAGGATGCGGAGGATGGTTGTCCTTTTGAGCCTGTTGTGGGCAATGACATCCTCTGGTGTTGAGTCTCTGAGGCTGGTGCGTTTTCGGAAGGTCCGCTGTCTTGTTCTGCGCTGCCTCGGTGGTAGTCCAGGGGGGGGTCCTGGGGGTGGGGGTGGTCCTGGGGGTGGTGGCGGTGGGTGTTGTGGCCCTCTTGGATCTCCAAGCTGCATGATTAGTTGCTCCATGGCATCTGTTGGTCTTCAGATGTGGCTCTGGGCTGGGCTCCCTTTATGCTGCAGGTTTTCGTCCTACTTAAGACCAGGAAAAAACAGCAGGTCTTAAGTCCCTGCTGCTAACGTGCCTTTTCGCCTGTTTTTGGACCGCATCGCCGATCTGGCTGGTCATTGAGAATATCACGAGGTGGTGTTATCGTGAGTTTTAGCATGGGAACGCCTACTCTGCATATGATTAGCGTTAGTTGTCGCTGTCAGCCTTGGCGATGTTTTTAGTGGCAGCTATCTCAGGGAAACTGACGATGTGGGCTGTTAGCGCAGGCTTGTGAATAGGGCGATGAGTCTATCGCCACTTTCGTGGGGGTAAAGTGCCGCTAAATCGGCGATAAGTCCTTGAGAATATGCCCCATAGACTTTCTACCTGTATCATATCACTTTCCTATAAGCAAATACATGTTGCAGGAAGGCAGCATCCACAATTCATGGATAATGCATTTGTAATATCTACATTTCCAAAAATGTCAGCATCATTGTCACCTAACTGATACACATATTCATTAACTCTCTAGTTAGTATTCCTCTCAATAACCATTCAATCTTTCATATACCCACAATTAAGTTAAGGTTTATTAAAGTTTAAACGTTCATTTCGGAAAATTCATTCCATAAAACTTACACACAATAAAAGAATGATTTAAATGCAATGTTACAAAATTGTTAAGACCAATTGAGATCACTTTGTGACCTAACATAGGGTAACTCTCTTTAAAAACGATAAAATTACAAAATGGCACTCTTCAAAAATAAATAGAAAATGGAGGAGGTTCAGTAACACCACCTAAAAACAGAGTCAGACAAGCAAAGGAGGCAATCTGTATAAGCAGCCCATTTTGGTCTGGGCTAAAGTTTAAGACCTTTACATTTCCTTATTAATCCGGCCAAAAATAAAAACTTGCTTAGAGCATAGACAATGTTAATCGTTGTGCTGCCCTTCAATATTGTCATTGCCTCCTGGTATCTTCTGATGCCATAATACAAACCGAGTCGGCATATCCATTTCCCTCTAGGCTCTTCATATGCTGGGCAGAAAAATAATACATGGTGTATGTATTCATTTGCAGCTAGCAAGCACATACTCCTGTTGGAATTCCATATGGCAGTTAATGACTCCGGCTCCAGTGTATCATAGCAATATTTTAGATATAAGGTTTTTGCTAGCTGCTGGAGCAGGAGGTCAAGAAAGCTTTCATAAAATGGGCGGTCCTTGACAGACAAAAATTGATCTGCCAGCCTAGTAAGTGAGGAACTGCAAAACAAACTAGTGTATATGTGCTCCCAGTATAATTTTTAGCAGCAACTTAGAAGAAACCTCCAACAGGTGGAATCTGACCAAAAGCATCCAAGGTCCAATTTTTCAAACCAATGGTGGATGTGTTTGAATCAGGGAAAAGTCAGGGCTTTGTCGAGGACCAACAATTCATGGACAGCCATCCCGTATGGCCCCAACTCTTCCGTGCTTGAGAGCCTCACCCAATACAAAAGGGGCCTTAGTCTGGCTACTTCTCCCACTCTTTTGATGTTTACATCATACAAAGTTGGTATTAAGGGAGTGCTTGATGGGAGATGGAGTAGTGAGTGGACAAACTTGTTTTCGCTTATGGTGAGAGTGTATAGATTAGCATATCCCCAAAGTTCTGCTCCGTAGAATGTGCCTGCTTGGGCCTTTAGTTTGTAGAGTTCAAGAGCTGGGAGAAGGACTCTCAATGTTGTTCCCTGGAACCTCTTGTATTTTGCTGAGGCCTGGAACCTCTTGCATATTGCTGAGGCTGGTGTAGAGTCACAACCCTGTTTTTCTCTATATGTGCAGACCATGACAATTTACTCTCTAGCATTATTCCCAGGTACTCAAATTTAGATACTCATCCCAGGTTTTCATTTGCCAAAGAGATAGCTTGCTTAAATGTTTTGTGTGGTCTAACGGTCATGAATTTGGTTTTTGAGAGGTTGATCTCGAGGCTCTTAGCTAAACAAAAAGCGTTACAATTAGTCAAGAGCTGCTGGAGGCCTATCGGGGGCCTGGGAGATTAAAAGGGTGTTATCGGCGAATAGGCGTTCGGACACCATAGCCCCATCCAGTTTAAGTGCATCTATATTCTCTAGGGAGAGGGCTTCCAGTAGGTTGTTAATATATAGAGAGTCAGGGCCAGGACACATCCTTGCCTCACTCCCCTGGCAATCGAAATTCTGTCAGTTAATTGCCCTCCTGTTCCCCAATGGAATTGGGCATAGTTGCTCTGGTGGAGACTGATTATATGGGTAAGGAGGACATCCGGGACCCCTAGATCCTTTAAAGATGCCCAGTTCAGCCCCCTGGGAACCAGGATGAAGGCTGCTCTGAGGTCCACAAACGCAATATATATGTGTCCCTCTCTGAGTCTTGTATATTTCCAGAGGATGATAAGCAGCCTTAGGACCTGGTCGATAGTGCTTACTTTTGGCCTTAACCCTGCTTGGTATGTGGACACAATCTCTAGTTCCTCAATCCAATTGTTAAGTTTACTTAACAAGTGTCGAGCATAGGCTTTCTGCAGTGCGTCCAGTAGGCTAATTGGTCGGACGTTTGCTGGGTTTCCCCGCTCCCCCTTTTTAAGGATGGGTATGTTTTCTTCCCCTTTCCAAGTGTCAGGGATAGGGGCTCCTGCTGCATAGCATTAGTAAACCAATTGACATAGGGAACCCAGACTGCCAAGTCGTGATGCAAAAAATCTCCAGGGATTTTATCTGGACCTGGGGCCTTGCCCAGTTTAATTGAGAGAATGGCTAACCTAGGCTCCTCAGGCGTAAAATATGAATCTGGACTAATGTGATCAATAAAAAGAGTGGGTTGTGCCTGGGTGTCCATCAGGGACTGCTCATATAAACAGGAGAAGTGATCCAACCAGGCCCCTGGGTTCAGATGGCAGTCTAGTATCCTACTCCCATTGGCGATAATTTTCCAAAAGAGGGAATTATCCCACATTTTGTCAGGCATTACTAGGTCCTCCCAGAATGCTTCCTCCCAGGCTGACCGGGCTTCCCTAATTATCTTTTTATGAAGGCCTCTTAAGAGCATGCACCTCTTGCAAATTATTATTTAAAGCATCTAACAAAGCCTTTTTGGCATTGTGGCACGTTTTTGTGTTCCATGGGTTACTTTCAACTTTGTTGGTCTTTGGTGTTGTTTTCTTTGCAGGGGGCCTGGTCTGGATTGATTTCAAGGCTAGTGCCAGTTTAGTGTGTACATCTGTGATGGGAGCCCGTAGAGAAGCTAGGGCGGAGTTTTCAGCGTTTGCAAAGGTTGTATATAACTGTGAGGGTTCATGGGTTATTTAGCACAGCAGGCCATTTAACAGACCTGCGGTTATTCGCCAGTGTTGGGGCTGTAGGTAGAGAAGCAAATATAGGAAGGGATTTAGCGCCATGGCACCGTAATTTAAGACATAAGGGTTAATAATCAGTTTCCTCGCTGGAGTCTATGTGAAAGTTGTCCAGAATATCCCTCATAGAAGCCCTGATTATAATATAATCTATTTTTGAACGATACTGTCCCTTCTAAAATTTAGTCATAGCCATGTATGGGTTTGAAAAGTATATTGAGTTCACCCCCTATCACTATCTGGTCGCTAGGATCTATTAAGCGAACAGACTGTTGCAAGATGGCTAGAGTCAGTGATTTCTTGTTCCTGCTTCTAGGCCTCCAATCCACATTGTGTAAGTATTTGCATCTCCCCTTGGGAAAAGTAATTTTTAAACCTAGGACATTTAGGGAGACTATGTCCAAGTTCGAAATACAGAGGTTTAGGAGTATTTCTATCCATATCAATAACCCCCCAGAGGCCCTTCCATGGGTAGAGGGTAGGGCATTAGCATGGTAGGTGGTATAACCTTGTTTGTGGTAAGATTCTGTGGCCCATCAATCAATCAATTACGGGTTTTTATAGCGCAACTACTCACCCGTAAGGGTTTCAAGGCGCTGGGGAGAAGGGGAGGTGCAGGTTCCAGTCCATCAAGGAGGGGGCCTGTCGAAGAGCCAAGTTTTGAGGTTTCTCGTGAAGATGGGGAGTGATGTAGTCTGCCTGAGGTGGAGCGGTAGGGCGTTCCAGGCTCTGGCCGCGAGGAACAAGAAGGAGCGGCCTCTCGATCTGGTCTTTTTGGCATGGGGAACCATGGTGTAGGAGAGCTGGGCTGAACGTAGGGTTCTTTGGGGTGCGTGGAAGTTGAGTCGGCTGTTGAGGTATGCTGGTCCGGTGTTGTGGAGGGCTTTGTGTGCATGGGTGAGGATCTTAAAGGTGATTCTAGCCTCGATGGGAAGCCAGTGGAGTGTGCGCAGGTGCTGGGAGATGTGGCAGTGTTTGGGTAGGTTGAGGACCAGTCTTGCGGCGGAGTTCTGGATGTTTTGTAGCTTGCGGGTGAGGTTTTTGTTTATTCAGGTGTAGAGTGCGTTGCCGTAGTTGAGTCTGCTGGTGACGAGGGCGTGGGTGGCAGTTTTTCTGTGCTCGCGGGGGATCCATTTGAAGGTCTTACGTAGGAAGCGGAGGGTGTGGAAGCAGGAGGATGTGACGAGTTGATCTGGCGGTCCATTTTGAGCTCGGAGTCAGGGATGATTCCAAGGTTGCGTGTATGGTCCGTGGGGGTGGGTGGGCTTCCGAAGGGCGGGGGGCCTCCAGGTGTCATTCCAGGCATCGGGGTGTGGGCCCATGATGAGTATTTCTGTTTTGTCTGTGTTGAGTTGTAGGCAGCTGCTTTTCATCCATTTGGCGACAGCTTCCATGCTTTCTTGGAAGTTGTGTTTGGCTGCGTTGGCTTCATTGGATAGGGAGAGGATGAGTTGGGTGTCGTCTGCGTATGAAACAATGTTGAGTCCGTAGGTTCTGACGATGGGGGCGAGCGGAGTCATGTAGACGTTGAAGAGCGTTGGGCTGAGGGAGGACCCCTGGGGGACTCCGCAGGTGGTTGGTGTAGGGTCCGAGAGGAAAGGGGGAGTCTGACCCGCTGCGTTCTGCCAGAGAGGAAAGAGTAGATCCAGTTGAGGGCCTTGTCCCGGATCCCTGCATCTTGGAGTCTGCGTATTAGGGTGCAGTGGGATACCGTGTCGAAGGCCGCTGAGAGGTCGTGGAGGATGAGGGCTACTGTTTCTCCTTTGTCCAGTAGGGAGCGGATGTCGTCTGTTGCTGTGAGGAGGGCGGTTTCTGTGCTGTGGTTTTTTCTGAAACTGTATTGGGACGGGTCGAGGATGTTGTGCTCTTCGATGAAGGTGGCGAGTTGGCTGTTGATGGCTTTCTCGATGACTTTCGCTGGGAATGGGAGCAAGGAGATGGGTCTATAGTTTTTGAGGTCGGTGGGGTCCGCCGAGGGCTTCTTTAGGAGGGGGTTGATCTCGGCGTGTTTCCAGTCATCGGGGAAGGAGGCGTTCGCCAGGGAGCGGTTGATGGTGTGGCGAAGCATGGGTGCGATGGTGTCGTGGCTCTGTTGAAGATGTGGTGGGGGTAGGGGTCCGTGGGGGCCCCGGAGTGGATTGACTTCATCGTCTTCAGTGTGTCTTCGGTGGTGAGGGCTGTCCAGCTGTCAATCGATGGCTTCAGGGTGTCATGGGTGGATGGTGGGGGTTTAGTGTGTTGGTTGTCTTCATCGAAGTTGTCAGTGTGTTGGTTGTCTTCGTTGAAGTTGTCGTAGATGTTCTTGATTTTGTGGTGGAAGAAGGTGCTGAGTTTGATGCAGAGGTCTTGTGAGGGTGGAATGTCAGTCGACTCGCTGGTGGGTTGGGCGAACTCCTTGATGATGTTGAAGAGTTCTTTGCTGTTGTGTGCGTGTGTGGAGATTCTGTCTTCAATTGCAGTTTTCCTTGTGTTTCTGATGAGCTGGTGGTGGGCATTGGTGGCGGCTTTGAAGTTGTTGTGGGCTTCTGTGGATTTGGAGTTCCTCCAGGTCTTCTCGAGGCGGCGGCAGGTGCGCCTGGACTTTCGAAGTTCGGGGGTAAACAATCTGGCCTTCTTGGAGTATGTGTTGTTGTTCTTCTTGAGGGGGGCTATGGTGTTGTTGATGCTGTTGGTGATTCATCTGTGCAGAGTTCGGGCTGCAGTGTTGGGTCGTCGTCTTCCGCGTTGGTCGGGGTGGAGTTGCTGATTGAGGAGGTGAGTTGGTCGTTGGTGATTTTGGTCCAGTTTCTCAGTGGGAGCAGGTGATGGTGTCTGTGGGTGGTGGGTGTTCTGAAGGAGAAGTGGATGCATCGATGGTCTGTCCACGGGAGTTCGGTGGTGTGGCTGAAAGTGATGGAGTTTCTTGTTGTGAAGAGGGGGTCAAGGGTGTGTCCCGCTGAGTGCGTGGGTTTGGTCACGGTCTGGCGAAGTCCAATGTTGTGGAGGTTGTCCAGGAGGGATGCGGTGTTGGGGTCTTGTTGGTTGTCGAGGTGGAAGTTGAGGTCTCCCAGCAGGGTGTAGTTGGTGGATGTGATGGCATGCCGGGAGATGATGTCCGTGATGGAGTTGGCGAATGGTCCGCGGGGTCCAGGGGGTCGGTATATGAGGGTTCCCTGGAGGGTGGTGGTAGGGCTGGCCAGTATCTTGAAGTGAAGGTGTTCCATCAGGTCTGTGGGCTTGTCTGGGAGTGTGCTCAGGCGGAGGGTGGATTTGTGGACGATGGCAATTCCTCCTCCCGGTCGGGTGGGGCGGTCCTTCCTGGAGATCTTGTATCCTTAGGGAATGGCGATGGCCGGTCCCGAGGTCGAGTTGGTCCAGGTTTTGGTGAAGAATGCTACATCCGGGGTGGTGCTTTTGAGGAGGTACCAGATTTTGGTGGCGTGTTTGTGGAGTGATCTGACGTTGCGGAGAATGCATTGCAGGGTCTTCGGGTCGGGTGTGTTCTTGCGGGCGGGTTGTGCTGGGTCCATGTTCCTGGCAGTGCTGCACGTGTGCCGGCAGCAGTGACAGCTGAAGGGTCCATGGGTGTCGGCTGTTGATGCTAGTTTGCAGTTGTTGTTGCGGCCTGGGTTGAGTGCGTGGAGTGCTGCTTGGTCATAGCGTTGGTGGTGCGGAAGTCCAGGGTTTCTGGCGCTGGTCGCGGTCGGGTCGTGGACAGGCGCAGACGGGCGTGCCAGCAGCTCGCCCGCTGCACGCGGCTGCTCAGCGGCCGCCATTAAGTAGGGGTCGGGAGCGTTGGACAGCTGGGAGGCGGGAGCGGGTAGGGGAACTGGCTTGGGCCGGTCGTGCTGGTCGTGCTGGGGGGGAGGGGCCGCAGGGGCAGCAGCGGCGGGGAAAAACAGGCGAAAAAAGTAGGAAAGAGTGGAATAAAAGTGGAATAAAACAGAAAAGTGCAAGAAAAGTGGGGGAAAGAGATAGAAGGAGAGTAAAAGGGAGAGATAAAAATGAGGGTGAAAAAACTAGTAAAACAGAGCAGGAGAGGAAAAGCAGAGCAAGAGAAGGAGACAGAGGTCCACTGGACCACCATGGATGAGGCGCAGGTATAACCTGTGGGTGGAGGAGGGCCTCGAACACCAACACTCGAGAGTGTAGGGGCTCGGGGGAGGCCTCACTTAATGGTGGAGCTGCGAGGGTGGGAGAGCAATTTCACTAACAATGAGTCAGTGGTCTTGCCCAGGTTTCTTGGAAGATGCAGACATCAAAGTCTTCTAGGTATTGCATCCAGTCTGGGTCTATCAGATTGGGCTTAATGCCTGCAATATTCCAAGAGATGTTACTCAATGGGCCAGCAGACATAAACAAAGGGCCAGAGAAGAAAAATCCACCTGTGATGTGACTGGGGGCAAGGAGGCGTTGTTAAAGGATCCAGGTCACCTGGCCTCAAAGATTGACCAGGTCTGCTCGACACTAGGTACTCTGGAGAGATGACGTCATGCAGGGGTTTATGCCATCTCTTTGAGATATTACAGGTGGAGACTACTGGAGTGGGCAGGAGTAATGGAGGTTTTTTAGCCCTTGTTAGTATGCATAATTCTGCGCCCAAGGGTAGCGTCTGGTGCCACCGTCAGTCTTGCATGTCTAGAATTGATAAGGACTCGAAGAAATTATATGCTGAGATGGTAGGATTACCTTGGCTAGGATTAGCAATGGGCATACTCACAATTGATACACTCCAGTCCTCTAAAGCAACCTTTTCACACTATGTCACAAGCCTACATTTTTTGGTTAAGGAAAAGGTACTGGAAATCATGCATTATTTGGAGAGGGCAAAGATACTGCGCATAACTAACATTATGGTTACTGTTGTAGATCCATGTAAGTATGGTCCTCTGATTTATGCTTTCATCCAACATAGATATCCCATTCAGCTTCACAACGCCCGACTCTAGCCCATCTGCTACTAATTAAGAACCACCAGGCCACAAAGAGACCAGGGGCCTCATTTTCAATGAATTGGCATAGGGCAGTGCCACAAGTCTTTTTGGTGCGCTACCTTACCCCTATTCGAAAGGGCAGAAATTCACAATATTTACAAGATATGCTGCATTCCGTCCCTTCAGCCAGCGCTGGTGCACAATTTGGTGCCTAGATCCTATGGTGCAAGCATATCTCCATTGTTGGCAGGATTGTTTTTGTGCAGAAAGGGGTTCTTTCTGCACAAAAATAATTCATGGAGGCTTTTTTCCCTTTCTCTGTGTGTTGCAAAATGCAGCACACAGAGAAAGAGGAAAAAAGAAGAGAAATAAAGATAATTCTCCTCGTTACAGTTTTACAGATCCTTGTAAATCTGGGAATGTGTCAAAGCCCATGGGTGTTGCATGGAAAAACATACCGCAATGCCCATGGAATGCTGACCTGCCAGAGTGTAAGGCAATGCAGTGACTTGTGCTGCATTGCCTTACACCATTTTTATGAGGCCTTGAAAAGCCACACAAAATGACTTTGCATGGACTCATAGATATGGCTCTGAACTCTGCGCCTCCGGAGGTCATAAAAAATGAGGCCCTGGCAGAGCAAAGGGCTTGTAAATGCGCCCCTATATGTCCACTTCATGGCTTCACAAATAAAAAGTCCATCGTCTGTTTTCTCATATTGTATACATTTTCACTGCTCAGAAGCACTCTTTAGGCTATTATTGTGTGGCTAGTAGCTTCAATCTGAACAAAAATTTAAATTAGATTGTTCAGCGGATACCAATCAGTTCTAATCTATAAAATTGTATTTAATGACAGAGATCCAGCTCACAAGCTCTCTAATTAATCTTTCCTATGAAGGACAGAGATAACACATGAATATGTTCACTTGGAGTCTCCCAAGCGAAACCAAGATGGGCTATGCTTGGAATTGTTTTAAACAACAGAGTTTCTCCCTAGATAAAAGCTAGCAGGGAGCATGTAAGAAAGTAAATTACTATCATAGCTCCAGGCAAACAGACATAGGGAGCCAACTTGCCTGAAATAATGAGAGGATGATAAAGCAAATCATCTAACATGGCCATTGGGTGTATTTTATCATGTGTAAGAATGTAAAGTTTTCAGTAACGAATAATACGTTAGTACACAAATGATATGCAGAAGACACAGGAAAAAGTGTATATCCTCTACGAATGCACTCATTATGATTAGTTCATACTTAAGGGGCAGTGGTGTTAAAGCTTTTTATGATGTGCAAATGTTGGGTGACAATCTATTTGGACAAATCAATAAAGTTGGTGATGCATATAGTTGCAACTGATGAACTAATGATGTTTCCACTTGAAACTTAATTTTTCTCTTTAGAAGTGTAATTAATAATTTAGTATAGTTATCCTACATTTTTGTGCAAGACACCATTTTATTAAGGATCCAGTTTCTGGTGGTCTAGTCATCTTGCTCCTGCTTAATCCCTCTCCCAATCAGTGACCTCGGTAAGTCTTCTCTCCCAACAGTTTCTCTGGAGCACAGGGTACTATGAAATAGACAATAACTCACCCTAGAAAGTATGTATGGTGAATGAAACTTTTGAGTGTGTTCCCTATGTATCCCTATGTAGCCCTTTGCCTGACTGCGAGAACCTCCAGGTCTCTATAGGATTTTCTCCCTCGCTCTCACTTTCGGGGATCTTAGTTTATCGTCCCCCCGGACCCTTGGGTCAGTTCCATAAACGATTACCAGAAATAGTGGCAGATTTAGCAGGCATTGCCTCGAATTTCACTCTACTAGGTGATTTTAACATTCACTTCTATGATGACACATCAACTATTGCAACAGAGCTTTCCCATGATCTTGCAGCTCTTCAATTAACTCAGAAGGTGTCTCATGCTACACACACGAAAGGACACCTTCTCGACCCCATATTCTCCAACGTAGAGGAGCTACTCTGCCAGGAACCTACTCCCATTCCTTGGTCAGATCACTTTCTGATTCCCTTTCTCTGGTCCCCCTCTCAAGTCACACCGCCTATCCGGCAATTTTTAATAACGGCACGTAGTTGGCCGAAACTTCCTCTAGAGAAATGGACCTCCGCGTTAGAAAAGTCTAAGCCACCCCCCACACTCCGATCCTACACTGGCTGACGAACAATTCAATAAGTGGATTGAGGGGATGCTAGACCAGGTCCTCCCTAAGAAGACCACCCAGGTGCATATCGGACCTAATAGAATGCCCTGGTACACCCCCAAACTTCGAGAACTCAAGCAGACATGCAAAAAAATCGAGAGGATCTGGAGAAAGGAGTTTTCCCCTAGTAGGAAAAGGGACTACAGGGAGGCTATTAAAGCCTATAAGATGGAAATTAAAAAGGCTCAGACCAGTTACTTCGAGGAGAAAATCTCACTTGCAGCAAACTCCCCTCGTGAAACATTTCGCATTGCGAAGAAACTCTTAAAAGTCCCTCTCCCCCTGATACCCTCGAAGCAACAGATCATCGTTGTAACGAGCTTGCTGAGTATTTTTACAACAAGATCCAATCAATATGTTGTGCTTTTACCACAACGGACCACCACACTAGTCCCCAACCGAAAGCTGTTAGGTCTCAGAGCCTGGAATTATCACTGGAATCCTTTCCCCTAATGAACGAGGAGACTTTCCAGATAATCTCGGCACTCGTGAAAAGTGGGTCGCCCAGTGACCCCGCTCCACCTAAAATTCTGAAATTAGTGGCTAAATCTGATGGCCTTCCTATTTTAGACTTGATCAATTCTTCACTGGTTGCCGGTTTGGTCCCGCTACCATGGAAAAAAGCTATGGTGAAACCCCTATTGAAAAAACCTAGCCTCGACCCTGATTGCCTGGCTAATTACCGGCCTATTTCACTCCTCCCAGGGGTCAGCAAAATTGCAGAGAAACACGTCAACTCAGTACTATCGAGACATCTAGAGGCTTCAAATCTTTTACATCCCTCTCAAACAGGCTTCCGCCCAGGCCAAGGAACCGAAACAGCCCTACTGGCAGTCGTCGAGGAATCTAGAAAAATCCTTGACGCAGGAGGCTCCCTGGCTGTGATCCTTTTGGACCTAAGCGCAGCCTTTGATACGGTTAGCCACCGTATCCTGGTCGAACGACTTAGCAGCCTGGGTGTGTTGGGAGTCGCTCTGACCTGGCTGCAATCGTTCCTGGAGGACAGAACTTTCCAAGTCTTCGAGGGGGGGGCCATTTCAGATCCTTTGCCTTTACATTGTGGGGTTCCTCAGGGGTCGTCTCTGAGCCCCACTTTGTTTAATGCTTATATGGCCCCTCTTGCTAACATCGTCTCTCCCTTTGGGGTCCATATTATTACATATGCAGACGATACTCAATTGGTGGTTGCGCTGAACCATGCTGACAGGGCCTCTACCCGTCTCTGTCCCTGCCTTGAAGAGGTAATAAAATGGATGAAACATTCTCACCTCAAACTGAATGGGGAAAAGACCGAAATAATGCTCCTTGGCAACCCCTCCCTTTTCAAAGCAGACACTATGTGGCCAGTATGTGTGGGCCCGCCACCCTCCCTAAGCCAGAGATAAAGAGCTTAGGTGTCTGGCTGGACTCAAACCTCAGTTTTAAAACCCAAGCCAGAAAGGTTGTGGCTTCCTGCTTTGAGTATGCTAAGAACGCTTCGCAAAGTGCTTCCGTTGCTACCATTTCAATCCAGAAAACTCATGGTCCAGGCGCTGATTTTATCACGCCTGAACTACGGAAACGCCCTCTATTTGGGCGCCCCATGTTCAGTCCTGGCTAAACTCCAGACCGTGCAGAACTGTGCCGCAAGGATTCTCTTGGGAGTCCCACGACAGCAATCGGCTAAACCAGCTCTGAAGTCTCTCCACTGGCTTCCTGTCCAGGAGAGAGTCTCTTTCAAGGCCTTGTGCATAGCCCACAAGCTGATTAGAGGGAAAGGACCAGCAATCATATCCCTCTTGGTCCAGCCCTATCGAGCTAACAGGCGTCTGCGCTCAGATGAGCTCCACCTGGCTTTGGTTCCTAAAATCAAGAGGGCAAGAAGTGGGGGTCGGCTTTTTTCTTACAACGCCTCCAGGCTCTGGAACTCTCTCCCTCTTCAGTTACGAAAGGAATCTAACCACCTAGCCTTTCGTAAAACTCTGAAAACCTGGCTCTTCCCCAAATAACCTCGTAGGGATTTCATTTGCCTGCTTAGCGCTGGGATGCCTCCGGGTAGCCATGCGCTTTATAAGTGTTGCTTCATTCATTCATTCATTCATTCATTCATTCATGTATCACTTTGAAGGACTTACGCTGGAATTTTCAATGTAGGCCTACAGACGAACATTATTGTATGTGCCTTTGTTTGAGAATATTTCATATTGTATTCTACATCTCCGGACTACAGTTGCTGAGGAAGCCAGCATGAGAATTATTTTCACTTAAGAAATGGTTAAGTGCCAAGGGTTTTAACTATTAAGATTTTGCTTCTCATTTGTCCAATGTGACCTAACCATAATTATGCCATGCTGAATCTGTTTTTTTGCGAATTGTTTAAATGTAAAATGTGTATACAATCTCATTTTCCGCCTGAGACTTTCTCTTCTCCTTTAGAATTCTGTCAGTATTCTTTACGAGTTTGACACTTAAAATTTGGAGAGATTTAAATGCTTCAATAGTGATTATCATTCTGATTTCTGATTTTGTATTCTGTATCTGAGCCTCTTTGGCAATTTGTATTGCTTATGTTATGATTTAGGAGAGCAAACGATAACTTGCGCCTCGCCATTCACTGCTTATAGCCATACATATTACATCACTCATGACATGTTCTATGCCATCATTTATGACTATCATCATTACAATTATGACCGATTTATGTGTTTGCCTGAGTTCAAAACATTATGTTGTCACTGACATATTCACCAAACTATTGTTATATGGTTCAACAGGGCACATGCATATGTGTCCATTTTAGTTACATGTTTAAGCTTGACATCTTTTTCTAAACAGTGACTTTTACATGCCTTGTACTTACACAATAACATAATTAGAAGTTATTCTATTTGCAGCACATTTCTCACTAAGCATTATATCTTGTTGTTTGTATCTAGTATTAGGTAAGAGTATAAATATAATCATAATCACACTGTAACATTATAATGGTGAACCTGTTTATCTTTTTCAACATTTTTGTAATGCTGGTTACAATGCTTTGTTTCATCCTACTATTAATTTTATTTCATGCTTTTTACACAAGAATACAATTTACTCAATAAATCTTCGAAAACCCAATTTTTACCATTCTTGTGTCTCCCTTGGGCATGCCTGAGTAACATCAAAAGGGTAGATCTCTTTCCTTGAGGAGTTAGAGTGGTCATGCTCTAAGGTTGCAGATACCATCTTGTACCCTGGAAGATTAGGGGTTCAGATGGTGCAAGGTGAGCTAGTTAGGAATCAGGCCAGCATACTCTGATGATGTGTGCAGACTCAGTCCCCCTATTCTGACAGGTTTGTTGTCCAGATCCACAGTCTTACTTGATTCGTAGGAACAGTATGACACTATAACAGCACTTGACGCTTTGGTTTTTTTCAGTGAAAATATTTATACATATATTTGTCAGTAGTTAAAATATGTAAAACATACTGTTTTAAACTAACAAAACCACTGAAATCCATCAGTTATAGTTGTCTCAAGTAACCATAACACATGTCAAAAATGTCTAAAGGCCTTGTCACTGTGTAACTTTGGCACTCTGATAATTCTATGCTTAACAATTCAAGTAAAATAAGACATTTGAGGTGAGCAGATTCAGAGTGTCAGTGGTGTTGTAGGGTGTTACATATAAAGAAACTGTTGTCCATCTAAACTTAGGAATTACCCATAGTTCCCTCATGGACATCATTTGGAGGTAGTCAGGGTCACAGTTGTGACCTCTAGCTTGCTCAACGCTACTCCTGGCACTTCCTTTGTGAACCGTGGCCTCAGAGGAGGCAAAATTGCCTCCTCTGAGGCCAGGGGTTGCAAATGAAGTGCAAGGAGTAGCAGGAAGCAAGCTAGAGGTCACAGCTGTTACCCCTCAAGTGCCAGGAGTAGCAGGGAGCAAGGTAGAGGTCACAGCTGCGACCCCTGGCTACCTCCAAATGACATCCATGAGTGCCCTGCTTCTTTTTTTACAAAATTAATGTGGCAATCTAAGCCTGAAATGGTAATGTCTTTACTTATAATAGGTGCTCGATTGTATCTGTATCTGGACAAAGCTATACCTCTCTGATGAGCTCTAATTAGAATGAAACATTGGTGTCACAAACAGTCACTAAACTATATTCAAATGTATATTTTATGAATTCACAGATCGCAATGTTTAATAATAGTAAAGATCACAAAATATTTTCAATAGTGCATTAAAAATAACATTAAACATGTATGTGAGTCTTTTTAAGCATTGTTCAGGACTCAAAGTGTAGTCGTAGTACTAACCTCAAGGGGTCACTGCACTCCAGCGGAAGAGCATACAGCTCCAAATCAGAGTGCTTTAAAAATATGGTAAACTCTCATGGGATCATAGATTCAATGACTCAGGAGACTTACTGCCTTTTTAAAAAAAAAAATGTTTTTAGGGGTGAATGGCTGGGAGGAAGGCCTCACAACCCCTCCCAAAAAAAAACACATTGTATCAATCCCCAGGGCCTTAATCACACCTGGGGACTAAATTTTGAAAAGCCTGCCTTTTTCTTTTTAAATGGTGCAACAGATGAACCTAAAAAATGTTTTTTTGGCCCCAGGGCAACCTCCACAGCGTGACTGAACTGACTAAATTTGGCAGAAAGCTAGATTTTACCCAGAGAGCATACATTTTGTCATTTGGTGTCAATTCATTCTATAATTTTCTAGAAGTTAGGGGACAGAATGTATGTAAATTTAGCAACACTGTACTACTGCAGTACTACCTTGGAATACTGCGGTACCACAAGCTCAAAACATGTAATCCGGTTGGCATACCGCAACATAAAGAGAAAGTTATGGCTTTCATTCTATGACTCGGGATTTGGTTCCCATGTTGTAGAAAACAAATGAAAATAAGGAATAAGTGGGCCCTCACCCATGTGAGGGGTTGGGGTTCATAGAGTGCCACCCCTATGGTCAAAATAGAAAGATTTTCTTTCCCCTGCAACTTAGTACTGTGGTACTACCCTAGGGTGCAGTGCAGCCCCCCTGCAGTTTTGGGGGTAGTACAGCAAACTGTAGTGATACAAAAAATATGGCAGACTATGGGTCACTGCAAAACCATGGAGTTTGGCTTGTAGTAGGGTCTTGGCCCCCTACGGGGGTTGGATGCAGGGCCTGGCCGCAGACCAGGTACTGTGGCCAATCCCATCTTATGCATGGTACAAGACCATGGGTGGCAAGGGGTTGGCAGATCACTATTGGTTGGGCATAGGGCCTGGTCACAGGTGAGGCCTTGTGGCCAAGCTGACAGTGGGCAAGGCCAAAGGTCATGCACAGTGTGGGGTTGGCCACCCGTGGAGAGTTGGGCGCAATTGCCTGGCATCAGGCAAGAACCAGTGGTCAATCCCATGCTGCCATGGATAAAAGAAGTGTGGTGCTGGTTGGACCATGTTAGGTATGCTATTTTAAATATTTCTGTAGGTTAAGAAATCATAGAAATATATAATGTCTTGCTTTGAATAATAAAATTAAAATTGACTGAAAAAAACAAAGGTTAAAGTGATGTTATAGTTACATGAAACTATCAGTTAAAAAGTTAGGTTTTAAACTAACAAAACACAGAAATATGCAGTTATCATTAACTGAAGGAACTATACCTCAGGTTGTTACATCATTCATTACATGTTCTATGACATTATTGCTACCAGCAAAGCAACATCTGAAATGACATCATTGATGACAACACTGTCCAATGGTGTGACTACCCACTTTAAGTAATAAACACAATACAGGGTGAGCCTCTAAAGTCACTAAATTAACCTGGGCTCAACCCCCTAATAGATGTAGTGCAGACAAGACAGTCTTAATTCAGAGGCAATGTGTAAAGTATTTATGCAGTAACAAAATCAGTTATAAAGTAAAAACAAAACACAACAAAAATGTCAAACAGTGTGGACATTTTTAATACATAAAATGTAATCTCTAGACAACTAAACATCAAAAATCCAATAGATCTTGGCGGTAATGGTCCTGTTTTTGATTTTCCATTGGATTTCCCATCTGTCTACTTGGCGGTCCGATCACCTGAATTACAAACCGCTGTCACCACCATGAATCACTGCCTGCATCGATGAAACCATAGGCAATAGCAGCTGGCGACGGAACTCCAGCCCCTTTTACTGCCAAGCCAATCATGGTGTCATTCCCGCCAACCTAACTGTGGTGGCCAAGTCACAACTCCTGAGTTGGTGGATTGGGAGGGATATATGCACAAAACATACTCCATTTTCTAGTTTTCCTTTTTCCTGCCACCATGAATCCGATCATACAAGTCCTGCAGCTGCTGCTCCTGTACCAAGTCAAAAATCAACCCTGTCTTCACCAGAACAGAAGGTAAGTCACTGTTTTACCTGTCATCCTTGGAACTGCAGCTGTACATTAGCACTGGACTCTAGCATGTTTAAGAAATACTTGCAAGCAATAATGCAATGATATGCAATGCATATGTCTGTAAAGTTGTACTTAGAAAAATGTTTAAACCCATTCCTCAAGATGTAAGTAACACCCACCAATCTGATACTAACTGCCTTCATGGCAGTGAACACCTACACCAAAAATCACAGCAATCACAAATAGAGATGTGTCCATAAAAGTGTGTGCAAGATTTTTCCCTAACTACCATATCATATACATAAACAATATACCCAATAGGACCTACTCAAATCCATGAAAACATAACAATTGCACAACAAAATGCTACAAGTGGGTGTACACTGAATGTACAAACAATTTTACCTCTAAACTGAAAACATGTCAGAAATGTATGAAGGTCACATGCCCCCCTAGTCTGTGGAATAAATGACAAACATCAGATGTCATTTAGGTATAAGGTGTCAGGTCCACTGTGTAATACATATGTGCATATTATTGACACATCATGTTAAAATAAACATACATGCATCATACAGTCACAATAACAGAAACACATACATGTGATGTAAATGTCCAGTAACACGAGGAATGCTTGCACCAAAAGTATCATGTCCATCACAAATGTACAACACTAATAACTAACAAATACAATCTGTGCTTGTCACTGTCACAAATGAGAGTGTCAGGCACACACATTAGCAGAAATAGCATCATCAGCAAACAATTAGTATCAATCCAAAAATAAGGTCAGTACAAAGGTATTCTCAAAAAATGTTTTATTAGTATGAGATGACTCTCTCATATATTCTGTAGGATTCAATTAAATAAAATAACTTTAAAGGCATCAGGTCAGAAAGTTAAAAGTCTGGTTTGTATGCCCATAACTTGCCTCCTATTTACACTGCCAAAGTAAGCCTCCTCTGGAAGGCATATCTATGGGGCAGAGAGCAGGCACCTCAAAGTCCTGACTGGGGGAGTCCTAGTGTTTGTGAGGGGTGGGTTTGGGTTTGTGAAGGGTGTGTTTGGATTTGGAAGGGGTGGGTCTGGATATGGAAAGGGGGATGTTTGGATTTGGGAGGGGTGTATTTTGATTTGGGACTGGTGTGTTTGGATTTGGGAGGGATAGGTTTGGTTTTGGGAGGGGTGGATTTGGATTTGGGTGTGGAAGGGGTGGCAAGACCTTTGGGTGGGGTGGACATAAGATTGGGAGGGAAAGTCTGGGATGAGGAAGGGGTCACTCATAACCAGGGCAAACATCATATCTTCCTTTGGAAAATTAGCAGGGTTTTCGGGAGGGAGTTGGGTTTGGGAGGTAGAGGGAGTGGCAATGACTATTGTGCATTTGTCTGTTGATGGTGTGATGGGTGCCTGAGTGCCTGGTGTATGTGGTGGAGGTTTTGGTTTATGTTTTTTACTGGGTGTTTGTTGTGAGTGTGGGCATTTGTGTACATTATGTGTGTGTATATGTCTGCTGTGGAGGTGTTGTGTGTGGTTGTGGTACCTGTGGATGTGCTGGTAGTAGGTGTGGATGTTTGTGTTGTGATGGGTGTGGTGTCTGTGGATGTGCTAGTGGTCAGTGTGGAT
The DNA here is from genome assembly GCA_963921515.1 of Calotriton arnoldi. Classification (NCBI taxonomy): domain Eukaryota; kingdom Metazoa; phylum Chordata; class Amphibia; order Caudata; family Salamandridae; genus Calotriton; species Calotriton arnoldi. The sequence goes on along the minus strand of CAWUFW010003281.1, from coordinate 618,301 downwards.
GTTTGTGTTGTGGTGGGTGTGGTATTTGTGGGGTGATAGTGGTGAATGTGCTTGTGGTTGTGTCAGTGGTGGGGTGTGTGGTGTCTGCATGTGTGTGTATGTGTGTGTGTGTTTCTTGCTGTGTTTCTATTTATGTGAGGATGTGCAGCTTGTGTGTGCCTGAGTGGGTGCATGAAAAGGTATGTATGTGGTCTGAATAGAGCTGGGAAGAGGGATTTAATATGGGGAAGGGGTGAGATTTAGGGCATGAGGTTGGGTGGGTGGGAGGCTGCGGTCAATGAGAATGCTAGACCCTGGAATGTCCACTAAAGGCTAGACATGGCAGTGTGAATGCCATCCAGGTAAGCCCGCATCTGGGTTATCTGAGCAGTAAGCCCCTGGATGGCATTCAGTAATGCGGTCTGGCCTACAGCGATAGTCTGCAATAGATCAATAGACTCCTCATTGAGGCAGCCTGGGAGACAGGGGCATGGGGGCGGTGCCTGCAGCAGAGGTGACACCACCCCTTTTACGGGAGCAGCTACCACCAACTGGGGGAAGGAGGGTGGAGATGGAAACTTGGGTGGCGGACAACGATGCCAGTGGAACTGTAGCAGTAGGGTATGCCACCACTAGGGACTGGTCATCTGTGGAGGCCTCCGAAGAGGGTGTTGAATCGCTCGTGGCCTCCACGCCAGTTTCCTCTCCCTCCATGGCACTGGCTCCCTCGATGTCTGTGGTGTCTGCATTAAGGAGCACACTGCCCAGCTTCTTACCCGTTGACGTGGCTGCTGTCACCTTCGCCTTGCCCAGATGATGCTGTAAAGACAAATACAACTGTTTGAGGGTATGTGGGTAAAGAGATTTGAACATGAACTTTGTTCACAAAACATTTGCCAAATCTACATGGTACACCAGCTTCAAGGCACTCAAACTTAGCATTTAATCACCAGTATCTCATGCCTGTAGGAAAGAATTCCATTTGCTCACAGTCTAGAAAATCCCCATGCTGGCTCCCATATCATTTGTCTCTTCTCCACTTGTATTTCTCTGCGTGTCGAATGGCTTTGACTGTATTAGTAAATACATAGGTAATTGGATACATTCCTAAACCACTTTAGTATACAGCACAAACATTTACACATATGCAAAAGAGACATGTTGTGGGTCTGATATTGACTTATCAAGATGGGATACTCCAGCATCTATGTGATGGAACCTTCCATCTGCAATTGTCCTTTTAAGTATCACTTTTCTCAACATCTTTGCTTTTTCATCTAGAGATAACTGAGGGCACCTAAATGTAATTTGGGGTGAGTGTAACTCTGTCACCAATGTGGACACATTCTTGTCTGTTTCAATCAATACAGTCTGGCATGAAAACTTATGTTGGTTGACTCAGACTGGCTTACATGCACATTAGGTAAGGATTGAGGCTTCATGACAATCTGCTACTGTCTACATGAAAGGAATTTCATTTTGCTAGTGAAACACATTTCAGATATGGAATGATGCCAATGTACACATATTTCCAGTCCTTTTGGTGCAGATGCTCATGATCATATTTTCATTGTACCAACTTACCAATGTAAAGTTTGAAACATAAAATGTCCCATAAGTGCTTACTATGCCATGTCAGCAGGAATAGGGCCTACATTACCTACACACATTTTTGATGGAGCATCACACCTGACCCAATCCTCAAATGTGGCATGTTTGGTACAATTGCTCCTCATAACATAGAGAAAATGCAGGTGCCCTCTTTTGCATGCAGCCATGTGTCAGCTCGAAACATTACTTGGCATGTGATGAGGAATCTAGTGCCAACCTTTAGCACAAAACAATACACCAAACACAGCATCGGACGCCGTCTGAAAAACCTACACCTCCAGAAATCTGCTTCGGATGTGTGATAACCGTCATGTTGATGCCAAACAACATTGCTGTAAATTAAAAAGCTTAAACAACAAGATTAGCTAGATACAATGACTCACCCACTTGATGCTGCTGTTGGGCCCTCAACTGCCCATCAAGCTCCGGATAGGCCACAGCAAGGATGTGAGCCATTAGTAGGGTCAGGATACGGCGCACACCCTTGCCTCATTGGGAGGTCTGGCTGTAGGAGAGTAGGATCTGCTTCACATGGGTACCCCCACTTTTTGCTGATGCTTCACTGTTTTTCGACCTTAGTCTGGCTGGGGCCCTGCTAATCAGAACCCCAGCCTAGCTGCTTCCTCTCTAAAATGGTTTCCATGTGCCTTAGGCACATCTCTGATTGGAATCTGGAGTGCCCTTATAAGTCCCTGGTATATTGTATACTATGTACCCAGGGCATAGGTACCTCAGAGGCCTACCAGGGGCTGCAGCATGTATTGTGCCACCCCTGGAAGGCCATCCAAAATGACACCACAGGTCTGCTACTGCAGCCTGGGTAAGGTGGTGCATGCACTCCTTACTGTGATATAGGCTACCTATATCACTACATACATACACACATATAAACCTATAAGTCACTCCTATGGCAGGCCTTATCAATCCTGAAGGCAGAGTGCGTGGTTCCTATGTGAGAGGGTGCCCCTGCATGAGCTGGGCCCCTCTGCAGCATTCGGAGACCCTTCTCTGATGCTGTTTGTAGTGCAGCCCGACCATATACTCTTAAGCGCATTATAACCTCGCGTTAAATGCTAACTTTGGGATGGCTGCACGGAAACATGTCGTGTTTGGTGTCAAACATCTTGGAATACTACCCCCCGCCAGTTCTGGCGGCGGGGGTAGCATTCCACCCTTCTAGAGGAGAGACATGTACACACCGGTATACCCGGTACTGACTTTCCAGAGCCCTGGCATCACAAAATGGATGCCGCTGCCACAGACACGAGTCTGGCCTCCTGCTGCTGACCGAAACTCCGGCAGGGGAGGCCTGGACAATAGGTTTCCTGTCCCAGGGAGGTGTAACCACCTCCCCAGACAGGATAGTGTGTATTGGGGCTGGGCGGGAGCACTCTCTGGTGCTTTGAAGTCCTGCACTGGGGGCACATTTGGTGTCCCTGTGCATACCCCAGTTCAAACAAGCTCAGGGGCTTCCAGCCCCTGCTCTGGCGCGAAACAGGACAAAGGGAAAGGGGTGTAGCCACCCCTCTGCCCTGACCCTCCCATAGGTGGGGCCACAGAGTATGTCCAACCCCCTACCTTAGTATAAGTAGGGGACCCCAGTCCTTAGGACTTTAGATTTACCTGGACGAAACTCTGACACAGAATCCTGGACCTTCGACGCTCTACTTTAAGATTAGAGGACTGAAGAATCTCCCTTGGGGTCAAGGAGTGACTCCCCTGCTTGGCAGGCACCAAAGAAGCAATTGTCCGGTCTGCATCGCTGAAGCTCCCGCCGGACGCCGAAGTCTTTGCATCACCAGAGGTGGATTTCCAGACTTTTCCAAGGCTGCCCTGAGTCCCCAGCAAAGCTGAGGCCCGTAGCTGTCGTGGGTAACGTGGAACCATGACCCCTGGACACCGAACGCATTTGCAAGTGCATCCTCTTCTGGGTCTCCCACGAAGTTGTGCTTTGGGTTCCAAGTAGCCCCAGCCTCCAGCACCAACTGCACTGAAGATCACTGGCCTCCACTCCACAAGTGTCCTGTGAGCCAGCTCCACGTGCGTCGACTCGAGGCTCCTTTGGGGTCGCTAGTCCATTGGCTAGTAGGCCCTCCCGAAGGCCAATCTTTTTCTACTTGGGCTCCCTGATTGCTCCAGGCGTGCCCTGACTTACCTTTGCTGAGTGAGTCCCCCAGACCTTACTGGTCTGCAACATCGTCCTTCTTCCATTTCCACAAGACTTGCTGTTGCTAAGGCTTGTTGTGTCCAATCCGGTCGCCGACACCCCTGCAATCGACAGACATCGTGGGACAGCTCGAATCCAGCTCCTAGTCATCGTCGACGCCTCCTGGACCTCGTGGCTGAAGAGTCAAGACGACCGTCAACCTACCAGAAGCACTCGACATCGGTGGGCATCTGCTCATCGCCTTCCTGGTCACTGGCTAGTGACCCAGACTCTGTCCCCTCTGCTTTCAGGTTCTTCAGATCTTCGATCCACCTTTGGATCCACCCGAACACTTTCGACTTGGCCGCCAGCAGCACTTTGCAGCAGATCGCCATTGAAAGCGACGACGAAACCCGACCCCGAAAGACACCTATGCACCCGGCTCCCCTGGGTGAGGTAACTCGAGTACTCCGGTGCTGCCGTGGGTATTGACACTAGAACAGCCTAGTTCTCAAAGGGTGTGCTCCAAGTCCTCCTCTAAGTGTCCCTTTTCTTTTAAATTCTAATCGCGACTTTCCCCATAGAAGTTAACGGCGATTCGCGGCTGTGTTCATACACTGCACGCGTCCCCCGTGGGTCCCCTGTGTCACTACCTTGGGTGGTTCCTTGTGGTCCAAGCACTTCTACAGGCTCTAGGCCTTGTGTCTAGCTCAGTCGTGGTTCTTATACCACTTTATTGGTATATGGTTTGGTACGCCCCTAGGGCTCAAACGTGTATTTGTGCTATTACTGTAGATAACTAACTTATAATTTATGTACTTCGAACTCTAGCCTCATAAAGAGACTAGAGGGGTGTGTTTAGCAATAAATACATATATTTTGAATATATACCTGGTGTGGTCCTCTTTCATTTGGTCACTCAAGAGATTATAGACTGGTAAAACAAGCTGCTTTACATTCCTTCAAGACTTAGCCTGAAGGCTGCTCTCCATAGCTACCACTAGGATAGCTTTCAATAAAGGTTGTCTTTAACCTATCTCCAATAAGGGGTTGTTTGGACTGGTGCAAGGTGCCCACTATAATTAGTGGACAGCATATGCTAGGCCAACTTCTCACACTGGCCGTTCTGGACTTCTGCTGACTTCCTGTTCCAGTGTCAGAGGTCCTCCCACCTCTTCATGCAATACAGGCAGCACCGCTTAAAGACCCCCAGGGTCCGTACCTTACTCCCGATGGCCTTCCACAAATCGCACTTCTGATGGGCTTTGACCTATATGGATGAGAACAAAATACAACAAAAGATGTTTTGAGTGAATTGTTTTGTCTGTAGTGCAGCGACATAATTTTTTGTCATCTCTCACATGCATTCCTAGAACAGTCAGTACAGATTATTTAAAAACATTTTAAAGTTCCTAAGAAGCACTAATTTGCAGCGATCTGTGGAATAGCCGCAACGCTTTCTTTCTCCTCATGTTATCAATCGAAGACACAAACATCATCTAAGCCAGAGATAGGACACTTTTCATGTAGTGAAACCCACTCCAGATTAGTCCAGCCCATTGTGAGCTACTAAAGACTAAACAACCTGTACATTATTTGCACATAACCACATGCACAGCTACATTTTCTTCATGCCTAACCTTCTAAGAGTCAGATACTATAGTGTGCACCACATACAGTGACTAGGGGCAGTAAGGGAGGGCTACCATGTGTCTATGAGAGCATGGTGTGTTGTAATGGGACATACTTGTCTGGCTGATTGAGAGACTAGGTCATTTAAACTGGCAGCCCAGGAAATACCTTTGCCCATATGTGGCACAATGACATGTCTAACACATGAAGATACTCATACTCCAAAATATGAGCTGTATATACACTTGACAGGACAGCATCAGACAACTCCATAAGTTTGGAGATTTTACTTGGACTATAAATTTCTCTCAATTTAACCTAGGATGTATGTTTCTACTTACACTAGTGGCATAGTGCCTACTAGCCACTGCAAGGAAGTTGCCGGCAGTTTCTCTAATTAAACCTGGAATTGTCAGTAACATGCACTGAAACCCAGTTAATACTTTCAGGTTAATTGACATTTCAATGCACAGACATTTCTCACATCCTCAAACAACACCCTGCACCTAGCTAAATAATTCCGTTCACTACACTCCAATCAAAACACTTCACTCATGAACAAAAAGGAAGCAAATAGCCTGTGGACAAAGAGGGAACAAGTTACTTTGGCAAACATTTCCCATTCAAACATACCTGTTCCTCTGGGTTCCCATAGAGCTGGCTGTACCGGGACAGGACCTCCCTAGTGAGGACCTCCAACTCCTTAGGGAAGAACGCAGTGGCCCTTTCACCTATGTTGCCAGGCATCCTGGCTCCCAGAGATCAGTTACAACAGCAAAAATGACTAAGAGATCATGTTGGCTGCAGTGTTAGGAGGCAAGTGAGCTTTCATCAATACGCCATGTACAAGTACATGGCTTACGCGATCCGCCACAGAGACGGACACTGCCATTGGCCTTCAGGCATAGCCTTCATGCACGTAAGCCTATGGCAGGGCCCGTTGCGGAGTCTTCCACCAACTACGCGGTCAACGTCCGACGACGGCTGTCAGATAGCCAGTGTCTTGATGGCAAGGTCAGGCACCCCCCATTTGAGGACGTGTAGCTGTGTTTTTTTTAAATAGTTTGTGAATCACCAGCACTTTAAATGGTGGCTACTTTGTATACATATCTCAGATACATAAGACACTGTTTGTGGCAAGATATAACACACAAAAGAGTGAACCGTTACTGTGTTTGACATCGATTGTGCGCTGGTGTATGTAACACTTCCGTTGATGGAAATTTTCCCCAAAAAATCCTTTAAAAAATAAGAGTCCTAATACCAATTCCTTGGGTAGTGTTCAACTAACCAGCATTATCAGTATATAAAAAAGCAACAAAATGCATTTTGCAGCACACTTGAATTTCAAGAAGAGAATCATAGGGAATCTTTGAGAGTTACCATTACTGCAAATAGAATCACCTCCAGTCTCACAATAATGAACAATGTGCATTATTTTACAATCCTCTTGATAAGAGCAATTAGATATAAATCACTCGAGTCCTAGATAACCTGACATGTGAATAAGTAGGACAACCTTTCCAAAATTTGCTGTCCTTATACATCAAAAGGTAGCATTCATGTTTTTTTCCATGTCCTTTTTTAAGCAAAACGATAACAGTTGAATTACTCCATTTTTACATCTATTAGAATTTTATGTGTAAATCTTCGCCAATACAGACCAAACGTCCAAACTGTCTTGAACACCCTTCATTGTTCCTAGTGAACCATGACATTAACGTAGAGTCTTGGACGCCACGCATCGTTTTGTGAATTCAGGCCTTCTTTGACCCAATGAAAAACTGACGCAACACGGGTCAAATTCAGCCCACACAGAAGAGCGATAAGAATGCCTCGAAACGGCGTCCTCCTCGCATTACGGAACATGCAGGAGAAGCAATACCAATAGGAATACAGCACAGAGCGTGGTGAGTTCCAACCATAAAACCGCATAATGGCACGTTTTTCCTTCCCCAGGGAGGTACATGGAAGTTGGTCTAATTAGCTCTTACATTATATCCTCCTCCCTCTATTAAGAAATGTGGCGGCCAGCTCGGCGAACTTAACTTACAGCCTCTTGCTTCCCCAAGGCACCATTTCATAACAAAGTTGAAAAGATTTCTCGTTAAAATACTGCAATAGATATTGACAGCTTTAGCTCACCAGTCTACCAATTGGATGTTTTTTCAGATCCAGCAGAACAGCATATTGAGCATTCCCCATGTCCAGGAGGCTTCAATATTCCCCTATCAGGTACACCCCCCTTTTTCTTTTTCTTTTACTGATTCAATACATTACCAGTATTTGATAGCACTTATTTTAAAAGGCACATAAGATCACAATTTTTGTGTAAAAAGGGAGCTGAGTGCACATTAGAGTCACACAATGTTATATTCTTTAAGGTCACACCGGGTGTTGATAGCACTTATTTTAAAAGGCACATAAGACAACAATTTTTGTGTAAAAAGGGAGCTTACTTGTAAACCTCAGAAGCCACAAATGTTATACCGTATATTTGTCTTCTTTCTGTTATCCCTTCCCAGTTCTAGGTCTAAAGTAGAACCAGAAACTGTTCCATAATTAGAGCAATGTGTGCTTACAAAAGAAGATGGGTGAGTGACCAAACTTGCTCACAATTTCTGCATGTTACTGAAGCACCCTACAGTTTAGGTCTTCAACTATTTTGGTCCTGATAAAAGCCACGTGACCATTTAGGGCTTATTTTGGCAGAAACATGTAGACCTGATCACCAGGTGTTGTGGACTATTAAACTCCCCATATCAACACTGCACAGTTTTTATTTAATTTTGTACCTACTGGACAAGAGAGAATTTTAAGTACATGCCACTGTCATCACACAGAGAGTCCCCCCTTGGTGGAGGATACAGTACCACTTGGAGAACAGGATACCTAAGTGGTAAAGACCCGATGATGACGCTATCCACCTGATCATGCTAGCCGAGATAAAACATACACTGAGGGCTGTAACAGCATAGTTGCGGATACTTAAGACACTGTTTATGGCAAGATATAGCACATAAAACAGTGAACGGTTACTGTGTTTGACATCGATAGTGCTGCGGTGTATGTAACACGTTGATAGAACTTTTCCCCAAAAAATCTTAAGAAATTCAAAATTAGCAAACTCCAAATTTCTAAATTATTATACACATTATTTGTAAAAATGTCAGACATGTAAAAAAATATAGATTTGCAGTAGAAAAGATGTTTGAAAAATATGGTAACATATATAACACAATAAGATCTCTTATCTAACCTAGACATGAGATGTGCATTGATTGTGAAAGTCTCTGGCGGACAATTTTTATTGAAAGTTTGTTTTCCTTACATGCAGACATATGAACCCAGGGATGGGTAGAAGAAGGCATCCTTAAGTCTTCAGACTGTTTCCAGACCTTGCCACCATGGAGGAAAGGAACATTATCAAAAAGTCCCGATTAAATAGGGAAACTATACTGAATTTGTGTCAGCAGCTGGAACCTGGTCTCATGCCTCTCAATAGGAACACAACAGCAATAACACCAAAAGTAAAACTCATGCCAGTACTTCATTTTGTGGCCACTGTCTCTTTTCAATACACTGTGGCAGTATCTGGAGGCATGTCCTTTCTTCAATGATGAGACACATCAGCAGTTTCATCCAGTTTCCGATAGCTCAGGATTTGGCCAATACGAAGGGAGAATTCTATGATTTGGCTGGCCTACCACATGAGGTTGGTCCAATTTATGGCACACATATTGCCTTGGTGGGTGCCACCACATGCCAGAGATGAGGTCCACCGCAATCAGAGGAATTTCCATTCCATCAATGTATAAGTTGTCTACTTACCAGATTCATACATCTCAAGTGTATGTGCCCGCTTTCCTGGGTCAACACATGATTCCTTTGTACTACGGAACAGCACCATACCCCTGCAAATGTCACAACTTGGACCTGAGAGGGCCTGCCTTGTTGGTAAGTGCAATATGACTTGAGGATCAGTAGTTTTAATTCTAGTTTACGAATGTACACTGACCTGATATGATATTAATCTATCAATGTATTGCTTCCATGTAGGAGACTCAGCGTATCCTACCCGACCATGTTTTTGGCATCACTGAGGAATCTGACAATGCATGGGGAAGTCCGCTTCAATGAGGCCCATGTAAGAACACAAGGCCAGTAGAGCAGGCTTTTGGGATCCTGAAGGCCAGATTTTAGTGTCGGGACAAGACCGGTGGAAGCCTCCTCTACTCACCCGATAAGGTGTGCCAAATCACAGTGGCCTGCTGCATTCTGCACAACATTGCCCTGTGACGGAACATCACAATTATCACAGAGGATGAACACCGTCAAGAGCCACTGTTGTATTCCGCTTTAGGTGTCCGTATATAGGTTTTCCTGAAACATGCCCTTATATAGGCACAATTGGCATTGCCCTTATATAGGCATAAGATCCCAGTCCTTATTTAGGCATTAGCCATGCTATCCAAATACAGGCATGGTCACCTACATCCGTCCACCCCTACGTCACAACGAGTTCTTAGAAACCAGACCCTTAAGCTCTTGGGAGTTCCCCTAGCACAGGATTATTGATTTCTCCAAGAACTCATTTATTATGCATGAACCGCTATTCCTTAAGGGTTCATTCCTGACGTCTTCCTCTGCCCGACTTTACGTCAATGCTAACATTCCAAGGCACCTACCGGGTATAAATATACCTTCCCTTGCCCAAGCAAGTAGGAGGAGACCTCGACTTTAGAGGAGCTGGTGTCCCGGCCTGACGCACTGACAAGAGATGCTGTCATCCCTGCTCGCAGAGAATCCAGCTTCCAGTGTTCTGACTCCCTTCACGGGGTGTTAGAGTTCGAAACCCGGAAAGAGATTCCCACCTCTATCATTCTCAAGGTATGGAGCTGACTAGAACCTAGAGGGACTCTTGGCATACTAGACTTGGCATACTAGACTTGGCATACTCGACTTGGCATACTAGACTTAGCATACCATACTATAGCATACCATACTATAGAATACATCACCTACTTCTTACCTTGCACTACACTTAGGTTAGGTACACTGGGGTAGAACTAGTTAGAGAAGCATCTTATGAGTACTTTCATTTTTAGCTTATGTTATTTATGTATATGAATATATGTGTCATAGCTAAAGATAATGCTAACGCAGTATTATTTCTTTCTACTGCTTACGCTGTACATCATATATCTCATATACTGTCTTATGATTGTAACAGCTCATATCTCTTACACGAGAAACAAGACTGTTCAATAAATCCTTTTATTGAAACGCCCGTCTATTATTTCTGTATAACTCTGAAGAAACTAAGCATGCACGATTAGCTGAGTGAAACTGTTATCTGTTGTTTCCACGATTCTGAGAGTGTTCCGATTCTAAAGGGAAACAAAGTTGTCATGTTTATGCGGTTGCCAGAAACTACTCCCTTCTTGTTTACAAGGAGGTTCTAGTGGCCTCTGAGTTAGCTGGTACAAAGTAAATTAAGTTTAATATACTCGATAGGGACATACTGACCTCAGTCCTATGTCAAACCTATAGGGTATATTATTCCAATGCGCAGAGCCTATCAGCCGAGTTCTTTCCTCCTGCTTTCATCTTCTGAGGATACTGAGGAAAATCAAGTTCCTATTGCCCGAAGACAGCCTCAGGACAGTAATCACTGCTCTTATTTTTTCTTGCCTGGATTATTGCAACGGCCTTTATCTTAACATCCAAAAAAGACATCTTAGCCGATTGCAGGTCATGCAGAATGCAGCAGCCAGGCTTCTCTTGGGGATCCCAAGCTTTGTCTCGGTCAAGAAGGAACTTGGGAAGCTTCATTGGCTTCCGGTGAAACAACAGGTGGATTTTAAGGCCCTTTGCACGGTCTTTAAAGCCCTCACAGGTTCTGGCCCAGCCTATATGAGACAACATCTTCAATGGTATGTTCCCGGCAGAGCATTGCGCTCTGACGAGGCAAAACTTATAAAAATTCCACGGGCAAAGACAGCCAGTTGGGGGGGTAGGAGTTTTTTCTGCGGTGCTGCAAAAGCATGGAACAGCCTTCCCCTCCACCTCAGAAGTGCCACCGAGCTCCTTTCCTTTAGAAAGGGGCTGAAAACCTGGCTTTTCCCCTGAACCCATCCCCCATCCAGCAACCAAGTTGGCAACTCTTAGCGCCAGGACACCTTAGGGTAGCAGTGCGCTTTACACGCCTTATTAACATTAACATTAACATTAGGGAAATGGGAACTACACTACTTGGCGCCCAACGTTTGGTAAGGCACTAATTTAACGCTAGATACTGAGTAACTCAGTCGTGCTTTTCTCAGAGACCCCTACTCACATACTCCATAAGACGTCTGGAGTGGGTAGGGTTAAGTATCCGCCAAAGCTGAATAGGACAAAAATCTTATATAATTAGCTGTATGGTTTGTTCAACGTTGAAGGATACAGTGTTCCAAAATATTGTGCACCTTATCTTTGTTTCCTTGAAACTTGTTCTACATTTTTCAAAAAACAATGTCCCTGAATGGGGATACTAACACCGAGACCGGTGTAGCTGCGGCTGACCCAGTCGTAACAGCTTTTAATTTTACAGGTTTAAATGAAACTGATGAGGGTGTTATAAACATCCATCCAAACTTAAGGAGAGCCATCACTCTAAAACTTATAAAACACAGCCTAACACCAAGAGGTGGTAGAGCAGTTTTCGTGATAGAGGCACACAAGTCCTTTCAGACAGAGGTATTCTATTCATGGATAGTATTCCCAGAATCAAATCCAGTAACAAAAGTATTTCACTTCTTTAAAGAAGATGAACCACCAGAGGAATATATTCCTTTTGAGTATATTGGAATTCCACTCACATACCAGGAGCATAATCTCTGGTTTAAAGGCGCCCTAAAAAATCACAAAAACATTACCAGGCTCGGTCAACTAGGTAGATCAAGAGCAACATGGCCGATTCTAGCCAGCTACACACCTCATCCTGACATCGAAGAAATGTCAGACGAAGAATTACTTACTCAACAACAAGAGTTGATAAAAAATTTACAGACAATTAGTCCAATATGTCATGCGGACTTTCACAGTCCAACCACCTATAACAATTCCAAATCAGACCCCTCAACAGGGGAATATACTCAAAATTACTCCACAGACTTTACACGCAATCATGGGTAAAATGCCCACAAAACGTGAACAAATTCTATTCTGGATAGCTCAAAAAATTACTCAAATCGAAGCAGTATTTCCAAATACTAGCCCTTATGAGAAACACAGAATCCTAACAATCTGTTTACCAATGGGGATCACACCACAAATGGAAGACTGCACCACTTGGGGCACAGTCTTTGCTGCCATCTATACTAAAACACATGGTGTTCCATCAATTGCAGTAATACCAGATGTCCTGAAACAAATTCAAAACGTATACGGGGCAGAACCTGCTCTGAATTTAGGTATGAAATTACTGAAAAACTTAGACCAGGTCTCAACATTAATATTATCTAATATTAAAGGAGAGGCAGCATCAGTGGCGATCCGCCAACGCTTAAGGGAATTTGATGTAACAGAACATCGACATGAACTACCCAGAATAATAGAACAATCTTATGCAGAATTAGGCAGAGATAGTTTGGCTGGAAAACCTTTGAAGCCAAAACTATCTAAAAGTCCTGAGAAGGACTCTATTAAACAAAATCCTACATCTTCTAAAAAGAAGTGGGAAACTAATAAACAAAATTCAAACGAGACACGTTCTCAATCCCGAGGTAGGTCTCCTCAAAAGGAGCCCTCTGAAAGGAGGTATAACCTCAGGAATAGGGATACTTTAAGAAAACCTGACAGGTATCAAGATACTGATACACGTTCCTCTCGTATCTTTCAGATATCATCACAGACATCAGAAAGAAGAGGACGGTCAGATCACAAAGAAGATCGCGTGAAATCCAAAGACAATAAACACGTTCAGAAAAATAAATCAAAACCTCAATTCACAAAAAAGAAGGTAGCAGATCTGAAGATCAGACATGCCGAGAATACTGAGAACACAGCTCAAGAACGGAGAATGGGCTCAGACAATGCTGGACAGTGCAGCAGAAGTAACAATAGCTCGCCAGAACCTGAAGGAACTTCTGGAGATAGTGGACTTGAATGAGTACATCACAGTAGAGACTGTAGACACCAGGGTTAGTACTCCACAAACGTTATATGAAATAACACTCCGAATGGAGGGAGACATACCAAGAAAAGTGAAAATACTCTTTTGGGAGAAACTTTCAAGGGGTTATGATATACTTCTAGCAGAAAAGGACTGGCCACCAAATTTTGTCAGGGAGTGCCCACATGGCGAGAACATCATTAGCCAGCCTTCTCCAACCATATTCCAATTCACCTAAAATAAACGTATGCCAGGAAATGGGCAGTTGCCCAGGCCCCAGCATTATACAAAAATCATGTAGGATGGGATGAGGACTCACCTCACCACAAAATACAGCTAAAAAATCAACCTACTGCACAAAGGCAGTACCCAATAAAGCAAGAAGCTAAAAAACAGGTCAGGAGATCTTAGATCAACTTGAATACCAAGGGGTGATTGAAACATGCACCTCCTCAATGAACAATCCTTTGTTTCCTGTATCCAAACCAGACAATACATATCGTCTAGTTTTGGATTACAGACACTTGAACACTTGTTCCAAAACATTTACAGTGCAAAATGCACATAGTAGAGCATTAATGAATAACATTGTGCGTAAAAATATAAAACCACATTGGACATTTCAAATGGTTTCTTTTGTCAAAACATAGCACCTGAAAGCAGGTACTTAACAGCTTTCTCAATAATGGGGCACCAGCATCAATTTTGTAGACTCCCACAAGGGTTCAAAAACAGCCCGGGGTTATTCTCAGCAAGAGTTACTACAAATTTATGAAAATGAGGCATTGTCATATGTCGATGACATCTATCTGACAGACGATGACCTAGATAGGCACTTGAACAGGGTGAGTACCATTATATTGGGCTTCGCCTCTGAAGGCTATAAATTCAACTTTAAAAAATCCAGAATTGCCCATCTCAATGTCCCTTTCCTAGGATATGAGCTTTCAAGTGAAGGCAAGAGTCTGGCAGCTAACTTTCTAGAAAAGTGCACGCTGCTCCAACCTCCAAAAACGCTGAAAAATTTACAATGCATCTTGGGTTTCCTAAATTTTGGAAGAACTTACATTCTAAATTATGCAGAAAGGGTTAAACCTCTCTACGAATTAATCAAACCTGATTTTTCAACAAAACATTGGACACAAGAACACACAGAAATCCTGCGTTCACTCCAAGCTAACATGTTAGCAACAAATCACTTACAAACACGCGTAAATAAACGCAATTTAGTGATCCGAATAATTTCGGGTCAATGCGGATTCACCTATTTAACATTTAATGAGGGTGAAAAAGTACCAATAGCATACAAATCACATTTGTATACACAAGCAGAAATGCGCTTCCCTTCAACAGAAAAAATACTGACAGCAGTTCAAACCGCTGTAGCATGCTATTTAACATTTAATGAGGGTGAAAAAGTACCAATAGCATACAAATCACATTTGTATACACAAGCAGAAATGCGTTTCCCTTCAACAGAAAAAATACTGACAGCAGTTCAAACCGCTGTAGCAAGAGAAAGAGCTCTAGCTCAAGGGAAACTAATTATTGTCGTAACTCCAGTACCAGCCTTAGAGGCGGTCACAAAAGCGAGCATTCCAAATGCAAAAGCTTTACATCCTAAATGGATACAATGGGTTAATTCTCTTGCTGCTACAGATGTTGAATATGTTTTTGATCCTGATTTAAAAACACAAGCAATCCTGCAATATGAACATGAATGTCCTCTACCCACTGAAATTTTGCCTCTCGATCAGTACGAATTTATAATTCATACTGACGGATCAGCACAACCCGCTACAGGGAGTAAGCAAGCTTACAGTGCAGCATGTGCAATCGTTAAAGGTTGCATGGGCGATGGTAACTTCAGACCAATGGTCACTAAAACTCAATCTCTAGGAGATTGTACAGCTCAGCGAGCTGAATTACAAGCATTAAAACTGGCACTTGAAAATACAGATCGCGAATTCCCCACACTTATAGTGTGCAATTCCTTTTACTGTGTTCAGTCATATAATGAATATATACAGAGTTGGCTTAAAAACGGATTCAAAGATGCAAAAGGTGGCACAATAAAGCATAAAACGCTTTGGGAACAAGTAGTTCAGTTGAGAAACGAACTACCAAAAGCTCACGTGATACACACCCTGAGTCATCAACGCGATGGCGTTCACGTTGCAGGGAATTCATTGGCTGATGAAGCCGCAAAGGGGGCTGTTCAGACGGCTTCCGTAGCTGCGATCAGTCGTTCAAAAACGAGAATAGACAGTGAGATATTGTTGGCTGTCAATGCTTCAAGCAAAGGCAGTGGTGCAGCGTTACCAAAGAAATTTCCACTCAAGTACTCTTATGTAATTGACGCAAACAACGTTCCTTTTGCTCAAATCCCTGGAGTGGGGGATAGGGTAAAACCAAACATGGAACTTAGAGCAGCTTTGATTTATGAAGCACATCTGGGGGAGGGTCTGTCACATCAAGGGATCTCTAAAACACTATTAACATTAAAAGAGATGAACTGGTGGCCTGGAATGAATACACAGATTCACATCTTCATCAATGACTGCAGAGACTGCAATATACAGAGTAGTGCAGAACGCCACCAGACACCATGCTACAAGGTAGCTTGCCCAGTGCAGACACCATTGTTAGACAGCATTAGACTATCTACGCGCAGGCGTCCTTTATGACAAATGTAATCCCACAAATACTAAGGGGTCGATTCCGAACTCGGCCGGTAGGGCACCTAACAGTATTCGTCCGGAAAAAATACAAGCCGAATGCGTGTTTCCCGACCGATTCGTACACTCGTCCGGACGAACAAGTACGATGCGTATAACAACCCAGTTTCCGAGCGAGCCGTACTCACCCAATCCAGCTCCTGTTCCCCGCCCGAGCCGGATCCGTGAACGCTGAATCGAGCCGCACGGAAGCAAATACACAGCACCTTCCGTCCGGACTAGTACGATGCGCAATCCGGACGCGCCGAACCCGTCGCTACGTCCGGCACGTTTGAGCATCCGGGCGAGCCGTACATAAGCTCCGTTTCGCGCCACAAGACGATCCATGGCTATGAGATGAACAAACCTGCTACGAGCACGACTCGAAGACACGAGAAACCCGAATGTGACGATCCAAGCATGAATCCCATTGTGCAGGTCCTACCTATACTCTACATCTATTACCGGGACCGGCACGGACGCGTACGGCGCAGACGGTAAGTCAAACACCAACAATACAAACAAACTACACGTACCCGAAATATGTCACACACACATAGGGATGCACAAAAAATGTACACTAGCAACAGCAGAACCATAGGGGTGGGATGTCCAACACCAATGCCATACACACCCATAGGGGGATGGATGCCTACCACCAACACCACCCTACAACCACCCCTACTCATGGGGGCTAGATGCCTGCCACCACCACCACCCCTACTCAGGGGGCTGGATGCCTGTCACTACTACCAACCTCACCCTTAGGGGCTGGATGCCTGTCACTACTACCATCCCCACTCATGGGGTGATGGATGCCTACCACTACCACCACCACTACTAATGGGTGCCTGGATGCCTGTCACTACTACCATCCCCACTCATGGGGGATGGATGCCTACCACTACCACCACCCTTACTCAGGGGGCCTGGATGCCTAACACTACCACCACCCCTACTCAGGGGGCCTGGATGCCTGCCACTTCTACCATCCCCACTCATGGGGGGATGGATGCCTACCACTACCACCACCCCCACTCAGGGGGGCTAGATGCCTGCCACCACCACCACCCCTACTCAGAGGGGGCTGGATGCCTGCCACTACTACCATCCCCACTCATGGGGGGATGGATGCCTACCACTAACACCACCCCTACTCAGGGGGGCCTGTATGCCTACCACTACCACCACCCCTACTCAGGGGGGCCTGGATGCCTGCCACTACTACCATCCCCACCCTTAGGGGGATGGATGCCTACCACAACCACCACCCCCACTCAGGGGGGGCTAGATGCCTGCCACCACCACCACCCCTACTCAGGGGGGCTGGATGCCTGTCACTACTACCAACCCCACCCTTAGGGGGCTGGATGCCTGTCACTACTACCATCCCCACTCATGGGGGGATGGATGCCTACCACTACCACCACCACTACTCAGGGGGCGCTGGATGCCTACCACAACCACCACCCCTACTCATGGGGGCCTGGATGCCTGCCACCACTACCATCCCCACCCTTAGGGGTATGGATGTCTACCACTACCACCATCACTACTCAGGGGGGGCTGGATGCCTACCACTACCACCACCCCTACTCAGGGGGGCCTGGATGCCTACCACTACCACCACCCCTACTCATGGGGGCCTGGATGCCTGCCACCGCTACCATCCCCACCCTTAGGGGTATGGATGCCTACCACTACCACCATCACTACTCAAGGGGGGCTGGATGCCTACCACTACCACCACCCCTACTCAGGGGGGCCTGGATGGCTGTCACTACTACCATCCCCACTCAGGGGGGGCTAGATGCCTGCCACCACCACCACCCCTACTCAGGGGGGCCTGGATGCCTGTCACTACTACCATCCCCACTCATGGGGGGATGGATGCCTACCACTACCACAACCCCTACTCAGGGGGGCCTGGATGCCTACCACTACCACCACCCCTACTCAGGGGGGCCTGGATGCCTGCCACTACTACCATCCCCACCCTTAGGGGGATGGATGCCTACCACTACCACCACCCCCACTCAGGGGGGCTAGATGCCTGCCACCACCACCACCCCTACTCAGGGGGGCCTGGATGCCTGTCACCACTACCATCCCCACTCATGGGGGGATGGATGCCTACCACTAACACCACTCCAACTCATAGGACGGGTAATGCATGACACAACTAGCATACTCCCACATAAGGAATGACAGAAGATTCCATTCCCCAACACCATGACAAGTGTGTGTAGTCTGTGTCAAATGCCTACAACACTGAACATGACATTGAACATACAATGTGACCCCCTAGCACATGTGTCACACAGAAATGTGTTTGGCCTCCACAATGCAAGCCGACCATGGCCACTGTGGCAATGGGCTCGAACACCCCATCACCACAGTGACCAAAAGGTAAGTGTGCTATCCATAGCTGATGCACATTTTGAACTGTGTGGCAATGTGGCCTAAAGCCGCATCACCACAGTGACCAAAAGGGAAGTGTGGGGTCCATAGCTGAAGCACATTTTGAACAGTGTGGCAATGTGGCCTAAAGCCCCATCACCACAGTGACCAAAAGGTAAGTGTGCTATCCATAGCTGATGCACATTTTGAACAGTGTGGCAATGTGGCCTAAAGCCCCATCACCACAGTGACCAAAAGGGAAGTGTGCTATCCATAGCTGATGCACATTTTGAACAGTGTGGCAATGTGGCCTAAAGCCCCATAACCACAGTGACCAAAAGGTAAGTGTGCGGTCTATAGCTGATGCACATTTTGAACAGTGTGGCAATGTGGCCTAAAGCCCCATCACCACAGTGACCAAAAGGGAAGTGTGCTATCCATAGCTGATGCACATTTTGAACAGTGTGGCAATGGGGCCTAAAGCCCCATCACCACAGTGACCAAAAGGGAAGTGTGGTGTCCATAGCTGATGCACATTTTGAACAGTGTGGCAATGGGGCCTAAAGCCCCATCACCACAGTGACCAAAAGGGAAGTGTAGTCATGGTAAAAGCTGCCAAAGCCAAACTGCATGGATGAATGCTGGTCACACAACAACAAACACATCAGTGGCATAGTAGTGCCTGTGTCCCATAGCAACATAGATTGGTCGAGGCAAACAGTGCAGTGTCACTGAAACATCATTTTGGCCATGTGCATACAAACATCACCCATGGGGGCCCACATTGTCAACATTCACAAATAACACAATGACAGAAGTGACCATCATAATGCTGACCCACATATCTGCACCAATGGACACACAAATGTAGATATCCTGTGGAGACTGTAGATGTCAGGTGAACAAATACCATACCATGGCAGCAATGGGACATACAAACCATGATTATTGTGCTGACTGATGACCTAGGAGTCCCAGGGACAGCAGGGGAAAGCCACCAAACAACATACAGACAATGGCACACTCAAGATATGCCAATGCAGTGGTGCAAAGGCACAAACACAAACAGGCAGACTCACACTGCATATCAAACACAACAGGTGATCGGGGGTGTGCCAGTGTCCCCAGGCAACCACACAACACATGAGGAGGCCTGAATTCCAACCACACAGATGTGTATACAGTACCATACAAAAGATGAGAGGGAGCCCAAATTACACATGTCACACAAGCTTGTAGGAACAGCAACTAACACAGCAAGAGACAGACCCACCACAGCACTACCCCCAGGGACCCCACATTGTGCTGACACTAGCCTGCATGATAATCCCACTGTGATGACAAAGTTAGATGTCGTTCACACTGTGAACCACAGCCATGTGTCCTGAGCAACTAACTACCATCACACCTACACAAGCTCCAATCAAAGAGCACGGCCTGCCAGCCAAGGCCAATATGGAGGTAGGGGTCTAGCCGTGCAACAACTCACTTTTGCACACACTCAACACCACACACCCTGATCTCCACCAATGTGCAGCAGTGAAGCTCACATGGACTGGTGACATTGGACATGCACCCATGACAATACCAGGGGTGGTGGTAGGAACTAAGGTGCAGAAACCCATCACACATGGCCAGTCAACAAGACTCGTCAATGTCTGACACACAGCACAGTATGCCGTACATGGGCATGATGTGAAATCCACCACAATCAATGGGATCCTGGCCATAGTCTCACACCAACGAAGAAGCCAAGGTGACGCACGAAGAACACACGTACACAACTTCCAACATTGCAGCTCTGACCCTGAGGAGTGGCAGCAGTCACACACACAACATGTCACAATCACTGAAAGCTACCACAAACTGTAAATCATATGACTTGTGTAAACAACAAGTGCCAAGGGGAATCCTGAATGTGTCCCATATGCGTTTGCCCACATCCCCAGCCCTGACAACAAAGACAACCTGGTATGACAACCTCATGAACATTAGTTTGCCATGCACCCACATCACGGAGAAACCAGGTCCAAGATGCTGGATGAACACAGAACAACTCAGCAAGCATCACAAACAGGACCATCCCTAGGGACACAGCCTGTGTAGGAAAAGGGAAGGGAACACGCACAGACATGCTTACACAACACACAACACAGGCCCAAGCAATGTCACCGGATTACACACTGCCATGAGGGCCCTCCACTCCTGTGGAAGGTCCGCTGTGCCAAACCTTGTCTGTGCACGACCCAAACATGTCAGCAGAACACTCCGTCAGTGAGTCAACAACCACAACACACAGAAGGCTCTGCTCACATCAGCCTGGGTACGGGAGTGTCACGTCAGACATCTGCATACACACAAAACACGTGTCAAGCAAGTTGCACTGTATACACAGATGAGTCCTTCGACATTGATGTGCAAAACTGCATGTCCAGTGGAGCTGGGCACACAGTCAGGGAAATCGGAACATTGAACAGTGGTAAGCCCACCAGATGTGCATCAGTGTAAGACAAAGATGTTCATTTACAAATGCAAAATGGACATCCCTGTGTCAAATGCTGAACATTACACCCTCAGACTGTAGCAAAGGATGCCATAGATCCAGACTACAACAGGACACATATCCCATGGACCACATGGAGTCCATCACTGCAACACTTCATTTTCCTGATATGAACACTATTACAACTGCAAATGCAGGATGCTACTCATCCACATCATGTACATCAAAAGAAAACCCACAAGTAAACAAAAAGAGGCTTTATTCAGCAAATGTCAGGGTAAACACGGAAGTCCAAAAGAAACTAAGGCCAATGGCCAGTCCAAAATCACAGTCCCAACAGGGTGAGAAGTGACAACTGGTCACACATTGCTTGCCTGCACTGGTACGGTTAGGGGACATCCCCCTTGGAGGGGCATACAAGGGGCAGGCCAGGCACCGCAGGGACAGGATCAGGGGATGGCAGAGTGAGGCAGTGAAGGGGTGGTGGGTGCAGGAGTGTCACCGACAACTGAAGTGGAGGTGTCTGACTCAGGGGGGGGCGGCACCACTGTGGTACACAAGTCAGTTGGTGTGGGTGCTGCAACCACTGCAGTGGGCTGGACTGATGTAGTGGACTGGGTACCCACTGCAGTGCCCGAGTCAGATGTGGTGGTTGTGGACTCCGCTGCAGTGCATGACTCCAAGGGAGTAGAAGGGTGGGCAGATGAGGTGGGCAGGACAGACGGGGGGGACCCGGTCTCCACAACAGTGCCACTAACAGGCAGAGCGTCTGGGTTGGGGGTGGAAAAGCAAGTGGCGGGGGGGAGGGCCTAAGCAGTCTGGGGATGCGGTATCAGTGTGTGGGGGAACCTGGGGCAGGGTGTGGCGGGGGAACATGTGCAGTGGTGGCCTGGGGGATGGAGGAGAGAGACTGGGCGGTGGAGCTGCGTGGTGGTGGTGGTGGGGTCTTGCTCTTCCTGGTCCGGGGGGACTTCCTAATGGGGTCCTGTGTCTGCCTGCACCTGGGGGAGGGTGTCCGGGGGTGAGGGGCACTCCCCTCTGTGTGGGTGGACTTCCTCTTCCCCCGGTATGCTGGATCAGCAGGATCAGAGGGGAAGAGGCTGAGGTCACACAGGAAGAGCTGCTGTGTAGGTGGGGTAGCAGGTGAGGCAAGGGAAGGGGTCTTGGAGGGAGAGGATTTGGAGGACTGCAGAGTGACTGTGGATGCCTGTGTGTGTGTGTGTTCCCCATCCCCTGTGTGTGTGGTATCAGTCCCCTGAGGATGCTTGTGTGCACGTCTTGCCTTTCTCTTGGGTGTGTCTGTGCTGCTCGTGTCTGTGTGTTTGGGTGATTGTGCAGGTGTGCATGTGCTTTGGACGGGTAGGGTGGCAGGAAGTGTGGATGGGGCAGAGGTGGGAGGGGTGAGGGACTGTTGGAGGAGGGACACTGCTGCCGTCAGGGAGGAGTCCATGGAATTATTGCTCCTCTGTAGGGCAGACATACCCGTCGAGATGCCCTCCATGAACAACACCAGCTGTGTCAACAGAGTGGTGTGTGCATGGAGGACAGTCAGCATTGCTGTCTGCCCTACATGGAGCTGCCGAAGGAGGTACACAGACTCCTCACACAGGGCAGCAGGGGACACAGGGGCAGGGGGTGCGGTGCCTGGCATGAAGGAGACACGCTCCCGAGCACAGGAGCCTCCACGGACCACAGGAATGGGAGCCAATGGGAGGGCGGTGGTGGTGGTGGTTGTGGCGGGCCAGACAGACTAGCTGGCCTTTGGTGGCTGCTGAGACCCGCCTCCACAAGGGAGTCATCCTCCGAGCTGCTGTGGTCCTCAGCTGAGGTGGATGGTGCTGAGGACTCCTCGGTGTGGCTCCCCTCGCCCTCCGTGCCACTGGGTCCCTCTGACCACTCGTCGGACGCTGACCCAGTCTGGCTCCGCTGCTCCTCCTGGTCCGTGGAGCTGTCCCCTCCTGTGGCCGTGGATGTATCTGCAAACAATTAGGGAAACAGACAAACATCAGTCACCTGCACTGACCGCAAACACCACAGTAAGTACAGCACATCACAGAGCAAGCCCTGGCATCCTTAGTTGAACAGTGCCTAAAGTCCTCACACAGATTCGGGGAAGCCAATTGTCAGTCTGATGGTCAACCATGGGACTCACACCCCCCCTGCCCTTGCACCCATCTGTCTGGTGCCTGTCTGATGGTAAGACCCCAGTGTGGACACATGCACCACCTACACAGTTGTTGGACATTGCAGGGAACACGGTGAAGTATGTGAACATGCACACAACACATCTCTTGCCACTGAGTCAGTGCAGGTGTCCGGATGAAGGGAAGGCCAGAGTCTAAATAGAAATGCATGTGATGCATACCAGCACCACACACCATGATGCACCCATGTCCGGATAGTCAATGCCACAATGGGGTGCATGTTGCACATGTCACTGCCCTGCAGGATCAGTCTCAGGAAGTTTAATGCCATGACACAGGCATGCGTGCAAAGTCATACATCACTGTCTCCAGTCACATGGCCATGGCAGCCAGCCAACAACAGTCTGCACTGTGTCACAATCCTAGGACATGGGGAATGCAAGTTATGTAACTGACAAGTGCACATGTCCATCCCCCAAAAACTACATCATCAGAACTACTATTTGTCCACGTCATACCAATTGGACATATGGGGGACATGAAACACAACCCTCTGAACTTGAGCACCTCACAGTGTGCTGTGAATGAAAAACAGCTGCCTGAAAGTCCCAGTCGCATACACCTGTGTGCACAGTCAAGTGATCAGACACCTATAAGTCACAGAAGTATCGTCTATCATGGTCACATCTCCGCTGGCATGCTGAGCCCTAACCGATGAACATACCAGTAGTCCTGACAACGATGACACAGCACAATGACACAGAGGCAGACACCTGAGGGAACATTTCACTGATCACAACATGCCAGATGGTACACGGGAGTGGGAGTACAGAGTGTATTGTATGCCCTGGAGTAGGCATGACTGTCCAGCTCCACCTGTAAGAGGGATGAGTCCTGGACAGTAGGCAGGTGGCTAAGCACGTGTGACACACTTGATACACATACTCCTGAGGCCCAAACATTGTTCCCACCGGCAGCATGGGTGTGTGCCAAATTCCCCAGGGACATGTGGTGATTCAGATCAGAAAGTGGACCACATATCAAAGTTACACCCAGATTACATGTCAGAACTTAGGCATTGTGTAATCAATTGACCCACCCATGAATCCCACAACATAGTCACGGGAACAAATGCTGTCCCTCACCTTGAGTGAAGCTAAATGCAATGACACAGTCCCCAAGTGACACAATTTCCTGACTGTAAGGGCCACACATATGCATATCAGAGGAGAAGTGGGCATGTCACAAATGAGGGACATGGGTCCTGGACCACATGACCGATGTACTGTGGAAGTTTAACCAGGCCAGAGGAGGGCACATAGCAGGTCAGACAAAGTGCACAGTGCAGTCATGGACTCACCCCCTCCTTGCTGCTGTCTGGCCTTCAGCTGCCCATCCAGGTCAGGGAAGACCACCGCCAGGATCCGGAGCATGTGGGGGGTCAGGGTCCGGTGTCCACCCCTCCTGCGAGGAGGCAACAGCTTCAGCTGGACCCTTGCGATCCTCCGGGTCCAGCCCCGAAGGTCCTGCCACCTCTTCTGGCAGTTGCGGATCCTGCGCCTGTAGACCCCCACGGATCTTACTTGCCGGGCAATGGTCAGCCAGATTTCCTGCTTCTGGTGGGCATCAACCTGTGAGGATGAGAAAGTGAAAAGGCCATTACTACACATGCAACATATCCGTGCATCACACAGTTGGATATACATGTCTCAATCACAGGGGCATATGATGTACATAGGCAGTGCAACAATGGCTATGAACAGTTTGCCAGCAGTCACTACATGGTATCATTGCATGGGGAGTAAACCTTGTTGGAATGCACTGTTACTGCACTGCACCTGTTCAGTGCATGTAACTACACACTTTGGGGTGTGACAACTACTCAGTGAGCATGCTAGCCAGTGGTGTGCACACTGTAAGTCCTGCTAGTCAGACAACATGCACAATTAGTAAGGCAGTGGACAGCACACTCACCTGCTCCCCTGGTTTCCCATACAGCTTGCTGTACTGTGGAAGGAGGCTGTCCAGCAGGGCCTGGTTCTCCTCAAGGCTGAAGGCTGGGGCTCTATCCACAGTACGTGCCATTGCAGTAGCCAGAGGATGCAGAGACAGCAGCAGTGTTGGTGGCAGATGTCGTCCTGGAGCATGTAGTGCAGAAAAGTGAGCTCTCAGGGGAACAGCCAGCATTATATGTGTGCTGCAGAGGCAGATACTGTCCCATGTGTCCAAAGTGATAGGTCCAAGTCGTTTGCATCTTCTGAATCTGACCAATCCATGGAATAGCAGCACTAATACACGCCCACAGCATCCTTCAAATCTTCAAATTCATGACATCCATGATTTAGCAACATTGTTGTGGCTGGCCAACTGAATTCACTGCATCAGACTCGTTGGAGCCACGAAAACGCGTCCGTTGCCATGCCAGGCCCCAGCCAATGCGTGCACACCGATCGGTCCATTGCTGTACAATGCGTATTTTGGGATACAACGCGTACCCGCACACATCATATGCAATGGGCCGGCCGGGAACACCGATCGGTCCATTGCTTTACAACGCGTATTTCGGGATACAACGCGTACCCGCACACATCATATGCAATGGGCCGGCCGGGCGCACCGATCGGTCCATTGCTGTACAACGCGTACCCGCTCACAACAGATGCAATGGGCAGGCCCGGCGCACCGATCGGTTCATTGCTGTACAACGCGTACCCGTTCACAACAGATGCAATGGGCCGGCCGGGCGCACCGATCGGTCCATTGCTGTACAACGCGTACCCGCTCACAACATATGCAATGGGCCGGCCGGGCGCACCGATCGATCCATTGCTGTACAACGCGTACCCGCTCACAACAGATGCAATGGGCCGGCCGGGCGCACCGATCGGTCCATTGCTGTACAACGCGTATTTCGGGATACAACGCGTACCCGCACACATCATATGCAATGGGCCGGCCGGGCACACCGATCGGTCCATTGCTGTACAACGCGTATTTCGGGATACAACACGTACCCGCACACATCATATGCTATGGCCAATGCGTGCGCACTGATCGGTCCATTGCTGTACAACGCGTATTTTGGGATACAATGCGTACCCGCACACATCATATGCAATGGGCCGACCGGGCATACCGATCGGTCCATTGCTGTACAACGCGTATTTCGGGATACAACGCATACCCGCACACATCATATGCAATGGGCCGGCCGGGCACACCGATCGGTCCATTGCTGTACAACGCGTATTTCGGGATACAACGCGTACCCGCACACATCATATGCTATGGCCAATGCGTGCGCACTGATCAGTCCATTGCTGTACAACGCGTATTTCGGGATACAACGCATACCCGCACACATCATATGCTATGGCCAATGCGTGCGCACTGATCGGTTCATTGCTGTAAGACGCGTCCCTGTACAGGTCACTCGCATATGTCACCATGCTTGTCACTGGTGAACGTATGCCAGCAACATATACTTGCCAGGGACTCAGGGGCACACCTACAACACCACAGCCTGTCCACACTGTATCATATTCATAAGGCATGTAAGGCTGCATTACTGTTTTCTGTGTATGGGTGTCAACATGTGGTCTTTGGGGTGGCACTTGGGAGCAGCCACTCCTAGGCTGTGGACGTTTCATGGGGACATGATCCTGTGTGTGTTGTGCACATGACCACTGTGATGTGAAACTGTTCATTTCAGAGCATGGTCACATT
Source organism: Calotriton arnoldi (assembly GCA_963921515.1). Classification (NCBI taxonomy): domain Eukaryota; kingdom Metazoa; phylum Chordata; class Amphibia; order Caudata; family Salamandridae; genus Calotriton; species Calotriton arnoldi. Next base: position 591,285 of record CAWUFW010003281.1, on the reverse strand, counting down.
TCCAGGTTGTGTATGTGTAGGCCATGTCACATACCCCCAGAGTCCCATGTGGGAAGCTATGTACGTCACAGGGTGACCCATTGAGGCAATAGTGATGGCCCTCCACAGTCTGTGTGCATGTTGTGTTTACAATGTCTCTGATTCCATGTGCACAATGGGAGACAGTCTCCACATCCACGTTGTTTGTGCATGGACTTTGATGTTGTGCGTGTGTGTGTCACAGACGTCCATGTCTGTCCTGCAGAGGCAACAGGGGCTACTCCCTGTGGGAGTCATGGTTGTTATGCTGGCGTGTATATGATTCACCATGTCATGTCAGTGTCCATGTGGCAAGACAGGGTCCCTGGGAATCTACCTGTCAATGAGCTGTGATGCCTGTGGCGCATCTGTCCAGACATGTCACTGTGGTGTGTGTTTGGAACGTGACAGCAGCAAATGGGTACTGTGACACAGCCTAATGATTTTCCATTGCAGAACCTGGAACTTGTTGTGAAGACATGTAGAACTGTGCTGTTAGATGTTGACCATGTAGATGCCATATCTGTCCACTCTGAACGGCACACACATCATGTACTTGTGTCTCGTAATAATGTGTCATGTGATATTGAGTATGGTCAATGGCACATATGTGGGGTGACTGGCAATCTTTCTTTCTTCACCTAGGCACTGCAGGGCACCAGCTGTCCATAGACCATTCCCAGACCTTGCAACGATTGTGGAACGTGACTGCATCCGACCGTACCGGTTCAACAGGGCGCAGATCGAGGACTTAGCGGTGCAGTTGGCCCCACGTTTGCAACCTGGCCGGCCATACCCTACAGCGCTGACCCCCAAGGTGAAGGTGATGGCAGCCCTACACTTCTTTGCCACCGGTACCTTCCAACACACTGTGGCAACTGCTGGTGGGATGTCACAGACTATGTTCAGCCGTGTGCTACGCGATGTTTTGGAGGCTATGTTGAGGAACCTGAACCAGTTCATCTATTTCCCAAAACGTCGACAACTCACTGACGTTAAGAGTGACTTTTATGCCCTGGGGAGGATGCCATATGTAATTGGCTCCATTGATGGGACACATGTGGCTTTGGTACCACCACAGGCACATGAGCAGACCTACCGTAACCGCAAACACTACCATTCGATCAATGCGCTGGTGGTATGTCTTGCAGATATGACCATCACACATGTGTCTGCCCGTTTCCCCGGTTCTGCTCACGATGCCTACGTGATGAGGAGTAGTCGCATCCCGAGGATGATGTCACAGATGCCGAACCAGCGTGCCTGGCTTGTCGGTGTGACTGACTTTGTTACATTGTGTGTGTTCTGTGTGTTCTGCTATGTTTTATTCCGCCCACTTTTCGTACTCAGCTAATGTGCAATTGTCTGTCTGTATGTGACTCCAGACACCCCAACATGCCGTGGTTGCTGACACCCCTCAGGAACCCTGTGACACCAGCCCAGATGCGCTACAATGAGGCACATGGTCGGACCAGGAGAGTGATCGAGCGGACCTTTGGTCTCCTGAAGAGCCGCCTCCGCTGCCTGGACAAGACAGGAGGGGCCCTCCCATATGCCCCAGCAAAGGTGTGCAAGATCGTCATTGTCTGCTGCATGCTCCACAACCTGGCAGTGCGGAAGGAGTTGCCTCTCATCCTGGATGACGATGACCAACGTCCGCCACCTGTGGAGGATACTGGCCTGGACCACGATGCCAGTGATGATGATGATGATGATGGTGATGTCCGCACACAGCTCATCACCAACTTCTTCAGCTGAATGTGAGTATCCAGGGAGATCTAATGTGAATGATGTGAGTTTGCATGATATGTGTGGGTGGTGCTCTGGTGCTGTTTTAGTGTGGCCATGTGCCACTTGACTGGATGCGTGCAGCAATGTGTCCTTACAGGTAGTCTGTACTCCCCAACAGTGTTGACATGCTAACTTGGTTTTGTGTAGGTATCTTGTGACATGTATTGGGCATGAGTATTTCAGTTCTGTCCTGTTCTTCAGTGCTTTTGACTATGTGTCATTTCTGTCCTTCACAGGGTGCTTACAGAGTTGTTTGGTCAACTTGGATCCCCCAACACCATGATTCAGCTTTCAGGGTGGCAGCAGTCGTTTCCCTACAGGTGATGTGTCACACACCCCTGGACTTCATATCTTCTGCACTTGTTGACTGTGTGGCCACTGCCACGTGGGATTACCTTGCATTTGTAGTGGAAACAACATGTTACAAATGTGTAATAAACCTGTGCTTCACATTGGGATGTGCGTTGTCTGTGGTCACACATCTGACTGACATTTGCTTACTGCACCTGTGGGCTAGTTGACACAGACTCTGAATAGGTGTGGTGTCATGTGCATTCCACAGTATTTCCTTGCAACATCACTGTAGGCGATGAGTCCGATGGCCCTGGTGTCTCTGTGTTGTGTAGCCCTAGTGGTGTGTCTCCCTCATATGTGTCACGTCAACATGACTCACATGATGGTGTTGTACTTGCTGTAGCAGTTAGCATACACAGTGTAATTTAGCAGATCATCATCACCATAACAGTTTCCACATTTGAATAACAACAGAGGCAAGTATGGTGTACTAGTGATTTTATTTACAGAAATGTGTGTGTGTATAGTGCACAGGATGGTGGGTGCTGTACATTGGGATTGGGATCCAAAGTTCCCAGATGAGTTGGAAGTCTTAGTAGCAGAAATGTCCTGAGTGAAGTCCACAGTCATATGATACATTAGTCCAACTTGAACTCCCCATGTAATGTGGGAGAGTTGTGTTGCATTCGACAGGGTGAAAAGTCTGCAGACAAAGGCGAATTTCCGGAACAGGTGTTGGCTTCCTGGGGGATGTACGTGGCCATCAACCTCTAAGTTTTACTTCCTCGGACGACCCCTCTTCTTTGGGGGGGGACCCTCACGTGCAGGCTGCTGCGGTGCAGGGGAGTCTCCGCCAGAGTCCTCCTCCCTCCCTGTGGCGGTGTCAGTTGTTGCAGCACCAGATGTTGTGGGCACACAGGGAGGTGTGGCCATGTTGGTGCTAATCTGGCGGAGGCATGTCAATATGTCCCTATGCACCGCTGTGAGTTCTTGCAATGTGTCCCACTTGGACTCCATGCCAGACATGTGTGTCTCCACACGGGACATGTGTGTCTCCACACGGGACATGTGTGAGTCCAAGCGGGCATGATGTGCAGCCTGCTGCTGTTGTATGTCCTTGAGGATCCCCACTACCTGTCTGACCTCTCCGGTGCTATTCTGGTACGCATCAGCGATGCGTGCCAGTTGTGGGTCATCATGCAGTCCAGACCCCTCTGCAAGCAGCGACCTATGTCTACCACCCCTCCCACCACCCCAGGCGACACGTGCAGGACCTGCGGTGGCACGCACGGGTGACCCGAGGCCTCCTTGGGGGTTGTTAGTGGTGGTGTTGTCCGTTGCTCCACGGTGTGCCTGGGGCCCTGTGCTGTTGTCATCGGTGGTCCTTGGTCTGTCCGTGTCGGCGGGGGTGGTCTGTGTGTTGGCAGTTGTTGGAGGGGTGGGTGCAGGGGGTGCAGATGTTGGTCCTGCTGGTGCTGCATGATGACTCACACCGGAGGTGCCAGGTAGGTCTTCGCCATCCGAGGAGGGCAGAGGCTGTTCTACACCAGTGAGCTCAGTGTCCCCCGGAGCCTGGGACAGGGACTCCTCCTCGCCTGCTGCTGTGTCCCCATCATCATCACCTGTATTTGGAAGGGACACACATTGTATGTTATGTTTCTGCAGACATCAATGATTCACACACCTGAAAGTTGTAACTGTACCTCTGGATGCGGGCATGTACATTGCATTGTCCTAAGTTGTCACAGTAAGAGGTTGATTTTGGTGTGGCACATTGTCCTGCATACCTGGGGCATTTCAATGTGAATGTTGAGGTGTGTGCATGGCCAGCATTGGTTGTATTTGTTGGACATCCGGCCATCCTTCTCCACCTAGCTCAGTTATCCCGCCATGAAGCATGCCACCCTTGCAGTGGGTTCAAGTTGACTCTCAGGATGTCAGGCAGTGGTGTTCTGCTGTTTGTTGGTGCACAGTTCCCAGCAGGGCCATGTGCTCCCCACAGCAGTACCCAGTGTCAGCCATCTTGTCAGTCCTTATCCACTCCCTGTGATGTGAGCATGGTTCAGAGTGGAGTTGATGGGCCAATTGTGAGGGTGAGCAATATCTGTGACTACAACTCCCATCATGCTATTGCCTACACCCCCCTTCCCAGCATGCCCATACTTCCTTCCTTTTGAGTGGACTTCACTGTGTGTGAGTGTGACAGCAATGGCAAGATGGCTGACAGTGGTGTCTTGCTGTTGGTTGGTGCACAGTTCCCAGGAGGGCCTTGTGCTCCCCACAGCTGAGGGCAGTGTCAGACATCTTTGAAGTGGCTTTTCACTGGCTGTGAGGTGTGCATGCTTCAGTGTGAGCTTGCCAGGCCATGTGGGTGGGGGATGTTGAGCTGTGAACACCACTCCCATCATGCTATTGCCTACACCCCCCTTCCCAGCATTCCCATACTTCCTTCCTTTTGACTCTGCTTCCCTGTGGGGTAGTGTGCCTGTGCTGACAGGATGGCTGACAGTGTTGTCCTGGCGTTTGTTTGGCTACAAGTCCCAAAAGTGTCCCTATGCTTCACACAGCATAACCCAGTGTGGTAGTTCTTTGTGGGATATTTAATTAGAGTGTGAGGCAATGCATTCTCCCAGGTGAGTTGTGTGGAGTTTGTGTTGAGGGGTGTGTGAGAAAAGCTGCTGGTAACTATGGTCAGAGCTCTGAGTCCTCCTTCCCACCCAGCCAGATATCCCACCATGGAACGTGCTTCCATTGCAGGGAGTGCAAGTTGGCTTTCAGGATGTCAGGCAGTGGTGTTCTGCTGTTTGTTGGTGCCCAGCAGGGCCATGTGCTCCCCACAGCAGTACCCAGTGTCAGCCATCTTGTCAGTCCTTATCCACTCCCTGTGATGTGAGCATGGTTCAGAGTGGAGTTGATGGGCCAATTGTGAGGGTGAGCAATATCTGTGACTACAACTCCCATCATGCTATTGCCTACACCCCCTTCCCAGCATGCCCATACTTCCTTCCTTTTAAGTGGACTTCACTGTGTGTGAGTGTGACAGCAATGGCAAGATGGCTGACAGTGGTGTCTTGCTGTTGGTTGGTGCACAGTTCCCAGCAGGGCCTTGTGCTCCCCACAGCTGAGGGCAGAGTCAGACATCTTTGAAGTGGCTTTTCACTGGCTGTGAGGTGTGCATGCTTCAGTGTGAGCTTGCCAGGCCATGTGGGTGGGGGATGTTGAGCTGTGAACACCACTCCCATCATGCTATTGCCTACACCCCCCTTCCCAGCATTCCCATACTTCCTTCCTTTTGACTCTGCTTCCCTGTGGGGTAGTGTGCCTGTGCTGACAGTGTTGTCCTGGCGTTTGTTTGGCTACAAGTCCCAAAAGTGTCCCTATGCTTCACACAGCATAACCCAGTGTGGTAGTTCTTTGTGGGATATTTAATTAGAGTGTGAGGCAATGCATTCTCCCAGGTGAGTTGTGTGGAGTTTGTGTTAAGGGGGTGTGTGAGAAAAGCTGCTGGTAACTATGGTCAGAGCTCTGAGTCCTCCTTCCCACCCAGCCAGATATCCCACCATGGAACGTGCTTCCATTGCAGGGAGTGCAAGTTGGCTTTCAGGATGTCAGGCAGTGGTGTTCTGCTGTTTGTTGGTGCCCAGCAGGGCCATGTGCTCCCCACAGCAGTACCCAGTGTCAGCCATCTTGTCAGTCCTTATCCACTCCCTGTGATGTGAGCATGGTTCAGAGTGGAGTTGATGGGCCAATTGTGAGGGTGAGCAATATCTGTGACTACAACTCCCATCATGCTATTGCCTACACCCCCCTTCCCAGCATGCCCGTACTTCCTTCCTTTTGAGTGGACTTCACTGTGTGTGAGTGTGACAGCAATGGCAAGATGGCTGACAGTGTGGTCCTGTTGTTTGTTGGTGCCCAGTTCCCAGCAGGGCCTTGTGCTCCCCACAGCAGTACACAGTGTCAGCCATCTTGTCAGTCCTTTTCCACTCCCTGTGTTGTGAGCATGGTTCAGAGTGGTGTTGATGGTCCAAATGTGAGGCTGCCCATTATCTGTTACTACGAGTCCCATCATGCTATTGCCTACACCCCCTTCCCAGCATGCCCGTACTTCCTTCCTTTTGACTCTGCTTCCCTGTGGGGTAGTGTGCCTGTGCTGACAGTGTTGTCCTTGCGTTTGTTTGGCTACAAGTCCCAAGAGTGTCCCTGTGCTTCCCACAGCATTACCCAGGATGGTGGTTGTTTGTGGGATCTTCATTTGGTGTGTGAGGCATTGCATTCTCCCAGGTGGGTTCTGTGGAGTTTGTGTTGAGGGGGTGTGAGGAGAGCTGCTTGTGACTATGGTCAGTGCTGTGAGTCCTCCTTCCCACCCAGCCAGATATCCCACCATGCAACGTGCTTGCATTGCAGGGAGTGCAAGTTGGCTTTCAGGATGTCAGGCAGTGGTGTTCTGCTGTTTGTTGGTGCCCAGTTCCCAGCAGGGCCATGTGCTCCCCACAGCAGTACCCAGTGTCAGCCATCTTGTCAGTCCTTATCCACTCCCTGTGATGTGAGCATGCTTCAGAGTGGAGTTGATGGGCCAATTGTGAGGGTGAGCAATATCTCTGACTATAACTCCCATCATGCTATTGCCTACACCCCCTTCCCAGCATGCCCGTACTTCCTTCCTTTTGACTCTGCTTCCCTGTGGGGTAGTGTGCCTGTGCTGACAGGAAGGCTGACAGTGTTGTCCTTGCGTTTGTTTGGCTACAAGTCCCAAGAGTTTCCCTGTGCTTCCCACAGCATTACCCAGGGTGGTGGTTGTTTGTGGGATCTTCATTTGGTGTGTGAGGCATTGCATTCTCCCAGGTGGGTTCTGTGGAGTTTGTGTTGAGGGGGGTGTGAGGAGAGCTGTTTGTGACTATGGTCAGTGCTGTGAGTCCTCCTTCCCACCCAGCCAGATATCCCACCATGCAACCTGCTTGCATTGCAGGAAGTGCAAGTTGGCTTTCAGGATGTCAGGCAGTGGTGTTCTGCTGTTTGTTGGTGCACAGTTCCCAGCAGGGCCATGTGCTCCCCACAGCAGTACCCAGTGTCAGCCATCTTGTCAGTCCTTATCCACTCCCTGTGATGTGAGCATGGTTCAGAGTGGAGTTGATGGGCCAATTGTGAGGGTGAGCAATATCTGTGACTACAACTCCCATCATGCTATTGCCTACACCCCCTTCCCAGCATGCCCGTACTTCCTTCCTTTTGACTCTGCTTCCCTGTGGGGTAGTGTGCCTGTGCTGACAGGAAGGCTGACAGTGTTGTCCTTGTGTTTGTTTGGCTACAAGTCCCAAGAGTGTCCCTGTGCTTCCCACACCATTACCCAGGGTGGTGGTTGTTTGTGGGATCTTCATTTGGTGTGTGAGGCATTGCATTCTCCCAGGTGGGTTCTGTGGAGTTTGTGTTGAGGGGGGTGTGAGGAGAGCTGCTTGTGACTATGGTCAGTGCTGTGAGTCCTCCTTCCCACCCAGCCAGACATCCCACCATGGAACATGCTTCCATTGCAGGGAGTGCAAGTTGGCTTTCAGGATGTCAGGCAGTGGTGTTCTGCTGTTTGTTGGTGCACAGTTCCCAGCAGGGCCCTGTGCTCCCCACAGCAGTACCCAGTGTCAGCCATCTTGTCAGTCCTTATCCACTCCCTGTGATGTGAGCATGGTTCAGAGTGGAGTTGATGGGCCAATTGTGAGGGTGAGCAATATCTGTGACTACAACTCCCATCATGCTATTGCCTACACCCCCTTCCCAGCATGCCCGTACTTCCTTCCTTTTGACTCTGCTTCCCTGTGGGGTAGTGTGCCTGTGCTGACAGGAAGGCTGACAGTGTTGTCCTTGCGTTTGTTTGGCTACAAGTACCAAGAGTGTCCCTGTGCTTCCCACAGCATTACACAGGGTGGTGGTTGTTTGTGGGATCTTCATTTGGTGTGTGAGGCATTGCATTCTCCCAGGTGGGTTCTGTGGAGTTTGTGTTGAGGGGGTGTGAGGAGAGCTTCTTGTGACTATGGTCAGTGCTGTGAGTCCTCCTTCCCACCCAGCCAGATATCCCACCATGCAACGTGCTTGCATTGCAGGGAGTGCAAGTTGGCTTTCATGATGTCAGGCAGTGGTGTTCTGTTGTTTGTTGGTGTACAGTTCCCAGCAGGGCCATGTGCTCCCCACAGCAGTACCCAGTGTCAGCCATCTTGTCAGTCCTTATCCACTCCCTGTGATGTGAGCATGGTTCAGAGTGGAGTTGATGGGCCAATTGTGAGGGTGAGGAATATCTGTGACTACAACTCCCATCATGCTATTGCCTACACCACCCTTCCCAGCATGCCCATACTTCCTTCCTTTTGAGTGGACTTCACTGTGTGTGAGTATGACAGCAATGGCAAGATGGCTGACAGTGTGGTCCTCTTGTTTGTTGGTGCCCAGTTCCCAGCTGGGCCTTGTGCTCCACACAGCAGTACCCAGTTTCAGCCATCTTGTCAGTTCGTTTCCACTCCCTGTGAGGTGTGCATGCTTCAGTGTGAGCTTGCTGGGCCATGTGGGTGGGGGATGTTGAGCTGTGACTACCACTCCCATCATGTAATTGCCTACACCCCCCTTCCCAGCATTCCCATACTTCCTTACTTTTGACTCTGCTTCCCTGTGGGGTAGTGTGCCTGTGCTGACATGATGGCTGACAGTGTTGTCCTGGCGTTTGTTTGGCTACAAGTCCCAAAAGTGTCCCTATGCTTCACACAGCATAACCCAGTGTGGTAGTTCTTTGTGGGATATTTAATTAGAGTGTGAGGCAATGCATTCTCCCAGGTGAGTTGTGTGGAGTTTGTGTTAAGGGGGTGTGTGAGAAAAGCTGCTGGTAACTATGGTCAGAGCTGTGAGTCCTCCTTCCCACCCAGCCAGATATCCCACCATGGAACGTGCTTCCATTGCAGGGAGTGCAAGTTGGCTTTCAGGATGTCAGGCAGTGGTGTTCTGCTGTTTGTTGGTGCCCAGCAGGGCCATGTGCTCCCCACAGCAGTACCCAGTATCAGCCATCTTGTCAGTCCTTATCCACTCCCTGTGATGTGAGCATGGTTCAGAGTGGAGTTGATGGGCCAATTGTGAGGGTGAGCAATATCTGTGACTACAACTCCCATCATGCTATTGCCTACACCCCCCTTCCCAGCATGCCCGTACTTCCTTCCTTTTGAGTGGACTTCACTGTGTGTGAGTGTGACAGCAATGGCAAGATGGCTGACAGTGTGGTCCTGTTGTTTGTTGGTGCCCAGTTCCCAGCAGGGCCTTGTGCTCCCCACAGCAGTACCCAGTGTCAGCCATCTTGTCAGTCCTTTTCCACTCCCTGTGTTGTGAGCATGGTTCAGAGTGGTGTTGATGGTCCAAATGTGAGGCTGCCCATTATCTGTTACTACGAGTCCCATCATGCTATTGCCTACACCCCCCTTCCCAGCATGCCCGTACTTCCTTCCTTTTGACTCTGCTTCCCTGTGGGGTAGTGTGCCTGTGCTGACAGGAAGGCTGACAGTGTTGTCCTTGTGTTTGTTTGGCTACAAGTCCCAAGAGTGTCCCTGTGCTTCCCACACCATTACCCAGGGTGGTGGTTGTTTGTGGGATCTTCATTTGGTGTGTGAGGCATTGCATTCTCCCAGGTGGGTTCTGTGGAGTTTGTGTTGAGGGGGGTGTGAGGAGAGCTGCTTGTGACTATGGTCAGTGCTGTGAGTCCTCCTTCCCACCCAGCCAGACATCCCACCATGGAACATGCTTCCATTGCAGGGAGTGCAAGTTGGCTTTCAGGATGTCAGGCAGTGGTGTTCTGCTGTTTGTTGGTGCACAGTTCCCAGCAGGGCCCTGTGCTCCCCACAGCAGTACCCAGTGTCAGCCATCTTGTCAGTCCTTATCCACTCCCTGTGATGTGAGCATGGTTCAGAGTGGAGTTGATGGGCCAATTGTGAGGGTGAGCAATATCTGTGACTACAACTCCCATCATGCTATTGCCTACACCCCCTTCCCAGCATGCCCGTACTTCCTTCCTTTTGACTCTGCTTCCCTGTGGGGTAGTGTGCCTGTGCTGACAGGAAGGCTGACAGTGTTGTCCTTGCGTTTGTTTGGCTACAAGTCCCAAGAGTGTCCCTGTGCTTCCCACAGCATTACCCAGGATGGTGGTTGTTTGTGGGATCTTCATTTGGTGTGTGAGGCATTGCATTCTCCCAGGTGGGTTCTGTGGAGTTTGTGTTGAGGGGGGGTGTGAGGAGAGCTGCTTGTGACTATGGTCAGTGCTGTGAGTCCTCCTTCCCACCCAGCCAGATATCCCACCATGCAACGTGCTTGCATTGCAGGGAGTGCAAGTTGGCTTTCAGGATGTCAGGCAGTGGTGTTCTGCTGTTTGTTGGTGCCCAGTTCCCAGCAGGGCCATGTGCTCCCCACAGCAGTACCCAGTGTCAGCCATCTTGTCAGTCCTTATCCACTCCCTGTGATGTGAGCATGCTTCAGAGTGGAGTTGATGGGCCAATTGTGAGGGTGAGCAATATCTCTGACTATAACTCCCATCATGCTATTGCCTACACCCCCCTTCCCAGCATGCCCGTACTTCCTTCCTTTTGACTCTGCTTCCCTGTGGGGTAGTGTGCCTGTGCTGACAGGAAGGCTGACAGTGTTGTCCTTGCGTTTGTTTGGCTACAAGTCCCAAGAGTTTCCCTGTGCTTCCCACAGCATTACCCAGGGTGGTGGTTGTTTGTGGGATCTTCATTTGGTGTGTGAGGCATTGCATTCTCCCAGGTGGGTTCTGTGGAGTTTGTGTTGAGGGGGGGGGTGTGAGGAGAGCTGTTTGTGACTATGGTCAGTGCTGTGAGTCCTCCTTCCCACCCAGCCAGATATCCCACCATGCAACCTGCTTGCATTGCAGGAAGTGCAAGTTGGCTTTCAGGATGTCAGGCAGTGGTGTTCTGCTGTTTGTTGGTGCACAGTTCCCAGCAGGGCCATGTGCTCCCCACAGCAGTACCCAGTGTCAGCCATCTTGTCAGTCCTTATCCACTCCCTGTGATGTGAGCATGGTTCAGAGTGGAGTTGATGGGCCAATTGTGAGGGTGAGCAATATCTGTGACTACAACTCCCATCATGCTATTGCCTACACCCCCTTCCCAGCATGCCCGTACTTCCTTCCTTTTGACTCTGCTTCCCTGTGGGGTAGTGTGCCTGTGCTGACAGGAAGGCTGACAGTGTTGTCCTTGTGTTTGTTTGGCTACAAGTCCCAAGAGTGTCCCTGTGCTTCCCACACCATTACCCAGGGTGGTGGTTGTTTGTGGGATCTTCATTTGGTGTGTGAGGCATTGCATTCTCCCAGGTGGGTTCTGTGGAGTTTGTGTTGAGGGGGTGTGAGGAGAGCTGCTTGTGACTATGGTCAGTGCTGTGAGTCCTCCTTCCCACCCAGCCAGACATCCCACCATGGAACATGCTTCCATTGCAGGGAGTGCAAGTTGGCTTTCAGGATGTCAGGCAGTGGTGTTCTGCTGTTTGTTGGTGCACAGTTCCCAGCAGGGCCCTGTGCTCCCCACAGCAGTACCCAGTGTCAGCCATCTTGTCAGTCCTTATCCACTCTCTGTGATGTGAGCATGGTTCAGAGTGGAGTTGATGGGCCAATTGTGAGGGTGAGCAATATCTGTGACTACAACTCCCATCATGCTATTGCCTACACCCCCTTCCCAGCATGCCCGTACTTCCTTCCTTTTGACTCTGCTTCCCTGTGGGGTAGTGTGCCTGTGCTGACAGGAAGGCTGACAGTGTTGTCCTTGCGTTTGTTTGGCTACAAGTACCAAGAGTGTCCCTGTGCTTCCCACAGCATTACACAGGGTGGTGGTTGTTTGTGGGATCTTCATTTGGTGTGTGAGGCATTGCATTCTCCCAGGTGGGTTCTGTGGAGTTTGTGTTGAGGGGGTGTGAGGGAGAGCTTCTTGTGACTATGGTCAGTGCTGTGAGTCCTCCTTCCCACCCAGCCAGATATCCCACCATGCAACGTGCTTGCATTGCAGGGAGTGCAAGTTGGCTTTCATGATGTCAGGCAGTGGTGTTCTGTTGTTTGTTGGTGTACAGTTCCCAGCAGGGCCATGTGCTCCCCACAGCAGTACCCAGTGTCAGCCATCTTGTCAGTCCTTATCCACTCCCTGTGATGTGAGCATGGTTCAGAGTGGAGTTGATGGGCCAATTGTGAGGGTGAGGAATATCTGTGACTACAACTCCCATCATGCTATTGCCTACACCACCCTTCCCAGCATGCCCATACTTCCTTCCTTTTGAGTGGACTTCACTGTGTGTGAGTATGACAGCAATGGCAAGATGGCTGACAGTGTGGTCCTCTTGTTTGTTGGTGCCCAGTTCCCAGCTGGGCCTTGTGCTCCACACAGCAGTACCCAGTTTCAGCCATCTTGTCAGTTCGTTTCCACTCCCTGTGAGGTGTGCATGCTTCAGTGTGAGCTTGCTGGGCCATGTGGGTGGGGGATGTTGAGCTGTGACTACCACTCCCATCATGTAATTGCCTACACCCCCCTTCCCAGCATTCCCATACTTCCTTCCTTTTGACTCTGCTTCCCTGTGGGGTAGTGTGCCTGTGCTGACAGGATGGCTGACAGTGTTGTCCTGGCGTTTGTTTGGCTACAAGTCCCAAAAGTGTCCCTATGCTTCACACAGCATAACCCAGTGTGGTAGTTCTTTGTGGGATATTTAATTAGAGTGTGAGGCAATGCATTCTCCCAGGTGAGTTGTGTGGAGTTTGTGTTAAGGGGGTGTGTGAGAAAAGCTGCTTGTAACTATGGTCAGAGCTGTGAGTCCTCCTTCCCACCCAGCCAGATATCCCACCATGGAACGTGCTTCCATTGCAGGGAGTGCAAGTTGACTTTCAGGATGTCAGGCAGTGGTGTTCTGCTGTTTGTTGGTGCCCAGCAGGGCCATGTGCTCCCCACAGCAGTACCCAGTGTCAGCCATCTTGTCAGTCCTTATCCACTCCCTGTGATGTGAGCATGGTTCAGAGTGGAGTTGATGGGCCAATTGTGAGGGTGAGCAATATCTGTGACTACAACTCCCATCATGCTATTGCCTACACCCCCTTCCCAGCATGCCCGTACTTCCTTCCTTTTGAGTGGACTTCACTGTGTGTGAGTGTGACAGCAATGGCAAGATGGCTGACAGTGTGGTCCTGTTGTTTGTTGGTGCCCAGTTCCCAGCAGGGCCTTGTGCTCCCCACAGCAGTACCCAGTGTCAGCCATCTTGTCAGTCCTTTTCCACTCCCTGTGTTGTGAGCATGGTTCAGAGTGGTGTTGATGGTCCAAATGTGAGGCTGCCCATTATCTGTTACTACGAGTCCCATCATGCTATTGCCTACACCCCCTTCCCAGCATGCCCGTACTTCCTTCCTTTTGACTCTGCTTCCCTGTGGGGTAGTGTGCCTGTGCTGACAGTGTTGTCCTTGCGTTTGTTTGGCTACAAGTCCCAAGAGTGTCCCTGTGCTTCCCACAGCATTACCCAGGATGGTGGTTGTTTGTGGGATCTTCATTTGGTGTGTGAGGCATTGCATTCTCCCAGGTGGGTTCTGTGGAGTTTGTGTTGAGGGGGTGTGAGGAGAGCTGCTTGTGACTATGGTCAGTGCTGTGAGTCCTCCTTCCCACCCAGCCAGATATCCCACCATGCAACGTGCTTGCATTGCAGGGAGTGCAAGTTGGCTTTCAGGATGTCAGGCAGTGGTGTTCTGCTGTTTGTTGGTGCCCAGTTCCCAGCAGGGCCATGTGCTCCCACAGCAGTACCCAGTGTCAGCCATCTTGTCAGTCCTTATCCACTCCCTGTGATGTGAGCATGCTTCAGAGTGGAGTTGATGGGCCAATTGTGAGGGTGAGCAATATCTCTGACTATAACTCCCATCATGCTATTGCCTACACCCCCTTCCCAGCATGCCCGTACTTCCTTCCTTTTGACTCTGCTTCCCTGTGGGGTAGTGTGCCTGTGCTGACAGGAAGGCTGACAGTGTTGTCCTTGCGTTTGTTTGGCTACAAGTCCCAAGAGTTTCCCTGTGCTTCCCACAGCATTACCCAGGGTGGTGGTTGTTTGTGGGATCTTCATTTGGTGTGTGAGGCATTGTATTCTCCCAGGTGGGTTCTGTGGAGTTTGTGTTGAGGGGGGGTGTGAGGAGAGCTGCTTGTGACTATGGTCAGTGCTGTGAGTCCTCCTTCCCACCCAGCCAGATATCCCACCATGCAACCTGCTTGCATTGCAGGAAGTGCAAGTTGGCTTTCAGGATGTCAGGCAGTGGTGTTCTGCTGTTTGTTGGTGCACAGTTCCCAGCAGGGCCATGTGCTCCCCACAGCAGTACCCAGTGTCAGCCATCTTGTCAATCCTTATCCACTCCCTGTGATGTGAGCATGGTTCAGAGTGGAGTTGATGGGCCAATTGTGAGGGTGAGCAATATCTGTGACTACAACTCCCATCATGCTATTGCCTACACCCCCCTTCCCAGCATGCCCGTACTTCCTTCCTTTTGACTCTGCTTCCCTGTGGGGTAGTGTGCCTGTGCTGACAGGAAGGCTGACAGTGTTGTCCTTGCGTTTGTTTGGCTACAAGTCCCAAGAGTGTCCCTGTGCTTCCCACACCATTACCCAGGGTGGTGGTTGTTTGTGGGATCTTCATTTGGTGTGTGAGGCATTGCATTCTCCCAGGTGGGTTCTGTGGAGTTTGTGTTGAGGGGGTGTGAGGAGAGCTGCTTGTGACTATGGTCAGTGCTGTGAGTCCTCCTTCCCACCCAGCCAGACATCCCACCATGGAACATGCTTCCATTGCAGGGAGTGCAAGTTGGCTTTCAGGATGTCAGGCAGTGGTGTTCTGCTGTTTGTTGGTGCACAGTTCCCAGCAGGGCCCTGTGCTCCCCACAGCAGTACCCAGTGTCAGCCATCTTGTCAGTCCTTATCCACTCCCTGTGATGTGAGCATGGTTCAGAGTGGAGTTGATGGGCCAATTGTGAGGGTGAGCAATATCTGTGACTACAACTCCCATCATGCTATTGCCTACACCCCCTTCCCAGCATGCCCGTACTTCCTTCCTTTTGACTCTGCTTCCCTGTGGGGTAGTGTGCCTGTGCTGACAGGAAGGCTGACAGTGTTGTCCTTGCGTTTGTTTGGCTACAAGTACCAAGAGTGTCCCTGTGCTTCCCACAGCATTACACAGGGTGGTGGTTGTTTGTGGGATCTTCATTTGGTGTGTGAGGCATTGCATTCTCCCAGGTGGGTTCTGTGGAGTTTGTGTTGAGGGGGGGTGTGAGGAGAGCTTCTTGTGACTATGGTCAGTGCTGTGAGTCCTCCTTCCCACCCAGCCAGATATCCCACCATGCAACGTGCTTGCATTGCAGGGAGTGCAAGTTGGCTTTCATGATGTCAGGCAGTGGTGTTCTGCTGTTTGTTGGTGTACAGTTCCCAGCAGGGCCATGTGCTCCCCACAGCAGTACCCAGTGTCAGCCATCTTGTCAGTCCTTATCCACTCCCTGTGATGTGAGCATGGTTCAGAGTGGAGTTGATGGGCCAATTGTGAGGGTGAGGAATATCTGTGACTACAACTCCCATCATGCTATTGCCTACACCACCCTTCCCAGCATGCCCATACTTCCTTCCTTTTGAGTGGACTTCACTGTGTGTGAGTATGACAGCAATGGCAAGATGGCTGACAGTGTGGTCCTCTTGTTTGTTGGTGCCCAGTTCCCAGCTGGGCCTTGTGCTCCACACAGCAGTACCCAGTTTCAGCCATCTTGTCAGTTCGTTTCCACTCCCTGTGAGGTGTGCATGCTTCAGTGTGAGCTTGCTGGGCCATGTGGGTGGGGGATGTTGAGCTGTGACTACCACTCCCATCATGTAATTGCCTACACCCCCTTCCCAGCATTCCCATACTTCCTTCCTTTTGACTCTGCTTCCCTGTGGGGTAGTGTGCCTGTGCTGACAGGATGGCTGACAGTGTTGTCCTGGCGTTTGTTTGGCTACAAGTCCCAAAAGTGTCCCTATGCTTCACACAGCATAACCCAGTGTGGTAGTTCTTTGTGGGATATTTAATTAGAGTGTGAGGCAATGCATTCTCCCAGGTGAGTTGTGTGGAGTTTGTGTTAAGGGGTGTGTGAGAAAAGCTGCTGGTAACTATGGTCAGAGCTGTGAGTCCTCCTTCCCACCCAGCCAGATATCCCACCATGGAACGTGCTTCCATTGCAGGGAGTGCAAGTTGGCTTTCAGGATGTCAGGCAGTGGTGTTCTGCTGTTTGTTGGTGCCCAGCAGGGCCATGTGCTCCCCACAGCAGTACCCAGTGTCAGCCATCTTGTCAGTCCTTATCCACTCCCTGTGATGTGAGCATGGTTCAGAGTGGAGTTGATGGGCCAATTGTGAGGGTGAGCAATATCTGTGACTACAACTCCCATCATGCTATTGCCTACACCCCCCTTCCCAGCATGCCCGTACTTCCTTCCTTTTGAGTGGACTTCACTGTGTGTGAGTGTGACAGCAATGGCAAGATGGCTGACAGTGTGGTCCTGTTGTTTGTTGGTGCCCAGTTCCCAGCAGGGCCTTGTGCTCCCCACAGCAGTACCCAGTGTCAGCCATCTTGTCAGTCCTTTTCCACTCCCTGTGTTGTGAGCATGGTTCAGAGTGGTGTTGATGGTCCAAATGTGAGGCTGCCCATTATCTGTTACTACGAGTCCCATCATGCTCTTGGCTACACTGACTTCACCAGCATACACTGGATTCCTTCCTTTCTGTGAGCTTCCCTGTGAGGTGGTGTTCTAGTGGTGGGAAAATATCTGACAGTGTTTGTTGTTTATATTTGTGCCACTGCCTAGCTGTATTTGGTATTGGGTTTGTACATGTCATGACACAGTTACATGTCACTATGACTAGGGGTGGGCGGAATTTGCGTAGTTGCGCTACGCAAAGCTCCGCGAAATGGTAAAAAATCTCTGCGAGCACGCAAAAGTTCCGCAAACACGCGGAATTGCTTGTTCCGCCCGTTCGCGATGCTTTTTTCCTGTTCGCGAACGCTGTTTGCGTGTTCGGGGAGAAATATCTTGCGAACACGCATTTTGAAAGCGCAAACAAGAAAAAAACTCTGCGAAGGCGCGGATCGCGGAAATTTTGGCAATTCCGCGTTCTCCGCGGAACGGGAAATTACCCAAATTCCGCAAATTCCGCTAGCGGAACGGAATTTACCGCCCAGGCCTAACTATGACATGGCATGTATTGTGTTTATCTGGGATGATTATCTTTTGGTTGCTGTTGATTTGCTAGGTGTACATGGTTTGACTATCCCCTTGACTGTGATGTGTGTGTATTGGCACCCAATATTGTGTATATTAGTTGTGTACTCACCAGGCTCTGGGATGTTTGTTAGTCCATATACGCTCACTGGTGGTAGGATGGCCCGCACCTTCTCCTCCCAGGGCCTGAGATATACTGGTTTGGCAGGAGGGCCACTGCCGGTGTGCTGGCTCAGGAGGTAATCTTTCTTGAGTAGGTCCCTGACCCTCCTGCGCACATCATACCACCTGTTCTGGATATCTTCCTTTGTGCGCAAACATGGTGATTGTGCGCCGACCCTGTCGACGATCCTCTCCCACATCTTGTTTTTTTGCGCCATGGGGGTCTGTTGGACCAATGTGCCAAACAACTGTGGCTCTACCCTCAGGATCTCGTCTACCATGACTTCCAATTCACTATCTAGGAACTTTGGATTCTTCTTTGGGGGCATGGTGATTGGTGGTGGTGGTGATTGTTGTGTGTGTGTGTGGAAGTGAGGGTGTGTGAGTGTGGGTTTTGCTGGGTGTGTGTGTGAGGGTGCTATTTGTTGAGGTGCTGATGTTGTGTGGCTTGTGTGATGGATGAGCTGTGAGTGTGTCTGTGGTTACTGTCTGATGGTGTTGTGTGCTGGCAGGTCGGTGGAATTTGCAAAGGATCATGGTAAGGATTTGTGGCCTTTATGTAGGTGGAGTTGGGGGTGTGTCCTTGTTCCATTTTTTTCACTCCCTGTATTTATTGGCTTTGTCATTGCTTGTTTGGCCCTATTTTTTTGTATTTTTTCATTTGTGATTATTGTGCATGTAGGAGTCGTTCTTCTGACCGAGAAGGACGTTGCAGTTGTTTCGTGCGCGCCTCTCCGAGTCGTTCCCGCTGTGTTTCAGCTCAGTTTCATATGCGGCGTACGCGTCGGTCGCGGAGTGTTGTGTTTGTTCGGTTGGATTTTGTATGTGTGTCGGTCGTACGGCTTGGGCTCTGTGCGAATCGGTCTGATTTTGCACGCATTGCATCGTACTGCGCGGGTCGGAGTTCGCGGGTCCGTTTCGTTCGGGTTGATTCCTGGTGCGTGTCGGTCGGTTCGATTCGCGTGGTTTCCCGGCCGGATAGCTTATTTCCGTACGGGTCGGTCGTTCGCCTTGAGTTCCGTACGAGTCGGTCGTGATTCACATGCATTTCATCGTACTTCCCAGGTCGGGCAACGCCGGTACGTATCGGTCGGAGTAGAATCCCGTACCGAGTCGGTCGGGTGGTTTTCCGGCCCGAATCGGAATCGGCCCCATAGTGTTCGAGTTCAACCCCTTACCACACCTTGCCCTCCCACCTATCCTGCCACAAAGGGCAGATATGCTCGCTCACAGGTCTACACCCCCCAGCAGATAGAAACCAACCACACCAGAGGGTTTACACAGGGGTTTCCGAGACCACCTTCCAATGCCGCGAGGCCCATAAACCACCATGACTCCGACGACAGATATTAAATTTCTCACTCTAAAGGCCAGGGGTATCCACACGGCTAGAAAGTGCTATGTTATTCACACGTATATCAAGCGTCAGCAAGCACAGGTCATTTTGCTGCAAGAGACACATCTAGCAAAGGGGGAACTAGACAGGCTCCAAAAGAAATGGCGGGGCACCTTCTGCGTCACAACATATTCAGCATATGCAAGGGGAGCCCTAGTCTGGCTCCGACCGGGAGTCCCCTTTCTAGAGACCGGCCGGTAGGTACATCCCGAAGGGAGATATGCGTTCTTGGAGGGGTTATTAGATGGTCAGCCAAAACTAATAGGCAGCATATACGCCCCCAACACAGAACAGACAATATTCTGGGAGACCCTGTCGAGTGGCTTGGCTCAATTCACATCTTCCCCGTGGGTGTTAGGAGGGGATTATAACTGTTCCTTGTATCTCGCACTTGATAGATCCCATACCCCGCCAAAGCTTCACAAGCCTTCGTGCAAACAGCCCGATTACAAGCCTGGACCAACCATTGGTCACTGATGGACGCTTGGCGTCACGCACATCCGACAACTAAACTATACTCCTTCCACTCTACTCCCCACAATCTGCAAGTACGGCTAGACCGTTTCATGTGCACGCGGACGATCCTTCCCTTAATCCAACATTCAGATTACCTAGGCAGGATGATATTGGACCACGACGCCCATGTCATGACTCTCAGGTGGCGCCCACCCACACCCCCGGTTCCCACGTGGCAGCTCCCCCGAGATTGCCTGGAGGACCCGGTGTTTCAACATGAACAAAAAGAGAACATTCAAAACTACTTTTTAGAGAACGCACGCACCACAAATTCTAAAACACTTTAGTGGGACGCTTTCAAAGTGGTCCTGCAGGGAGCATACATTAGGCAAATCGTGGGGGGTACGGAAAACGCTAGAGCAGGCGGTACAAGTAACAGAGCAGCAAATAGCACGACTGTCTAAGGAAGCTGATACACAGCGGATCCCCCCTACACAAGTGGCAGAGGCCAAGACTAAATACGATGAAGCCTGTGCAGACTTGCGCAGATATAACTTTCGTGCATACACCACTAGAGCCCATAAAGAGGGAAACCAAGCCGGCACCTTGCTTGCATGGCTTATTAGACAGGACCTATAAGCACAGCCGATCACCAGTATCAGAAACGCCGCAGGTGATATCGTGTACGTGCAAGCAGACATTCTGTCGGCCATTCATGACTACTATGAGAACTTATACAGGGAACCGAGTCCGGACAGAGGGGAATATATCCGCAAAATGCTAGAAACTGATGCTCTGACACAGCTGACGGAGGAGGACCGGACCTCCCTGGACGAACAACTCACAGCAATAGAGATCAAGCATGCGATCCGACACCTGGCCAAAAATAGGGCCCCCGGCCACGACGGCTTCCCCATAGAATTCTACACCACTTTCTCCCAGCAACTAGTCCCACAAATAGACATAGTCTATAAGGCAGCGCTAGAGGTGAAGATGCTCTCCAAGACCATGCGAGAATCCACGCTAGTGACGTTTCCTAAACCAGACCGGGATCCACTACTCAGGTCATCGTACCGCCCTATCACCCTGCTGACTGCGGACTGCAAAA
Source organism: Calotriton arnoldi (assembly GCA_963921515.1). Taxonomy (NCBI): domain Eukaryota; kingdom Metazoa; phylum Chordata; class Amphibia; order Caudata; family Salamandridae; genus Calotriton; species Calotriton arnoldi. The sequence continues at coordinate 570,797 of CAWUFW010003281.1, read as the reverse complement.
TACTCTGAAAAATCCTAGCGGACAGAATCACAGAGGTGCTCCCCCACCTGGTACACCCTGACCAATGCAGTTTCGTGCCCGGAAGGAATACCTCCCAAAATATACGTAGGCTGTTTCAGGTCCAGGACAGTGTGCGGGGAAGATTTCCGCGTGCCGCATGCCTTATACTAGACCTCAAAAAGGCCTTTGATACCCTAGCAGGCGGATGGGAATAGGGCCCCAACTCACGGCATACACCCAGTTGCTGTACACCGAGTTGACTACTCTGGTCTGAATAGGCAGGCATATCTCGCCCCATCCCGATAACGCGCGGAACGCGCCAGGGGTGTCCTCTTTCCCCGTTATTATTCACCCTCGCAATGGAGCCGTTGGCGATAAGACTGAGGGAGGAGGGTGCATTATGGGGTATACTGCTGGAGGGACATACGCACAGCATGTCCCTATATGCAGACGACCTCCTAATTTACGTCAGGGACATCACAGCAGACCTCATCACTCTCTGGACCACACTCAATGAGTTTGAGAAGGCAGCGGGATTAAGAGTGAATTGGGCCAAATCCACTATCTACCCCCTTCATCCCGATGCACCTCACTGGGAGATTAGTGTAGGAGACGCCACACTGTCCTGGAAGGGGGATGCCCCAAGGTATTTGGGAATTAGACTCTATCACACCCCTAGAGATCTCCTGGAGGGTAACCATTGCAGGGCCCTGCGAGGGTTAAAAACCCAAATCAACTTCTGGCGACCGCTACCCCTGGCCCCAATAGGGATGATAGCTTTATCTAAAATGATAATGGTGCCCCGGCTTCTATACTATTTTGTAAATGTCCCGGTGATCCCCCGCGACCCTTCTTTTGAGAGCTAGACTCCTTACTGATCTTGCTGATCTGGGGAAGGGTCGCCGTAGAGTGGCTTTGACGACACTGCAGCTGCCATGGGACAAGTGAGGGCTGGGCACCCCGTCCTTCAAGGCCTACTTCCTCGCAGCACAGCTGCAATGGCTCTCACACTGGATGCCACCTAGAGGAGACAGAAGCACAGGCGGGGACTCTGACAATCCCAGAGATAACCTGGATGCTCCTTCCAGGGGCCAAACCCAACCCGGCACACCCCCTGCTGGCGTAGGTGGCCAGATCCTGTGTGCTGCGAATCCATCGCCTCTCTAGAGCGGCACCTATGTACTCCCCATTGTTACCACTAGCGGGTCTACCTGAAGGAAGTGGGCATTACACAACTGGAGATTTGCGAGTGTGGGCAGAACACGCGCTCACTGAGATAGTCACCCTGTTCACTGAAGGCCAGTTGACCTCATTTGAGGGCGTAACGGAAGAGAGCAGGCTCACTGCCGGACAGTTCCTCTCACACAGGCAACTGATAGCTGACTGTAGGAAGACGTGGGATCTAACGAATGGAGAACCCAAAACACATCCGGTACTGCACACGATCTTAAACATGGGAGTAGGGAAACATCTTATCACTTGGATATACAAATCGGTCACGGAACTCACATATACGCCGCTAACGCCGCTTCGACTTAAGTGGGAGGAGGACTTCGGTCGAGCACTGCATGATAAAGCATGGCTCACAGCAATGGAACACCACAAAAAAGTGTCACGTAATCAGCGATTCAAAAATATCCAATTTAACATACTACACCGCACATATCTCACGCCGGAGCGGCTCAAACGCTTCTTCCCTGCGACGCAGTTCGACTGCCCCCATTGCCACACACTTGACACCACATTCATCCATATGTTATGGACCTGCCCCACACTGCAGGCCTTTTGGGCGGGAGTCCATGCCACACTACTGACAGTCACGGGCCTGACAGGACTTACCACATGGGAGGCTAGTGCCCTCAGGATATTTAAGAGACACAAGCAGAAAAAGGTGGAGACCCGCTTTGCGACACTAGCTAAACTCCTAGTGAAGCAAAGTATCACACTGCACTGGCAGTCATCGGATGGTCCCCCGATAGCAGCGTAGTGGGGGGCAGTCAAGAAATGGGGCGCTGCCGAAGGAAGATGCCATCAGACAGGAGGAAGCACGTGGCACGCGACGACACCCCATATCCATGGTGTGGTCGATGCTCCTCCATAGCTTCACACAAGCACAAGACACCCCCACAGAAACCCCAATTGCCACCCAGACAGCGCCAAGCCCAGGTAGGCCCCGAACCCCACAAGAATCTCCCGAGTGGGCCGTCCCCTCACTGCCCCAAGCGGAACATTGCACACGTCCTGATGAGAGATCACCTCTTGGTGTTATTAGACCAGCGAAGAGCAATGCCCTTACCCCCTGCCCCCTTTCCCTGAGTTATGTCTCCCCAGTTCAGTTGCATACATGGATTTCTCCTTTCCAACATCACATACGAACTGTAAGGGTACATCAGTCACACCCACGAACTAGACACTCCAATACGACACCCACTATCCCCAAACAGGCACACATCTCCGCACACCACATGCGCTAAGACAAGTAATTTTTCTGTGGACTCGAATTTTCTGCAATGATAATATACATAATGAATGTTAAGCAGTGGTTAAAGTTACTGATTGATGTATACCCTGTATGGAAGATGCAAAATCCAATAAAAAGGTTTATAAAAGAAAAAAACATCTTTGCCACCAACAACAACATACAAAAACTAAAAAACTGCGAAACGTGGATGATGGATGACACATTCAAGGTTTGCCCAAAACCTTTACCAACTATATTCCATCCAAGGCGAATGTCAAACACTAACATCCCCTTCATATACGCACTGCTCCCTAATAAGCAAAATACCACCTACCTAGAGCTCCTTACCATAATAAAACAACACACAAGATAATCATTGACTTTGAACAAGCAAGGAATCAGTCAATTTTAAAAATATACCCAAACACTGCAATACAAGGTTGCTATTATCACTTTATCCAAAGTATCTGGAGACACCTCCAAAAATCTACATTTAGGGGCCAATTCTGATCTCGGCCGGTAGCGCACCGAATCGGATTCGGCTTAACCGGATCCGATTCGGAGCCCTCTTTCCCGACCGATTCGAACGCGCATCCGGCCGAGCGAGTACGATGCGAGCGCACGCGAAATCGCCAACCGACTCGTTCACGGGTCCGGACCGCACCGACCGACTCGCACGGACTCGACTCGCACCGCGCGATGGAGACGTTCCCCGGCCGGGCAAGTACGATGCGCGCCTTGAGCAGTCCGACCGACCCGCACCGTCCGGCTCGAAACTGTCCGATTCGGTCGGAATTCTCTCCGGGTCCGGCTCGGTCGGAGAGATTTCCGGCCTGAATCGGAATCGGCCCCTAAGTATAGATTACGCCACCAATAGCAACTTTGCCTATCAAATACAAAAATGAATAGCCCTGGCCTATGTACCAACAACTGAAGTAGCCAACCACTATAACATACTTCTTGAAAGCCGTTTCTACCAAGCAAATGAAACAAAACTAACTCCCGTCCTAGACTACATTTAAGACACTTGGGTGGGAAGGCTACATAGGTCAGGGCACCATAGACAACCAAAGTTCCAAATCCCCTGGTGGAATGTCTACGATAGTACTCTAGCTCAGAAAGCTAAAACTAACAATGCCGTGGAAGGATGGCACAATGCCTTCCAAGCCACAATAGGAAGAGGACAGCCAAACTTACACAAACTAATAGAAGCCATATAAAAAGAACAGATCTATCAAGAGCTAAGGCTGAGACAATCCCTAACTAAAATCGGCCCTAAACTCAGTAAACAAACAAAAACAATGTATGAATACCTACAACATAAAACTCAACTTTTTCCAAACACAAAAGGGCTAGAATACCTAGACATGGTTGCTAAATCAATACTATAAACAAAATACAATCCTAAACATAATAAGCATTTTAAAATCACAAAACATTTAAACTACACAATTCTACTCTTTTTTAAATTAATAATTATAATTATGTCATTTAAAAATTAAAAACGTGCATATAAATATATGACGTAATATAATTATTAAAATAAAAAAGAAACAAACAAACCAAATGTAACCAAAAACATTTCCCACCCATAATAATAAAAATAACTTACAGTTATGTTGCAGTAGACGGTCCTCGAAAACGAACAAATCCAAAGTAGATAAATCGAAGAGACGAATCCATTCGAAAAGAAAGCCCAAACAAAATGCAAAAATACAACTGTAGAAAAAAGGCTCCAATGGCGCAATCCTCTCAATAACAAAACCCAAAAATTAGCTTAAAAAAAAAACGCTCCAACAAACCCAAACAATAAAAGGAAATGTAAACTTTGTTTTTAATGAAAAGTTATGGGTAAAAAAAAGGAAATGGAAAAAATTAACCTGTTTCAAAGAAACAAAATACATTTTCCTTTTTAAAAAAAATAAAGGCGTTGTCAGCACCATCCGTCCACAAATATGAAAACCGGTAAAGGAAAAAAAGAACATCCTCCCACAATAACATGTACAAACCCACAAACATTAATATCAACATTAAATACAACATAACATAATTAATGAACACATAACTAACACTACATAACACTCTACTTCTATCCAACACTACGTCAAACACATAAAACACTAAACTACCAAAACAACACCCAACTACACCAAAAACAAACAATTAACTACCTGACAACACTACTACTACCTCGCACCTACCCTAAAAGTACCTTAAAAGTAAAATAAATCAAACTTACCTTAACCAACGAGACACAGCTCCCAACCACAAAGTTTCGTCTTGCAAAATCACCTAAAAATGAAACAGACAGACAGAAAAGTGAGCAAAAGGAAAAAAAATGGCGCTTAATAAAAATGAAAAACTGACTCCCCATAGACAAGAATGGAGAAATAATAAAAAAATCCCCAAAATTAAATGTATATTTTTATTTATTGTAAAAAATGTTTACAAATGTTCAAAAAATGTACCAAAAATTGTAAAATATACATTAAATATTATGTTATCAAAAAACAAAAAAAATAATATTTAATATATATTAAAATGTATGTTTATTCAAGTAGTCAACTTAAAAATATAAAATTACAATAAGACTATTGTAAATGTGCAACCAATATAGCAAAGTTTTATAAAAATATGATACAAAAATATATTTGTAAAGACATTGTAAATAATTTAATATATTAAATATTATTTTCTTAATAATAATATTTTATATACTATATAATAAAAAAGTACAAAATATAAATTTGTAAAATACATATTTTATAATTTTACAAAAAAAAAAAATTATATAAAATGATTAAAAATATGTAAAAAGAAATGTATTAAAATGTTTACTTTTTCTCATAAAAATGATAAATAATAAAAATCAAAATGTTTATAATTATAAAACTAAAAATATATTTACTTTTCTATTACATGACTATACTTAGAGAAAATGTATCATTTTTCAAAACTGTTAAAAAAAATATGTATGTAAAAATATGTTTTTAATTTTGCAAATGTACATGAAAAATATATGTTAAAAATATATTATACTTTATAATAAATTCTGAAAAATATCAAAATTTCAGACTCATGTTTTTAATTTTGTCAAAAATTGTATGACAAAATTAAATAAAAGCAATGTAATTGTGAAATAAAAATACATGTTTTTGCAAATAAAAACATTAACAATGACAACTAACATACATCTCCTTTTTTATTTGAATGTACATATAAACACTTTTAAAAAACTACATAATAAACCATAAAAATGTACTATTCCTAACTCCAAAACCAACTTGGCGGCTGATTACGATGGCGGGCGGAAAAGCACCCGGAGCGCCATGGTAGCGGGAATCAACCGTCCGCATGTACCACGGGAAAACCGGCGGTCCGATTAGGATCAACCGCCAGAAAAATCTGACCGCGGCGGAACGATGTCAAGAAAGACCGCCGGTAGCGTGCGGAGTAGGTGAAAATCTGTCCGCGGAGGTCAGATTCGCGTCGGAAAAAGCCCAAACCGCCGCACGGGCAGCGGATTGACTGCATGAGGAATTAGGATACCATTGAGGTGACAGCGGAACGATCCGCTGTTTCTGACCGCCACGATCGCAACCAGTGATGAATGGGAGAGCCGGCGGAAGGGCGGTCGTATACCCACCGCCGCGGCCGCTCCGGAAAAATCATGGCGGCCGACCAAAAAAAACACACAACATGCCCACCAAGTGTACCCAGCAACCTGGCTCAGCCTCAAAAAACACCCAATACACCCCAATGACACATCCCCATGGCAAGTAAAAAAAAACACAAATCCCAGGCCAACCCACACAACCCACCTGACATCAATACTCCATTTTGACACACCCATATAGCTGAGTATAAAACCAACCCTTTCCCTGACCACAATCCTTTGCAATACTCCACCACTGAAGGAACCAAGCCTACAGCACAAAGGAGAGGCAAACCACCACACAACTCACCAGCACAACAACACAGACACACACCACTTACATCACCACCACCACTCTCACACCTGCACTTTCAACCCCTTTGCACATCACACACCATGGCACAGCAGAAAATGCCCAAATTCACTGACAACGAGTTGTCAGTCATGGTAGATGAGGTAATCAGAGTAGAACCACAATTGTTTGGAAGCATGGTCCAACAGACACCATTAGCCACCAAAACACTAATGTGCGAAAGGATAGTCTGCAAGGTCAATGCAGTAGGGACTGGCCCACGCACCAAGAGGGAGATCGTGAAGCGGTGGCATGACCTCAAGAAAAAGGTGAAAGAGAGGAACAACAAGAACCATGAGCTGGCTCAGAGGACTGGCGGTGGCCCTCCCATTGCACCAAGAACATTCACCGCATGGGAGGAGAAGGTGCTTGCCATACTGCATCCAGAGAATCTCACAGGAATACCCGGGGGAGTGGAGGCTGGTAAGTAACAACAAATGTCTACCATCACACTTCTATGTACTGTCTTGCACAACTACAAAGCTACACCTCCTAGGCCCAAATGCATCCATGTGCACCACACACTCCCCAACACATGTCTCACAGATCTAACATTCACTCCCTCTGAATCACGCCAGAGGTAGTTAGCAACATTCCCAGGGTTGCCTGTGAACAGGCATCCAGCACTACAAGCCTACAGGCCCCCTTGTCCCACAGCTGAGCAAGATGGAGCACCCCCCCACACCCAGAAGCATGTGGCAGCCATTGCATTGATCACCTCACCTAACAGGTAGGTAGCCATCTTAACAGAGAGGGGTGTTTGTGGGTGGAAAGCCAGCACTACAACTCCCACCAGGCCCCCTTGTCCCACAGCTGAGCAAGATGAGCACCCCCACACCCAGAAGCATGTGGCAGCCATTGCATTGATCACCTCCACCTAACAGGTAGGTAGTCATCTCAACAGGGAGGGGTGTTTGTGGGTGGAAAGCCAGCACTACAACTCCCACCAGGCCCCCTTGTCCCACAGCTGAGCAAGATGGAGCACTCCCCACACCCAGAAGCATGTGGCATCCATTGCATTGATCACCTCCACCTAACAGGTAGGTAGCCATCTTAACAGGGAGGGGTGTTTGTGGGTGGAAAGCCAGCACTACAACTCCCACCAGGCCCCCTTGTCCCACAACTGAGCAAGATGGAGCACCCCCCACACCCAGAAGCATGTGGCAGCCATTGCATTGATCACCTCCACCTAACAGGTAGGTAGCCATCTTAACAGGGAGGGGTGTTTGTGAGTGGAAAGCCAGCACTAAAACTCCCACCAGACCCCCTTGTCCCACAGCTGAGCAAGATGGAGCACCCCCCCACACCCAGAAGCATGTGGCAATCATTGCATTGATCACCTCCACCTAACAGGTAGGTAGCCATCTTAACAAGGAGGGGCGTTTGTGGGTGGAAAGTCAGCACTACAACTCCCACCAGGCCCCCTTGTCCCACAGCTGAGCAAGATGAGCACCCCCACACCCAGAAGCATGTGGCAGCCATTGCATTGATCACCTCCACCTAACAGGTAGGTAGTCATCTCAACAGGGAGGGGTGTTTGTGGGTGGAAAGCCAGCACTACAACTCCCACCAGGCCCCCTTGCCCCACAGCTGAGCAAGATGGAGCACTCCCCACACCCAGAAGCATGTGGCATCCATTGCATTGATCACCTCCACCTAACAGGTAGGTAGCCATCTTAACAGGGAGGGGTGTTTGTGGGTGGAAAGCCAGCACTGCAACTCCCACCAGGCCCCCTTGTCCCACAGCTGAGCAAGATGGAGCACCCCCCACACCCAGAAGCATGTGGAAGCCATTGCATTGATCACCTCCACCTAACAGGTAGGTAGCCATCTTAACAGGGAGGGGTGTTTGTGAGTGGAAAGCCAGCACTACAACTCCCACCAGGCCCCCTTGTCCCACAGCTGAGCAAGATGGAGCACCCTCCCACACCCAGAAGCATGTGGCAATCATTGCATTGATCACCTCCACCTAACAGGTAGGTAGCCATCTTAACAAGGAGGGGCGTTTGTGGGTGGGAAGCCAGCACTACAACTCCCACCAGGTCCCCTTGTCTCACAGCTGAGCAAGATGGAGCACTCCCCCACACCCAGAAGCATGTGGCAGCCATTGCATTAATCACCTCCACCTAACAGGTAGGTAGCCATCTTAACAGGGAGGGGTGTTTGTGGGTGGAAAGCCAGCAGTACAACTCCCACCAGGCCCCCTTGTCCCACAGCTGAGCAAGATGGAGCACCCCCCCACACCCAGAAGCATGTGGCAGCCATTGCATTGATCACCTCCACCCAACAGGTAGGTAGCCATCTTAACAGGGAGGGGTGTTTGTGGGTGGAAAGCCAGCACTACAAATCCCATCAGGCACCCTTGTACAACAGCTCAGCAGGATGGAGCACTCCACCCACACCCAGAAACATGTGTCAGCAATTCCCCTCAACTGAGTCACAGAACAGGTAGGTAGACAGTGCATGCACCCTGCCATTCCTCTCAAAAAGCATGGAGCCATATGACCACACCAGCCCTCACATCCCACCCAACTTGGCATAGATCCAATAACCACTTCCAGTGTGCAGACAGCTTAGCGTATGTAACTGTCACAGAAATTAAAGTTTGACTCACCAAATCACATGTTGAAGTAATTCAGGGCACAATCATGCACAGCAGTGAATGCTATGTGTAAGTGTCATGGTGGCAGAGCATCAAGGCCCATATGAAAACAAAACAAGAATGGTCATTTCTAAAAATAAAGCAAAGAACATGATATGACAGAGAGATGCATGAGATAACAATGGCTAGTACATGCCCAGAATGAAGGTCTTCCATGCAGAGTAAACAACAAAGATGCTTCACATAAAGTTGTTGTGCTGCTAGTCGTTAGATGACGACATGTCCTTGTAATCACACAATCTGTACGTGGAGCATGGCATCCATTGACATGTCACACCATGGACAAGTAATGTAGGTACCTACACATCATGTCATGATGCTCAGTACCGTGCAGCCATACAAAGTGATCTCAATGTAAACTGTGTGGTGTATAACATGTAACATCCAAACATCTAACACCAAGCTTGTGGGGTGCACTTCAATGACCATTTCTTCTCTGTTCTACAGGTGACCAAGAATTGACTGCTGCAGATGACAACACCAACCTGCAGAGCCAGTCTCCCCCCCCCGGAACATGGATTCTCGGATGCAGATTCCTAAATTCCACAGATGCGGACACAGAACCTGGCCCATCTGGCCTGCCAGGGCGCAGCAGGTCCCAGGCCCCCACTGTCCTCACCACCACCACCTCAGCAACAACAACTGAGCTGACCCCTGCTGTAACGACCTGTGCGGCCTCCACCACCACCACCACAACCAGTGCTGCCTGCAACACTGTCCCTTCCTCAGAGGATACCCACACCACCCCACAATCTGAGGAGGGCAGGGAGAGTCAGCGGGTGTGTCGAGTGGTGAGGCCACAGGTCCGGGACATCAGGGCAGGTGGGAAGGCAACAGGGCGACAAAATCAACAGGACACTGGGACCGAAGCCCTGGCCAACATCGCCAGAGTCCTTAGGGCATACGAACAAGCCCAGGGACACACGGGCCAGGCTCTGGAAGAATCACGTGAGCTCTGCCTGCTGCTGAGGTTGATAGACATGTGCATGGGCCAAGCCGTGGACCTCTTGGGCCAGCGTGGGTGTCCTGAGGGACAGGCCTGCGGCCCAAAGGACAGCTCAACCTCCCTCCAGTGGCCCACAGGATGACAGTCCCTCCACCTCACCTGCGGCCACAGAGACATGTGAGCTGGAACAGGATGAGTCCTCAGAGACCTCTGAGCCCACAGCAGAGGCCCCCCCTACCAAACGCCCAAGGGGCCGTCCAAGGAAAACCAAGGGAGGATCACGTGGCAACGCACCAGCCAAACGCCAGTCAAAGAGACAGCCATGATGGCACCTCTCTTCACCAGCAGCCATATTTGATTGCAACATTTGAACTCGCTATGAAGTTGAAGGAGACCCATGCTGCGGCACCTTTTGAAATTGAAACTTTAACGTACTGATAGGAACTGAGCATGTTTGTCGTGGAAGGGTTGGCATGTTGCAAACTACAGTGGTTGAATTATGGACGTAATGCAATATGAGTCACGGTGAGTAGATCTAATTCCGAGTTGTTTGAGGACTTGAATAAACATCTTGAATAATTATGGGAGCTACGATAGTTACGCTTTGCAGGTTTTAGTTTAAATGTAAGGGATAATGCCGTGGATTTTTGAAGAAGGGATTGTTATTGATGTCACTTTAAATGCAGATAAAATACCCCAGTAAAGAGCCATAGATAACATTTTTAACAAAACAGATTGAGGGAGTTCGTTATTTTAGTAGAGAAGTAATCAGATGTACATGAATGAAGATATTGGTCTTGTATATGAAGTTCTTAAAGAATCTTTTGTATTTTAGATGCCCCTGATGAAGGGAAATCCCGAAATGCATTGGGCAGTTCTCAATAAAAACGTGACGTGTGAAAACGCTCCTGTGTTTATGTGATCATCGCTGTTTGCGGATTATGAATGGATAAAATGAATTGAAGAAAGAGAAAAGTGGAGAAAAAATATTGAGTTAAAAAGACTGGATTAAAGAAGATTAAATTAATAATTTGATTGATTGGATTCATTCAAATACCTGGTTGTGCAGCTTGAGTTGGTACCCGATACGTGGGTCCTCTGTGGTTAGTTACCTCTCTTCACCTTCCCATTGACTTTGTTGACTATCCTTACCCACACTGCCATGTTGATGGCAGGTGTCTGTTGGACTGTGTCACCACATCAATGTGGTGACTACTCAATAGTCTCGTCTACCATCACTGACAACTCATTGATTCACTTCCCATCTATTTGCAAATAATCACTTCCATGTCACATATACTTATTGTACATAAACACTCTTTGCACACCTATGTTTTCGTGTCAGCTCCATGTTTATCACCGGATGTACAATCTTGACTCAGATTACAATGTACCAGGTGAACTGATTGTTGTGAGGCATTGGGAGGCTGAAGGGACCTAGGAAAACACAAGAGCACAACATTCACTTGTCAGGCGATGGCATCACACCCATTACACAACACTTGTCATCAAGGTACTCAAACCTGCACACATTACAATGAGCAACGATATCGACATAGACATCACGTAGCTGTGCATAACTACCCTGTCCCAGAAACATCAGCCCTCAGCACAGAGCCAACAACAGGCAGCTGTCACAAAGCTCCCCTAGGCATTTCCTACAACTACAAAAACAGCATACAATGGCACCGTTGTACAATGTCACTCACCTTCAAGGGAAGTAGCGGTTGATGAGCTGTTGACGCAGGTCGACACCTTCCTCCTCTCCACTATCCTCGTCACTGGACATGTGTGGGTTTGCAGGCGGGGGCATCTGCTGCTCATCATCGTCCAGGATCAGGGGGATCTCTTTGCGCAGGGCAAGGTTGTGGAGCATGCAGCATGCTACTACGATCTGACACACCCTTTGGGGAGAGTACATCAGTGCACCTCCGGTCCTGTCCAGGCACCGAAATCGAGACTTAAGAAGACCAAAAGTACGCTCCACCACACGACGTGTCCTACCATGGGTCTCATTGTAGCGGACCTCACCCGGGGTCCTGGGATTCCGCAGTGGGCTTAGCAACCAAGGCCGGTTGGGATATGTAAAGTCACCTAGGTGCCAGATACACAGACCAATTTAGTAAAATGACTGTAGCTGCGGACAGCATGTCACACAAATAGCACTATACTTGACTCAGCTAACTCACCTACAAGCCACGCACGGTCAGGATGCAGATTTGCCATCATCTGTGGTACGATGCTGTTACGCAGGATGTAGGAGTCGTGGGCTGAGCCAGGGAATCTGGCAAAGACATGTGAGATGATCATATCTGAATGGCATGCAACCTGCACATTAATGGAATGGGAATGCTTCCTATTCCTGTAGATGTGCTCCCGTGCCTGTGGCGGAACCAGTCCAACATGGGTGCAGTCAATGGCACCAACAACATTAGGGATGTGGGCAACGTCATAGAAATCAGCCTACACAGCTGCCAATTTCTGTCTCCATGGAAAATGGATGTAAGTGTCCATGTATACCATCATAGCGGACAGGACATCCCGTAGCACCATGCTGAACATTGCCTGCGACATCACACCTGCGCTGGCCACCGTGTACTGGAACGAGCCAGTTGCAAGGAAATGCAGGGCCGCCATCACCTTACATGTTGGTGACACAGCAGTTGGATATGTCCTGCGAGGCCTCAGATGGGGCTCCAACTGAGCACATAGATCTTAGAGGTTTTGCCGATCCAACCGGAGCTTACGGATGATGTCCACATCCTCCATGTCGGCCAGCAAGGTGAATGGCCAGTGCACATTTGGTTGCCTCCTACATGAGATAAAAGGGGACACTTGTCAATTTTATTCACCCATGAGATGTGTCCAACATCTGACATTTTGCCTGACACAGCGCCAACGATGACTGGCCTGAAACACCAGCTTACAGCACAAGTCACATGCAGAGACAACTTGACCCCAAGTAGTTGTACACATGATCAGTATGTACAAACTGAGTGCACCCGAGACAGATTCAGACTATGTGAATGTGAAATGGGACATTCCGACATCTTGTGTCACCAGCCCTGAGAGTACTTGACACAGCACATGTCTGAAACACCAACACTGCTGTCTACTACGTAGCTGCTGTACCTGCCACACCTTCTTGCGTGAGTCGGACAGGGCACACATTAACGACACAATGAGTACAGTGTGTGCATAAAGATCAAGTATCAACATGAGTTCAGCAATCTACACAGTGAAGTAGGCACATTAAGTAGTCAGTCCATCATTACTGTGTGTTGCTTAGCCATCTCACACATTGACATGTTTCTATATTTGAGAGTCCATCACACAACAGATCTGTGTACATGCACAACAACATCATCAGTGACATGTGAGGGACTACATGCCAATGCATGTACTCCAGTGCACTGACATGGCATGTGTAGACATCAGTGAGTAGAATGTCACACTAGCATTCAATTTAACAATCTGGTGGCATTACTCATTGTAAGTGTGGAGTGTTCAATGATGAGAACTGGCCATTGCCATTGCTACAGCATGATGTGTCCATAGGTGCCCTAAGCGTGCACCGCCACCGCAATCACAGTCATTGGCACCAATGTGAAGATAGCAAACACAAGGAGATGATGGACAGAGCGCTGAAACGTTTCAGACACTCACCCCCAGTCACAGATCCGGGTTGAATCCATCATCGTTCTTTAGCTCACTTCGCCACCCCAGTTCAGACATAGCTATATGCAAATCAGTCTTGACCCTGTGCCTCATGGGAACAGTCCAGCCCGAACTGCCAAGCCATGTCTTCCCTAGACCGGAAACAAGCATCCTGGGACCGGTTTCGGGCTAACAGCCCTCATCAGCCAGGATAGCTTGAATCCAGTGGCAAAGTGAGCAAGGGACCCATGTCTGGGCATACCCTGCCAACTTAGGGCGAACAAAGCAAACACAAGGAGATGATGGACGGAGCGCTGAAACTTTTCAGACACTCACCCCCAGTCACAGATCCGGGTTGAATCCATCATCGTTCTTTAGCTCACTTCACCACCATAGTTCAGACACAGCTATATGCAAATCAGTCTTTTCACTGTGCCTCAAGGGAACAATCCAGCCTGAACTGCCAAGCCATGTCTTCCCTGGACCAGAAACAAGCATCCTGGGACCGGTTTCGGGCTAACAGCCCTCATCAGCCAGGATAGCTTGAACCCTGTGGCAAAGTGAGCAAGGGACCCATGTCTGGGCATACCCTGCCAACTTAGGGCGAACAAAGCAAACACAAAGAGATGATGGACGGAGCGCTGGATCTTTTCAGACACTCACCCCCAGTCACAGATCCCGGTTGAATCCATCATCGTTCTTTAGCTCACTTCGCCACCCCAGTTCAGACACAGCTATATGCAAATCAGTCTTGACCCTGTGCCTCATGGGAACAGTCCAGCCTGAACTGCCAAGCAATGTCTTCCCTGGACAGGAAACAAGCATCCTGGGACCGGTTTCATGCTAACAGCCCTCATCAGCCAGGATAGCTTGAATCCAGTGGCAAAGTGAGCAAGGGACCCACGTCTGGGCATACCCTGCCAACTTAGGGCGAACAAAGCGAACACAAGGAGATGATGGACAGAGCGCTGAAACTTTTCAGACACTCACCCGGAAGGATGAGTGTCTGAAAAGGACACTCCCGTCCCCAAACCTGCTCCCAAAGGCAGACAAACAGTTGCCCTGCCTGCTGTGAAGCTGGTGCCTGCAAAGAGTCAGCATAAACAGCTCTCTAGGGCAGATTCACCCACAACGTCAACTCCCACCCACACCCCTGTGAAGCTGGGACAGGAGAGCAATGTGGGGGGTTCACCTGCTTGACAGGGGATGGAGGGAAAAAGGCAAGGCTAGCCCAGGCATAACACCAGATCCAGCAAATCCCCACAGAGAGAGCCACATGCACCTGATGCACCTTTGGTTGTGAGTGAGGCTGTTGTGCCCGCCCCACTTCCCACTCCTACCAAGACAATTCTTACCTATTGAATCCCCAAGAAGTGGAAAGGCAGCCCTCCACATTCTCCCTCACACACTGTGTCTCACGGCAGCATGACTCCTCCTCCCCATGCCACGCTGCCACCCGGTCCAAGCAACCCTCCGGCTCACAAAGCCACTGATGCCTCTACCTCAGCTGGTCCTCTCTCTCCCAGGTCCAGTCCTGCAACTGGCCCCGACAATCAGCCACCTCCCAGTTCAACTGACAGCCAAGTGTGAGGCTAAGTCCCCCTCCCAAACCCATCGCTCTCACAGCGGTGCCTGGACTGCCCATTTGTATCCCCAGAGCTGTGCTGATTCTCATGGCAGTGTACGATGTTACCCATTCCCTGGTCAGGTTCTCATGCACACATGTGCCTACGTTAGATTTGTACTGGCCTATGGCCTTGCTGTTTGTGACTTTGGATGCCCATTCCCTGTGCAGGTTCTCATGCACACATGTGCCTACTTTGAACTATGGACTGGCCAATGGCCTTGCTGTTTGTGACTTTGGATGCCCATTCCCTGTGCAGGTTCTCATGCACACATGTGCCTACTTTGAACTATGGACTGGCCAATGGCCTTGCTGCTTGTGACTTTGGATGACCATTCCCTGTGCAGGTTCTCATGCACACATGTGCCTACTTTGAACTATGGACTGGCCAATGGCCTTGCTGTTTGTGACTTTGAATGCCCATTCCCTGTGCAGGTTCTCATGCACACATGTGCCTACTTTGAACTATGGACTGGCCAATGGCCTTGCTGTTTTCTACCTTTGGTGCCTATCTGAGTAATATGTAATAAAGACAGTTACTCCTGTTGTCTGCTATGTCTGTGTCCTTGCTAAATAAGAGGTTTTATGTATGGGTATGGTTTCATGTGACACATGCTCTGTATGCCACTTCAACATTGCCAATTGGTTGTTTTACTTTTTCAGGGTTTGGAAGGGGTGACAGGCACTTTAGTTCTTCAGGACTGTGAGGCCTGAGGGTGCAATGATGGTTGTTTGTGATGATCTACTCTTCTCCTAATCACTCTGTGGTCAGGTTTGCTACTTTGTACACATGTCATGTTATGAGGCAATGCCACAACAGGGGTGATTTCTATCCACAGGATTACTTGCGGGGTGGCCAGGGTCCATTATATCTGGGTGATCTTTCTTGATGTGTGAACAGCAGTGTTGATGTGTGGTCATCTTGTGTAGGCCTGTCTACCTAGTCACACGGGGTACATTTGAATATGTGAACTTGAGTGGTCATACAGTGTGAATGGGCTGTCATTGTCAGTAGTGTTGATGTGTGTGTGCCCCTGCAATGCCAACTGCACACATGTATGATCCAGGTAATGAGTGCCTGTTTGTTTCAATTGTCTGCCATGTGCTTCAGATAGTGGGCACATGTAGGAGTTGTAGGTTGGGCAGTGTGCAATGTGTTGTTGTGTCCTTGCACTCCTGGGGGACACCTACTTGTTGTTGCTGCCAGTTGTGAGTATGTAGTGTGTGTGCCTGCCAAGTCTGTGTTGTGTTTTGTTGCTCAGCCATGTGTCTTGTTATTGTTTGTGCTCACTGTGCAGACCTGCTCAGCCACACTGACATTATTTGTGATTTTTCTCATGTATTGCTGTCACTTGACCCATTTTTGGCTCCAGTATGGTATGTGGCATGTGGAGTCAGGCCATCCCCTATATGTGCTTCTGATGCCTACATATTGTGTCTAACTCCTCTATGTGTTTGTGTACTGTTCACTCCTCACCTGTCCACTACTGACATACACACCACTTCAATCTCATGTCTTCCACCCCATGGCTTGCCAGTGTGTGAGCCTCCTTACCACTTCATTGTGTGACACTATGCTGTGTGTGGCTGACATGTGTACAGGGCCAATGTGCCACTCAGGACAGTTGGCCAAATTAGTTATGTGTTGTTTTCTTTGACTGTTTTACAGTCATGGTTGCTCCTGTGCAGTGCACATGTTTGAGCAGCACAGCCCTCTGATCATGTTGTTTTCCCCTGGGTTTCCCTTAGTTGTGCATCTGTGGGTGATGGTTCAGCTGTATGTGTGTTTGCTTAGGTACTGCTACCCTTCCTGAGTGTGATGTTCTCTGTGTGCTGTGATGATTTGTGTTGTGGGAGTCCATGGTGTAGCACTCAGATATATGTGCTACTGGTTTGGTTGGTGTGCACACAATGCTTCGTGTGCTTGCAGTGCTGTCAGTGTGTGTTGCCTTGTACTTGCCTGGTGTGCATCCCCCTGATGTCCAGCTGAGTTTGCAATGTGATGGATTGGTATGTGCATCTGTTGTGTTTTTGTTGTGGATGTATGCAGTGTTTGGCCTGTGTTGGCTCTTTCTACTGACGTATGCTATGTGTGTGTGATGTTCTATTTGCATGGGATTGTGTGTGAGTAGTTGTTGCTGTGTGATACATGCGATGTGTGTTGCAAGTGTGGTGTGCATTACTTGTGTGTCTGGCACATGCAGCAAGGTGGATTCTTGTTCCTGAGCTTGTTTTGGGTGCACATTGGTGGTTTATCCTCCTATTTTTGACCTGTCACTTGTCAGGATTATGCGTGTGCATGCTTGTGGTACACTGTGACGCCATGTTCACTGGATGAGTGGTGTGGTGTCTCAGTCTGTGTCAGCTGATTGTCCCATTGATCCCAGTTGTTGTTCATGTTTGTTTTTGGATGATGCAATTCTTGTTTGTGTTGGGGTATGGTGTCAGGGCATTGGCCCTGAGTCACAATGTTGTGTACTCCTGTTCTGTCTGTGTCCACATTGCCTTTCCACTATTTGGCTGCACATGTCTGGGCTTGTTGGACTTCTGTGGATGTTGTTTGTGAGGTTTGTGTTTGGCTATTGTTTTTGTGTCAGCATTGGTTCAGGCATCCCTGAGTGCGGGTGTGACATTTGTGGATGCACCACAGGGAGTGTGATTGGTTGTCATTGGACTCACAGGCCATCATTTGGACCATTCTGTGTGTTTCTCACAGGTGTTGTGTGCTGCAGGTGTGAGGTGGGTAGAGGAGGGGTATGTGTGAAGGTCCTACTTGTGTTTGACATTCAAGAAGTGTGACAATGTGCCATGTGAGTTGTGCTGATGACATACACATGTCAAGTGAGTGGAGACAGATGTGTGGCTGGTCAATGTATGACTTCAGACAATACCTATCATTCCAGTTCCTATGCATGGCCTGCTTTGATGTCTCCCTGAGTTGTTGCACAGAGGTCACTTTGGCTTAATTTGACTCATTGTGCCAGCCATGTCTGATTTGATGGCCGAAGGCTAGTGTGGAATGTTCCTTCTCTTGCATGTGATGTACAGATGCTATGTGGCTTGCTCCATGGTTTTCCGGCACTGTCCACTTAACTTCTGGCTGGCACATTTGTTGTCCTCCATTGCTGGTGGCCTATGGTATGGGTATGTGGCTGGGTGTCAGTGTGGGGTGTTTGTGAGTGACTTAACAGGCAGTGTGAACAGTTCATTGGATGTTCATAGGTAGTGTGAGTCTTCATTTTGTGGTCATACTCAGTTGGCTTCACAGGGGTGGAAGGTTGGTGTGAGGAGGAGGGTTGTCCTGCCCTTGGGCTTCTGTGCAGGGTGTTCTTCTCCACCCCCACCTTCCCAGTCATTCTCCCTTGTCCTTTGATGTGTGCGGTGCAAGGTCTGGCTGCACCTGGCAGATTAATTGTGCATGGGGGGCACAGGAGGGGCACACAGCATGTTCTCAGATGGATGTGGGGTGAGTAGTGTGAGAAGGGTGAAGGTGGGGCCCTGGGAATCTTTGGGTATTGCCCATGCCTGGCAGAGGCCCTGCCTACTACATTGTGCGCAGGTTTTTCCGCGTGTACACCGCTGCAGTGACGTGACCGGGACATTGCTATGATTTCGCGGTTGATGGGTGACCCGGATGCGGAGGTGTGGATTTCGAGCAGGCAGGACATGTGTGAATACACTGGGGGATATGTTCCTGTCCCCACCAGAGTGTCTGATGTGGACAGGAACCGTGGGTCGGCACATGAGTTGTGTGTTGTGGTTGTGTGCGGAGTTGTGTATTTGCGTACCTGCATCATTGTCCATGACGGTGCATTATTTGCTGGTAGTGGAGGAGGTACAGCACCGGAAGGGCTTGGAGTGCTGGATCCATTGCGATCAGGACTGGGTGGAGGGGACAGGGAGTCTGGTTTCGCGCTCCGCTGTCGTGTTTCCGCCGTCTTTTGGTAGGTGGATTCTCCGCTGCGGTGTATGGGCTGTTTGCGGCATCGTCAATTGTATGGCGGACGGAACGCCATTCCGCACGGCGGTGAGTCCCTATTGGCTCACTCCGCCGCGGTGTCAGGCGCAAAAATTTGGCGGTTCTCCTGGCTACGCAGCAGACGGAAAATGGGCTATGTTTGCCCATCGTAATATGGCGGGCGGGAGGACCGCTGCTGGAGTGCGGAAAAGGGCATTTTCCTCCCCCGCCAACACCGCAGATGTGCTTCTGCCTGCCATCATAATCGGCCCCTAAACAACTATTCCAACTTCAAAACCAACTAAACTCATGGAAAGTGCTGGATAATAAACCATGATAAAATACTATTCCAACTCCAAAACCAACTAAACTCAGGGAAAGTGCTGGATAATAAACCCAACAAATTACTATTCCAACACCAAAACCAACTAAACTCAGGGAAAGTGTGGGATAATAAACCATATTAAATTACTATTCCAACTCCAAAACCAACTAAACTCAGAGAAAGTGCTGAATAATAAACCCCAAAAAATTACTATTCCAACTCCAAAACAAACTAAACTCATGGAAAGTGCTGGATAATAAACCCCGAAAAAACTTACTATTCCAACTCCAAAACCAACTAAACTCAGGGAAGGTGCTGGATAATAAACCATAATAAATTACTATTCGAACTCCAAAACCAACGACACTCAGGGAAAGTGCTGGATAATAAACCCCGAAAAAACTTACTATTCCAACTCCAAAACCAACTAAACTCAGGGAAGCTGCTGGATAATAAACCATAATAAATTACTATTCCACCTCCAAAACCAATGAAACTCAGAGAAAGTGCTGAATAATAAACACAAAAAAACTACTATTCCAACTTCAAAACCAACTAAACTCATGAAAAGTGCTGGATAATAAACCATAATAAATTACTATTCCAACTCCAAAACCAACGAAACTCAGGGAAAGTGCGGGATAATAAACCCCAAAAAATTACCATTCCAACTCCAAAACCAACTAAACTCATGGAAAGTGCTGGATAATAAACCACAAAAAATTACTATTCCAACTCCAAAACCAACGAAACTCAGGGAAAGTGCTGGATAATAAACCCCAAAAATTACTATTCCAACTCCAAAACCAACTAAATTCAGGGAAGGTGCTGGATAATAAACCATAAAAAATTACTATTCATACTCCAAAACCAATGAAATTCAGGGAAAGTGCTGGATAATAAACTCCCCAAAAATACTATTTCAACTCTAAAACCAACAAAACTCAGGGAAGGTGCTGGATAATAAACCATAATAAATTACTATTCCAACTCCAAAACCAACTAAACTCAGAGAAAGTGCTGAATAATAAACCCCAAAAAACTACTATTCCAACTCCAAAACCAACTAAACTCATGGAGAGTGCTGGATAATAAACCATAATAAATTGCGATTCCAACTCCAAAACCAACGAAACTCAGGGAAACTGCTGGATAATAAACCCCCAAAAAATTACTATTCCAACTCCAAAACCAACTAAACTCAGGGAAAGTGTTGGATAATAAACCATAATACATTTCTATTCCAACTCCAAAACCAACTAAACTCAGGGAAAGTGCTGGATAATAAACCCCAAAAAAGTACTATTCCACCTCCAAAACCAACTAAACTCATGGAAAGTGCTGGATAATAAACCATAATAAATTACTATTTCAACTCCAAAACCAAGTAAACTCAGGGAAAGTGCTGGAAAATAAACTGTCAAAAATTACTATTCCAACTCCAAAACCAACCAAACTCATGGAAAGTACTGGATAATAAACTATAATAAATTACGATTCCAACTCCAAATCCAACGAAACTCAGGGAAAGTGCTGGATAATAAACCCCCAAAAATTACTATTCCAACTCCAAAACCAACTAAACTCAGGAAAGGTGCTGGATAATAAACCATAATAAATTACTATTCCAACTCCAAAGCCAACTAAACTCAGAGAAAGTGCTGGATAATAAACCATAATAAATTACTAGTCCAACTCCAAAACTAAATAAACTCAAACAAAATGCTGGATAATAAACCCCCCAAAAATTGCTATTCTTAACTTCAAAACAAAAAAACTAAAGGAAAATGCTACACATTATAAAAATGACAAATATGCAAAAATATAAAATATTTCAAAACTATGAAAGAAAATATTATAAAAAATGTACATTTTTTATCAAAATTTAAAATTTAACACAATCTTTTAAAAAATTTGTCCCAAAAAATGTAAATAAAAAATGTAATAAAAATAAATGATTAGAAAATACAATTATTAAAAAATATATTATGAAAATTTGAGACACCCCTTCTTACAAAAAAATATATAGTCAATTCTAAATCACAATTAAAATTTTAAAATTCAAAAGTATCCAAATGTAAACAAAAATGTAAACTAAAAAAAAAAAAATTATGTAATTTTTTTTAAAAGTAATAAACCGATCATATATTTATAAAAAAAATGTTTATGAAAAAAGTCTTTATAAAATATATTACACAATTAAGGGGCCCATTACGATGGCGGGCGGAAGCACAACCGCCGTGCTGGCGGATGCAAAAACCACCAGTTACCGCCGGCACGCAGCAGTCCACACGCCCGCCCAATTACGATGCGAAAAGCAGGCCAAACACCGCCGGCAAGCCAGCAACACCGTCCGCCATCAAAGTGCGCCCGCACACGTAGCGGCGCAGCACAACTGACACACACCGTCCGACGAAACACGTCCCGCCCGGCGCATAAATTACGATGCCGCAAACAAACGGCTCCCACGGCAAAGAGACACCGCACGTGAAGAGAGGCGGAAACACGGACGCAGAGCACGGACAACGAAGAAGCGGCACCCCGGGCATGAATCCAGCACTGCAGGCCCTTCCCATGCTTCTGCTGATGCACCACCAAGGACGCAACGTACCGCGGAGACGCAGGTAGGCACACACACAACAAGTGCACGCAAACAGCGCACACAGTGCAAGGGCGGAAAAAGCGGACAACCCCCCACCAGCGCGTGCACACTACACATCCACCATTGCATCCACATATGACACACAGGCCAAATCCTAACATCGCAGAACACATGTGTACACACCACCTGGGACTAGGAACCAACCACCCCGTCACGGCCCCAAAGCGCCGATGACGCCGCCACACATGCGCACAACGCAGAGGCCAACCGCAGCGCCATGCATGCGTCGCACACAGACACAGGGACACAACCAAGCAGCACACACACCAGCCCCACCCCGAACGCACATGACACGTGACAGGCCGGCCACAGACATGTCCCCAACGCCCAAGTCACGGACAACACCCAACGCCACACAACCGACGCACACATGTCAGTGAAGTCACGCAACAGCAGGACACACCCCAGTGTAACAAACATGGCGAAGCACACAGCGGCAGCAACACCAACTAGGAGAAGCAGGGCCCCTTCGGGAAGAGGAACGCCAGTACCACACTGAAAAACCCATACCACCCTGCACATATGAACAAGACACATGAAACGGAACACCAAAGAGCCCGGGGACCGACAACAGGTGGCCCAAGAATTACATCCACACACAAGGCCCAACGCAGAGCGGAAAGGCAGCCTGCCGCCCACACAAGGGAGAGCAGACAGCACTGAATGACCTTCCATTCCAACACCGAAACCACAGCCCTACGACAGAAGCCGGTGAATACAGCCATTGTCCAAGAATAGACCAACACAGGCATGCCGAGAGACCGACCACAGGGCAGATAGCGCATATCACAGAAGCACACAACGGACGGGGAAGAAAGAAGAAAACACTCCCCCATGTCGGCCACATGCAAGTTAATTGGAAGGAGTCACACAGCACCGACCTTGAACTGTCTGAGAAGCATGTGGGAAGAGGGCCCGTGTCCTCCAAACAAGCCAACAGAACACAAGTCCTGTCTCCCCACGACTACACAGAGCTCACAGCAACCCCGGAGCGTGCACATTGCAGACTGCACACACAGCCGGAGCACGCCACCTCTACGAACCGCTGCGAAATGGCAACCGCAACACACCTACCCAACTACGCCGAAGAGCTCAAGCTGTACCAAACCAACACGATACATACATTGGGATGCGATCTCCTGTCCCTGCTGAACGTAAGTTACCGACTGACTTACCGCATCACATTGTTCAGCTGCGTCATGCCCGTCTTCTACTGTCGGAGGTGTCCCTACCAGCATCCCGTCGAGATATGCCTCTCCAACCCGGCATGTCTGAAGGCGGACCTGCTACCACTACTCCTCCCTCTGGACGCACACGACAGGGCCTGCTCTGCCTATGGGGGCATGGCGTATGTGGCCAACATCGCACGCGCACTGAAATGGAACCACTGTGCCTCCACACGACGGATCATCGAGAACAGCTACATCGAATGTCACCCAGCATGCCCCATCATGGTCCTCCAAGGGACAACCTACGAACAACACCTTGACAGCCACCATCCGCTTCATTGGCTGACAAACATGTACACCACCAATGACATGGAAGCCCTGCTGGACGGCATCGCATACCTGACAACCTGTAAATACGTCGGACCACAACGCAGGTTCCCCGAGTGACCTATGAAGTCCAACCCCGCACCCATGCTCAGCTTCCGCACGGACTGGCCAGTCACCACCACAACAGCCATACCAAACGACCGGCAACTGTAACCACACCATCAACGACATCGCCATGACATCGGATATGACCGGGACATGCACACTGTTCCCCATCACATCCAGGAACACCGCATGCATCGTGGGAGGCAGTGGCATGGGCTCTGTGCATCGCACCCACATGGACGGAACTGCACGAACAACCAGGACACGACATGGATCCAGCGCACATGGACACACACACCGCCCAGTGGACATGAATAGGTCGCCTGGAGTCTGTGGGTGCTGCACCCCTCCCACCCCCGCCCCGGGAATCCCATACCAGGACCTTTGCATGGACGACAAGTGCATACAACAACAACACGACCCCAGTGACTGTGACATGTCCAGTAACCACCACAGTGCAACAACAAGTGGCACGCCGCTGCATGCACGCAAGCACATGCCCTGATGTCATCTCACATGCACGCGTGCATGAGGAACAACCGCAGCAAACCTGTCACATGGAACTGAGATGGACTGTGCCCATGATGCCGAGCGGTCTGGTAGGCTACATGTATACCGTCTGTGTCAAAGTCCGCAGCTCCGCAGCTATACGTAAATGTACATTAGCACAGCCTTGGCCAAGCAGATGTAACCCCACACCCTATCCCATTTGTAATCATGCTCAGTATATCCTCAACATGTATTCCGCTGCCAGTAGTGTCCACTATACTGCATCACAGAGGACAGAAGACTCAATATAATGTCTGAAACCAAAACTGTCTCCGCTGACTCATTTCACAAGTACGAATGAGAGAGGATGAGAGTATGTGAAGTACACGGCAGTCGTGACATGACCATGTAGTCCACTGGTATTGGATGTCAACGCAAATGAGTAGCACTACTGTGGAAGACACACATGTGTCGTGTGAAGTCGTATGGACGCAGTGCTCAGGTGGGTGGGTGCGACGGGTAGATGCGCACATGCCAAGTTGGAGCACGCCGTGTTGGGAGGGGTCATGAACAGTACACCACCGCTTCCCTGGGCATTGTGAGAGGACACCTGTCGGGGGGAGTGAACACGTGTGTGCACAGCAGCCGGGCACACGTACAAGGCGGTACCAGGCGCACCTCAGCCCACCCTCTGTGGACAAGCTGGATCCTGTTGTGCGCCCGCCATGCCCCTTGACAAGGCACACACAGCCCCAGTCGACCAGGTGTAACCCCAACATAGTCAATCCGCACAGGCGATACAGGGCACGGGATGGCAGTGGAGCATGGTGTGTGACAGGTCTCCTCGCGCTCCTCCTGGTCATATCACGCAGGCAATAGAACCTCAACGTCTAGCATGGCACAAGTCAAATGGAAGTGTAGGGGGACGCACCACAGCACGAGCAGCACTGACGTCACGGGAGGTGGCTCGCACCATCCCATCCATTGCCCATCATACCAACCACGCCACATGCCATTGCGACTAAGTGCAAGCGCGTGCGCCACCACCCCCGAGCCCTCCCCAGAGAGGCCAAAGAGTGAATGTGTGGGCCATCAGCCACAGACGGACGCGGCCTGGCCGCAAGGGCAGCCACAGCCACTGGGTGTCGCAGGTGGCGGATCCGGAAGGCGAAGACTGTGATGCATAGTCCATGCAGGCCGGGTCTCCATTTGGGGCACCACGCAGGTGGACGGCGTCCCGCCACACATCATACCCTGAGACAGCCCACTCGTGCAACTGGACCCACACATACACTCCTTGCCCTCTCTGGTGCGAGCTTGGGGCTGCCTGTGCAAGCGCTAGCCTCGCAGGTGAGCATGCATATTGGGGGGCGAGGGGAGGACATGAGGGCTGGGGCGAAGATGACTGTATCACTGTCAGTTAGTACAAGGGATGACCCAGATGTGGAAAGGAAGAGACGTGTCCCGTGTGTACTGCAACTAGTCGCCAATCCAACTACCCCCATGTCCGGAATGTAAGCCCGCACCTAGGCCCGCCCATCCGCCACATCGAACATACCACCAGCACGACAACCTTCCCATTCGAAACACTGACTGGGGGTGGCGACCAGTGAACAATCATGTGTAGCCTACCCACGCGTACATGTGGGCCCTCCATGATCCATGTCACCTGCGGCAAAGACATGACATGCGCAATGAGGGAAGTGAGGAGAGCTGCCCGCCCCACGCGCAGAAGGTGCATCAGCTCCACAGACCCAGCAGCGAGTCCAGCAGGGGTCACATGTGCAGGGGCAGCTGTGCCTGGTGTGAAGGCACATGCATATAGACAGCACATCGACCAATGTGTAGTCTGCCCACATCCACAGTCCATCATCATGCGGACATAGGAATTGAACACAGGGCAACACATCTTAGTTGGTGCACCCACCGTGACCAACAATGCGCAATCATCGACGTACCCGCCCTGTGCATGGCCCCCCACCCAACGGAGGCACATCCAGTGCCACCATCCCACACACACAAGCCTTCCACAGAACATGCTGTGTCCAATGGTCAGTACAGAGTCAGCGCCCATCTGGTGGATCCTGAACAGGAGACACATGCACACACATGCCAGCTCCCACTATGTACGTCTGCCACCTGGCACGTGCAATGTAACCACTCACCTGTGACGTGTGACTGCAAGCACACAGCCGTCTTGGCATGGGGCTGTCAATGTGGACACCTGTCAATGTTTCGGGAGGTGTGATCCGTACAGTGCTGTACATAGGGTGCAGTGCTGACACCTACTACTGTCTCATATCCCCTCGTGCCACAGGTCCCACTTGTTTTGGCCGCTCAGCCTGTGCCCACATCGTCGTCGTCGTGTGCCATACTCATCCAGCCTCGGAAGCAGTTCCATGCTCAGCAGACACTCATGTTGCCGTGGCGTTGCCGCTTGACGAATATGCAGTCAGTCCCCATCAGCACGCCCCGCAAGTCATTGGGGCCTAGATCCCCATGTGCATGCACATGGCAGTGGTATGTCTCACTTGCCATTGCCATTGTTGGGAGACCTGTGTAAGTGTATTGTGGCCGTGCCGTCCCAGCTTGACAGCTGGGCTGTGGCTCATGTGCTTGCTCAGTCATGTCAGTGATGTGTATGCGAAATTGCTATGTGCCGTGTTGCTTTGACATGTGTCCTCTGCCATTTACCCCAGGCGGAGACCGAACATTGACCGCCCATACCAATTGCTGGCGGACATGGACGATACAGAGGTTATCAGGAAGTTTCGGCTGGACAGGCCAACCCTGCATCGACTGTGTGCCATGTTAGAGCCCCATCTCCGTCCCCGCAGGGTGTATCCGACTGCTGTCACCCCCACGGCTAAGGTGATGGCCGCCATGCATTTCTTCGCCACTGGGTCATTCCAGCACACAGTGGGCAGTGGAGGAGGGATGTCCCAGCCCATGTTCAGCAAGGTGCTGAGGGATGTACTGGCAGCCATGATGCTGTACCGAAACAGGTACATCAGATTCCCCAGGGCTCGTGAATTGGCGGCAGTGAAGGGTGCATTCTATGCCCTTGGCAGAATCCCACACGTCGTGGGAGCCATTGACTGCACACATGTTGGCCTTGTTCCACCACAGGCCACTGAGCACCTGTACCGCAACAGGAAGCACACGCACTCCCTGAATGTGCAAGTGGTGTGCCTTGCGGACATGGTGATCACCCACGTGTGTGCCAAGTTTCCAGGCTCGGCACATGACGCACACATAATGCGCAACAGCATCTTGCCACGACTGATGGCCAATCTGCAACAGGATCGTGGCTGTATTGTCGGTGAGTATGTGGAGTGGTGTAGCGTGCTGGTTGTGCGATGCTGTCCCCTGTCCAGTTGGAATAGCAACGGTTCTCTGTGTCCCTCACACCCAGGTGACTCTGCGTATCCGAATGGGGCATGGCTGCTCAGTCCATTGAGGAATCCTCGCACCCCAGCAGACGATCGATACAATGAGGCACATGGGAGGACCAGACGTGTGGTCGAGCGTACCTTTGGCCTCCTCAAGTCCAGGTTCAGGTGCCTGGACCGCACCGAGGGTGCACTGGCGTACTCCCCACAGAAGGTGTGCCAGATAGTGGTGGCGTGCTGCATGCTGCACAATCTGGCCATTCGGAAGCAGATCCCCCTCATTGTGGATGACGGAGATCAACCAGGGCCCCAGCCCGCAGACCAGGACAGCTCGAGTGAGGTGGACAGCGGAGAGGAGGAAGCTGGGAATGTGCGCCAGCAGCTCATCGCCCGCTACTTCACTTGACGGTGAGTGTCCATGTACGACGGATGATGTGTCTGTATCTATGCAGGTGTGTGTGTGCTGTGTCAGGGTGGCCGTATGTTCACTGCGTGCAGTGTGTCAACGCTCCATGGCCAGGGTAGTATGCCACTGTTGGTGACTGTGGCATTGTGCCCTATTGCTCTGTGCGATGTGTGTACATTGCTTGTAGTTGTTGACATGTACTGTGTGATGGGTGTGTGACACACTCATTGAATGTGCTCCTGTTCTGTCTCCCACCCCTAGGTCCCTACAGGCCCTCCGGATTCCATTGCCATGCCACGCATCAGGTGCCCTTCCGCCCAAGGTGGCCGATGTATTCCGTACAAATAAAACACAGGGCACAAACAGCAGTTAGTGAAAAAGGTGCATTTATTACAAACTGTGACATGTGATTGTGTGTAAGGTGATGACAAAAGTGGTGCGTGCAGTGACAATGAGCTGTCGGTCATGGCTGCGTGATGATCAGGGTGTACCCACTGGTTCTATGTCCATAGTCCAACACACACATGCCATCCAGATGGCTGTGTGGAGTGGGATCGTAGAGCAAGTCAATGCAGTGGCTGGTCAAGGAAGGCTGGCGGAAGGCTGGCTGGCTGCCTCACTTGCGACTGGAGCGTGCGAAGTCCTCCCGGGAGATCTGTTTCCTCTTCGGACGGCCCCTTCCACGTTTGGGAGGGGGGTGTGTGGTGGCGACCTGCTGGTGGTGGGTGAGGTGTGCTCACTGGCTGTGGACGCAGGGGAAGTGGACACTGCTGGCCGACCCTGCGCCCTAGCAGGTGGTGGCGGAGGTGGTGTTGCTGGCCTTGCCTGTGACCCCACCGCCACCACCAGCTGGCCCATGAGGTCCACGAGTTGGTCCATACGGGACACGAATTGGCCCATATGGGCGTCCATGGACCTCAGCACCCCCAGCACCTCCCGCGTGTCAGTAGCAGACCTGGCCCATTGTCCTTGGGCCTCTTCATAGGCCCCAAGGACTCTGGCCATTTGAGGCAGGGCATGGCTCCCAGGGGAGGCTGGCGTTTCCCTGACCCTGCTCCTCCTACCAGTCCTGCTGCCACCGGCCCTGCCCACTAGCCACATTGCTCACCACGGTCCTCGCTGTGGCTCCCAGGGTGGATCCAGTCGGCCGGGCCACCACCTGCGCTGGGGCTGGTGCCAGCGAAGACGTGGTGGTGGTGGAGGCGGTGGTGGTCGGTGCGGCGATGGTGGCGGTTGCGGCAGTGGTAGTGGCCGCAATGACCGTGGGTGTGGCCGCAACGACAGTGGCAGCAGGGGACTGGGACTGTTCAGCATCCCTGGATGATGAGTTGGTGGGTAGGAGGGGTCCTGGGGAGCGGCTGGGCCCTGCCACGCCAGATGGGCCAGCTTGGTGGTCCGTGTCCGAAGAGGTGGACAGATCCTCCAGATCCGTGTGTCCTCGTTGGGGGCTTGTAGGCTGGCTGTGCTGGCTGCTGTCTCCATCCCCAGCGTCCAGCAGTTCGTCACCTGTGGAGAGAATGAGATTTGTTATTGTGTTGCACCTGGCGAAGTATGTATTAGTCGTCTGACATTGGCAGTTCGTGCAATCTCGTACATGGGTTTCCCGGAGGCGAGTGTGTGGCTGTGGCATCTGTAGTTGTGTGTGCTAGGCAATGGGACTGTGTGCTGTGCACATGTGGCATGGGACGGATTGGCCATGCCGATGGGTGTGTTGCTTTGCCCCTACTCATTGTGACTCTGGTGTATGCGGGCTCCTGGCCCATCCTGGGTCTGGTTTGTACTTTGCTTTTGGGGTTCAAATGGAACGCTTAGGAACGCATATGGCAACATGGGGGCCATGCCCCAGATTCGCATTTGGGATGGAATATGCTTTTGGGGTTCAAATGGAACGCTTAGGAACGCATATGGCAACATGGGGGCCATGCCCCTGATTCGCATTTGGGATGGAATATGCTTTTGGGGTTCAAATGGAACGCTTAGGAACGCATATGGCAACATGGGGGCCATGCCCCAGATTCGCATTTGGGATGGGATATGCTTTTGGGGTTCAAATGGAACGCTTAGGAACGCATATGGCAACATGGGGGCCATGCCCCAGATTCGCATTTGGGATGGAATATGCTTTTGGGGTTCAAATGGAACGCTTAGGAACGCATATGGCAACATGGGGGCCATGCCCCAGATTCGCATTTGGGAGGGAATATGCTTTTGGGGTTCAAATGGAACGCTTAGGAACGCATATGGCAACATGGGGGCCATGCCCCAGATTCGCATTTGGGAGGGGATATGCTTTTGGGGTACATGCTGTGAGCCATGGGTGCCGAACGTGACATGTGTTGTGGCAGCATGACAGTGCATGGTCTGAGGTGTGTGCATGCCTGACATGCCCTGCATATTTGCTGTCTGTTGTGGTTACTGGACATGGCATTGGACGCATCGTTATGAGTGAGTGATAGTTGTGTGCCAGCCAACGTATTGCAGTTGTCCCATCTCCTTGGTGTGCGTGCTGCCCTGTGCCATGTGCATCACTGCAGTGCTCGGGGGGGTGTGGCCCATGTTGTGTGTTGTTGCTCACAGTGTGTCGTGCGCTTAATTGACTTCTGGCACATGGTTGGTCATGGGCATGTGTCTTAGCGTGACTGCTGTATGTGTGGCAGCTGTGCGGATGACATGCCTTTCATGAGACTGGGGCTGACGGATGGGATGGATGGTATGTTGTATGTGCATGGTGTGTCTGTGAGTTTGATGGGTTCAGTGGTGTTCGTGTGCATTTCTGTTGTTCCGCTCTGTTGCGTCTAGTGTTGTTTGTCTTACATAGGCGTAGTTGTGGGGTGTGGGGTTGACAGGCAGTAGGGGCTACATGGACAGGACTTCAATGGTGTTTCGGTTGTGTGTGATGAGTTGCACAGTGGCTGCCGTGTGGGACTATATTCAGTGTGGCTTGTGCATGCAGACGTGGCTCCTTGGGTGTTGCTATGTCTGTGATGGGTCATGTGGGGTGTGAGTCTGCTGTTCATGTCCGTGTGCACATTGTTCACTTGTTCGTGACGGTGGGCGGTGCTGCGTGTCCGTGTGCTACGTGACATGTCCCATGTGTTGGTGGTGTTATGGTCCTCATGCCTCCAGTAATCCAGCCCTGTCCAGTTTCCCACCTGCAAGTTGTTCGTGCGTGCACTGTACTGGATGCCACATGGCTCTAAGCGGGGGTGCTCCATGTTGCAGGTCTGTGGGGGTGGGGGGGTGTAGTGGGTCGTGGGGGTGGCTGTACACCCACTGACACCGATTGCTGTGGACCGTGATGTCTGCCTTTCGGCTGTCGTTGTGCACTGCGGTGGCTGACACGTGGCTGTGGGGTGTGGGGGATGCTCCTCCTTGCTGTGCTGTGGGACTGGGGCCTGGTGTGTGTTGTACTTGGGCTGTCCACCGTCCCACCCACTGCACTTTGTGTTCCTGCCACTTACCTGTTACTTGTCGGTTAGTGCAGCTGTGGCGGACACATGGGTGTGGTGGGTGCTCGTTGTGGCGCTTCTGGCATATTTGGGGACCTGTTGGTGGTTACGTGGCTGGCTTAGTGTACACATGTCCCCACGCATCTTACAGTTGTTCGGTTTGGGCTGTGTGTGGTAGTGTCTGTTGCATGTGTGTGTGATGTGTTGTGTATTGTGTGCTGGACATGGGGGTGTTTGTCCCTGGGAGCTGTGGCATGGTAGTTGCGCATGTGAGTACATAGCGGTGTGCTGGTATACATTAGTTTGTACTTACCAGCCTCCACTCCCCCTGCTAATCCGGCGAGGATCTCCGGATGGATTACGACTCGCACCTTCTCCTCCCACGCTTTGAAGGTCTTAAAGAGCGCGGGATTCCCTCCGCCAGTGACGGCAGCCAGCTCTCTGTTTTTGCCCTCCTTCTTCTTGACCAGGCTCTTTACGTCATTCCAACGTTTGTTTATCTCGGTTCTGTTCCTGGGCAGGGTCCCGACTGCATTGACCTGGTCTACGATCCGGGTCCACATTCTGTTTCTGGTGGCTAGTGGTGTGTGCTGGACCATGTTCCCATAGATTTGTGGGTACACCTTGATGATCTCGTCGACCATGACCGTCAGCTCCATGGGCGTGAACTTGGGCATCCTTTGTGGTGCCATGGTGTTTGTGGTGCTGGTGCGGTGTGTGTTGTGTAATGTGCAGGGGGTTTGTGGTGCCGGTGTTTGGTGGTGGTGGTGGTGGTTGTGATGTGTGCGTTTCTGTGGTGTGCTGCTGTCCTTGCTGTGTCACTGTGTCCTCTCCTCTCCTCTCTGGTTTGCAATGTAGCAAGGGGTTGTGGTCTGTGGGAGTGCTGCTTTTGTACTCACCTATGTGGGTGTGTCCTCATGGTCTGTTGTTTTCAGGTGTGTTGTGTCTGGGGTTCTGGCCTTTGTATTTTTTGTTTGTCCGGGGGGTGTTTTCGGGATATGTACTGTGCTTGTGTATTTGTGCGTGCCTTGCTGTGTGGACTTGTTGGCCATGTTGTGTGCTATTGGTTTTGTGTGCGGATGGTTTCTGTGCAGGTACGTGGGCGCCATGGCTTCTGCCGTGTCGATTCTCATCGGCGTTGTTTGCGCTGGCGGGCGGTATATTTGTTGTTTTCCGCGCTCATGGCGGTGCGATCGTAATTTCACGTGCGGTGTGTCGGCCGTGTGGGCGGGCGGTTTTGTGTTGTCGTGCGTGTTTCCGTCCGTGGCGGGCGGTTTGACTCCGACTCGGACGATGGCGGGCGGTATTTTGTGTGATTTTCCGCCGATGGCGGTTTTCGGTTTGTGTACTCATAATGGCGTGGTCGGTGTTCAGGCGGTGTGTGCGGGCGGATTTTTGCCGCTTCCATGCCTGGCGGATTTATTTACGCCGGGTATCGTAATGGGCCCCTAAATCAAAATATTAGCACCCAAAATAAAATTCAACATTTTTGAATATTTTAAATTTCAATTTATTTTTCTAAATTATTTATATCTTTCAATACTTTTTATCCCCTATAAACCCAACATCCCACTCCTAAATTTTTACATAAAATTGAAAAATATGAAAAATGTTAAGTAAATATTTTTAAATTACTCCCCACCCTTATCCCCTATAAACCCAACATCCCACTCCTAAATCTTTACATAAAATTGAAAAATATAAAAAGTTTTAAACAAATATTTTTAAATCACTCCCCACCCTTATACCCTATAAAACCCAACATCCCGCTCCTAAAAATAAATTAAAATACAATAAAAACAAACATTTTCATCAAAAAAATGACAAATATAAAATAGTTACTACCAAATTAATTTAAAAAAACATTAAACAAAAGCAAAAAAACAGTCGATATTATTTACAAAAATATATTTGCCATTGATATTTACAAAATCGATATTTCTACATTACACA
Organism: Calotriton arnoldi; assembly: GCA_963921515.1. Taxonomy (NCBI): domain Eukaryota; kingdom Metazoa; phylum Chordata; class Amphibia; order Caudata; family Salamandridae; genus Calotriton; species Calotriton arnoldi. The sequence continues at coordinate 537,205 of CAWUFW010003281.1, read as the reverse complement.
AAAATAGATATTTTAAACAAAAAAAACTTACCTCGATATTTTCCACCATCGATATTCTTGACTTGATATTCATGCAATTCGATATTCTGTCTCTGCACTGACAACGTGCTACTAATTCTGACACAACCATTCACATCCCTGCACCCCCTCTTGCACGAAATGGCAGAATTTGACAAGGTGGCAGGCTTTAAGGTCAACCTGCAGAAAACGCAGGCTCTTAGCCTGACGATCCCCAAGACAGACCAGCTATGACTACCAGACATGTTCCCCTTTGAGTGGACCTCAGATGGGGTGACATACCTGGGTCTCTGAATTTTACCCACACCTGAATGCCCAGCACAAGAAAATTATGCTACCCTCCATACCATGACGAGATCAGAACTCTCTAAATGGAAACTACACACTCTGGGGCCGATTCCGATTCGGGCTGGAAATCCCTCCGACTGAGTCGGATTTGGAGAGATATCCAACCGAACCGGACTCTAGCAGTCCGACCGAACGAGTATGATGCGGACGCATGCTATCGGACTCGATTCGGTCGGACTCCAATTGAAGTCAATGGGAGCCGGTCGTACGACGCGTACACAAGCTCCCATTGACTCAATGAGTGAGTCGCGAACAAGGGCGCCCCCTACAGCGGGTACGCATCGGTGCGACTTGCACCATACATACATGTGTAGGGGGGACCCATGGGTCCCCCCTGTATGCGACTCGCGCGGCTACGCGTACAGGGGGGTCCGACACGGACCCCCGAAGTCCAGCTCTGACTGCTCTTTCGAGCTGGACGGCGCGAGTCGGTCGGACTGTTCGAGGCGCGCATCGTACTTGCCCGGTCGGGGAACGTCTCCATTGCATGGTGCGAGTCGAGTCCGTACGAGTCGGTCGGAGCGGTTCGGAGCCGGGAACGAGTCGGTCGGGGATTTCGCGTACACTCGCATCGTACTTGCTCGCGCGGACGGGTGTTCAAATCGGTCGGAAACAGGGCGTTCGAATCGGATCCGGTCAAGCCGAATCCGATTCGGTGCCCTACCGGCCGAGATCGGAATCGGCCCCTCTGTCTTGGCTTGGTAGATTAGCGGCAGTTAAAATGGCCTTACTCCCTCCGATCTTATATGTCATGCACACCTTGCAACCCCCCTTCTGTGTTATCCAAATTGTAACATCTTATAAACGATTTCATATAGGGTGGGAAGAAGGCTTGGATGGCTCATAGCCAGACGTACCTTCAGCAAAAGAATGGGGGACTGGGTGTCCCACATTTGGAAAGATATTATCAGGCGGCTCAGCTCCGCTACATGATAGAATGGTATAGAATGCCATCCGAGCAGCACTGGTGTTTTATCGACCACTCGGTCACTGGGCACATGTGTGGAAGGTGCTGTGGCTCCCAAGGAAATTCTGACCCCCTGGAGTATATATTCCACCCCTAACCTGCCAACTTAGGGGACTATTACGATGGCGGGCAGATCGCCCCTGCCGGGCCGGCGGTAGCCACCGCCGGGCCGGCGGGGGCGATCCACCTGCCATCCATGCTTCAGTGACCCCCGCCATATTAGGATGGCTGGGAGGTCCGCGGCGGACGGAAAGACCGTCCGCCGCTTTTCCGCCGGTCGACTCGTCGACCGGGCGGAAAAGGGCCATAATATGGTGGCGGTGTCTGCAAGACCCCGCCAACCATATCATGATGTTGGATGGTGATAAGACGGTGTCTGCTTTGGGGGGCCCGTTGCGGGCACCCAGGATGTTGGGGGGGTGGGGAGTGCACATGGGGGGTACCTATGGTACCCCCCTGCATTTGCATGCACATGGTGGCAGGCACCGCGCGGTGCCTGTCACGTTGTGCATGCAAATGCACAACATGCATTTCTTACATTGCGGCGGGTGCTGTTTACAGCACCGCCCGCCGCAATGTAAACAATGCGGGATGCGCCCGCCAGTGTGGTGGGCGCATCCTAATTTGAATGGCGGGACCGCCGCACCTATGGTGGGCGGTCCCTGTTGCCATTGCGGTGGCGGGTGGACTTTGTCCACCCGCCATCGTAATAGACCCCTTAGGGCGAACAAAGCAAACACAAGGAGATGATGGACAGAGCGCTGAAACTTTTCAGACACTCACACCCAGTCACAGATCTGGGTTGAATCCATCATCATTCTTTAGCTCATTTCGCCAACCCAATTCAGACACAGCTATATGCAAATCAGTCTAGACCCTGTGCCTCATGGGAACAGTCCAGGACAAACTGCCAAACCATGTCTTCCCTGGACCGGAAACAAGCCTCCTGGGACCGGTTTCGGGCTAACAGCCCTCATCAGCCAGGCTAGCTTGAATCCAGTGGCAAAGTGAGCAAGGGACCCACGTCTGGGCATACCCTGCCAACTTAGGGGCCTATTAGGATGGCGGGCGGACTTTCATCCGCCCGCCACCCTAGCGGTGCTGGGACCGGCCGCCAGTGGTGCGGCAGTCCCCACCAGCGATTAGGATGCCACCGCCACCGTGGCGGTGGCATCCTCCATTCCCAGCATTGTGGCGGGCGGTGCACACAGCACCGCCCGCCACAATGCTGGGAAAGCACTGTGTGCATTGTCATGCACAAGGTGACAGGCACCGCGCGGTGCCTGCCACCTTGTCCATGACAATGTAGGGGCCATGTGCACCCCCAACCCCCAATACCCTGGGGGCCCACAACTGGCCCCCAATAGCAAACTCTGCATGCCGCCACGGAAAGGCTGCTTCCCGCACCCATGCTAATATGGATGGCAGTGTCTAGCAGACACCGCCACCATATGTAGCCCCTTTTCTGCCCGGTCGACTGGTCGACCGGCGGAAAACCGGCGGACGGTCTCTCCGTCCGCCGGGGTCCCCCCCGCCATACTAATATGGTGGGGGGAAAATGGGTGGCGGGTGGAGGGAAATGCAGGGCGGATCGCCACCGCCATGTGGGCAGTGGCGATCCGCCCTACATCGTAATGACCCCCTTAGGGTGAACAAAGCAAACACAAGGAGATGATGGACGGAGCCCTGAAACTTTTCAGACATTCACGCCCAGTCACAGATCTGGGTTGAATCCATCATCGTTCTTTAGCTCACTTCCCCACCCCAGTTCAGACACAGCTATATGCAAATCAGTCTTGAACCTGTGCCTCATGGGAACAGTCCAGCCCGAACTGCAAAGCCTGGACCGGAAACAAGCATCCTGGGACTGGTTTCGGGCTAACAGACCTCATCAGCCAGGCTAGCTTCACATGAGGCACAGGGTCAAGGTTGATTTGCATAGAGCTGGGTCTGAACTGAGGTGGCGAAGTGAGCTAAAGAATGATGATAGATTCAACCCAGATCTGTGACTGGGGGTGAGTGTCTGAAAAGTTTCAGTGCTCCGTCCATCATGTCCTTATGTTCGCTTTGTTCACCCTAAGTTGGCAGGGTATGCCCAGACGTGGGTCCCTTGCTCACTTTGCCACTGGATTCAAGCTAGCCTGGCGGATGAAGGGTGTTACCCAGAAACCGGTCCCAGGATGCTTGTTTCCGGTTCAGGGAAGACCTGGCTCTGCAGTTCAGGCTGGACTGTTCCTATGAGGTACAGGGTCAAGACTGATTTGCATATAGCTGGGTTTGAACTGAGGTGGCGAAGTGAGCTAAAGAACGATGATGCATTCAACCCAGATCTGTGACTGGGGGTGAGTGTCTGAAAAGTTTCAGCTCTCAGTCCATCATCTCCTTGTGTTTACCAATGTGAAGATGCCAAATCACGGTAGCGACCGCCTGGGCAACGCGGTGTGACACCGCCATTGCCCATGCCCATTCAACCAATGGGAACCGCAATCGCGCTAGTGGAATACACTTTTGAAAATCGCGGTAGGCGTGCTCTGCTACCGCGGGGCCGGTCATTGGATAGAATTGTAAGATGAACGATTGCGGTAGCGACCGCCTGGGCCCCACGGTGTGGCACCGCCATTGCCCATGCCCATTCAGCCAATGGGAACTGCTATCGCGCTAGTGGAATACACTTTTGAGAATCGCGGTAGGTGTGCTCCGCTACCGCGGGGCCGGTCATTGGATACAATTGTAAGATGCACGATTGCGGAAGCGACCGCCTGGGCCCCGCGGTGTGACACGGCCATTGCCCATGCCCATTCAGCCAATGGTTACCGAAATCGCCCTAGTGGAATGTACTTTTGAAAATCGCGGTAGGCGTGCTCCGCTACTGCGGGGCCAGTCATTTGATACAATTGTAAGATGAACGATTGCGGTAGCGACCGCCTGGGCCCCGCGGTGTGGCACCGCCATTGCCCTTGCCCATTCAGCCAATGCGAACCGCTATCTCGCTAGTGGAATACACTTTTGAAAATCGCGGTAGGTGTGCTCCGCTACCGCGGGGCCGGTCATTGGATACAATTGTAAGATGCACGATTGCGGTAGCGACCGCCTGGGCCCCACGGTGTGACACCGCCATTGCCCATGCCCATTCAGCCAATGGGAACCGCAATCGCGCTAGTGGAATGTACTTTTGAAAACTGCGGGAGGCATGCTCCGCTACCGCGGGGCCAGTCATTGGTTACATTTGAACAAAGCTGATCTGGAACACCAATTGCAGCAGCTGAGTACCACTGAAACAACCCCAGGGGGCTATATATGTCTGTGAGGGAGCCACACATTTCCACTGCATCCAGACACTGCTGCCTGCCCTTCTACATCCCCAACTGCTGCTGTTCCTGTCTCCTGGACCCAGTGATGGCGAGAACTGAGAACATCAGGGCCCGTCCCTTCACCACAGAGGAGCTGGAGGTCCTGGTGGACAAGGTGCTTACACACTACGGGAGGCTATTAGGTGCTCCTGATGTCATGGTGTGTATCTGAGAGTGAAATTTGGGGAGTGCAAAGAGTGCTCACATGATGTAGCTCTGCTGTAGTATGTGCCTGTGAGTGCAAGTTAGTGTGATACACTGCCTAGCATGCTGACTCCATGTCAATGGGGTGTGCAGCCTTATCACCACAGATCCATGGCTGCATTGAAGGATGGGAGGGACATGCAGTGTCTTTGCAGACATACAGTAACACTGCTGGTTTGGAGAGTGGAAGTCAGAACAAACATTGCCTGTGCAAATGGATGTCAGAGTCCATTCCCCTTTCACAGGCTCATTTGCGACATTCCAAATGTGTTTCGTCCAGAGGGTACTGAAGGATGTGTGTACACCTTTCATATTGTCACCATGGATATGTGAGCATTATGCACAAGATCGAAATGCCTGAGGGTGCCACTCTTTGTGGGAAATCGCCTATGACACATCAGAGTGATGTACTTCTGAAACATCCTCCTTACATTGATTTCATTATGTGCACTGACTCCCATGTGTAGGCACTATTTGACCTCTCACATGGTACATGCATGTGATTGTTCTGATGGGCCTGGTTTGTCCTCAGTGTGAGTCCCCCTGGCCTGCACATATACACCCCAATTTTTTAAGGGACCCATCAGTAAATGGACAGAGTGCGACATATGTGTTGTCTGCCACCCTGTTTCTCAATGAGCTATCTTAGGCCTGATGATTGCACAAGATAGACCTTGTGAGAGGGTGTAAGAATGTAAGATCATGTCCCTAGATGTGACATCCACGACACAGTGAGCCACTCACAGGGCAAGGACATTGAGGGGTGTGTAGTGTTGGACACAGTGAGTCTTCCCCAAAACATAATTTCCAACATGATGTATGTCTTGCTCACCTCACATACTGCCTCACAGATGAGGGCCTTCTTCACATTGCTTTGTGTGCTGCCATTCTGCATCTTTGTGAGATGGCCAGGTCCTGCGCCCACCCTCATACCTAAATGCATTTCAATCCGATTATCTGATGCAAATGTACTACGTGTCATGTTGTATGGCCTCTGATCAAGCTTTCTGTACAGCAGTGCTGAGTGTTTGCATGCACCTGTCCTGAGACACAGTGGAACATGGCCCAGTGTCCCTGAAACTGCCTCTTCTTGTCTCCCATGCCTGCAGCTCAAAGTCCGCCAGCGTAAGGCCTTATGGAGGGCCATTGCACGCAAGGTGCGGGCTCTGGGTGTCTGCAACCGACGGCACACACACTGTCACCGACCCCTGACCTTGACTGGTAGGTCGCTCCCCCACCACACAGCTCCGTCTGTGTGCCCTGCTGCTGCCCCTGATTGTGCTCGTTTTTCCTTTCTGTGCCCCCTTGCTGCCCCTGATTGTGCTCGTTTTTCCTTTCTGTGCCCCCTTGCTGCCCCTGATTGTGCTCGCTTTTTCCTTTCTGTGCCCCCCTTGCTGCCCCTGATTGTGCTCGTTTTTTCCTTTCTGTGCCCCCTTGCTGCCCCTGATTGTGCTCGTTTTTCCTTTCTGTGCCCCCTTGCTGCCCCTGTTTGTGCTCGTTTTTCCTTTCTGTGCCCCCTTGCTGCCCCTGATTGTGCTCGTTTTTCCTTTCTGTGCCCGCTTGCTGCCCCTCATTGTGCTAGCTTTTCCTTTCTGTGCCCCCTTGCTGCCCCTGATTGTGCTAGTTTTTTTTCCCTTTCTGTGCCCCCTTGCTGCCCCTGATTGTGCTCGTTTTTCCTTTCTGTGCCCCCTTGCTGCCCCTCATTGTGCTAGTTTTTTCCTTTCTGTGCCCCCTTGCTGCCCCTCATTGTGCTCGTTTTTTTCCTTTCTGTGCCCCCTTGATGCCCTGATTGTGCTCGTTTTCCCTTCTGTGCCTGTTTCCCGCCGCTGCGCCCCTGCGGCCCCGCCCCCTCACTGCCCATTCGCTGCCCCATTCCCTGCTCCTCCCTCCCACCTCCCCATTTATGGCGGCCGCTGCATGGTGAAGAGAGCGACCCCTGACCTTGACTGGTAGGTCGCTCCCCACCACACAGCTCCGTCTGTGTGCCCTGCTGCTGCCCCTGATTGTGCTCGTTTTTCCTTTCTGTGCCCCCTTGCTGCCCCTGATTGTGCTCGTTTTTCCTTTCTGTGCCCCCCTTGCTGCCCCTGATTGTGCTCGTTTTTCCTTTCTGTGCCCCCCTTGCTGCCCCTGATTGTGCTCATTTTTTCCTTTCTGTGCCCCCTTGCTGCCCCTGATTGTGCTCGTTTTTCCTTTCTGTGCCCCCTTGCTGCCCCTGATTGTGCTAGTTTTTTCCTTTCTGTGCCCCCCTTGCTGCCCCTGATTGTGCTCGTTTTTCCTTTCTGTGCCCCCTTGCTGCCCCTCATTGTGCTAGTTTTTCCTTTCTGCGCCCCCTTGCTGCCCCTGATTGTGCTCGTTTTTTTCCCTTTCTGTGCCCCCTTGCTGCCCCTGATTGTGCTCGTTTTCCTTTCTGTGCCCCCTTGCTGCCCCTGATTGTGCTCGTTTTTTTTTTGTTTTTTTCCTTTCTGTGCCCCCTTGATGCCCTGATTGTGCTCGTTTTCCCTTCTGTGCCTGTTTCCCGCCGCTGCGCCCTGCGGCCCCGCCCCTCACTGCCCATTCGCTGCCCCATTCCCTGCTCCTCCCTCCCACCTCCCCATTTATGGCGGCCGCTGCGCGGTCGCGCCGCTGGCGCGCCAAAGGCGCGCCTAAGGCAAGCCCATCTGCGCCCGTCCGCGCCGTGACCGCGCCCAGCGCCAGACCCCCTGGTCCGGGCATCCCCCGCGCCCGCCACATCAACAGACGCCGATCACGACGCCAGCACCCTCCACGCACTCAACCCCGGAAAAGATCACGCCTGCTACCAGGCCACCCCGAGCGCACCCAAGGGCCCTTCACCTGCCGGAACTGCAGCTTCGCCAGCACCCGCCCCGCCAAACCACCGCCCAGGAAAGAACCCAACTACCTCAGATGCATCCTCCTCAACACCCGCTCCGCCCGCAAACACGCCATCGAACTCTGGGACCTTCTCGACTCAACCTCCCCAGACGTCGCATTCCTGACGGAGACCTGGCTGAATCCCGCTTCAGCCCCGACATCGCCATTACCATCCCCGGACGGATACAAGATCACCCGCAGGGACCGCACCAACGGAGTCGGAGGAGGCATCGCCATCGTCCACAGGAACACCCTCAGAGTCTCAACCAACACCGACGACACCCTCAGCACCGCCGAACACATGCACTTCCAGATCCACACCGATCCCAACACCACCCTCAGAGGAACCCTCATCTACAGACCCCCCGGACCCCGACCACAGTTCAGCGATTCCATCGCTGACTTCGTCAGCACACACACCATCGCCTCCACGGACTACATCCTCCTCGGGGACCTGAACTTCCACCTCGAGAACAACAAGGACACCAACTCCACCACCCTGATTGACAACCTCGCCACCCTCGGACTCAGACAGCTCGTGACTACACCCACCCACGCCGCCGGCCACACGCTCGACTCCATCTTTTCCGCAAGCCCACACGTCTCCTTCAACCACACCTCCGAACCCCACTGGACTGACCACCACTGCATCCACTTCACCTACAGGAAGCCCACCACGCACCACCGCACCGAACAAATGCCTCGCCGCTGCTGGAGCAGAGTCACGGAAGACCAGCTAACCACAACCCTCGCCCTGAGCCCACCCGCCGAACCCTCCGACCCCGACACCGCCGCCCGCAACCTCAGACAGTGGATCGACGACTGCGCCAACACCCTCGCCCCGCTCAAGAATCCGCCCAACAGCCACACCAGCAAGAAAGCCACCTGGTTCACCGAAGACCTCCAGGACTCCAAACGAACATGCCAAAAACTGGAGAAGATCTGGCTCCACGAACGGACAGCGGACAGCTACGCCGCCCACAAGAGCGCCACCCGAAGTCACCATCACCTCATCAGATCCGCCAAAAGGGCCTCACTCAAAGACCGCCTAGACAACAACGCACACAACAGCAAAGAGCTCTTCAACATCGTGAAGGAACTCTCCAACCCCAGCTCCAACACCAACGACATCCAGCCGTCGCGAGACCTGTGCGACTCACTGGCCACCTTCTTCCACCGCAAAATCGCCGACATCCACGACAGCTTCAACCCCACGACCGCCCCGGCAACCACCGAGACCACTGCCCCCACAACCACCAACCGCCTGCTCTCCTGGACCAACATCAACGACGAGGACACCAGCGAGATCATGAACACCATCCACTCCGGTTCACCGCTAGACCCGTGCCCTCACCACATCTTCAACAAAGCCAGTACAGCCATCGCGCCCCATCTCTGGAAAATAATCAACATCTCCTTCGAGACAGCAACCTTCCCGGAAAGCTGGAAGCACGCCGAGATCACCTCCTTACTCAAGAAACCCAAGGCAGACCCCAAGGACCTCAAGAACTTCCGACCCATCTCTCTGCTCCCGTTCCCCGCGAAGGTCACCGAGAAAATCGTCAACAAACAACTGACCCGCTACCTCGAGGAGAACAACATCCTGGACCCTTCCCAGTCCGGCTTCCGCAGCAACCACAGCACCGAAACCGCCCTCATCGCCGCCACCGATGACATCAGGACCCTGCTAGACAACGGAGAAACAGCAGCCCTCATCCTCCTGGACCTATCAGCCGCCTTCGACACGGTCTGCCACCACACACTACGAACACGCCTTCACGACGCCGGGATCCAAGAGAAGGCCCTGGACTGGACCACATCCTTCCTTTCCGGCAGAACACAAAGCGTCCGCCTCGCCCCTTCCGATCCAAGGCCACCAAGATCATCTGCGGCGTACCCCAAGGCTCCTCCCTCAGCCCAACGCTGTTCAACATCTACATGGCACCCTCACCCACGTCGCCCGACAGCACAACCTCAACATCATCTCCTACGCCGACGACACCCAGCTGATCCTCTCCCTCACCAAAGACCCTCACACCGCCAAAGCCCACCTCAACGAAGGAATGAAGGCCGTCGCCGAATGGATGAGGACCAGCCGCCTGAAGCTGAACTCGGACTAGACGGAGGTCCTCATCCTTGGTTCCAACCCTTCAGCCTGGGACGACTCCTGGTGGCCAACATCACTGGGAACAGCCCCGCCACCCACCGACCACGTACGCAACCTAGGGGTAATCCTCGACCCCACCCTCTCCATGACTAAGCAGGTCAACGCCGTTTCCTCATCCTGCTTCAACATCCTCCGAATGCTCCGCAGGATCTTCAAGTGGATCCCCACCGAAACAAGAAAAACAGTCACCCAGGCCCTCGTCACCAGCAGGCTGGACTACGGAAACGCCCTCTATGCAGGAACGACGGCTAAGCTCCTGAGACGGCTGCAACGCATCCAGAACGCCTCTGCACGTCTTATCCTCGACATCCCCCGATGCTGCCACATCACACCCCACCTGAGAGACCTGCACTGGCTCCCTGTCAACAAGAGGATAACCTTCAAGCTCCTCACCCACGCACACAAAGCACTCCACAACTCCGGACCAGCCTACCTCAACAGACGACTCAGCTTCTACACCCCCACCCGCCAGCTCCGCTCGACCAGCCTCGCCCTCGCCACAGTCCCCCGCATCCGGAAAACGACCGCCGGCGGCAGATCCTTCTCCCACCTCGCCGCCAAGACCTGGAACACCCTCCCCACCAACCTCCGACAGACCCAAGACCTACTGGCCTTCAGAAGACTCCTCAAGACCTGGCTCTTCGATCAGTAGCAGCACCACCCCCCTCTTCCCCCAGCGCCTTGAGACCCTCGCGGGTATGTAGTGCGCTTTATAAGTGACATGATTGATTGATTGATTGATTGATTGTCACAAGAGGTGGGATGACATCTGCCCGATGAGCAAAAACGTGGCAGAGATGACGCTGGGGCTACTCCCTCGGACTGGAAGGTTGTCGCGCAGGAGCATGACACCACTAGTGGCCCGCATCTTGGCTGTGACACAGCCAGAGCTGGATAGACGTTTGAGGGCCCATCAGCAGCAAGTTGGGGGTGAGTATTCTGCGAAGGGTGACTTTGGGTGTGAGTGACTGCATGTATCCCAACCCTGTGCCAGTGTTGAGCTCTGTGATGTTTCCAGAGTGATGCAATGGCTTGTAATTGGCCTCTGTGTTGAGTGCATCTGACATGCATTTTTGCTACATGTACTTACTCATGTGTTTAAAATGATGGCCCGTGACATTGCAAGATAAGATGTGGCCTCATGCTATCTGCTGAATTATGGATGTCATACATCACCGGGGAGTGAACAGCTGTGTTCCTCATCTTAGTGTGCTTACGTCGATGTGTGCAGTGTCTGACTTTGGAATTGTGAGAACTACACATCTGCCGACAATGTGCAAGGGTCGTTGCGCTTCAAAGCACAACATGGTGGTCATCAGTAGCTCATGGCCATGGTATGAGTACATCCTCGAATCAGTATCTGTGTTGTCCCCTTAAAGTTACTCCATATGTGACTGTGACAACATGTTGAGATGTACATCTAACTCACCTACAGGCACGTAGGTATGCTTACAGGAATCAGGATGTCAGGTAACTGGGAGGCACGGGGCAGCTATTTGGCAGTGTGAACGTCACATGGGTCATTGATGCCAACTATGCATGTTTCCATGCATCTTCTGACTTTTGCATGAGGCTTGCACACGCAGACCGCACAGGGTGGTGTGCTACATGGGGGTGTCATATTCGAGTTGTTTGCTTTGGTTTGCATATGATGTTTGTGAGTAGGGCACTGTGCTGAACCTACGTCTCTTTCTTTTGCAGCATCTCCCGAGTGCACAGAAGGACAGGGGATGGACACCAGTGGTGAGGCATCTGGCACGACTGCTACACATGAGCTCACTGACACTGATGTGGCCAGCACCTCGGAGGGGGACAGGAGTGTCCTGGAAGACTCACGCCCAAATACACCAACCTCAACATCATCTGACTCTAGCGGTGACTCCTCGATCTTTGCGGGCACAGGGAGTGGGAAATCTGCCTCTTCTTCCACCACACATCGTCCTGTGCCCACCCTCCCAGCTACTACCACTAGTGCTGCCTGATCCCGCAGCAGTAAGAAGGGTAGAGTGTCCTTCCCCCCAGGCAAAGCTGCCCCTGCCCCTGTCTCCCCTGCTGCTCTCAGTGTTGAGGCGGTAGACCTTTTGCGCCAGCTGTGTGTGGGTCAGACTACTCTCCTGAATGCCTTCCAGGATCATGACAGGAAGTTGGCACAGGTAGTTGCCTTCACGGAGGGCATTCATTCTGATGTGGGTGGGCTGCACAGGACTGTCCAGTCTTTGTCCTCCACAGTGACAGCAGCCATTCAGCTGTCACAGGCTCAGAGTCCAGCTCCAGTCCCTTCGGCAACCACCCTGCCAGTGGCAACATCTGACGAGGGTGACCTCACACCACAGCCCTCAGGCTCCAAGTACTCAACACGCAGCACACAACAGCAGCACTCCAAGCGGCCCAGAGCACAGACCATCCCCCAAATCAGAAACAGGCAAACAGGAGCGCAAAGGGAAAGGCCCTTCTGGTGACACTCAAGGGCAACAGGCCAAGAAGCAGGCCTCAGGCTCACATGCATCCACATCACCCCATCCAAGGACACTCCTGTCCCCAAACCTGCTCCCAAAGGCAGACAAACAGTTGCCCTGCCTGCTGTGAAGCTGGTGCCTGCAAAGAGTCCACAGACATAGCTTTCTAGGGCAGATTCACCCACAACGTCAACTCCCACCCACACCCCTGTCAAGCTGGGACAGGAGAGCAATGTGGGGGTTCACCTGGTCAACAGGGGATGGAGGGGAAAAGGCAAGGCCAGCCCAGGCGTAACACCAGATCCAGCAAATCCCCACAGAGAGAGACACATGCACCTGATGCATCTTTGGTTGTGAGTGAGGCTGTTGTGCCTGCCCCGCTTCCCACTCCTACCAAGATAATTCTTACCTATCGAATCCCCAAGAAGTGGAAAGGCAGCCCTCCACATTCTACCTCACACACTGTGTCTCACGGAAGCATGTCTCCACCTCCCCGTGCCACGCTGCCACCCGGTCCAAGCAGCCCTCCGGCTCACAAAGCCACTGATGCCTCTACCTCAGCTGGTATTCTCTCTCCCAGGTCCAGTCCTGCAATTGGCCCCGACAATCAGCCACCTCCCAGTTCAACTGACAGCCAAGTGTGAGGCTAAGTCCCCCTCCCAAACCCATCGCTCACACAGCGGTGCCTGGACTGCCCATTTGTATCCCCAGAGCTGTGCTGATTCCCATGGCAGTGTACGATGTTACCCATTCCCTGGTCAGGTTCTCATGCACACATGTGCCTACGTTAGATTTGTACTGGCCTATGGCCTTGCTGTTTGTGACTTTGGATGCCCATTCCCTGTGCAGGTTCTCATGCACACATGTGCCTACGTTAGATTTGTACTGACCTATGGCCTTGCTGTTTGTGACTTTGGATGCCCATTCCCTGAGCAGGTTCTCATGCACACATGTGCCTACTTTGAACTATGGACTGGCCAATGGCCTTGCTGTTTGTGACTTTGGAAGCCCATTCCCTGTGCAGGTTCTCATGCACACATGTGCCTACTTTGAACTATGGACTGGCCAATGGCCTTGCTGTTTGTGACTTTGGATGCCCATTCCCTGTGCAGGTTCTCATGCACACATGTGCCTACTTTGAACTATGGACTGACCAATGGCCTTGCTGTTTGTGACTTTGGATGCCCATTCCCTGTGCAGGTTCTCATGCACACATGAGCCTACTTTGAACTATGGCCTGGCCAATGGCCTTGCTGTTTTCTACCTTTGGTGCCTATCTGAGTAATATGTAATAAAGACAGTTACTCCTGTTGTTTGCTTTGTCTGTGTCCTTGCTAAATAAGAGGTTTTATGTATGGGTATTCATGTGACACATGCTCTGTATGCCACTTCAACATTGCCAATTGGTTGTTTTACTTTTTCAGGGTTTGGCAGGGGTGACAGGCACTTTAGTTCTTCAGGACTGTGAGGCCTGAGGGTGCAATGATGGTTGTTTGTGATGATCTACTCTTATCCTAATCACTCTATGGTCAGGTTTGCTACTTTGCACACATGTCATGTTATGAGGCAATGCCACAACAGGGGTGATTTCTATCCACAGGATTACTTGCGGGATGGCCAGGGTCCATCATATCTGTGTGATCTTTCTTGATGTGTGAACAGCAGTGTTGATGTGTGGTCATCTTGTGTAGGCCTGTCTACCTAGTCACACGGGGTACATTTGAATATGTGAACTTGAGTGGTCATACAGTGTGAATGGCCTGTCATTGTCAGTAGTGTTGATGTATGTGTGCCCCTGCAATGCCAACTGCACACATGTATGATCCAGGTAATGAGTGCCTGTTTGTTTCAATTGTCTGCCATGTGCTTCAGATTGTGGGCACATGTAGGAGTTGTAGGTTGGGCAGTGTGCAGTGTGTTGTTGTGTCCTTGCACTCCTGGGGGACACCTACTTGTTGTCACTGCCAGTTGTGAGTATGCAGTGTGTGTGCCTGCCAAGTCTGTGTTGTGTTTTGTTGCTCAGCCATGTGTCTTGTTATTGTTTGTGCTCACTGTGCAGACCTGCTCAGCCACACTGAGATTATTTGTGATTTTTCCCATGCACTGCTGTCACTTGACCCATTTTTGGCTCCAGTATGGTATGTGGCATGTGGAGTCAGGCCATCCCCTATATGTGCTTCTGATGCCTACACATTGTGTCTAACTCCTCTATGTGTTTGTGTACTGTTCACTCCTCACCTGTCCACTACTGACGTACCCACCACTTCAATCTCATGTCTTCCAACCCATGGCTTACCAGAGTGTGAGCCTCCCCACCACTTCATTGTGTGACACTATGCTGTGTGTGGCTGACATGTGTACAGGGCCAATGTGCCACTCAGGACAGTTGGCCAAATTAGATATGTTTTGTTTTCTTTGACTGTTTTGCAGTCATGGTTGCTCCTGTGTAGTGCACATGTTTGAGCAGCACAGTCCTCTGATCATGTTGTTTGCCCCTGGGTTTACCTTAGTTGTGCATCTGTGGGTGATGGTTCAGCTGTATGTGTGTTTGCTGAGGTACTGCTACCCTTCCTGAGTGTGATGTTCTCTGCGTACTGTGATGATTTGTGCTGTGGGAGTCCATGGTGTGGCACTCAGATATATGTGCTACTGGTTTGGTTGGTGTGCACACAATGCTTGGTGTGCTTGCAGTGCTGTCAGTGTGTGTTGCCTTGTACTTGCCTGGTGTGCATCCCCCTGATGTCCAGCTGAGTTTGCTATGTGATGGATTGGTATGTGCATCTGTTGTGTTTTTGTTGTGGATGTATGCAGTGTTTGGCCTGTGTTGGCTCTTTCTACTGACATATGCTATGTGTGTGTGATGTTCTATTTGCATGGGATTGTGTGTGAGTAGTTGTTGCTGTGTGATACATGCAGATGTGTGTTGCAAGTGTGGTGTGCATTACTTGTGTGTCTGGCACATGCAGCAAGGTGGATTCTTGTTCCTGAGCTTGTTTTGGGTGCACATTGGTGGTTTCTCCTCCTATTTTTGACCTGTCACTTGTCAGGATTATGGATGTGCATGCTTGTGGTACACTGTGACGCCATGTTCACTGGATGAGTGGTGTGGTGTCTCAGTCTGTGTCAGCTGATTGTCCCATTGATCCCAGTTGTGGTCATGTTTGTTTTTGGATGATGCAATTCTTGTTTGTGTTGAGGTATGGTGTATGGGCGTTGGACCTGAGTGAAAATGTTGTGTACTCCTGTTCTGTCTGTGGTCACATTGCCTTTCCACTATTTGGCTGCACATGTCTGGGCTTGTTGGACTTCTGTGGATGTTGTTTGTGAGGGTTGTGTTTGGCTATTGTTTTTGTGTCAGCATTGGTTCAGGCATCCCTGAGTGCGGGTGTGACATTTGTGGATGCACCACAGGGAATGTGACTGGTTGTCATTGGACTCACAGGCCATCATTTGGACCATTCTGTGTGTTTCTCACAGGTGCTGTGTGCTGCAGGTGTGAGGTGGGTAGAGGAGGGGTATATGTGAAGGTCCTACTTGTGTTTGACAGTCAAGAAGTGTGACAATGTGCCATGTGAGTTGTGCTGATGACATACACATGTCAAGTGAGTGGAGACAGATATGTGGCTGGTCACTGTATGACTTCAGACACTTACTATCATTCCTTTGCCTATGCATGGCCTGCCTTGATGTCTCCCTGAGTTGTTGCACAGAGGTCACTTTGGCTTAATTTGACTCACTGTGCCAGCCATGTCTGATTTGATGGCCTAAGGGTGGTTTGATATGTTCCTTCTCTTGCATGTGATGTACAGATGCTATGTGGCTTGCTCCATGGTTTTCCGGCACTGTCCACCTAACTTCTGGCTGGCACATTTGTTGTCCTCCATTGCTGGTGGCCTATGGTATGGGTATGTGGCTGGGTGTCAGTGTGGGGTGTTTGTGAGTGACTTGACAGGCAGTGTGAACAGTTCATTGGATGTTCATAGGTAGTGTGAGTCTTCATTTTGTGGTCATACTCAGTTGGCTTTACAGGGGTGGATGGTTGGTGTGAGGAGGAGGGTTGTCCTGCCCTTGGGCTTCTGTGCAGGGTGTTCCTCTTCACCCCCACCTTCCCAGTCATTCTCCCTTGTCCTTTGATGTGTGTGGTGCAAGGTCTGGCTGCACCTGGCAGATTAATTGTGCATGGGGGGCACAGGAGGGGCACACAGCATGTTCTCAGATGGATGTGGGGTGAGTAGTGTGGGAAGGGTGAAGGTGGGGCCTTGTGAATCTTTGGGGACTGCCCATGCCTGGCAGAGGCCCTGCCTACTACATTGTGCACAGGTTTTCCTGCGTCTTCACCGCTGCAGTGACGTGACCGGGACATTGCTATGATTTCGCGGTTGATGGGTGACCCGGATGCGGAGGTGTGGATTTCAAACAGGCAGGACATGTGTGAGTACACTGGGGGATATGTTCCTGTCCCCACCAGAGTGTCTGATGTGGACAGGAACCGTGGGTCGGCACATGAGTTGTGTGTTGTGGTTGTGTGCGGAGTTGTGTATTTGCGTACCTGCGTCGTTGTCCTCGACGTTGTATTATTTGCTGGTAGTGGAGGAGGTACAGCACCGGAAGGGTTTGGAGTGCTGGATCCATTGCGATCAGGACCGGGTGGAGGGGACCGGGAGTCTGGTTTCGCGCTCTGCTGTTGTGTTTCTGCCGTCTCTTGGTGGGTGGATTCTCCGCTGCGGTGTATGAGCTGTTTGCGGCATCATGATTTGTACGGCGGAAGGAACGCCATTCCGCACGGCAGTGAGTCCCTATTGGCTCACTCCGCCGCGGTGTCGGGCGCAAAAATCTGGCGGTTTTCCTGGCTATGCAGCGGACGGATAATGGGCTATGTTTGCCCATCGTAATATGGCGGGCGGGAGGACCGCTGCTGGAGTGCTGAAAACGGCCCCTAAACTACTATTCCAACTTAAAAACCAACTAAACTCATGGAAAGTGCTGGATATTAAACCATGATAAATTACTATTCCAACTCCAAAACCAACTAAACTCAGGGAAAGTGCTGGATAATAAACTCAACAAATTACTATTCCATCTCCAAAACCAACTAAACTCAGGGAAAGTGCTGGATAATAAACCATAATACATTACTATTCCAACTCCAAAACCAACTAAACTCAGAGAAAGTGCTGAATAATAAACCCCAAAAAATTACTATTCTAACTCCAAAACCAACTAAACTCATGGAAAGTGCTAGATAATAAACCATAATAAATTACTATTCTAACTCCAAAACCAACGAAACTCAGGGAAAGTGCTGGATAATAAACCCCAAAACAATTACTATTCCAACTCCAAAACCAACTAAACTCAGGGAAGGTGCTGGATAATATACCATAATAAATTACTATTCCAACTCAAAAACCAATGAAATTCAGGGAAAGTGCTGGATAATAAACCCTAAAAAATACTATTCCAACTCCAAAACCAACTAAACTCAGGGAAGCTGCTGGATAATAAACCATAATAAATTACTATTCCAACTCCAAAACCAATGAAACTCAGTGAAAGTGCTGAATAATAAACCCAAAAACTACTATTCCAACTTCAAAACCAACTAAACTCATGGAAAGTGCTGGATAATAAACCATAATAAATTACTATTCCAACTCCAAAACCAAAGAAACTCAGGGAAAGTGCTGGATAATAAACCCCAAAAAATTACTATTCCAACTCCAAAACCAACTAAACTCATGGAAAGTGCTGGATAATAAACCACAATAAATTACTATTCCAACTCCAAATCCAACGAAACTCAGGGAAAGTGCTGGATAATAAACCCCCAAAAATTACTGTTCCAACTCCAAAACCAACTAAACTCAGGGAAGGTGCTGGATATTAAACCATGATAAATTACTATTCCAACTCCAAAACCAACTAAACTCAGGGAAAGTGCTGGATAATAAACTCAACAAATTACTATTCCATCTCCAAAACCAACTAAACTCAGGGAAAGTGCTGGATAATAAACCATAATACATTACTATTCCAACTCCAAAACAAACTAAACTCAGAGAAAGTGCTGAATAATAAACCCCAAAAATTACTATTCTAACTCCAAAACCAACTAAACTCATGGAAAGTGCTAGATAATAAACCATAATAAATTACTATTCTAACTCCAAAACCAACGAAACTCAGGGAAAGTGCTGGATAATAAACCCCAAAACAATTACTATTCCAACTCCAAAACCAACTAAACTCAGGGAAGGTGCTGGATAATATACCATAATAAATTACTATTCCAACTCAAAAACCAATGAAATTCAGGGAAAGTGCTGGATAATAAACCCTAAAAAATACTATTCCAACTCCAAAACCAACTAAACTCAGGGAAGCTGCTGGATAATAAACCATAATAAATTACTATTCCAACTCCAAAACCAATGAAACTCAGTGAAAGTGCTGAATAATAAACCCAAAAAAACTACTATTCCAACTTCAAAACCAACTAAACTCATGGAAAGTGCTGGATAATAAACCATAATAAATTACTATTCCAACTCCAAAACCAAAGAAACTCAGGAAAGTGCTGGATAATAAACCCCAAAAATTACTATTCCAACTCCAAAACCAACTAAACTCATGGAAAGTGCTGGATAATAAACCACAATAAATTACTATTCCAACTCCAAATCCAACGAAACTCAGGGAAAGTGCTGGATAATAAACCCCCAAAAATTACTGTTCCAACTCCAAAACCAACTAAACTCAGGGAAGGTGCTGGATAATAAACCATAATAAATTACTATTCCAACTCCAAAACCAACTAAACTCAGAGAAAGTGCTGAATAATGAACCCCAAAAACTACTATTCCAACTCCAAAACCAAATAAACTCATGGAAAGTGCTGGATAATAAACCATAATAAATTACTATTCCAACTCCAAAACCAACTAAGCTCAGGGTAAGTGCTGGATAATAAACCATAATAAATTACTATTCTAACTCCAAAACCAACGAAACTCAGGGAAAGTGCTGGATAATAAACCCCAAAACAATTACTATTCCAACTCCAAAACCAACTAAACTCAGGGAAGGTGCTGGATAATATACCATAATAAATTACTATTCCAACTCAAAAACCAATGAAATTCAGGGAAAGTGCTGGATAATAAACCCTAAAAAAATACTATTCCAACTCCAAAACCAACTAAACTCAGGGAAGCTGCTGGATAATAAACCATAATAAATTACTATTCCAACTCCAAAACCAATGAAACTCAGTGAAAGTGCTGAATAATAAACCCAAAAAAACTACTATTCCAACTTCAAAACCAACTAAACTCATGGAAAGTGCTGGATAATAAACCATAATAAATTACTATTCCAACTCCAAAACCAAAGAAACTCAGGGAAAGTGCTGGATAATAAACCCCAAAAATTACTATTCCAACTCCAAAACCAACTAAACTCATGGAAAGTGCTGGATAATAAACCACAATAAATTACTATTCCAACTCCAAATCCAACGAAACTCAGGGAAAGTGCTGGATAATAAACCCCCAAAAATTACTGTTCCAACTCCAAAACCAACTAAACTCAGGGAAGGTGCTGGATAATAAACCATAATAAATTACTATTCCAACTCCAACACCAACTAAACTCAGAGAAAGTGCTGAATAATGAACCCCAAAAACTACTATTCCAACTCCAAAACCAAATAAACTCATGGAAAGTGCTGGATAATAAACCATAATAAATTACTATTCCAACTCCAAAACCAACTAAGCTCAGGGTAAGTGCTGGATAATAAACCATAATAAATTTCTATTCCAACTCCAAAACCAACTAAACTCAGGGAAAGTGCTGGATAATAAACCCAACAAATTACTAATCCAACTCCAAAACCAACTAAACTCAGGGAAAGTGCTGGATAATAAACCATAATAAATAACTATTCCAACTCCAAAACCAACGAAACTCAGGGAAGGTGCTGGATAATAAACCATAATAAATTACTATTCCAACTCCAAAACCAATGAAATTCAGAGAAAGTGCTGAATAATGAACCCCAAAAAACTACTATTCCAACTCCAAAACCAACTAAACTCATGGAAAGTGGTGGATAATAAACCATAATAAATTGCTATTCCATCTCCAAAACCAAAGAAACTCAGTGAAACTGCTGGATAATAAACCCCCAAAAATTACTATTCCAACTCCAAAACCAACAAAACTCAGGGAAAGTGCTGTATAATAAACCATAATAAATTTCTATTCCAACTCCAAAACCAACTAAACTCAGGGAAAGTGCTGGATAATAAACCCCAAAAAATTACTATTCCACCTCCAAAACCAACTAAATTCATGGTGGAAAGTGCTGGATAATAAACCATAATAAATTACTATTCCAGCTCCAACACCAACTAAACTCAGGGAAAGTGCTGGATAGTAAACCGCCCAAAATTACTATTCCAACTCCAAAACCAACTAAACTCATGGAAAGTACTGGATAATAAACCATAATAAATTACTATTCCAACTCCAAATCCAACGAAACTCAGGGAAAGTGCTGGATAATAAACCCCCAAAAATTACTATTCCAACTCCAAAACCAACTAAACTCAGGGCAGGTGCAGGATAATGAACCATAATAAATTACTATTCCAACTTCAAAACCAATGAAACTCAGGGTAAGTGCTGGATAATAAACCCCCAAAAATACTATTCCAACTCCAAAACCAACTAAACTCAGGGTAGGTGCTGGATAATAAACCATAATAAATTACTATTCCAACTCCAAAACCAACTAAACTCAGGGAAACTGCTGAATAATAAACCCTTAAAATTACTATTCCAATTCCAAAACCAACTAAACTCATGGAAAGTGCTGGATAATAAACCATAATAAATTACTATTCCAACTCCAAAACCAACTAAACTCAGGGAAAGTGCTGGATAATAAACCCAAAAAAATTACTATTCCAACTCCAAAACCAACTAAACTCAGGGAAAGCGCTGGATAATAAACCATAATAAATTACTATTCCAACTCCAAAACCAACCAAACTCAGGGAAAGTGCTGGATAATAAACCGCCAAAAATGACTATTCCAACTCCAAAACCGACTAAACTCATGGAAAGTGCTGGATAATAAACCATAATAAATTACTATTCCATCTCCAAAACCAACTAAACTCAGGTAAAATGCTGGATAATAGACCATAATGAATTACTATTCCAACTCCAAAACCAACTAAACTCAGGGAAAGTACTGGATAATAAACCCCAAAAAATTACTATTCCAACTCCAAAACCAACTAAACTCAGGGAAAGTGCTGGATAATAAACCATAATAAATTACTATTCCAACTCAAAAGCCAGCTAAACTCAAAGAAAGTGCTGGATAATAAACCATAATAAATTACTAGTCCAACTCCAAAACTAACTAAACTCAAAGAAAATGCCGGATAATAAACCCCCCAAAAATTGCTATTCCTAACTCCAAAACAAAAAAACTAAAGGAAAATGCTACACATTATAAAAATGACAAATATGTAAAAATATAACATATTTCAAAGCTATGAAAAAAACATTATAAAAAATGTACATTTTTTATCAAAATTTAAAATTTAACACAATCTTTTAAAAATTTGTCCCAAAAAATGTAAATAAAAATGTAATAAAAATAAATCATTAAAAAATACAATTATAAAAAAATGTATTATTAAAAATTTGAGACAACCCTTCTTACAAAAAAAATATAAATAGTACATTCTAAATCACAATAAAAAATTTTAAATTCAAAAGTATCCCAATGTTAATTTTTTTAAAACTAAAAATCAATACAAAAATTATGTATTTTTTTTAAAAAGTAATAAACTGATCAAACATTTATTAAGTTTTTGAATATTTTAAATTTCAATTTATTTTTCTAAATTATTTATATCTTTCAATATTTTTTATCCCCTATAAACCCAACATCCCACTCTTAAATTTTTACATAAAATTGAAAAATATAAAAAATGTTAAATAATATTTTTAAATTACTCCCCACCCTTATCCCCTATAAACCCAACATCCCACTCCTAAATCTTTACATAAAATTGAAAAATATGAAAAATTTTAAACAAATATTTTTAAATCACTCCCCACCCTTATCCCCTATAAAACCTAACATCCCACTCCTAAAAATAAATTAAAATACAATAAAAACAAACATTTTCATCAAAAAAATGAAAAATATAAAATAGTTACTACGGGGCACATTACGATGGCGGGCGGAAGCACCACCGCCGTGCTGGCGGATGCAAAAACCACCAGTTACCGCCGGCACGCAGCAGTCCACACGCCCGCCCAATTACGATGCGAAAAGTAGGCCAAACACCGCCGGCAAGCCAGCAACACCGTCCGCCATCAAAGTGCGCCCGTACATGTAGCGGCGCAGCCCAACTGACACACACCGTCCGACGAAACACGTCCCGCCCGGCGCATAAATTACGATGCCGCAAACAAACGGCTCCCACGGCCAAGAGATACCGTACGACAAACCGAAGCGGTAACACGGACGCCGAGCACGGACAACGAAGAAGCGGCTCCCCCGAGCATGAATCCAGCACTGCAGGCCCTCCCCATGCTCCTGCTGATGCACCACCAAGGATGCAACGTACCGCGGAGACGCAGGTAGGCACACACATAACAAGTGCACGCAAACAGCGCACACAGTGCAAGGGCGGAAAAAGCGGACAACCCCCCACCAGCGCGTGTACACAACCCATCCACCATTGCATCCACATATGACACACAGGCCAAATCGTAACATCGCGGAACACATGTGTACACACCACCTGGGACTAGGAACCAACCACCCCGTCACGGCCCCAAAGCGCCGATGACGCCGCCACACATGCGCACAACGCAGAGGCCAACCGCAGCGCCATGCATGCGTCGCACACAGACACAGGGACACAACCAAGCAGCACACACATCAGCCCCACCCCGAACGCACATGACACGTGACAGGCCTGCCACAGACATGTCCCCAACGCCCAATTCACGGACAACACCCAACGCCACACAACCGACGCACACATGTCAGTGAAGACACGCAACAGCAGGACACACCCCAGTGTAACAAACATGGCGAAGCACACAGCGAGCGTCAACACCAACTAGGAGAAGCAGGGCCCCTTCGGGAAGAGGAACGCCAGTACCACACTGAAACACCCATACCACCCTGCACATATGAACAAGACATATAAAACGGAACACCAAAGAGCCCGGGGACCGACAACAGGTGGCCCAAGAATAACATTCACACACAAGGCCCAACGCAGAGCGGAAAGGCAGCCTGCCGCCCACACAAGGGAGAGCAGACAGCACTGAATGACCTTCCATTCCAACTCCGAAACCACAGCCCTACGACAGAAGCCGGTGAATACAGCCATTGTCCAAGAATAGACCAACACAGGCATGCCGAGGAGACCGACCACAGGGCAGATAGCGCATATCACAGAAGCACACAACGGACGGGGAAGAAAGAAGAAAACACTCCCCATGTCGGCCACATGCAAGTTAATTGGAAGGAGTCACACATCACTGACCTTGAACTGTCTGAGAAGCATGTGGGAAGAGGGCCCGTGTCCTCCAAACAAGCAAACAGAACAAAAGTCCTGTCTCCCTACGACTACACAGAGCTCACAGCAACCTCGGAGCGTGCACATTGCAGACTGCACACACAGCCGGAGCACGCCACCACAACGCACCGCTGGGAAATGGCAACCGCAACACACCTACCCAACTACGCCGAACAGCTCAAGCTGTACAAAACCAACCTGTTCCATACATTGGGATGCGATCTCCTGTCCCTGCTGAACGTAAGTTACCGACTGACTTACCGCATCACATTGTTCAGCTGCGTCATGCCCGTCTTCTACTGTCGGAGGTGTCCATACCAGCATCCCGTCGAGATATGCCTCTCCAACCCGGCATGTCTGAAGGCGGACCTGCTACCACTACTCCTCCCTCTGGACGCTCACGACAGGGCCTGCTCTGCCTATGGGGGCATGGCGTATGTGGCCAACATCGCACCCGCACTGAAATGGGACCACTGTGCCTCCACACGACGGATCATCGAGAACAGCTACATCGAATGTCACCCAGCATGCCCCATCATGGTCCTCCAAGGGACAACTTACGAACAACACATTGACAGCCACCATCCGCTACATTGGCTGGCAAACATGTACACCACCAATGACATGGAAGCCCTGCTGGACGGCATCGCATACCTGACAACCTGTCAATTCGTCGGACCACAACGCAGGTTCCCTGAGTGACCTATGATGTCCAACCCCGCACCCATGCTTAGCTTCCGCACGGACTGGCCAGTCACCACCACAACAGCCATACCAAACGACCGGCAACTGTAACCACACAATCAACGACATCGCCATGACATCGGATATGACCGGGACATGCACACTGTTCCCCATCACATCCAGGAACACCGCATGCATCGTGGGAGGCAGTGGCATGGGCTCTGTGTATCGCACCCACATGGACGGAACTGCACGAACAACCAGGACACGACATGGATCCAGCGCCCATGGACACACACACCGCTCAGTGGACATGAATAGGTCGCCTGAGTCTGTGGGTGCTGCACCCCTCCCACCCCCGCCCCGGGAATCCCATACCAGGACCTTTGCATGGACGACAAGTGCATACAACAACAACACGACCCCAGTGACTGTGACATGTCCAGTAACCACCACAGTGCAACAACAAGTGGCACGCCGCTGCATGCACGCAAGCACATGCCCTGATGTCATCTCACATGCACACGTGCATGAGGAACAACCGCAGCAAACCTGTCACATGGAACTGAGATGGACTGTGCCCATGATGCCAAGCGGTCTGGTAGGCTACATGTATACCGTCTGTGTCAAAGTCCGCAGCTCCGCAGCTATACGTAAATGTACATTAGCACAGCCTTGGCCAAGCAGATGTCACTCTGAAGCCCACATCCCACATGCAACAGCCAATCACATGTAACCCCACACCCTATCCCATTTGCAATCATGCTCAGTATATCCTCAACATGTATTCCGCTGCCAGTAGTGTCCACTATACTGCATCACAGAGGACAGAAGACTCAATATAATGTTTGAAACCAAAACTGTCTCCGCTGACTCATTTCACAAGTACGAATGAGAGAGGATGAGAGTATGTGAAGTACACGGCAGTCGTGACATGACCATGTAGTCCACTGGTATTGGATGTCAACGCAAATGAGTAGCACTACTGTGGAAGACACACATGTGTCGTGTGAAGTCGTATGGACGCAGTGCTCAGGTGGGTGGGTGCGACGGGTAGAAGCGCACATGCCAAGTTGGAGCACGCCGTGTTGGGAGGGGTCATGAACAGTACACCACCGCTTCCCTGGGCATTGTGAGAGGACACCTGTCGGGGGAGTGAACACGTGTGTGCACAGCAGCCGGGCACACGTACAAAGCGGTACCAGGCGCACCTCAGCCCACCCTCTGTGGACAAGCTGGATCCTGTTGTGCACCCGCCATGCCCCTTGACAAGGCACACACAGCCCCAGTCGACCAGGTGTAACCCCAACATAGTCAATCCGCACAGGCGATACAGGGCACGGGATGGCAGTGGAGCATGGTGTGTGAGAGGTCTCCTCGCGCTCCTCCTGGTCATATCACGCAGGCAATAGAACCTCAACGTCTAGCATGGCACAAGTCAAATGGAAGTGTAGGGGGACGCACCACAGCACGAGCAGCACTGACGTCACGGGAGGTGGCTCGCACCATCCCATCCATTGCCCATCATACCAACCACGCCACATGCCATTGCGACTAAGTGCAAGCGCGTGCGCCACCACCCCCGAGCCCTCCCCAGAGAGGCCAAAGAGTGAATGTGTGGGCCATCAGTCACAGACGGACGCGGCCTGGCCGCAAGGGCAGCCACAGCCACTGGGTGTCGCAGGTGGCGGATCTGGAAGGCGAAGACTGTGATGCATAGTCCATGCAGGCCGGGTCTCCATTTGGGGCACCACGCAGGTGGACGGCGTCCCGCCACACATCATACCCTGAGACAGCCCACTCGTGCAACTGGACCCACACATACACTCCTTGCCCTCTCTGGTGCGAGCTTGGGGCTGCCTGTGCAGGCGCTAGCCTCGCAGGTGAGCATGCATATTGGGGGAGCGAGGGGAGGACATGAGGGCTGGGCGAAGATGACTGTATCACTGTCAGTAAGTACAAGGGATGACCCAGATGTGGAAAGGAAGAGACGTGTCCCGTGTGTACTGCAACTAGTCGCCAATCCAACTACCCCCCATGTCCGGAATGTAAGCCCGCACCTAGGCCCGCCCATCCGCCACATCGAACATACCACCAGCACGACAACCTTCCCATTCGAAACACTGACTGGGGGTGGCGACCAGTGTACAATCATGTGTAGCCTACCCACGCGTACATGTGGGCCCTCCATGATCCATGTCACCTGCAGCAAAGTCATGACATGCGCAATGAGGGAAGTGAGGAGAGCTGTCCGCCCCACGCGCAGAAGGTGCATCAGCTCCACAGACCCAGCAGCGAGTCCAGCAGGGGTCACATGTGCAGGGGCAGCTGTGCCTGGTGTGAAGGCACATGCATATAGACAGCACATCGACCAATGTGTAGTCTGCCCACATCTACAGTCCATCATCATGCGGACATAGGAATTGAACACAGGGCAACACATCTTCAGTTGGTGCACCCACCGTGACCAACAATGCGCAATCATCGACGTACCCGCCCTGTGCATGGCCCCCACCCAACGGAGGCACATCCAGTGCCACCATCCCACACACACAAGCCTTCCACGGAACATGCTGTGTCCAATGGTCAGTACAGAGTCAGCGCCCATCTGGTGGATCCTGAACAGGAGACACATGCACACACATGCCAGCTCCCACTATGTACGACTGCCACCTGGCAAGTGCAATGTAACCTCTCACCTGTGACGTGTGACTGCAAGCACACAGCCGTCTTGGCATGGGGCTGTCAATGTGGACACCTGTCAATGTTTCGGGAGGTGTGATCCGTACAGTGCTGTACATAGGGTGCAGTGCTGACACCTACTACTGTCTCATATCCCCTCGTGCCACAGGTCCCACTTGTTTTGGCCGCTCAGCCTGTGCCCACATCGTCGTCGTCGTGTGCCATACTCATCCAGCCGCGGAAGCAGTTCCATGCTCAGCAGACATTCATGTTGCCGTGGCGTTGCCGCTTGACCGGATATGCAGTCAGTCCCCATCAGCACGCCCCGCAAGTCATTGGGGCCTAGATCCCCATGTGCATGCACATGGCAGTGGTTTGTATCACTAGCCATTGCCATTGTTGGGAGACCTGTGTAAGTGTATTGTGGCCGTGCCGTCCCAGCTTGACAGCTGGGCTGTGGCTCATGTGCTTGCTCAGTCATGTCAGTGATGTGTATGCGAAATTGCTATGTGTCGTGTTGCATTGACATGTGTCCTCTGCCATTGTCCCTAGGCGGAGACCGAACATTGACCGCCCATACCAATTGCTGGCGGACATGGACGATACAGAGGTTATTAGGAAGTTTCGGCTGGACAGGCCAACCCTGCATCGACTGTGTGCCATGTTAGAACCCCATCTCCGTCCCCGCAGGAGTGTATCCGACTGCTGTCACTCCCACGGCTAAGGTGATGGCCGCCATGCATTTCTTCGCCACTGGGTCATTCCAGCACACAGTGGGCATTGGAGGAGGGATGTCCCAGCCCATGTTCAGCAAGGTGCTGAGGGATGTACTGGCAGCCATGATGCTGTACCGGAACAGGTACATCCGCTTCCCAGGGCTCGTGAATTGGTGGCAGTGAAGGGTGCATTCTATGCCCTTGGCAGAATCCCACACGTCGTTGGAGCCATTGACTGCACACATGTCGGCCTTGTTCCACCACAGGCCACTGAGCACCTGTACCGCAACAGGAAGCACACACACTCCCTGAATGTGCAAGTGGTGTGCCTTGCGGACATGGTGATCACCACGTGTGTGCAAAGTTCCCAGGCTCGGCCCATGACGCACACATAATGCGCAACAGCATCTTGCCACGACTGATGTCCAATATGCAACAGGATCGTGCCTGTATTGTCGGTGAGTATGTGGAGTGGTGTAGCGTGCTGGCTGTGCGATGCTGTCCCCTGTCCAGTTGGATTAGCAACGGTTCTCTGTCTCCCTCACACCCAGGTGACTCTGCGTATCCGAATGGGGCATGGCTGCTCAGTCCATTGAGGAATCCTCGCACCCCAGCAGACGATCGCTACAATGAGGCACATGGGAGGACCAGACGTGTGGTCGAGCGTACCTTTGGCCTCCTCAAGTCCAGGTTCAGGTGCCTGGACCGCACCGGGGTGCGCTGGCGTACTCCCCCACAGAAGGTGTGCCGGATAGTGGTGGCGTGCTGCATGCTGCACAATCTGGCCATTCGGAAGCAGATCCCCCTCATCGTGGATGACGGAGATCAACCAGGGCCCCAGCCCGCAGACCAGTACAGCTCGAGTGAGGAGGACAGCGGAGAGGAGGAAGCTGGTAATGTGCGGCAGCAGCTCATCGCCCGCTACTTCACTTGACGGTGAGTGTCCATGTACGACGGCTGATGTGGCTGTATCTGTGCAGGTGTGTGTGTGCTGTGTCAGGGTGGCCGTTTGTTCACTGCGTGCTGTGTGTCAACGCTCCATGGCCAGGGTAGTATGCCACTGTTGGTGGCTGTGGCATTGTGCCCTATTGCTCTGTGCGATGTGTGTACATTGCTTGTAGTTGTTGACATGTACTGTGTGATGGGTGTGTGACACACTCATTGAATGTGCTCCTGTTCTGTCTCCCACCCCTAGGTCCCTACAGGCCCTCCGGATTCAAATGCCATGCCACGCATCAGGTGCCTTTCCGCCCAAGGTGGCCGTTGTATTCCGTACAAATAAGACACAGGGCACAAACAGCAGTTAGTGAAAAAGGTGCATTTATTACAAACTGTGACATGTGATTGTGTGTAAGGTGATGACAAAAGTGGTGCGTGCAGTGACAATGAGCTGTCGGTCATGGCTGCGTGATGATCAGGGTGTACCCACTGGTTCTATGTCCATAGTCCAACACACACATGCCATCCAGATGGCTGTGTGGAGTGGGATCGTAGTCCAAGTCAATGCAGTGGCTGGTCAAGGAAGGCTGGCGGAAGGCTGGCTGGCTGCCTCACTTGCGTCTGGAGCGTGCGAAGTCCTCCCGGGAGATCTGTTTCCTCTTCGGACGGCCCCTTCCACGTTTGCGAGGGGGTGCCTGCTTGCGACATGCTGGTGGTTGAGGTGTGATCACTGGCTGTGGACGCAGGGGAACTGGACACTGCTGCTCCACCCTGCGCCCCGGCAGGTGGTGGCGGAGGGGAGCTGCTGTCCCTGGCTGTGACCTCACCGCCACCACCAGCTGTCCCATGAGGTCCACGATTTGGCCCATACGGGCGTCCATGGACCTCAGCACCCCCAGCACCTCACGCGTGTCTGAAGCAGACCGGACCCATTGTCCTTGGGCCTCTTCATAGGCCCCAAGGACTCTGGCCATGTGAGGCAGGGCATGGCTCCCAGGGGAGGCTGGCGTTTCCCTGACCCTGCTCCTCCTACCAGTCCTGCTGCCACCGGCCTGCCCACTAGCCACATTGCTCACCACGGTCCTCGCTGTGGCTCCCAGGGTGGATCCAGTCGTCCGGGCCACCACCTGCGCTGGGGCTGGTGCCAGCGAAGACGTGGCGGTGGTGGCGGCGGTGGTGGTCGGTGCGGCGATGGTGGCGGTTGCGGCAGTGGTAGTGGCCACAATGACCGTGGGTGTGGCCGCAACGACAGTGGCAGCAGGGGGCTGGGAATGTTCAGCAGCCCTGGATGATGGGTTGGTGGGTAGGAGGGGTCCTGGGGAGCGGCTGGGCCCTGCCACACCAGATGGGCCTGCTTGGTTGTCCGTGTCCGAAGAGGAGGACAGATCCTCCAGATCCGTGTGTCCTCGTTGGGGGCTTGTAGGCTGGCTGTGCTGGCTGCTGGCTCCATCCCCAGCATCCAGCAGTTCGTCACCTGTGGAGAGAATGAGATTTGTTATTGTGTTGCACCTGGCGAAGTATGTATTTGTCGTCTGACATTGACAGTTCGTGCAATCTCATACATGGGTTTCCCGGAGGCGTGTGTGTGGCTGTAGCATCTGTAGTTGTGTGTGCTTGGCAATGGGACTGTGTGCTGTGCACATGTGGCATGGGACGGATTGGCCATGCCGATGGGTGTGTTGCTGTGCCCCTACTTATTGTGACTCTGGTGTATGCGGGCTCCTGGCCCATCCTGGGTCTGGTTTGTACTTTGCTTTTGGGGTTCAAATGGAACGCTTAGGAACGCATATGGCAACATGGGGGCTATGCCCCAGATTCGCATTTGGGAGGGATATGCTTTTGGGGTTCAAATGGAACAGCTTAGGAACGCATATGGCAACATGGGGGCCATGCCCCAGATTCGCATTTGGGAGGGAATATGCTTTTGGGGTACATGCTGTGAGCCATGGGTGCCGAACGTGACATGTGTTGTGGCAGCATGACAGTGCATGGTTTGAGGTGTGTGCATGCTTGACATGGCCTGCATATTTGCTGTCTGTTGTGATTACTGGACATGGCATTGGATGCATCGTTATGAGTGAGTGATGGTTGTGTGCCAGCCAACGTATTGCAGTTGTCCCATCTCCTTGGTGTGCGTGCTGCCCTGTGCCATGTGCATCACTGCAGTGCTCGGGGGGGTGTGGCCCATGTTGTGTGTTGTTGCTCACAGTGTGTCGTGCACTTCATTGACTTCTGGCACATGGTTGGTCATGGGCATGTATCTTAGCGTGACTGCTGTATGTGTGGCAGCTGTGCGGATGACATGCCTTTCATGAGACTGGGGCTGACGGATGGGATGGATGGTATGTTGTTTGTGCATGGTGTGTCTGTGTGTTTGATGGGTTCAGTGGTGTTCGTGTGCATTTATGTTGTTCCGCTCTGTTGCGTCTAGTGTTGTTTGTCTTACATAGGCGTAGTTGTGGGGTGTGTGGTTGACAGGCAGTAGGGGCTACATGGACAGGACTGCAATGGTGTTTCGGTTGTGTGTGATGAGTTGCACAGTGGCTGCCGTGTGGTACTATATTCAGTGTGGCTTGTGCATGCAGACGTGGCTCCTTGGGTGTTGCTATATCTGTGATGGGTCATGTGGGGTGTGAGTCTGTTGTTCATGTCCGTGTGCACATTGTTCACTTGTTCGTGACGGTGGGCGGTGCTGCGTGTTCGTCTGCTACGTGACATGTCCCATGTGTTGGTCGTGTTATGGTCCTCATGCCTCCAGTAATCCAGCCCTGTCCAGTTTCCCACCTGCAAGTTGTTCGTGCGTGCACTGTACTGGATGCCACATGGCTCTAAGCGGGGGTGCTCCATGTTGCAGGTCTGTGGGGGTGGGGGGGTGTTGTGGGTCGTGGGGGTGGCTGGACACCCACTGACACCGATTGCTGTGGACCGTGATGTCTGCCTTTCGGCTGTCGTTGTGCACTGCGGTGGCTGACACGTGGCTGTGGGGGATGCTCCTCCTTGCTGTGCTGTGGGACTGGGGCCTGGTGTGTGTTGTACTTGGGCTGTCCACCCTCCCACCCACTGTACTTTGTGTTCCTGCCACTTACCTTTACTTGTCGGTTAGTGCAGCTGTGGCGGACACATGGGTGTGGTGGGTGCTCGTTGTGGCGCTTCTGGCATATTTGTGGACCTGTTGGTGGTTACGTGGCTGGCTTAGTGTACACATGTCCCCACGCATCTTACAGTTGTTCGGTTTGGGCTGTGTGTGGTAGTGTCTGTTGCATGTGTGTGTGATGTGTTGTGTATTGTGTGCTGGACATGGGGGTGTTTGTCCCTGGGAGCTGTGGCATGGTGGTAGTGCATGTGAGTACATAGCGGTGTGCTGGTATACATTAGTTTGTACTTACCAGCCTCCACTCCCCTGCTAATCCGGCGAGGATCTCCGGATGGATTACGACTCGCACCTTCTCCTCCCACGCTTTGAAGGTCTTAAAGAGCGCGGGATTCCCTCCGCCAGTGACGGCAGCCAGCTCTCTGTTTTTGCCCTCCTTCTTCTTGACCAGGCTCTTTACGTCATTCCAACGTTTGTTAATCTCGACTCTGTTCCTGGGCAGGGTCCCGACTGCATTGACCTGGTCTACGATCCGGTTCCACATTCTGTTTCTGGTGGCTAGTGGTGTGTGCTGGACCATGTTCCCATAGATTTGTGGGTACACCTTGATGATCTCGTCGACCATGACCGTCAGCTCCATGGGCGTGAACTTGGGCATTCTTTGTGGTGCCATGATGTTTGTGGTGCTGGTGCGGTGTGTGTTGTGTAATGTGCAGGGGGTTTGTGGTGCCGGTGTTTGGTGGTGGTGGTGGTGGTGGTGGTGGTGTTTGGTGGTGGTGGTGTGTGGTGGTGGTGGTGGTGGTGATGTGATGTGTGCGTTTCTGTGGTGTGCTGCTGTCCTTGCTGTGTCACTGTGTCCTCTCCTCTCCTCTCTGGTTTGCAATGTAGCAAGGGGTTGTGGTCTGTGGGAGTGCTGCTTTTGTACTCACCTATGTGGGTGTGTCCTCATGGTCTGTTGTTTTCAGGTGTGTTGTGTCTGGGGTTCTGGCCTTTGTATTTTTTGTTTGTCCGGGGGGTGTTTTCGGGATGTGTACTGTGCTTGTGTATTTGTGCGTGCCTTGCTGTGTGGACTTGTTGGCCATGTTGTGTGCTATTGGTTTTGTGTGCGGATGGTTTCTGTGCAGGTACGTTGGCGCCATGGCTTCTGCCGTGTCGATTCGCATCGGCGTTGTTTGCGCTGGCGGGCGGTATATTTGTGGTTTTTCCGCGCTCATGTCGGTGCGATCGTAATTTCACGTGCGGTGTGTCGGCCGTGAGGGCGGGCGGTTTTGTGTTGTCGTGCGTGTTTCCGTCCGTGGCGGGCGGTTTGACTCCGACTCGGACGTTGGCGGGCGGTATTTTGTGTGCTTTTTCCGCCGATGGCGGTATTCGGTTTGTGTAATCGTAATGGCGTGGTCGGTGTTCAGGCGGTGTGTGCGGGCGGATTTTTGCCGCTTCCATGCCTGGCGGATTTATTTACGCCGGGTATCGTAATGGGCCCCTACCAAATTAATTTAAAAAAAATACAGTCGATATTATTTACAAAAATATATTTGCCATTGATATTTACAAAATTGATATTTCTACATTACACAAAAATAGATATTTTAAACAAAAAAACTTATCCTCGATATTTTCCACCATCGATATTCTTGACTTGATATTCATGCAATTCGATATTCTGTCTCTGCACTGACAACGTGCTACTAATTCTGACACAACCATTCACATCCCTGCACCCCCTCTTGCAGGAAATGGCAGACTTTGACAAGGTGTCAGGCTTTAAGGTCAACCTGCAGAAAACGCAGGCTCTTAGCCTGATGATCCCCAGGACAGACCAGCTATGACTGCCAGACATGTTCCCCTTTGAGTGGACCTCAGACGGGGTGAAATACCTGGGTCTCTGAATTTTTCCCACACCTGAACGCCCAGCACAAGTAAATTATGCTACCCTCCATACCATGACGAGATCAGAACTCTCTAAATGGAAACTACACACTCTGGGGCCGATTCCGATCTCGGCCGGTAGGGCACCGAATCGGATTCGGCTTAACCGGATCCGATTCGGAGCCCTCTTTCCCGACCGATTCGTACGTGCATCCGGGTGAGCGAGTACGATGCGAGCGCACGCGAAATCGCCGACCGACTCGTACGCGGGTCCGACCCGCTCCGACCGATTCGCACGGACACGACTCGCACCGCGCTATGGAGACGTTCCCCGGCCGGGCAAGTACACTGCGCGCCTCGAGCAGTCCGACCGACTCACGCCGTCCGGCTCCAAAGGGCAGTCGGAGCCGGACTTTGGGGGTCCGTGTCGGACCCCCCTGTACATGTAGCCGCGCGAGTCGCACACAAAGGGGACCCATGGGTCCCCCCACCTGTGCATGTACGGCGCGATTCGCATCAATGCATACCCGCTGTAGTGGGCGCCCTTGTTCGCCCCGAACCCATTGAGCCCGCGTATGCGTTGTACGACCGGCTCCCATTGACTTCAATGGGAGTCCGACCAAATCGAGTCCGATTGCATGCGTACGCATCGTACTCGTTCGGTCGGGCTGCTAGAGTCCGATTCGGTCGGAAATCTCTCCGGGTCCGGCTCGATCGGAGTGATTTCCGGCCTGAATCGGAATCGGCCCCAAAGTCTTGGCTTGGTAGATTAGCGGCGGTTAAAATGGCCTTACTCCCTCGGATCTTATATGTCATGCAGACCTTGCCCTTGCAAACCCCCTTCTGTGTTATCCAAATTGTAACATCTTATAAACGATTTCATATAGGGTGGGAAGAAGGCTTGGATGGCTCATAGCCAGACGTACCTTCAGCAAAATAATGGGGGACTGGGTGTCCCACATTTGGAAAGATATTATCAGGCGGCTCAGCTCCGCTACATGATAGAATGTATAGAATGGCATCCGAGCAGCACTGGTGTTTTATCGACCACTCGGTCGCTGGGCACATGTGTGGAAGGTGCAGTGGCCCCCAAGGAAATTCTGACCTCCTGGAGTATATATTCCACCCCTAACCTAGGGGACAGTGAGGGTTTGGGACAAAGTGCAAGAAAAATACACCTTTCCACATTGGCATCCCCCCTGACCCCCTTCATCGGTCACCTGGAATTCCCTCCGGCGGCGACTGGGGACAGTTATAATAAATGTCAAGAGGCCAATTGTAAGAGATTAAGAGACCTCTGTGATGAAAAGGGAGTGATGGACTTCACAGAGCTTCACTCTGGTTATGGACTGACCCCTGATGCCCACTGGCAATATCTTGCCCTGAGACGCTGGGTCACATAACCCCACATAAGTCCACACGCCAGCCGTCCACTGACAAAATTCAAAAAATGGTTTGTTACCTGCCACTCCGATAAGCGATTGCTCTCTGATATATACACCTTTCTCACTGCACCCCTACACCATACCAAATCACCAGCGCAGTGTAGATGGGAGAATGAATGTGAGCACGAGTTTTCTATTAAAGAATGGCAGGACATTATCCATAGAGCAAGGGCGACCTCATGCAGTACCGCTGGGAAGGAAATGTTCCCTAAAATTGCTCATTATTGGTACTACACTCCGGTGAGAGTTGTGTGGTGGAGGACAGGAGGGGACACACATCATTGGAGACAATGTGGTCAGGAAGGTACTTTAATGCATCTATTGTGGAGTTGCCCACAAATCCAACAGTTTTGGTCATCTGTCTTATCAGACATTATTAATATTTATGAGCCGAAGATATCCAGATTTCCAAGCTTCAAAATTACCGGGAATTATTAATTTGGTTGCTGCTGCAGAGACAAGAGCAAGCAGCAAACACCACTGCTCTCTTGGGAGGTTGAAGGCTGCCCATCAGCTCTGGCCTGAAATTTGCAGTTGTTCATCATCTACATCACTCTTTTTCCTGGCTATCCAGATATTGCAAACTTGCAAACTTAGACATTCAATTCTGTTCAATGAATGAAAGTGGCCAGTGCTTTTTTGTACTGTGGATCCAGTATCTTGGCACAGATGTCCTTTTGGGAGGACACAATCTCTTTTTGCAGTTTTTTAGATTTGCGTTCAAGGAAAGGATTAAGCTGCTTCTTCAATGTCATCTCTAAATGTGTGTTCCACATTTTGCAATGGTTCCTGCAGCAGGTTCAACAACGGAATAGCTTGGCTCATTGTACTTGCATCCTCTCTTACTTTCCATGTCATATTCTCAAAAGGGATTAGCATTTGGATCAGACACTCATGTAGCACCCATTTGTCCACCTGGCTGATCATGGCTTTGTCAGTTGCATCCCCTCTACTTTGAATTACATATTCATTGATAGACTAGTACTGCTCAACTAGGCATTGCAGCATGTAGTAGATTGAGTTCCAAAGTGTTGGCAACTTCTATATGAGGCTTTTACAGGTACTTTCTTATCTTGATGAATGATCCTCAACTCCTTCCAAGCTTTGAACAATTGACGTAAATGAGTGCAAATTCTTTGACTGGTGACATGTATATTGTTGACTTGGGGCCCGATTTAGATCTTGGCAGTCTTACAGCTGTATCGCCACAGCAGTGGTCCCCAGTACTTCGTCAAGCTGACAATGGTCTGCCCGCCGTATTTAAATGTATGCTGGCTGACTCTCCGTCCGCATCAACAGAGTATTTACAGCCGCGTACGCGGCTTACCGCTCCCGATGCGGAGGACTCCATTATTGGCGAATAGTACTCCATTGCCGTCAGGATGGTGGGATTGCGCCGACACAATTTAGATTTCACAGTTGTTCTGATGGTCTTCTAGCAACGGGATGCTGATGGAGTGACTCCATCGAGTGATGCGGTTTACACTTGAATATACCTGTTGCTGTAGGCTGGATGCTAGCAACCAACACTAGGACCTGTTTGCACCTTCACACCATACTATAAAACACACTCCAATTCAGACCATGATCTTTTGCCACTCCACTGCACCATGACATTTTCTATTGGACCTTTTGGCAGTTAAGTGTGTTATTTTGTTGCTTTTCTCTGTTTCTTGTCCCTTTTTCTCCTTTCGTGTATATCCTTGTGTTCAACTAATTTCATTTCATCACATTTATTTGGATTATGGCAGAGCACACAAATCCATGTTTCACAGAGGGAGAATTGTCAGTCATGGTGGATGAAATCATATGAGTAGAGCCACAATTGTTTGGAGCCCAAGTCCAAATTACGCCCCTATCTCAGAAAATGGAAATGTGGTCCAGAATAGTTGACATAGAGACTGCTGCAGCCAACAACCTTTGTGCACAGGTGGAAATAAGGAAGAGATGGAACAACCTGCAGAGGAGAGTGCATTCCCTGTCCCCAAAGCGTCACCTGGAGGCAGAGATAACAGGTGGTGGTTCTCCCAGGCTCCCCTCACAACTCATGTCCCAGGAGGAGAAGGTCTTGCAGATCCGACATCCTGAGGGCCTGACAGGAATCCCTGGTGGAATGGAGACTGGTAAGTTATATTTTCAAATGTGTCACTAACCATACATGTCATGTTTGCTTTGAAGTTAGTTGTTGCTAATGTGTTCAGCAGGCTTTTTTTAATATAAACCAAAATATATCAGTAACATTGTGTTCGGCTTGTTTGTTTGAATGTGTTGAGTTGTATTTAAGATAACAAGTTACAATATCCATCACATTTCACATGATTTTATGGTGCCTGTTTTTACTCCAAATAACATATACGTGTTTCACAGAGTAAATGTTGTTTCTCTTCCTATTGCACATTTACACAAGATATGTTCAAGTCGCAATTTAACAAGTGTTGTGAATGTCTCATTGAAATAACTACAACTACCATAATGCCTTGTTTCAGTTTTGAGAAAATAATATTGCAATTTTATTTTGCTCATTTTCTCTTTTCTATCATATTTTCACCTATGGTAAAGTGTCATTTATTGATCAATCTCTTTCTTAATGCGCTCTTTTTAAAATTGTTTGCGTTGAATTTTGTATGTTGTCCTTTACTTGTCCTGTCATTTAATTGAGGTCATTAGCTGCACAAATCAAACTTTAAAATTTAAGGCATGTAAAATTGTATGCTGAAGAAAGGTGGCATTTGTGAAAACTGAACTCTTCACTGTTCATATAATGACTAATGCTAAGCATCTCTCTAATTTGAGTAAATGTCTGTTTTTTAGCCTGCTAGGCCTTGGATTGGTTAATTTCACATATCTCCTCTCTAATGTGTTGAGTTGAATGGTTGGTCCATTTCCTGTATACTTACTTAGTTATCTTTTTTCCTTTCAGGACATCTTCTTACCTGTTTAATTGAAATAATTTTGTATGATTCATAAACTGTTTGTGTAAATAATTAATTTACCACAGAAAGAGCTAATCATGATATCCATCCTCTTCACCTTCAGTTGCTACATCATAAACAATCATTGGATGTGTAATCCACACTTTTACAAATTATTATTTCTTTACATTCATGATAGGTCCAACAGCCAGAGCATATGGGCAAACATCTGTGTCTCAGGAAATCTCGATTCCAGCCTAGGATCAAGTCTCTAGAGAGGACTCCACTACAGAAAGTCTGGATGAAGAAGAGCGGCCTGGTCTATCCTGTCTGTCTGGGCAGATGCAGAGGGAGTACAATGTTCAATGATCAGATGGAGAATCTGAACTCCAATTTGGGCTCCCTGACTGGGCTGCTGCAGGACATTTACACCAATATGTGCAGTGCTTTTCCTGTACCATCTTTCCCTTTCTGTGGGCTAACTACATCTGGCCTTACTTTATCTGCCTTAGCCACAGAAAAGGAGACCCTGCCACAACAGGAAATACCTGCACCTACCTCAGTCCCTGCAACTGTGGATCCACCAGCTCCCTGCAGGAGCACACATTCATCTGTACCACCAGGAGAGCATGGCAAGACCCTTACCACCATCAACAGACTGAACTTAATTTCCTCCAGTGTGTGACTACCATTCATTCTGTGGACTATTTTCTGGACACATTGACCTTTCTGAGGCCAGTTGTATTTTGGGCATTGGTCTTTAAGCAATTTTGGCTCAACAATTATGGTCTCATTCATAATGACTGACTTTTTTGTTTTTACATCCACTTTTACTTCATTTGCTTTTGTTTAAAAAAGTAAAACTTCACTGTGCAAGTTGTCTCAGTACAAGATATGCGCGTACAAAGTCTGTGTGTGTCTTCCACAGAAGCAACCCATGGTCTCTTTGTAGTTTGAATCAGTACCATTTACCGGCAAATGTCACAACTTTGGCATGTCCAAATGAAGATGGCATGCTAAATATATCTACAACAGATTAAACAAAAAGATGAGTAAGGCAACAT
Organism: Calotriton arnoldi; assembly: GCA_963921515.1. NCBI lineage: Eukaryota > Metazoa > Chordata > Amphibia > Caudata > Salamandridae > Calotriton > Calotriton arnoldi. The sequence goes on along the minus strand of CAWUFW010003281.1, from coordinate 497,801 downwards.
GATAAAATTAACACATTACAAAGTCATCTTTTTGAGGACACATATTTTTCTACACAGTCAGAGATAAACAATTAAAATGAACACATAAGTCAATATGTCAGAACTATGATCAACAAGGACCTGTGTCCTGGATTTCCATGAACTTGCCCTTCCTAAAAATGCCCAGCACATACTTTTTCCTCATTACATCAATAGTTGGATTAACAGTTAATATGATAATATGTAACAAGATAGTTGAAGAAGTTGTCAGTGACATTCTGACGTAACTCAACTCCATCCTCCTCACCACTGTCATCTTCATTTTGCATTTCAGAATCCTCACCGGGTGGCTCTCCGTGGTCTCCATCCTCTGTGATGTAAGAGATGTTCTGTCGCAGGGCCATGGTGATTTGGCACACCTTATAGGGTGAGTAGAGGAGAGCTCAACCAGTCTCATCCAGACAGTGAAATCTGGCCTTTAGGAGCCCAAAAGCCAGCTCCACTGGCCTCCATGTTCTTCTATGGGCCTCCTTATAGCGGACTTCACCTGGCATTGTCAGATTCTTCAGCGATGCATACAACCATGGTCGGTTAGGATAAGCTGAGTCTCCTCAATGGAACAAAAAGAGAAGAGCCAAAATATGTAACATCATTTCAGATAATTCACTTTGCAATTACCCAAACAATATTATGTCAGATTATACTTACTAACAAACCAGGTCCTCTCATGTCCAAGTTGGGACATTTGCAGGGGTATGCTGCTGTTCGCTAGTACAAAGGAATCATGGGCTGATCCAGGTAAATGCTCATAAACACTTGTGATGCAAATCAGCTAAGCAGAAAACTTGCACATTGGTTGAATGGAAGTGCTTCTGATTCTGGTAGACTTGTTCCTTGACTTGTGATGGCCCTAAGGCAAAATTTGCAAAATCCTCATGTCGTGGTAACTGGATGAAGCTGTTAATGTGTTTCATCACTGATGAAAGATCTTCTTGTAGCACAACACTGAATTGCTTGTGACATTCCACCAGATACTGCCACAGCGTATTGGAATGATCCTGTAGCCACAAAATGAAGTACTGCTATGAGTTTGACAATTGGTGAATAGATGTGGGATCTCTGTTGGAGGCAGAAGATCTGGCTCCAGCTGATGACATTAGCTATTGCAATGGCCATTTAGTTGGGCTGCAGCATATTAGAGTTTATCATTTTTAAAACATTTTACACATTAATTTTTTTAATTATTAACACAAATGTAATGTAGTGCTAAAAATGTATATTGTTTCACAACATATTTAAATTTGATTAATTATTTTTAGTCATTTTATTTCACAAATGTCATTTTTAAATATTTTGTCAAACAAAATACTGTCACTAGTGTGTAAACAACACCACGCAAATATCACATGTAACCGCAGTAAAGCACTACATAAAAATGTTTTTTTTTTTTAAATACATGAGTGCCTTCGATATTTATATATAAACAAAGTAGCCACCATTTTGAGTTGTGGTGATGCACTTAAAAGTCACAAACACATTATTTGCCCCTCTAAAATGGCGGCCGCCTGACCTCGCGGTCAGCACATTTGCAAGCAGACATCCATAGTGGAAGCGACCACATAGTGGGGCATATTCCCAAGGACTCATCGCCGAGTTAGCAGCACTTTATAGCAGCCAAAGTGGCGATAAATTTATCGCACCATTCACAAGCAGGTGCTAACAGCCGACATCACCAGTTTTCCTGCGATAGCAGCCGCAAAAAACATCGCCACAAATGATACCGGCAACTAACGCTAATGATATGCAGAGTAGGCGTTCCCGTGCAAAAAGCCGCAAAAACACCACTTCGCAACATTCTCAACGACCAGCCAGATCTGCGATAAGATTCAAAAACATGCGATAAGGCACGTTAGCAGCAGGGATTTTACACCTGCTCTTACCTTGTGTTAAGTCGGATGACAACCTGCACCATGAAAGGGAGCCCAGCCCACAGCCACAACAGAAGTACAACAGATGCCATGGAGCTACTGATCATGCAGCTCGGAGCGCCAAGAGGGCCATAACACCCCCAGGACACCCCCCCCGGACTACCACACTGGCAGTGGGGTATGTGACGTGCTAGGCCCCTTTGATTGGCAGGGTCACATGTCCTGTGACGCCTGTGCTGGATGGGTGTGGTGTGGGTCTGAACGAGCCCTCAGGGAGTGGCTGTGGCATGCTGACGACTAGACCAGTGATCAGCAGATCACTACAGGGACGACCTGGGACATTTAGCGTTGTCATCCCCCCTGTAAGCGTAAGCGGAGTGGACTGGCCTGGCGTATGGCAGGCCAGCATAGGGGTGGGAACAATGAACCCGGGGCTCTGGGCGTGCTCCAGTTCTGGGCTGGACATGGAATTAACTGATGCGTGTGTCCCTGTTGTAGTGACTACGCCACCCGGACCGCAATCGGCACTGTTGCACCCTGTCACTCAAGTTCCACAACATGAGCAACATGGACGTCGGGGAATCTCTCACCCTACATTTAACCATACTCACATACGTGAATGATCAAAGGCATGACACATCTGTGTGATTCTGAATGTTTAATTCACATCCAGTGGAGTGTTGCAGCTGGAGCAGTACAGGGCCATGCAAACCCCACTTCACATTACTGGCCCGTGGAGGGCCACCCAGAGTCCTTCAGGGAATGACAAGTACATCGGAAGGGGAACAGTTCAGTCCGCAGTCTGATCGCTGTGTCGTTGGTAACCAAACAGGAGATGGCAGTCCATGTCGAGGTCCAAGGTGAGTGTCCAGAGTGTATCGGGGGACAGTGGAAGGTGATGATGCAAAGGGCAGGACCAAGCAGAAACCCGCCATTTTGCGGAGATGAATGCTACTTCCTCCTCCTTACCAGTAAGGTTGGTTCACCTGCATCTTCGTCCTCTGATGGCACATGTGCCTCACACGTGGGTGGTGGTGGATTGCCTGCCGCACTGTGAGGCACTGAGACATCAGGGGGCGAAGATGTGGATGTAGAAGCTGCAGCAGCACTCATCTGAGCAAGGCCTTGAGGCAGCAATGCCATGACGATGTGCGGCAGGGCATTGAAGGCCCCAGCCACATCCCGCTGGTGTGCAGCCATGGCAGCCATCCTGTCTGCCGCCATCCACCCTATGGTCTCCATGAGCCCCCGCATCTGTCCCAACTCCCGGCAGACATCGCTGGAGCCACTCTGACTGGAGAGTTGTTCTTGTCTCAGTATCATGACTCCAGCGATGTCAGCCATGGATCGCTGGAGAGCATGGAGCGGACTGTGGGTGTCCGTTAGGGACTGAAAGTGGTCCCTGATGGGAATCAGACACCCATGTATGGCATCAAGTTTGGCTGCCATGCGGTTGAACCCCACCCGCACCTGATCAGCCACCTTCTCCTGGCACTCCAACATACGGCGTTGGAAGGCCATGTGTTGTTCGTGGGGGTCCTGGGAGTCAGCCGTGGTGGTAGGTGCTTCCTGCTGTGTGGTCTGTGCAGGGGGTGGGGTTTCCTCGATGCAGCTGGGCTGCCCTGCTCCTGGGCATGGGGTCCTGAGGGTGTCCATGAGCTGTTGGAGGGTGTCGGGGTCGATGGTGGTGTGGTCCTCTTAGTCATCAGTGAAGAGAGGTTGGGTCTGCTCTGCAGGAGGTGTTGGTTCTCCCTCTGCAATGCGAAGGGTAGATGCAGTTTAACATTGTGTTCACATGTATGTTGACGCATTGTACAAATTTACATACAGACTGCATGACAATGTACATTGTGACTGTTTGGGAGGAGCTGCCTATTTGATGCGGGACAGTGGACATTTTGACAACATCACGGATGTGTGTTTGTACTTGTACATGTTCATCCCACGTTTCCCTGCTATGCCAAATGTGATTGGCAAGTTTCTACACACAAGCGGCACCACTTGGGTCCTCTGTTCTGTTGTGAAGCGTGTTGCAGTTCATACCACATTGTTGTCAATGTTGATGTGCTCTGAATATTATGTGTGTGTGCTGCATTTTGGGAGAGTCGCCCCTGCAGCTCTGATGTGGCTGGCCCTTATCCCTTTCAGGCGGTGTGCCTTGACTTCTGTGCTTCTACAGTGCTGAGATGTTGCATACTTGGGTAAATTGGGCTCTTGGTGGGAGTTGGGACTGTGAGGCATGGTTTGTCCGCAGGTGTGTTGTTGAGGTCAGGGGTTGTTTGTGCAGGTGGATGTGCCAGAGTGTGACCTGCTCCTTTATGGATGTGGTCCACACTCAGCCACCTCAGTGTCGTGGCATGCAACATGTCATGGTATATTGACTGCAGCCATGCTATTCGTCATGCAGTGTCACTTGCATTGTCAGTGTGGCTCACTGACACGTCGCTTTGCTGGGTTCGCCACATGTGCATGGGTTTGTTGTGAGATTAGTGATGTGTGGGGAGCGCCCACTCTGTGCACATTGTGGACAGGGGCCCACTTGCTGTTTCTATGTGTGCTGCAGTATGCCAAGGAGATCAGGGGCATGACCCAGAGTCATTGTGGGTGTGCAGTGTGCTATTCTTGATTGTGCATGTGTGTCATTGTGCCCATCTCCCCCCGTCCCCCCAGTCCCTGGTGGTTACTCACCCTGTTGCTGTTGTGTCCAGTCATGTTGAGCAGTGTCCGGTCCCCCAACTCATGCCACCATCTCCCCACTGATGACTGTGGAAACCATTTCCTTCATCTCATCCAGCTCCTCCTGTGGCGCTGGACTCTCACCTCCAGTCTGCATTGCTGCCTTCTGGTTGTTGGCGAGTTTCTGCTTGGTTTTGCGCTTGACATCATTCCAGCGCCTCTTGAGCTCCTCCATTGTCCTCCTCAGCACTCCGACTGCATTCACCTTGTCCAGGATGGACTGCCATGTTGCATTTTTGGTTGCCAATGACACAGTGGAGGTGACGAACAGTTGTTGATGGTGTTCTACCACCTCCATGATCAGGATCCTGTTTTCCTGCGGACTGAACTTCGTCTTCCTCTTCTTCTTGTCCTTGCCCTTCCCTGTCCCTGGGGTCCAAGGCTGGACCTCCGTGGGGCTTGTGGGGTTCTGGCCGTCCTCTGTACCTGCTCCGGCTGCCTCCATTGTGCTTCGCTGTGGTTCGGTTTTTGTTTGTGGGTTTTTTTGTGCTTTTATGGTGATTTTTCCCACCTGACGTGTGTGACTTGCAGGCCTGGCGCTGCTTTTCGCTAATTGTCTTATCGCGATTGGGCCCATCGCAACTTTTTTCACGTTCCTGTTTGGATTTTTATCGCCGTCCCGGTGAGTTACTCGCTGTCATTTTCCGTGTTCTCGCGAAACTATCGCATGTTACCGCCGTGTTGGGAATAGGACGTTAACACAGTGTTATTTTCCCGCGATAGACTGCGATGTGAGAAGTTGCGTTAAGCGAATTTGGCGATAGTTAACACACGTTCTTGAGAATATCCCCCAGTGTGTGTTCAACTCCATGACGGACACAGCCATAGGCTAAGAAGTATGAAAGGAACATACGAAGGACAGTTGCTGTGTCAATGACCACTGACAATTGTGTAAATCGCATACATGATCATGGCGGCTCAAAAAAAGCTCACTTGCTTCCTAACACTGCAGCCACCAAGACGCACCTCCACGTTTGCTGCTGTTACTGACCTCTGGGAGAAACAATGACAGGTCAAAAAGTGAGAGGGCTCCTGTCTTCTCGCCAGAGGAGCTGGAGTTATTGGCACAGGAGGTCCTCTCACAGTATGGACAGCTCTATGGCTCACAAGAGGAAAAGGTACATGTCTGAAATGTATACATGAATCTATCGAACTGTTTTATTTCCATTAACCAAGCTACAATGTCCCTTTGAGTTCCTGAATGAAGTGTTGTGAGTGATGTGAAGTGTCATATATAGTGTTTCTTACATAAGACAATGATGTTGGGGATTTCTAAGCATTTTACAATGTTAAGAAAACAACATTAGTATGTGTTGTGTGTTTAAAGCCCTAGATTCTAAGTGGTTGGTGTGTATGTAAGTAAGTAAAACATTTATAAAGCGCAGCGAATGCTGAGGCATCTTGGCGCTGGAGGAAACACATACTTCATCTAAAATAGAGGGAAAAATGCTTGTGTTTACTTGGGGGAAAAGCCAGTTTTTGAGCAACTTCCTTAAGGAGGAACGATTGGATTACAATCTGATTTAGGCAGGCAGTGAATTCCAGATTTTCGCTGCCCGGTAGGATAGGGTTCTGCTGCCCCACCTGGCCCTTCTGATCCTAGGAACTTGGACAAACCCAGCATTGGTGGATCTTACGTCCCTCCGTGGGATGTACCAAGCAAAGTATTTTTGGAGGTCACGAGGTCCCCCCCATACAGTGCTTTATGCACCAGGCATAATTCTTTAAACTAAATCCTATCTTGGACGGGTAGCCAGTGGAGTTTTTGAATGCTGTTGGATATGGGGTCAAATTTGGGGATATTAAGCAACACCTGAGCTGCTGCATTTTGTAAAGACTGTAGCTTTACTTGTAAATGTTAATCAATTCCCAGAAAAAGGGCATTGTAGTAGTCTATGTTAGAGAGGATCAGGGCCACTGTCACAGGTTTTTGGAACTCTTGTGAGATGAATAGAAGAATCTGTCTCATGATTTTTAGAAGGAAGAAGCAGGAGGATGTAACATGGTTAATCTGTTGTGAAAAACAGAGTTGATCATCGAACAGTACTCTCAGATTTTTGGCTTTGTTAACCGGGTCAGGCCGTGGACCCGCATCCGCAGGCCACCAGGCATCATTCCAAAGGGGAGAACTGTTTCCAAACTCAAACACCTCCGTTTTTTCTGTATTTAGCTTAAGGTATTTCTCGTGCATGCACCTGATGATTAAGCTGACTTGTCAACGAGTCAGCACTTGATGTTAAAGATATAACTATGTGTGTATCATCTGCATAGGATACCATAGAGAAACCATGCGTTCTAATGAGTTTAGCTAAAGGGGTGACATAGATGTTAAATGGGGTGGGGGACAGTGCTGACCCCTATGGAAAACCGCAGGGGAGAGAGAAAGCATCCAAAGTAAAATCACCCCAACACAGTTACTGCTCTCTATGAGAGAGAAAAGAATTGAGCAAAGTAAGAGCCACACCTTTTATTCCTACTGTCTCAAGCTTCTGTGTTAACACCTGATGGTTAACGATGTCAAAGATGGCAGAGAGATCAAGTAGAAGAAGCACCGCTTTCCCATCACTATCTAACTGCTTACGGATCTCCTCTGTGGCCATGACCAATACCGATTCTGTGGAATGATTAGGTCTGAAACCGTGCTGTGAAGAGTCAAGAAGATTATTGGATTACAGATGAATATCCAAGTCTTCATTCATGGCCCTTTCCATGATTTTGGTAGGGAGTGGCAAACATGATATAGGTCCACATTTTTTTGCATATGTGTGGTCTAAAGAGGGTTTTTTTTAGAATAGGGTGAATGCAAACTGTCTTCCAGGATATAGGAAAGATCCCCAAAGAGAGTACGTTGTTTAAAAGCGGAGCTAAGAAAGAGCTAACAGCATCTGATATCGTGTGTGGAACGAAAGGTGGGTCTGTAGGGTAGCCTGACTTAATGGTTAAAAGTGATTTGTTTACTCTCTTACAAGACAGCCTGATTGTATGGGGCTGTACTCGTTATTAGCGGACCGGTGCCTGAGGCAATTGGGTGCCCCAGAAGCACCTTATAGACTGTATGCACTTTGGATTGAAACAAAAATTAGCAACTTTGTCACAGAAAGCATGATCAGGAGTGTACTGTTTGCCAGATTGAAGCTTAGACAGAGTTGTAACTGCTTTAGAAATTTCTCTAATTGAGTTTCGTGCTGCCACTATTTTCATAGAAAAATAACTAGTTTTAGCAGCTATGATTGCCGCCTTGTATTCTCCTAGGGCTAGCCCGTAGTTGTATTTACCCCTTTCACTGTAGTCCTGCCTCCAAGTGCGTTCTAGCATTCTGCATTTGGACTTTACGCTTCTAAGTTGAGCAGAGTACCAGGGTACTGAGGGTTGGTTCCTGAGATATTTCATACTTTTCTCAGGGGCCACCATGTCAATTGCTGGGCTGACCCAACAATTAAAATTGTCTGAGGCGCTATTATTCCCTTGATCTAATATGGTGGTATATCTATGTAGAGCTACCTCAAGCTCAATTTTATGAATTTTGCACCACTGGCGGGTTTTAATAATGGAAGAAAAGTTCAGAGATGGTGTTTCTGTCCCCGGAGGAGCCAGTTTAAAAAAAATGGCACTATGATCAATTCATGAGAGCGGAAGCACTTTCTCCAGAGTGATATTTGCATGACTAGTAAAGACCCCATCCAATGTGTGCTTGGCCTTATGAGTAGACTCTGTTATGATCTGTTTTAGTCCAAAGCAGCCCAGGCTATCCACCAAATGGCTAGTATCAGTGTTATTCTGACACTCAAGATGAAAATGTAAGTCTCCCAGTAGGGTAAATGTTGGGGAGTCTACACAGGACTCCATAAAAGTTTGAATAGACTGTTTGAAGGGAGCCCTAGGTCCTGGCGGGCGATAAAATAATGCCCCAGAAAAGGTGCTTACATTGCTGAGCTTGAAAGTTAACAGAAGTGCTTCTACTCCCAAGTGAAATGTAGGGGCAAGGGTGGCTTTGATGTAACTGCGATAAATAATAGCAATGCCTATCCCTGTGTTCTGCTTCTATCAACCACCGATATTTCATACCCCGCTGGAACAGCCACAATCCAATCTAGATTGGAAGCTTTATTGGCACAAATTTTAGTTATAAATGCCAGATCAGGGTTAAATGACTGCATGAAATTCACAAATTCATATTTATGTTTATTTAGAGATCTGATATTCAGTAACACACAGGTTAGGGTTTTGCGTGTGACTACCGGGGTGGTATTCGCTGCCGACATAGCCTCTGAGGATGCATCATCTGTAAATGAAAGTTTGGGGCTGAAGTGACAGTCCGGACAGATAAATAACTTGTTATCAATATTACAGTCAAGCGGGAGTGAATTGCAGCGCTTACCTTCATTAAGTGCTATCAGATCTTTCCTGGTGTAACAATGCAGGGAAAAAAGGCCAGGGGTCGTGCCTCACGGCTCATTCCAGGTGAAGACATGCGCAGACGGGCTTGCCTTTTGGGTGCCTTCGGCGCACCCGCTGCTCGGACGCATCAACGTGTGCATTTATAGGTAAAGTCCCTATAACAACTAGATTACTGACCAATGGAAAATAGCAGACCCGCTCTTAAATACGGGCACCGCCACCAGGACACTGTGATCAGAGCCATAAAACGTCCTGTCTAGTAACAGCAATAAAAACAATACACAGTAGCAAGTTATTAATATAATTTAAAATAACAAACTGGAACTCAGGTCCAGTGTCTCGAGTATTGGCAAATAGTTTCCCACTATGTAAATGAGGCACACGTGTAGAGATATGTCTATGTATATGTTTGAATTACATGTGAAATATAGAAATCTCAAATCATGTAAATTAGAAAACACATTATCTTGTCTTCACAATTGTACATATATATGTTTTCTGTACAAACCAAATTAAAATGATGTTTGCCATGTGCATCATCCCACAAATTACTCAGCCTAGATCAGGGGTCTCTAAACAGTTGATTAGGAGATAGCAGTAGCTCTGGGACCCCTTCAGAGTAGCAAACAACCTTGAGGTCAGTTATTAGGTGGGCACAAGGTCATTTTTACATATAAACGTTAAGGGAAGGCTGTGTTCATTTGACATCATGATCTTCAGGCTGCAGACGTTGTTTAGCCTTCAGTAGTTAACAATGTTTTGCACTGATCTGAAGTTGCTCACATCACAGAAAATGTAGGAGCCCCATTGGCTAGATGATGTCACTGGCCAGGATTAGTAAATGTAGGACATGACAAGGGATGAGGGTAGTCAACATGTCACTACAAAGCTATGTATTAAAATATTAAAATTAAATAAATAAAATCTTTGTTTTGCTCAGCATGTGAAAATACACATGTTGTACGGTAACCTATGAGTCATGCTTGTGATAGATGTAGTAAAATTGTGTTACATCAATACAGACAAGCAACAATTCATAAACAATTTTCTTTTCATTTTTTGTATCCATACAGGTCAATGCCCATCAGAAGCGGGACATCTGGAAGGCCATCACCATGCAGGTGCTGACCCTGGGGGTCTTCAAGTGGTGCAATGTCCATTGCTGCAAGAGGTGAGAGTTCCTATGACGCTGGATCAGAAATTCAGCTAAAGTCCAGCTCAGGCAGTCCTCCCAATGTGGAAAATGTATGTGCCGCACCCTGACCCACCTAATGGTCTGCATTCTTATGGTGGCCTATCCCCAGCTTGATGGGCAGTTGAGAGTCCAACAGCAGCAACAAGGGGGTGAGTTCTTATTTGAGTTTCACATGTTACATGACTCATTTTTTGTTACAGCCAGGATTTGTCCTATCAACATTAAGGGTGGTCCATGTCCAAGATATAAGTAGAGTTCATAAAGGTATAGGTTTTTCACAATGTGTATGATGATGTGCTTTGTCTATTAATTTGTTGCAAAGAATCCCAACTCATTCCTGTTCACTACCAAAGGACTATTCTGAGCAGACACATGGCTGCCTAAACTACACATATACATCTGGTTGTTTGATGTTATGAGGGACAGTTGTACCAAACAGTCCAATAATCGTTGTTGTGTAAGGTGTGATGCTTCTGCACTACTGTGGATGATATAATGTTAGACCGTTTACATGTAATATTGCATACTATGCAGTTATGGTACAGTGGATGTTCCCAATGCCACATTTTACTAAGTTGAGATATTATGGAGTCAAATGTGAAGTAGTTGCTCTGTATTAAAGTGGATTAAAAATGAATCAAGCTCTATGTATTTACATATGCTATTGGAGTCATTTGTCAAACCACAGTGACAACATGTTTACAATATGTCTGCATTGTCTTCAACAGCATAGGTAAATACATATTGTTTGTTACATATATTATTTCTTAAGGTAAGTGTTACCATTGTGAAATGCCTAAACAAAGGAGACAGACTTTCAGTTTCTACAAATATTGGTACAACATTGCAGTATTTGTTGAAACACATTGATTCATATTTTACTTTTAGTGTATGTCATTAATTCAGCTTTTTGGACCTTGCACACACAGTGTCCAAAGGTATATTTGGTGTAAATCCTAATTGGTGGCATAAGTTCACTATTCTGGAGACCAAAGGCCAACCACTCAGAAGTGTTCAGCAGTTCCTTTGGAGAAATGATTATGGTTAAGAGACAAGATCATTTTTGAAGTAGGAGCTTTCCTGGGGAATTACAGAACTGTGAGCAAGTGGTGTCTGAAGATGTTCCCTTCACGCATGAGCTGATGATGTAAAGAACCAAAGTTTATGAGCCTTGTAGCAGGTGCAATATGGAAAGTAGGAAAATGTTTTTTGCTCAAAATTGTTGATCAGTTCAATTCACACACCTACAATAAAACTATTATAAATGACTTTTCAATAACATCCGGAGCAGGCAAAGGAGACGTTACCCACAAAGGCGGGGTAGTAGCTGGACACTGTTTCTCACCTGGTGAGACCACCGGCACCAAGGGACAACGTGTCATGGAGGGTGAGGGGACTGGCATGCAGGGCTCCAGTTCAATATCGGACTCGGAGACCTCTCCAAGTGACCAGTCCCTAGTGTTGGTGGACCCTACTGCTCCTGTAACATCTGCATCCTTGTCCCCCACCCAGGGTACCATTTCCACCCTGCCTCTCAGTTGGCCAACCCTTCCCCCCAATAGGGGTGGTGTCTCCTTTGCTTCAGACACCTCACCTCCTGCCCTGTCCCTAACTGCAAGGCTATTGACCTCCTCCGCAGCATCACTGTAGGCCAGACTGCACTCCTGAATGCCACCCAGGGGCTTTGCTGCCATATGCAACAAATGCTAGCTTACCTGAAAGACATTCATAGTGACATGTCTGGCCTACATCGGTCTTTTCAAGGCCTGACCTCCTCACTGACTGCAGTCTTCCAACCATCCTTGTGCCTCTCCTTCCACCCTTTCTGCATCCTAATTGCCAATTTTCTGCTCTGTGCAGAGCAAGCTCACACCTTTGCACACAACCACTCCAACACACATAAGCAGCACACACACACACACAAACCCCCAGACCACAAAAAAAACACAGACACACAACCAAACATACAGACACTGCAGCTACCACCGTACCCACATGCACCAGCCTACCACCAGTACATCCACTGATACCGCAGCAACCATCATACCCACACGCACCACCCCTGCCACCGGCACAACCACAGATGCCCCAACCACTACCACGCCCACATGCACCACCGCCACCACCAGCACAATCACAGACACCGCAGCCAACACCACACACATATGCACCACCCCTCCCACCAGCACACCTAGACACTGCAGCCACTACCACACTCACAGGCACCAAAACCACACCCATGACTCCGTAGCATACCCACACACACACACATTAAAATTCACACCCACAAAACTCAAATGCCCACACTCACCCAAACAACAGACACCTATGACGCAATACACACCCAAACATGCACAACATATACCAGACCCACAAGCACCCGCACCCTCAACAGACACATGCACATCAGACACTGCTACTCCCTCTACCTCCCAAACCCAACTCCCTGCCGAACACCCTACCCATTTTCCCATAGAAGATGTCTTTTTACCCTTGCCCTTACCCCTTCCAAACCCCAACCCACCCCTAGCAAACACAAATCTACCCATTCCATACACCAACCCACTCCTTCTACATCACAACCCACCCTTACCAAATGCAAATCTACCACTTCCACACTTCAACCCAACCCTTCCACATCCCAACCCACCCCTCCGAATACAGAAGCGACCCCTACTAAAAACCATAATTACCCCTCCCAAACCCAAGTGCACCCCTCTCAAAACCAATCCTCCTACCAAAACCTGACCCCGGCGGTCTTTTGTCTATGCAATCACCAATATCGAAATAGGTCGGGTGGGCCACCAGGCCAGATGGTGGGAAGACCACCGAAAAAGCTAAGACAGGATTCAATCCACCAAGATATAAATCTGGCCCTATGACATCTTTTTTTGAGGAAGTCTGACAATTAGGTTTATTCAATGATATAAACACTGGACTCTACATTATCCTCCATCAGCCATGGATTTGACAATATTATTGCCTTTGTCAGTGACAATGAGTCCACTGTTGAGACCTCTGGGTTGAAGCCATTAATACACGTTGGTATTAAATTCAACCAAGATCTTGGTAAAGGGATGTGATTTCTCAATGGCAAACATTGCATCTGTTGCATGCCGCTGAAAGCCACAAAAAGCATTGTCAGCTGTGATATAAGCAGTTAGCTGTTGCTCCACTCCCTTAAAGGAAATCCATAGTACAGTGGTCCGTTGTGAGGTGGATGGACTGAACTATGCTCTCCTTCACAGCATTGTTGAGATCAAGAAATACGATAGCAATGTATACCCTGATGTATGCACGCATAGCAGCGGCAGTACAAATCAATGCAATATTGATGTACGCTGCCAACTATGTATGCACAGTGATGTGAATACCAGTAAATCCAATGTTGATGTACAGTGTAACTTATGCCTGTATAATGACATCAATATCAGTGAATGCAATGTTGATGTATGATGTAACAACTGTACGTATTATAATGAGAATATCGGTAAATATGATAATAATGAAACCATGTTACACATACACACCCTCACACACTTGTATCATTGCTGTCGTATTCATCCGAGATGATCTTCCCATCAAGATAGATATGTGGTCAGACAGGCCCTGTGACCCAAGCCTGCCAATTGACAGGTAACAGGTGTGGTTACACTTAGCCCAGAGAGAAACGCGCTCCATGGAAAAACCCTGATCAATCCCACAGATAGGTAGTCACACCACAAACAAGAGCCAGGAGATTGGCCCCAGTGAAACACCTTTGGGCAAAGGTGCACGTTGCCAAAATTCCACAAAGTTAGATGCCACATATAGTCAGGAACATTCAGCCAATCAGGACACAACATGTACACCGCACGAGGTCATCTGGACTTGCACACACTGGCCCAAACTAGCTCTCCCTGAGGTCGCGAACCACCTGTGTCCACCTTATCAGATGGTTGTACTTGTTATTTAGGACAATGATGCTTTTTAAAAAATGTCGAAGTATTTTATTGTACTGACAAAATGTATATATGTGCAGCCAAAACATCTGTACTCCGAGACTGTCTCCAGACGCGACTTTCCCAACCACTGCTTTTAATTAAACCAACTTGTTGCTGTTTTGCCAAATGCCTTTTGTCGTTTCATTTATTTAAGGTAAATTCATATTCGAGCAACAGCATCACCAGCATCACCAACCAATCGCAGCACTTTATGGTGCAGTTCTTACTCAACAATAGTAGAAAAATAGTTCCTACTTGGAACCTTTGATATTGGGCAGAGGGTCTCCACTAATTCAGGAAATCCTTCTTCCATGAAAGAAAAAGGTAGGAGGTCAAGTGCAAAGCTTTTTTCCAGCTTCACGATGTGTAAATGGGCTTTCTCATAGGTTCGGTGGTACGGTGACTCCTTGTTAAACATAGCCTTGATAGTTGGTTATTGTTGCTATCTTTTATGATGCCTCCACTAGTGACCTATGAGGTGGAGGTAGGCTGCTTGGGAATTTTGGGTCGACTGTATCCCTTGCATGCCTTATTCCATTCTGAGGCTGCTGTGGGTAATGACAGCACACAAAGTGTGACAGTCGCAGGACTGGTTCAAATGATACTGACATACTCTTCTTCCTCACCACCACCTCCTTTTATCAGTTCAACTTATTTTTTTTCTCACCAGCAGCTGCTATATTTTTGAGGTGCTCTGTCCACATGATTGTGGGTTGAATGATCAGATGGGTCAGTTGGTCCCCAAAATCATAATCTCCGCCTTGTTTACCACAGTGAATCATATGTTTTGTAAGTTGAGCATTCTGCGATGTGCTTATCATGTTACCTGAGTGTTAAGAAGTCCTAAACTGGGGAGCAGAGCTTTCTGAAGATTCCAAAACCTGAAGAACATGTTAATGTGAAGCTTGGTGGTGGTGTTGGCCTTTCTCCACGGTGGACTGTGACAGTGGTAGAGGTGATGGTTGCTGCTGGTCTTCTGGGTCTTGAAAAGATGGAAGCAGGTGGTGTTGATGGATCTGCATGACTAAGAGTTCAATAGAGGTGAGTTTCCTTTGTGCCACTCTTCCAAAGTTTTTGGGAACCTTTCTTTTGCCTCATCTCTCATGGCAGGTCTGGGTTGGGTTATAATCCATATCCAAAATATCAGAAAAGAATCATGGAGAAGATGTGGAATTATCCTTGCCTTGCTGAAGAGTGTGACACTGATGTGTCCAGTGGAGGAGCAGTCACAACATCCCCCTTTGCAGAAAGCTCAACTTCCTGCTTTGCCTCTATTTTTAGGAGAACGCGTTCTGCACACTATGGTTCTTGTTGCTGCCTTTCCTGTGAGGATTCTGTTTGCTGCTGGGGCAATTCTATTTTAGATTCACTACTCTCCGTGACTTCTGCCACTGCTGTGCTGAGTGATATAGGCTTTGGTTTTGGTAGTGCGCCATTGATCCAGGAATGATCCTCCTCCCAGCCTCTTCCTGCCCTGGGGAGGGTGCAGCAGCTACTGGACGTTTGCAGAAAAATGAGTAGGGCTTGATGCGTCATAATATTAGACACTGTAATGATGCTCTTAAGCACTGCTTTAACAATCCACAAATCCTGGATCTATCACAAATCAAATTTTCTGTCATTTTTGTGAATATTAAAACACATATGTTGTTGTTTTCTTGATAAGTGTTATCTAGGATTTCACATCATTGAGCAATTGGAATACCCTATCAGAATTTTAGAGATTTTTAAAATTGACATTTTGTTTTATATTTTATTCTATGCTTATTACCTAAATGAAATCGAGTTTGTTTTAAAGTGCATTTTATGTGAGATTTTAGTTAATCAAACATAATAACTTACTTACTTACTTGCTGGTGTTCCTGCAGGGACCATGGGGTTCTATGGGAATTTACTCTGCTACAAAGAATCACAGTTAAATATATCAGGAAAAAACAAAACATGAACAAAAATGTCATGGACTTCTTCTATCGCTGCTCCTAGAAAATGTTTTTTAAAGTGGAATAAAAGGATTGAAATACATACAGGATGCACAAAATGTTGGTAGCTCCTTGTTCATCCACCACATGGCAAACAAAAGAGGAGGCATGGAAAACAAAAACAAAAAGGCCACCACACACACTGACTTGCTCCACAAATGAGGGCTCTATTTGTCCAGCAAAGGATGCCTAGAGAGCAAAGAAAAATGGACATGACTTCACACACACACACACACACACACAAAGGAAATGATTGCACTCAAATATTGTATTTACTCAAAATGTGCCCAAGCCGACACATGGAAGTGGCCCAGCACCAGTAGATCAGCAAGGACAGGAAAGAAAATTAAATACATTTTAAAAATTCTCCAACAAAAAACAGCCCAAAGAAACATCAATTACCCCTCCTGAATACTGATAAATGTTGCAGAAAAAAAGTAAAACTCACAAAAATTGTGTGTAAGCTCATGGGGACGAGAATAGATGAGAACAAAATTAGATGTCTGGCTACATGGACTAGACTCCAGGATTTACCCTGATCCATGCAACCTAAAGGAGTGCAGGCAAATGGTAATCTACATTTTGTATTTAAATCAAGGCCATCCATAAGGCCCAAAAATAAATAAAAAACATACAGCAAAGCTGCAATGAGAATGTGAAAACTACTGCAGGGCAGACTATGCCCCAAACATTAAAACAACAATGCAGTAAAATTATCAGCAATGAGGCATAATCAAGATAGCGGATCGGTGAGACACATCTTGCCATCGATCCTGCAGGCCAGATAGTCCTTGTTTTCTTCCTTGCTATGAGGACTTAGGAATGCCAGGGAGATGCCTGGGGAGCTCATGATGCCCATATTTGGGGCAATTGATGGTGCTGAACGAATGTGGTAGAGGAACTGGGGCAGCAGTATCCAGTTCCTTGGCTGGAAACACACTGTGAAAAGATGGTGCTGACAGGGCTCAAGCCTCCATGTGAATATGGAGGGGATCCTGAAAATGGGAAATGTGAGAAGTTGGCCTGGTATATGCTGTTCACTACTTAAAGTGGACACCTTGCACCAGTACAATTCGACTCTTATGGTAGATAGGTTTAAGACAACCTTTATAAAAAGCTATCCTAGTGGTAGCTGTGGAGAGCAGCCTTCAGGCTAAGTCTTGAAGGAATGTAAAGCAGCTTGTTTTACCACACAATCTCTTGAATCACCAAATGAAAAGACACCACACAGGTATATATATCAAATATATATGTATTTATTACTAAACAACTCTCTACTAATCTCTTTATGAGATTAGAAGTCAGGAACATATGCACAAATCAACGTTTCACAATAAATTAAGCACAAATATGGCTGGGGCCCTAGGGGCGTACCAGACCATATACTAAAAAAGAGACTTAGAAACAACGACTTGCAAAGGGACAAGGCCTAGGGCCTTCAGAAGAGCTGGGGCTTCACGAAACCACCCAAGGCAGGTAAGTAAAGAACCCACGGGGGACGCGTGCAGTGTGGATACACAGGCGCGGATCGCCGTTGACTTCAATGGGGCAAGTCGCGGTTGGAAATTAAGAGTTTTAGGATACTTCGGGAGAACCTACAAGCAAGTCACTTACAGGGTAAGTAGTTCTAGGGCCAACACCCACAGGAGCACCATAGTGCTGGAGTTACTTCACCCAGGGAAGCCGGGTGCATAGGTGTCCTTTGGTGTCGGGTCGCAGCGTCGTTTTCAATGGAAGACAATGAAGACTTGCTGCTTGTGAAGTCCGAAGAATTGTCCGGTGGAATCCAAGCCTGGATTCAGAAGATGGAAGACCTGAAAGCAGAGGGGACAGTGTTCAAAGCCACTTGGCAGTGACTCGGGGCAAGGAAGATGAATGCCCACCGTCGTATACATATTCGGGTCGTCCACAGGTGTCTTGACTCTTCAGCCACGAGGTCCAGGAGGTGTTGATGACAACCAGGAGCTGGATTCGGTGTGTACCATGATGTCTGCAGCTTATTGCGGTGTTGGTAACTTGATTGGAGCCAAAAAGCCTTGGTAACAGCAAGTCTCGTGGAAAGCGTGAAAAGTCAATGGTGCAGACCAGAAAGGTCTGTGAAACTCACCCAGTGAGGGTAAGTCAGGGCAGGCCTGGAGCAACCAGGGGAGCCCTTTGGTTTGGTAGAAAAGTCTTCAGGGGACCCACAAGCCAGCGGGCAAGGGATCACAAAGACGCCTTGGGAGGATTCCTTCAACAGGGGCCCACGGTCACTCAGGACAGAGTATGCCTCTGATCTTCAGAGGGATTCCTGCTGGAGGATGGGACCACACGTGGTCCAAAGCACAAGTTCGTAGAACGTTGTGAAGGGGTTGCTCTTGACAATAGTGCACGGTACCCAGGGACTGTGGTTCCTCATCACTCGTGGGGTCCACTTGCCTCAACTTCGCTGGGGACTCACGATGGCCTTGGAGAAGTCAGGAAATCCTTGTCTTGGGCTGCAGGGACCTCGGGCTCCGGCGGGAGTGGTGTAGTTTGCGACCGTCGTTGGTAGTTTTTGGTGCCTGCCAAGCAGGGGAGTCACTCCTTGACTCCAAGGGTGATTCTTCAGTCTTCCAGAGGTAATTGAACATCGAAGGTCCAGGATTCTTCTTCAGAGCGTCGTCCAGGGATATCTAACTTTCAAGTTCAAGGGTTCCCTACCTTATACTAACAAGGAAGGGAGGGTCTAGCTCTAAGACCCCACCTATGGGAGGGTCAGGGGAGTGGGTGGTTACCAGTGCAGGACTTCAAAGCACTCTAAGAGTGCACCCACCCAGCCCCAATACACTAAACCCTGTCTGGGAGGTGGTTACACCTCCCTGTGACAGGATGCCTATTGTTGGGCTTCCTCCACTGCGAGTTTCGGTCATCAGCAGGAGGGCAGCCCAGTGTCTGTGACTGGTGGCATCCATTTTGTGATGCCAGGGCTCTTCAGGATTCTACCGTGTTTCTACAGTGGGTACATGTCTATCCCTCTAGAAGGGTGGAATGCTACCCCCGCCGCCAGAACTGGCGGGGGGGGTAGTATTCCAAGATGTTTGACACCAAACACGACATGTTTTGATGCAGCCATTCCAAAGTTAGCATTTACCGCGAGGATATAATGCACTTAAGAGTATATGGTTTGACCGCATTCACAAACAGCACCAGAGAATGGACTCTGAGAGCTGCAGAGGCACCCCCTCACATTAGAAACCAAGCACCCTGCCCTCAGTATTGATAGGGCCTGCCTTAGGGGTGACTGATAGGTTTAAATGTGTGTGCAGGAGAGATATAGGGAACCTATATCTCAGTGAGGAGTGCTAGCACCACCTCACCCAGGCTGCAGTAGCAGGCCTGTGGTGTCAGATTTAGTCTGCTTCCCAGGGGTGGCATAATACATGCTTCAGCCCCTGGTAGGCCTGTGAAGTACCTTTGCCCTTGGCACCTAAGGTACCATATACTAGGGACTCATAAGGTACCACAGTATCCAATCTCTAGTGCACCTAGAGTGCACTCCAAATCGTTTAGAGAGAACAGAGAGGCTGGGGCCCTGATTGGCAGGGACCCAGCCTGACTATAGCCAGAAACCAGTGTAAACATCAGAAAAAGTGGGGGCAACATAAGAGGCAGATCCTACTCTCCTACACAACCCCCCCCAAACGCAGGGACACTAAACTAACCTTGACCAGTTGAGTCTTCATGTTCTAAGTGGAAATACCTTGAGAGTCCATCTGCATTTGCATGTTGGGTCCCAGGTCTATGTTCCACTGTATAGTCCATCCCCTGTAGGGAAATGGACCACCTCAAAAGTTTTGGGTTTTCACCTTTCATCTGTTTAAGCCATAGGAGGGGCTTGTGGTCAGTCTGAACTATGAAGTGAGTGCCAAACAAGTATGGCCTCAGCTTCTTCAGGGCCCACACCACAGCAAAGGCCTCCCTCTCTATAGCTGACCAACGTTTCTCTCTAGGGGTCAGCCTTCTGCTAATGAAAGCTACTGGCTGGTCTTGGCCTTCATCATTCAGTTGAGACAGTACAGCTCCCACACCCAGCTCAGAAGCATCTGTTTGGACAATGAACTTTTTGGTGTAGTCTGGACTCTGTAAGATGGGGGCAGTGCACATGGCCTGCTTTAGGTCTTCAAATGCCTTCTGACAGCTAGCTGTCCACTGAACCTTTTTTGGCATTTTCTTTGAGGTCAGATCATTCAAGGGGGTCACTATAGATCCATATCCCTTGACAAACCTCCTATAGTACCCAGTCAGGCCTAAGAAGGCTCTCACCTGTGTCTGGGTGGTTGGAGCAACCCATTCTGTTATGGTTTGGATTTTGCTTTGTAAAGATTGAACCTGGCCTCCACCTACAAGGTGGCCCAGGTACACAACCTGACTCTGCCCTATCTGGCACTTGGTGGCCTTGATAGTGAGGCCTGCTTTCTGCAGAGCCTCCAAACATTTCTGAGGTGGACCAGGTGATCCTGCCAGGAGGAACTAAAGACAGCAATATCATCTAGATAAGCTGAGCAATAAGTTTCCATTTCTGCCAGAACTTTGTTCACCAACCTCTGAAAAGTGGCAGGTGCATTTTTCAATCCAAAGGGCATCACCACAAAGTGGTAGTGCCCACTAGGGAGTCGAAAATGCTGTTTTGGCTTTTGCATCATCAGCTAATCTGATCTGCCAGTAGCCAGCTGTTAGGTCAAATGTACTTAGATACTTGGCTGAGGCCAAAGTATCAATCAGCTCATCTGCCCTTGGTATGGGATAGGCATCAGTCCTAGTGACTGCATTGAGGCCTCTGTAGTCTACACAAAACCTCATTTCTTTCTTACCACCCTGGGTATGAGGCTTGGGTACCAGGACTACTGGGCTAGCCCAAGGGCTATCTGAAGGCTCAATTATACCTAGCTCCAACATTTTCTGGACTTCAGTCCTGATACAGTCCCTGACACGGTCAGGTTGCCTGTAGATCTTACTCTTGACAGGCAGACTGTCTCCAGTGTCCACCTCATGGGTGCACCAGGTAGTCTGACTAGGGGTCAGGCTAAACATATGTCTGTACTGTTGCAGAACTTGTCTGCACTCAGTTTGCTGATGGTCAGTGAGGCTGCTTGACAAAGCAACACCATCTACTGACCCATCATCAGGGTTCTGTGAGAGCAGGTCAGGGAGAGGGTCACTCTCCTCCTCTTGGTCCTCATCAGTTGCCATGAGCAAGCCCATGTCAGCCCTGTCAACATATGGCTTTAATCTGTTGACATGGAGCACCCTCAGGGGGCTCCTGGGAGTTCCAAGATTCACCAGATAGGTGGCTTCTCCCTTCTGTTCAACTATTGTATGGGGGCCACTCCACTTGTCCTGGAGGACTGCTGGGGCCACAGGCTCCAACACCCACACTTTCTGTCCTGGCTGGTACACAGTCAGCACAGCTCTTTGGTCATGCCAAGCTTTTTGCAATTCTTGGCTGGCCTCCAGGTTTTTGGTTGCCTTTTCATGTATTCGGCCATCCGGGAGCGGAGACCAAGTACATAGTCCATCACATCCTGTTTGGGGGTTTGAGAGGTAACTCCCAGCCCTCTTTAACCAAACACAATGGACCTCTTACAGGATGCCCAAACAGAAGCTCAAATGGGCTGTAACCAACCCCTTCTGTGGAACCTCTCTGTATGCAAACAACAGGCAAGGAAGAAGAAGGTCCCATTTCCGCCTAAGCTTCTCTGGGAGTCCTTTAATCATTCCCTTCAGGGTTTTGTTGAAACGTTCAACCAACCCATTGCATTGTGGGTGATAGGGGGTGGTGAACTTATAAGTTACACCACACTCCTTCCACATTGCTTTCAAATATCCTGACATGAAGTTTGTACCTCTGTCAGAGATGACCTCCTTTGGGAAACCCACTCTGGAGAAAACTCCAATGAGGGCTCTTGCCACCACAGGGGCTGTGGTGGTCCTCAGGGGAATTGCTTCTGGGTACCTGGTGGCATGATCCACTACCACCAGGATAAACCTGTGCCCAGATGCAGTTTGAGGGTCAAGGGGACCAACAATGTCAATCCCTACCCTTTCAAAGGGTACCCCCACCACAGGTAGTGGTATCAGGGGGGCCTTTGTTGTGCCACCTGCCTTACCACTGGCTTGGCATGTGACACAGGAGCGACTAAACTCCTTTGTGTCCTCTGACATATGTGGCCAATGAAAATGTGGAACAAGCCTGTCCCAGGTCTTGTTTTGGCCCAAGTGACCTGCTAAAGGGATGTCATGTGCTAGGGTCAAGAGGAACCCCCTAAACTTCTGAGGTATTACCAAACTCCTGGTGGCTCCAGGGGCTGGTTCTCTACCCTCAGAATATAGGAGTCCCTCATCCCAATAAACGTTATTGGACCCACTAGCACTCCCAGCAGCCTCAGCAGCAGCCTGCTGTCTGAGGGGTTCAAGAGAGGGGCAGCACTGTTGCTCCTTACTCAGATCTTCCCTAGAAGGGCCCCCTGCCCTCAAGAACTCAACCTGGTCAGGCTCAAGTCCCTCTGGGGCAGTTCCTTCTTCAGGATCTGCTCCTCCTCCCTCAGGAGGGGAATCAGTGCTCTGAGACAGAGGGGAAGGCACTGCCTTAACCCTACTGCTCCTCTTCTTGGGAAGCATCTGGTCCATTGTTTCAGGATCCAGAGCTGGTTCAGTGACATGCATTTTGGCCTGTGACCTGGTCACAGCAAATACCTTTGCAGGGATGCCTAACATCTCAGCATGAGTCCATAACTCTACTTCAGACCAGGCTGAAGTTTCTAGATCATTGCCCAATAGACATTCTACAGGGAGGTCTGCACTGACTACAACCTTCTTGAGGCCAGTTACCCCTCCCCAGGAGAAATTCACAACTGCCAGACTATGGTTGGTCCTGACATTGCTTGCATTGGTCACCTGGTACATTTCGCCCAGGATGATCTGTCCAGGGTCCACAAGATCCTCTGCCACCATGGTGACACTAGCACCTGTGTCCCTAAAAGCCATTTATTACAGGCTGCTGTTTGTATTTGGCCAGATTACTGGGGCTCACTAGGAAGGACATGTCAATGTCTCCATCACAAATCAGCATTGCCTGAGTGGGTACCCTGACTAGGTCAGAGTCCACTTCAGAACCCAGGGTCAACCCTACTACACCCTTATTCTGATTACCACCTCCACCAGTAGCTGGACTAGGGGGAACAGTTGCCTTAGGGGCAGGAGTGGTGGTGGTTTGGTCTTTGGACTTGGTACAATCAGAAGTCCAGTGCCCTTTCTGTTTACAGAATTTGCACCAGGACTTCATTTGGCCTTTTCCCTTGTTGGATTGTGACTCCCCACCAGATGCAGATTTTTGGGGCCCTGGTGAAGACTTCTGGTCTTTTGACTTATCCCCACCTTTCTCAGAGCCCTTAGAATCCTGCTTCTTTGTGTCACCCCCTTGGTTCTGGGTTTTCTGCCTCACCCTGGTTCTGACCCACTTGTCTGCCTTCTTTCCCAATTCTTGGGGAGAGGTCAGATCTGAGTCCACCAGGTATTGATGCAACAACTGGTTCTGGCAATTATTAAGGATTTGTTCTCTCATCATTAGATTATACAATCCCTTGAAATCAGTAACCCTACTGCCAACCAGCCAACCCTCCAGAGCCTTTGGTTGCACAATCAACAAAGTCATTCCAGTCCTGAGTCTGTGCCTTCTGGGTGTCTCTGAACTTCAACCTGTACTGCTCAGTGGTTAAGCCAAACCCATCTATCAGTGCACTCTTCAGGACTTCATAATCATCAGCATCCTCTTCTCTAACAGTGAGGAGCTTGTATCTACCTTTATCTGAAAAGGAGAGCCACAAGATTGCTGCCCACTGCTTTTGGGGGACCTGCTGTACTCTACAGGCCCTCTCCATAGCAGTTATCCACTTGTGGATTTCATCCCCACTCTGGTAGGGAGGAACAACCTTGCTCAGGTTCCTATGGTCTGGAATATATTCTCTGCCTCTAGGGACACTGTTGCTGCCACCAAGGGGTTCTAACCCCTCTCTTCTAGAAGCTCTCTGGAGCTCCAGGGCTTCTCTGTCTAATGCCAACTGCTTGGTTTTGAGGGCAACTCTTGCTTCCTCATACTGCAGCAGTTTGTACATTCTGTCAGAGGAGGTCTCTCTTATGGGAAAGTATGAGTTCCTCTGCTGGACAAATTTTCTGCCAGAGTGATAAGAGTGGTCAGATTCCCTAGAAGGGGACCTAGGCCTCTCATCCACTCTGTCAGTTCTCTTAGGGAGTATTCCTCTGTCCTTTTTAGGCTCCTTGGAACCTTGCCCTTCAACCACAGAGTCCAGGTCATCCTGATTTTCATCATCTGACCCAGACACCGTAATTGACCCACTCACTGATTCAGACCCATTAGCTCCTAGAGCTAATCTAAGATCATCTGCTGTCAGCAGATCTATCAGGTGTAGTGTGGAGGGACTCTGTCCTAGCTTCAGGTGTCTTTCAACACACATGGCTCTCAAGTCAGAGAAAGCCATGTCCTTATACTGAGGCTGGGTGGATCCACTGGGTCCACCTTTTAAGGACATTCTAGTGTTGTGCAGAGTTGTACTACCTACACTAGTTTGTGGCCTACTGATACTAGCTTGAGCTGTAGAAAGGGTGTGCTATCCCTTGGCACACAGCTCTAAGTTCAGTAGAACTTATTGATACTAAGCTTGACTTTATATGCACCTTAAGTACCTATAGTGGTTTTCAGTTAGTAATTCAAATAGAGATTTTCTGGTAAAACAATAGCAAGCTGGAATCCCACACGCTGCCCACCAATGTGAGAAGTTGGCCTGGTATATGCTGTTCACTACTTAAAGTGGACACCTTGCACCAGTACAATTCGACTCTTATGGTAGATAGGTTTAAGACAACCTTTATAAAAAGCTATCCTAGTGGTAGCTGTGGAGAGCAGCCTTCAGGCTAAGTCTTGAAGGAATGTAAAGCAGCTTGTTTTACCACACAATCTCTTGAATCACCAAATGAAAAGACACCACACAGGTATATATGTCAAATATATATGTATTACTAAACAACTCTCTACTAATCTCTTTATGAGATTAGAAGTCAGGAACATATGCACAAATCAACGTTTCACAATAAATTAAGCACAAATATGGCTTGGGCACTAGGGGCGTACCAGACCATATACTAAAAAAGAGACTTAGAAATAACGACTTGCAAAGGGACAAGGCCTAGGGCCTTCAGAAGAGCTGGGGCCTCACGAAACCACCCAAGGCAGGTAAGAAAAGGACCCACGGGGGACGCATGCAGTGTGGATACACAGGCGCGTATCGCTGTTGACTTCAATGGGGCAAGTCACGGTTGGAAATTAAGAGTTTTAGGATACTTCGGGAGAACCTACAAGCAAGTCACTTACAGGGTAAGTAGTTCTAGGGCCAACACCCACAGGAGCACCGTAGTGCTGGAGTTACCTCACCCAGGGAAGCCGGGTGCATAGGTGTCCTTTGGTGTCGGGTCGCGGCGTCGTTTTCAATGGAAGACAATGAAGACTTGCTGCTTGTGAAGTCCGAAGAAGTGTCCGGTGGAATCCAAGCCTGGATTCAGAAGATGGAAGACCTGAAAGCAGAGGGGACAGTGTTCAAAGCCACTTGGCAGTGACTCGGGGCAAGGAAGATGAATGCCCACCGTCGTCGACAGATTCAGGTCGTCCATGGGTGTCTTGACTCTTCAGCCACGAGGTCCAGGAGGCATCAACGACAACCAGGAGCTGGATTCGGCGTGTCCCACAATGTCTGCAGCTTATTGCAGTGTCGACAACTCGATTGGAGCCAAAAAGCCTTGGTAACAGCAAGTCTTGTGGAAAGCGTGAAAAGTCAATGGTGCAAACCAGCAAGGTCTGTGGAACTCACCCAGCAAGGGTAAGTCAGGGCAGGCCTGGAGCAACCAGGGGAGTCCTTTGGATTGGTAGAAAAGTCTTCAGGGGGCCCACAAGCCAGCAGGCAAGGGATTGCAAAGATGCCTTGGGAGGATTCCTTCAACAGGGGCCCACGGTCACTCAGGATGGAGTAGGCCTCTGATCTTCAGAGGGATTCCTGCTGGAGGCTGGGAACACAGGTGGTCCAAAGCACAAGTTCGTAGAACGTTGTGAAAGGGTTGCACTCGACAATAGTGCACGGTACCCAGGGACTGCGGTTCCTCGTCACTCGTGGAGTCCACTTGCCTCAGCTTCGCTGGGGACTCACGATGGCCTTGGAGAAGTCAGGAAATCCTCGTCTTGGGCTGCAGGGACCTCGGGCTCCGGCGGGAGCGGCATAGTTTACGACCGTCGTTGGTAGTTTTTGGTGCCTGCCAAGCAGGGGAGTCACTCCTTGACTCCAAGGCAGATTCTTCAGTCTTCCAGAGGTAATGGAACATCGAAGGTCCAGGATTCTTCTTCAGAGCGTCGTCCAGGGATATCTAACTTTCAAGTTCAAGGGTTCCCTACCTTATACTAACAAAGAAGGGAGAGACTAGCTCTAAGACCCCACCTATGGGAGGGTCAGGGGAGTGGGTGGTTACACCCACTTCCCTTTGTCCAGTTTCACGCCAGAGCAGGGGCAGGTAGCCCCTGAGCCGGTTTGAACTGGTGTATGCACAGAGGAGCCTTCTGCTCCCCCAGTGCAGGACTTCAAAGCACTCTAAGAGTGCACCCACCCAGCCCCAATACACTAAACCCTGTCTGGGAGGTGGTTACACCTCCCTGTGACAGGATGCCTATTGTTGGGCTTCCTCCACTGTGAGTTTCGGTCATCAGTAGGAGGGCAGCCCAGTGTCTGTGACTGGTGGCATCCATTTTGTGATGCCAGGGCTCTTCAGGATTCTACCGTGTTTCCACAGTGGGTACATGTCTATCCCTCTAGAAGAGTGGAATGCTACCCCCGCTGCCAGAACTGGCAGGGGGGTAGTTTTCCAAGATGTTTGACACCAAACACGACATGTTTTGATGCAGCCATTCCAAAGTTAGCATTTACCGCGAGGATATAATGCACTTGAGAGTATATGGTTTGACCGCATTCACAAACAGCACCAGAGAATGGACTCTGAGAGCTGCAGAGGGGCCCTGCTCAGGCAGAGGCACCCCCTCACATTAGAAACCAAGCACCCTGCCCTCAGGATTGATAGGGCCTGCCTTAGGGGTGACTGATAGGTTTAAATGTGTGTGCAGGAGAGATATAGGGAACCTATATCTCAGTGAGGAGTGCTAGCACCACCTCACCCAGGCTGCAGTAGCAGGCCTGTGGTGTCAGATTTAGTCTGCTTCCCAGGGGTGGCATAATACATGCTTCAGCCCCTGGTAGGCCTGTGAAGTACCTATGCCCTTGGCACCTAAGGTACCATATACTAGGGACTCATAAGGTACCACAGTATCCAATCACTAGTGCACCTAGAGTGCACTCCAAATTGTTTAGAGAGAACAGAGAGGCTGGGGCCCTGATTGGCAGGGACCCAGCCTGACTATAGCCAGAAACCAGTGTAAACATCAGAAAAAGTGGGGGCAACATAAGAGGCAGATCCTACTCTCCATGAGACATGAGACATGAGGAGGCTTCAGGGAAAGGTAGATGATTTTCAGAGCCCACAGGACCCAAGATGCTGGAGGGCAGAGAGGTTGAAGTGTGGAAACAATGGGCCTGCGATGGAAGCAGGCTGGTGTCTGATCAGAGCTGCAAGATTCCATCTGGTTGTGGGCCTTAAGATATAACAGTGCTCCTCATGTACCTGACACTTTTGGGGGAGAACTCCATACCCTTCTGTGACATGGCAACTAGGGGGGCCACATCTGCTGGGGACCAGTGCTGATTTTTGGAGGGGGTGAACAGGCTGCCGTTGGTGGTAGTGGGAGGTGGAGCTGCACTGGTGGGCTCTCTGAGTTTGAACATCTTCGCCGTGTGACCCCGCCCATTAATTTGTCCCTGATGCTGGGAACTGGGCTGCAATGCTTTTTTGGTGCCCCAAATGCAGCAGGGCAGATCCTTGGGTGCTGAGAAGTATCCACCTCCACTAAGTGGGACATCTCTGGTGGTGCTGGTGGTACTTCTGGTTCACAATTAATATTGTGCGGACTGTCTGCTGGAAACCGGAGATTTGACCTGGTGGGTGGGGGAACCACAGGGCCAGCAGCACCAGGGCACAATGGGAGGGTCCCTTCCATTTCCTCCCAGAAAAAGAAGGCCTTACATGGTGGCCTTCTTGTATACCTTGACAGGCCCCGGCATCAACCCACAGCTCCTGAGAGTCTTGAGATTGTTCTACCTTCTGAACCTGGTTCTGCTAATGTGTTCACTAAATCAGACTTGCAGGAGATCCTTTGTACCTTTAAGTCTGAACGTTGGGATAAACTTTGCAAAGACTTCACCAAGGGGCTGGCGACCTACACTCGGATTTAGGGTCCAAGATAGCTGAACTGAGATCTGACCTTGTTTAGTTGGCCCATTAGACTCTGGAGGTGGAAACCCTTGTGACGACCCTTGTGACAGCCAATCCACCAGAGCTGCAACATACACTGCCATGGTGAAGCACTTTATAGGCATTATTGATAAGCTGGAGGAACCTGAGCTTCCCTTCAGAAGGGGGAACCTGAAGTTCGGGGAACTGAGTGAAGAGATCCTAGACTTGAATCTTGAATCCTTTGTAGTGGGAATGCTCTCTTCTCTATTGGGGGATGGCCTCCCTAAGATACGTGTGCACAGGGTGTATCATAATGGTCCCAAATGATAGGCCCAACAACAGAGACACAGAGATGTGCTTGTCAAGTTCAACTATTTCTCTGAAAAAGAAGAAGTCCTGAAGAAGGTTAGAACAGTGGTACAGGTAGGCTTTCAGGACGGCTCCTGCACAATCTATCAGCTGACTCTGCAGTTTCAGCCACTTACAAAGAAGCTCCAAGAGGAGGGCATACGATACAGGTAGACATACCCCTTTGGCCTTTCCTTTGAAATTGGGGACTGGTGACATACCATCGCAGAGGTCCAAAAGGTGGCAGCCTTGTTGGGGACATCTGGGGGAACCTTTATGGTGGGAAGCCCTGATGCCACACCAGTGTGCCACATAAGGGGAATACTTAGACTTAAGGCTGCCCAAGGTGCTGGAGTGGGAACTGCTGGAGTGTAGGGTATCGAGAAAGGCTCCCAGCATGAAACTGACCTTCCAGGGTGGAACTAAAAAACTGGAGCTGCCTACAAGGGCTTATCCACCGACTGGTGAAAGCTCCCCAGGGGATCCAGAATGGCTCCAGTTGCACCCCAGTTATTTAACCCAAAAACGCCTGTGGGGCTTTGCTACCCTGGCAGCAGTGATGCACTCTGCATTCGTTGATATACAATGGAAAGACCAAATATGGATTAATGGCACCTCTATGCAGAGACTTCTTTGGGGCAGTTGAAGTGACCTGGATGGAAAGGTGTTTCCCTGGAAATAAAGGGGGCAGCCTCCCTCCCTCTGTCTTGCTCTAATCAGCATGTACGCAATGATGATATCTAACAAAGACATGCTGCTGGCAAGGCGGGGGCTGGCATGATATCCAGAGGATCCTCGCTTGTGGTCTGGATGAACCAGGATAGGGTGTACCTAGCCCGAGGTTGACAGAACTGTTGGAAAGGCCTCCTTGTTTTCTGGCCAGAGGTGCTGGGCGTGGATATTGCCCTCATCTACCGGCCTTTGTGGGGGTACAGTTGCCTCCTCACTGAACTGAATAACTCCTGATTTACTCTTTCCCGTTGCCTTGAGGTTTATTTTGTTTTCTTGTGTTCTTACCAAGTTTTGGTTTATGGAGGGGGTGGAATGGTGTCCACCATATCGAAACTCTTGCATTGGCTGCATACCTTATTCAAGTATTTATTATTGGTCCAAGGATGGTTTCGGATATCTACACTCAAAGCATAGGGCCTAAACTCACACAACAAAAGGGGGGCATATAGCAGTCACTTCAGGAGCACTGCCCAAACCTCAAATGCTTCCAGGAGACTCAACACCAATGGAAAAATCAAGACAAACTTAAACATAATGCATATTTGATAGATTACTCCTCCTTGGTCTCCACCAAGCAAAAGGGGGTGGCAATCTTTCTGAAACACATCTCCCCTTTCCCACACGAAGAGGGGCAGGCTTGGCAGGTACCTCATCCTGCTTGGGTGGATGGATAGACACCCTGTCCTTTAGCCACATTTTATGCACCCAACTCAGCACAAGACCCCTACACCTTAGATATTATTATGACTGGAGAATTATTTTAATATGGTGTGAACCCCATATAAGGACAAGGAGGAAGGAGGCGGGACACATGCGGGAGCCTTTTCTAAATGTGTGAAAATGGTCCTGACGTAGCTGGTCTTACGCGATTCCTATCGAGAAACACATGCAACTACCAACAGGTATACATTCCATGATCATGTCCTCCAAAAACATTCCCATATCAACTATATTTTGTTGAGCAATGCCCTAATGAGAATGATGGGTGCAGCCTAAATTGGGTCTATAGCAGTCTTGGATCAGGCTCCCGTTCTCGACCGGCTGGACATGGAGGTGACTTCATTCCTCCTTGTTCAGAGATCCGGCCATTAACAAAGAAATAGGCCTGCAAATTGACAAGTACTTCAAAGTTAGTGGGAGGAAAGAAGTTTCCGTTGCTTAGGGTCTGGGATGCCTTTGAGGCAATTATTAGGGGACACTTCATGGCAGTTGTGTCGGAGTCTACCAGGCTGCGCTGGCTGGAGGTACAACTGGAATAGGAGCGTCAAAGGCTGGAAAGAGTGTGGCTGCAGAATCCTTTCTGCCACATTACCCAAGCCGAGGTTACAATTTGAGGACAGCTGCATATGCATTTTGCTAACAAGGCAGAGGTCTCCCTTTTCCAATGTTTGATTGTATAGGAGAGTAAGGTAAGCACCCTGTTAGTAGGGGTGGGTGAAGAATTCCACTCCGCCGGTGGAGTTTGTGGAGTTTTGCCCACTCTGCGCTTCGTGCACCGTGCGGATTTCCCAAAAACTCTGTGGAATGGCGCTGAGCAGAGTTTTTTTTCTATAGTGGCTCGCCAATGGTAAGTTGGCGAGCGGTTGCGAGAAAAAATAACGTGCTAGACCTCCTCCTGGCTAGATTTCTCATTGCGGGCGGTCGCGGCATGTCACGACTGCTCGCGTTGAGAAATCTGCCATTCGCGTTGAGGAAGCTGCCGCTGGAGTAGAATGTCTACTTGAGTGGCAGAAAGCAGCAGCGCTCACTGGCATGACACGTAGTGTCATTTGCACTGATTTTACAGTGCAGGACAAACTCCTGGCGCTAAAAATCAGTGCGAGCAGCACGACTTAACAGACTCCACCACTGGCGGAACTCCGCAGAGCACAGCAGAGTTTTTCTGGCACTTCGCGGAGTTCCTCGGAGTAAAACTCTGCGAACTCCACCCAGGCTTACCTGTTAGTAAGGACTCTGAGAGGAAAGAGGGAAAGAGCGATCCTTGGTGACTCCCCCTTCTCTGTGCATCAGTAGAATTTTCTGGATGGGGTACAACTCATCCGGCTCATAGACATACCGAGAGAGTCATTGGAGGACCCAATCCAACCCGAGGAGGTCAAACAGGTCATCAAATACCTGAAACCAAGTTAAACCCCGGGCCCAGACAGCCTCACGGCTCAATTCTGCAAACTGTATGCAGCCAAATTGAACCCTAAATTTGCTGCCCTCTTTAATTATTGTGCCGAAATAGCTCTGTCATGCCAACAATGGGAGAAAAATGTCAGTGCAGTTCTCTCCAAGGCTAATTCTAGTGCCCGGTGCTGTTCAGCTTATCGCCTGATAGCCAATGAAAATTTTGACGCAAAGCTGCTCATGAATATCCTGGCCACTCACCTCAATGAGGTGCTTCCAACTCTGGTGCAGCCAGAGCGGAACAGATTTGTCAGAGAACGCCAAGCCCACAATAGCATCTGGATGGCTATTCACATGATAGAGAAAGCCTCCCTCAACAGCATAGCTGCCATCCTACTATCCATAGATGAAGAGAAGGCCTTTGACCGGGGATGGACTGACCTTTCCTGTGTCTTATGCTCCAAAAGATGGGTCTGGGCCCCAAGTTCCTGAGGATGATCTTCTTGAACTATGCCCAGCCTATGGCCAGGGTTGCTTTGAATGGTCATCTCTCGACTACCTTCTCTCTCTCCACGGGTACTAGACAGGGTCGCACCCTGTTACTGCTTTTGTTTGCCCTAGTTATAGAAACCCTGATTTGCCTTATTCAGCAGCCTACTGCCGTGATGGGGATTACGTTTCAGCCGCTGGAATTCAAAATCTCTCAGTACACTGACAACATACTGCTGATGCTGGGCTCCCCAAGCACCTGCCTCCCAGCAGTAGGCATTTGAGCTTGTCCCTGATTAATTAAGATAAGTCAGAGATACTGAATTTGACACTAGTTGCCGAGGAAGTAGGTAAACTGACAGCTCTGCTGCCATTCTGATGGGACTAAACTTCTAATAAGCGATTGAGGTTCATTTCCCAAGAACCATTGGGAACTATGTCATGCCAACTACAGCCTACTGGCAGCAGCCATTACCACAGACTTGAATCCCTGGGGAACTTGATGCTTTCCTGGCTCAGCAGGTTTTGCGTAATTAAAATGAATGTCTTCCCACGTATCCTTTACCTGTTTCTAGCACTCCCAAAATGGCTGGACCCAACTTATCTGAAACTACTTCAAAGACAACTGATGCCCTTCACCTGCAGGAGACGGGCTCCTGGGGTCTCTCAGAAATTAGTGTTTCATCTGAGAGAAGCAAAGGAAAAGAAGGTCCCCATTGTTCCCCACTATTGAGCTTCAGCCCAATTAAGGGTGGTGGTGGAGTGATCCGTGATGGCGTCTGAGAAGAACTGGCGGCTCTTTAACCATGACATTGTTAAATTACCTCTCTGGCACTTGGTGTGGATTGGCAGGACCTATTAACCTCCCATCGCTTATATCAGCAGCCCAGAACATGGGATCAGTATTTAGCTTTGCATGGCCTATCCGACTCCTTATAGTCCCTATACTATCATTCATTATAATGCAGCTTTTACCCTTGCTCAGAATGACCATTCTTCCAGGAATAAAGGGAGGGAGGCTGTAGAATGATCTTTGATGTGTATAACAATGCTACTCCCAAGACATTTTCCCAATGCAAAGTTTGTTTGGTCTTCTAGAGTCTTAACAGTTCTGCTTCACTCAGCTTAGGCATTGGGTTACACATCCTTTGGTTTGTTCTGTGGCCACCAGAGTCATCACTCCTTTCGAGACCCTGTTTCCTAAATTGATGGGCACCAAAGGTAGAACTCCAGGCTCTATAAAATGTTTTTGACACAGGACTCACCATCAACATGGCACCACAACAGTAGGAACATATGTTAGGGATAAGGACAGGCTGAGCAGAGACATTCATTTCTCTTCCACTTCAACTCTGGGGCAGGAAATATGCTACAGTTTATGGTATGGTTGGCATTACATCCCCCACAGACTACATCGCATATACCTAGATGCTGGAGATGTGGAGCACTGGGAGAGGCGCTACATGCATGGTGAAATTGCCCAATGGTCTGCCCCTTTTGGGAGGAAGTATCTAAACTCCTACATAGTGTCCTTGTATGTCCAATTCACTCATCTCCAGAGGTAATGCTCTTGGGCCTCAAGCCCGCAGACTTGCTGCCGATGATAAAGCATGAGTACCACATGGTGCTGCATTGCCTTGGGGGAGCAAAGCTAACACAACTGGGAAAAGGCAGAATGCCCATTTCCCATTAGTGATACCACAGACTGTAATCCATTCTAACTATGGAACATTAATGGCACACAATTACTATTTGAAATTAAATGGAAACCATAATATGTCAAACTGAGTGGTCGCCCTTCTAGATTGGGCCTCTCACCTTACTGGAGGGCTCTGGGACTCTGTCACCATTATGTCCGGATGGACTCCCCATGATGTCTTTTCTTAGGGCTTCCGCACTGAGGTCTGTGTTACAGTGTGCAGAGTGTCTCTCCTTACATACGCAAAGTTAATTTCCCAGGTGGACGCACAGATTGGGGTGTTTATTTGTTCTTCTGCAAGTTGGGGTTAGCAGGAGCAGGGGGGGGGATAAATGGTGAAAAGGGGGACACGGCTTACTTATAGTCTGACAGGTACTTGGCTTTCCTTGTACAAAGTGATTACTGTATGAATTGTGATTTCATAGCTATTTGAGCCTGACGTATGTCCCCTTCTCCCCTGAAAACTTTAATGAAAATGTATACACAAAAAAAGTATTAACACATTTTTAACAAGTTTAGAAAAAAACCACATGAAAATGGAGAAACTGTGCTAATAACACCAGGCCTTCTCATCACACAAAAAACGTAATCCTACATGGGCCCCCACTCCTAACGACAAGCCATCCAGCAACATACAGCAAAGATTGCAGACAAAAAGATAGTGATGCTTTTTCTCCTCCAAAATCCAAACCTAAAGTGACTAAGATGTGAACAAAGGAGAGGGAGGACTCTTCCGGACAGGAAGATGACGTTGCTGCTGTGTGTACAGTAGCCTCTCAGTCTTTATGGCACTTTGTTCTTGTTAATAAAAAAAAGAAAAATGTGTTTTGTCTTAAAAAATTACAGAACAATCCATTTGAGTACAAATTCAACACACAAATGTAATTTTGGGTTGACATGTCAGTCCCTTGTATTAGAAGAACTTTAGCTCACGTTCATATTTGTCGTTTTGTGCTCAGAAATTACCCAATTGGTCCACTTGAGTAAAAAAATCAACTTGAAATGCATATTAAATGTTAGCATTAAAAGAATTGCCAGCTCACTTTAGGAAGATGCCACTTGAGTTGGGAAGATGCTGCTCGCATTCATGCATCTCATAATACGATTTAAACCCTAATTGGAGTATTGTTATGTGACATGGTATATTGGCATACGCTTAGTAAGTACTAGTAAATTGTGTTACGCAAAATTACCAAAATTATTTCGGTGTATGAAAAATTCGCCCAAACCTACTATTTAACTCCCAAGCAATTGATGCATTTTCTGCACCAACTAGTATGGCCTTTCTAGAACATAAAAAAAAACAAATAGGTGAAACCATTTTTACCAATGTTATTCAATGGCCATAACAGTGTCATGCTGCATAGCGTCTAAGACCAGTACAATTAGGGTCCAGAAAAAGGGAAACACTCTGGGTTTATCAAGAAGAAAAGGCAAATTTGCTGAAGGGCCCTGCCACTGAGTATATTTTCATAATTAAACACCATTAAACACCATATACAAATCCCTTACTCTCTCAAATTGAATTGGTAAGACCACTTTTTCTTCCATTTAAAGGATTGACCTTATGCTAAACTAGAGATGGAAATTGCAAAGTATAGAGACTTCAAACACACTGACAACAGGAACTTGTACAGTCAAAAGGTCCGGCATTACATATACACACATGCTATTTTTGTTCTCTCTTGCTGTTCTTCCTTACTTTTTCAGCACTTACTATGTCTATGCCTTAATTGTATTTTCTATGCAGTGCTGGCATCATTATGCACTGCAATCTTATGAACTAAAAACATAGAGCACTTAGGGGACATAAAAAATAAAAAGCAACAGGGTGAATAGAGGCACACAACATATACTCCACTCACATTTGTGCATGTCTATGGTTACAGGTGCTAGCAGATTAAGGCAAGACATGTTGCCTTGTCCAATACTTGTTGTAGGCACTAGTATTTTACAGAAGCTATCACTGGATGTTGCCAAAATCTTTGTGCTAAAGAATTGTTTTCCTCAGAGGGAAAATATATTTTCTTCTGAGAATAACTCCTCCTACACCGGTTTAAATTGTCAGGAGGTCCATTCTCCTTAACACCCTACTATAGGATTTACCCCTATCCTTGGAAAGAGCAAGTCTCTGACCATAACCAGAGAGGAAAAGGACCAGATGGAAAGTTGTGAAGGGCCACAAACAGATGTGTTTGTGCACATTCAAAATCTTCCAAAGTGTAACCCATTTTTTAAATTGTCATTCTTCACCTCTTACATGGGATTTGAAAACGAAAACTATGGTCTCTCATTGGATATGCTGCAAAAAAGGATTTACTAGTGCAAGGTATCTTAATAGGAATAAGTTGCACTCATCATAAATTCATCCAATTCAAACAAGTGCAAATGGCTTCATAAATTGGACCAAAGTGTCACTGGACTTGTCATGTGTAACTTCAGAAGCAAACTCTGTATTGAGTTGAAAGGTTGTACCTTAAACACCACCAACAGTTAAGTTGAGATTCTTTAAATAATAACATATTATCTAATAAGCCATGGAAACTGACTTTTTAATCTTTTGTTATTGGAAACCTAGGAAATTAATGCACAAGGGTTGGTGCTTAATTTGAGCCGGTGATTTCCGGTGCTGGGACCGGCGCTTAATTGTCAACACCCGCACTGTTATAGTCCTCCACATGATTGCTCTTTTTGTTGAATTTCAAAATGAGCACAACAGCAATTGTGTAATAATTTAATTTACATTAAAAATGAGAAATACCTGCCACCCAAGCCATTCTTATAGTTTTGGATGGTTCAGAATTGTTTGAATTGGCACAGTTGTAGGAGTGTGATGGGTAGAAGTTGTGCTTGTACTGTCATTGACAGCTACGGTGGGGCAATAGCTAGTGCAAGCTGCAATGGCCTTCTGATGAGTGCCCTGGCACCTACGTTTTTACAAATTGAGCCCTAACAAGAGTCCATTGTTTGGAATTTTTAGGGTCAGATTATTGGCCACTGTGGTGTTTTTTGTAAACGAACAGGCAATTTTCACAATAAAGGGAACATTTTGTTGTGTTTAATGAAAATAGGTTCTCTGTTGGTCCTGTGAAAAATATGTGTTACGTAGTCAGAATCAAAGATTTTATCAAGTTATTATGCCATAACATTTAGTCATCTGCGACTCCTCCACTGACAGTAAATTTATATGTTGACACATGCCATAAACATCCATATTTTGATCAGGTTTTGTGGCCAATCATCTAGTGTAGAACGCAACACCTGTATATATTATGGAGGCAAAAAACCAAATATCCTCATAAGAAGGTCAATCTCTGAGCAATAGTTCCCTCAATTGGCAGCTGTTGTATTTTAATGTTATTATTTATCACTAAGGTTTTATAAAATAACATAAGGGACAAAGAGATATTAAGCACTTTAAAATAACATATAAAAAAATAAAACAACAAAAACCTCACCAATTATGCCTAGTACAAATAATGGTTACTAGCTACGTATAAGGAGCCAAAATACATTAAAGTACAATAAACATCACCAAAGATTTAAAACCAGAAACTAAGATTAAACTCAAATAATAGAACAAAAGCAATGTTAGAATTTTTCTGCAAATTATCATGAAGTCATTTAGTCTTAGAGCGATTGGCAAGGAATTTAAGACTATATTGGTAATTAAACGATGAGAAGTTTTATATCTCGGAGTATTTTTGTCTTACTTCTGACTGAAATGCGACTCATTAATTCCAAGTGAGAAGAAAAGCTTAATCATAAAAAGGTGTGTGAATCTAGACTTATAAACATACAGAAATGAAAAGAAAAATATACTCTTGGCATTGAAACTTCTACCCAAGCTAGCAGAGGTTATATCAAGTATCATACAGTAGCTATTCATTAATGTAAACAAATAATTGAAGAATATTCTTCATAAAGCAAATATACAGAGTTTGTTCATGTTAGAAATTGGGGTCTCTCATTGGCAATGGTTTGCACCTTTGACAAAGTAGGGACCCTTCTTCCTAGTCAGGGTAAGGAGGATACGCTTCTGAAATAACCCCTGCTCACCCCGTTGTTAGCTTTGCACAAGCAGAGAGGCTTATCTCAGAGGCTGTGTGTAAAGCATTTGTGCGCACATACAGTAATACAGTAAAAACACTACAAATGGACACCACACCCATTTAGAAAAATAAGTATTATTTATCTAAACCAAACAAGACCAAAATGACAAAAATCCAACATACAATAAGTAAATATGATTCTTACAAGGTCAAATCAGTTCCGTCCGTAGCAAACTATAGATGCGACACTTTCAACACAAAGTACCTTGTATGTGTCACAATCATAAACAAAAACTGCTGCAGGGAAGGTGATGCATTGGTTCCTTACTTCAGGGAAGGTGATGTGTGTTTTCCTTACTGCCACGCAGGTGAGGTGATGCGTCGGTTCCTCACTGAAGGGGAGGTGATGCATCAGTTTCTTACTGTGTGAGGAGGTGATGCATTGGTTTCTTACTGTAGCCCCAGTGTTTTTGTAGACTTTCCGCCCCAGTACGATGGGTGGGGATCGGGGATGCGTCAGTTCTCGATGTGGCAGCAATGGCACTGCGTTGGTCTCTCCAGTCGTGGTCCCACGATGTGTTGGTTCTTGCAGCCGCACAGCAGGGCCTGCGTCGGAATCGGTGCGGTGATCTCGGACTTTGGAGATCGATGAACAGGATTCAGCATGCAGTGATTTCTCAAGCTGTGGGAAGGCGCTGCATTGGTTTCTTCAGCGGCACAGCGGCGATGAATCGGAAACTGGTGCGGATGCATCGCGCTTCGCTTAGTTGTGTCTCTTTTCCAGCTCCCAACAGCAGAAACAACCTCCAGAGGCCCAACACAGCAACAGGCACCTCTTGGCAGGTCAGAACTCCCAGAAAGGAAGTTCAGGGGAGCTGGTAATGAATTATTTGTGTCCCTGAGACTTCAGAACAGGAGGCAAGCTCTACTTCAAGCCATGGAGACCTTCTTCAAGCAGGATACACAGCACACAGCAAAGTCTTTATCCTTGGCAGAAACAGCCACTGCAGGCCAACCCCAGACAGCACACAGCAAAGGGGCAGTACTTCTCCTTCAGATTTCCCAGCTCTTCTCCTTGGCAGAGGTTTCTGTTGAGTCCAGAAGTATTCTAAAGTTCTGGGGTTTGGGTTTATAAAGCATTTCTCTTTGTTCTCTGGTGGCAGAGAGGCTCTGTGCTCAGTCAAAACCAGTTCTGTCCTCTTTGTTCCAGCTTTCCGGCAGGAGGTGGAGACAGCTTTGTGTTAGGCAGACCAGGCCTATTCAGATGCAAGGAAATCTCTACCCCCTACTCTAAAGGCAGCAAAGGTCTATTCAGCCCAGCCCTGACTCATCCAGGAAAGGCAGGGCATGCCTCAACCCCCCCCAGTGGCTGTCTACAGTGAATGCACATGCCCAGCCCCTGTCACTCCAAAGCCAGACAGTCAATCCACAAACCGGCAGAGGCACACAGGATGGCTAAGCAAGAAAATACCCACTTTCTAAAAGTGGTATTTTCAAACCCACAATATAAAAATCATCTTTACTAAAAGATGCATTTTTATATTTTGAATTCAGGCATTCTAAACTCCATCATTATATCTTGTCCCAATGGGAAGTTATAATTACAAGATGTTATAAATTAACTCCCATTCTATCCTATGGGACAGATAGCCTTTCAATAATGAAAAATGAAATACACTGTATTTTACTATCAGAACATGTCACACACATCAGTACATGTCCTACATTTCACATAAACTGCACCCTGCTCACAGGGGTTGGGCCTACATTAGAGTTGACTCACATGTAATAAAAGGGAAGGTTAGGGCCTGGCAAGTAGGTGCACTTGAACACGAAGGAACCGAACTAGGTTCCAATCAAACTTTACAGCCATAATCGAATGAATCCAATCAATCAAATCTTCATATTTCATCTTTGTTTTCCTCTTAATTTACTCCATTATTTTTACTTTCTTTTTCCAAGTTTATTTCAATTCATTTTATTCATCCAGATGCCATACTTGGCGTAAATCAAAACGCAGGAGACGTAAAATCAATCCACATGTCACGATTTTTATTAAAAAATAATGCATTTCGGGAAACTTCCCTTCGTCAGGGGACTCTAAAATACAAAAATAACAAACACCACCATCAACGTCATTAGCATACATCTCACTGCCTTGTACAGATGATATTAATCCATTTGATATTCCTTATCTTAAACCTGTATCAAATGCCCATAAAACAACATTTCATAATGACCAACTGTACTCGAATAAATCATGCTTAAAATCGCACTCTTAAATCCTACCCAAACCATTTTGAACTAGCGTATATTTTGTGTCATCAGAAATCTCCCATACATTAAGTACACACTCCTCCCATATGCTCAAAAAATTGCTACTACGTCTACATAATCATGTTTATCAACCGTAGGCTTACCGTGACATATGTAAAATTACTTCCATTGTCAAGAACCCATCTTCACACGGTATCCCTCTTGTTTACCGAAGACCATGATACGTTTATAATGTTCAAATTCCATGGGGTGCCGCTGCACAACCTCTCTAGCTGTTCCAGGCTTACTTGATTTATAATCACTGTTCCTCCTCCCCCACAGGTGCTCTGTTACCACGTGACTGCCTGAGCAACTGCATTAAACAACGGACTTATAGGATGTTGCGCTAGCCCTCATATTACCACCACTAGCTTGTAACTACATTTCCCAAGATACCTCTCTCCTTCCATGTTGATCTGGATCAACTCCCCGGATACCAAAAACAGTTACACGTAAAAACTTCTGACAATCCTTCTTTCACATCGTAATAGACAAAAGTGTACAGGTGCATAATACATCATAAATGAACAAATCAAGTTTAAAAAATGCGTCCTAAATAGTTTGAGAACAAAAATATGCAAACAGATATACTCCCAACATTGCAGTCAATCTTACGGGCAATTGAATGCCTGTTCTTATTAAGGTGTTGATGGTGGATACGTTCCCCTAGACTCCTGTGCCAATCATGAGCGTCTTTCTGGTCATTATGTCGATTGCATTTATGTTCTGTAGTTTATTAAATGTTCATCAATTCTTTATAATCATGGGTGCCATCTCATCGGTGTAGGCGGAAACATCATTTAATGTATAAGAAAAAGGGGATGAAATGCACTCCAATGTACTCATTGCTTATCTTACTCAACTTCGTCAACATGCTGAATGCGTGCAAGTTTGCTCCGCGCTCCGCCCTTCTGCGCTGCAGTCTAACTGAACACGAAGGAACCGAACTAGGTTCCAATCAAACTGCACAGCCATAATCGAATGAATCCAATCAATCAAATCTTCATATTTCATCTTTGTTTTCCTCTTAATTTACTCCATTATTTTTACTTTCTTTTTCCAAGTTTATTTCAATTCATTTTATTCATCCAGATGCCATACTTGATGTAAATCAAAACGCAGGAGACGTAAAATCATCCACATGTCACGATTTTTATTAAAAAACTGTCCCAATGCATTTCGGGAAACTTCCCTTCGTCAGGGGACTCTAAAATACAAAAATAACAAACACCACCATCAACGTCATTAGCACACATCTCACTTTTTTGTACAGATGATATTAATCCATTTAATATTCCTTATCTTAAACCTGTATCAAATGCCCGTAAAACAACATTTCATAATGACCAACTGTACTCGAATAAATCATGCTTAAAATCGCACTCTTAAATCCTACCCAAACCATTTTGAACTAGCGTATATTTTGTGTCATACGAAGTCTCCCATACTTTACTTACACCCTCCTCCTATATGCTCAAAACATTGCTACTACGTCTACATAATCATGTTTATCAACCGTAGGCTTACTGTGACATATGTAAAATTACTTCCATTGTCAAGAACCCGTCTTCACACGGTATCCCTCTCGTTTACCGAAGACCATGATACGTTTATAACATTCAAATTCCATGGGGTGCCGCTGCACAACCTCTCTAGCTGTTCCAGGCTTACTTGATTTATAATCACTGTTCCTCCTCCCCCACAGGTGCTCTGTTACCACGTGACTGCCTGAGCAACTGCATTAAACAACGGACTTATAGGAAGTTGCGCTAGCCCTCATATTACCACCAATAGCTTGTAACTACATTTCCAAAGATTTACGGGCATTTGATACAGGTTTAAGAAAACGAATATCAAATGGATTAATATCATCTGTACAAGGCAGTGAGATGTGTGCTAATGACGTTGATGGTGGTGTTTGTTATTTTTGTATTTTAGAGTCCCCTGACGAAGGGAAGTTTCCCGAAATGCATTCGGACATTTTTTAATAAAAATCGTGACATATGGATTGATTTTACGTCTTCTGCGTTTTGATTTACGCTGAGTATGGCATCTGGATGAATAAAATGAATTGAAATATCATCTGTACAAGGCAGTGAGATGTGTGCTAATGAAGTTGATGGTGGTGTTTGTTATTTTTGTATTTTAGAGTACCCTGACGAAGGGAAGTTTCCCGAAATGCATTGGGACATCTTTTAATAAAAATCGTGACATGTGGATTGATTTTACGTCTCCTGCGTTTTGATTTACGCCAAGTATGGCATCTGGATGAATAAAATGAATTGAAATAAACTTGGAAAAAGAAAGTAAAAATAATGGAGTAAATTAAGAGGAAAACCAAGATGAAATATGAAGATTTGATTGATTGGATTCATTCGATTATGGCTGTGCAGTTTGATTGGAACCTAGTTCGGTTCCTTAGTGTTCAGTTAGACTGCAGCGCAGAAGGGCGGAGCGCGGAGCAAACTTGCACGCATTC
This sequence comes from Calotriton arnoldi, assembly GCA_963921515.1. NCBI lineage: Eukaryota > Metazoa > Chordata > Amphibia > Caudata > Salamandridae > Calotriton > Calotriton arnoldi. The sequence continues at coordinate 454,959 of CAWUFW010003281.1, read as the reverse complement.
AGCATGTTGACGAAGTTGAATAAGATAAGCAATGAGTACATTGGAGTGCATTTCATCCCCTTTTTCTTATACATTAAATGATGTTTCCGCCTACACCGATGAGATAGCACCCATGATTATAAAGAATTGATGAACATTTAATAAACTACAGAACATAAATGCAATCGACATAATGACCAGAAAGATGCTCATGATTGGCACAGGAGTCTAGGAGAACGTATCCACCATCAACACCTTAATAAGAACAGGCATTCAATTGCACGTAAGATTTGTTTGCATATTCTTGCTCTCAAACCATTTAGGACGCATTTGTTAAACTTGATTTGTTTATTTATGATGTATTATGCACCTGTACACTTTTGTCTATTACGATGTGAAAGAAGGATTGTCAGAAGATTTTACGTGTAATTGTTTTTGGTATCCGGGGAGTTGATCCAGATCAACATGGAAGGAGAGAGGTATCTTGGGAAATGTAGTTACAAGCTATTGGTAATATGAGGGCTAGCATAGCAAAACCAAAGGGGATGATGGACGGAGTGTTGAACATTGCAAGCACTCACCCCCAGTCAACTGATCTGGGTTTAATCCATCATCATTCTTTAGCTCACTCCGCCACCCCAGTTCAGACATGGCCATATGCAAATCAGTCTGACCCTGTGCCTCATGGGAACAGTCCAGCCCGAACTGCCAAGCCATGTCTTCCCTGGACCGGAAACAAGCATCCTGGGACCGGTTTCTGGCTTACAGCCGTCATCAGCCAGGCTATCTTGAATCCAGTGGCAAAGTGAGCAAGGGACCCACGTCTGGGCATACCCTGCCAACTTAGGGCGAACATAGCAAAACCAAAGGGATGATGGACGGAGTGTTGAACATTGCAAGCACTCACCCCCAGTCAACTGATCTGGGTTTAATCCATCATCATTCTTTAGCTCACTCCGCCACCCCAGTTCAGACATGGCCATATGCAAATCAGTCTGACCCTGTGCCTCATGGGAACAGTCCAGCCCGAACTACCAAGCCATGTCTTCCCTGGACCGGAAACAAGCATCCTGGGACCGGTTTCTGGCTTACAGCCGTCATCAGCCAGGCTATCTTGAATCCAGTGGCAAAGTGAGCAAGGGACCCACGTCTGGGCATACCCTGCCAACTAGGGCGAACATAGCAAAACCAAAGGGGATGATGGACGGAGTGTTGAACATTGCAAGCACTCACCCCAGTCAACTGATCTGGGTTTAATCCATCATCATTCTTTAGCTCACTCCGCCACCCCAGTTCAGACATGGCCATATGCAAATCAGTCTGACCCTGTGCCTCATGGGAACAGTCCAGCCCGAACTGCCAAGCCATGTCTTCCCTGGACCGGAAACAAGCATCCTGGGACCGGTTTCTGGGTTACAGCCGTCATCAGCCAGGCTAACTTGAATCCAGTGTCAAAGTGAGCAAGGGACCCACGTCTGGGCATTCCCTGCCAACTTAGGGCGAACATAGCAAAACCAAAGGGGGTGATGGACGGAGTGTTGAACATTGCAAGCACTCACCCCCAGTCAACTGATCTGGGTTTAATCCATCATCATTCTTTAGCTCACTCTGCCACCCCAGTTCAGACATGGCCATATGCAAATCAGTCTGACCCTGTGCCTCATGGGAACAGTCCAGCCCAAACTGCCAAGCCATGTCTTCCCTGGACCGGAAACAAGCATCCTGGGACCGGTTTCTGGCTTACAGCCATCATCAGCCAGGCTATCTTGAATCCAGTGGCAAAGTGAGCAAGGGACCCACGTCTGGGCATACCCGATGGATTTAGACCCAGATCTCTGTACTGGGGTGAATGTATGACATTGTTCTGCATTCTGTCCATTATTGTTATTTTTGTATTTGTCACCCCGAGTGGGATGGGTATGCCCAGACGTGGGTCCCGTGCTCTCCATGCCACTGGAATCAAGCTATCCTGGCTGAAGAGGGGTGAAACCCCGAAACCGGTCCTAGGATGCTTGTTTCCAGTCCAGGGAGGACCTGGCTTGGCAGTTCAGGCTGGTCTGTTCCCATGAGGCACAGGGTCAAGACTGATTTGCATATGGCTGGGTTCAAACTGGAATGGCATGGTGAGCAAAAAACGATGGATTTAGGCCCAGATCTCTGTACTGGGGTGAATGTATGACATTGTTCTGCATTCTGTCCATCAATTGTTGTTTTTGCATTTGTCACCCCGAGTGGGACGGGTATGCCCAGACGTGGGTCCCGTGCTCTCCATGCCACTGGAATCAAGCTATCCTGGCTGAAGAGGGGTGAAACCCCGAAACCGGTCCTAGGATGCTTGTTTCCAGTCCAGGGAGGACCTGGCTTGGCAGTTCGGGCTGGACTGTTCCCATGAGGCACAGGGTCAAGACTGATTTGCATATGGCTGGGTTCAAACTGGAATGGCATGGGGAGCAAAAAAAAATGGATTTAGTCCCAGATCTCTGCACTGGGGTGAATGTATGACATTGTTCTGCCTTCTGTCCATCAATTGTTCTTTTTGCATTTGTCACCCCGAGTGGGACGGGTATGCCCAGACGTGGGTCCCGTGCTCTCCATGCCACTGGAGTCAAGCTATCCTGGCTGAAGAGGGGTGAAACCTCGAAACCGGTCCTAGGATGCTTGTTTCCAGTCCAGGAGGACCTGGCTTGGCAGTTCGGGCTGGACTGTTCCCATGAGGCACAGGGTCAAGACTGATTTGCATATGGCTGGGTTCAAACTGGAATGGCATGGTGAGCAAAAAAACGATGGATTTAGGCCCAGATCTCTGTACTGGGGTGAATGTATGACATTGTTCTGCATTCTGTCCATCAATTGTTGTTTTTGCAATATGAGGGCTAGCTCAACTTCCTATAAGTCCGTTGTTTAATGCAGTTGCTCAGGCAGTCACGTGGTAACAGAGCACCTGTGGGGGAGGAGGAACAGTGATTATAAATCAAGTAAGCCTTGAACAGCTAGAGAGGTTGTGCGGCGGCACCCCATGGAATTTGAACGTTATAAACGTATCATGGTCTTCGGTAAACGAGAGGGATACCGTGTGAAGATGGGTTCTTGACAATGGAAGTAATTTTACATATGTCACGGTAAGCCTACGGTTGATAAACATGATTATGTAGACGTAGTAGCAATGTTTTGAGCATATGGGAGGAGGGTGTAATTAAGGTATCGGAGATTTCTGATGACACAAAATATACGCTAGTTCAAAATGGTTGGGTAGGATTTAAGAGTGCGATTTTAAGCATGATTTATTCGAGTACAGTTGGTCATTATGAAATGTTGTTTTACGGGCATTTGATACAGGTTTAAGATAAGGAATATCAAATGGATTAATATCATCCGTACAAGGCAGTGAGATGTGTGCTAATGACGTTGATGGTGGTGTTTGTTATTTTTGTATTTTAGAGTCCCCTGACGAAGGGAAGTTTCCCGAAATGCATTGGGACAGTTTTTTAATAAAAATCGTGACATGTGGATTGATTTTACGTCTCCTGTATTTTGATTTACGTCAAGTATGGCATCTGGATGAATAAAATGAATTGAAATAAACTTGGAAAAAGAAAGTAAAAATAATGGAGTAAATTAAGAGGAAAACAAAGATGAAATATGAAGATTTGATTGATTGGATTCATTCGATTATGGCTGTGCAGTTTGATTAGAACCTAGTTCGGTTCCTTCGTGTTCAGTTAGACTGCAGCGCAGAAGGGCGGAGCGCGGAGCAAACTTGCACGCATTCAGCATGTTGACGAAGTTGAGTAAGATAAGCAATGAGTACATTGGAGTGCATTTCATCCCCTTTTTCTTATACATTAAGTAGATGTACTTGCCAGGTCGACATGGCAGTTAAAACTGTGGGCAGACACTAGAGTGGCAGGTCTGAGAACCCTTTGAAAGGCTGCTTGTGTGAATGACACAATTAGTGCTGCAGGCCCACTAGCAGCATTTGGTTTACAGGCCCAGTGCATTGTACTAGGGACCTAGTAAAAAATCAAATAAGCCAATCACGGAAACACCAATCCATAATAACAATTTACAGGGAGAGTCTTGCCAGACTCCATATCCGTGAGGTAATTCAAAGCAATGCATAGTGGCTTTGCGTGATCTCATAGATATGATTTTCTAATCTGTGCTTCCCGAGCGTCACATAAAGTGACACTCAGGTGGCGCAGGGTGCTCGTAAATATGTTCCTAAGTGTTCCACATTAGAAAATCTTCTCCCAAACCAATGCCAATCAAGAGTGGAGTCGTGAAAAGCTCAACACCAACTCCTAGGCTGGTAAAATTGTGCATAGAGTTTATTGAGAATTCTGGTGGATGTGGTTTGTTTTCTCTGCAATACAATCAATAAACTTACATTTATCTGGAAATGACCGCCTTCAAAATATACATACTGTAAATGTCTGCCTTACACTACTGCAACACTGGATGTCGTGAAACTTCCGCAGACTCATACGTGAAAAAAAACAGATTTTTTTTTCTTCTGGGCATCATGAATATAACTTTATAAATGACTCAGCAGATTTCAAAATAGACGGTTGTAATTCATCCCTCTCAAATTAAGTACAGTATTTTTGCTTTTGTATCGACCCCTCTTTAATACTGACATCACAATAGACGGTTGTAATTCATCCCTCTCAAATTAAGTACAGTATTTTTGCTTTTGTATCGACCCCTCTTTAATACTGACATCACAGATTGACCGCACACTAAAAGCTTCAAGATTTTCTATAAAATTATTTTAAAAACACCAAAATATTTTCAGACACCATTAGACTTCCGTCGGGTGATGCAAGCTCTAATTACTCTACCATAAAATTATCAATTGACATTAATAATTAAGGCAAAAAGAATGATCAACTTTAGATTAAAAAAAAACTCAACATACACTCAGCCATTCAATACTCCTTCTGTGACGCTCACTTCCTCATTACATATAAGATGAGATGACATTTCAAGAAGACCTTCATTCAGTTTTACCACGAAAACTGGAAATGTAGTAGAAAGTAGAAAATTCAAGGTACTTGTATTACGTCTTTCTGTTAGTTTCAACCTCCTCCAAGACCTTGTCTTTCCTTTTCTGTAGTACTTCCTTTTCCTGCTCACTCCACGCTGATATTATTGTGCTGCCAGAAGAACCCTCTATTATTTATTCTTGAATATTCTGCTATTCTTCATCTTTACCCACTCTACACTTTTGGGCAGACTTTTATCTTTTTCCTCAGCAGATCTTGCTTTATCATTCAAGTATGGTGCAGTCTATCAACGTATCTTGAAAAGAAACTCCTAAACATTTTGCCCAATTATTATAGTTTAGTCTGTGATGCCGCTATTCTCATATGTTGTATACTATGTCTGGAACCTGTGATTCAGGATCTGTGGCTACAAAAGTGTTAGGAATTTAAAACAGGCTTGCAGCTAATTTTGAACGTTCGAATATAGAAAAATATCAAATAAAACAAGTAATTATTTTGTATACCACTTAGTTATTAACGTTAAAATAGTCAGACCAAGTTTCAATACAAGACTGCAAAATGTAGCTGTTCTCTTTACTAAAATTGGCCTCATTACGTCACACAATTGTTAAATCCTTTCAACATTTTAGAATAAACAACAAATAGCTAAATAATCTTAACATAATATCATTAAATGAAAATTCTCTCTGAATAGATTTAGGAAAATCAGAATTTTTAGGTACGGGGCAGGAAGGCATAATATTGATGTGAGGTGCAATAGAGCTCTCTAAATCCCAAATATTCTGATCTCTGAATTGTAAGCTGATTTCTGTCAGGAATCTTTAGCTCACTCATGGAGTCTTGGCCCCAGCAGCTTGGCTTTTCTCAGAGCAATGTCTGTGGTACATGCATATTGACATTTAAGCAATACAGTTATGAAAAATAGAACGTACATTCCCAATTCAGATGTGATATAAAGAGAATAACTGTAAGAAAATGGGTTATTGGCAGAGAGGAGGGAGCCCCCCTCAGACAACAACCACAATCTCTGTTAGGGTGAAGTAAATTAACCTTAGATTAAGCCTCTGGAAGCTTGGCACAAAATACGTCAGGCGTAATTTAGAGGCAATGTGCAAACAGGAATAAAGTGAAAATACAACACCAGGAAAAACCCAAACTAATTTAGCAAAATAGAGCAATTTATTTCCCCTAAAGATATTTTTTTTAAATATCTCAAACAAGAGCAGGCACAAAACAATCCATTGGTCTGTGATAATTAATGCAAAGGCATTGGTCTGACAGAAAAGACAGTAATTTATTAAAAAGGAACCCACCCCTCCTCCCACAATCCAGCTCCCTCCCATTCCCACTTAAAGATTACACAACTAACCTGGACGTCCAGTGCACATAAAATAATTTAATAATGGTACATCATCTTTTGCTTCTAGGAATTTAACATAGAGGTGAATAATATCTGAATTACAAAATGTAGTCTCCTTCATCAAACAGTCAATTTGAGAGAATGTAATGACCTATGACAACCCAAACCAGTACTGCACCAGGATTTGCCACTAGTTGTCAAATTTATTGTCCATGTCATGGAGCCTCCAAGTTTGTCTCCCCATTGCTATCAATGCCCATGACATAACTGTCCATTCATATGTTGTGGAAACTGTGGGAGATTTTCCTTTCTGTGCTAATAGCTGCTTCACGGCTAAGAGCATATTGAAAATAAGTATTCAGTCCCCCCACAACATGCAATCGTAACCTATGGGATGAAGGCACAGAATAAGAGTTGCATGGTCAGGCCATGGCGGGTAGCCAATTACTCCCCTAATATGGCTGAGGATCTCCTTCAAGAAAATTGTTAACTTGCGCCACGGCCACCACACACAACCCATCTGCCACCCCATACATTTGCTTTAAGCAAATAAGTGTGATGTGCCACATTCTCATCTTATACTGCGATTCCCTGTGTTGCACACTCTTACAGATAAAGAATATGCCTTCCCAAAACTTTTGCCACTGTGCCAATGGAATAGATTGGTCCATGGTTCGAGATCAGTGTTTCATATCAGATCACAAGATAGTGCCTGTTAGATTTGGGGGTCTCTAGTTGGCAGAGGTAGGTACCTTTGTCCAAATAGGGACCCTTGCGTCTAGTCAGGGTAAGGGGGTACACTCCTAAAATAACCCCTGCTCACCCCCTTGGTAGCTTGGCACGAGCAGACAGGCTTATCTCAGAGGCAGTGTATAAAGCATTTGTGAACACATACAGTAATCCAGTGACAACACTACAGATGGACACCACACAGGTTGTATATTAAAAATAAGTATCTTTTATATAGATTTAACACAAGACCACAAACGACAAAAATCCACAATACTGTTCTTAAAAATGGTAGAATTAGCTCAGTTCTCTTAAGATGGTAAATGCGACACTTTGAGTTCCATGTACCTTTGGATGCGTAACGCTATAGAACAAAAGTGTTGCAGGGAAGGTGATGCGTCGGTTCCTTACACGCAAGAACGGTGATGCGTCGGGTCCCTACTGATGCGTAGGGGATGCGTCGGTTCTTCTCGGCGTGGGGAGGTGATGCGTCGGTTTCTTACTGCGCTTCCGTGGCGATGCGACCAGCAACACCGTGATGCGATGAAGATCCGGTGCAATGAAACAAAGATGGCGTCTTCTTCTTGACGCAACATTATGCGTGCACGCCTGACGGCCGTGCGGCGACTCAGCGATTCTTCTGAGCCACGACAGGCCCTGTGACACGCTTCTCCGGCGATGCGAGATACTTCGGCGATGCGACAGCTGCAGCGGCGACACCCTTCTTCAGCGATGCAACGACAGCGGCTGCGGCAGCGACATGCTTCTCCGATGATGCGGCGGCGTCTGATGTGACGTCGATCCCCTTCTCCGGCGATGCGAGGCGCTTCTGCATTGCGAAGCGACAGCGGCGACACCCTTCTTCAGTGATACGACGACAGCGGCTGCGGCGGCGACACGCTTCTTCTTCGTGAGTCGCGCTTCCAGCTCCTTGCGACACGCAGTCCCTCAGAAGGCCCAACACAACAGCAGGCACTTCAAAAGAACTCTTGGGGAGCTGGTGGGTGAAGTCTGTTGTCCCTGAGACTTCAACAGGCGGCAAGCTCTCTCTCAAGCCCTGGGAGATCTTTTACAAGTTGATGAAAGTACACACAAAGTTTCTTTCTCCTTTCTTTGGCAGTCAGGCAACCACTGCAGGCCAATCCCCCAAACAGCACTCAGCTTAGGGATAGTCTCCTCCTCAGTTTCTCTGGTTCCTCTCCTCAGCAAAGGTTCTTCTTGTTTCCCAAAGTGATCTAAAGTTCTGGGGTCTGGGTCCCCTCTTTTATACTCATTTTCCCTTTGTTCTCTGAAGGCAGAGAGGCCTTTGCCTAGTCCAAACCAGTTCTGGTCAGTCCTGGAGCACTTTGTTGACAAGACTCCTTCTTTCCTTTCACAGTGTAGGCCAGGGACATCTGACGCACCCCAGGAGGTGGAGCCAGCATTGTGGAGGGAAGGCACAGCCCTATTCAGGTCCCAGGTGCAACTCCTCCCACCCATCTACATGCAGATCTCTCTATTCAGCCCTGTGCTGACTCACCCTGCCTCCTGGAATCCCCCAGCCCCTGTCACTCAAACTCCAGACAAGGAATACACAACCTAGTAGAGGCAGGCTTGGATAGTTAGGCAAGAAAATACCTACTTTCTAAAAGTGGTATTTTCAAACACAGAATGTTAAAACCAACTTCACTAAAAGATGTATTTTATCATTCTGAGTTCAGGCATACTAAACTCGAATTTCTTCCTAGTTCCCTGGGTCAGTTAGGATTATAAAATGTAATAATCAAACTGCCCATTCTGGCCTATGGGGAACAGGTAGCCTTGCAATAGTGAAAAACGAAAATGGCTGTAATTCACTATTAGGACATGCCACACACACCAGGGCATGTCCTACCTTATACTTACAATGCACCCTGCCCTTGGGCCTACCATAGAGTTGTCTGATATGAAGAAAAGAGAAGGTTTAGGGACTGGCAAGTGGGTGCACTTGCCCAGTCAACATGGCAGTACCAGACTGCACACAGGCTCTGCAATGGCAGACCTGAGACACACTTTTACAGGCTGCTTCTGTGGGTGGCACAACCAGTGCTGCAAGCCCACCAGCAGCATTTGAGTCACAAGCCCTGGGCACAACCAGTGCACTGTACTAGGGTCTGACAGTGAATCAAATAGGCCAAACATCGAGTCACTAATCCATACATCAATTTATAACAGAGAGCATATGCACTTTAGCACTGGTCAGCAGTGGTAAAGTGCCCAGAGTCATAAAACCAACAAAAACAGTTCAGAAAAAGTACAGGAGGAAGGCAAAAAGTTCAGGGATGACCCTGCAAAAAGGGCCAAGTCCAACAGTGCCACATCTGCCAGTAGGGTGTAGATATTGGAGATGGCGGCATTGGGACCAGCATAGGTGGAAGACATATTTTCCCAAGCCATCAAAGTTCTGCTAGCCGCAGTTTTCTTCTTAAGAAAAAGGGCCTAATGACACAGCTGAAAATATTACTTCCGCTCAACCTCCAAAACCCCAAATGTCTTGGTTATATTGAGTGAAATCTTTGACTGTTCTCTTATGGAACAGGTCATGCAGCATTCTACAATTGCCCTCCGCCCAGATTGAAAAGTCTTCCCGAATTGTGCCCAGGGGAAAGTCAATGTTTCCCATCAAAGGAGTAAATGGAGGGTAAGGAGGCCAGTTTACGGTTCCTGGTAAGGGAAGTCCCTCACATGTTTTTGGAGCCATGGTATGGCCCGTAGGCCCGGCTCATCACCACAGTATCCATATGTACCCAGTGATGCTCTATTTCATAGAGTGACCATTTAAAAACAATTTGGAGCTGGCCTGCCTGGTCGCATTTTCAAAATGTCTGGAAGGGGCTGCCCTCCCGATCTCTTGGAGGCCGTCAGCACAGGAGTTTTATTTTGTTCTCTGGGAACGGTACACACCTGAAATAGGTAGAGTAACAGGGGTAATATGTTCTGATTAATAACTGCCACCCTTCCCAACCATAAAACATATAATGGTTTCCACCATAAAAGGTTGCTTTTATTAGCAGCAAGGAGGCACAGGTAGTTTGAGGTGCAGAGCTGACAATGGTGCGGAGTAATATGCATCCCCATGTTTTTGAGTGGGAGCATAGTCATCAGCTTGGCTCATGTCTCTGGTGATAGCCCAACACTAAGCATTTCTGAGTTAGGTAAGTTCACTTTAAAAAGAAATACCTTTTTGTATGATTCCGAAGGTTCATCACCGTGGGAAACAATCATATGTTTTCCATCAGTAGAAGGATAATACAGTCAGTGAACAAGTATCTAGTGTGTTGTACCCCTCTAAAGGGCATCCCCATTATCTTGGTTTGCCATCTAATAAGCGCAGCTAACAGTTCAACTACAATCACAAATAATAGCGGGGACACTGGGCACCCTTGGATTGTTCCCCTGGATAGGGGAATGACACACTTGGTCTCTTCCTTTCGATAATGATCCACCCTGTTGGGAACTTATAACTTGCTGCTATCCAAGTTCGCATGTGGGGACCAAGCCCTATTGCCTCCAGGACGTTAAGAAGGAAGGTTCAGCTGATTCTGTCAAATGCCTTTTCAGCATCCAACAACAAGACTGCCATGGGGGGGGTGGATTTATAATTGGCCTTCTCAATGAGGTACAATACCTTTCTAGTAGTATCTGCTGCCTGTCGGTGTGGGACAAAGCCCAATTGGTCCAGGGTGTTAAATAAGGGCATTTGGGTGAGAAGTCTCTTTGTAAATATTTTTGCATGTGAGTTCAGCAGAGCGATGGGCCGATAAAAGCCACACTCATCAGCCAGTTTGCCTGGTTTGTACATTAGAATTATGTTAGCTTCTGCCATTGATGGAGACACTGAGTGGGATGCTAGGATGGAGTTAAACAGGGTGGTCAAGTGTGGAATCAATGCTCCTTTACAATGGATATACAAGCGATTTGTGAGCCCCCCTGGACCAGGAGACTGGTCCGGATGGAGGGTGAGAATTTCATTAGAGACCTCCTCTTCTATTATCAGTTCTTCTAGTTTACATGGCCTAAAAGCACACAGTTCCCCTTTGAGGTCATCTGGTCATGCTAGACCAGAGAAAGCCACAAGTTCAGGCTGCGATGGAGCCCGGGACGGATACAGGAACCAGGTTAGTCCTGCTAAAAAAGATATCTTCTGAAAATTCCCTGTGAAGAGTTCTGTTTGCGGTGAAGGAGGTTGAGAGGAGCAGGAACAGCATTGCAGATGGTCTTCAGTGTAGCGCAAAGAGCAGGCAAAGATGCAAGGGCTGTTGCTGCTATGGCGCAGAGAGCCAGTCGGGCATCGTGGCTGGTCATTGGAGCTTTGCATTGATGGTCACCACAGGCTGTCATTGCTGTAGTGCAGATCTAGCATTGCTGGTGGTCACTGTAGAATGAAGAGCCAAGTTCATTGGAGCTTGGCATTGGCAGTTGTCGTGGATGGAAGATTCTCAGCATGAATGGACTCGTTCATGGTCGCAAACAGCCCAAAAACGTCAAGATTTCACCTTTATTCTCAGGAGGAGCTCAACTGATGCCAGCCAAGGGATGAGAACCTGTGACAGCACCACTGGGTGATTAATAACATAATACAGCAGAGGCCAGCAGGGCTCAGTCAGGTTCAGTTGCAGGTCTAGTGCAGCAGGTGAGCTGGGTAGTTACCGAGATGCCTGTGGAGCTTTCTGTTTCCCTGTAACTCAGACAGGAGGTCAGCCATCTGACCCTTGGAGTCACTCAGGTTAGCCTGGGATGAAGGGAGCAGGTCCAGTCTTCTTTCTGAGAGAGTAAGACAGTCCTTAAGAAGCAGGGTAGTCCTCTAGTAGCAGCAGGGCAATCCTCTGGTAGCAGCAGGGCAGGCCATCTCCTGTAATGTCCAAAGGTCCAGGAATGTACTGAAGAATGGCTCCCGAGCTCCAATATATACACCTGGTGCAAGCCTTATGTGTGTGGGGGGTACCCTCTCCTACCCCCACATCTGGTTCTGGAATGTTGATCCCCTTCCTCTGTCAAGGCTCCAAGAAGTCTGGTGTGACAAAAAGGTTGGTGTGTGGTTCCTTTGTGTGTGCTGGAGGCAATCCCTTTGAAGTTCAAGTGGTACAGGTTACAGTTCTTCCCCCAGCAATCCTGGCATGGTGGACAATCCTGTCCAGACCTAATCCCCTTTGTGTATCTGTCTGGGAGAAATACACATAGGGCTCGCCTATCATTTTATGTGTGGAGTCTCTACAGTCATAAAATTACTATTAGTAAAAACGAACTTGCAATTTGTGAATACCAAAATAATAGTACACTTACACAAAAGTATAAATTTATCTTGTGAATGAGACCTTGAAAAGGAATGTTTAGGCTTGGCAAAAAGTTTAGTTTGCCGGGCTGAAATGGCAGTTTAAAACTGCATTCCAGGCTGTAGTGGCAGGAATGAGATGTTTTAAAAGGTTACTTTAGTGGGTGTCACAATGAGTGCTGCAGCTCACTAGTATAATTTAATTTACATAACCTGGTACACATAATATGATATACGTAGTACCTGAGCAGCACTGACACATCACCTCTGCTGCAAGGGTTCATCTGGCACAAAGGTCTCCACATCCACCTTGCAACCTGCACTGCCAATTGTGCAAAGCTTTCCCAATACAGTCCCTTACATCACAAATCTCTCATCAACGGCAGCCTCAACGATGATGTAGGTCCTCGCATCGCAGTCTCACAGCTCCTTGGAACTGACACATCGCCAATATTGCGCAACAAAACTCTGACACCGGACTTCACATCACAAGCACTCATCAACTGGTTCCTTGACAACCATGCAGGACTTTGCTTCTAGAACCAATGCATCTCATAGGCTGCACAAAGCATCCTCGGCAAGGGCCTCAAAAAGCTCCGCAAGCAAGATCTAAGGTACTCTGGTCAGTGGAGCTAACTGGGTCCCTGTAACCGGCCCGCACTGTATTGTGATCGGCCTGAACTAGTGAATTTGTCCCTGTCCACAGCGACCAGATATTCTCAGTTGGTGCTTTGTGCTTTTTGGCACTCTTTTCACTGAAATACTAAAACCTGAATATCTCCAGTTTTACTGATTCGATTTTTGTCATTTTAGTCTTGATTTATTTATTAAAATTACTCTATATTTCTAAGTCTGGTGTGGAATACTTTTGTGGTGAGTTTTCACTGTAATACTCTTTGAAGTGTTGCACTAATGCACATTGCTTCTTAGTTAAGCCTGAATGCTCCATGCCAAGCTACCCGAGAGTTGAGCACAGGTTAGTTTAGGGTTTGCTTGTGACTTCACCCCGACAAGGATTGTGGTTCCTGCTTGAGCAAGGTTTTACCCCTCTCAACCAGTAACTCGATTTCTAACACTAACTGCATTCCTTCAGTTAGCTACACCAAAGATCAAAGAAAGCCCTTAGGTGGACATTCAATCACCTTATCAGCAGCCTATTAGGACCATTTGACATTTAAATTCCCAATTTAACTATTGTTGACCTGTAACACATCTTTCTAGCTAGCCCATTGACAAGGCTTACTTTTTAGAAGTTTCACCTGCATGCATCTTCCATCACCATGGGCACACTCGCACACTCCTGTCCTGGAACTAAAAAAGCACACTGATGAAAGCATGGCTAACCAGCAGCCACCAATGTACTCCAAACTCTTGTGCATGTGAAAAATTAACACTCAAGCGGTAATGCACACATTCATACTCAGCTACCCCATAGCCCATACACAAATATGCCTTAAAATTAGAACCCACAGAAAATCCAGAAACGCAATACAAAGATCCAAAGAGCAAAATCAATGCCTCAGCACTAAGGCCAAGGAGTCTCTAACTCATTGATTCAATCCACTCTATAGTTCTGCAGAAGTATTCAACCACATACGGATTTTGGGATCTGTAGAGCACTCCAAACATTAATTCCCTTTCTGATAAAATAAGAAGTCCAGCAACCAAAGTAGAATTTTGACGATGCTGTTGTAGCTGAAAGAATATTACAGTGAGCTCTATAAGAAAGCAGAAAGAGCCAAGCCCGGGATCATTTATAAAAGCTCTTCCATGCTCACAAAAAAATTCTCATATTCTTTCTTGCATCATAGCCATTCATTCCAGATACTACACTGTAACATATTAAGCCTTTTTGCAGGATTTACACTGTTCATTAAGTGAACAGTGGTTCTGCCATCTATTAGCTTTAAAGAGCGTCTAAATTATTTGTATACTTGGTCCCTCTACTAAGATGATACTATCATTTGATGAAATATGTCCAATTTTAAGTCCAAACAAAAGAAACTTATGCAATTCTGAATCAATATATGATTTTATAACAAATTAGGTGAAAGTTGTGTACTCATAAATGAGAACAAAACATATATATGCACACACAGATATATGATATACAATTACACTTATCAACAAATTGGTGACAAGAAGTGAAAACAAAGAAATATATTTATAAATCACAGCACAATATATACATCACAAATGAACATATATTCAAGACATACATTTAAACACAGTGTGAGGTAAGTGAAAATATGTTTCAACCCAACTAGCAATGGTCTAGTTATTCCTGATTGTTCTGGGTGAACATTAACACTTGATAATTATGCGTCGACGTTTCGACCCCTGAACATGTACGCGATAGTGTGATCGTCAGAGGGGGGTCTTCTTCAGGATTATATATAGAGCCTGTGTGTGGCCTGTTTGAGAAAAAAGAGCGTGCTTTAGAGTCTATGTTGGGTTTGGACAATTGTGGTTATATGTGGAGAGACTGTCTGTCTCTGCTCACCTTAAATAAGGTTCCACCTTGATACCAGATTTAATGGTATTGACAGCACGGCAGCTTGTACAAAATAAGTATTTGACCTGTCAAAAATAAATTAGGATGACTGTCAACACCTGTGTTCAAAAAGAGCACTCATAGGAATACTTATACAATCTGCCCTTGCAGGGACTGTACCTGAAATAAAAGCAGCTCTCCTTATCAGCTAGTGGTTTAAAGGTCAGTGGCACAACATGCCTTCAACTCTATATAAAAGAATAAAGGTTTAAAATGAATCACAATATTTAACTGCTACCAGTCAAAAATAAATAACATGTCAAAGGCCCAAAAGTTAGAAAAACTAACCTCCGGCGTATGGCGCTCGGGGTCTTCTAATTAATATTCCAACTTCTCTTGGGGCAGTGGTTTGTCGGGGCCGACCGTCTCCAGACTAAACTTTCTCCTTTGGCTCAGGGCTAACTAATGCCTCAGAATTCACTGAAAGGAAGAAAGGGGATGCCTGCATAAATTAAATGAAATATGGGACACGTAGTTCCCCTAACAAGACGGGTAGCAAAGAGAGCTTCAGGGTCTTACCTCAGGCATTGAATGTTCTCAAGTGGTTCACTCGGAGCTGCCTTCCTGAGTGCCTCCGATTGCTTCTAAATATAGAATCCTTTCCGTTGCATTTACGTGTTGAAAGCGTCCTCGTGGGAGGAAGCTACGTGAAGGTGGGAGGAGCCAGCCCATCATGGCCGCGCGGAGCTGATGCTCCGTGCTGAACCTTCTCCTTGACTTCTAGAGCGGGCATCCCGCCGCGCTGTTTTTCTCACCTAAACGGCGTTGGTGCAACCGGAATGCGGGCTGAATCCAAGTAGATCCTTAGCGCCCTTCTCTGATCTGACATCTCGGAGAAACGAGCCTTGATGTCCCCGCCGATGAAGAGGCCAAGATGGCGCCTGCCAAGCGGTGAGGTATTGCCCAGTGCCATGGGAGCTGCTCCGTGTGGCTGCCGGCTTCCGTGTTCGCCCATCTTTCAGTTCCCTCTCCCTGGGTCCACCCCTGGATCGGGGGACTACTCACTGCGGTCAACTGCCCGCATGACGAGCGGGACACCTGGAGGTTACACCGAGTCCTAACGGAGGTGAGAACTCCCCCGGTGCCGGGGGGGAGGGGCGCGCTATCACCGTACTGTCGCTGAAGTCTGGGTGATTTTGGTCAGTTGATGTTGGCTGTGAGGAGCGCTTCATTGTGAGGCCATTTTTAGTCTCCTCGACGATCTCCTCGTGGATGGTGCCTGACCCTAAAATGGCGGCGAAACGAGGACTTTTCAGAGCGTCTCATCCTCTCCTGGGGTGCTGCGCGAGGAGACCTGGACATGCTGGACGATCGTTGCTGTACCTGTGCCCACTGATTGGAAGATGCCTATCATTGTGGGGCCGCTTTTGTCTCCAAGACGATGTTTATATGGCAAATGGCTGTAATTGTCTCTCCCCCAGCGTTTTCGACCGGATCTTAAGATGGGCACCCTAACACTTCCCTTCTGGGCCATAGAGATTCATGGGGACTGACTGTATCCGAACTTGCAATGACTCGTACCCCCTGCCTGAGTTCTAGATGGCCGACTCAGTGAGACCCTCTGCGATGCTCTTTCCTCCCCTGCTCTTTAATCATTGATCACCGTCAGGACCTCAACCAGCCCTCTCCCGTCCCTGTCCCCACTCACCCACCAGGACCTTTACCCTGCTAACTTCCCTAGACAGCTGAGACCTAGCTATTTTTGTCTGATGCCCGGTGTAGCTACCTCGCGAGCTAAAGGGGAGATGGACTTTGGACTCCCTCCTTGACCATCACCTACCCAGCCGGACTTTGGACAAACTCTCCCGCGTCTCTCCTGACCTTATCTCCCCCCTCTCCCTTCCCCCACCCCTCACCCCTCTCCGCTCTTACTCTTTCCAGCTTCTGACCTTTGCCCTCACCTGCCATTGCCCTTTGTCCCCACCCTGTTTTTCTGTGAACTTCTTCCCACGCCACTTGAGACCAAACTATTTTGTCTGATGCCCGATGGAGTTACCTGGTTTAGATATAGGGGAGACGGGCCGTGGATTCCCTCCTTGGACGTCACCTACCCAGTCGGTCTTTAGACAGACTTCCTTTCGTCTCTACTGTTGTCTCTTCCCTCATCCTCCCTTTCTCACCCCCCCTTCCCCCTCTACTACTTTTCTCTCTCCTTTCTCTCCTCTCTTAATGTATTGCTTATTTTTTGACGTAATGTGCAATTGCTGATCTTTTTCTGTTACATTGTTGAACCTTATGTAAAGCACTCTGATACCTTCGGGTTTAGCCAGCGCTATATAAAACTCTTTAAATAAATAAATAAATGACGCTGCTGCCCTCTAGTGGGGATCAACTAAAAAGAGCATTCCCTAAAGGTGTCCGGGGAATGCAGCAAAACTCTCGAGTTGAGTTGATATACCGAGGCCAAATGAGAGAAGGCCGATAAGTACCCTTTGTGATTGTGCAAACCATATAGAGAGGATGTTTTTAACTCTATCACTATAACAGCCAGGCCTATAAATAGACCTTGTGACGATGTTTAGTCGATCGTGTTGATAAAGTGTAAAAAACATTTCTACATCATGTTTAAGTAATATTAGTGTATCCTAGCTTTACAAGTTCACATAAATAATCGTATTGACAAAGTGTAAAAGAAGAGGGTGTATAAAAACATTCCTGCATCATGTTTTAGTGGCATTAATGTATCCTTGCTATACAAGCTCACATATTCAAATGTGGGACACATCCAAAATTCACCGCATAAAATTGAATTACAACAAGTGTCATTTATACATTTCAAAATACATTTGCACAATATGGCTATAGGCTACATATGAACTCAGAAATCATTCCGCAGTTCCACACATATGGTATGGAATCTTCATTTAAGTTTGAGAATGCAGGTGCTCAACGATTACAGATCCCTATTGAAAGTGTTATAGCCTAAGTCATGCTGAGCAGAGAGATTTGTCTGGAAATCTCTTCCTGCTTGTTCAGGCCCCCATTAACCGAGTCAAGCAGATGCATCCATTTGCATTCGCGTAGGTTCATGGTTGCAGATGGTGATCCCCCTCTCGGGTTGGGTAGTATCTTTTCAAGTACCCACCACTCTAAGTTGTTGCTGGAGTGTTGTTTCTCACTATAATGTTCAACTAGCAGAGCACCCTGCACTTTACAGCGGATGCGTGAACAGTGTTGTAGAATACGTGTCTTTATTTTCTGTTTCGTCTGCCCTACGTACACTTTTTGACAGGGACACTTGATTAAATAGATTACATCTTGGGTGTTACAATTCGTATGATGGTGTAGTAGTGAGCCTCAGCAAGGCCTACCAGTGCTTAGGGGTTCACCCTTCTCTGCACAGAGTCCTCAGACACTTAGGAAGAAGTTGGCACAGAAACTGAAAATAGAAAAGACAGAGTTTATTAAACCTCATGAGGTGGAGTTACATTCTCACATCACCCTTCAGTAATGCATGAAGTAGCACACTGAATGGAAGGACCATGGTCCTTTTATACCCACACAGGGGCTCAAATGGAGGCGGTACAAACACAAATGCTGGTTTTAGGTACATATAAGGTCATACAGAAAATGCACAGTCGACAAGTGGGTGGAGCTAACAGTTTCTACTTCTAGTAGACACAACCTGACATTTATAAACTCGGAACAGCTGCAAGATCAACTGAGCATGTGCAAAGCAAAAGAACTAAATATAACTTGTCTCTAGGCAGATTTCAAGAGCAGTTAACAGGAAGGTAGGACAGAGCACATGGCGAGCACATGGTAGCACATGGCAGCCAAAATGGCTGCCAGAAATACAAAATGGATTCCACAAAGTGGACAATTTAGCCTCTGAATACAGGCTGTCTTCAGCTAATGCTTAACTTAAGTGCTGCCAAATTACAACAGACGACCCTTTCAGCATTGGCTGAAGACATTCGTTTATCTGGGGTAATCTAGATATTCATCCCGTACATCTATTAACATTATTTCGGCCACCTCTTTATTCAACATTTGTTGGGCCTTTGTTTCAGCAACGTTCCCTTTGGTAGGTATACAATCAGAGATGCAAATGGAGCAAAGCATTGGACCACATTGGATACATACACAGCATGTAAAAAGTATTGCGATTATTACACACAGGATAGTCAGTAGCTTCCAGCCCCAAGCAGAAACAAGAGTCCAAAACCATCCAGCAAAAGTCCAAGTACCAGTCTCTGGATGAATTTCTGCAGCAATCTTATGCAGTTTTGATATTGCGTCATATACTGAAGGTGAGTGATCCGGTATGAATACACAACAGCTGCTACCGATGATGCGACATGCACCACCTCGATCAGCCAAAATTACGTCTAGCACCATCCTATTCTGGAGTGCTACAATCCTTGCAATCTGTAGTTCCTCTGTAATGTTCCCAAGTGCCATAGCTGTCTGATTGGTAACAGCTTCCACAACACGAGCTAGTCGCCTGATCTTCCTGCTATTTAATGCAGCACCCACAAAGAAAAATAAGCCCAAGTTGAAATCAACATATTGTTGTAGGGTAGTGTCGGTTTGGTCAACGTCATCCATACTTATTGTCCTCTTATTTCTGTTTTTGGAAATATCATTGTACAGTTTAAAATCACGGTGATACAATGCAGGTGCCAGAAACACTGGGGGCAACAGAAAAGATACATAACAGATTCCTGACCACCCAACAGGTAATTGATAATATCCGTTATTTCCACACACAAAATACGTGTTATGCGAGGCTGTGAAAGTGCTCTTATTGGCACCTTCAATGGTCAGGATTACAGTACACTCGCTCCTCCCCACTGGAATTCTTCCAACACTACAAATACACAAATCTGCTTTAGCTTTTGTCACAGAAATCACAAAAGGTCCAATGTTCTTTATTATTCTCACATTTGTGAAAACATATGGTGTTGAAATATTGTCCGGTTGATACTCTTCCCATTCCCATTTAGTCCCTTTGGCTTGTGGATAACCTTCTTTATTTTGATAACATACTTTATTAAGTTGAAAAATAATCCCACCTACTGAAGGCTTTCCATATGCAAACAAGAGCGCATACCAAGCTTGACAAGAACCATTGTGAGAAAATGGAAGAGGAATAAAAGGTGTTCCTCCTTTCTTTTGATGTGCAGGTATCATCCCACACACCCAACAGTTGGTAGTATTTGTAGCATTGTGAGTATGGTGCAACATCTGGATAAAAGTATTGTTTAGATAAGATTGTCGATGCTTTTGCTCATGGTAAGGAAGAGTAAAGTAGTGGTGTTCCACGGGTACTGGCGTAGTGGCAACAAAAAGCTGTCGAACAGGAGCCACCTTCTCGATGTACCATGTAATTGCTGCCATAGCCACCATAGCAACAACAAACCCTACAGCACAAATGATTCTTTTGTTGGTCATTTTAGCAGCAGTAATGATTGATCTTTCTGAAAACTTGTTGAAAACAATCGTTGGAGCTCTTCTCCATGGGCAGCCGCTGATTTCTTCACCATGGGCCAAAGCGGGTGTCACTACACTAATACTGGGCTGATCCCCCTCCCCTTGCCACATTGGCTCTCCGTTTCACTAACCCAGGGCGGTAGCTCAACCAGTCTTTTTCAAAACTGCAGATCCTTTCCTCGGTCTCAATTGATATCTGGATACTCCAGTGATCGTGTGGTCCGGGAAGACTTCCGCAGATTCGTCAGGTGAGATAGCTTGGCCTTTCTCCGTCTCCAGAATCTCTCGATGGTCGGTCAACACAGCAGGTTCCACCAAGGCAGGCGACACGCGTTTGCAGTGTGTGCTGTGGATCCAATTCTTTCTGTTTGTCACTCGAACTGCTGTCCTTGTCGCAAGGAGCACCTGCTCTGGTCCTCGCCACCTTGGCTCCAAGCTGTTCGATCTGTCGAAGACCTTGACCATTACATGGTCACCAGGACGGAGTTCGTGGGCCTCACCTGTAGATCTGTCAGGAAGAGCTTCTCGAACCTGTTGATGAATAGAAATCAAACTGTCAGTTAACTGTGCCAAATAATCATTCATCAGAACACAAGGAACATCATGTATGGGGCGTGGCTTAGGAATTCCCCAAATGTTCATCGGTCTCCCAAACACCACCTCATAGGGGGTAAGACCTGATCGTGAATGTGGCACCGATCTTAT
This sequence comes from Calotriton arnoldi, assembly GCA_963921515.1. Lineage (NCBI taxonomy): Eukaryota > Metazoa > Chordata > Amphibia > Caudata > Salamandridae > Calotriton > Calotriton arnoldi. The sequence goes on along the minus strand of CAWUFW010003281.1, from coordinate 433,900 downwards.
GGATAGTAATGCCAAAGGTAGTGCATCTGGCCACTTTAGGGACGTGGAAGCCAGTATTTTCGCCAACTTTGATTTTAAAGTAGCGTTATACCTTTCCACCAATCCTGCTGATTGCGGGTGGAAAACTGTATGGAATTTCAGTTTGATCCCTAATCCTTTCAGGACATGCTCAACAACTTGCCCAATAAAATGAGGTCCATTGTCACTCCACAAAAGTTTGCAAACACCGTATCTAGGGAAAAACTCCTTTAGAAGCACCTTTGCTGTGGTGAGAGCAGTATTATCCTTCGTAGGGTATGCCTCTATCCATTTGCTAAAGGCACATACCACCACTAGGACATATTTCAGATTATTGCAGCGTTCGAGTTGGATGTAATCCATCTGCAAAACTTCAAAAGGTGCGGTTGGTGTAGCAAACCCTCCTGTAGGAGTTCGTGTCCCTTTTCCAGGATTATACTGCCAACAGATCAAACAGGACTGTACTACCCTTTTGGCTGTGCTAGCAATTTCAGGATGCTCCCAAACTTGTGTAAGCAATTTAGTTATTGCTAGAGCTCCAAACATGTGCCAGCCCATGTGCCATTTGAACCATAGGTTGTAAATAGGCCGCAGGCAATTTCCACTTATTCATTTCTTTGTTACGCCAACAACCCTCATCATCTAATATTCCTTCTTTAGACCATTGCTCAAGCTCTTCCACAGAAGCAGATCTCTTTATATCCAATACTTCCTCTCTAGCATCATGCCAACGCTCAGCTTGTGATTTCACTACGTACATGGGTGTAGTGCTTCGCTGCATCGCAGTCTCACGGGCTACGCGGTCTGCAAAGGCATTGCCTTGTCCTATTTTGTCAGTCACTTTCTTGTGTGCGCTACACTTCATAATAGCAACTCTCTTTGGGTATGTAAGTGCAGTCAAGAGATTATGCACTAACTCTCCGTGCATTATCTGCATCCCATGGGATGTAAGAAAGCCTCTTTCCTTCCAGAGTAGGCCAAAATCATGAACCACTCCAAAAGCATAGCGGCTATCCTTGTAAATGTTCACCCACAAGTCAGTGCTAAGCTCACATGCTCGTGTCAAAGCTATTAGTTCAGCAGCTTGAGCCGATTTCTGAGGTATGCGAGCTGTTTCCACTATTGTCTCAAGCGTGGTAATTGCATAAGCAGCTGAAGTCGTGCCATCTGGTAACTTCAGACAGGACCCATCAACCCACAGTTCCCCATCTACATCTGGAAGGGGCGTATCTTGCAAATCGATGCGACCCTTTGTCTGTTCCTCAGTAACGAATATACAATTGTGAGGCTCCTTTGACTGAGACTGAGTCGCAGGATATGGCAACAAAGTGGCGGGGTTCAGTGTCGCACATCTCTTCAAGGTAATATGAGGTGCTAGCAGTGTCAATTCGTATCCTGTCAAACGAGCACTAGTTAAGTGCTGAGTCTTAGTCTGATTCAAAAGGGCATCTACTGCATGGGGTACTAGCACCAACAGTTTGTGTGACAAAACTATCCCTTCACTCTGACGTATGGACACAGCCGTCGCTGCAACTGAACGGAAGCACCCAGGTAATGCACGAGCAACAGGGTCAAGAACTGCAGAAAGGTATGCGCAAGGACGCTGTTTGTCCCCGTGTGTCTGTACTAAAACTGACAATGCACATCCTTCTTTCTCATGTACATAGAGTGTAAAAGCCTTCGTGTAATCTGGTGTGCCTAACACTGGTGCAGAGCAAAGAGCTTGTCTCAACTGACAAAAAGCATTTTGACATTCATCTGTCCATGGAAGGGGGATCAGAGTGTTTTTAGTCAAAAGTGCTAGCAAGGGTTTAACAATGTGTGAAAAACCCAATATCCATTGCCTGCAAAACGAAGTCAGACCAATGAATGCACGGACATCTTTCTGCGTGGAAGGTACTGGGGTGTCTAAAATTGCTTAAATGCGATCTGGTGTCAGTGCACGGCCCTCCTTAGACAGAAGGTGTCCTAAATAGGTCACCTTCGGTCTACAATATTGCAATTTCTTCCGTGATACTTTATGGTGGTGTGTAGCAAGAAAAGAAAGCAAAGACAAAGTGCATTTCTCACACTGCTCAGGTGTATCAGCTGCCAACAAGATGTCATCGACATATTGTATGAGAGCCACTCCTTTAAACAAGGTAAAGGAATCAAGCTGTCTTTTTAATGCTTGACTGTAAATACTAGGACTCTCAGTATAGCCTTGAGGAACTCTACAAAATCTGTATGATCTATTATTCAAAGTGAAACCGAACAAATATCGGCTATCAGGATGAATAGGAATCGAGAAGAAAGCATTCTTCAGATCAATTACAGAAAATGTAGTTGCTGTTGGAGGGACCAAGGTAAGCAATGTCGTTATGTCAGATACTACAGGGTACTGTGGTACTACAATCTTGTTAACTTCTCTCAAATCGATGATAAATCTATAGATCCTAGTGTCAGTATCTTTTTCAAAATGGGAAGAATCGGACTATTGCAGACATTGTAAGGAACTTCTTCCACAACCCCCACCTTAATTAAATCATGTACAATACGTGTGAGTGCTTCTTCTCCTTCTCGAGAAATTTTATACTGAGGCAGTCTTGGCAATAAAGCGCCCTCCTTAACACTAATATGTACTGGTGGAATAACCATTTGTCCTACATCAGTGTCCGAAGTAGCCCACAAAGTACTAGGGAGTGAGGCTAGTGCAATGTCCTCTTTAATAATACAAGATCTCTCAATCATAGGGTAGTTGTCATTCAAAATAACCCGTACTCCTTCTGGAGAACACCGTATCGTAGCCCTAAAATATTTAAGCATATCAAGACCCACAATATTGTCTGGTGTGTTTGGAGAAAGCAAAACGGACATGGAGCAGTAAACTTATCAACATCAAATGCAAGTGGTTGTGACAATGGGCTAAGGGAAGGTGTTCCATCGAATCCTATCGATGTAATGGTTAAGCCAGACAGGGGAGCCCTTGGAACCAATTGTTTAGACAAGGCGCTACGAGTAGCTCCTGTATCAACCAGAAACTGATCAGTAGAACCCAAAACATGTGCTGTAACATAGGGACCCCTCTGATCTACTGGAATTCAACTGATTCCTTACCCCATCCTAGGCAATCCTATGCATAAGCAGAGTCTTGAAAATCAGAGGGCACATAGTCAGACATTTGATATTGGTTCCTTCTATCAAAAGTGTTAAACCCATCCTGCCCACGTATATTAGCATCAAACCGAGCACGATCATTCGCGCTTCCTCTAGGCCCTTGATATCCTGAACGATTTCTCATTTGTCCCCGACCACGTAGATTCTGCTGAGCACGCAGCACTGGACAATCAGAAAGCCAATGTCCAAATTTTTTGCAGTACGCACACTGATCAACAGACAAATTTGAACGGGCAGAGGAAGGAAAGGACGAACCATAAGATCCACGTCCACCTCTATCATTACCTCTAGAAGGCGAACCATAAGCTTGAGCCAACATAACCTTTGTTTTCAACTCCTTAGACTTTTTGTCCTCATTACCTTTGGTTTCTAATTCTTGCCGCTCATAATACTGGGCCATAGTTAAAAGAGAAACCGGAGAAGATGTAGTCCATGAACTCTCACTGGCCTTTAAGCGACTAGCTATTCCTGGCAAAAGGTTTGCGACATATTTATCGACAAACAGATGCCTACCCGTGTCATCTGTCAATGACTGGCCACTAAAATCGTGAAATGCTTCTTCAAAGCGTGTGAAGAAGTCAGAAACTGATTCATCTACCTTTTGCTTGCAAGACGCTAGCACTGTCCAATCTATCTTTTTAGGGGGAATGATCGTCTTTAACTTAACTAATATAGCTGCCGGAAGATTTAAAATTAACTGACACGGTTTCTGTGCAGGTTCTCTATCTTCATCTAACCACTCTAAATCTTTCCACAATGCTCCAAAAGTCACATTATCATCTATTTTGCGTACAGTTCTCCACATATCAGGTGGTAATATTAATCCAAAAAACAAATCAATATCCGACAAAGTCATAGAACAAGAGCTGATTGCACCCTCAACTTCCTCATAAAAGGCTGCTGGATTCTTTCGCGGGTCAGGCAATGCATTTTTAAGGGCCATAACATCTGCTCTATTCCAAGGAGTGTAAACCCAATTATAAATAAAGTACCCTTTCGCATTAAGAGAAGTCTTATCATCCTCTGTACCCGTTCCTTTAGGAGGAACATATAAAGGCGCGGCTTCCCGCATGGGTTTCACATGAATTACAACATTCTTATCTGTTTCAGGAGTAGAAGTTCGTGCCATGCTGATCTGAGATGCTAGTGCAGCTGTTTCTGCTGCCTTTTTCTCCTCTCGCAAATGGGCTGCTTCAACACGCAGTTTAACCAAGCGTCTGATCGTGTCAGCCACCTGGGAGAAGACAAAAAGACCGTCACGTAATTGTTTACAATCAGCTGCTACATCATCGGGCTCCACTTCTACCGAATACTTCCTAAATTGTTCAATAACCTCTGCAGAAAATGTATCGGTAAAATATATTTGCTCCCTTTCCTGCCATCCTTTTATACTATCTAAAAGTTCAGAAGCAGTGGTAGTACTACGAACGGCTTTACGCGCAGTAGATCTGATGTCAGATGCACGCTCAGCAGATAGCATGGAGCGAGTTTCTCGAGCTTTGTCCTGGTCTGAAAAAGTGTCCTCATCTGACTCATGAGGAGCGGAAGAAAAAATATACGGAGGTGGAGAACGATCTAATAACAAGAAATCATCTTGCGGTTTATTAAGGATAGGATAAAGGGGCTGCCTAACAGCGTATTGGCCAGTTACCTGTAAATGGCGTTCCCTATCTTCCCTCTCTTTAATTTCTTTCATCTCCTTGTTTTTTAACTCTAATGCTTTCGCATAAATGGTCTTTCGCTGTTCTTTGTCAATCAAGGCTTGCTCACGCTTCATTCGCTCACGCACTTCTTTCTCCCACATTCGCACACAATCAAACATATCTTGCCTAGTCTTTCGTTTAAACATACATTGTTCCACATACTGAATTTTTCGCAAATCAAATGACCCATACATAGGCCAACGCAACTCAGGATCTTTACTAGTATATTTGTTCCATAACGTGCAGTACATTATAGAAGAAATACCATACTTAATATACATATCCCTATTAGGCGTCCCCTCCGGGGGCTGGTTGTGCTTCGTCAAGTCTCAAATTGGTACCACTACAAAAGCAACACATCCTACGAAGTTTGCTGAAAACAGGCATGCCAAAAAATAGTGCAAAATATGCAGTATTATAATCAAAGTAGCGCTTAAGGTACTCTTCGTACGTTGCGCTGTTCAAACAATTTTAAATAGAGAAAATTCTCCTCATTACCTGCCTATATGTATTGCAATACATATATAATTACAAAACAGATTCCAAAATTGGCCAATCATACAAACAAAGCCACAGTAAGTGTTGCTAAAACTACCTTACCAATCAAAGGCATCAAACCAACAGCAAGTGCCTCAAAACTGCTCTTACCAAACAAATGGTGTCCAGGTTCCAACTGCCAAGTTCTCAAATCGACCAAATGGTCACTGCACGGCGAATCAACAGAAGAGATCTCAGTCGAGGACCGGCGCCGCCGGGATGGTCAGATCAGAAAGAAAGGAAAAACGCCGTGGGTGCCAAGACTCTGGTCTCCTCAGGCAGCGATCGCGTCCAAGAGCGAGATTCCAATCCTTCGTCTCGACCAGTCCTTCGGGCATCCGAGTCGCCGATGAGCCCCGCGTTGGAAGCGCCAATTTGTAGTAGTGAGCCTCAGCAAGGCCTACCAGTGCTTAGGGTTCACCCTTCTCTGCACAGAGTCCTCAGACACTTAGGAAGAAGTTGGCACAGAAACTGAAAATAGAAAAGACAGAGTTTATTAAACCTCATGAGGTGGAGTTACATTCACACATCACCCTTCAGTAATGCATGAAGTAGCACACTGAATGGAAGGACCATGGTCCTTTTATACCCACACAGGGGCTCAAATGGAGGCGGTACAAACACAAATGCTGGTTTTAGGTACATATAAGGTCATACAGAAAATGCACAGTCGACAAGTGGGTGGAGCTAACAGTTTCTACTTCTAGTAGACACATCCTGACATTTATAAACTCGGAACAGCTGCAAGATCAACTGAGCATGTGCAAAGCAAAAAGAACTAAATATAACTTGTCTCTAGGCAGATTTCAAGAGCAGTTAACAGGAAGGTAGGACAGAGCACATGGCGAGCACATGGTAGCACATGGCAGCCAAAATGGCTGCCAGAAATACAAAATGGATTCCACAAAGCGGACAATTTAGCCTCTGAATACAGGCTGTCTTCAGCTAATGTTTAACTTAAGTGCTGCCAAATTACAACAATGGTGTAGGTTTTATTTTTTGCCATTGTGTACAAATTCCTTTTGCTCCACAGTGAGCTCACAAGCTTTGCAACGCCCGAATTTAAAGTGGCCTTGTAGTGGTGGCAACATCAAGAGCGAGCGTGTGTCTGGTGATAGCTGGTCTTTTAGATATGAGCTAACAACATAGTCTTTGATGTTTCTTCCTCTCTTAAATGCGAACAAGGGACGGTCTGTGATGCCTATCTCGTCCGAAACTAGGTGCCAATTTTTGTTTACGATCCTTTTAATGTCATTGCTCCTGTTACTAAAAGTGGAGACACAGACAATCCGATCTCTGGGCCCGATTCACAGAACTAACTTAAGACAAAATCCTAAACTTACTACCATTTTGGTATTCACAGAAGACACTTACTCATTTTGGTATTCACAGAAGGCACTTACTCATTGATGAGTAAGTGCCTTCTGTGAATACCAAAATGAGTAAGTGCCTTCTGTGAATACCAAAATGGTAGTAAGTTTAGGATTTTGTCTTAAGTTAGTTCTGTGAATCGGGCCCATTGTCAGCATTTCTGTCTGGGTGGTTTTGTAAAAGTATGTCTCTGTTAGCAGGCCAATGAGTATCACAAAGTGATTGGCATTTCTCATGTAATGACTGTAGATAAGATAACCTGTATTGCCATGTTACTGGTCAAACCTCATCTGTGACACTGTTGGAGCCTCTGTTACAGCATGTCATTGGTATTTAACCATGTCACCCCGAAGCCTGTTGATATCGTTTCTAAATAATTCGAGAATTGTAGAGCTTAGTTTAAGACCCCTTATACAAGGTCTCAGTCAATCTACCAGCTCGAGACACAAAACATGTGGGACTGCAACCACCTTACAACCCATAAAGACATATTTGAGTGAGATGTGTTTCTGGCAATGATCAATCCTATGAGACATTATAGGGATAGGTAGTGGGACCACAAACCCAAACCAACCAAATCTAGAGGTGCACGTAATATGAAAGAAACCAAAATGAATAAACTGGCAGCATTAACATTTACTAAAAATATGAATAAACAGAACCACTCCAACATGATTGCTGCTATAGAATATAGCAATTCCACTTCCATTCTGCTACTTTTAAGCACAAAGTTAATTCTAGCACGGTTTTATGATAGAGGCATGCATGGCTAAACCACACATGTAACTACAAGGCAGACTGAACCACAAATTCCTTTACCATGCATGCTTTTACCACGAAATTTCATGGTACAGGCATGAATGGTAAAGGAGTATGCACGGCTAACGTCGCCACAACTCTGACCCAACTCCCTGCCCTAAGCTATTAACCCCCTACCTGCACCCCTGTACTGGGGCCCAAAACCTTTTACCAACACCCTCCCACCCCGTGCTGTCCCTAAAACTACCCCAACCTCTTCCACTGCCCTTAGACCTAAACACTAAACCCTAATTTAAAAAAATGACACGACCCCCCCTTAACCCTAAAAACTGCCCCACCTCCCCAAAGCCCTAAAAAGTACCTTGAATACCCATTCCCCACCCCCTGCCCTGAGGCCTAAAACCCTTCCCATTTACATAGACTACCCTGACCCCTCCACTGTCCCTAAAACTACCCTGACCCCCCTACTGCCCTTAGGCCAAACACCATAACACCTAAATAAAAAAACTACACCGACACCCCATACCCTAAACACTACCCGTACCCCCACCCTAAAAACTACCCCGAACCCCCAGCCCTGAAAACTACCATGACCCCCCAGCCCTGAAAACTACTACCCTGCCCCCCCAGCCCTGAAAGCTACCCAAACCACCCCCACAGCCCTGAAAACTCCCTGACCCCCAGCCCTGAAAACTACCGTGACCCCAACCCATACAAATTACCCCAAACGGCCCCATAACCCAGCCCCACTTACCTCAGTGACTCCTTCGCTTCCTCATTAGAGGTCTTCCTGCTTCCAAGTATTGCTGAGCGCACTGCCTTAACCACTCATATGTGTGGTTAAGGCGTAAGCGTGGTTAAGGCAAGCATGGTAGCGCTTGCGTAGTCGGAACCCGCGTGGCTGAGGGCGCGGTATTCCAACTGTTTCCCTTCTAGCATAGCTAAAAATAAAAACTATTTCGAGTTTCAGGTGGTTCACACCTGCATGCCAGTTTGAACAATAGGGCTTATGTTCAATATAATAGCAAGGCCTACTATTCCTTTTTGCCCGAGGCCAGCTGCATTTATATGTTCTGTGAATGAAGGCTGAGTGCATCCTTTCCTGATACCCTTTAGTTAGAATCGCTAATATGATTCAACATGGTCTGTCCCACTATCCCCTGACATGAAGAGTCTCCTTTAACCCCTGATGCTTTTATAACGTTATTTCACTGTTGTTAAAAACTCTGAGAGTTAACAATTAATTGAGAGTGGTGTGATGCCCTTCACTTATTTTCATTCTGAAAGACTATGTTCTTTTTAACAACAACAATAAACGAGACACAAATGTTGCTGGAATAAGAATTTATCTTAAAAAAAACAAAAGACAAGAGGTGTTTGGCAAAACAGGAACAGTTGGTTTAATTAAACGCTTCAGCCAGGAAACATCCACAGAAACAGGTCTAAGGACTGTCTCAAAATACATTTGTTCTGAGTGCCATTATATACAGTCTTTGGAGCATCATAAAACAATTTAGATCTTATTTTAGAGATAGGAATGTGGGCCTAGTCTTGGGGTATAAATCAGGCCACCTGATAGTGAATGGAGGTGGGTCTCGACCTTGCGTGGACACAATGAGGGCCAGTGGGTGAAGAGTTCAGATGTCCGGTATGGGGAGTGCATGATCACTGTGTGTACTGTTTGTGCTGTGCTCTGATTGGCTGAGTGTTCCTAACTTCATTTGGTATCTAACTTTATGGTGTTTTGGGAACGAGCGCACCCCTCCGGCCATATGTGCTTTATTGGGGCCAATCTCCTGGGACCTTTGTGGTGTTGCTGCCTATCTGTTGGAGTAGTCTGGGTTTTTTCTGTTTGCGTGTTTGTCCTGCTGTTTACATGCCACCCCACCTGTGATCTGTCAATCAGTATTCTCAGGCCTAGGTTTTAGGGCCTGCCTGAACACATAGTTCTTGGGGTTGACGGAGACGTCATCCCTGGAGATTTCAACAACAGTGACTTAATCTCGTTTTTAAATATACATGGCTTGTTTCTTAGATTACATCAATATTAACACATAGTTATCAACCTTCTAGAAACATTTCAGAAAGGAATAAAAAATGTAAAAGAGAGATGTCAATGTTTAGATACCACACAGCAAATACATTCAAGTAAACATGATTATCATGATGCAGAATATAATAATATAAGCTGAACATACATTCCTATAAGCACACAAATGCACTTTTGTTTGATTCATTAGCACACAAAACTCAAGAAGGGGAATCCCAGAATGGAAAAGATATTATAATCAAACCACTGTCCAGTATGTCCGAAAATACCGTACCCAGACTTCAAGGACCGTATCACATAAAGACAGCATGGCAAATGCTAATTTACAACATAGTCTGTGCCACAATTTTAGGCTGACTCCAGCACTGTTATTTTAGCAACTAAAACACTGGTGCATGTTTGCTTCTATCCGGAACTTGTAAAGCAACACAAAAACAAGCATCTCATTGCAAAAATGCAGCACAAAAACACAGCAGTAAAACACAACAGAACACATGACCACACAGCAAAGTATCACATAACAAATATGCTCAGTCAAATAAGTGAATGTGCCTGGCCGCGCTGCTTGCCTGTAGCAGTGGTTAATCAAGCTGTTCTTTACTTGTAAATTATGCTAATGGGGTTTGATGTTGGGTGTTGTGTGATGTAATAACTGCATAAGAAAAGAAGCTGGATATGGATAGTGTCAAGACTTTTGAGCGTAATATGTGGTTCATTATTTTTATTTACCTTCTTCAGATGTGCAGCACAGCACATCTTTTGTAATAAAAACCATGTCAGTCGTATTAAACGTAGGGATTGTCTACTCACATCCGTTTAATTTCTTTTCAGTTGTGAACAGCTGAGAGTCCAAATTCTACTTCTGTCATTTGATGTTGTACTTCCTGATGTTAAAGGCTATGATATATACCGTGTATTTTTGTGGCATACTGTGGTGGAGGAACAGTGAGGTTATGCATTTTGAACAAAATGTACTTAGCCGGTATCAACCGTGAATCAGTCTTATGAGCAAAATATCCTTGAACTTGTGTGCTGCGCATTGACATGAAATTTGAATTCCCAAAATTCCTCTCATAGCCTTCCAAAAAGTTATTTTCTTCCCAGTCCTGTCTTTTTAAAGCAGCCTCCCTAACCAATAAGCATCCTAACTGCATTCATGCAATAATCACGCAGTGATTTTGACCACTTTCTTTCTTCCTTCACAACATTTTAGCTCTATAACTTCAGCAAGATCCACCCTTTTCTTACCTTTCACGCAAGTAATATTCTAAGGCACGCTTTCAACAGTACTACTGGTTTTCTCTATCAGTTGAGCCTCTTACTTAATTCTTCTTCCCTGCTAATGTATTTTGAAACCTGTATTGGGATTCTTTTGTGCTAGCCTCACTGTTCTGTTACCCCCTCTAAGGCTTTTCTTCTCTGGCTCTCAATTCATCTCGTAAATCTATTTGACATTCATTTCATTTTCTTCAATGGTGCTATGGTTGTGCCATGTACGATCATTTGCTGCTCAGTATGTCCACAGGCACAGTCATAGTCATAATTTTTGACCTGCCTACCAATTGTTGTTTGTCTCCCTGCATTGCCAAGTGCCCACCCAATGAACGTCTGTTCCTTCATATTACTCACACTCAAGCACTCGAATTACTTGCCGATTTCCACTCATTCTGTGAGAATTTTGCATTCCTTTCATGTTTATCTACACTTGTAATTTGCCAACTTCTCCTTGCTGTTATTGGCTCTCTTGCCTTTCATTATATTAATTACTGATTTCTGTTCTTCTCTCCAAAGCTTTGGTGAAAACACTATAATTCAATAAAATGAAAAAACATAAATGAACCTATGGACCAAATAGGGCTGGTCTTGAAGAGCATAGAACAGTAAAAACTAGTCAAGTTTTCAAACATGTTCATTGTCTTCATTGAATTACAGCAAATATAAATAACATTGTGCCTCTTTGATTTGAGCATATTTACTGTGGATAGCATGAAAAGGAGACTGCATGATATAATTGTGAGTCTTGTCAATCCACTCTTAAGTTCAATACCTAACAAGAAAATAGCATTCTCTGGATGCTATTCGAAATCGCTTTCATACCTAATGTGAAGAGGTTATGTTAAAATGATTTCCTCTAGGAATTTTAGCAGCGTTATCCATGTGACTGCATTCCAAAACAGAAAATGTATCTCCATTTTGGAAAACCTAAATGGGAGCAAGCAGCATTTCCCAAACTGCGGGTTGTGAGCCGGGTTTTGTTGAGTTGAGAGAGTTCAAGCCATAAATAAAGATGCCTTTAAATTCTGTATTTATATGTCACATTTGCTGTGCTTCAAAGGCAAATATCAAATGTCAGGCTACGTGTTCTGACAAATTACTGCATACTTTTGTAACATGGGGATTGGTGTTTCGAAACTCCTCTCACTTTGCAGTCAGAGAAAGAAAAGAAAAGTGAATTATGTGACAATCTTGCTGGAGTTCACGGAGTGTGAAAGAAAAGGTTGGAGGATGTCATTTTTAGTAACACACAAAAAAATGTAAGTACCTGACTATCAATGAACTGTACATATTCAGCAAATGGGGAATCAAAAAGGAAGCACTTTTTGTAATTCTGAATTGTGAGGAAAACAAAGGTTTTAATAGGATCAAAACAAATCAAGTCACTTTACTTGGTGATGTACAAATGCTAAATGTTCACTGAAAGCCAATTTCCACACATTCGTGTGCAATATAGTTTTAGCAGGAAAACTGTATGTCTGTGCAAACTTAGTGGCAATTTTAAAGGAAAATGTGCTGCCTATAAATGACAGCGCACTACCAAATGATGCTTTAGTTATTGTCAAAAATCGCCTCCTCATGTCCATTAAAGCTAGATGCCTGGGTCACGAATATTTGTCCTTCTAAAAATTGGGTCGTAGTTTTAAAAAGGTTAGCAAGAGATGACATCATCCCTACAAGACTGTCACCCCAATTGACAGAGGGGAGGGGTTCCAATTAGGAATCCTTCCCCTTTACAAACCAGTTACCACCCAACCACTCAACGTTTTGCAAACACAACAGCAGAGACAAACAATTGAGTACCATATTGACTCACAACTTGAAAGCAATGCCTCCTTCAAATTCCGATTCAGTATGGGTCACTCACCCTATTGTTGGATTCTGAAAAACATATGAATCTCAAAATAGGGTTAGTACATATGAAAATTAGATTTTGTGATCGTGGAGCCTGTGATCACAACCACAGCTTTGGGGAGTTACGGTTTCTTCACTCATTAAATTCAATGTATTGATACTTTCGCGTGACCCCACCTAAACAAGAGCTCATGTATAAATCGAGCTAATTAAAATAATTTCTATAAAATCCACCATGTAGATTGTGTCTTTATAAGTGTTTGGAAACGAAATACGGATTATCATGCCAATATACTGGGGACAAGATTCCGTTTGGTATCCTTGCCGATTTCTGTGAAACATGACCATTAGGATTTAATTATAAATGGTTCTGTCCACGAATATTTTTATTCATTTATGTATATCAAAACCGTTTTTGTTGTACCTCATCCTTTGGACAGTTTATTACTCAATAACTGAAATAAAGTTTGCTAAAAAATAAACTTTGCATTTTCCTGCTCAGTTGTTGTACATTTGTTACAATGTCTGAACACTAGTGCCATACTGAGACAGTGTGAAAGGTGGATATCAGCAGCATTTTTCAGGACCAATAACTATATGAATGCGTTGAAAGTAAGCAAGTGGAAAGTGACACAGAGGGAACAATGCCTGAAATGAATACAAAATGCAGTGAACAGTAGAGACGGTAGCAACCAAACAAAGAAGTGGCAAACAAATACAGCAGACGATTGAAAGGGACGTGCATTCAAGCTGGGATCTGATCAATGTGAAGACTATCGATAAGCAGTGAATTTTGTGAGATGCTCCCTTGTGCACTTCTGCATGAACAATACTGTTCTCTATGTGACAAATAAACTAGCACAATAAAATACAGCAACAACTCAATAAACCAGCACTAATATGGCCCACCAGACATATGGCTGTAACAGATTCATCTTCAAAACTACACTGTATCAACACATAGGTAAGCAAGCAGGAGTGTAACAGCTTTGGGCCTCCATTCCTTCAATCGCTCTGTGATCTTTTAATATAATGTGTATTCCCCATTGATACATGCTACATTCTAACATTACTTTACTTTTTTTGGACACAATCCGTTTTAAAGGGACACTGGTATAAAAACTGATTAGAATACTGTAATCAATGTAAAAAAACAAGCATTGGCATAGCCAATCGGTCTCGCCTTTGGAACCTTATGTGTTTAGCCATGCGGCACATTATCCTGGGTGATGTGCTGTCATGAATTGAAGAGCTATACAATTACTACACACTGGGTCATGCAGTCTGATTCAGGAATGCATGCTTGCCTCAGGAAACATTTATGGACTTATTCCAAGGCCTTTTGATGCACAGACAGAAAGACAAGTGCCTAGATGCAAGTCAACAGCACTACAACATTCAGGGGCAGATTTACAAGCCCCTTGCGCCACTTTTGCGTCACTTTTAACATGGGAAAAGTGACGCAAAAGTGGCGCAAGGGGCTTGTAAATCTGCCCCTCAGTGTGTGACTGCATCAATAGAGTATTGAACAGTCTATGAAAAAAAGCAGTGAAGTACTTTCCAATGGCAGAGACGTCGCATCCCTCATCATCCAGCCCTTTATTGACCAGACGCCCTTCTCCATATTTTTCCATTCAAAACACTGCTCACACCATCCGTTTAACAGCAAGTCCCTGGCCAACCATCTGTCGAAACCCCCTAGGTAGGAGAGCACTGGACATAGCAATAAAAACAAAATGCTCCCATTTGTCAGATAGGGGGGAAATAATAAATAAACAGGTATGGGGTCCGCATCACTTAATATCCATACACCTAAAAACAAAAAAAGTAACATGAGCATATGTTATGTAATTGGCAATCATGTAAAGTGCTCCAACACCTTTGGGTTGCTCAAGATCACATTATATAATAAAAGGATGCCTCACTGTCACTGGGGAGATGCCGTGAATATGCTTTGAATTTAGAGCTCTGAGAGGAGGACAATAAAAGGAAGAGGCAGTGGGGCGGGCATGCAGCGACATTTAAGGAGGAGGGAGGCACGAATGCTGCTTCCATGTATCAGGTAGCAGGGGAATAACAAATGAACAGGGACGGTATCGGCATCACTTAATCTCAGCGCACCTAACAACCAAAAGATTAACCTGACCTTGTGCAATATAACTGGCGCTTATATAAAGTGCTCCAATAACTTCGGGTCAGTTGAGTTCACGCTCTATAAAAAAGCACCCCTAAATTAACCCTGGGCGTAGTTCGCGTAGTAGCGCTACGCGTAGCTACGTGAAGTGCAATTCACACTACGCGAGCTACGCGTAGCACTACGCGAACTGCGTAGTGCGGTAGGAAATGCTGTTCGCAATGATTGCACAGTGCCGGATGCTTGTCCGCACTGTGCAATAATTGCAAATGGCATCTTGCACAGTGCAAGCAGTTGTTTTCTGCCGCTCAAGTAGATTTGTACTCGAGCTGCAGTTTTCTCAACGCGGACTGGTAGTTTCTCATCGCGAGCACTCGCAATGAGAAACCTGACCTCCCCGCGTTGAGAATCTCGCCGGGAGGTTTATTTTCCACGCTCGCGATCTGCAACTTGATGTTGCTGATCGCGAACGAGGAAAAAGTCTCGCCGGGATGTCATTTTGCTCGGTCGCGGTCGCCAACTTGATGTTGAGGACCGCGAGCAAGCAAAAAATGCCCGCTACGCTACGTGTTTTTGCACTGTGCTACGTGCAATTCGCGTATCGTGTAGTTGCGCAAACTACGCAAACTACGCGAGCGTAGCGTAGTTTTCCGCCCAGGCCTACCCTAAATAAATCTGATACTGTCTAAA
Organism: Calotriton arnoldi; assembly: GCA_963921515.1. Lineage (NCBI taxonomy): Eukaryota > Metazoa > Chordata > Amphibia > Caudata > Salamandridae > Calotriton > Calotriton arnoldi. Next base: position 418,353 of record CAWUFW010003281.1, on the reverse strand, counting down.
GTAACTAGCACTCATGTAAAGTGCTCCAACACCTTCGGGTCACTCGAGTTCCCATTATACAATAAAAAATGCCTCACAGTCCCCGGAGAGGTGCTGTGAATGTGCTTTGTAATTAGAGCGCTAAGAGGAGAAGGACGACAGGAAGAGGCAGTGGGGTGGGCATGCAGTGACATCGGAAATGGTGGGAGGGACGAATGCTGCTTCCATTTTCAGGTAGAGGGTAAATAATAATTAACAGGGATAGTGTCTGCATTACGTAATCTCTGCGCACCTAAAAACAAAAAATTTAACCTGACCTTGTGTAATGTAACTGGCAGCTTTTGTAAAGCGCTCCTATACCTTCAGATCATTTGAGTTCGTGCTCTATAAAAAGGCCCCCAAGAATTCATCTGACACTGTGTAATGTCACTGGCGCTCATATAAAGCACTCCAACACCTTCCAGTCACTCAAGTCCACAATATATGTTCATGAGTCAGAAAAAATGCAACAGGAGTTGCCCAATCTTTACTCTTAACTATGCTGCAAGGTTGGACTGCTGAAGTTCAGGTGACCGAAGTGCCCAAAAGCAATAAACAGCTAACCGGGAGGGGTTTGATGGAAATCCTCATACTTTAAAGTCAGAGAAAAGGTGCTGTCAAAAACTGACATTTCATCTCGGTATTTAAATGCACAGCAAATGCGAGGCGATAAGAAGAATTATAGCTCTATTTAGAGAAACAGAAGTCTGTTTTCACCTGAACTGAAAACATTGAGAGCTCTTGTGGAGTTCTCTTAGACAAAAGAAAAGGTAGTCCCTTTTACAACTGCTAAAATGGTACAAGTGGAAGCCTAAAAGTAATGGGGAACTGCTCTGTGGGAGTGATCAACTGATGAAAAAAAGGGACTATTAGGAAAGATTAACCACTTGAAAGCCATGATTTTTAAAGGACACTGAAAGAAACAAATGAAAATGAATGGACGGGCTGTAACCTCACAAAGTATATAGAACATGTCTCTCACTGTCTAGGCTTGACTTAAAAATAAACAAACATAAAAGCAAGGTCTTGACATAAACACAAACATATTTTTTTATTGGTGCCAAATATGTATTGCTAATATACTTATTAATACCTGTAGTCCTCTACCCAAAATTAACTATAAAGATTTCCTTTTACATGGAATGATGACCAGACAGACTAAAATCTGCAATGTTTAAATTACTTCTTTTCTGCAAAAAGTTGTTTTTACCAATATATATACTTTGTGTCATCTTTTTTAGAAGTAAAAAATATAGTGAACAATGTATGAAATAGCTTTATAGCAATATGTACTGTGTTGTCCATCTGACAAAGCAAAATCGTCAACTTTCATTCGCATACCTTCCACCACACTCACAACCCAGTATATCAACACATCATTGTTAAACATGCCAGCCTTAGGGTAATCTTTTCCCAAACATTTTACCTCCACCCCTCCTATTTTTGCTGATCTTGCTTCTATTGGCCTTAGGACTCTGTGCCCTTTACCACTGCTAACCAGTGCTAAGGTGCTTGTGCTCGCTCCCCTAAACATGATAGATTTGGCTTATACCCTTTAATTTACTTGTAAGCCCCTAGTCAAGTGGTACCCCATGTACACAAAGTGTAATAAAATGAATGTGTCCATCTGTAACGCAACTGATGCTCATGTAAAGTGCTCTGATACCTTCAGGTCAAGTTTGCGCTATATACTACTAAAAGAAAAATGCTGCTAGTGGGCCTATGCCAGCCACTTAAGAAGCCCCATAGAACATGTCCAAGGCCTGCCATTGCAGCCTGTGTGTTCATTTTGTTTTAAAGTTTGAGTTGATTTAAAATTGTTAAAGAACAAAACAACGAAAGAGGAAGTGAAACAATACTATAGTGGGGGCACTGTTAGCAGATATGATAATATGAAGATACACTAAGAATTACAATGTTGCTGTATGACATATGGGGGATAGAAGGCAAGTGAAGGGAAGGGAGAGGGAAGGTAAAGGAAGAGAAGGGAAGGGAAGAAGGGAAAAGGTAATGCATACATATTAACTGGGCATTCATATAATAAATCATTGTAAAGAACCTGTAAACAGTTCATGTTTATAACTTTAGTATAATAAGCATGTAAATAAAGACAGAAAGATAATGGGTAATTAACCTAATGCGATTTCTGGGTCTCATCTGGAGTTAAGATAGTCCTACTAGTGAGTAAGCCAGAGTTAGATACAAATTTAGTAACTGAAGCCATTATAAATCTCAATTTCCAGCTAAAGAAATAGGTGTAATATAGTTAGAATCAAGTCCATGACTGAAGATTATATCGTACTACCAGGATTTAAAAGTAAGAGCATGCTAATTTTTTCAGTTAGAAGTAATCAAGTGAAAAGCAACAGCCAATAGTAGGTCTATCAGTTTAAGACCTTGAGTGAGCTCAGACCAAGCTGGAGCAACACTACCTAGAAAAATTGTTGAAAATGAAAATGGAATGTTGATTTTAAAAATCTTGTTAAGTTGATTCTAAACTCTTCTCTAAAACAAATGATATTAGGACATTCAAAGAGCATGTGATTTTAGTGTATGAGGAGTTGCAGGACCAACAAGATGGGCTGGAGTCTGAAGAGAGTCGGTGCAGGTTAGCTGAAGTGAGCAATAAACTATGGTAAATGAAAAAAAGGGATTATAAAGTGTTGGCAGCCCTGGTAGATTTATGAATCATTAGTACAAATTGTGTCCTATAAAGCAACAGGGCAACATTACAGTAAATCTGCTTCCAATATTCGTTCAACTTTTGACGTAGATATATTGGTAGAGGGAATTAGTGCTTTGTAGATTGTGGAGGCTTTGGAATTGATGGTTAGTAATTGACGTAGTGAGACTGAATCAGTGGGGAAAGAAGGTTTTTAGAGATGTTAGATATGAGATGTGTTAAAGATTTTTGATGGAGATCATATTGTTTATTAAACGAGTAGAGTAAGGAGAAAGTATTTCTAAGTTCTGAGAAGCTCAGAACTTGACCATTAGCAAAACGTTTATTCAATCAGTATGTACCTTTGTTCCTCCAAGATTTCCAATAGATGGAACGATTTTTAAATTGGCTGTTATGATTGTGCAAGATAGCAGTTGCGGTCCGTGGTGGGAGTGCCGGCTGGGCGGTAACGCGGGGTGGGGGAGGGGCAGGGTGGGGGGTATTAAACCACGGATCACGGCCGAATACATGTAAGTAAACATTTAAATAAATAAAACAAATTTCGTTGTGAGCGCTGCATCGCCAAATGCGATGCAGTGCGCACAACGAAATTCGTTTTATTTATTTAAATGTTTACTTACCTGTATTCGGCCATAATCCGTGGTTTACTACCCCCCACCCTGCCCCTCCCCCGCCCCACGTCACCGCCCGGCCGGCACTCCTACCTCGGACCGCTACTGCAAGATAGAGTGATAAAGAAGATTGGGAAGAGATGTGTGAGTAAAAGAATGTAGGGATGCCTGTATCGGATATGATTTTGATTGTGTGATGATAGGTGTACACAATTGGGAAATAGGACATTGAGGCCTCCTTCAGATTTGATTTACTTTAAAGTTGATAATGCTATCTGATATTTCTTACCCTTACATAAGAAATGGGAGAGTAGAGTGTATCTTTTTTGATATATGAATTTGGGATTTGAGTTGGGGGTCATTGAACTAGTGTATAAAATAATAGGAAATAACATAAGCTTAATTGAGTCAAATCTATTTGTAATTAACCCTGGGCGTAAACTCCGCTCCGCTCGCGGAGTTTGCAGATTTTTGGCAACTCCGTGCTCCATGTAGAACAAAGAGTTACCGAAAACTCCGCGCTCCTCAGCGGAGCAGAGTTTTTTTTGTGTTCGCGCTCTCAAAATGCGTTTTCGCGCGCGCGACTTACCGGGATGCCTGCAATCGCCGACAAAATTTCCCATCTGTTTGCGAGCGGCACGAGATTTGGTAGCCAGCCGCACGGTCGCACGAGAGTGTGCGATCGCGAACATGTCATTCGGGCACACCATCGGACTTCCGGCGGAAGTTTTGCAAAGATCGCGATCCCAAACACGCAGAGTTTGCGATCTGGAGAAGAATCTCTCTCGAGCAGCATCAAAACCTTCTCGAAATGATGATTTGAATTAAAAAAAACTCCTTTTTTTGAGGAGGAAGGAAGTGCCCCAGAGTCTCCAATTTCCTGTTACTGTCCAGCTGGCTCCTCCCAGTGCTTTGTCCATCTCCTCTTCACTTTTCATTTGGATTTGGAGCTGGAAGGACCACTCTTTGTGGCTGCTGCATCATATATCATTGGATTTGAAGACTTTTGAATCTGAGATTTCACAAGTAAGTTGGAAAAGTGGTGTTGTTTGTTTGATTGGGGCATTGCACCTACATTTGTTTTGTACTTTTCATTGTTTTTTTAAGATTTATTGTGGTGGGTGGCCTATAGTTCAGTAGGAGCCTAGTTGTTTCTTTGTAAGTAATTGTTCATCTTTTATAAAGGAAACATGTTGCACAGTTCACTGCATGTTCTCCAACTTTTGAAATTAATTTGCAATATTTACTTAATTCACTAGCCCAGTAGTCTGTCAAAAGGCCTTTCAGCCAGTAGGCCCAGAGCTACTCATGGGTGCATGAAACAACTGTTTCTGTGGTGTCTGTTGATTTTTGGGTATTTCACTTTTTTTGTGTGTGTTAAATAAATGCCTTTTTTGGATGTGTGTGGTGTGGTTGTTGTGTAACTTGCAAACCTTTTTTAGCCCTGTGGACTTTCGTTTTTGCATTGTTGCATTAAAGCTGTGTTGTTTAGCATGTCTCCTTTGTCTGGCGATATAGGCCTGCTTGAGTTCATTGTTTTCCAGGCTGCTTGTTGTGAGTGACCATGTGGCTGGTAGCCATTTTGTGGTGGTAGTTAGTGTGCTGCTTTTGCCATAGACCTGCATGTCTTTCCTTTGTTCCTCTTGGCTTACTGCTTCCATCCCAATTGCCAGCTGCAGCTCCCTGAATGCTACATCCCATGTGATGCACAATGTCAAACAGGTTCCATTACATTTGTATTTTTGTTTTTGTTCTTCTTTCCTATCCCTCCTGCGTGTACACAGTACACCATGACAGCCCTTGTTGTTGAAATCTCACAAATGGCTACACTGTTGTTATGTTTTTTTAATAACTGAGTTAATAAAATGTAATAATATTAATAATAACACTAACAAGTGTGACCACACACTAAGTTATATATTATATTTGTTTATTTGTTCTAGTAGTAATTGAACCACAACAACAAATACCAAGTTTCACTGATGTTCTTGTTACTTCTTTGCTTTTAGGTGCACAAAAGAGAGGAGGAGGCGTCATCACCCATTGTACTGCCAGACAGAAGTACTGCTGCGCACGACGTCACGTGACATGTGACCACAGACATCTCTTCAACCAAGCCCATGTCTGTAGCAGAGGCAGCCCGTCTAATCACGACAACGCCAATGAGCAGTGATGTTGAATTTGACTTATCGTTATCGCAAAGTAGTACCCAATCAAGGCAGGAAACTCAGATAAGTGGACAACAACAGCCGCAACCACTGCCTACAATAGTAGTTGTTCCTCCCGAAGTAGGGGCAGTTCAGGACATCAAGCTTCCTGCAGAGGAAGAAGAAGGGCAAGCCACTCTTTCAGAAGATTCATTGTCTTCCAGATCCCCAGCAAGGAACATGAGGGTTAGTCCATCGAGTTCTTCTGGAAGTCCCCCTTCTGATGATCTAGACGCCACTTGGAAGCCATCACCTCAGTCTGAGAGTGAGACACGCCATGAGACAAGGCTAGGGAAAAGAAAGGTTCCAGAAAGTCTCAGAGTTATGGAGGTAGATGTAGAAGAAGAGGAGGAGGATGATGATGATGAGCCAGTCATCATTGGCATTAGTCCCGCCCCAGTGGAGATCAACATTACCCCATCTCAAATTGCTGTGAGGGATGTGGCACGGATACCACCAACACAGATAACATCAACGCCACCTCCAGCTTCCATATTTGCATTTGCAAAGGCCCAGCAGCGACCTACATCCAGCACAACCACCGCAGTAGAAGTAGGTACTGCAGAGAGTCAAACTCCATGCCCACCTACCTGTTCATCCGGCATTGAAAGTGGCACCAGCAGCTCCAGAAAGTTGACCTCCCCAGTTTGGGACTTCTTTTCGGTTAGCAGGAAGGAGGTGAACATTGCGATATGCTCCATTTGTGGACAAGGTGTTAGTCGGGGTAAGCTTGGTATAAACTATGGTACCGGAGGCCAAACAACCCATCTGAAAAAACACCACATGATCCAGTGGGAGGCGCACCTTAGCAGCCAAAAAACTGCACCCATTGTTGTTGGTGGGGATGAAGGAGTAGAAGATCCGATCACGGTGGAAGGTGAACAAGAGGGAGACATTTTCTCTGGTACACAAAGTAGCCCTGTCCTCAGCAGTGCAGTGGTACCGGCCAGATCTGCATCAGCAACATTGCTGTGGCACAAGAGTAAGAGTCAGGCTGAGACACCAAGGGGTCCCAGGCAAGAGAGGACCACAACAAAATGAGTGTTGAGCCTAACAACATCTGGCATCAAGAAGATGTCCCCTGCATCAGTGGCACCAGAAAAGAAAAAAATCCAGGCTACCATTCTCAGAATGTTTAGGTCGGAGGGGCAGTACGAACGCAACCACCCAACGGAGCTGGCTAAAATGTTAGCGCTGGACCTTCTCCCTTTTTCTTTTGTGGAAGGGGTGGGTTTTCTTGAATTTGTGACAGCCATCTGCCCAAAATGGAAGGTTCCCAGCCGGTCCTATTTTGCCAGAGTTGCTGTTCCAGCACTACATCACGACGTGCTGGAATTGCTTGGACAAGCTTTGCAGCAGAGTGCTGTTCACACTATCCACCTGAACACAGACATGTGGACCAGTTGCCAAGCCACTGGTTACATGTGCATCACTGCACACTGGATCTCTTTTGTGGGGGTTAGAGAAAAGATATCTGCAGGTGTTGACACTGCTGAGATTTTTAATGCCACTCTGAAACATGCAACTGTAGCCATGTTCGACATGGAGAAATCTCATACTCCTGCAAACATGTTAGAAGAGTTTAACAGCAAGGTCTTTGAGTGGCTGCACCCAAGAGTGTCGTGTAGCTCCTATAGTACCCATGCAGGACCTGCGCGTTTGTGTAACATAAGCTGTGGGCTTGGTGGCAGACTGACTCTGTGCACCCCCACCGCTTATGTTGGATTGTTTTGCATTAGCTAGCTCGCAGTGCCACTAGTGTCTCCTCTTATCGGGGAGAGATTAATTTCTGGCAACCTTAGAACATGACAACCCTGATTCCCTCAGAATCGTGGAAACAATGTACTACCTTTCGCTCAGTCACTCGTGCTCACTTATTCGGTTTGTCTCAGAGAGTTACACAGAATAAACAGTCGGGCATTTCAATAAGCATTTATTGAACAGTTGTTATTCTAGTGTAAAATATATGTGCTGCAGAGACCAGCAGACAATAGCAGAGATATATGATCAGCAGTACGATAAAAGCAAAGAGATAGAACAGTTCTACCATATTGCGATAATCATGAGTACATACATGAATATAAAAGCATTATGCAAGTGCGCGTACTCCTACGATGCCTACCTAGATATACCTGTGTGTACCTAGCATATGTGTGTAGGTCTTAGAAGCTAAGAGCCAAGAATCCTCCTAGGATTTAGTCGAACACCCATACCTGAATAGAGAGAGTGTGGGACCCCGTCCTAGTCACGAGTTGGACACCCCGTCCGCGTTGTGTCAGACCACTGTCAGCTTGAGCGATTGCATTCAGGAGCCTCAGCGTCTCTGGTCAGTGTGTCAGCATGGAAGTCTCGGTTCCCTCTGGTTTACCGGGGCAAGCTGTGGTGTATTTATACCCTAAAGAGTCTCGGTCCTCAGTATGGTTTGTATTGGACATGAGGAAGACGTCAGGGGTGAACTTTGTACATACATTATGCTGGTGGTGTATTCTTAGAAAGCCATACATAATTAATGAGTACAGTGTGGGCCTGTGTTTGGAAGAACCCTGCTGCATTCAAAACCACAGGATAGAGAACGTTCAGCCCTCAGAGCTCGTTGTGTACTAGCTGGGACCAATGTAGGTGAAAGATCATGCCTATATAAGGAATCATACTATAATAGGACATGTACCGTTGTGACCATAATTGGGCATATGCGGCCATGACCATAATTGGGCAAGTACGAATATGACCATATTAGGGTAAATATGAATACGTCCATTTTAGGGCATGTATGAACGGATCTACATTAGGGCATCTATGCGGGATATAACAAGAGGGCTTAACATTGATTTTATTACCACGGACAATGGCAGTAATATAGTTAGGGCCATGTACGATGGTGGCTATTTCAGGGTCCTGTGTTTGGCGCACTGCATTAACATTATTGTTCAAGACTTTCTGAAAAAATAAGACCGAGTCAGCAACTTACTGACCACCTGCAGAAGATTCTGCACACATTTCAGCCATTCTTTTAAAGCCCGGAAGCAGCTGAGGATCATTCAACATGAGCATAGAGTGCCAGTTAAAGCACTCATCCGGGGAGGTACCAACTCGTTGGAACTCAACTTATTACATACTTGAACGTCTGTTTGAGCAGTACAGACCAATCAATGAATATGTCATGCAAAGAGGGGATGCTACTGTGAAAGGCATGACCGTTGAGATGGACCTATGGGGCCTAGTTAAATGCCTGACAGAGATGCTACTTCCTTTTAAGCTATTCACACGTGAAGTCAGCAAGGAGGACTGTACGATGGGCTACGCTATCCCATTGTTGCACATGCTACAGGAACAACTGAAGGGGGTGTCTGCAATGTACGCAGGTGTGGAGGAAAAAAAAGAAGCATATGAGTTGGTGGAGAGCTTAACCCTTCGTTTATCTAAAAATACAAGGTTGCAAAGAGGCATTGTGTCATCCAACCATTACATTTCTGCCACCATTCTGGATCCACGGTACAAAGCAGTACTGAACACTAACACATTGATTCCTTTGTCAGAAGTGGATGTTGCCAAGTACAAAACTTGGATAGCTGAGGAAGCCAGTCCCTTAGAAAAAGAAAGGCTGGGAATTAGAGGCCTGCTACTCCAGCCCACAACAATTGCTGCAGGGCAGCTGGCGTCAAGTTTAACTTCAGAGCCTGAGGGCAGTGCAGTTGGCTCACAGCAGTCAAAACCACCAACAATATCAACAACAGCAAGAACAGGATCATCAGTCCCAGTAAAATAGGCACAGGAATGGTATGTACGGCAAGGGCTTGTTAGGTTCAGTACTGAGGCAAAGGCAAAAGAGGCCGAGCAAAGCGGAGCACCCCTGAGCATTGAGCAGATGGTCCAGGCCTATCTGGATGACCCAACAGAGGTCTACATTGATCAAAACCCATTGGTGTATTGGTTTGGGAAAAGGGGCCAATGGCCATTGCTCAGCAGGATGGCGATAAACTATCTGGCTTGCCCTATCGCAAATGTCTCTTCTGAGCGTGTTTTCAGTGTTGCTGGTGCCGTTGTAACAGTGGAAAGGACCAGTCTCTCACCCCAAAACGTGGAGAGGTTAACCATGATCAATATGAATCAGCACTTTATACCACCGGATTACACCATACCTGAAGTAGCACAGCAGGAAGATGATGACAGCAACTTAGGTCATGGAAGTAGTGTGTTAGATTACCTACTTCTGGGTGAACCACCAGAGCTTCAGGACAAGCACTACTTCCCTGACAACTAGGCTTTCAACTTGTTACTTCCTTTCTTCCTTATTTACTTTTATTATTTGTGTGTGTCTCTGTATTTCTGGTTCGAATCACAACAAATCCATCACCACCATCTTCCTCTTTTATTGCCGGATTGGAGTTGCAACTGTGTGCAGTCATTAAAGAAGTAAGTCCACTCCTCTGAGTCCTGCTCCAGTCCACTCCTCCTGACTCGCCCTAAATCAATTTCCCTCAAGCCAGACATTGGATGGAGAATAGTACAAGAAATGTGTGCCTGTGGTGCCTCGTCAAGTCCCTCCAAAGAACATGACTATAGCTATCCTCCTTTCCGAGCCGAGAGTGACTGCCCATTAAGAACAGGTAATGATGATGGCATGCATTGGACCAGTAGCGGCTCCTGGAGGGAGTGCTGTGGGGCGGTGGGGTGGGGGAGGGGCAGGGTGGGGGGTAGTAAACTACGGCATACGGCCGAACAGAGGTAAGTAACTAAATAAATGAATAAAACGAATTACATTGCGCGCGCTGCATCGCCATTTGGTGCTGCAGCGCACGCAATGTAATTTGTTTTATTTATTTATTTCGTTACTTACCTCTGTTTGGCCGAATGCCGTAGTTTACTAACCCCACACTGCCCCTCCCCCGCCCCGCCCCCACCTTCCCGCAGCACTCCCTCCAGGAGCCGCTACTGTATTGGACGCTGACTCTGAGTCATTGGTGTTTATGTTGTTGTTGTGCATTAAGTTTACTAGTATTTAATGTACACACAAAAAGTGACTCAAGTCAATGTTTCCCTTCTTGTTGTTTAACAAGAAGGGAAACATTGACTTCTACTGAAGGCCGATCCATTGCATTTTTGAATATGGAATCTGGACTCACTCTGTACACTACAGAGTTGGACACCATGATGACAATACTATACTCGTCGCAGTGAGTCAGTAGGATCGGAGATGATTGATGGAATAACTCAGGGTGTTTCATGAAGTGGCCTAAAAGGTAAACAAGTCAACAACAACCACAGCAGACCTACATGTCTGTGTAGTGGTGGAGGCGAGTGTAGTGGTATGACTGACAGCGGTGTATGATTTAGTTGTTTAATTTGGAAAATGCTATGTTGTTGTATATGTGTGCTCTGTCTGGCTCAAAATCTAAGCTAAGTGGAGGTTGGGTGGGCGCCGCGGGCCTGCTCTGTCCTGTTGTTGTTGTAGGTTAATGCTGGAAACAGAGTAGACATGATTTAGCCATGCCGCCTCTGAAAGTGATCTTGTTGCACTCCTCCGTAATTTATGCCTTTTAACTTTACTTTTCTCCTTGATTTTTCAATATCCCTTTTGTTTTTCCATCTACACTTACAGGCCGGCCTTTACCCTGTGCTATACTGGGAAAAACAGCTCACACTTACCTTACCAATCTGCATTCGCCAGGCAGGCAGTGGCACCCAAGTTTGTTGGACGGAGCGTCCATGGAAGGAAGGACCAAGAGGAATGCCGAGATGCAACTCCCAATTTGACCATAACATAGTAACTTATAGTATCTTCTTCTTTTATTTCATTTGATTCATTTTTTCTCTTCAATCATTTTATGACTGTGTGTGTTGTTGTTTATTATGTTTGCTTACATATTTGACCCCTACAGCTATTTTTTTATTTTTCTTTGCTAGCTTTAAAAGGAAGCCCGGTACAACAGAACATAAAATGTATGTAATTTGGGTCTCTCTGGGGGGAGACAGGCAAGGCAATTGCATAATAATAATAATGCTGCCCTGGCCTCTACTACTAGTCTAGTACTACTCATCATTAACCATCAAGTCATCATCATGCATGCATTTCCTTTTTCTCCCTTCACAGATGTATGATGGTCGTCTGCCAAGATTGTGTGTTGTCCATGTGTAGTGTTTGTCTTTGTCAAACCTTTCCCTCAAATACCTCTTCCCAACCATTCATCAAACCCTAACCCTCTTCCCCCGGGCTGTGTGATTTATATTGAGGTGTGACTAAATTAAATTAATTTACACCAATAATTGATCACACACTTGCTGGGGTGGATGTGGTGAAAGCAACACTAACTCAAGGCAGGGTGAGGATCTTCTTCTGCTTGCCCACCCATGCTCAGTATTTGCATGTCAATTATTTTTCCAGAGGAACATAATCCATCATAATTAATTGCCGGCATCGATTCATCATCCTTACACCACTAAAGCATACGCTTGTCCACTTCATAGGTCGAGTCAACTACAGTTTGTAACCTGTACTAGGCTATCCCCGCCACCATTATGTTTTATTTTACTTTAGCATTGCTTATCATCATGGTTTTTTGTTTGGCAATCTTCTTGTGTACTGTACTTCATTCTACTACTCCTTCCTGAGTCTCCCTCAGGCGACTGACTGTCTCATTTTCTTTTCTTGCAAATGCTACTGCCAGTGTCTACTACTACTACCACCACCACCACCATGGCATCTTGGGAAACCAAACCATCATCACCATGCAGCCATCGCTTTGCCTAAGTTTAAATAAACATCAATCACAGGTAAGAAAAGAAGTTTGGGGGAGGCATAATTAATCATATGGAAATTAATTCATTAATTCACACACCCACACTCTTCCGTTCCGAGTCCAGTTGCAGACTGCATAGACTTGGAGGAGAGACTGACAGTACTGGTAGGACAAGTCACTCACAAGTGAGGGTACCACATCTATCTGTTCGTGGGGTACTCTATCAGCAGATTATTTAAATCAAGAACTGGCTGCAGCCCTGCAGCAGCAAAGGAAACCGTGTGAAGTAAAAGAGTACCCCCCACAAACATTTACATCGTATGTAAACTTTAAGTCTAAATAATGTATTCCCCTAACAAAATAAACTAATGTAAAAATCCCACAACACTTGACCCACCCCTCTCCCTAACCCCAACCAATGTCCAAAGATAAAGAAAGAGTCCAACCAATGTCCGCTTGAATCCATTGTACATAATAAATAATAAATATAAACCCCAACTTTTCCTCAACGCCCAATTTCCACCCACCAAAAAAAAGATTAAAAAAGGGGCAATGCGATGGATTCTAGCTGCGGGCTCACTTGTTACCCTCCAGGACCTTTATCCGCTCCTCTAGGCGCGCCACCCGGAAGAGCATGCGGTGCTTGAATGCTTTACAATTGCATCCACAGGGGGGAGCAGCAGTGTTAAATGAAACGCAGTGGGTGGCTGCCAGACCGTGGCACTGTACCACTGGGGTGGGCCTGGCTGGGGCCCGGGGCATTGGAGGAGGCTGCAGCTGCTGGTGCCTCCTCCTCCTCCTTTGCCAGAACCACCAGCTGACGATATTCTTTGCAGATGACCTCCAGTTCCGTCACCGGGCCATGGCTGCCAACTCCTTCCTGTTTGGTTGTGCTTTTGGTTGGGAAGGAGTAGCTATATCAAGAAAGAAAAAAGACAATTGTAACCAATACCCTTAGCAAAACAGTAACACAAAATTAATTCTACACATAGTGGCACAGTAGCACTAGCAAGCACAGTACATAACATTTGTGGTATCCTCCCATTTCCTCGGCCTCTAACATTTGTGGGAGTTTCAGGCATTATTACTACTAGGCACTATGGAGTAGATAAGTCTTCTTCTTTTCTCTCTTGTTTAGTTAAATTAACTTTGTTGTAGGCATGCCAGCTCTGTCAACTTGCACCCTAGACAAACATACTTGTGTCGCTGACTCACGTTATTTTTATTTACTACTGTCTGAGGGTGGGGAAGCTGTAGTCTACAACTACACAATCATCTTATTTTTCTATTATGGGTGGCCATACTCTGTTACATCAATGGCAACTGCTCAATTTCACTTTCACCCTGACTACTTCAACAAGGCAGATGATATCTGATCCAAATGATCGTTGATTATATATGGGACGACATGAGGTTCTTTTGATTGATTGTGCCATGCAGCCGATAGGCCACCCATGGAAGGCTGGAACAGTTGAAAATAAATGACATAGGTAGGGAATGGGCCTCGGAGTCGGAGGGAGGCGCTTGATAACATACATACACAATATATATGCTGTGCTTGCAAACTCCTGTGAGTCAAGGGAGTATTCTGAAAATACAACCTTGAATCAACAACCTTGACAAAAAAAAAGTCGTGTTGTTTCTCTTCCCAGCGATTTTTCCATTTATCAATCATTGCATTGCTCTTCTAGCGTTATATTTTTTAAATTCTAATCAGTTATTCACCTTGGCTTTTCTAATCTGGCGCGGTTTATTTTTCTTTTACATTCTCTTCAAAGACTCTTCATCCAGTGACAGTCTCCACCTATGCTATGATGATTGAATACCATCCAGGCATCGAAAGTAAACATGTCTATCATTCTTCTTAATCTCCCAACAATCCTTAGTTTCAGCAACAACATACATTTGTTATTTTTTTACCTTGCTTGCCTTTGAGTTTGACCCATGAAACCTCCCCAGGAAGATTCTTCCTATCACCCATACAGTTTCACCCACCCAGGCAGGCATCTTTTCTTTCATCTTCCACCCATCCTAAAACCACCCATGCATCCGATTCCTATCAGCCACCTACGCATCCCACGCATCCTTCTCTGCCAGTCATATATTACATCTCGCCCGTCCTTCCTCCTTCCATCCTTCTTTCCCTTTTCGTTCAACCCATCCATCAAGGTCGTCTGACTCTTAGTCTTTTCCATAAAACTTTCCCAGCTGAGTTGAAGTCAGATAGAAGAGGCCATTAGTTACTCAACTCCCGCCGCTAATGCTGTTGCTAAGTAAAGGCTGTGTTCTTCTTCAACCTTTGTTCACAACCACTTAGTCTCTCTCAACATACAGTGTACACCCTTGCAGCGAGTGTGTAACTATTGTCAATAAGTAAGGAATATAAGTATAACTTACCACCGCCCGCCACTGCTGCTGGCTCACCTACCCCTGCAGCAGCTGCTGCATCCACTGCTCCCTCCTGGCTGGCGTCGCCTGCCCCACCGCTGGCCCCGGCACTGGTGGTCTGTATGTCTAGAAAAAACAAAACACATTTTTTAGATGCCATATACGCCTTCCCCTATTTATTCTTTTTCACTAGCAAGATTGAAAATAGTTAATACAATACATACATACACCACATACATCACTAGTACAAATCGGGTTCTAGAGTAGAGTAGACAGTAGTAGTGTGTCCTATCCTATCAAAAATAGTAAAATATCTGGTTGGGCATTTTGTTGGTGGCAATTGTCGAAAACAAGCCTCTCAAGATTAAGAAGAGGACAACCCAAAGGACTGGACTCAGTGGCTAGAGCTATTGGTGAATCTGAGTTTTAAAACTTTTTAAAAATAAAGAGTGGCCAACTGGGCAAGCTACAGACAGACTAATAGTAGTAGTACAGAGTCAAAGGCAGTTAGAGGCAGGGATAACAAGAATTTAGAAACAGATAGATCGAAGAAGATTTGGTAAAAAATAGAATTAGGAAACGGAAATAATAGTTTGGAAAAAATAAGGTGCAGTAAAAGTTAGGGAAATATAATTATCAATATTAAGGACGACTTACTGGGGCCAGCAGCAGAGCCCTCGGTAGAGGAGCGGTCCTGGCCCGGGGAGGCATCTCCAGCTCCTGCCTCAGACACCATCGTCTTCTTGCCCCTGGGTGCTGATCATGTAAGATATAATATAGAAAGAGACAAACATTGATGATTGGTGTGAAACAAATAAAATATTTTAAAAAACGCTCTAAAAACATTTTTGGAAACAACAATTACAATAAAATTGACCTATCTAATCTGATCGACTAGTAGTATCGCGGGATTCGCGGACCGTCTAGTTATTATTTATTAATTTACTGTTTCATTCTGATTCCAGAATCCTAAACCTAAGTACCACCTGACCTAGCCCACCTATTTCAAAAATATTGAAAATGATTTGCCAAAAATATATTTGCGTCTTCTAAGTTTCAATCTCATTCGAAATCATCAATGAATCAACCCCCTTTGACGGGCCAATTGTTCACTAAGTCTGCATTTCCATTTATTTTAGTCCTCAAAAATGCATAGATGAACGCTTGCATAAATTTGCATACACCAAATTGTTGGTTGGTTGCTGCTCATGTGCTGATGACTTAGTTGCTATATTAGTCCCTCACTAACAAACTACAAAAGGTTCTATAAAGACAGGAGTCAGCACTCAGCAGCACGTGACGTGACAGAGGACGCGTCACGCAGACCACTAAAAAAATACCAACCAATACTAAGTAACTAATCTACCGATCAATTCAAAGGAAAGGACTGAAGTCTCTCTAGCATTACCTAACTTAAGTTCTCTAAACTCTCTTACATAATCAGCCCAAGCGAGGGCAAAGTTGCCAACAAGTAAGATTAGTAGCACAGAGCACCTGTCTAGTGTCTAGAAGAATAACAATCACTTAAGATTTTTAAATGTTACTTACCTGCATGTAAGCAGCAGCATTCTTGCTATTTGAGAAAAAAATAATATTCGCAATAACAATAACACAGAACAGAACACACAATACTACTACAATTAGCTACTCACCAAGCCCCACGACCTCAACACCTAGCAGGTCCGGCAGGTCCTGCTCCCGGTCCAAGATGTCTGACCACCGGTGAGTCAGCTGGTTATGGGTGTGCCGGACCCCAGAGCAGCAAAACACTGCTCGGCGCACCCTCGCCCACCGGCGGTGACGCTCCTGGGTAGCGTAACCAGAGCTGGGCCTGCCTTCCGGGCGCTGTCTGCTGCAAGGAAGGCGGCTCTTGGGTGCAGGCACCTTCCTCTTCCCCTTACTATTAGAGGTAGAGGTAGCCTTAGCCATGGTTCTGGGTGGGCGGGGGGGTGGAAAAGAAAATGTAGGAGTAAAAAAATAAAGTCAGGAGAAGAAGTAGGAAAGTAAAAAAGCAAGTAATATAAAACAGTAGAAAAAAGTCAAAAAACGCAGTAAAAGTAGAAATATAACGCAAAATATACACTTATCAAGAGAGAGGGATAGATAATAAATAAAAGAGATCAGAAAAACAGTGTAAAAAGGATTGAAAAGATTAGAGAGGGATAAAAAACAGGCCCCAGAACCATGCAAAGACTAGGAAAACAAGATGGCCACGCCCATTGGTGACTGCGTGGTGAAGTTCACACAATATTTCCCCCTGAAAACGCAATCCGCGTTGCGGAACGTCAAAAACATCTCGCGAGCATGTGCGAGCATACAGGAGCATGCGGAACAAGCAACTCTGCATGCTCGCGTAACTCCGCATAGCGTTGCAGAGTTATTTGCCGCTTCACGTAGCCTCGCGTAGCGCGGCTATGCAAACTCCGCCCGGGGTTATTTGTAACTGTATTGTTTAAAGTTTTAGTGATATGATCAAAATCTAATTTAATAGTGTCTTTAATGTTACTTGTGAATCATATTCTCACATACTTTATTTTAGAAGACTGCCATGTGAAATCAACAGAATCAAATTCTTGCTTGATACAGTGGATATTTAAAGGGAGTTTTTCCGATTTATGAGTATTTAGCTTATAACATGACAAATAAGAAAACACTGAAACATGTTCCATGAAGGATGGAATGGAGTAAGATAGATTGGAGCAATACAAAAGAATGATGTCTGCATAAACAGATAATTTTATGTAGTTTTTACCAAGTTGAAGCCAAAAACATTGGTATCTTGTTGAATTTTGTTCAGGAAAGGATCCAGTGTAATAATGAATGCGAGATGGTATAAGGGGCAATCTTGACGTATTGCTCTAAATAAGGGTAAATAATCAGATATGATACCATTAACAAAAATGGCGGCCTTAGAACCACTGTAGAGTAAGGAAATTAGGTTACAAATTTTTTGGGGGAAACCAATCCATTTTAATGCTGCACACATGAAGTCCCATCCAATCCTGTTGAATGTTTTCTTGGCATTCAAGGAAATAGCTGCCAAAGGATAAGCTACTGTAGAAGGATTACCAAGGATGTTAAAGAAAACATGGGCATTATCAGAAAGTAGTATGCCTTTGACAAAGCCAGATTGTTCCAGACCAATAAGGTCTGGGAGAATGGGGTTGATACACATGGCTAGCATTTTTTCGAAAGTCTGTGTTAACTAAAGAAATGGGTCAGTAGTTTTGGCAATAGTTATGATCTCTGTTTTATTTTGGAATAAACAATCATTGCTTCCTGAAAGGTGCCTTGAGGCGCATCATGTGTAATGAAAAAGAAAATAAAAGTAGAAGATATGGGAGAAGAATCTTCACAAAGTAGGCATATAATTCAATGGTAAAACCATCTGGGCCAGGGGCTTTTCTCTCTTTTATACTATGTGCAGTTTTAAACTGCCATTCCTACCTGTCTAAAGAAACCTATTGCCAGGCCCAAACCTTGCTTTTTAATACATATAAGTCACTCCTAGCGTAGGCCTTGAACAGCCCAGAGGGCATGGTGCAGTGTATTTAACAAGTTGGACATGTACTTTTAAGTTTTACGTGTCCTGGTAGTGAAAAACACTTAAATCCATTTTTCACTACTGCAAGGCCTACCTCACCCATAAGATAACATTGAATTTTCTAATTACATTTAATAAGTGATAGCTTTTAATTGAGTGTAGGTAGACAGGTCGAGTTTAGTGTTTAAAGAATTGTAATTAGCAGCTCTCTTTAATGGTAAAGTGCAATTTTAAGTCACAAGTCTAAAAATGCCCCATTTAGAAAGTTGGCAATGTCTTGTCCTACCCATCTGGTGTCTTCAGCCTGTCCCTGTGTCACATGACTAGGTTTAGATGTCAGTTTATCCTTGTGTATTGCTCCCAGACAGTGAGACAAAGGTGTTGGTAGAATGGACAACTCTGACTCAATGAAGGGGTGGAGCTCTCACCTTTCTCAAGTGCACATCACAAAGGCCCTGCCTGAAGACACTCACAAAGGCTGGGACCAAGGCAGGGAAGCAGGAAATTTTAAACACCTCTGGGGGATGGAAACCACCAGAACCTTCACCTACTTTAAGGTGGGCACCAAGTATAAATAAAGGACCTTCAGACCCAACTCTTCAGGACATATCTGGACCTGTGTAAGTCTCGGAAGAAGTACAGCTGTATTGCTTTGCTGCAAAAAGAACTGTCACTCTGCTACCCTGCCATCCTCCTGCCTGAGTGAGAAGGACATAACCTGTATCTTGAACCCAGAACCACCAGTATGACTTCAAGGGGTATTGAATGGCCTGCTGATCAGAGCCTCAGGGACAGAGCAGACTCCCACAACCATGAACCCAGCACCTCTACTATGCCAACTGTGAGTCCTGCCCTCCCAAGTGGTGATACCCCAGTCCTGGACCCTTGGAAGTAAGCCTTGAGGTGCTCTGCCAGCCCTGCTGGGGCCCCAAACTGACAGAGAGTGATGCATCACCTTGCAGATCTCTCCAACAAAACCACTGCAAGACGCATGTTTGACACAAGACTTTGCATTGCAAGCCCCTCATTGACTGCATCCTTGATGACTATGCAGGACCTTGCTTCGCAAGCCCGCAACGTCATTGGAACCACCACTGTGCATGACCTCGCATCTTCTCTACTGTGCAATGCATCCTCGACGCGGGACTCTGCATCACACGTCAACCAGGATTTAAGGTACTTTGTTCAGTAGGCCTGAGTCCCTGTAGCTAGCCCACACTCCATAGTGGTAGGCCTGAACTTGTGACTTGTGACTTTGTCTTGGTCTAGCACGATCAGATACTCACAGTTGACGCTTTGGGCAAATTAGCAGCAAGAGGTGATTTTTGGAACCCCTATCACAGGGAAGCAGGGCAAGCAGGTGTTTCTGGGCCAACTGAGAGGGGGGGGGGGGTTTGAGGCCTTTACTCCTGATATCCCAGGGCCTGACCCAGTATAGGTTCTGAACAACTGGGCAGAGTACCCCTTCAGCACTTGACTCTTGGGGTAGGCGTGGTCTGAGCTGTCCAAGGCTCCCACTGGGGGGATGTGTGGATACAGGGGGGTGAACACAAGCTCACAACCCAAAATGCACGCAGCAGTGGCAATAAATCATTGTTCAGCCGAAAACTCACTTTAATGAAAAAATAAAAGATTTTTTCTTTCTATCGCTACCTACACAAAGGAAAAATATGACATTCACAAACAACTACACATTCCCCTGTAGGTCGCAACTCTAGTGTTTCCTTGGCAGCTTCCTGTCCCACTTCCTCCTTGCTTTAGCGATAGTGGTTATTCCCCATTCACTATTGGCAACATATAGGGTACGCTGAGTACTCCTAGTCTCAAGGGTCCATCATGACTCTGTTTTTAAGGTTAACACTGTTCCATCATTGCACAGCTAATAAGCAGCAAGTTCCACTGGGATCAATGAGCCCAAAATCACTCTTACCCGCACCTCGCAGGATTGGAGCTACCGGAGTTCGTGAGCACACCCCTTTTACTGGCACTGGATCATCATTAGTTGATTCAGGTGAGTTTGCTATACGCAGCCCAAGCGAGTTGCCCTCTGTGGTCAGTGATTCGTCACACAAGGTCTCTGGTTCCTCCCGCGATGGGGAGGGTGGATTGATACATAGCTCCTGGTGTGAATCCTTTGTTATGGGCAGGTGCACAGTGTCTACAGTGGCATCATGTCTCTCGGTGATTACTTCAATCAGGTCACATGACTTGCTGGTCCAAGTGACCCCCTCTGGCATATGGAGTCACCATATCCTCACAGTACAGGAGGCTACGGCTCTATTGGCACAGTGAAGTCCCCGTCCATGACCCCTCTTTGCATACAGGATCACAGCCAATTACCACATATGGGCTATGGCCTTTCCTGCATGGCAGTCTTTTCACAGCGGCCCTCCTGGCACATGTGCTCACTGCTCTCACTATGCATGGGCTCTGTCCCAATCGGCGCATCAATGCAGATTGCTCAATTCACGGCAGACGTCTTCTGGCATATGAGGGTCGCTTACTTCTGTCTGCACATGGGCAACAACACAACTCGTGCAGCAGTCATACCCTCACACCTTATAAAAGGAGTTCACTCGAAAGGGCTCTCCACTGGACCGCTGCCCTTTCAATGCTCTCTGCTTCCTCACAGAGCACACTAGTTTTGGAAAGCAGCCAGGTACTGGTGCTACAGGCTCCAGGACATGTGTTCTTGGATTCCCTGGGTGATGTCCCTTCACCCAGCATGGAGACTAGGAGGCCTTGACCCCAGACCTGGTCACAAGCTAAGTCTTGCAGGGCTTCCCCTCCTGACACAGCCCATCTAGCTGCTTGGTAAATAATTTCTGGGGTCACAGGCTCCCCTTTTTAGAGTCCATTTCCAGACACAAAATGTTATTTAGAATATGAGTCTCCAAAGTTTATGTTGAGGGGGGTCTTTTTTTGAAGTACTCACTCCTCTTCCCTCTTTTTCTTCTTGAAAGCAGTCTATCACAGCAGGAGTTACTCCAAAATTGATAACCCCACAACCCAGGCCATGTGAGTGAATACAGTTCACACCTGAATGTTAACCATAGTAATATCTGTATCAAAAGGTTAGCCCATGGCCCCAGCCTTACTCTTTATGATTCTCTTATCAGCCCAATCTCCTTCCTGAGATGTGCCCAGGCCCCTTCCTTTTGACCTCTCACTGAAATAAAGAGCACCATCTGAAGTTTACAGGGAAGCTGGCTCTCCCATCTCCAGTTTGTGCCTCACCCAGCTTACGAGAATGCAGCAATACACAAATCTCTCTGGATGGATATCTCTATCTCCTCTCCATGTCTCACAATGTAGGTATGGGTCTCCCAAAATGGAACCCAGGGCCCTCCATGTATGGTACTATCTACAAGTACTCATAGACCAGGTGCATGTAAACAACCTACCCACACTACACAGCACTGTACAGGGGAGAGGTGTGGCGCCGCGTCCAGGGCGACTGACGCTGGACGCTGGGGATCACAGTTCGATCCCTGGCTCCGGCGGCAGGGGTCTGCCCAGCACCATGCGACTCTGGGCAATAGCTCGCTTAATCTTCCCAACGGCCCCCAGCGCCGAGAGACCCCTTCGGGGGTGATTCGTGCACTATACAAGTACTGGATTTACTGGATTTTGTATCCTTCATGAACTGTACCACTCATAGGCACACATACATTCAGCACATGCATTTACCATGCATGCATTGCACAATGCTACACCCTCATTGTACTCTACTACTCCTGGGTACACCCATCACATGCACTCACCATGCAAATTCTGTTCAGCACTGCATTATCCCTGTATTTTACCCTTCTCAGGCACAGATACACTGAGTGCAGATATGCCACTAATTTGCTGCATAGTACTTCACAACAAACCAATGTAGGCCAAGAGCGAGTTAAGCGCATAGCAGCGGAACATTGAAAGTGAGTGAGCCAGTGGCCTCATTCAAATAACACAGGTTAAAAAGGACCTGTTCGCTCCTACTGATCACTACATTGTATGTTTTCACCACTGTGCTTGTGCTCCTCACACCACTTTGAGGGTAGCACTTTTAGCACCTGTCCCGTTCCAATAAGACCTCAATCTGTGAGACAGGCCTATATCAAGGGGCACATGCATGATCCGTGTTTATCTCTGACAACAAAAATCAGCAGTAGGGATCCAGATATTAGTACAGTTGAGCAATCAGAACAGGGATACATGCCCATTACCATGCAGAGGACTTTTCCGTCCCAGCAGAGATGTTAAGACAAAGAGCAGTGCATCCAAATCAACTTGAGCTAAAGAGCCTGTAGTACACTCAAAACAGCTCAAGTGTTATAACGTTTGAAAGGTAGTACAATCTCAATGTCCTTAGAGCTGATGGATCCCAGATTAGATTGATAAAGCATATCTTTAAGTTCATTTGACAGTCGAAGAAATATTGGAAAAATCATAGGGCCTGAATGCAGTTGTAGGCATAGTTATGTCAACTGGACTGGGATTTGCAGGAGATATTAATGTTCGGATACGAAAATCATGAGGGCGGGAAACATTTACTAATTCTAAGGTACATCTGACAAAAATGTTAATTAAGTCACCCTGAAATTCGATAGAATGTAATCGAATTCGAGAATCTGTACAGCTGACCTAGTAACATCATTAACAGGAGCAGTGTTTTCAGTACATTCATTAACATCATTAACAGGATTAACCATATCAGCACTTTCAGGAACAGGTGTCTTTTTATGAAAATAAAATGCCTCATGTTAGAGGATATAGACATTTTGCCAGTAGATGAGGATGGTGTGAAGTTGAGAGGTGTTTAGTGCCGGGGCCGGTGAGCTCTGTAGCAGCAGAGAAATAATGAATAGCAGCTATTTCAGCATCTACTAAAATGCAAAGCTGTGTGCAGTACTCCAAGAAAACTTTTAAAGGCATGTTTGCCTCTGCACCAACGTTGGTAATACAGTGCAGAAACCAAGGCAAAGTGATTCCCTCATTTGCATGGGGTCACACCCCGATGCAAATAAGGGAACACCCTCTTGAGATAGTGCTGGTGCAACATGTGAGCCAGCACTATCTATATTACAGAAGGGGACGCAGAAGAGTCTGCGGCCCCTTCTGTAATACCATTGTGCCCCAGGGGTGCTCAAAGCAGGCACACACACCAGTTGTGCCCACAGGGCACAATGTATAATATGGGCCCTGATGTGTTTACATGCTTGTCACTTTTGTAGGGACATGGCTGGCTGGAAAGCCCGGGTGCCAAGCAAGCTGCTCACTCAATGCTTCCATGAGCTGGAGCATAGTCTGGACTAGGAAAAGCAGTCAGCTGTTTCAGCATTTCTATCACTTTTGTAAAGACTGGTCTAGCTAGAAGCCAAGATGCTAAACAAGGTGTTCATCTATTGGTCCAGTTACCATGGCATGTGTGTGTGCATCTGAATAAGTGCAGGAGTGGTCTATCCAAGGAAGAACAGTCAATGCAGTAGGTCAGGCAGCAAGAGGAGGCTGATGATGAGATTTTGTGGTGTAGGAGTCTTTTCACTTTTGTAAAGGCAGGGATGTCTTTAAAAGTCAGTATGCCAACAAGCTGCTCATCCACTGTTCATTGTATCACGTGATGCGGAGGCATCTGAATAACCACAGTTAACATCTCTGCAAGGAACAGGAGTGATTGTGGAATAGGAGGCAGCTAATGTTTATTCCAATTGGTAGGGAAGAAATCGAGGGTCCACCCTCCTTTTTTGAACCATCCTCTACCACCCATCCAGATGGTAAAATGACAACTTGGTATATGTACTACACGCATACTGCACGACACCATCATGCTGCTGGCATGCCAGATCAGTGTGCCTCTCAGGCTTGTAGTGACCAGTTTGGCTGTAAAGCCTAGATGCGGAAAAAGCCACTCACATACTGCTCCCCTTACCATATAATGCAGTGGTTTCTAAGTAAATGCAAGTGGAGTCTCTCCTAGGAGCAACAAAAACTTCGACCAATAGGTAGATGAATTTAGCTCTTCAGATAAGTGTGCCCTACCCTACTTTATGAAAAAGGTGTGCAACGATGGCTACTTTTATTCAGGAGGGTCTCTAAAATAGTTAAAATAACGGGTCCATTCCTCCACATAATTTTACTTTTTAGATCAGTTTACACCCCCTGTATGAAAATTGATTATGGAAAGCACATGAAGGCTGTACAGTATGTAAGCCATCACATCAGCACATACGAATAGGACTAGAATGAAGGAGAGCTAGCACTAGAGAGTGATACTAAAATGACTCCTGTTCTTTCTAATAATCCTGTTGAAACTGCAGCAATGATGAGACACAGGGCCCTCTGTATTGTGCCCATGATGTGCCCCAACTATTTCTGCGAACAGGTTCACTTCCATGCTTTGGGAGAGGATCTTTTTAACATGCATCTTTCTAAATATTGAGCATGTAAACTATAATTCTATCATTTGACGCATGTTGGAATCACCAGAGTTCTTGAGTATGCTCAGGATTAATTGCAGGCAAAAATGTACAATATTATTCCCTTACTTATTCCTTTTGCTATGGAATTCATCACAATCTAGACATGGATGGCGAAGGTCTGCCTGCTGTAGGCAGGGTTTGTGGTTATGGTTCGTGATACACCAATTATTTACAGGTTACATTAACTTCAATAGGGGCTTCTTTCGCCCTGAACTTTGAATTATTTATGTATGTCAGACCACATAGAAAATTAAAACAAGACTATACCATCACCGAGGTAGGATCAACGCTTTGGGTCGTGGCAGCAGACCTGGTTGCACACTTCACAGAAACAAACACACTGAGATGGAAGTCATTGAACTAGTCGGACTTCTTCACATTACTGTATATTGCCCTTCCAATTGGGGATTAATTTTCTGGAGTCACATTTGACTTTCTCCCCATGACAGACAAACCGATGTTGCTTGTTCCCATCCATGTGTAAGTGTTTGTAAAAACAAAAAAACTCAAAGGTGGATGGTCTCCCCTACACCTCTCACATGCTGTTTGCATAAAATGTTTTCATTATAACCTTCTAATTTTTTAACCTCTTTGGAAATTCATTGCAGACTGAATTCTTCGCCACTACCCCAGTGATATAATCATAGGCAATTTTACCCACCCAGAAAAAATAGTTTATTCAGCGGTTTTATCACTAAATCCCAGTCCCATTGTTCTATTTTTTCACTTGAAGATGATCTGATCTTGGTTCATCTGAAATTGTCCTTGTCCTGATGATAATACTTAAACCACTACGGGTCGCAATGTCATTGAGGATCATGGAAAATAGAACCAAATATCTAGGAACTGTTGAGGTGCCTGAAACGCAGAATCCTAGAAATGGGCACATTTCAGAAAATCTGCTAATGTTCAATTGCCTTCTTTATTATACAGTGTCTCTGGATACACACAGACCTCTACAGTGCTTTAACTAATAGAAGTTGCATTATGTACTACAGTGCCTTTCCCACTGAGTAACAACTTTTTAAAATGTATTTTTCACTTATGCTACCAATTATTTTACATGTAGCTACCTGATGATAAAAGACCTAAAAAGGTAAAAAAATAATTTGGGGCTTATTATGAGAGGCTTGCCCTTTTTTTGAAGCTCCGGCAGCACATGTTTCTCAATCGTATCTATGAGGCGATGCAAAGTCACTCGGCGGGGCTTTGCATCGCCTCATAGATGGAGTTAGATAAAGAAGATTTACAAAATCATGTAAACCTGGGGCAGCGACAAAACCTTTCGCCTCCCCTCAGCAGCCGTAATGAGGAGAAATGTTTTCATATCTCCTAGTTTTTTCCTCCTTCCATGTGTGCTGCATTCTGTCGCACACATAGAAAGAGGAAAACACCTCTCAGGATTGTTTTTGTGCAGGAAGGTGCCCCTTCCTGCACAAAAACAATCCTGCCTACGTTGCGCTAGGCAGCAATTTGTGCACCAACGCAGGGGAAAAGGACAGGAATGCACTGTATTTCATAAATATGGTGCATTCCTGCCCTTTCACATTGGCTTAGGGCAGTGCAGCAAGAAGACCTGTGGCGCTGCCTATGCCAGTTCCTCATAAAGGAGGCCCTTTGTTTTTAGCCACACCTTTGACCACGCCCCCACACTCCCTGACCTTTGGTTTGCTAAACACTGTTTAATATTATTTCCCCACCATAAAAATGATTTGCTGTGGGAATGGGAGTGTTTATGGTTGTCGATAGTTGTTGATGATGAGGTTTACCAGGTCTGGAGAATTGTTTGTCAGGAGGGGGTCCTTCAGCCTAAAGCATTTTGACAGGGGGCCCCGGCATCAAAAAGTTTGAAGACCTCTGTTGTACACCCTTTTGCATGGGTTCTTCTTCACTCACCGTGTGATCCCCTGAGCACTGAAGCTGTAAATATAAAACTTTATGAAAGTCTATAAGTGGTTCCAGTTTATCTTTAGTGAACTATTTTATTGATGAATAATTGTCCAATTATGCACTTTCTAGCTGATTGTTCCACAAGGAACCTTTGTTGCCCATGTATTTTTTTATATGTCTATGATTCTAGGTGGTTTTTGGGCTGCCCTGTTCTATGAAACTAGTGATAGCATGCAATTACAAGTGCGATGGTAAATCTCTGCAAAGAACCACAATGGGTTTAATCCATTGCATGTTGACAGCACAAATAAATTGGATTTTACATTCATACAAGCTTAAGATTTAAAAAGAAACTTGCAGCCAAAACTACTGGGCAATAATTTACCCTGCTATGAAGCGTCTAGACTTTCCATCTTGTTTCCTAGTTCAGAATTTACACATAATTCCTGGTCCTCTCACATCTCAAGGCAAAGAATAGTACGCTTGTCATCACGCCTCACGACTATGGAGAGGTTCATCCATTCTGCCACCTGCCGGATCATAGCACTAAGAAAATGTAATTGAATCTTTTCCATTCTTCAAGAATGTTGTTCGAGCGCTTTGTTTGTCCAGGCTATATTCAAGCTAGGCTTGTCACCGGCACAGCTTGTGTAAAAAGCAATATTCTGCTATAGCTAAGGGTGGTCAGTTGTTGACTGTGCCCAGAGCATTAACATTGTTCAAGTTAAACTTCATAGAAGTTAAATGAAGTTGATTTTTGTGTTACATATTCTCCAAACAGAGTTAAATGAGCATTTCCAACATGCAAAGCAATTTTTTATACATATCTGTATACATATTCATTATGTTGATTCAAAATTTGTTGTCTGGCAGCACTGTACTTCATACACTGAATTTCTACAATTTCCATAAAACATACTGCCAGAAAACTGCCAGAAAAAAATGATTATAAGAAATCTGATACTACAAAGACATTTTTATAAAGCAATTATAGAAAAAAATCAGCTAAATAGCTTAAACATGGCAATTAATTCTTTATACAAACGTTAGTCAGTTAAATAAAATGACGATAGACAGGACGATGCAGATTCAAATGAATATTTGCTTTAAAGAGAGAACAAGAACAACATGAAGAGAGAAATCTATGCTTTGTGGGATTAGATTCTGGAAGTTAAAAGTGACATTATTTTATTTTGACCTGCAAGTTTGCAGTGACAAAGAAACCAGTTCTGAACTCAATATTCATATTAACTTATAATTAGTATACTTTAAAATGAAATATTTGTTTATTCTAAAATGGTTCATGAATATTGATGAGAAAAACAAAGAATGTCTGCAGAACAAAAAAAGTGCATCTTCCACATAAATGCTAAGAAATGTGGCTTTTATGACGTTATTGCATACTGAATATGTGCCCATCATATTATTTTCGTTAGAATGTCCGGCTGCATTTTGTTATCAGCAATACATTTTCAAGCCTATTGATGCATGCAATAACTGTCTACCTGCCATTTAAATATTGCTATCCTCATTATACAAAAAGAATAAGGGCCCGATTAAGATGTGGGCTGGAACGGCTCCGACTGTCGGTCGGAGCCCTCCAGCCCGCATCGTAATAGGCTGGTCGGATTCCTTTCCGACCAAGCCATTTAGATGGGCTCGGTTGGAAGGGAATCGGAATAGGTTTTCCGAATGGCTTCTGACAGGGTCAGAGAGCCTGTCCACCATTCAGAAAACCTACTGTAATCCCTCGCCGGCTCTTTTCGGCCGAGGGATTACGATGGCAGTTTCCCACTGCCTTTCTGTGCCGGCCTTTCCGACATGGAAAGGCATTGGGAAACTGTCTTTGGGGGCCCCTAGCAGGGCCCCCATGAGTGCAATGCCGCCAAATTATGGCCTAGGGGGGCACCATAGGTGCCCGCCTGTTGATCCCTGCACCCGGTGGCAGGCACCTTGAGGTGCCTTCCACGGGGTGCAGCAATGAACTGCACCCCTGCTCTTTGCTATGAGAGCATGCATTGCATTCGGAATGCATGCTCTCATAGAAAGTATAGGATTGTGACCGAACAGGGTTCGGTTGCATCCTAATTCCTGGGCTGGAACCGACAATTGGAGGTCGTTCGGTTCCAGATCCAGAACGATGCCGGACGGACTTGGGTCCGTCCAGCATCGTAATCAGGCCCTAAACTGCATTTTACATGTCGATGTTTGTCAGGACTGATCCTGAGAGGGTTGGTGTTCTTGCACTCTGTTTTTCGAGGTGTTGGAACATCGGACTGACATGGTAATACCACCCAGATAAATCGCAGCAGCAGCCAGTCCTCTTTCCCCTTATTGTTTTCTTGCTGGACGGAGCATGCAATGCCCACTCCTGCCAGAACTTAGCTTTCCCTTTCCTCTCCTACTAACACTCACCATCCTCTCTCCAACCCCACTGACTCCCACAGAGGCTGGAGTAAATGTTTACCACATGCAGAGAGCAGATGGTAAATGTATATATTAAACTCCATTGAATTGTGAATTGTGTATGGTTTAACAATGGATAAATCAATTTCCACATAGTAATTCTCTATCCCTTGGGGGTTCAACACATAATTGCATGGTATAAGAATAGTGTTTCCACACAGTCATTTTGCATGGAGATTTACCACACCACAGTGCCATGCAACTCCTAATCAGGTCCACTGTGCCTTATTCTTGAACCTTAGATTCCTTTATAAAGTAACCATAGAGGGGCCTTTGGGCAAGGACAGTTAAAACATCTACAAAAATAGAGCAGAAGAAGGGAATACCAAGTGCTGAATTAAAATAAATATGAAGAAAACTGCAGTACAGTAACACATTCTGTGGGGACGCCATAAAGCACAAGAAGTACCAATGAAATAATTTGCAGGTCGCTTCTCAGAAGCAGGCAAAAGACAACCCGAGCAGGTACATTCAAGCTTGCAGTACCAGGACAACTCTATGAAAAGACATAAGGCTGAATTTAGAGTTTGTCTGAGAAGGCCACCTGCCAAAAATCAAAGCAAGTCCCGTCCACCCTATTTAGGGTGGTTAGATGTCTATGCACTCTAAATAGCGTATGTCGGAAAATCACTGCTTTCTGTCAGATAATTTGTCGCCACCAAACCGAAATCAGGCCCAAAGACCGTAACTCTTGAGTTGCAAAAGTAGTTGGTGCAGGGCGAAGGAAGAATCTAAGAATATAATACCACATGCAGGGTAATTCCCAAGGACTTGGAGGACAAAGAAATATGAATTTTACAGCACAATATCTAGGTGAAAGCTGGGCCATAAGTAAGGAATTGAACAGTTGGCAGAGACAGCCTGAAAATGCTAATGGCCGGGTCTGGTGGCTTAGTGGACTAATACATCCACTCTATGAGCCTGTGTTTGAACTTATGGTCACATGTTCAAATCCTGGTAGGTCCACTCAGCCTTTCATCCTTCAGAGGTCAATAAATTGGGTTGGGTAACAATAAACATCTGTTACTCAGCGCCAAGATACCCTTTGGCGAATGTGCGCTTTACAAATGCAAGTTATGTAAATATGGAGTAATGCAATGCCTTACTGTGGTGGAAGAGGCATTCCATGGGTGTTTCCACACAACACCCACGGTTTTTTACACTACCCTAGATTTACAACATAGTGTAAATGTGGGGCAGCTGCAAAACTAACGCCTTCCCAAAGCAGGCATAACAAGGAGAAATGTTTACATTTCTCCTTGTTTTTCCCTCTTTCCACGCGCGCTGCATTCCACAGCACACATTTAACGTAGAGCATGCTTCCTTTGATTGATTTGTGTCGTAAGGTGTCCCTTCCTGAAACAATAACAATCATGCGAACAACACACACACCCTTGCACCATGGGTGCAAGGGTTTTCTTTTTACGTCTGGCAGCACAGCTAGAAGGCTTGTGACACTGTCCTACACCGAAATACTGTAAATATTCCCCTAGATGTTCTGGCAGAAATGTCACCTACAAAATAAGTACACTATAGAAGAGTGCCTCCATATAGGGTTATAAGCCTTCGTTCCCAATCATCTAAAAGATTGTCTTGTTCCTTATTACAGTATAGAGTGGAAAGCACAGCATAAAGTTGATGATGTCTTCCTGTAAATTACATATGCAGGATTCATCACTTACCAGCTTCCTCTTCAGTAGCATATTGCCTCTTGAATCACTCCCTCTCCTTGTGAATGCACGGATTCAAAATTCTATCACATTTCTGTAGTGAAGACACTGGAGCCAAGGTAAGTTGAGCAGTTTATTTGTTGGCTACACGATTGTGGAGCACACGGCAGCAGCTCCACCAGTTCAAAGCAGCATCAACTGTACACAGATATTTCAATCTAAACATTCTAAGAATCATCCACAAAGCAGACCCATCACCCAGCAACATAGAACTCTGGCAGAGAATGCCACTCTCCACAACCTGGCAACCAGGCAGAGGGGAGAAGCATTCACATAGAGAGACCAGATACTACATACCTTCGCTTCTCCTTTGTGAAAAGAAAAAAACCAACAAAAAAATGCAAGCAGAGAGAACAAAATATATTACGAACACAATATATTACTCACAAAACCTCTTGGGAGTGACCGGAACTCTTGAACTCCTTCTAAGACCAACATGAACCTCCCCAGAACCCAAGACTTCATTTACAACAGCTTTATTAGTACAGGACCTGGTACCAGTTTTCACTTTAACAATTTTGGCAAGATTCCACCAATGCCCGCCCATAACCTGAACCGCATTATTGCCAATCCTCACAACTTTAACAGGTTTGCCAAACTTGCCCTCCCATTTTTTAACATGAATAGAGGACTTGATCCTGACCATATCACCAACCATCAAAGGAACACTTTTAACACTTTTTTTGAGATCATACCAGGTTTTAAGCTTACTTTGAGACTCAGACATATTAAGTCTCACAACCTCCATTAGTTTAACTAAATCAGACTCTGATTTAAGCCATTTGTTCATCCACCCCGGTCTTAAACTGGTGTTGATTTTACGTCCCCTAAGCAACGGTGAAACTTTAGTTGAGGAATGTGGAGTAGTCCTGTAGAACCACAACATGCCATTTAGAGATTTAACAATGTCATGGTTCCCAGACCTTGCCCACTTGATGCACTCCCCCACCACACAGTTCATCCTCTCACCAAGGCCATTTGTTTGTGGGTGGCATAAGGAACTTTTGGTATGTCTTATCCCACAAGAAGCAAGAAAACTTTCAACCTCCTCACTCACGAATTGAATCCCATTGTCAGAGACAAGCGTCTCAGGGAAACCTTCCCTCAAAAATACTTCACTTAAAAAGGTAACAATATTAGAAGCATTGGCCTCCCTCACGAGTTTGACTTCGGGCCACCTGGAGGCATAGTCCATGAGAACGAGTACAAATCTGTGACCACTAGACAAATTATCAAAAGGACCCATGATATCAATGCTCACTTTAATCCAAGGTCCAGAGGGACACTCAATAGGCAGTAAAGGAGGAGAGACAATTTTTAGGCCCTTGTCAGCAGCACCACACACACAGCAGTTGGCAACCACTTCTTCGATTTCTCCATCCATCCTTGGCCACCAAAAACTTTCACGAATATGACGTTTAATAAGAGTCGCACCCAAATGCCCTTCATGAGCGTTTTTGTTGATCCCCTGTCTCACAACATGAGGGGGAACAAGCTTATCACATCTTACTAGCAAACCATCTTCAATAGAAATTTCATCCTCAACCTTACAATAGTGTTGAAGAAGAGGAGACAGAACCTTTTCTCCGGGCCAACCCTTTTTTACAAATTCACAAACTTGTTGAAGCAAGGCATCTTCACTCAACGCATTCCTCCATTCCTTTTCAGAAGTAATAGTAGGAGCAGGTAAATCTAAAACAGCCACAAAGCAATCATCACAGTCTTCTTCACACAGTTCGCTGAAGACCACATCATCACGCTCATCTTTCTTTTGAGGAAAACAAGATAAAAAGTCAGCTCTCCCATTCCTCCCTCCGGCAATGTGAGAAACTTCAAATTGGTATTGGAACAACCTGGATACCTTTCTCAAAATCCTAGGTGTACAACATTTGTTGACACCAGCACTGAGAATGGAAACCAACAGCTTGTGATCTGTTTGTAGCTTGAAACACTTGCCCCATATGCACAGGCGGAATTTCTCAATGGCCCACAGACAGGCCAGAAGCTCTTTTTCGATGACTGAATAATGCACTTCGGCATCCCTCAAAACTCTAGATGCAAAAGCCACTGTGTCTTCACTGTCACAATTCTTTTGTGTAAGTATGGCACCAAGCCCAACCTGGCTTGCATCAACAGTAATGCAACAAGTTGTGTCAGGATCAAAAGGTTTGAGTTGCTAATAGGACGAACTATGGTGGCAAAATCAGGGACAAAACGAGAGTAGTACTCGCATAGTCCAAGAAGAAACTTGACTCCAATCTTGTCAATAGGAGAAGAAGCATTCACTATTGCCTCAACTAGACCTTGTCTGGGTTTGACACCCTCTTTCGTTAATAAATGACCCAGGTATTCAACCTCAGTACAAAAAATGTACATTTCTCAGATTTTAAAACAACACCTTTTTCCTCAAACTGTTTAAGGACTTTGTGCAAAGTAGCATCATGTGAAGGGGGATCTTTGGCAAAAATCAAAACATCGTCCTGGAAAACCAGAACACCTTTCAACACATTTTGCATCACCCTCTGGAAAAAAGAGGCAGCGGATGCCAAACCAAAAGGCATGCGTCGGTATTGGAATGTCCCAAGGGGAGAAATAAATGCAATAAGATGACGAGACTCGGGATAGAGCTCTATCTGGTGATAGGCGCATGCCAGATCCAATTTTGAGAAGAACTTACCTCCCTTGATACACGCAGACAAGTCATTGATCTTGGGCAAAGGATGGGAATCAACCCAAATCTCCTTGTTAAGAGATCTTAAGTCAACTCAAACCCTAAGCTGCCCACACCTTTTGCGAGCCACAACTGAGGGAGACAACCATAGTGAAGATTCAGTAGGTTTTATGATCCCCTTATCACAAAGACCCTTAAGCTCCCTGTCGATATCATCTCTGACACTGAAGGGAACACCCCTGAATTTATGTTTTATGGGGACTGCATTGTCTTTGATTCTGATTTTGTGTTTGAACCCATGAATCTTACCTAATTTATCACCAAAAAAAGATGGACAACTTTCCCTCCATTTTTGTCCATTGTCACAACAACTGGCAACTGAAATTTGTTCTTTGGCACCCGGCCTTAGAATATTTATTTATTTTATTTTTATTTATTTTAAAGGTTTTATATAGCGCTGGCTGGACCCAAGGGTATCAGAGCGCTTTACAAGGGTCACATGGGTAGATATAAAAATAGCAAAAAAACAATGAGGTAACATACAAATCAAATTAAAACAATAGGTAACAGCTCAATTAATACGATCTGGTAATAACAAATTGCGATATTCAACAGCAAGACAAGAGAAGAGAGGATTGTCGTGGAGAAGGGGGGGAAAGAGAGTAGGTGGGCAGGATGTAAGAATGGTGAGAGGCTGTGAGGGGGAAAGAGATTAGGTGGGCAGGATGTAAGAATGGTGAGAGGCTGTGGGGGGGGGGGTAAGGAAACATCAAGTGTATCAGCCTAAGAAATGGAATAGTGAGAAAGCGGGGGAAGAAAAGAAAGAAGTGAAGAAAAGGGGGTGGAGAGAGGGCGTCGGGAGCACTGAAGGGAGGCTCCTATCAAGTAGGAAACCGGGTTGGGATATGAGCCCAGAGAAGGGGTTAAGGATCCCAAAATTTGCTGAGCAGGTGTAATTTGAGGTCTTTTTTGAAGCTGAAGTAGGAGGGGTTGCAACGAAGTTCTTTAGGGAGAGCATTCCAGATGGTAGGCGCATTTCCGGAGAAGGAGCGTGATTGAGTGGATTTCTTGTTTAACAGAGGAGGGACAAGAACGAGTGTGTTTGAGCTCCTCAGAGTTCGAGAGCAGCCCGCTTTGAGGAGTTTATCTGCGAGGTACGGCGGGGTGTGTTGATGCAGGGCTTTGTGCGTGATGCAGGCGGTCTTATAGGAAGATCTGCCTTCAATGGGAAGCCAATTAAGGGCTTTAAGGGTAGGGGAGATGTGATCGAACCGATTGAGGTCGGTAATGAGCCTAGCAGCGAGGTTAAGAACAGATTTGATTGGGGCTAAGTGGACTTTAGGTGTACCAGAGAGAATGGCGTTGCCATAGTTGATTTTAGACAGGACCAGTGATTGGACAGCTGATCTAAAGTCATCAGCAGGAATGAAGGGTTTTAGTTTCTTGAGGTGATAGAGAGTGAAGAGAGCGCTTTTGGCCGAGTTTTTTTATGTGGGAGATAAGAGAAAGGTTCTGGTCAATGTTAATTCCGAGGGATTTAACTGAATTTGATAAGGTGAGAGAGCAGTTGAGAGCTGTAAGGTCCGAGATCCAGGATTGGATAGTGAGCGAGCTGTTTTTAGGGGAGAAAAGAATGATTTCAGTTTTTTTGGGGTTGAGTTTCAGGTGGTTGTAGTGGAACCAGGCTTGGATCTTAGTCAAGGCATCATTGAGGTGTAGCACGTCAGAGCGGGATTGAATCTTATGATAAAGTTGAGTGTCATCGGCGTAGAGGTGATACTTGATTCCTGCATGCTTAAGAATAAGGGTGAGGGGTTCCATAAAGAGGTTGAAAAGAGAGGGAGAGAGAATAGAGCCCTGGGGGACACCCAGCGAGACAGGCACTGGTTTAGAAAGGCAGTCGTGAATTTTAATTTGCTGGGTTCTGTGTTGGAGAAAGGAGGAGAACCATTTGAGAACTGAACCGTTGAGGCCAAAACGATCTTTAAGAGTGTTGAGTAAAGTAGAATGGTTCACGGTATCGAAAGCAGAAAAGAGATCAAGGAGAATGAGAAGGGAGGATTCGCCCTTGTCAAGGGAGTGATGGATGTCATCAATTATATTGAGCATGGCCGTTTCCGTACTACAGCCCTTTCTGAAACCTGATTGCAACGAGTCCAATAGATTGAATGTGTCGATGTGTGAGTCTAATTGGCGCAAGGCACATTTTTCAAGGGCTTTAGAGAGAAGGGGAAGGTTAGAGATAGGCCGAAGATTATTTAGGTCATTAGGGTCGGCAGCAGGTTTTTTGAGGATGGGAGTGATTTGTCCAAGTTGGGGGGAAACAGGGACACACCCCGTGGCAAAGGAGGAGTTGATGATAGAGGTCCAAAAAGGGGCAATGATGTGTTTTAAATCTTGGACTAGGTTGGCAGGGAGAGGGTCTCTGGTGTGAGAGGATGGTTTAAGTCTGGCCATGACGTTGAGGACTTCGAGCTCGGTAACTGGATGGAAGTGATGCCAGGAAGCATTGTTTTTTTTCTCAAGTTTGGTGGGGTCGGATTCAGGAAGAGAAACGACTAGAGGTAGAGATGAAGGGTCATGAGGAAGAGTTAAGAGGGCCGGAGGATTTGAGGAAAAATCTTGGGGGGGTAGTGTGCAATGTGGAAGGGGAGTTAAGACGAAGGAGTGATCGATTTTGGAGATTTTTTCAGAGAAGTAGTTAGCAATTTCCTCACATCTCACGATAGTGGCCGTCACCTTGGGGGGGGCAGAGGTGGTTTGGTTTTTAATAATTCTGAATAGTTCCCTGGGTCTATTTTTGGCCCGGTCCAGTTGTGAGCGGAAGAAGGTAGCCTTAGTGTTAAGAATATGCTTTTTGTAATTGAACCTGGCGGATCTGAGGAGGGCGAGATTTGGGATGGAAGGGTTTTGTCTCCAAATGCGTTCAGTCGACCTAAGGGCGCGCCTTTCATTGTTGAGATCTGTATTAAACCAGGATTTGGAGGAGGTGTTTTTCTGAAGTTTAAGTTTGGCTGGAGCAATTTGGTCAAGGACAACCGTGATGGATTTATTAAAGTGCTCAGTGAGGTCATTAGCATTTTGGGACAGAGGAGGAAGTCGAAGTTGTGCTTTGACTTTAGTCTCAAGTTCGCCTGGGGGAATAAGATGGAAATTTCTAGTCAATTTCTTCTGTTTGATGATTTTGGGGGGAGGGGGTAGCATCGTGTTAGAGATCGTGAAAAGGATGAGGTGATGGTCAGACCAGTCAATGGGTACGATGGAGGAAAGGGAGGCCAAATCAGTACTTGTAATGATAGCGTCCAGAGTGGCTCCTTTTGTGTGAGTAGGCGAATGGCAGAGTTGTTCCAGGTTATTAATGTCAAGTAGATCCGTAAGGAGGTTAACCATAGGATCATCTTTTTTGTTCCAATGGAGGTTAAAGTCCCCAAGGAAGAGGTTTTTAGAATTGGAAAGCGAGGATTGAGAAAGAAGATCGGATAGTTCTTCTACAAAGGGAAGTGAGTCACAAGGGGGGTGGTAGATATTGTGAAGGCGAATTGGCAAGGAGCCATGCACTCGAAGTTCCGCTCCGAGGTATTCAAAAGTAGAATGATCGGAGCTCTGCACAAGTGAGAGTTGGAGTTCGTTTTTATAGATTATGGCAAGACCACCTCCAATTCTGCCAGGTCTATCTTTTCTGAGGATGGAGTAGCCAGGGGGAGAGAGCAGGTCAAGAATGGAAGAAGAGTGATCATTGAGCCAAGTTTCAGTGAGAAAGGCGATGTCAATGGTTTCATTAAGGATAGTTTCCGATATTTCAATCGCATGACAAGCAGCAGAGCGGCAGTTTACCAGCATGCAGGAAAGGGGTTTAGGTTTGGTTTTGGGCGGGGGGATAGAATGGATAGTGGTAAGTTGCGGAGGCAGCCTGGGAGAAGCTGGGGAGGTTGGCATTCTGTTAGTTCCAAGGATCACAGGGATGGATGCGTGGGGGACAGGAGGGACAGTAATCAGAGGGTTATGGGGGAAAGAGTGACCGAGGACACCGAGATCAGGAGAGGGAAGATGGCTTGGGGCATGGAAGGTACTATCTGTATCATTACCGAGGGGGTAGATTTCCGTTGTTGGTGGAATGAGGTGTTGGTTTGGACAGAGCCCTGGGAAGTAGAATGGTTGGGGCGGTTAAGAGCGGAGAGGGAATTGACGTCTTTCCTGAGTGAAGTGAGTTCAAACGAGAGGTTAGCGAGATGGAGTTCTATGTTAAAAAGTGTCTGTGTTATAAGAGAGATAGGGACGGGGGCAGGGGGTCGGTGGGGAGAGGAGAGAGTTCTGAGATAGTCATGGCGGAAGGTCTGGGGTGAGGGCGGGGTGGGAGCCCAGGAGGGGGGTGGAGAGGGATGTTCCGGTAGATGGACGAAGGGAGGGGAGGGAGGAGAGAAAGGAGATTCACTGGAGCCCGTTGAGAGTCAAGGGGAGGTAATTGTGTGTGCGGAGAGTGAGTAGGGCAGACGTCCTGGTTAAGGGGGGGAGGGTAGTTAAGGGAGGGAGGAATTGGAGTCAGAAGTTGGGCCGAGGGGAGATCGACTTTAGGGAGTCGGGAGGAAGGAGAAGATGAAAGGGGGAATTAGAGTAAGGAGGTAACAACTCAAGAGGAGGAGGGAAAGTTTGAGTGGCAGGGGGCTGAAGGGGACTCGGAAGGAGGGACGGTAATTGATGTGGGAGGGAAATAGTGCGTCTGGTCTTCGGAGACATCTAAGGCAGTTGAAGTGTCAGTGAGAGGAGGTATGGAAGTAGGAGAGAGAGAGGGAGGGAGGTCCACATGTGATTGGGAGGCTGGAGGGTCGGAGGGAGATTTCGATAGAAGATAAGATAAGGTGCTGTAATGGTGTTCAAAGATGGTGAGGTGTTTTTCTGAGGCTTGAATGAGGATGTTACCAGATTTGAAAATAGAGATGTCAATTTCGCCTTGAAAAGCAGGGGAAGCGGAGGAAGACAGTTTCAGACCATATGGGATTTTACAAGATTTCAAGATGGGGAGGTGGTTGAGGAAGATACTTTTCCATTTGGAAGGTCGTTTGGAGTAGAAGATGTAGTTGGTTTTTATCGTGGAGGTGAGATTGAGGTAGTTATCGACGAATAAGGTTTCTTGGTGACGTATTAATAATTTGTGCTTAAAATTCTTCTTAGCATTTTTAGAGAGGTTAGGGGGGTAAAGGATGGTCCATGAATTGGGGCCATGTCTAGTAATGGGTGAATCCGGTGTCACGAGGGGGTGATTGAGGGGAGGCATGTTAATCCTCTAGAAAGGTCATGGGGGGAGGAAAGAATAATGAGGGAGGGAAAAAGGAAAGGGGCGAGGAGAGGAGGGGAAGTGAACTAAGGGGAAACAGGGGAGAAAGCCAGGGACTCGAGTGAGCCCCCGGGGAGGGCCGAGTTATGAGGGTGAGCGGTGGGTGGGGCGTTCCAAGGGAAAGTAAAGGGGGGAGATGGGGGTGGATCAGGAAAGGTGATTAGCAGATTAAGAAGAACCATACGGCATGTGAGAAAGAGGTGGCGAAAAACCTGATTAAAAGCCAGGACGAAAGAGTGAGATGAGAAAAGGAGGCAAAAGAAAGATTAGAAAAGACTACAGGCATTAACAGTTCAGTGGAGCCCAGAGCGGTGAGTGTGTTCTGTGAAGTTGCGTGCGTTGTCAAGCTACAGGAAGTGTATTGTACTGGATTGTCGAGCCGCATGTAAAGATACATTCGGGGCCTTAAAGAATCGGAATGAGGCATAAGGAAGGAAGGAAGGAAGCATAAAGGCATAACATTGAATTACCATAAATCTTCAAACATATGGTTAATAATATCCCGCAGCTGTTCCGTCTGCATTACATGAAACATTCAGTGCAATAAAGAATCAAAAGAGGTAGATCAGTAAGAATGCATATAGAATATAAGATTAAAAGGTAACATGCAGCAGTTCACGTTAAATTACAATTACAATACACATTCAGATATAAGACTAATAATGTCCTACAGCAGCTTAGGCTAGATTACAGGGAATGTTCAATGCATAGAGAAACGACATACGGTAAATCCGTAAGGGTGCAAACAGAGCATAGGATTAATAATATCCTGCAGCTGATTCAGGCTAAATTACAAGGGAGGCGCTCATACCTAAAAAGACATAATAGGGGGTAAACATCACCTCGTGTCAAAAATATTAGACAAGCAAGAAGGTGTAAAAACACCTCAAATTAATGTGGTGTAGGATAGTAGGTCGGCTGCCTTAAAATAGTTTGGCTTATTCCTGTAGTAGGTCCAACTCCCAAAATGGGGGAGAAAAATCGAGATGCTTTGGAGAGAGTCGCAGTCTACAAGCTCAAGGACAAGCTGCTATTGAAAGCCTAGGATCAAGCTTACCAAAATAGATTGGGTAGGAATCGGTATCAGTTGGAACTATTTCGGTTTCGGAGATAATTGACAAGGGAACCAGTCAAATTGGTATAGTCTTTAGAATAAAAGGGCTCCATTCCAAGATGGCCGCCCTAGGAGTGCAGAGGAGGAAGACCTTTTTCTATTTCCCTTACTGCCAAAGCCTCAGGTCCAAGGTAAGGGGCGTCATCTCTGGGCCTGAGGAAGGGGGACAAAATGGCGAGCCAAATAACTAAAACAAACAAAATGGGCGCCAAGAGTGAGGACCCCCACCCAGACACGGCCCCAAAAACAAGACAAGGTTAGCAAGACCGCCGTCACTGGACTGTTTCTAGCTGCATCTCAGAGAGTGCTAGTCGCATCAGGAGGCCAAAGTTGTCAGGGCTCAGACTGCTGGTTCAACCCAAAAAAACAGGAGTCCCCCCGATCAGGGCAGAGGAGGCAGCAGCGGAGGGGTAACGCCGAGGACCCAAGCGTCTCAAAGGACCCTGAGTGTGTTTCCCCCTTCAGACATCATCATTAGAATAATTCCAAAAAGCCCTTGGTGAAACCAACCAAGTATATTGAGCCCCTTTATAGCCACATAAGCTTTCCCGTTTATCTTCTTGCCCTTAAATTCCATTTCATCTTCAAAAAAACCTAATAACTCAATACGGCGACCTTCGTAGGAAACAGGGCACCGATCAGGAGGTGCTAAAATTCTGTCATCCCAGGTTTCTTCAAATAATTGTTGAGTGATCATGGTGATCCTGGCTCCAGAATCAACTAAAATATTCAGTACCCTTCCCCCAACACTGGCTTCAGAACGGGATCAACACACTTAGAGGGATCACCAGTCAAAACTGTGTTAAAATAACTTTGACTACACACAGGATTATCAAAGATAACAGAGACCACTTCAGAATCTGAGTCTTCCTCAGATTCAACAGCTACA
This sequence comes from Calotriton arnoldi, assembly GCA_963921515.1. Taxonomy (NCBI): domain Eukaryota; kingdom Metazoa; phylum Chordata; class Amphibia; order Caudata; family Salamandridae; genus Calotriton; species Calotriton arnoldi. The sequence continues at coordinate 377,609 of CAWUFW010003281.1, read as the reverse complement.
GTTTCTTAGAAAATAGCTGTTAGCTTGATTTGATCCCTGCAAGGCTAATCCATCTCATTGCAGCTCTGCAAAATAAAGGTCCCACAAATAAGCCAAAATTCTATGAGCCATTCTGTCTAATTGATATGGACTGTAGATTGATAATCTAAAATGATTTTTAAAGAAGATTGAGTTGAAGAGGAGAAGGTACTGAGCTCTATAGAATGGGGACCTCACCCGGTCTATTAAAAATATATACAATTTTTGTTTTCCCGTCTGCTGTTAATAAATACAGTCATACAAAGCTGTTACACTTTTATGTGACATGTTTGGAATTAACCAACACATTTCAACTGGTACAAAGAGAAAGAATGTGGAGGAAGCTGGGGAAAGGGAAAGTTGATTTCTTGACAATCAAAAAAGGATATCCACTTGAACCACCATGAAAGTAAGATTAAGAGAAAATGGTAGGCTGAATAGGCCTCCCCTGACAACTCTTGGAATAAAAAGGGTGTTACTTTGCCCACTGCTCCTATCATTAGATACAATGATTCATATACCGAGGTGTTGTCAGCTTCCCAAAATATGCTGGCAGTAGAGGGGTTTAACATTTTGTGAAATGTTGACTATTCCATCTTAGTTAACACAAGGAGATGATGGACGGAGCACTGAAACTTTTCAGACACTCACCCCCAGTCACAGATCTGGGTTGAATCCATCATCATTCTTTAGCTCACTTCGCCACCTTAGTTCAGACCCAACTATATGCAAATCAGCCTTGACCCTGTGCCTCATGGGAACAGTCCAGCCGAACTGCCAAGCTAGGTCTCCCCTGAACTGGAAACAAGCATCCTGGGACAGGTTTCTGGGTAACACCCTTCCTCAGCCAGGCTAGCTTGAATCCAGTGGCAAAGTGAGCAAGGGACCCACGTCTGGGCATACCCTGCCAACTTAGGGCGAACAAAGCAAACACAAGGAGATGATGGACGGAGCACTGAAACTTTTCAGACACTCACCCCCAGTCACAAATCTTGGTTGAATCCACCATCATTCTTTAGCTCACTTCGCCACCTCAGTTCAGACCCAGCTATATGCAAATCAGCCTTGACCCTGTGCCTCATGAGAACAGTCCAGCCTGAACTGCCAAGCTAGGTCTTCCCTGAACCGGAAACAAGCATCCGAGGACCGGTTTCTGGGTATCACCCTTCATCAGCCAGGCTAGCTTGAATCCAGTGGCAAAGTGAGCAAGGGACCCACGTCTGGGCATACCCTGCCAACTTAGGGCGAACAAAGCAACCACAAGGAGATGATGGACGGAGCACTGAAACTTTTCAGACACTCACCCCCAGTCACAGATCTGGGTTGAATCCATCATCATTCTTTAACTCACTTTGCCACCTCAGTTCAGACCCAGCTATATGCAAATCAGCCTTGACCCTGTGCCTCATGGGGACAGTCCTGCCCGAACTGCCAAGCTAGGACTTCCCTGAACCAGAAACAAGCATCCTGGGACCGGTTTCTGGGTAACACCCTACATCAGCCAGGCTAGCTTGAATCCAGTGGCAAAGTGAGCAAGGGACCCACGTCTGGGCATACCCTTCCAACTTAGGGCAAACAAAGCAAACACAAGGAGATGATGGACGGAGCACTGAAACTTTTCAGACACTCACCCCCAGTCACAGATCTGGGTTGAATCCACCATCATTCTTTAGCTCACTTTGCCACCTCAGTTCAGACCCAGCTATTTGCAAATCAGCCTTGAGCCTGTGCCTCATGCAAACAGTCCAGTCCAAACTCCCAAGCTAGGTCTTCCCTGAACCGGAAACAAGAATCCTGGGACCGGTTTCTGGGTAACACCCTTCATCAGCCAGGCTAGCTTGAATCCAGTGGCAAAGTGAGCAAGGGACCCACGTCTGGGCATACCCTGCCAACTTAGGGCGAACAAAGTAAACAGAAGGAGATGATGTAGGGAGCACTGAAACTTTTCAGACACTCACCCCCAGTCACAGATCTGGGTTGAATCCATCATCATTCTTTAGCTCACTTTGCCACCTTAGTTCATACCCAGCTATATGCAAATCAGCCTTGACCCTGTGCCTCATGGGAACAGTCTAACCCGAACTGCCAAGCTAGGTCTTCCCTGAACCGGAAACAAGCACCCTGGGACCGGTTTCTGGGTAACACCCTTCATCAGCCAGGCTAGCTTGAATCCAGTGGCAAAGTGAGCAAGGGACCCATGTCTGGGCATACCCTGCCAACTTAGGGTGAACAAAGCAAACACAAGGAGATGATGGACAGAGCCCTGAAACTTTTCAGACACTCACCCGCAGTCACAGATCTGGGTTGAATCCATCATCATTCTTTAGCTCACTTCACCACCTCAGTTCAGACCCAGCTCTATGCAAATCAGCCTTGACCCTGTGCCTCATGTGAAGCTAGCCTGGCTGATGAGGGCTTTTAGCCTGAAACCGGTCCCAGGATGCTTGTTTCTGGTCCAGGGAAGACATGGCTTGGCAGTTCGGGCTGGACTGTTCCCATGAGGCACAGGGTCAAGACTGATTTGCATATAGCTGTGTCTGAACTGGGGTGGCGAAGTGAGCTAAAGAACGATGATGGATTCAACCCAGATCTGTGACTGGGGGTGAGTGTCTGAAAAGTTTCAGGGCTCCGTCCATCATCTCCTTGTGTTTGCTTTGTTCGCCCTAAGTTGGCAGGGTATGCCCAGACGTGGGTCCCTTGCTCACTTTGCCACTGGATTCAAGCTAGCCTGGCTGATGAGGGCTGTTAGCCCGAAACCGGTCCCAGGATGCTTGTTTCCGGTCCAGGGAAGACATGGCTTGGCAGTTTGTCCTGGACTGTTCCCATGAGGCACAGGGTCAAGACTGATTTGCATATAGCTGTGTCTGAACTGGGGTGGCACAGTGAGCTAAAGAACGATAATGGATTCAACCCAGATCTGTGACTGGGGGTGAGTGTCTGAAAAGTTTCAGCGCTCCGTCTATCATCTCCTTGTGTTTGCTTTATTCCATCTTAGTTGTCTGCCCACTGAAAGGCATAGCTATTTGCAATAGAGAAATATCAAAGAATAAATACAACAAAATTAAGATCCTTTTTTTGTAAAACGTCCATGAAAGAATAAATAATTTCACTTGAAAGTTAAACAACTTAAAAAGATGAGCTTAGTTGGGTACTTAGGAAAACTGTTGTTCTTGAATCTGAGCTAGAAATATCATGTAAGGAGAACAGTACCAAAATGTAAAGCATAATGCAATCCTCCACCTTGCATGAGTTCACTAAAACATTTTTTTTTTTTTACCGAGAGGCAAGATGGCGTCCACAGGCTGGACGTGTGATTGAGGAGCTCCCGTTTGTATTCCTCCACCCGAGATAATTTACGGTCGATAGCCCGAGAAAACGGTGGAAAAGATCGAATGTCACCGGGAAAATATTAAGCACGGGAAACTGGTCTGGAGAACTAAGTGAGAAAGCCCTGTAAAAATTGGCGAAAGCTTCCTCGGTAAAGCATGATCACCTGGAGTGCGCGCCTGCATGTACCTGGGGACATTGGAGTGGATGGCAGCTGAAGCAGCATTGGCAGACGGCTGGTGTTGGAGGCAGTGAGCAGACGGAAGTGGAGAAACGTGGGGCTTGAAAGCTCTTGCAGTAACCGGCGGCGTTGGTGTTCTTGAACGGCTCTGAACTGCTCTGAGCTGCAGCGCTTATAGGAGGCGGGCTGAGACGTCGATGCATGTGGGCAGAAGCGGCTGTGAAGAGACGGTAAGCGCTGCCTACGTTCATGGTCTGAGGACTGCAAAATTTGGAGGACTTGAAAGGAAAGAAAGGCATTAAAAAACAGAAAGGTGTGCTGCAGCAGCAAGGTTAAAAACGGCAAGGAGGGGGCAATACCAGCTTCAAACTAAGAAATATTTGTGGCGGGGAAAACACTGTAAGATACTGTGTGCTGCTCTGAGCTAGTGTGCCTCCAAAAACGGCTCGTGGGGGAAAAAGTAAAGTTGTTCCTGAAGCTGTAAGCAGCGCAGCAGTTGTTGGGCGTACTGCTAAGGGAGCGCTGGAGGCAGCTGAAGAGCCTATGGAGGAATCATTGCAAGGGGCTGAACAAGGGATAATGAGTAAAAAAGTCCCCCAAATATTTTTGGCAGGAATCAGAAGGAAACAGCCAGTCTCGCAGCCAGTCCCACATGTTCTGCACGTCCCGCATGCACTTCAGGATGTAATACAGCAAGAGGAACGTGGAGGTACTGGTAATAGGGATAAAAGAATACAACAGGGGAAACAGCCGGAAAAAGAGGGGCAGAAAGGGGCTCTACTGCAACAAGAGGTCGCAGATGCTGTCTTAGGCTTGGGAGAATGTACAGTAGCCACAAGGGAACTTCAAGAGGAGAACAAGACATTGGAATTAGAGACTGGGCTAAGCCCTGAAGCTACTAGCAAGGAAAGTGATTCAGGGGAGAAATTTTTCTCTCTATCAGATCCTTCGGATCTGTCGGATGAAGATGACGCTGAATTTGGCCTCAAAATAGGCTCTTTGGAGGGATCTGTAATGAGCATAGGTAGTGACTTGAACAATACGAATTTGGAAGATGAAAATTTAGACATAACTATGGTGCGCAAAGAAAAGACAAATAAGGAGAAGGGGGAATGGTCGGAAGCAACTAATAATTTGGAGTGGGACTTCAGGGGTCAGTTGAAATGACCCCTGAAGTTACTAAGGACCCCAAAGTTGATGAGGGTGGGCTTGTAGGAAAATTAGACCACGAGATTTCCCTGAAGTCGATTTATAGATGTATTACAGATCATAGATTGGAGACTCGCACGGAGAACGCAAAAACTCACATGGCGTGTCGTAAACTTCAGAACACAGTCAGAAGAATTGCAAAAACGTGCAACGAATTTACTGAGAGGATGAATGAGGCAGAGGCAAGAATCTCTACACTGGAGGGTGAAATGGCGGCGCAGAAGGTGGATACAGAAGATATAAGACTATACAGAGATGATATACGAGATGATATACAAATTAAGCTTGTGGAATTAGAGAACAGACTGCATAGGAACAATCTTAGAATTTTAGGGGTGCCCGAGGGAATTGAGGGGCAGGATGTCCTCATGTTTGTGTTAGAGTTGTTTACAGAGGCTTTTCCTGAGCTGACTGGGTGGAATTGGGCTAATGAAGTACAGCGGGCACACAGGTTCCCATTTAAGCAGCGAGTTGTGAAAGCTGGGGAACCTAATCTAAGACCACGGGCGATTTTAATTTGCTTGAATAATTTTTGGGCACGTCAGGCAATTTATGATCTCTCACGCCCCGATAGGAAGAGAGCAGGGAAGGACAAGCAATTTTTTGTGAGACCTCATTATTGCCATCAAACGGTTGAGAAAAGGTGGCAGTTACGTCAGTTAATCACCCTATCCAGGGAAAGGGGGCACAAGCTTTTTTGTTAAATCCTGCCACGCTTAAAGTAATATCCAAAGGGCAAACGCGCTTCTTCACCTCAGAGGTGCAGGCCAAAGAGTATTTGCTGTCTATTTAAGAGGGCCTTCGGCAATATAATAAGCTCTTCCTCCTATTTTTTTTTTCTTTGGCTTTGAACTAATGGTACATGGACATAGATAGGGGTAGTACAAATGTAGGTATCTTGGGCTATGGACGAGATCTATGTTTCTATTTGATTTAACAAATGATTGATTTGTTTTGTCTTTGAATTATAGCCAGGATAAAGGAGGGAGGGTGGGGGAACACAGGGCTCCAAAATCACTTTCCATCACAAGGGCCATTCGCCCTATTGCCTGTGTATTGGGGAGAGGGTGGAGGGTGGAGGGGGGGAGGGGTTCAGCTGGGGCACGTGGGGGGTGTTGAGTGGTAGGGGTGGGGTGGGTCATGGGGGGTGGATTGGGGGTAAGGGGGGGTAAAAATTCAATCCATGAGGATAAAAGGATGACATTTTTGAGATATTTTTGGGGAGATACAAATTATGATGTATATGATGTATGTGTTGAATATATTAGATGGTTACCATGTAAGGCATGGCAGATAAAATATGGGAATATGGACTACGTGTCTGCTCATTTAATGTCTGTGGACTGAATAATAATAGTAAAAGACAACGGGTTGCAGCCGATCTGCGGTTAATGAAACCGGATATACTATGCATACAGGAAACACATATACCCTGGGCTAGACGAATGGTGATGAAAGAATTGGGATTTAGTCTTGTAGTGGCATCTCAGCAATCTGCTATGAATAGGGTTGTTGCTATAATGGCTAGATTTGGCCTAGGAGTGACTGGGAAGATTAAGGCTGATAATTGTGGGAGATGGGCTATAGCAGAATATGTAATAAATGGAAAGAAGGTTGTCATATGTACACTTTATGGGTCGAATTTTGATGAAGCAGAAGTATTAAGAGAACTGAATGTTGAGTTAGCAATGTGGGACACTCCATTGATTCTATGTGGGGATTTTAATATAAATGTGGAAGGACAGGAATGGGATCCTAATAAGAAAAAATATGCAGGACGGAAACCTAAGGTGTTTAAAAAGCTGCGGCAGCTTATTTTAGATCATGGGCTTGTGGATGTGTGGCCAACTTTAAATGGGGAAGATCCGGGGTACACTTTTTATTCACACCCGCACCATAAGCTACTAAGATTGGACTATGTCTTTATGTCAAGATGTTATTTGTTGGGGCAAAAATGCAGATATGGCCCAGGATGACGGCGGATCACGGCCCATTGTTATTAGATCTCGATTTAGGTGCTCAAAGGAGGGTGAGTAGACCCTTTACATTTAATAGGAAGCTTTTGTTGGATAGTCTTTTTATTGACCATATAAAAGTCTGGTGCTCACAATTTTTAGAAATTAATAGAGGATCAGCCTCAACAGCTATGATATGGGATGCAATGAAAGCTGGATTGCGGGGAGAGATAATTAGTTATGGATGGGGGAAGAGTAAGCAACAGCAGGATTTGATGCAGGGACTCTTGGATGACTTAAGAAAGGCGGAACAGGAACTTATTCAGGAAATAAGAAAGGGGGATATAGATAAGGGAATACAAACTAAGATTGCTTGCTGCAAGGCTAAAATTAATCAGGTGTGGAGCAAAGAGATTGCTTCCCAGTATAAGACTTATAAAGAAGAAAGATATGAATTTGGTGAAGCCACAGGGCGATGTTTGGCACAGAGACTACGTGTTAAACACTCTTCACAGAAAATAAATGCATTGAAGGACTCGGCGGGGAATATGTTAGAGAATATGGAGGGAATATTGGGAGTGTTTCATGTATTCTATAAAGAGCTATATGCTCAGGAGGAAAGCAGAGAGCAAGCTGTTCAGGACTATCTGCAAAAAGTTGACTTAGTTAAACTAGGCCAAGAGGAGCAGAAAGTACTCGATACCATGATAACAATGGAAGAGCTGGAGGAGGCAGTGGGATCATTGGCCCGAGGGAAAGCAGCAGGGCCAGACAAATTACCACTTGAGATATATCAAATGTTATTTCAAGAATTAAAGAAGGATATGTTGGCTGTCATGCAAGATGCATGGATTGGGAAGTCACCGCCCTCATGGGATGTGGCCAACATAGTAGTATATTTTAAAAAAAGATAAACCACCAGAGTTATCAGGGTCTTACAGGCCCATATCCCTGTTAAATTCGGATGGCAAGATATATGCCAAAATATTAGCAACAAGGTTGGCAAGGGTGATTACCCCATTGGTTTCTATACATCAGCATGGGTTTATACCCGCCAGGAACACGGTCAACCATATAAATAGAGTAGTCACCTTGATAGATTATGCGCAGGTACATCGAGCTAAGTTAGGGCTGATATTTCTTGATGCTGAGAAGGCGTTTGACCATGTCTCCTGGCCTTTTTTGTGGGGAGTCTTATATAAAATGGGGTTTGGCCCGCGATATATCCGAGCTATTCAAACTATGTATACGTCACCAAGAGCGAGAATATGTGTAATGGGGAAGGAATCTGATCCGGTGTCTATAACAAGGGGAACTAGGCAGGGATGTCCATGTTCCCCGTTATTATTTGCATTATATATCAATCCAATCCGTTCCTATGTATGTTGGAAAGTAGTAATAAGATTATTTCTATGACTTGTGGACAATATTCAGTTCGAGTACTAGCTTATGCCGATGATATCGCGGTGGCAACATCGGATCCACGGCAAACGGTTGAGGAGATAGAAAGCCTTGCCCAAGGATTTGGGGAAGTGTCTGGATTTAAATTAAATCGGGCAAAAACTCAGATTGTGTCTACAGAGGGGGAGTGTCCTGGGGACCCTAGGGTAGTAGTAGAGGCTACATATTTGGGTATTAAAATCAGAATGGATTTGCAGCAGTTAATAGAAGTGAATTGGAGGAATATAGTTGCTGGTATTCAGCAACTGCTTGATCGACTGGAGTGTCTGCATTTGACATTAGTGGGAAGATACAATGTTCTTAAGATGTGTGTATTGCCTAAACTTATGTATTACTTTAGGGCAGTGCCCTTAGAGTTAACTCGCTTGCAACTCCAAAAATACAAGCTATTGGGGATAGGTTTCTGTGGGGACAAAGGAAAGCTAGGAGGGCTTTTAAATACATGATGCTGTCACAGGATCGTGGGGGGTGGGCTGTTCCTAATTTAGCTTTTTATTATTATGTCTGTCTCCTTCAAAACATGAGGGTTATGCTAACAGGGCATATTAGCAGAAGCAACATCAATTTATCAGCTGCTGCTGGGATCAGAGGCGGGAAATTGTTTATTTAAATTTTTGGAGTTTAGTTATTATAAAAAACTCGATTTAAGGTGGTAATTGCGGCATTCAAAGTTTGGAAGATGCTTAGAAAAAGAAGTGGCTTAACAGGGATTTGTTACTATACTCCTATAAATTCTACTTTAATTTTGCCGCCTATTTTTGGGGATTTTAGAATGGAGAGATGGCGAGCAAATGGGATTAGACAGCTAGGTGATTTTTTTGAGAAGGAAGGAGTTGCCTCTTTCCAAAAGTTGTCAGACAGATTTGGATTGCATAAGAATGAGTTTTTAAATATTTGAAAATTCGCGATTATTTTTTGAAACAGAAGGGGCTGAAGGGGATGAAAATCTGCCCCCTTGTTGATGCAGTTAAGAGGGGATCTAAAATAGGAGTATTGTATCAAATATTGATTGATACACAGCAAGATGATATTGAGATGCAAGATAGGAATTGGAGCGCCCGGCTACCTCAAGATGCAGTGTTTGTGCAGGACTCATTAGATGTTGCGGGGAAACAACTGCTCTCAGCTAATCTAAGAGCACAACACTTTAAAACATTATTTAATTTGTATCACACACCTTTGAAGATGATGAAATGGGGAGGCACTATTGATGGTAGATGTTTTCGATGTGCAACGGAGAGGGCGGACATTACACATATCTTTTTTGGGTGTGTGCAGTTAAATTTATGGAAGAGTCATATTGAACATTTTTTAACAGAGATTACGGGGGTTAATGTACAGATAACGATCGAAATAATGCTGACAGGAATAGGGGAATTCCTTAAAGCTGGGAAAAGGTGTCATCCATTTAGATACTTGTTATTCATAGCAGTGGCGGTAGCTAGGATATGTGTAGCGTCATTGTGGCTACAACAGGAAGCTCCCTCTTTTGAAATGTGGCGGGCTAAATTCTATAACATTTTTAATTTGGAGTATAATCTATATTCTTTGAAATCAATAAATAAACGAAAATTGGGTATTCAGATATGGGGGCCAATGATAGAACATATGAAATAAGTAGGCTCTGTGAGGGATATATCATGTACGCTTATGTTTGGTTTTTAATTTTTAATTTTGTACTATTTACGGTGTTATTGATGTATGCACACGGTATGGCGAATTGATAGTTTATGTATTTATGTATATGATTTTGATTGTATTGCTCATGGATTAAATAAAAATCTTCAAATAAAAAAATAAAATAAAAAAACAACAATATTTTTTTACCAAACAGTGATAGGTGGTTCATGCTAAAGTAGATCATTCAGATAACATATAGTGCCGAGATCTGGGGACTGAACTAATAGCTGATAATGTAGTTTAAGCAAAAAGGCTTCTCCAGTTACCCAAATGCTTCATTGGAACCACCTTGGAGTTGGATATCTGCTATAAACCCCATAGACAATGAATGCAGAATGGCAAATTAATTTTTTTTTGCCAAATTGTTAGTGTGTTTAATAAATATTTTATAGTTTAAGCTGGGAGGAATGGACATGTCATCCAAATTCAGGCTCACATGAAACACTGTAACTAAAGCATAGGCCACACAATGAGTCTCATTAGTCGAGATACAGGCCGAGGTCGTTAGGCATGGCCAAAATCATAATAATAAAAGGTAGATTAAAAAAAAACTTAAATGCTCAAAAGGAAACAAGAAAAACTCAATTTCACGAAATCCGGTAGGATGTCAAGAAATCAAAACAATGAATTGTGGAATAATTATCATGTTGGAATGGGAGAATACGATGTTAGTGAATACCATGATAAGTGCAGGCCCAACAACTGCAATACCAATAAATGCAATATCAATGTATGACATAACCTGTGCCCGCATGACCATGACAATACAGGTCAAAGTAATGTCAATTTATGTCACAACCTATACCCGCACAATAGCGCCAACACCAGCAAGGACGATATCAATGTATGTCACAATCCATGCACAAATGACAATACTGTTATTAGTAAGAACAATTTCGATGTTCGTTATGACCTTAGCAAACATAACTGTGTGACTACCAGTGAGAACAATGTCAATGTATGCTATGACAACTGTATGCATTATGTTAAGGATGTCAATAAAAATGATACAAGTGACTGTCATTTTATTTTCAGGAGTTCTAATGAACTCACATCATTGCTCTCGCATTCACTCAAGTTGACCTCCCTATCAACCCTGAATCAGAAACACATGGTTATACAAGTCCTATTACCCATGCCTATCAAATACCAGGTCACAGGTGGAGTCTCTCTTAACCTAAAGACAAACTCGGCCCAGGGAAAACCCTGATCGATCCCACAGATAGATAGTTGCACCATAATCATGTGTGAGGACATTGGCCCCAATAAAGACTCATGCTCCCCAAAAATACCACAAAGCTAGATACCACATGTAGGTAGAAGCCCTCAACCAATCAGGACATGACATTCACACTACACATAGTGATCATGCACTCCTCATGCCGGACATCTGGACACATACAAACTGGCACACACTAGCCCTCCCCGAGGTCGAGAGCATTCTGTGTCCATATCAGATGCCCACATGTGTCGATTTATAACTGAGATGTTTTTCTGGAATGTAGAGAATTGCTTTATTGTACCTTATGAACTGTATATAATAATGGGCAAAACTTTGTACAACAAGAGACTTCGAGCAGACGCACTCTGTCGAGGCTCTCTCTCCCACGTATAGAGAGCCACGTGATGTGCACATGTCAACCGAAGCATTATCCTAAAATTAACAGTTAGACGCTACTCATGTAGGTCAAAAGGACACCCTTGCACCGGTTAAAACATCACACCTTTAAGCAGAGCAGCCTGCAGGGAGCAGTACTGTCCCCACTGTGGCAAAGAGAGGGGGGAAACCCATAATACGAATACCCTTAAAAAGTTAAAAAGTCACCATTTTACCCAAAATGTTAGCACCTAATAAAATTAGGTTAACACCCCACCATTCCATTAAGATTCCCTCACCTCCGTCCAGTAGGGAAAACAATTCGCCCCTCCAGTAAAACCTTAGAGTGTACCATTTTCAAATAAACACAGAAATGTTCCAAAACTGCCTAATGTGTTTCTTCCAAGCTAACCTACAACCCGCAGCTCCTATCCTGACGGTCTGTGACCAAACTATAAGTACACCAACACTGCCCCTTTGATCAAAGCTTTCAAATACTTTTTTATAAGGCCAATCACTCAAGTGATGGCAATTCTGAACTGACTTTAGTAGCCTCGTCTTAAAAGAAATTTTTCTGCACCGCACCAGGATAAGGCACCACTGGGCACCCAGACACCGGACAATAAACAACTCAAACAAACAACAGAGAACAAACCACAAACTACAGGCCCAGATGACAGACACCTCCCTTGAAACCGACCCTTCAGCCTACAAAATGCTTCCTAAGCTATGTGCCTTTGTATTTTTCTACACACTCTCACAAGTAGCGGTGCTCTCGAGCCCATCTAAAGCCAAAAGTATCCCTAATCTCATGAGCTCTTCTTCTACATTCTTGCAACGCGTGTGCAAATACCTTTCTCACCTCACATACACCTACACTGAACCAAACACTAGTATTCCTCACACACTACACAGTGCACTCCTACACAACACCTGGTATCAACACATGACTGACGTAGGTACACAAACTACAAACAGGTTGTGTTATATCTGTTTACTGATACCTCACGTTGTAGGCACAGACAAGCTTTACTTATCACAGGAAATAGCCCCTGAAAAAGTAAAGTGTGTCGTCCATCTGTACCTATGCAGAATCAGGGCAAAAATCCAATCCAACAGAGTAAAACCCTGTAGGAAACTAGTAAACATCACCTGGAATGAGACCATCCCCACCACACCGTATCTCTTCACCAAGCCGAGGGATATCCAATCTGAGGTAGACAGAATGCACAAGAAGGGCACAATAGGGGAGGGCAATGTTTAGACCCGGGAATTTGTAGAAAAAAGGTTCCTAGAGGTAGCAAGACCACCGCACCAGTGCACAAACATGTCCACTTCTGCCTCCATCTGCGGTCCCAAAGCAGCCCTTAACATTTTTGGGGCCACCTTCCTTAAAGACAAATGGACCCTGGACATTGAATTCCAGTGCAGGGCCACTCATCTCAATAACACAGGGAGAAATGAGTCCCATGGGAGGGGGTTAGACATCAGCATAGACACCCTGTGCCAGGAAATCTGGGATACCAAGATCAATAGGTGCACATGGTTGGAGGGGAATGGGCAGCCCCTAATTGTACCGAAACTTACATTGTACTCTGAGGGGCATATTCTCAAGGAGCTATCACCGAGTTATCAGCACTTTATCGCAGTCAAAGTCGCGATAAATTTATCGCCCCATTCACAAGCTGGTGCTAACAGCCGATACCACCAGTTTACTTGCGAAAGCATCCGCAAAAAACATCGCCACAGATGACCCTGGCAACTATCGCTAATGAGATGCAGAGTAGGCATTCCCGAGCAAAAATCCGCGACAACACCACACCTCAACATTCTCAACAACCAGCCACATCGGCGATAAGACCACAAAACAGGTGATAAGGCGCGTTAGCAGCAGGAAATTAACACCTGCTCTGACCTGGTGTAAAGTCGGACGACAACCTGCACCATCAAAGGGAGCCCAGCCCAGAGCCATACATGAAGAACAACAGATGCCATGGAGCCACCCACCATGCATCCCGGAGCCCCGAGAGGGCAACAACACCCACCGCCACCACCCCCAGGACCGCCACCTCCCCGGACCTCTCCCCACCCCCCCAGACCACCACAGAGGCAGCGCAGACAAAGACAGCGGACCTTCAGGAAATGCACCAGCCTCACAGACCTAACACCAGACAATGTCAATGCCCACTACAGGCTCAAAAGGACAACCATCCTCCGCATCCTGAACATCATTGCCCACAGGCTGACGGTACCAACACAGCGGACAACCAACATCCCTCCGCAGACAAAGCTGCTGGCTGTGCTGCACCTGTTGGCCTCTGGTACTTCCCAAACAACAACCGCCAAAGTCGGAGGAGTCTCACAGCCAGCCCCATCCAAGTTCCTCACACCTGTCCTGGATGCCATCATCAGCTAGGTACCCCAGTACCTATACGTCCGCCACAATGCGCAGGAACAGCTGGAGACAAAGCAAGGACTATACGCCATAGCTGGATTCCCGCATGTGTTGGGGCAATCGACTGCACACATGTCCTACTTGTGCCCCCTGCCGACACTGCACACAATTACCGCAACAGAAAGCACACGCATTCCATCAATGTGCAGGCAATAGTGGACCACAGGGGACTCTTCACCAATGTCGTAGCCAACTACCCAGGCAGTGTGCATGATCCCTTCATCTTCCGACAGTCCAACATCAACCAGTGCTTCCATGATAGCACCTATGGGAATGCACTGCTCGTTGGCAAGTACCAAATGAACACCCCACACACCTCAACTCCACAATCATGCAACTCACAACTCTGGCACTGCACACGTCAGAAAATCACATACAACATGTCAAAAAACATGCCGACCCACCAGACACGACAGCACAACTTACTGTGGCAACCTTGGTTAGCCATGTACATGAGCCATCAACGGCATGGCACCTCAGCCACACAATAGCGGAATGTGGGGAGAGGTGGGAACCAGGCATGTGCGAAGGAGGCAAGTGACCCATGAATGAGAATGTACACAATGCCAAGTGTGGTGGAGATGCGCTGGACAGACTACAGTATGCAGTCCACAGACATATCCATGTCTACATGCACTGCTGGTGTTTGGAGTGTAGTGGACAGTGGAGCGCAACCATGTCACCCCAGCCAGTGGGGAAGATCGCGGAAATGTAGCTTATGACGTCCCCCCCTGTAAGCGTGTGCGGAGTGGGCTGGCCCGGCGTACACCAGGCCAGCGTAGGGGTGTGAATAAAAAGCATGTAGCTCTGGGCGTGGTTCTCTTCCGGAATGCCCAACGTGTCTGCCAGGGTGGCGCCTCCCACCCGGCCACGAGGCCGACGCCGTCGCCGTGAGCAGTGTGGCCTGTGATCCTGTGCGCATGCTGCACCCCCGGCCGCTGGTCACCGAACCCGTCATGCCCGCCCCTGCACAGCCAGGCCTCACTACTCACCTGCCGACACCGGCGTGTGTCAAAGAGGGCCCACCAACAGCCGGCGCAAGCTCCAAGCCCGAAGTCCGCGACCTTGGCAGCCTCCTCAGACCCTCACGGCCTCCGCGACACAGGCCCGCTTTACTCCTTTCTCGTTGACGTACTCCACCGCTGCCTCCGGCCTACACTACGGTCAAGTAAGTCACACATTTGGAACTGAGTCTTGATAATGCAATGGCAGAGTACACACTTCATGGCTGAGTTTATATCACTGTACTCCCTTCGATGTGGTGCCACCAACTCTGTGCATAGCATTCGAACTACTACTGTCTGTGGTCCCTTGCTGACTACTGCCTTCGGCCTACACTGCGGTCCAGTAGGTCACACATGTGGAACTGAGTCTTGATTTCTGCATGGTGGAGTTCATATCATTGTACGCAAGGAGATGAGTAAGAGAAAGACTCGGTTCAGTCCGGAGGAGAAAAGGATCATCATTACGGAGGTGATTGAACACTGCCTACAACTGCTCTGGTGTCACTAACTCTGTGCATCGCGGGCCAACGACACGTGGCTGTGGGCCCCTGCTGACCGCTGCCTCGGGCCTACACTGCGGTCAAGAAGGTCACACATTTGGAACTGAGTCTTGATTACACAATGGCTGAGTACACATATCAATGCAGAGTTTATATCTCTATACTCCCTTCGATGTGGTGACACAAAGTATGTGCATGGCATCCCAACCACATGTGTCTGTGGGCCCGTGATGACTACGCCTTCGGCCTACACTGAGGTCGAGTAGTTCACACTTTGGGAATTCAGTCATGATTCATTTATGGCAGACTTGATATCATTGTACTGGCCTCATCGCAGACTGCATCCCCTTTCAGCTCCGGTGCCACTAAGTCTGTTCCCTGACATCCACGGACACTTTCTGGTTGAACTTTGGTGGCGACTGAGTCAATGGACTGGGGGTTGTCTTCATCATCATGTCGGTGATACTGACTTTGTGGCAAAAACGAGGCTGTAGCATTCCACTCCTCCATTTGCCGCTTCCGGCTGGCTTCTGCCCTCTGCATCATGCCCTGGAGGACACCTTCCACTGTCCCCCGCAAACCTCCGCTACATTCACCTTCGTCATCGACGAGGACCCGCTCACCTCGCGTGGCCCTATCTCACTGCACCGCAAGTCACCGTCCCGTGGCGGTGTGCCTGTGCTGGCCGCAGTGCATCCGGGGCCACTAACTCTGTGCAGCTCAAGTCATGGCCCCTGTCTGATAGCATATTGGATGGCCTCTGGGTCGATGGACTGGGGGTCATCAAGGCCATGTGTCTGTGGCCCTGCGCTGTCCGCTGCCTCCGGCCTCAACTGCGGTCCCCCTGGGTTCACACATCAAATCGACTCCTGACCTGCCCGGACGTCGCATCACCGCAGGATGCACACGCCACCACCGACAGGACCAACTCCAAACTACAGGTGCCAGAGTCGGAAGTGTCTTACTGCCAGACTATCAGAGTTGCTCACACCTGTCGTGGGTGCCATCATCAGCTTGATACCCTGCTCAGCTCTTCAGGTGCCACTAACTCAGTGCACCACAAATCATGGACCATTCTGCTTGCATGTTGGGTGAACACTGTACTTTCTCCGACTACCACCATGATGCTTCACAGTTGTTTCTGTTATGCTGATGTTTTCTATTTCCACTTTAATTGTGATCACTGTTCGAGTTGTTGCCAGCACCAACAACTCCATGAGGGCTGGCTTACACTCACCCCACACACATCCAGCACATGCGTTACTGTACATGTGACCATGCCAATAAAGGTGTCGAGCGCACGTGCCCGTAGCCAGTTCAACGAACTATCTGAGGTTGTCCGTGTGCTCATGATGTATGCATTAGGGCCCCGGGCCCTACAACATTACATTGCGCCATGTACAGAGGACGCAGCCATGTCACCGCAGGTAGCGGGTGAGACATTGCACATGTAGCTTTGTTGTCCCCCACTCAATATGTAAGATGAGTGAACTGGGCCGGTGTATGCCAGTCCAGCGTGGGGGTGTGGATGATTATCCTGTGGCTCTGGGTGTGGTTCAGTACTGGAAATGTGCAAAGGCATGTGTCTCTGTCGCAGTGTGGGTCTCCGTTGGGGAGTGTAGGTGGTCCCTGATGGAACTTAGACACCCACGTATGTGATCTAGTTCGGCTTCCATGAGGTAGTACCCCACCCGCACATGTTCGGCCACCCCCTTCTGGCAGTCTGACACCTGGCCTTGGAATGCGATGTGTGCTTGGGTGGGCTGCTGGGAGCCAGCCGGAGTGGTGGGTGCGTCCAGCTGTGTTGTCTGTGCAGGGGGTGGGGTATCCTCGATGCAGCGGTGCTGCCCTGCTCCTGGAGGTCGATTGCCTAAGATGTCCATGGACTGTTGTAGGGCGTTGGTGTCGGAAGTGTGGAGGTCCTCTTCAGCATCACTGTAGAGTTGTCTGGTCTGCTCTGCTGGTGGTGTTGTTTGTCACTCTGCAATGTGAAGGGGAGATGCTTGTTCACATTGTGTTGGCATGTATGTTGACGCAGTGTTCAAGTTTACATACAGACTGCATGACAATGTACATTGTGACTGTTTGGGAGGGGCGGACTATTTGATGCGGGACAGTGGACATTTGGACTACATGACGTAGGTGAGGTTGTACACGTACATTTGCATGTCACAGTTTCCTGCTATGTCAGATGTGATTGGCCATTTTCGACGCACAGGCGGACCCAGTTGTGTCCTCTGTTCTGCAGTGTAAGTGTTGCACTGTGTACCACATTGTCGTCCATGTGGATGTGCTGTCATTGCTATGTGTGTGAGCTGCATTGTGTGAGAGTCGCACCTGCAGCTGTGATTTTGCTGCCCCTTATCCCTTGGAGGAGATGTGCCTTTGGCTTTTGTGCTTTTAAGGTGCTGTGATGTTGGCGACTTGGGTCATTTGTGCTCTTGGTCGGTTTTTGTACTCTTGTGCATTGTTTGTCTGCAGATGTATTGTTGACGTCAGTGGTTGTTTGTGCACGTGGATGTGTCAGAATGTGACCTGCTCCTTTCCGGATGTGGTCCACACTCAGCCACCTCAGTCTCGTGGTGTGCACAATGTCATGGTGATTGTTCTCCAGCCATGCTGCTCGTCATGTGGTGTCACTTGCATTGTCAGTGTGGCTCTCACATATGCATCTTTGCTGTGTTTCGCACGGGTGCATGTGTGTGTTGTGGAATTGGTGATGTGTGGGGTGGGACCCCTTTGGGCACATGGTGGATGGGGGCCTACTTGATGTTTGTATGTGTGCTGCTGTGTGCCACGGGGATCAGGGACATGACCCAGGGTCATTGTGGGTGTGCGGTGTGCTACACGTCGTTGTGCATGTGTGCCATTGTGCCCGCCCCCGCGGCCCCACAGTCCCTGTTCGTTACTCACCCTGTTGATGTTGTGTCAGGTCATGTCGAGCAGTGTCCGGACTCCCGACTCCTTGCACCGTCCCCACACTGATGACTGTGGCCACCATTTGCTCCAGCTCCTCCTGTGGCGCAGGACTCCCAGCTCCATTCGCCGTTGCTGCCTTCCTGTTGGCAGCGGGTTTCTGCTTGGTTTGGCTTTCACATCGTGCCAGCGCATCTTGGCTTCCTCGACACTCCGGCTGCATTCACGATGGAATGCCATTTTTCCGTCTGTGTTGCCAATGACACGGTGGAGGTGACGGACAGTTGTTGTTAGTGCTCTGTCACCTCCATGACGATGATCAGGTTGTCATGCAGACTGTACCCCGTCTTCCTCTTCCTCTTCTCCTTGGCCTTCCCAGACCCCGAGGTTCCTTGCTGGTGGTCTGTGGGGCTTGTGGGGTTCGCGTTGGCCTGGGCACTCGTTCTGGGTGCATCCATGTTGCTACGCAGTTTATTTTGTTTATGGTGTGTTTTTCTTGTTCAGCTTTTATAGTGCATTTTCCCGCATGACGCGTGGGGATTGCAGGCCTGTCGCTGGTTATCGCTGATTTTGGTATCGGGTTTGGCCTCGTCGCAACTTTATTCGCATTCGTGTTTCGCATTTTTGCGGCGTCGCGTTAATTTTAACGGGGTCATTTGACACGTTATCGTGGGACTATCGCATGGTGCCGCCAGGTTGGAAATACTACGTTAACACGGCGTTGTTTTCCCGCGATAGACTGCGATATGCAAAGTTGGTTAAGCTAAACTTGCGGTGGTTATCACACGTTCTTGAGAATATGCCCCTTTATGTTTCAGAGACAAAGGAGCCATACCATTGGGCAACAATGAGAATTGCGGCATGATAATGCACATTCCGGACCTGTAATTGGGCACCTCCACATTGATGGATTACTATTGGCAGTATGGGGACCTTGACTACACCCAGCTCGTCTCCAGATTGCAAGGCCTATACACCCTCATGACCATACACACCCCAACCCTGGTTATCCCAGAAGATCTGTCTGAGTTGTCTCAGCATCTGTTACAGAAGAAAACAGTTCTGTTGCATCAGGAAAGAAGAAAAAGAACTGCTGATTATTTGGCTGGGCTCAGAACAAGGACATTCCAGAAGAATTCAGACTGTTCACAGAGGCTCAAGTTAACGCTGGGGGGTCAATCCCCTTGTTCACCATACAAACAAAAGCAAATGCCCGCTGGTTACAAATAACCAGATGGGTAATGATAAAAATGATAAACAATACTGAGCTTAGCCTAAACGCTATGAAGGAGGAATTGAGAGCCAACTGCCTTATGGTGATGCAACATCGGCATGTGTTGGACTTGATGATCACAATGTAGAGTGGGGTGTGTGCCAAGATTGGTGCTTCCTGTTGTACTTTTATTCCCAGAAATGATATAGATAACTGGGACATTAGCCCATGCTATCCAAGAACTGCATCACCTGCAAGCCGATGTGAAGAAGGAGGACTGGTTGCATAGTATCTTTTTTGTGGATCCCCTCATGGGTATCCAAACTATTAATGATTCTCATTGCTGTACTTCTGTTATGTGGTTTCCTTCAAGTGGGGGTTTCCTGCTGTAAAAAAGCCATTCTCAAATTAGGTAGCATACACATAGCTAGTGAAACGGTAAGAGACACTACACACGCACACACTTACTTTCTAATAACATAACTGTCATGACATAAGAGGAGGATAGAGTAGTTGAAGAATCAACTAGAGGGGGGGAGTGTTGAATGGGTGAATACAATGTTAATGAATACCATGATTCGTGCAAGCCCGACAATGGCATACCAATAAATGCAATATCAATGTATGCCATAACCTGTGACCGCATGACCATGACAATGCCCGTCAATGCAATGTCAATGTATGTCATAACCTGTACCCGCACAGTAGCGCCGACACCAGCAAAGACGATATCAATGTATGTCACAATCCATGCACACATAATGATATTGTTACTAGTAAGTATAATGTTGCTGTATGTTATGACTTAAGCAAACATAACAGGGTCAATACCAGTGAAAACAATGTCAATGTGTGCTATGACAACTTTATGCACAGTGTTAAGGATGTCAATAAAAAGGATAACTGTGACTTCCATTTATGTTCAGGAGTTCCAATGAACTCACATCATTGCTGATGGATTGACCTAAGGTGACCTCCTAACCAACCCTGAGTCAGAGTTACATGGTTAGACAAGTCCTACAACCCACAGCCATGCCTATTGAATACCAGGTCCGAGGTGGGGTTCTCTTAACCTAAAAACAAACGTGCACCCAGGCAAAACCCTGATCGATCCCATAGATCGATAGTGGCACAACAAACAGGTCCAAGAAAATTGGCCCCAATAAAACCCAATAGGCAAAAGACTTGCGTTCCCCAAAAATACCACAAAGCTAGTTACTACATGTAGATAGAAACACTCAACCAATCAGAACATGACATGCACACCACATGTAGTGATCATGCGCTCCTTCTGCCGGACCCCAAGGAACCACCCAAGGTGAGTAAGTAGGGACCCCACGGAGGACGGGTGCAGTGTGGGAACAAGACCACGTGCGCCATGCAATTCTATAGGAGAGTCGCGGTTGCAGTTTTAATGTTTAAGGACCCTTCCCAGTGGATAACGAGGAAGCCCTTTGGATCATAGGAGGTTCAAGAGCCACCCCACCGTGGATACCGTAGTACCAGAGTTACCTATCCCAGGGAAGCTGGGTGCATAGGGCTGAAGTGGTGTCGGAAACCGCCGTCGATCTCAATGGAGGACTTTGAGGAAATGTCACTGCGGGAAAGGTGGATTCTTGGTGAAGAGTACCTGAAAGCAGAGGGGACAGAGTCTGGGTCACTCAGGAGTGACCAGAGGCTCTGTAGATGAATGCCCATCAATGTCGGGTGCTTCAGGTACGTTGAGGGGGTTCTTGACTGCAGCCACCGGAAGGAAGTCGAGTGCTGAGGGGTCGGTGTCTGGCTGAAGCACCAAAAAGCCTTGGCAGCGGTAACACACAAAGATGGTCAAGCAAGGTTACAGTTCGGACCAGCAAGGTCAAGGAGTCTCATCAAACACAGGGGAGTCGGGGCAAGCCTTGAGCAACCAGGGTAACCCAAGAAAATCAGTGTTGACCCTCAAGAAGACCCACAGGCTGGAGGCACAGGAGTCGCGAGGGGACCTCGAGCAGAATTACAAAGCAGCATCCCACGGAGCACTCAGTGTGAGGAGGCCAAAGTTCTTTGGTGGAAATAGTGCCAGAGGATGGCGCTACTCGGACCCCAGTGCACTTGGTTTGAGAAGGCCATCAAGCGTATGCACTTGCAAAAGTACGCGGTGCACAGGGGTATTGCAGCCCCCACGAGGGATTCTGACCTCAAACTTGGTGAGAAGGCAACTTGGACCTCAAGGAACGTGGAACCCACCTACTGTGTTGCTGGAGCCTTCAGAGTCTGCAGGAGCTCAGGATCAGCAGACCAGTCAGTTGCGTTACGGGGCCTGCGAATGCATTGGAGTGACTCCTTCACCCCAAGTGAGATATCTTCGGTTGTCCTTGATGCTCCACAGGTCCTGCACAGAGCCTGTATTGTGCAGGGGCACAGACGATGCTTTGGACAGAGAGGGAGACGAAGTCGGGCACAAACGAAGTTCAGCGAAGTCCAGCGATGTCCAGGGTGTCCAGATGGTCGACGGTCAGTGGTTTCTTGATCAGAATCTTCTCCACGTTGAATCTAGGGTCCTACAGCCAGGTAAGCCCTTTTGTACACACAGGAGAGGGCTGGACAGATTCAGGGGATCCTCCCAGGGGAGGGTAAGGACAGTGGGGAGGTTACTTCCGTGTCCTTTGTCCAGTTTCGCACTAGAGCTGGAGCCAACCAGGACTGGTTTGAACTGGACTATGCACAGGGACACCAAATGTGCCCCTCATGCAGACTTTCGGTCGCTGGCAAGCACACCCACCCAGGCCTAAAACACTAAATCCTGTCTGGGAGGTGGTCAAACCTCCCTGTGACAGGATGCCTATTGTTCTGCCTTCCCCTGCTCAAGCTTGGCTCAGCAGCAGAGGACAAAAATGTGTCTCTGGTCGGCAGCAACCATTTTGGGCTGCCCGGGACTAGAAGGCTGGTACCGGGAACACCAGGGACCTCACAAAGCTCATTTCTGAGGGGTGGAATCATACCTCCCACACCGGTTACCGGTGTGTGTATGTTTTCACAATGTTTGACACCAAACAGATAGGGTTTTTTTCAGCCGTTTTAGAGTTGGTCATCACATGGTCGCATAATGCCACTCGCATAATACCACATGTCATAAATGGCTGCAGTACTAACAACCTGGGAGAATGGACTCCATAGGCTGAAGGGGTGTCCTGCTGATGCAGTGGCACCCTCTCACTTAGGATGAAGCACCCTGCCTTCAGGATTGTCAAGGCCTGCTATAGGGGTGACTTATAGGTTTTAAGTGAAGTGACCCTTAGATATAGTAAACCTATATCTTAAGTAAGTGGTGCATGCAACAACTTACACAGGCTGAAATGGCAGGCCTGTAGATCCATTTTGCATAGCCTCTCATGAGTGGCATAATGCATGCTTCAGCCCATGGGAGACCTCTGGGGTACCTATGCACTGGGTACATGGGTACCATATACTAGGGACTGACAAGGGTACCCCAGTATCCAATCTGGAGTGTACCAAAGTACATAACATTACAGTTTAGGGAGAAAGCAGATAGGCTGGGGTCCTGATTAGCAGGATCCCAATCAGACTGGTCAAAAACAGTGTAACATGAAGCAAAAAGTGAGGGTAACCATAAGAAGCAGATCCTACTTTCCTACACATCAACTCACAACAAACAACAGTTTATTAAGTAGTTTGTGTGTCAAGACCCGATATAGAGATTGGCAGACAGGGTACTCTGTCGCAAGTGTGGCAGAGCGCGACAGAGTACTCTGCCCTCCAAACCCTAGGTCAGCCTTAAATTTTCATTTCACAGAGTGCCCATTTGCTCCATCAACACAATACTTCCCCTGACAGCCGGTTGGAATAGGGTCATCGCATGAGGGACATTACAACGTCCACCCTATTTAGGATGGATGGTGTATTGTTTTTTTTCTGTCCTTAACTGCAGAGAAAACCTGGCGGTGAGGGACAGGAAATAAAATAATGACCCACACACCCTGGGAGAAAAGTCCCAGAGTGTGAGGGGGATTATTTTTTTGTTTTCTGGAACAAACTTCCTATGTGGAAGTTTGTTTCTAAAAGAAATTGAAAACGTGTTGTGCACAGCCATCAAAAACCAATGGTGGCCATCCAACAAACTTTGTGTATATTGAAAAGAAACTCCTGTATTTGTATTGCACAAACTGCATAACAGAATTGTTTCGACACAGAAAAGAGAGACTTGGAAAAGTGGAAGCAGGTGAATTACAGCCAATTGCAACATATGGGTTTTGTTTTTTTCCCAAAGGAGACAAGTTAGTTGACATGCTACAGATGAATCACTGACATAATATCGCCGAGCACAATATCGAGTTACCAAAATATCGGCGCTAAAATATCGATTACAATAATATCGACTACCAATACTTATTAAAGAAATTACACAAATATCGAACACAAAATATCGTACATAAAAAATACCGTTTAAAACATTATCGAAAACACAAATATCGAAGTTTCTTTAATAAACATTAAAATGTCCTAAATATCGAAAACAAAAGTATAGACAACAATTATATCGGTTTTATTTTAATATCGACATTTAAAAAATTAACTAAAATGAACATAGCTTAACTCCAAAATGTATTTTCACTATATAAACATTAACTACACACATTATAATTATTATAAAACTGTATTATAACATATAAACATGAAAACTTTACTAATCACACTATTAAACTTCATATAAAATATTATTACAAATATTACATACAATGCTATACATTTTAAACTATACTAAACATACAAAAGCAAACAAATATGTTTAAAAAAAATAATTAACACTAACAACTTCTTAATTAGCGTTTTCCATATATGGAAAGTAAGTGCCAGAACCTAAAAAAAATATAAAGAACAACGAATAGAAACCTCAAACTAATAAAATACACCAATGAAACAAACCCATCAATTAAACAAACACTATGGGGTCGATTCCGATTCGGGCCGGAAATTTCTCCGACCGAGCCGGACCCGGAGAGATTTCCGACCGAATCGGACCCGTGCAGTCCGACCGAACGAGTACGATGCGTCCGTATGTTATCGGACTCGAGTCGGTCGGACTCCCATTGAAGTCAGCGGGAGCCGGTCGTACAACGCGTACGCGGGCTCCCATTGACTCAATGGGTGCGAGTCGGACAAGGGCGCCCCCTACAGCGGGTACGCGCGGCGAAGCGATTCGCGCCCGTACACGCATAGGTAGGGGGACCCATGGGTCCCCCTGTGTGCGACTCGCGCGGCTACGCGTACAGGGGGGTCCGACACGGACCCCCAAAGTACGGCTCCGACAGCTCTTACGAGCCGGAGTGCGCGGCTCGGTCGGACTGCTCGCGGCGCGCATCGTACTCACCCGGCCGGGAAACGTCTCCATTGCGCGGTGCGAGTCGAGTCCGAGCGAGTCGGTCGGAGCGGTTCGAGCCGGGAGCGGAGTCGGTCGGAGCGGACGGGACGCCCGGACGAGTCGGTCGGCGATTTCGCATCGTACTCGCTCGGCCGGACCCGCGTACGGTTCGGTCGGAAACAGGGCTCCGAATCGGATCCGGTAAAGCCGAATCCGATTCGGAGCACTACCGGCCGAGATCGGAATCGGCCCCTATATAAACAAGTAATTTTTACACATAATTCAAACTACAACCCTACAGAAAAAAGAAGAGGAAACTCTGCCGGATTACTCCCAGAAAGCATATTTACTACTCTGAAAGAAATTTACAACAGCACCAAGTAAGTAAAACGCGATGTAAACTAGAACACTACTTAGACTTTTCGCTAAAAAATATTTCAAAATGTAATTTACTAATATATCTATCTTGCACTTATATCTCCTCTACAGATACCTTCTAAAAGGCATCCCAAACTACTTCTACTACATCAACAAAAACATCAGTTAAAAAATAAGTAAATTTCTATTTTATATTCCACAATTCCCTAAAATACCCACTAAAAAACCCACTTATTCCCAAGTTCCCCATCACCTATAAATTAATAGAACAAACATTATAACATTACATTTCTTCTTACCAATAGAAATATTTTCGAAAAAAAGAAAACAGAAGTTTGGAAATAAACACCATCTTCAGTGACCTCAACAGCAACATAGTAAGTATATGCAATGAAATGTATATGTATTTTCCTTTAATATGTACTATATTATATCAATTAATATTGATAAATATTTCCCTTAGAACTAAACAGACCACCATGACAGAAGGAGCCGAAATTGTTATGTCACAAAATGGCAAAATATTATTGTGTTATATGGGTTATGTATACACACAAGAAAAACAGAGTGTGGTTTAAAAGTGTTTTGAAAATGCAGTAAATATTATTCTAATAAATGCTATGGTAGGGCTATTACGCAGGAAACGACTGTTACATCTGTTAAAGAACATAACCATGCACCAAATGAAACAGAGATAGAAATTAGAAGTGCCCTTGAAAATATAAAAGAAGCTAGCACTAGCACAGATAGACCTACCACTGAGATACTGACACAGCAATTACTAACAGTACCCCAACATGCATCTAGTCAATTACCATCTATTGACTCCTTAAAAAGAACCATAGCAAGACAAAAGAAAGCCATTACAACTAGTACACCTGCCCCTAAAACCTTTCAAGAGGTTGAAATTCCCCCTGAACTAAGTGTCACACACAGCAATGAACCATTCATATTTTTTGACAATAAATGCAAAGACAAACAAATTATTATGTTTGCTACTGCAAACAATTTAGTTAAATTGCAACAATGTAATACTTGGATGATGGATGGGACATTCATAATTTGTCCCAAACCATTCTATCAGTTATACACAATACATGGCTTTTTCCCAAAACTAATATTTCATTTATCTATACCCTACTCCCCAATAAACAACAAGCTACCTACCTTGAAATTTTAAACCAAATAAAAGATAAAACCAATAATTATTTCCCTCAAAAAATAATTATTGATTTTGAGCATGACATGATCAAAAGTATACTAAAATGTTACCCCCATACAGCAATCCAGGGTTGCTATTACCACTTTAACCAATGTCTCTGGAGACATCTACAAAAGTCAACCCTTAGGGGTCGATTCCGATGTCGCCAAAAGTGCCTTCGCAATGCTATTCGTAGGCTTACCTTACGTCCGCCTCGTATCCGGAGCTTTTTCCTACAAACTAGCAAGTACGATGCGTATAACAGGCAAATCTCCGACCGAATCGTCCGCTCCGATTCGTGCACTATGTCAGTAGCGAACAGGCTCAGGAAACACGGAAACCGAGTCGTACGGAGGCGCAACCTAACCAATTTCCTGATACACAAGTACGATGCGTCCCCAATACGCGTCGGACAGGGCGCCGGCTCCAGCACATCACAGCATCCAGACGAGGCATATGAAAGCTCCGAGTCGCGCCAGAACACGATCAACGGGGACGAGACGGAGCAGCCATGTATCCAATCGCGCATGTCTTCCATATACTGTATGCCCATCGTTACCGACGCGCACGACGCAGAAGGTAAGTTAGACACCTACCACATACTAAAATGTCACGAGTACACGAAAGGAAACACCACCAAAGGGGGGTGGATGCCTATCCCAAATAGCATATCCCACCCATAGGGGGGTGGATGCCTATCACTCCCATTATTGTCCACCCCATAGGGGGGTGGATGCCTATCACTCACAGTATTGTCCACCCCATAGGGGGGTGGATGCCTATCATTCCCAGTATTGTCCACCCCATAGGGGGGTGGATGCCTATCACTCCCAGCATATCCCACCAATAGGGGGTGGGTGCCTATCACTCACAGTACTGTCCACCCCAAAGGGGGGTGGATGCCTATCAAAATGACCATCCCCACTCATAGGGGGCAGGATGCCCATCAACACCAGGATACACACACATAGGGAGACTAAGCAAACCACCCCCTATACCATCTTTGCAACATTGCATGTTTGTATGTGGAAAATGCTCACAACACAGATTGTGGCAGTGGACATACAATGTGACTCACAACACATGTGTGCCCAAAATGTTAATGTGTGTCACTAATATCCTGCAGCAACTGATCACTGTGGTAATGGGGTCTAAACCCCCCATCACTACAGTGACCAAAAGGTGATTGTGGGGTTCAAAATTCCTGCATCTACTGATCACTGTGGTAATGGGGTCTAAACCCCCCATCACCACAGTGACCAAAAGGTGATTGTGTGCATCAGAATTCCTGCATCTACTGATCATTGTAGTAATGGGGTCTAAACCCCCCCATCACTACAGTGACCAAAAGGTGATTGTGTTGTTCAAAATTCCTGCATCTACTGTTCATTGTGGTAATGGGGTCTAAACCCCCCCCATCACCACAGTGACCAAAAGCTGATTGTGTGCATCAGAATTCCTGCATCTACTGATCATTGTGGTAATTGGTCAGGGACAGCATAGTGACAGGTGTGTTCTTGTGGGACTGGGGGGGGACTAGTGTGTGCTGGTGGCAGTAGTCATTGCTTCCACTCCTCCTCCCACCCAGGACAAATGGGTCAGCATGTTCCAGGGTTCCATGACAGTGTGTACAAAGTTACATTCAAGATGTGTTGCTGTGGTGTCTTTGGCTGTGTATTTGGGGTGAATTTAGACTATTTGTACATGTACTCACCAGGTTCTGGGATTCCAGCTAGTCCAGTTATGGCCTCCTGTGGGAGGAGGTCCCGCACCTTCACCTCCCAGGTGGTGAAATGCACCGGTTTATGACGTCCACCGCCAGTCTTGGTGCTCAGGGCATGTTCTCTGGCAATGAGCCTCTTTACCCTTCTGCGAACGTCATAATACCGGTTCCGGATATCCTCCTTTGTGCGCAAGGTAGGTGAATGGGCATTCACCTTGTTGACAATCCTCTCCCACATCTTGGTTCTCTGGGACTGGGAGGTCTGTTGGGCCAAGCTGCCAAATAACTGTGGCTCAACTCGGATGATTTCATCTATCATCACTTCCAACTCAGCAGCTAAGAACTGTGGATTCTTCTTTGGGGGCATGGTGATGGTTGTTGGTGGAGATGTGTGTGTGTGTGAAGGTGAGGGTGAGTGTGTGTGAGTGGAGGTGTGTTTCTTTGGTGCTAGTTGTGTGGAGGTTGTTTGGTGGATGAGATGTGTGTGTTTGTGGTAGCTAGATGAGTTGTCTGTCTAGTGGTGTGGTGTGCTTGCATGTCTGTCGAAGTAGCAAATGGTGTTGGGAAGTTTTGGCTCCCTTTATATAGGTTGTGTTGTGGGTGTGTCTTGTTAATTGAAAATGTGTTTTTTTGGAGATGACAATGCATTTTTTGGTAGTCTTCTTTCTGTTTCCATTGTTTTATTTTCTTCTCACTTTGGAAGTTGTTTTTACAGCACTTGATGCTTGTTCTTGTGTAAATTGTTTTGGACGAGTCTGTTCCATTCATACTGGTCTATGTGGCATCGTTCGCGTCCGAGTCTGTCGTGTCGTGTTGATGCTTGGCTATGTGGCATCGTTCGCGTCCGAGTCTGTCGGGTCGTGTTGATGCTTGGCTATGTGGCATTGTTCGCGTCCGAGTCTGTCGGGTCGTGTTGATGCTTGGCTACATGGAGTCGTTCGCGTACGTGTCTGTAGGTTGACGCTTGGCTATCTCGAATCTTGCGTGTACGAGTCTATCGCGTCAGGCTCCTTTCCTGCTGACTCGGACGTAAAATATATTTTTCGGCCGAGTCGGTCGTAAATTTCGAGCTTCGCATCGTACTCAGCTATTTGTAAGGCGTGTGTACGGTTCGGTTGGAAAAAATGACGGGTCCGTGTAGGGGAGTAGGTTTTCCGGCCGAAATCGGAATCGACACCTAAGTGTTGAGTAAGCAACAGACAGTACCTTTGCATATCAAGTTAAAAAATTAATTGCACTGGCCTATGTTCCAGTAACTGAGGTAGCAGAGCACTGCTATATCCTAATTGAAAGTCCCTACTACAAAAGACATGAAGAAAAACTAAGCCCACTATTGGATTACTTTGAGGATACCTGGGTGGGAAGACTCCACAGATCAGGCCACAGAAGACTCCCCAAATTCCACATTCCATGGTGGAATGTCTACTTAAGCACCTTAAATAAACAAGCCAAAACAAACAATGCTGTTGAAGGATGGCATAATGCCTTCCAGTCAACAACAGGAAGAGGGTTACCTACCCTACATAAATTACTCCAAGCCCTACAAAAATAACAAAGTTACCAGGAACTTAGGATGGAACAATCTATAACTCAAATAGGCCCTAAACTCACAAAACAAACCAAAAGAATGTACGACTTACTACAAAGTCAAGTAACACTATACCCAACTACTAGAGGCCTAGAAAACCTGTCACTAATAGCAAAAACAATTCTTAAAAAATGTCCTTAAAGCAATAGTAAAAGACTTTCCTACAAAACACATTTGGTAACTGTCCATATAATTTTGCTTAATTTTGTAAAATATAAATAATGTGTCATATATATAAAATGCAGTTATAAAAAGATATATTGACATATTATTTACATTTTACCTAACATTACACATGTATCAAATAACATAATGAAAATACCCTCCCACAATTATTAAATAAAACACTTACGATTTCTGTAGCTGAAGAAAACGTAATCCAAAAATCGGGAATCCATCCAGGTATCTCTCAATCCAAATAATATTTAAAATTCACCCCCAAAAAAATGTAAAAATACAACTGTTCCCCAAAAATAATACAGCATCGATAAATCCAACGACTTTAATCCATAAAAAACCCGAAAATAGTGTTTAAAAAAAGAAACGCTCCAGGAAAACCCGAAAAATTAAGAAAGTGTTAAATAAATATTAGTGTTAAATACTAATAGACACTTCTTAATAAAAAAAAAATGCTATCCTCTCCAAAACGCGATTCGGAGAACAAAACCTACAAAAAGAGAAAGAAACATACCCACCCACACAAACATGCACATACAGTATATTAAACAACATAAATACACACTTCATATATAATAAACATACATTTAGAAACATAGCATAACATTTCTACACTAGGCCGCAAACACAAAATCTCGATATCTCGCTAAAATCGAACTAACTACCAAAACGCACCAAAAACACAACAACCTACCACTAAACATACTAACTACCACTTAACAACATGCACTTACAAGTAAAAATGTAATATAAAGGTAGTAAATTAAACTTACCTTCATCAACGCAACGCAGCATCTAACAGTGAGCTTCTCCCCTTTCAAATGACCCAAAACAAAAGTAAGCGGTTAAAAAATAGTCCCTGTTAAACCAAAATGGCTGCGTAAATAATTAAAAACATACTAAATAATTCTAAAACAAAGGAAACATACATAAATAAACTAATTTTTTTCTTTCTAAAAATATTACATCAATGTACTTATTTTGTGAAAATAATATAATTTTTTATGTATTGTAAAATTATAGTAATAATTAATATAAAAATATATAAATAATTAATTATAATTACTTATTAATTTGTATCATTTACAATGTATATCCAAAAATGCTTAAAATGTGTAAAATGTTAAAGAATAATTTAACCTTTTGAAAATCATATTTGTATAACATGCTAAAATGTGCTAATTAATTTTATTAATTTATTATAAATTAATAATATTTATATTAATATATAAAATATGTTATACAATTATTAAAATGTGTTTTTGTTGTTTTATGTGGAAATATGTATAATATGATGTATTAAACATACAAAAGCATCCATTAATATTTTGTAAATGTTACAAATACAAAAATAAAACTGTAAAAACATGTTATAAAAATTATTTTTCTTACACAAATGTTATCAACAAAAATGTATAAAAATGTTTCCTAATCCAAAAATATTATACCTATGTTTTAAAATGTAAAAATGTAAAAAACATGTATGTTAAAAAAAATTGTATGTGAATAAACAAATGTATGCAAAATATTTCATTTTCATGTATTAAAAATATATATTTACTTTCTATGTTTCATCAATTGTATAATACTACCTTAATAAAATGTATTTATTTACCCTAAGATTTTTATTAATAAATAATAAGAATATGTTAACCAGTAAAAAGTGTTATTCTTTCTCTATTAAATATTTATCATTATTTATGTTCCTAAATGTATATTTTAATGCAATGTCTATATTTTATTTATCTAAAAATACCATATCAATTTATATATTTCTTAATTGTACTTACTATTAAATCTTGAAAAAGCTGTACAGTTAACATATTGAATTTACTACTCCCACTCCAACTAATATTAAGTAAGGGAAGGTGTTGGTCAGTAAAAATATACAAATTACTATTCCCACTCCAGTCAGTATTAATTCAGGGAATGTGCTGGACACTAAAGATATATAATTTACTATTCCAACTCCAGTAAATATGAAGTGAGGGAAGGTGCCAGACACTAAACATATATAAATTACTATTCCCACTCCAGTTACTATTAAATAAGAGAAGGTGCTGGACACTAAAGATATATAATTTACTACTCCCACTCCAGGCAGAATTTATTCAGGGAAGGTGCTGGACACTAAAGATATATAATTAACTATTCCCACTCCACCGAATATTAAGTCAGGGAAGGTGCTGGACACTAAACATATATAAATTACAATTCCCACTCCAGTTACTATTAAATCAGGGAATGTGCTGCACACTAAACATATATAAATTACTATTCCCACTCCAGTCAGTATTAATTCAGGGAAGGTGCTGGACACTAAACATATATAAATTACTATTCCCACTCCAGTTACTATTAAATAAGAGAAGGTGCTGTACACTAAAGATATTTAATTTACTATTCCCACTGAAGTCAGAATTTATTCAAGGAAGGTGCTGGACACTAAGGGGCCGATTCCGATTCAGGCCGGAAATCTCTCCGACCGACCTGGAGAGATTTCCGACCAAATCGGACCCGTGCAGCCCGACCGAACGAGTACGATGCGCACGTATGCCATCGGACTCGATTCGGTCAGACTCCCATTGAAGTCAATGGGAGCCTGTCGTACAACGCGTACGCGGGCTCCCATTGACTCAATGGGTGCGAGGCGGACAAGGGCGCCCCCTACAGCGTGTACGCGGTGAAGCGACTCGCGCCGTACACGCACAGGTAGGGGGAACCCATGGGTCCCCCCTGTGTGCGACTCGCGCGGCTACGCATACAGGGGGGTCCGACACGGACCCCAAAAGTACGGCTCCGACTGCTCTTTCGAGCCGGAGTGTGCGGCTCGGTCGGACTGCTCGCGGCGCGCATCGTACTTACCCGGCCGGGGAACGTCTCCATTGCGCGGTGCGAGTCGGGTCCGTGTGAGTCGGTCGGAGCGTGTTGAAGCCGCGTACGAGTCGGTCGGCGATTTCGAGGGCGCTTGCATCGTACTCGCTCGGCCGGACTCGCGTACGATTCGGTCGGGAAACAGGGCTCCGAATCGGATCCGGTAAAGCCGAATCCGATTCGGAGCCCTGCCGGCCGAGATCGGAATCGGCCCCTAAATATATATAATTAACTATTCCCACTCCACCCAATATTAAGTCAGGGAAGGTGCTGGACACTAAACATATATAAATTACTATTCCCACTCCAGTTACTATTAAATGAGGAAATGTGCTGGACACTAAACATATATAAATTGCTATTCCCACTCCAGTTACTTTTAAATAAGAGAAGGTGCTGGACACTAAAGATATATAATTTACTATTCCCACTCCAGTCAGAATTTATTCAGGTAAGGTGCAGGACACTAAAGATATATAATTAACTATTCCCACTCCACCCAAAATTAATTCAGGGAAGGTGTTGGACACTAAACATATATAAATTACTATTCCCACTCCAGTTACTATTAAGTCAGGGAATGTGCTGGACACTAACAGTATATAAATTACTATTCCCAATACAGTCAGTATTAAGTCAAGGAATGTGCTGGACACTAAAGATATATAAATTACTATTCTAACTCCAGTAAATATTAATTCAGGGAAGGTGCTGGATATTAAAGCTATATAATTTACTATTTCCACTCCATTCACTAGTAAGTCATAAAAAATACTGTATAATAAACTTATATAAGTTACTTTTGACCCTATCCTTTCTATTATATTACATAAAGCAAACAACACTAAAAATATTGCATTCAATATTCCCTCTACAATTATTACCATTTCATGATACATGTTTGACTTTAAACTTTATATTATCTACAATTTACGATTTTTCTTACTATTTTCTTTAGATTTTTTAATTATTTACCACCCTTATCCCCTAATAACTCTAAATCCAACTCCTAAAACTAAATATCTAAAATCTATTCTAAATATTAATACATTTATAATATTTTTATTTGATATTTTTTTAAAAACCCTCCCCATTTTCCCCTAAATACACATCATCCCACTACTAAAACAAAATTTCAAATTCCAATAATAAATTTTAACATTTAATTTAAATTTTTATAAAATATTTTTAAAACACTCCCCACCCTTATCCCCTAACAACTCAACATCCCGCGCCTAAAACAAGATTTTAAATTTTGATTTTAAATTTAAATTTCTAATTCTAAAACAAGATTTTTAAAACACTCCCCACCCTTATCCCCTAATAACCCAACATCCCACTCCTAAAACAATATTTTTAATTTCGAATTTAATTTTAAAGTTCTAATTTAAAAATCATTTCAAATTTCAAAATTGTATTTCATTTTGTAATTTTATACTAATATTTATAAAACACTCCCCACCCTTATCCCCTAACAACCCAACATCCCACTCCTAAAACAACATTTTAAATTTCGAATTTAAATTTAAATTTCTAAATTTAAAATAATATTTTTAAAACACTCCCCACCCTTATCCCCTAATAGCCCAACATCCGGCTTCTAAAACAACATTGTAAATTTCAAATTTATATTTAATTTCTTAATTTTAAATTATTTTCAAATTTCTAAATTTTATTTTATTTTGTAATTTTATACTAATATTTTTAAAACACTCCCCACCATTATCCCCTAATAACCCAACATCCCGCTCCAAAAATACATCTTACAATTATTATTTTAATACAATTTCATACAAATATTAATACAATAAAACAAATAATATATTAATATTAATAAATACTATTTCGATAGTTTCAAAAAACGATATTTTACACATTCTATATTATTTTTTTCGATATTTTTTACAACACTAAAAAACGATATTTTCTACTAACGATATTTTTGACTCGATATTTTTTGCTTCAATATTTTTCCCCCCCCAAAAAACGTCATTTTTTACATCGATATTCATTACATCCATATAATGGTAATATCGATATAAAAAACTCGATATTATTGCAATTCGATATTAAAAAGTCGATATTATGACTAATTACCCCTACAGATGTAGGCAGTAGCTGTTCTAGACTTAGAAGAGTCTATCTCAACTGGATTTGCAGTTTGACATGGTAGTCTAAAAAAGGATGTGAATGTATGAGACCAGGAGCCTGAGAGGAGTATACTTTTGTATTTTGTATTAAAGGTGGGAGGATGCTGAGGCGTGAAAAAGTTTTCATGTGAGGCAGTGCAACTTGAAGGTCATACTGTCTTTCACTAGCAGCTAGTGCATATTTTTGCAGTGAATTGTGGTGTGGTGGGTTTTTCTCAGGCCGTGAATGAGGCGGACTATAGTGTTCTGTGCTTTATTGTCTTTTGACTTTGTTGTTGGGAAGACTGGGGTATGGAAAGTTGCAGTAGTTCAGCTGAGACTGAATGAGGGTTCTGAGCACTGCCAAGTGATGTGATTTGGGTAGAAGGGGATGGTTTATTTGAGCAGCTTGAGCTGGTGGCTGTGCTCAGAAGAGCGACTAGGATTCTCACAATCACTCAAATTTGATGGGAACAGTGTCACTGAAACGAAGTGGATGGAACAGAGTCAATCTCAACATGGGATTGTAGGTGGACTCCATATATGAGGTGATCAAGGGTTTTATGGAGATGTTAAAAATCATGAGGGATTAGGAAACCTGAGGAACCACGCAAGTCACAGGATCGGGCAGGGATGTGAACTCTCCAATTTGGACTACTTGAGAACAGTCCTTAAAGAAGGGTTTAAACAAGAGGGGCATAGTCAAAGGCAAGGGCTGCAGATTAGTGATGGTGCTGAAGGATGTTATTTTTCCACAGTGTCGAATGCTATAGACAAGTTGAGCAAATTCAATATACAGAGTTTACTCTCATCTATCACTGGGAGAGTCCTATCCTATTCTTTGAGAAGGGCAATTTCTGTTCCATGCCTGGATCAACATCCTGACTGGTAGAGGTGAGTTTGAAGGTAGGATGTGACAACTTTTGCCATTATTTTGTAGACTCAGGGATTCTTGAATGGACGTAACAGTGGTTGGGGTCAGCTTGGTGGAGAGAAGATTTTATGAGAAGGGGGTAACCAAGGAGTGTTTAAGATGGGTGAGAAATTCTCTGTAGAAGAGGCTATCATTGCAGTAAACACCCACAAACTACTAAATATTATTTTATGAGTCTCTGCATAAGACTGGTCTTTGAAAAGGGAAGCGTAGCCTAGGACTAATCATTGAGGAGCAAGTACAATATATTCGTTACCGTCATGTAATCCATAGAATTTGAAGTAACCAGATTGAAAAATATTGAAAGGGATGTTTTCTTATGCGATAAGGATGATTTATTTAATGAGCTGCGAACATTACTGGACGTTACATACAAATAATAGAAATCAGGTGTATTTCTCAATTATTTTCAACTATTTTGTAATATCCATGTTTTTTTTTAAATTCCTCAAGTGTGCACTTCAAATGCTATGTTTTCGTAGGTATAGCAAATAAACTAATATCGCGCACGCCCCTCTCCAGAGACAATACTTAGGGGCCGATTCCGATTCGGGCCGGAAATCTCTCCGACCGAGCCGGACCCGGAGAGATTTCCGACCGAATCGGACCCGTGCAGCCCGACCGAACGAGTACGATGCGCACGTATGCCATCGGACTCGATTCGGTCGGACTCCCATTGAAGTCAATGGGAGCCTGTCGTACAACGCGTACGCGGGCTCCCATTGACTCAATGGGTGCGAGGCAGACAAGGGCGCCCCCTACAGCGTGTACGCGGCGAAGCGACTCACGCCGTACACGCACAGGTAGGGGGACCCGTGGGTCCCCCCTGTGTGCGACTCGCGCGGCTACGCGTACAGGGGGGTCCGACACGGACCCCCAAAGTATGGCTCCGACTGCTCTTTCGAGCCGGAGTGCGCGGCTCGGTCGGACTGCTCGTGGCGCGCATCGTACTTACCCGGCTGGGGAACGTCTCCATTGCGCGGTGCGAGTCGGGTCCGTGTGAGTCGGTCGGAGCGTGTTGAAGCCGCGTACGAGTCGGTCGGCGATTTCGCGGGCGCTTGCATCGTACTCGCTCGGCCGGACCCGCGTACGATTCGGTCGGGAAACAGGGCTCCGAATCAGATCCGGTAAAGCCGAATCCGATTCGGAGCCCTACCGGCCGAGATCGGAATCGGCCCCTTAGTCATTCGACCGAGCATTTGAATTTGCATGAATACACAAAGAAGCAAATTTGAGCACCTGAAGATTGGACCGTTTATTAAAGTGTCTTTCGTCTTGTTTGGCCCTCCAATAACAACAAAGTATTCCGCCACAATACTGAACAGTCTGTGAAAAAAACCAAGGCTCCTATGAATGAGTGTGTGCTGTATATGTCTCAAAAGGTAACCTACCCTTCAGCTCAATATTTATTAACTGTTCAGTAAGCAATGTGGCCTCTATAAATCAAAGTTATCTTTCTAACACGGAGTGCGACGCTGAGATTGGCATAAAGGGAAGCACAACCATTATGATAATTCTTTCTTTGCACACACGTCTACAGTATCAGTTATAAGCCACACTGATGGGACGTTCTGCCTCAAGAACATATAAAAAAGATAAATGAATAGTATGCTTGACACGTAAATAAAAAGCAAGTGACACCTCCATTTTTTAATTCGTATCTTCTCTGTAAAACATTTCCTGGAAAATGTTCAACTGAAGGTCAAACAGATAGATGTCGTGCATTTCTTTGTGTTCTCAAAACGTTTCACTGCCAGCAATAGATGATTCTGTTGTGTTCTTCGTCAAAGATGATTGAGCATACACTGCTAATTAGGCTACTGCCAGAATATAGCATGCAGCTTTAGCCTTATATTTACTGCCAGAAAAGTGTTGCACCTGACTATTTAGATGGAAGACAGCCATTGTTAGATTTATTACCTTCTGAGTATGTTGTGCACGCCAATTAAACTGTCTGCATATTCCTGTCAACATGGGTAACTTACATTATTCAGCCAGGTAGTGGCTATCACATTCCATATTTACCGACAGTGCTGCAATTATGCACAAAGAAGATTAGGGATGGAAAATAAAAGGCCACCATAATTTCTGCTAAGATTATCGTGTATCTTTTTGGTGGCAGGAATTTTTTCAGTGAAGATGGGGGGGTAGGTTTTTCCATTTGTGTCTAAAACCTTTTCGACGGTTCCCTGGATGCCTGGATGCCGTCGTTCTGTCCGCCCAGCTGCTGTTCGTCCTTCTCTCTTTGCATCCGCCTGCATGTATATCGTAGTTCAAAAACAGCTCTCGAAACATTGTTAAAAGCAAAAGGATATTTATTTTGCACCTCACGCCACCAGTTCCAAATTGATTTAAGCATTTGTTTTTGTTTGCTTTTATCGACTTTTTGCCAGTTGTGGTGATCGTTCCACTAGTTATTGATCAGCGATGTAAAGCAGTAAACGTTGTTCATAAATTCGTACCTTATAAAATGTCTCTAACACTAGGTAAGTTGGTGTCCCTTGAATGATCTCAGTTATCTTAGGGCAGATTATGAGTGAGTTAAATCAGATGAACGTAATTGTGTGTGCACGTCCATTAAAAGCCTGCAGCTTTGCTCTGCTGGGGTCTGTCTGTATGTGACCTTTAACTTGAAACTCGTGAGGTATTCAGAGGGTTTATGCTGCTGGGAAGGCAGGTGGTATTTGTATTTCATAAACAAATTCACCTGCCAAGTGTGGGAACTCACAGATGATGGAGCAGGATTTTACAAGAAAAAGAAAAACTGCTCGAATTGACACCCCCGTAATACTTACTAACAGTGTGCAGTGGAAATTAACATACAGATCACTTAAAATACACGAGAAACCGCTTTTTGCAAATGCGTGCACTAATGTGAACTAATGCATGAAAGAACCAGGCCGCATTTTGCATCTAGCATCTTGCTTCGAAAATAATAATAAATAATGCTGCTTTTGCTTAAAAGCTTTGCTAAGAAAATATTATCATGGGGTAGTGTAAAAGGAGGGTGGTAAACAGGGAAAAGTACATATCCATGTAATTAATAAATGCTTATGTTTTATTCGTCATAGTAAGCTGAATGGGCCTGCATTTTCGTAAAGTTGACCTGGTAGATGGGGACTGGAAGAAAAGCATGAATAACCCAATAAATAGACAGAAAAGCTGAGCGCTGCAGAAGATTACAAAAAGTCAAGGTTGATCAGCTACGAAACACTGTGGGGCCGATTCCGATCTCGGTCGGAGGCGCACCCAATACCATTCGGTCGGGAAAAAAGCCATGCGAAAGCCTGTTTCCTGACCGATCCGTACAGTACACCGAACGAGCAAGTACGATGCGCACAACAGCAAAAAATCCGGCCGAGCCGTACTCACCCAAACCAGGTCCTGTTCTCCGACCGAGGCGAATCTGGAAACGCCGAATCGAGTCGCACGGAAGGAAAAATGCAGCCCCGTCCGGCCGGACAAGTACGATGCGCTTTCCGTACGCTCCGAACCCGTCGCTACGCACGGCACGTCAAAGCATCCGGGAGAGGCGCACATAAGCTCCGATTCGCGCCACAACACGATCCACGGCTCCGAGACGAACACGGCACCGACGAGGACGACGCGAAGCGACGAGGACGAGGCGAAGCGACGAGGACGACGCCAAGCAACGAGAAGGACGAACGACACGAACCAACCATGAATCCCTTCGTCCCGATCATACCAATATTCTACATTTACTACCGGAACAGGCACGGACGCGTACGGCGCAGAAGGTAAGCCAGACACCAACCACAAAACACATACAACACGTACACGACACATCACACACACACACGGGGATGCTGAATATACTTACACCAGCAACAGCAGCACCATAGGGGCGGGATGCCCATCACCAATGCCACATATGCACACAGGGGCCTGAATGCGCACCACCACCCCTACCCAGGGGGGCTGGATGCCTACCACTACTACCACCCTTAGCCAGGGGGGCTGGATGCCTACCACTACTACCACCCTCACCCAGGGGGGCTGGATGCCTACCACTACTACCACCCTTAGCCAGGGGGGCTGGATGCCGACCACTACTACCACCCTTAGCCAGGGGGGCAGGATGCCTACCACTACTACCACCCTTAGCCAGGGGGGCTGGATGCCTACCACTACTACCACCCTTAGCCAGGGGGCTGGATGCCTACCACTACTACCACCCTTAGCCAGGGGGGCTGGATGCCTACCACTACTACCACCCTTAGCCAGGGGGGCTGGATGCCTACCACTACTACCACCCTCACCCAGGGGGGCTGGATGCCTACCACTACTACCACCCTTAGCCAGGGGGGCTGGATGCCTACCACTACTACCACCCTCACCCAGGGGGGCTGGATGCCTACCACCACTACCACCCTCACCCAGGGGGGCTGGATGCCTACCACTACTACCACCCTCACCCAGGGGGGCTGGATGCCTACCACCACTACCACCCTCACCCAGGGGGGCAGGATGCCTACCACTACTACCACCCTTAGCCAGGGGGGCAGGATGCCTACCACTACTACCACCCTTAGCCAGGGGGGCTGGATGCCTACCACTACTACCACCCTTAGCCAGGGGGGCTGGATGCCTACCACTACTACCACCCTTAGCCAGGGGGCTGGATGCCTACCACTACTACCACCCTTAGCCAGGGGGGCTGGATGCCTACCACTACTACCACCCTCACCCAGGGGGGCTGGATGCCTACCACTACTACCACCCTCACCCAGGGGGGCTGGATGCCTACCACTACTACCACCCTTAGCCAGGGGGGCTGGATGCCTACCACTACTACCACCCTTAGCCAGGGGGGCAGGATGCCTACCACTACTACCACCCTTAGCCAGGGGGGCTGGATGCCTACCACTACTACCACCCTTAGCCAGGGGGGCTGGATGCCTACCACTACTACCACCCTTAGCCAGGGGGGCTGGATGCCTACCACTACTACCACCCTTAGCCAGGGGGGCTGGATGCCTACCACTACTACCACCCTCACCCAGGGGGGCTGGATGCCTACCACTACTACCACCCTTAGCCAGGGGGGCTGGATGCCTACCACTACTACCACCCTCACCCAGGGGGGCTGGATGCCTACCACCACTACCACCCTCACCCAGGGGGGCAGGATGCCTACCACTACTACCACCCTTAGCCAGGGGGGCAGGATGCCTACCACTACTACCACCCTTAGCCAGGGGGGCTGGATGCCTACCACTACTACCACCCTTAGCCAGGGGGGCTGGATGCCTACCACTACTACCACCCTTAGCCAGGGGGGCTGGATGCCTACCACTACTACCACCCTTAGCCAGGGGGGCTGGATGCCTACCACTACTACCACCCTCACCCAGGGGGGCTGGATGCCTACCACTACTACCACCCTCACCCAGGGGGGCTGGATGCCTACCACTACTACCACCCTTAGCCAGGGGGGCTGGATGCCTACCACTACTACCACCCTTAGCCAGGGGGGCAGGATGCCTACCACTACTACCACCCTTAGCCAGGGGGCTGGATGCCTACCACTACTACCACCCTTAGCCAGGGGGGCTGGATGCCTACCACTACTACCACCCTTAGCCAGGGGGGCTGGATGCCTACCACTACTACCACCCTCACCCAGGGGGGCTGGATGCCTACCACTACTACCACCCTCACCCAGGGGGCTGGATGCCTACCACTACTACCACCCTCAGCCAGGGGGGCTGGATGCCTACCACTACTACCACCCTCAGCCAGGGGGGCTGGATGCCTACCACTACTACCACCCTTAGCCAGGGGGGCTGGATGCCTACCACTACTACCACCCTTAGCCAGGGGGGCAGGATGCCTACCACTACTACCACCCCCACTCATAGGATGGACAATGCATGACACAACCAGCACACCACAACCTAGGGAATGCAAGATAAAGACATCCCCCCACCACCATGACAAGCGTGTGTAGGCTGTGTCAAATGCCTACAACACCGAACATGACTTTGAACATACAATGTGACCCCCTAGCACATGTGCCACACATATATGTGTGTGGCACCCACAATGCAAGCAGCCCATGACCATTGTGGCAATGGGGCCTAAACCCCCATCATCACAGTGACCAAAAGGTAAGTGTGGGGTCCATAGCTGAAGCACATTTTGACCATTGTGGCAATGGGGTCTAAACCCCCATCATCACAGTGACCAAAAGGCAAGTGTGGGGTCCATAGCTGAAGCACATTTTGACCATTGTGGCAATGGGGTCTAAACCCCCATCATCACAGTGACCAAAAGGGAAGTGTGGGGTCCATAGCTGAAGCACATTTTGACCATTGTGGCAATGGGGTCTACACCCCCATCATCACAGTGACCAAAAGGTAAGTGTTGACAAAGAAAGAGCTGCAACTGCCAAACTGCATGGATCATTCCTGGTCACAGAACCAAAAACTCATCTGTGGCAAAGTAGTGTATGTGTCCCATTGCAACATAAATTGGGTGAGCCAAATACTGCAGTGCAAATGAGACATTCCTTTGGCCATGTGCAGACAAACAACACCCATGGGGGCTGACACCGTCAACATTCATCAATGACACAATGACAGAAGTGACCATCAGAATGCAGAACCACATATTTGCACCAATGGGCACACAAATGCAGATATCCTGTGGAGACAGCAGATGTGAGGTGAACAGATACCATACCATGGCAGCAATGGGACACACAAACCATGATCATTGTGCTGACCGATGACCTAGGAGTCCCAGGGACAGCAGGGGAAACACACCAAACAACATACAGCCAATGGCACACCCAAGATATGCCAATGCAGTGGTGCAGATGCACAAACACAAACAGGCAGACCAACACTGTCATCATACACAGCAGGTGAGGGGGGGGTGCCAGTGTCCCCAGGCAACCACACAACACATGAGGAGAGCTGAATACCAATCATACAGATGTGCATACACTGCCACACTAAGGTAACTCATGGATCCAAATCCCCTATGTGGGCAAGCAGGCATTGTCAGATGAGAGGGAGCACAAAACACACATGTCACACAGGCACGTAGGAACAACAACTGACACAGCAAGACACAGACACACCACAGCACCACCCCCAGGGCCCCCACAATGTGGTGACCCTTGGCTGCATAAAAATCCCACTCTGATGACAAAGCTGAATGTGGTTCACACTGTGAACCACAGTCATGTGTCCTGAGCAACAAACTACCATCACACCGACACAAGCACAAATCAATCAGCATGGCCAGTAAGCCAAGGCCAACATGGAGGCAGGGGTCTAGCTGGGCAACAACTCCCATCTGCACACACTCAAGACCACACCCCTCGACCTCCAACAATGTGCAGCAGTGAAGTACACATGCACTGGTGACATTGCACATGCACCCATGACTATTCCAGGGTGGTGGGTGGGAACCAAGGTGCAGAAACACATCACACATGGCCACTCAACAAGACTCCTGAATGTCTGACACACTGCACACTACGCTGTACATGGACATGACGGCGATACCACACCAACCAATGGGATCCCAGCCACAGTCACACACCAATGAAGAAGCCAAGGTCACCCACAAA
Organism: Calotriton arnoldi; assembly: GCA_963921515.1. Lineage (NCBI taxonomy): Eukaryota > Metazoa > Chordata > Amphibia > Caudata > Salamandridae > Calotriton > Calotriton arnoldi. Next base: position 334,127 of record CAWUFW010003281.1, on the reverse strand, counting down.
GGACACACATAGACAACAACCAACATCGCAGCCCGGACCCTGAGGAGTGCCAGCAGTCACACACACAACGTGTCACAATAACTTAAAGATAACACGAACTGAAAATCACATGACAGGGGCAAACAACAAGTGCCAAGGGGAAACCTGACTGTGACCCATCTGCGTCTGCACACAAACTCAGCCCTGACAGCAAACACACCTATGGGTGACACCCTGATGACCAGTAATGTGCCATGCACCCACATCACAGAGAACACAGGGAGAAGACTTTGGGGGAACATAGCTCAAGTCAGCAAGCATCACAAACAGGTACAACACTAGGGATCACAGCATGCGCAGATAAATGGAAGTGAACACACAGACATGCACATACAACACACACCTTGGGCGCAGGCAATGTCACACGTGTACACACTGCCATGAGGGGACTCCACTCCTGTGTGAGGAAAGCTGTGCCATATGTTGCCTCAGTAGGGCCCCATCATGTCAGCTGAGCACTTGGTCACACAATCAACAATTAGCACCAAATGAGGGCTCCCGTCACATCAGCCTGGTCATGGATGTGCCAACGGAATCATCAGCACAGATCCAACACACTTGTATAGCAATGTTGCACTGACTACACGGATGAGTCCTTCCCCATTGATGCCCAAACCTGCATGTCCAGTGGAGATGGCAACACGGTCAGGGAAGTAGACAAATCCAACAATGGCAGGCACAACAGATGTGCAGGGGTGGAAGCCACAGATATGAAATTGCTAATGTAAGTAGGAAATCCCATTGCCAAATACTGAACACATGACACCCTCAGATGCTGCTATGGATGACATGGATACACCACATGATAGGACACATTCCCCCTGGACCACATGGGTTCCTGCACAGTAACACTTCATAATCATGAGACCAGATATCACCATCACTGCAGCAAGGGCATGGTTAGCAGCACCAACAACATGTACATCTGAAGCATGAGCACTAGAGAAAAGAAAGTTGCTTTATTCAGCATATGTGTTGAATGAAAACGACGTCCAGAAAAAATAGAGCAAAGGCCAATGGCCAGTCCATTGTCAAAGTTCAAACAGGGTGACACTGGCAGATGTCACCCTACGCATGCCTGCACAAAACCAGGGACAATCCACTAGGAGGGGCAACCGGGGGGCAGGCCAGGCACCGCAGGGACAGGATCAGGGCTCACCAGGGGGAGTCAGGGAAGGGGTGGTGGGTGCTGGAGAGCCACTGACAACTGCAGTGGAGGTGTCTGACATGGTGTGTGCCGGCACAACTGGGGGGCATGACTCAGATGTCGTGGGTGCCGGCACAACTGCAGTGGACCCTGCAGATGGAGTGGACAGGTCCGCCACTGCAGTGCCCAAGTCAGACAGGGCGGTAGTGGACTCCACTGCAGTGCCTACCTCCAGGGGAGGAGAATGGGGAACAGGCAAGGTGGGTTGGACAGAGGGGGAGGACACCCTCACCACATCAGTGGCACAGACAAGCGCAGCGGGGGGTGTGGTGCTGGGAGAGCAAGTGGCAGGGGGAGAAGGCCTGATCCTCTTGGGGATGGTATATCTGTGGGTGGGGGAACCTGGGGCAGGGTGTGGTGGGGGCACCTGTGCAGTGGGGGCCTGAGGGATGGAGGACGGAGACCTTGTGCCTGAGCTGCAGGGCGGTGGCGGGGTCTTGCTCTTAGGACTCCGGGGGGACTTGCGGGTGGGGGCCTCAGTCCGTCTGCGCCTGGGGGAGGGTGTCCGGGGGCGAGGGGCACTCTGCTCCGTGTGGGTGGGCTTCCTCTTCCCCCGGGATGCTGGAGCAGCTTCATCGGTGGGGAAGAGGCCGAGGTCACAGAGGAAGAGCTGCTGTGACTTTGGGGTTGCAGGTGAGGCAAGGGAGGGTGCTTTGGAGGGAGAGGGAACTGAGGACTGCGCAGTGCATGTGGATGCGTGTGTGTGTTCCAGGGCCCCATCCCCTGTGAGTCTGGCTTCAGTCCCCTGAATGTGCGTGCGTGTGCGTTTTGTCATTGGCGTGTGTGTCAGTGTGCTGGATGTGTGTGTGCTGGTGTGTGCCTGTGCCGGTGTGTGTGTGCTTGGGATGGGTAAGGTGCTGGGGAGTGTGGATGGAGCAGAGGCAGGAGGGGTGAGGGACCGTTTGAGGAGGGACACTGCTGCCGTCAGGGAGGAGTCCATGGACCTATTGCCCCTCTGTAGGTCAGACATGCCCGATGAGATGCCCTCCATGAACGACACCAGCTGAGTCAACAGCGCGGTGTGCGCATGGAGGACACTCAGCATGGCTGTCTGGCCTACATGGAGCTGGCGAAGGAGGTACACAGACTCCTCACTCAGGGCAGCAGGGGACACAGGGGCAGGGGCTGCGGTGCCTGGCCCAAAGGAGACACGCTCCCGGACATGGGAGCCTCCACGGACCTGGGGAATGGGAGCCGATGGGAGGGCGGTGGTGGTGCTGGTGGTGGCGGGGACAGCAACACTAGCTGGGGTGTGGTGGCTGCTGACACCCGCCTCCACAAGGGAGTCATCCTCCGAGTTGCTCTGGTCCTCAGCTGAGGTGGATGCTGCTGAGGACTCCTCGGTGTGGCTCCCCTCGCCCTCCGTGCCACTGGGTCCCTCCGACCACTCTCGGCTGCTGACCCAGTCTGGCTCTCTGGCTCCTCCTGGTCCGTGGAGCTGTCCCCTTCCGTGGCCGTGGATGTATCTGCAAACAATGGGGAAACAGACAGACATCAGTCACCTGCACAAAACGCACACACCACTGTGAGCACAGCACATCACAGAGCAAGCCCTGGCATCATTAGTTGTACATTGCTAAAAGTGCCCTAACTGAACAGGAGAAGCCAATTGTCAGTCTGATGCCAAGCATGGCACTCACATCCCACATGGCCTTGCACCCATCTGTCTGGTGTCTGTTGGATTGCAACACCCCAGTGTGGACACATGCACCAAGTACACAGTAGTTGGACAGTGCAGAGGACACGGTGTGGCATGTGGACATGCACACATCACAGCTCTTGCCACTGAGTCAGTACAGGTTTCCGGATGAAAGGGATGCCCAGAGTCAAATAGGAAATGCATGTGATGCATACCAGCGACAGACACCATGATGCACCCATGTCCTGATAGCCAGCGCCACTATGGTGTGCATGTAGCACATGTCACTCCCCTGCAGGCTCACCAATCAGTAGACACATGCCATGGCGGAGGCATGACTGCAAAGTCATACATCACTGTCTCAGTGATGTATGACTTTGCAGCCAGACAACAACACTCTGCACTGTGTCACAATAGTAGGTCATGGGGAATGCAAGTCCTGGAGCTGCACAAGTGCACATGTACATCCCCCCCACAACACATCCTCTTAACCCTCATCTGTCCAGGTCATACCTATTGGACATATGGGAGACCTGTGACACTACCCTCTGAACCTGAGCCCCTCACACTCTGCTGTGAATGGGGAACAGCTGCCTGAACTTCACATTCACATGCCCCAGTCTGCATGGGCAGCTGATCAGACACCTATGTGACACACAAGTATCGTCTCCTATGGTCACATCTCCAGTGGCATGCTGAGCCCCTACCAAGAAACTCCACAGCAGTCCTGGCGACTAATCCACAGCACACTGACACAGAGGCAGACACCTGAGGGGTCAAATCACTGCGCACAATGTGTCAGCTGATACACGGGAGTGGGAGTACAGAGTGTATTGTATGGCCTGGAGTAGGCATGACTGTCCAGCCCCACATGAATGAGGGATGAGCCCTGGACTGTAGGCAGCTGGCTAAGTATGTGTGACACACGTCATATACATACTCCTGGGGCCCAAACATTGTTCCCACCCGCAGCATGGGTGTGTGCCAGATACCCCAGCCACATGTGGTGGATCAGCTCAGCAATTGGACCACAGATCAAAGTAACACGCTGAATACATGTCAGAATACAGGCATTGTGTAAGCAATGGACCCACCCATGATGCCCACCACAGAGTCAGGGAAACAGATGCTGTCTCCCACCTTGAGTCAAGCAAACTGCAAGGACACAGTCCTAAGTGACAGAATTCCCTGCATGTAAGGGCCACACCTGGGTATCAGATGAGGAGTGGGCAGTGCACAATAGAGGGACATGGCTCCTGGACAACATGACTGCTGTACTGTGGCAGTTTAACCAGGCCCGAGGAGGGCACATAGCATGTTAGACAGAGTTCACAGTGCAGTCTTTGACTCACCCCCTCCTTGCTGCTCTCTGGCCTTCAGCTGCCCATCCAGGTCTGGAAAGACCACCGCCAGGATCCTGAGCATGTGGGGGGTCAGGGTCCGTGTTCCGCCCCTCCTGCGAGGAGGCGACAGCTTCAGCTGGACCCGTGCAATCCTCCGGGTCCAGCCCCGAAGGTCCTGCCACCTCTTTTGGCAGTTGCGGATCCGGCGCTTGTAGACCCCCACGGACCGGACAGCCCGGACGATGTCCTTCCAGATCTCCTGCTTCCGATGGGCAGAAGCCTGTCAGGATGACAAAGTGATAAGGCCATTACTACACATGCAACATATCCGTGCATGACACAGTTGCATATACATGTCGCAATCACAGGGGCACATGGTGTACACAGGCAGTGCACGGCTGCCCATGGACAGTTTTCCAGAAGTCACTACATGGTATCATTGCATGGGGAGTAAAACCCTGTTCAGAAGCACTGTCACTGCACCATACCTGTCCAGTGCAAGTCACTACACACTATGGGGGGTGACAACTACTCAGTGAGCCTGCTAGCCAGTGGCGTGCAGACTCTCAGCCTTGCTAGTCAGACAAAATGCACATTCAGAAAGGCAGTGCACAGGACACTCACCTGCTCCCCTGGTGTCCCATACAGCTTGCTGTACTGTGGAAGTAGGCTGTCCAGCAGGGCCTGGTTCTCTTCAAGGCTGAAGGCTGGGGCTCTCTCCACAGTACGTGCCATTGCAGGGTCCAGAGGGGCAGAGACAGCAGCAGTGCAGTGGCAGATGTCGTCTTGGAGCATGTAGTGCAGGCAAGTGGGCTCTCAGGGGAACAGCCAGCAATATATATGTGCTGGAGAGGCAGATACTGTCCCTTGTGTCCAAAGTGATAGGTCCAAGTCGTTTGCATCTTCTGAATCTGGCCAATCCATGGAATAGCAGCACCAAAACACGCCCACAGCATCCTTCAAATCTTCAACTTCATGACATACATGATTTTGCAACATTGTTGTGGGTGACCAACTGATTTTCCAGCAACCGACTCGTTCGAAATTCGAAAACGCGTCCGTTGCCAGGCAAGCCCATTGTCAATGGGTGCGCACCGATCGGTCCATTGCGGTACAACGCGCACAGGGGTACAACGCGTACCCGCACACATTGAAAGCAATGGGCCGGCCGGAGGCACCGATCGGTCCATTGCAGTTCAACGCGCACAGGGGTACAACGCGTACCCGCACACATTGAAAGCAATGGGCCGGCCGGAGGCACCGATCGGTCCATTGCAGTTCAACGCGCACAGGGGTACAACGCGTACCCGCACACATTGAAAGCAATGGGCCGGCCGGAGGCACCGATCGGTCCATTGCAGTACAACGCATCACTGTACATGTGACTGGCATATGTCAGCATGCCTGTCTCAGATGGACATATGCCAGCCACAGATAGCTCCCAGGGAGTGAGGGGCACACCTACATCACGACAGCCTGTCCAAACCTTATCATAAGGCATGTAAGGCTGCATTTCCTATTGTGTGTATGTTGGTGTACATGTTGTCCTGTGGGTGTCACCTGTGGGCAGCCACCCCCAGGCTGTGCACGTGTTCATGGGGACAGGATCCTGGGTGTTACGTGTACGTGACCACTGTGATGTGCAACTGTTCATATCTGTGCATGTGCCATGGTCACATTTCACAGTGGTGTTTGTGTATGTCATGTCACATACCCCGTGAGTCCCATGTGGGACGGTATGTTTGAGCCAGGGTGTCCCAGTGGCACAATAGTGATGGACCTCCACAGTCTTTGTGCATGTAGTGTTTACAATGTCTCTGATTTCATGTGCACAATGGGAGACAGTCTCCACATCCACGTTGTGTGTGCATGGACTCTGATGTTGTGCGTGTGTGTCACAGACGTCCATGTCTGTCCTGCCGTGGCAAGTGGGGCCACTACCTGTGGGGGTCATGTTTGTTTTGCTGTGGTGTACACATGATACTCCATGTGATGCCAGTGTCCATGTGGCATTACAGGGTCCCTGGGAATGTACCTGTCGTTGAGCTGTGGTGCCTGGGGCACATCTGTCCTCACATGTCACTGTGGGGGGTGAATGTGACACGGCAGCAGGAGATGGGAACTGTGACACGGCATCATGATATCCAATGGGCCAACCTGGGACAAATTGATGCCACCTGTAGGACCGTGTTGACAGATGTTGGCCATGTATGTACCATACATGTCCTTCCGGTACTGCACACTTCATGTAGTTGTGCCTCATAATGATGTATGTTGGGATCTTGAGTGTGTTCAATGCCGCATATGTGGGGTGACTGACAATCTTGCTTACTTCTCCTCTGCACTGCAGGGCTCCTGCTGTCCATCGGCCATTCCCAGACCTGGCAACGATGGTGGAACTGGGACAGCATCCGACGGTACCGCTTCACCAGGCAGCTGATTGAGGATTTGGCAGTGCAGTTGTCCCCACATTTGCAGCCTGGCCGGCCGTATCCTACAGCGCTGACCCCCAAGGTGAAGGTGATGGCAGCCCTACACTTCTTTGCCACCGGTACCTTCCAACATACTGTGGCGACTGCTGGTGGGATGTCACAGACCATGTTCAGCCGTGTGCTCCGCGATGTTTTGGCGGCAATGTTGCTCTTCCTGAACCGGTACATCTATTTCCCTAGACTGCGACGACTCACTGACGTGAAGAGTGACTTTTATGCCCTGGGGAGGATGCCGCATGTAATTGGCTCCATTGATGGGACACATGTGGCTTTGGTACCACCACAGGCCCAGGAGCAGGCCTACAGGAACCGCAAGCACTACCACTCGGTCAATGCACTGGTGGTGTGTCTTGCAGACATGACCATCACACACGTGTGTGCCCGTTTCCCTGGTTCAGCACACGATGCCTTTGTGATGAGGAGTAGTCGCATCCCCAGGATGATGGCACAGATGCAGAACCAGCGTGCCTGGCTTGTCGGTGTGTACTGACTTTGTGCCATTGTGTGTGATCTGATCTGTAGTATTCCGCCCACTTTTCCAAGTCAGCTAATGTGCACTTGTCTGGCCGTAGGTGACTCGGGATACCCCAACATGCCGTGGTTGCTGACACCCCTCAGGAACCCTGTGACACCTGCCCAGATGCGCTACAATGAGGCACATGGTCGGACCAGGAGAGTGATTGAGCGGACCTTTGGTCTCCTGAAGAGCCGCTTCCGCTGCCTGGACAAGACCGGAGGGTCCCTCCCATATGCCCCTGCGAAAGTGTGCAAGATTATCATCGTCTGCTGCATGCTCCACAACCTGGCAGTGCGGAAGGAGTTGCCTCTCATCCAGGATGACAATGACCAACATCCGCCACCTGTGGAGGATCCTGGCCTGGACCACGATGCCAGTGACGATGATGATGATGATGATGGTGATGGTGATGTCCGCACACAGCTCATCACCAACTTCTGTAGCTGAATGTGAGTATCCTGAGGTGTCATGTCAATGATGTGAGTTGGCATGATGTGTGGGTGGTGCTCTGGTGCTGTTGGAGTGTGTCCATGGGCTACTTGACTGGATGTGTGTTGCGATGTGTGGTGACAGGTGGGCTGTACTCCCCAACAGTGTTGACATGCTAACTTGGTTCTGGGTGGGTATCTTGTAACATGTATTGTGCATGAGTTTTGCTGTTCTGTCCTGTACTCCATTGCTTTTGACTGTGTGTCATTTCTGTCCTTCACAGGGTACTTTCAGATTCGTTTGGTCAACTGTGTCCACCGACGACGTGATTGCACATCCAGGCTGGTAGCTGTTGTGTCCCTACAGGTGATGTGCGCCACACCCATGGACTTCCTTCCGTCTACAGTTGTTGACTGTGTGCCCGCTACCAGGTGGGGTTACCTTGCATCTGTAGTGGTTACGGCATGTTGCAACTGTGTAATAAACCTGTGCTTCACTTTGTGATGTGCGTTGTCTGTGGTCACACATTTGACTGCCATTTGCTTACTGCACCTGTGGGCTACTTGACTACAACTGGGAATGGGTGTGGTGTCTGTGCATTGCACCGTCTTCCCTGGCAACATCAGTGTAGGCAATGAGTCAGATGGCCTAGGTGTGTATGTGTCGTGTAGCCCTGGTGGTGTGTCTCCCTCATGTGTGTCACGTTGCCTGTACTCACATGCCTGTGTTGTCCTTGCTGTTGCAGTTCGCATACACTGTGTAATTTTGCAGTTCATCATCCCCATAACAGCACCCACGTTGGAATCACGACAGAGGCAAGTATGGTGTATTAGTGTGTTTATTGTGATACATTTGTGTTAATAGTGCATAGGATGGGTTGTGCTGTACATGAATCTTGCAATCCCAAGTTCCTAGGTGAATTGAAAGTCCGGGTAGACAGGATCCCCAGTATCGGGGCCACAGTTGTCTGACACATTGGTCCAACTTGTACTCCCCATGCAATGTGTGGGAGTAGTGTTGCCGTCAACAGGGTGAACAGTCTGTGCACAAAGGCGAACATCCAGAACAGGTTCAGGCTTCCTGGGAGTTGCGCTTGGCCATCGGCCTCTCACTTTTCCCTCCTCGGACGACCCCTCTTCTTGGGGGGGGCCCTCAAGTGCAGGCTGCTGCGGTGCAGGGGACTCTCCGCCAGAGTCCTCCTCCCTCCCTGTGGCAGTTGCAGTTTGTTCGGCACCAGATGTTGTTGGCACACAGGGAGGTGTGGACTGGTTGCTGTTCATCTGGCGGAGGCATTGTAAAATGTCCCTGTGCACCGCCGTCATCTCATGCAGTGCATCCCACTTGGACTCCACGCGGGACATGTGTGAGTCCACACGGGACATGTGTGACTCCACGTGGGACATGTGGGAGTCCAAGCGGGCATGATGGGCAGCCTGCTGCTGTTTAATGTCTCTGAGGAGCCCCACTACCTGGCTGAGCTCTCCGGTGCTGGACTGGTACGCATCAGCTATGCGTACCAGTTGTGGGTCGTCATGCACACCAGCAACGTCTGCAAGCAGCGACCTCTGTCTCCCACCCTCCCACCACCCCTGCTGACATGTGCAGTGTGTGCAGTGGCACGCACAGATAACCCTGGTCCACCTTGGGGGTTGGTGGTGGTGGTGGTGTCCATGGCCCCAGGTTGGTCCAGGGTCACTGTGCTGGTGTTGCTCCTTATTCTGTCCATGTCGGCAGGGATGGTATTCGTGGTGACAGTCGTTGTAGGGGTGGGTGCAGGGGGTGCAGCTGGTGGTCCTGCTGGTGCTGCAGCTGGTGGTCCTGCTGGTGCTGCATGTTGACTTGCACCGGATGTGCCAGGTTGTTCTTCATCGTCCGAGGAGGACAGAGGCTGTACGACGCCAGTGAGCTCGGCATCCTCTTGAGCCTGGGACTGGGACTCCTCAGCGTCTGCTGCTGTGTCCCCATCATCACCTGTTTTTGGGAGACACAAACAATGTATGTCATGTTTCTGCAGGCATCAATGGTTGACACACATGACAGTTGTGACTGTGCCTCTGGGTGCGGGCCTGTACATTGCATTGTCCTAAGTCGTCACAGTCAGGGGTTGATATTGGTGTGGCACATTGTCCTGCATTATTTGGGCATTTCTATGTATTTTCTGGGGTGTGAACATGGTCTGCATTGCTTGTGTTTGGTTGACAGCCAGACCTCCTTCCCACCCACCCAGCCAGTCAGTTATCCCACCATGGAACGTGCTTGCGTTGCAGGGAGTGTAAGTTGTCTCTCAGGATGTCAGTCAGTGGTGTCCTGCTGTTTGTTGGTGCACAGTTGGCAGCAGGGCCTTGTGCTCCCCACAGCAGTAGCCAGTGTCAGCCATCTTGTGAGTCCTTCTCCACTCCCTGTGATGTGAGCATGGTTCAGGGTGGTGTTGATGGGACAGTTGTGGGGGTGAGCTATGTCTGTGACTACGACTCCCATCATGCCATTGCCTCCACCCCACTTGCCAGCATTCCCATACTTACTTGCTTTTGTGTGGAGTTCAGTGGGTGTGGGTGTGAGGGCAATGGCAAGATGGCTGACAGTGGTGTCCTGCTGTTGGTTGGTGTGCAGTACCCAGCATGCCCTTGTGCTCCCCACGACACAGCAACAGTGTCAGACATCTTTGATGGGCCTTTCCACTCTCTGTGGGATGTGCATGCGTGAGTGTGAGCTTGCTGGGCCATGTGGTGGGGGATGTAGGGCTGTGACTACGACTCCCATCATGCTATTGCCTCCTCCCCCTTCCCAGCATGCCCATGCTTCCTTCCTTTTGACTCTGCTTCCCTGTGGGGTGGGCTGGCTGTGCTGACAGGATGGCTGGGAGTGTTGTCCTGGCAGTTGTTTGGCTAAGAGTCCCAAGAGTGTCCCTGTGCTTCACACAACATAACCCAGGGTGGTGGTGCTTTGTGGGATCTTGTGTTAGGATGGTGGGCATTGCATTCTACCAGGTGGGTACTGTGGAGTTTGTGTTGGGGGGGTGTGAGGGGAGGTGCTGGTGACTATAGTCAGTGCTGCAAGTCCTCCTTCCCACCCAGCCAGCCAGATATCCCACCATGGAACGTGCTTGCATTGCAGGGAGTGGAAGTTGTCTCTCAGGATGTCAGTCAGTGGTGTCCTGCTGTTTGTTGGTGCACAGTTGGCAGCAGGGCCTTGTGCTCCCCACAGCAGTAGCCAGTGTCAGCCATCTTGTGAGTCCTTCTCCACTCCCTGTGATGTGCGCATGGTTCATGGTGGTGTTGATGGGACAGATTTGGGGCGGGCAATATGTGTGACTGCGACTCCCATGATGCTATTGGCTACACTGACTTGGCCAGCATACACAGAATTCCTTCCTTTGAGTGGTCTTCACTGTGTGTTGGTGTTGTTGTGGTGGCTACATGTGTGGATGTGTTTGTTAGTTCTATTTGTGCCACTGCCTAGCTGTAGTTGTGGTTGTGTTTGTACATGTGTTGGCACAGTTGGATGTGACTTTTTTGATGGCATGTGTTGTGTTTATCTGACTGACATACACATTTTGGGATGATTCTGTTCTAGTTGCTGTGTAATTGCTATGAGTGCATGGTTTGACTCTCCCCTTGACAGTGATGTGTGTGTTTTGTGGCAGTTTATTGTGTACATTTGTTGTGTACTCACCAGGCTCTGGGATGTCCTCTAGTCCATATACGCTCACTGGCGGAAGGATGGCCCGCACCTTCTCCTCCCAGGGCCTGAGGTATATTGGCTTGGCAGGAGGGCCACTGCCGGTGTGTTGGCTGTTGATGTAGTCTTTCTTCAGCATGTCCCGTACCCTCCTGCGCACGTCATACCACCTGTTCTGGATGTCCGTCTTTGTGCGCCGACATGGTGATTGGGCGTTCACCCTGTTGATGATCGTCTCCCACATCTTGGTTTTCTGCGACATGGGGGTCTGTTGGACCAGAGTGCCAAACAGCTGTGGCTCCACCCTGAGGATCTCGTCTACCATGACTTCCAATTCACTATCTAGGAACTTGGGATTCTTCTTGGGGGGCATGGTGATGGGTGGTGATGGTGGGTGATGTGTGTGTTGGTGTGCAGGTGAGGGTGTGTGAGTGTGTGTTTTGCTGGGTGTATGTGAGGTAGAAATTTGTTGGTGTGCTGATGGTGTGTGGCTTGTGTGAGGGATGAGCTGTGGGTGTGTGGTTGCTTTCTCTTGGGTGCTGGCAGTGGAATGGCATTTGCAAAGGCTCATGGTAGTGATTTGTGTCCTTTATATAGGTGGAGTTGTGGGTGTGTCCTTGTTCTCTGTCCCCACCCCCCCAGTATTTATTGGCTTGGTAATTGCATGTTTGGCCTTTTTTTGGGTGATTTTTCCTTTGTGCTGTTTGTGTATGTTGGAAACGTTCTTGTGACCGAGTCGGACCCTGCATTGGTCTCGTACGGTGTTTTCCGTTTCGTTCACGCTGTGTTTGTGCAGTTTTCTATGCTGCGTACGCGTCGGTCGCGGTGTATTGTGTTGCTTCGGCTCGGTTTTGTATGCGTGTCGGTCGTACGGCTTGTCCTCCGTCCGACTCGCTCGTGGTTTTCGCGCCTTGCATCGTACTTAGCGGTTTGGAGTTAGCGTGTACGTTTCGGTCGGATTTGTTCCGGGTGCGTGTCAGTCGGTTGGATTCGCGTGTTTTTCCGGCTGGATTGCTGTTTTCCGTGCGGCTCGGTCGGTCGACTTGGTTTCGTTACGTGTCGGTCGGATTTTTCGCGCCTTGCATCGTACTTGGCGTGTCGGGCGCCACGGGTACGTGTCGGTCGGTATTTTTTCCGGATCCGAGTCGGTCGGTGCTTTTTCCGGCCCGAATCGGAATCGACCCCTGTTTGTCTGCCAAGAGACGAGACTGACCGTGGGACCCAAGACTTCTTCCGCGGACGTAGCAGAAAAACTCATGTGAAACGATGAAACTGTTACTTGCTTTATGAACAAATGTACTAGTTGAAAATTACGTTATGAGAAAGATGTAAAACAAAGAAGACTGTAGAATCATGAATGTGATCATGGTGGTGTGATTGAACACCCCCGAAACCATCCAATAAGAGGCTGAGTTTTAAAATGTTTTTCAACTATTGTGGGTTGGACATGTAGGTTTTAGGGTATAACTGGGGTGCCTTTAGGGGTGTGGTTCGGCTGAGCTGGAGAGAGAAGAGAGAGGGGAGAGGGGAGGTCGAGATTGGTGAGCTGAGCAGAGAAGGAGAGATAGAAGGGTGATTTGTCGCTGTCCATCGGTTTGCAGAAAGGCCTAGCTGATCCTGTCCTTGTCCCATTCCTGTATCCTGAAATCTTTGTTCCCTGACTCTATTTCGGGGGACCCCCACTACCTCCTTGGCCAGGGGTTGGGATTTCTCTGATCCTTTGGGTTAGTATATCTTCACGATTCATACTTTGCATAAACATTTGCAAATATATATGTTTGTCTCTGAAACTTATGTCTCTTCATCTATCCACTCCTTCATATGTGCATTGTTCATTTCATGAGTATGACACTGTTTGCATTTGCTGATATTTCCTTTTTCCTCTTTGTGAGATTTTCATTGTTTGCTTTGTGACCTGTATGCAATGAGCATTGATTTCTCATTATTTTGAGATAAACGTTATTATTCATATCGAGAGTCTGTGAATTATTTAGCCAACTTGATAGATAGAGAGTACTAATATTAACATCAACTACTCAACTAATTGGTCCATCGACCAGAAGAAAGAGAGTTGATATTCAGGTTCAGTTATGTATTTAGAAACGTTAAATATGAACTTATAGAAGAAAACTAACGGATCACGTCATTTAAACTTGACTCCCAGCGCAACAGGGTTTTCATGAGTTGGGCGAATATGTATGGGCCATTTGTATGTAATGATATTGAGTATCGATCCCTGATTAAGTGTAGCGCTGGATCACAGATCACATGTTAGAGGGAGGTATGGGAGCTTTAAAGTGAAAATATTGTAGGTTTGCTCATAGATATCTGCCAGAGTGTGTTGCATGAGAGAACTACAGGGTATATGTAGCTCACTTAAATACTGTGTCACAGATCACATGGTACGTGGACATAAAAAGAAAACTGCAACTGCACTTTTTCTTAAAGTTATTATGCTTGTGTCAGCTCGCAAATGCTATCCATGCTGACCCTACTAAAATTAAAATACCACAGCTACTGCAAATAATGAGTGCAATACTGCTTATGGCTGCACTTTTTTGATGTTTATAACCTGAAGACCACCAGTTAAATACCTGCGACAAATGTCGGGTCCTCATAGTGAAACCTCAATCAATGCAAAACACCTCGCAGAACACATACATAATGCAGAGATTTCAAAACTCTGGTCACGATCTGTGCTATATATATATATATATATATATATATATATGAATCCTTTGAGTTTATTAACCGGTGGTCTTCAGGTTATAAACATCAAAAAAGTGCAGCCATAAGCTGTATTGCACTCATTATTTGCAGTAGCTGTGGTATTTAAATTTTAGTTGGATCGGCATGGATAGCATTTGTGAGCTGACACAAGCATAATAACTTTAAGAAAAAGTGCAGTTGCAGTTTTCTTTTTATGTCGATGCACCATGTGATCTGTGACACAGTATTTAAGTGAGCTCAATATGGCGCCCAAACTATGTGAACAAGGCCGGTGCCTCGGCCGAAACGCGTCATTTTGGCTTCAGTTTTGGAATAAAATCAGTGGTTGAAGAAACTGGTTTCCTGTTGTAATCATGGACAGGTCATGGTTGAAATATATATATATATATTCACTGAAAAAACCATAAGGTTTTAGGGACAGTTATAGTTAGTTGGACATTGCACTCGTACAAAACCCGTGAAATTCCCCCGTTATAGTTAGTTCAGGTAACTATAACTCGCGCCCCATAATGCACTGCTGATGACGTCACATATTACATCACTCATGACATGGTCAGTGACATCACTGATGACATCACTGATGACATCTCAAATGACATCACTGATGACATCACTGATGACATCATCCAGTGACTGTGTGTTTCTGTAAAGTTTAAATATGTTTAATATATATAGGGAAAGGCGTATTGAAGAATGAGTGGGTGTAGAAGCGCCTGAATGGATGATTTAGTAGGTGCGTGACTGAGTCTATAAGTGAGTGATTAAACGTATCTTACTGGATGCATGGGTGAGTGACTAAACTGTGTGAATGTCTGTATCCGTCTGTCTGTTGTTGTGTAAGCAACTGCATGGGTTTCTGACTAGCTAAATGAGTGTCTATATGGGTTATGGATTGGTTCTCTGAGTATCTGTATGGGTGCCTCAGTGTTTGTGTGGGTGGGGTGTGTGTGACTCTGTGCATAGATGTGTGAGTGGGTGATTCACTGGGTGCATGGTTTCAAGAGTGCGTCTGTGATGGACTGTATGGGTGGGTGAGTGTGTGTATGGGTGTGTTAGTGATTGAATGTATATCTCAGTGGTACATGTGTGAGTAACTACATATGTGAAAGGCAGTATATATGTTGGTTGGAGTATATAAATGGCTATAAGTGAGAGTGTGTGATTGTTAGAGTGGCTATATGGATGAGTGTGTACTTGCATCAGTGATTGCATAGGAGCGTAAGAATGTGCTAGTATTTTTATGAGTAAGTGAGCTGGTGTGTATAACTGTATAGGTGAGTAAATTGGAGTGTGATTAATTATTTGCATGACTGACTAGGTGTGTGAGTACCTCTATGGATGAGTTGCGTTGTGTGAGTGTTTATATAGGTGTATGAGTGCATATGATAGTCCTGTACTGAGTGACCGTAAGTATGAGTGACTGTACGGGTGAGTGAGTAGATGTGTGTGTGTAGACCTAAGAATCAGTGAGTGGGTATGTACTTATTGGTATTGGAGTGTGTATCGTTTTGAGAATGGCAGTCTGTAATTTAGAGTGGGTGTTTCAAAACTTATATTAGGGTGTGAGAAGATGCATTAAATTCTCACATGGATGAGGTCATCAGTGATGTCATCAGTGATGTCATTTGAGATGTCATCAGTGATGTCATCAGTGATGTCACTGACCATGTCATGAGTGATGTAATATGTGACGTCATCAGCAGTGCATTGCGGGGCGCGAGTTATAGTTACCTGAACTAACTATAACGGGGGAATTTCACGGGTTTTGTACGAGTGCAATGTCCAACTAACTATAACTGTCCCTAAAACCTTATGGTTTTTTCAGTGAATTTCTAAGGTTTTTCAAATGCTAATTTCTAACTATAACGTGCCTGAAACCTATGGTTTTTTCAGTGAATTTCAAAGGTTTTTTAAATGCTAATTCCTAACTATAACATGTCTGAAACCTTCGGTTTTTTCAGTGAATTTCAAAGGTTTTGTAAATGACAATTTTTAAATGTATTAATTGTTATATTTATTTTTTCATACTGATTTACTACATTGTTAGAAACAATTTTTTTTTACATATTTTATTTTTTAAATTAGATTGTAATTACATTATACATTACAAAAAATACTTTCTCAGAATGAATTACTTTAGTTTAAATACTTTGCACATAGGCAATAGACTTTTAAGTACAGTAGTTACAGTTGTTGCAATGGGCAACACATTTTCAAACACAATGCAACATTCAGCTCAATGTGAATTTCTAGTTAAATGCAATTAGTTACTTTATGGATTACTTTTTCTAACCACAGGACTGGATCCTAGATTCAGTCCTGGGACATCTCCTGTAAACAGTTGAGTAAAAGCGTTTTGGTTACAGTAGTGATTTTTAAGGAATATTATTGTATTTTAAAAGTTGACACTTGGAAACTTTTTCTCATAGAATCACCAATGTTATCCTATGGAAGGAAATTCACTTAGCAGGTAAAAACTGTTATCGTTACTTTTTCTTACTCAGTGTTGGATCCTGGATCCAGCACTGGTGCATCTCCTGTAAACAGTTGAAAGAATGCGTTTAAGTCATACAGGCGATTTTTAAGGAATATTTGTAGTTTGTGAAAATCGACACTTCGAAACTTTTCTGCTGAAAACCAGACAATGGATTCCTATGGAAGGAAATACAAGTTACTGGTAAGTACGGTTAGAATTACTTTTCAGGGTCAGTGCTGGGCTGAAAGATGCAGCACTGAGGTCTCTCCTGATAACAGGTGAGTAAATCAGAATTCGTATTTCGGCTGATTTTAGAGGAATATTTTAAAGTTCCAAAACTCCACACTTAGAAGAATTTCCAAGTGAAACCAGTCAATGTTAGCCTATGGAAGGAAATTCAAGTTACTGGTAAGTACGGTTAAAATTACTTTTCAGGACCAGTACTGGGCTGAAAGATACAGCACTGAGGTCTCTCCTTATAACAGGTGAGTAAATCGGAATTCGTATTTCGGCTGATTTTAGAGGAATATTTGTATGTTTCAAAAATCAACACTTAGAAGAATTTCCAAGTGAAACCAGTCAATGTTAGCCTATGAAGGAAATTCAAGTTACTGGTAAGTACGGTTAAAATTACTTTTCAGGATTAGTACTGGGCTGAAAGATGCAGCACTGAGGTCTCTCCTGATAACAGGTGAGTAAATCGGAATTCGTATTTCGGCTGATTTTAGAGGAATATTTTAAAGTTCCAAAACTCCACACTTAGAAGAATTTCCAAGTGAAACCAGTCAATGTTAGCCTATGGAAGGAAATTCAAGTTACTGGTAAGTACGGTTAAAATTACTTTTCAGGACCAGTACTGGGCTGAAAGATACAGCACTGAGGTCTCTCCTTATAACAGGTGAGTAAATCGGAATTCGTATTTCGGCTGATTTTAGAGGAATATTTGTATGTTTCAAAAATCAACACTTAGAAACTTTTTCAGCAAAAAGCAGGCAATGATATCCTATGGAAGGAAATTTAAGTTACTGGTAAGTACGGTTAAAATTACTTTTCAGGATTAGTACTGGGCTGAAAGATGCAGCACTGAGGTCTCTCCTGATAACAGGTGAGTAAATCAGAATTCGTAGTTCGGCAGATTTTAGAGGAATATTTGCACAATGGTGAAGGGAGGGGGCGGGGCCTGAGGTGACATCTGTGCAAACGCGCCCTGTGGCGCGTTTTAAGTTGGGGGATTAAGTCCCCTTGAATCATGAGGGTCCCTAGGGGCCAACTAGCCCACCAGGAACCTCCAGTATGCACCAGGGGCTGCGTTGCAGAGACGTGTAGAGAGGCCACACCCCTTTACACCTCTCTGCAACGCAGCTCTGTGGCGCTTTCTGGATGTACCTGTTGGGCTAGTTGGCCCCCAGGGACCCTCAGGATTGAAGGGGATTTAATTCCCCATCTTAAAACGCGCCATGGGGCCTGTTTGCACACATGTCACCTCAGGCCCCGACCCCTCCCTTCACCACTGTGCAAACGCGCCCTGTGGCGCATTTTAAGTTGAGGGATTAACTCCCTTGAATCCTGAGGGTCCCTGGGGTGCAACTAGCCCACCAGCTACCTCCATTAAGCGCCACAGAGCTGCGTTGCACAGAGGTGTAAAAGGGCGTGGCCTCTGTCCACCTCTGTGCAACGCAGCCCCTGGCGCATACTGGAGGTTCCTGGTGGGCTAGTTGGCCCCCAGGGACCCCCAGTATTCAAGGGGAATTCGTTCCCCCTCTGCAAACGCGCCAGGGGGCGCGTCTGCAGAGTGCTGTCAAAGAGGGGGCGTGGCCTCCCTCGCGATGCCGTTTTTTAAATTTTTTTTTTTTTTTTTTTTAAAGGTGGCTGTGTGGCCCCCTTTTTAGTAATTTTTGAGCCCTGGGGACCCCATCCCCAGGGCCTGTCCCCTTTTAAAAAAAATAAAATAAAAAAGGACTGGGAAGGGGACCGCGTGGGCCCCCTCCCGTGGCCAATTTCGACCCGGGGACCCCATCCCCCGGGCCATAGCCACCTTTTTTTTATTTGATGGAGGGGGCTGCCTGGCCCCCTCCTAAGGCCTCCTTAGGCCCCGGGGACCCCATCCCCCGGGGCTGGCCCTATCCTTTTGGGGTCCGTGGGGGACCCCAACTCCCCCACAGACCCTGCTGGCTCCCCGCCTCCTGCGGCATTTCTTTTCCACATGGGGAGCTGCTAATATGCAGCTCCCCATGTGGAAAAGCAATTCTGCTTTGAAATTTGGAAGCAAGAGCAGCTTTCCCTGCTCTCCTTCCAAAATTCAAAGCAGTTTGCAATGACAGGACGGGTGCCGCGAGGCTCCCGTCCTGTCATTGCAAACAGCAGTGTCCCGGGGTAGGCACCCCGGGACACTGCAGGAGCCGGCCCCGGGGGTGGCGGTCCCCAGGGCCATCACTGGCTCCAGGAGGGGGCCGCGCGGCCCCCCTCCCCACATTTTCAAAGCCCCGGGGAGGTGGTGGTCCCCGGGCTTGGGGTCCAAAACGGACCCCCATTTTCAACTTTGTTAGTGCCCCGGGGAGGTGGTGGTCCCGGGCGTGTGGGGGGCTGGAGTCCCCCCACACAGGTTAATGTAATAAATAAAGAAGCCCCGGGAGGTGGTGGTCCTCGGGGCTGCGGGAGGGCTCAGAGCCCTCCCGCAACTTTTTCTAATAAAGCCCCGGGGGTGGCGGTCCCCGGGGCTTGGGGGCCCTTAGAGGCCCCCATACATAAAATAAACCCCTCCAGCATGCCCCGGGACTTGGCCCACCCGGGGGCAGATGCATCGAGCGCGGGAGACCGCGCTTCGATTTCCCGGCAGGATCCGCGCTCCCTGAGCGCATCCTGCCAATTTTTTTTAAAAAATGCTTTTTTGCCCAGGGGGTCCTTGTGGGACCCCCTGAGCAGGCCTAGGGGTTAGGGTGTTTCTACCCTGCCCCCTTTGTGCGTTTTGCGCACTTGTTTCTTTTTTTTTCTCGGCGGGATCCGCGCACCCTAAGCGCATCCCGCCGATTTAAAAAAATGCTTTTCTGCCCAGGGGTCCTTGTGGGACCCCCTGAGCAGACCTAGGGGCTCAGGGTGTTTCTACCCTGCCCCCTTTTGCACTTTGCGCACTTGTTTCTGTCCCTCGGTTCTACCGAGGATGAAAATGGCTGCCAACACTTCTTGATTTGGAGTGTTGACAGCCAATTAGCATGCAGGTCGTGATCGGGAGGGTACGCGGATCCGACGCGCCCATAGATATATGTGATTTTAATTGTGAATTTCTCAGGAACTACTGAACGGATTTACACCATATTAGCAAAAGGCACCAGTCTGAACCAAGGGCTACCTCTTTGCCAAATTTGGGGTAATTCCGTTCAGCAGTTCGGGCTGTAGCTGCGACTAAAGGTTCCTATGGAAAAATGAATGGGGAAAACGCGTTTTGGGACCCCCTTTTTTCTCGGCCCCCGCTTGACGTATCACCCCGAGACTTTCAGGGTAGGAGCGGACCGGAGCGCCCCAACAAGTTGGAAGCTTTCGCAAAGATTCGTCAACCGGCGCCAACGTTATTGCAAATAGAATGTCGCGGATTTCCTATGGATAATAGGTCCTAACTATAACTATCTACTGGCGACCGCCAGTAGATAATATATATATATATATGAACACACCATCCTGCTCCAGCAACGAAGAAGGCACGTACTCGAGGATGTTGGAATAGGGCTTCTTTATTATCTCGGGTCTCCCTCGACCCCGCAGCTTAAGAGAGACGCGTTTCAAACAAAGGTTTTATTGGAGAGACAACACAGTACTTGCATACAGTCAAGGCAGTCAACTCCCCAATGTTCCATATTCTCAATACAGAACCCAGACAGGTCATCATTACATTTAGAAAGATAACACACATCTTAACAGAGAACAGATAACAAGAACAAATGTAACACATCTATCCCCCCCACAAAAGAACCCTAAAACAATACATAAACACAACCAGAAAAAAGACAAGACACCCATATATAGTGCACTGTACATAATCCCTAAACTTGGCAGGAAGTTTCCTGTCACGTTTATTTCCTTTAGTCCTAGAAGCCACACTCTCATTGCAGTCTCTTCCAAAAACATTCTCACAACCTCTCGCCCACCCATGCTTTTAGCCACTTTCCTGACATTCTACACTTTACCATCTTTTTTTATTTTTTTAAGAGTTTATATAGCGCGAACTAGACCCGAAGATATCAGGTATCAGAGCGCTTTACATGAGCACCAGTTTTGTTACAGATGGACACATACATTTTTTGTTAGGCACGGGGAGATTAAGTGATTTGCCCAGAATCACAGGATGTTGAGCGTTGTTGCCGAGACTTGAACCCAGTTCCCCAGCTTCGAGGTTGACCGTTCTAGCCATAAGGCTACATCCTCTCCCCTTAAGTCTTGAGTGACCACACTGTTTTTGTTGACGTTGACCACTCTCATGGCTTTTCCAAAGTTTGTCTCTTTTTTTAGATAACACACCTGGTCTACGCACCCTGACACAATCACCAACCACAAAGTCAGGTACTTTAGTTTTCCACTTACTATTGAATGTGTGTTTCATTTTCTCTGGTTTCTTTCCTGCCTTCACTACAACTTCCTATTTAACCACACTACCATCCTTCTCAACTTACTTCTTTTTTAACCACCGAGACACAACTTCGTTACAGGATCCCTACCTTTGAGCAATTTGAAAGGACTAACTGCAGTAGTGGCATGTGGTGTGACCCGATACAGACACAACTTTTCCCTAAGTTTGCACTTCCGCTTTCCATCAAAATCCCTTGTCCACAAAATTCTCTGCTTCAACACGCAGTTGAAACATTCGACTTGACCATTTCCACTAGGTTCATACAGGGCAGTGATCACATGAATTATGTTGCAAAATTTCAAAAATTCACTAGTTTCTTGTGACTTCAATTGCCCCCCATTATCTGTGATGAGGACCTCAAGAACCCCTTTCCTCGCAAACAACTCTTTAAAGAACTCAATCACAGGGGTAGTGGTGACATCAGACACAAACTTAACCTCTGGCCATTTGGAATGGAAATCCACCAAAACCATGGCAAACTTACACTCATGAGGTATATAATTAAAAGGCCCAGTGATTCCAAAACCCACTTTCTGCCAAGGAGACTCAGGCCACTCAACAGGACATAAAGGAGCTGGCACTGTCGTAAGCATTCTTTCACTGTTGACACACAAATCACACACAACCCTATCCACGAATCTGTCAAATCCTGGCCACCAAAAGGTTGCCCCAATCAATCTCTTCATGGACGGCATGCCTAGATGGCCTTCATGGCCCAACTTCAATATGTGATCATGCAATCCAATAGGTGGGATACATTTTCCACTTTTAAGCCATGTCTCCCTCGATCTTAAGCTCCTCTGAAATCCTCCAGTAAGGATACAACTCCGTAGGAACCTCCCACCTTCTAGGCCTACCTTCCTTCACATATTCCCACACTTTCAAAAGTAAAATATCCTCTCAGGCTGCAGCCTTCCACATCTCCTCATTCACCCCTTCAAACTCTTTGGGCATGACATCAGCAACACTGGCAACCACTTCAGTTTCATTCTCTCTCATTACTCTCCCCACTATCCGTAGAATGCCAAGACAGACAAGCAGCAGTGACGTTCTTCTTTCAAGGGAAATATTCAATTTTATAATTGTACTCTTGAAGTCTTGACATGAGCCTGGCAATGCAGGCAGTGGCACAACCACTACCATCAGGAGACAACACTGCAACCTTCTCGTCTGTCTTGGTGGTAAAACAAGAACCTCAAAGATAGATCCTAAAATGCTCTATGGCCCACACACACACCAAAAACTCCTTTCCAATTACTGCATACCTTCGCTCAGCTTCACTGAGGGTGCGCAATGCAAAAGCAACATTCCATCCCCCATTTTCACATTTTTGCAACAACACACTGCCAACCCCATACAGCCTGGCATCTTCAGTAACAATGCACTCTTTATTGACACAAAAGGGCTTAAGAGTGCGAACTTTGACAATCTCAGACTTGACTAAATCAAAGGCATGCTGACATTCTTTGTACCATTTAAATTCCACATTTTTCCAAGTAAGCTCCCTTAATGGCTTCACCTTTGCTAAAAAATCCTTAATGAATTTGCTGTAAACAATTACATCCACCAATGACTGTTTAGGCACAACACCATTCTTGGATAGGGTGTGGCCCAAGTACTCCACAGATTCTCTAAACAACTTGCACTTATCCTGCTTTAAAGTTAAACCCTCTTTTCTCAGTTCCACACATACTCTTTTCAAATGCTCCAAATGGTCTTGTTTGTTTTTTGAGAAAACCAAAATGGCATCTTGAAAGCACTTAGCAAACGTTTCCATTTCCTTGAAGATAGGGAACATCCAAGACGGATACTGCTGACGCCAAGCCAAATGGCATCCTCTTGAATTGAAATACTCTTAGAAGGGTTATGAAAGCTGTTGGAGAGCTGGAGACCTCACTCAAGCCAACTTGATGGTATGCTGAATGCAAATCCAGAGTGGAAAATACAGCAGCTCCTTCCAACATACTAATCACCTCATTAATGTTGGGAAGAGGATGGCAGTCCACTAAAATATTTGCATTCAATGCCCTGAGGTCAATGCATAACCTCAAAGATTTATCTGCTTTGTGGGCAAGAACTGTGGGAGAAACCCATTCAAAAGATTCTACCTCCTCAATGATCTCCCCCTCCAACATGTCCTTGAGTACACAATTTAGTTCTTCTTGCACTTCGATAGGTACTCTCATCAGTTTTTGTTTAACTGGAATAGCTCCACTATTAAGTTTGATGCGATGAGTGTATCCTTGTAATTCTCCCAACTTGCTAGAAAACACACTAGGAAAACTGCAAAATGAAACATGGAATTGGAATCACCAACAGCTAGAACAGGCTCCCTGCTGTGAGGATTTAAAATAATTCCTAACTTCCATTGATCCTTCAACCCCAAAACATTCACACCTTTCCTTGCTACGTATAGCTTAATGCAAGCTACTCTCCCTTTGAATTGTACCTCCACCTCCATGAATAGTACACTCATCAAAACTCTGGGCAACCACATCAGATTCCACCAAATCACTCAGACTCACATTCTTAACTCAACCAAACCTATCTATAAAATATTCCATAGTGATTATTGTCTAAGGCGTACCAGAGTCTTCCATGAGCTCTAGTTACATATCAAGTACATGGACTTTGCACTTGGGAGGCTTAACTAGTTTGCCTTCCCTCTCCTGGTAATTAAGGGATAGTACAATTCCCTTCTCCATGTCAGCATTATTTCCACAAACACATTGTATGCATTCAGTCTCTTTATCTGCAACAGTTTTACTGCTGGGTATTGCCCCTCCTTTCTTTATCTCACTTTTGTATACAAGCGAAAAATGTCCCTTGCACCCACGATTGCTACATTCTGTTCCAATAGTTGGTAAAAAGGGTGACAAAGCCAAATGGTTGGGACTGCCTCACCTATAACAAATGTACGACTTTTCATATCTTTTTCCTATAGAAATTTTGCAGCATGAACTATCTCCCACAGCACACACTTCATCAGTAGGCTGTGTGTTCTTAGAGACACCATCCTCTACAGACTTCATCCAAATCTCAGACTGCTCTATGGCTTTCGCAGTAGATATCGCATCTTGCAAATTAGGATCTCCCATAACCCAAAGACTTTCCTGTACTTTTTTGTTTTTAACATTCACAATAATTTGATCGCTTTTCATGTCTTCCGTTAAGGCACCAAAATTGCAATCCAAAGCAAGACTACATGAAGCAGTCAATAAATCATCAACATTGTCCCCTTCACATTGGACTCTAGTAGAGAACTTGAATCTATTTAATGCACGACTGGAAGAAGGCTTAAATCTTAACTCCATTCTCAGGAGAGCTTCCTCAAAAGCATTACGCTCACCTTGGTCTTGAGGTGACAGAGGTGGAAAAGTCCTAAAAACCAATTGTCCCTCTGACCCCAAACATTTTTTTTCTTTCTGCCCCATACTATCTCCATCAATAGCCTTTAAGTATGTAGGGAGCTCTTCCTTCTATCTCAACCAAGGTAGGGAAGGGTCACATTTACTCTTGGTTGGTGGCTCTAACTGCATTTCTCCCAAGAAACTTAAAAACGAGGTACAGAAATAATTTTATGGCAGTATCTCAGAAAATTGAAATTTGGGATAGTAAAACACTGTTTTAAATCGCTGTGTGCATCAGCGGTGAACAATTCACTGGGCACAATGAACCATGCTGTGTGCATCAGCGGTAAATTACAATTATCATTAGTGACGTGCTTACAGAACAACTGAAAAGATGAAATGAGATGAGAAGAGAAGAAAAGAAACACTGAGATCAACACTTACAAAGGTGTGTGCCTCAGCAGTAAATGCAGCTCACTGGGCACTCATTAGCATACCTGTGTGCATCTCCGGCAAATTAGTCTTTAGGTGCACTCTGCAATAATGCTGTGCGCAACAGCATAGAGAAGAATGAGCAGTGGTTGGAATATTGCCGGCAGCACACACGTGTCTCCACAGGTTGCAGGCACGGAGACTAGCACATAATGATATGAGACTGGAAGAGTGCCGTTAGCAAACGCACGTCTCCACATGATACAGGTAAAGAGACTAGCGAAAAATTCTTCCAAGATGGCATTGACGTAAAAAACAATGGGGTGTCTGACGTGAGCTGACACAGGGGGCAGGATGTGTGGAACGCTGGCAGAGGCTGACGTCATCAGGAACACGGAGGTTCGAGCAACAACTGCAAAGTGCTGAAGTGCACGAGCAGTGGCCTCACAAAGGATTCAAACAACGCTGGCAAGGATCGGCCAGGTAAAGTCACAAACAACATGAAAAATTTGAATATTAGAATAAAATCAAACAATACCGCTTCCGCAGGTCGTGAATAGTCCAAGTCCATATGCCAGCTGGTCACAAGGTTTAAGAGAAATTCAGAAATATTGAATCCTCCACATGTTAAAGGAAATCACGCGGGTAAAATATCCTCCAAAATGGCACCACACCAAAAAATACCCATTAATGCATTTATTGTAAATTAAACATTGTTTTCTGCTATTACGCCATAACAGATTTCAATATTCCTCCACAAAAGGAAATATTTTCATTACTGATTAATCCAATATGTTAATGTTTTACAAACGTTTTTGTAGTTGACAGCCGCGGTCCATGCAGGTAACAGCGGTGGGGTGGTGGGGCCGCGTGAGGGGGTGCTTCGAGGGACGATGCCGAGGGAAAATTAATTATTTATTTAATTTTCCCTCTGCATTGTCCCTCGAAATCTCCCCCACGCGGTCCCACCGCCCCACCGCTGTTACCTGCACGCACCGCAGCTGGTAGTTGACTAAGTGGTTTCCCAGTAAACCTCAGTAGATTCTGCTCATGAACTTGACACACCTTTTGTTGACTTCCCTTGTATGTGACCCAGGGATGGAAGTCCCTCTGACAAGCAGACCAAAACATTGTGGTGAATCCGTCCACTTAAAATAGCAGTACAAGCCTTTTTTCTTTTATTTGCAAAAAGAGACTCTGACTTTCTAAAGTCTTTCATTTTGTTCGGATACACTTCCAGTGCTCTTTTAACATCTAGAAATATTGGAATATTAGTATATGTAACTTTGTCAAAAACTGGTAAGATTACCTCTTGAGAGTAATCAAACTGTTTTTGAAGATTCAGTTTGAGTTGTTTGAAAACCGCCCTATTAGGAAAAAATCCTAAGTATGGGAAGGTGAATACTGAAAAAACCTAACTATTGAAAAAGCTTGAACTGTTCCCTCATGTCATTGACTCAGCTAAATCCCTAGGAAAAATCTTGTACAATAACTTCTCCATGCAAAAGCACATCAGTGCAGCCACCAGAGGAGCTAACCATCAACTACATGTATTGAGGAAATTAAAACCTTTCCTTCCCATGGCAGATCTCAAAACAGTGGTTCAAGTACTTGTAATATAAAAAAAAAGAGATCATATTTCCCCAGACCTCTAATCTGTGAAATGGTTAATCTATGCGGCCAGAATCCATCTCAAAATTCCCTGTTTGACCAAAAAGAGCTGCAACACAACACCCCTTCTTACCTGTCCCAGAAATTAACTTCCAGATGCACAAGTTCCTTACTACCTAAGCCACAAAAATTAAACAAAAAGATAACCTACAATTGATCCTTTTCCAGAACGGCCCTTAAAATGTGGAACCTCTTCTTCCAGAGACCAGGTGCAACCCCTCCTCCTCCTCCTTCTTTAGAAAAGAAGTAAAACTTCTACTAGCCACCACACTTCTCTCACATTGTGACATACCTTCCTCTCTTCAAGCGCAATGCTTACCTGCCTGTGTATGACCCAATTTATCACACCCACCCACATCTCCGAAATCTGCACTAGTTGTCTATTGATAATCATCTACACACCACCCAACACCTATCAGCCTCTGCCCTTGCCATCCTTCCGAATGACAATGTGTGCCTGCTCTGTTCTTCTCATTATTTAAAATTTATCATTTACTTATGTAACTTTTGCTGCATTACCTACTCCACAGATATGTATATAGCATATTGTTTATTTCATAACACTCTATTGTTATTGTAAAGTGCTCTGTCACCTGAAAGGGTCTTCTTCGCGCTATACAAAACTCTTTTAAATAAAAAAAACACTCCAAACTTTCTTGCTGCAGTTGTAGCCTAAAGAAAAAAACTAATTTTTCTGCTAACCACTGTAAAGTAGCTGATTATAATAGCTCAAACATATGCTGTTGCTATTCTTTCAAGACTGTTGGTAAATGCCAAGGTGGCAAATGAAAGTGAACTATAGATTTCTTCAGCTTAAAACTTTGCAACAATCTGAAGGCCAAAGAAACAGCCACAGATACATACCAGGATCATTTTCTAAAGCTCATATTAGTGTCTTGTTGCTCTGAAAAAAAAGTAGAGGCTACCAATCCCCAATCCTAACTGAAAGCCATCTCTTAAAAACTCTAAAATCTTGAAAGGATCTCAAGATGTTCAAAGTAGCTCTCTTTGTCTACACCAGGTGTCAAAGTTCCTCCAATGCTTTGCATAGGATGCTATGGTGGACAGCTGTCTAGATTCGTGTATGCAAATAACTACTACTCCAGAGAATTCTAAGGGGGATATTCACAAGAACGTGCGCTAAACATCTCCAGAAAATGTTAACGCAACTTTACACATTGCAGTCTATCGCGGGAAAATAACCCTGTGTTAACCTGGAATTCACAACACGGCGGTACCATGCGATAGTCCTCCGAAAACGCGGCCAATGTCCGCGATACAACCACCGCGACGGAGTCAAAAACACAAACACCAACACCAAAAAACATGCGATGAGCCCATTCGCGATGAGGAAATCAGCGATAAGCAGCGCCAGGCCTGCCATACACACACGGCAGGCGGGAAAATCACTACAAAAGTAGAAAAAACACACAAACACAAAATGACCAACACCCAAGCACCATGGAGGCAGCCGGAGCAGGTGCAGAGGACGAGCAGAACCCCACAAGCACCCCGGATGACCAGCCTGGGACCTCGGTGACAGGGAAGGGCAAGGACAAGAAGAAGAGGAAGACGAAGTTCAGTCCGCAGGAGAATAGGATCCTGGTCACAGAGGTGATAGAACACCATCAACAACTGTTCGTCGCCTCCAATGTGTCATTGGGCACCAAAAATGGATTATGGCGGTCCATCGTGGACAAGGTGAATGCCATCGGAGAGCACAAGAGGTCAATGGACGAGGTCAAGAGGCGATGGATTGACATCAAGCGCAAGACCAAGGAGAAACTCGCAGGCAACCAGAAGGCAGCAATGCAGACTGGAGGTGGGAGCCCAGCGCCACAGCTGGAGCTGGATGACATGGAGGAGCTGGTGTCGACAGTCATCAGTGTGGAGACCGTGGCAGGAGTCGGGGCACCGGACACAGCTCGACATGACACAACACAACGGCAACAGGGTGAGTAACCACCAGGTACTGGGGGGACGGGGGGAGATGGCCACAATGGCACACATGCACAATCAAGCAGAGCACAGTGCACATCCACAATGACTCTGGATCATGTCCCTGATCAACAGCCTGTCACAATGTACATTGCCATGCTGTCTGAATGTGAACATGTACCAATGCGTCTACATACATGTGGACACATTGTAACACAGCATCTCCCCTTCACATTGCAGGGGCACCGTCAACGCCACCTGCAGAGCAGTCCCAGCCACTCTTCACTGATGATGAGGAGGACACCACCAGCATCGACACCCAAGCCCTCCAAGACATCATTGAACTCATCCGCCAATCACCTCCAGGACCAGGGCAGCCCAGCTGCATCGAGGAGACCCCACCCACTCCACAAACCACCCAGCAGGAGGCACCCACAGCCCCGGCTGTCTCCCAAGACCCCCCCGAACAACACATGGCCTTCCAACGCCGTGTGTTGGAGGTCCAGAGGGAGATGGCTGAGCGGGTGCGGGTGGGGTTCGACCTCATGGCTACCAAACTTGATGCCATCCATGGGTGTCTGAGTCCCATCAGGGACCACCTCCAGTCCCTAACGGACACCCACACGCCGCTCCATGGTCTCCAACGAGCTCTGGCTGACATCGCTGGAGTCATGACTCGGAGACAAGAACACCTGTCCTCTCAGAGTGGCTCCAGCGATCTCAGCCTTGAGATGGCACACATGCGGAGGCTCATGGAGGACATGGTGCGGATGGAGGCGGAAAGGATGGCAGCCACCGCACATCAGCGAAATGTAGCTGGGATCTACCATGCCCTGCATGTCCTCATCATGGCATTGCTGCCACAAGGCGTGGCGCAGATGAATGCTGCTGCCCCTGCACCATCCACATCTCCGCCCCCTGGCGTGTCAGTGCCTCACAGTGCGGCAGGCATTTCCACTCCGGCACCTGATGTGTCACTGCCACACAGTGCGGCCGACAATCCACCTCCGGCCCCTGATGTGTCAGTGGTACACAGTGCCACAGCCGGAACTGCACCACCCACAGGTGGGGCAGAGCACACATCTGAGGACGTGGATGGGCTTGAGATCAGGAGGAGGCACTAGCATTCATGTCCGCCACCTGGCCTGTTGCTGCTTGGTGCCGCACATCGCCCCATGACCTTCCACTGACCCCCGATACACTCTGCTGCACTCACCTTTGACCACCACATGGACTGCCATATCCTGTTTGGTGACCAATGACACGGCGACCACACTGCGGACTGTACCCTACCTCTTCCGCTGTACTTGTCAATCCCCGATGGACTCTGACTGGCCCTCCACGGGCCCATATTGTGTAGTGGGGTTGGCATGGCCCTGTACTGCTCCAGCTGCAAAACTCCACTGGATGTACATTAAACATTCAGAAACGCACTGCTGTGTCATGTCTTTCATCATTCATGTATGAATGTGTGGATGAATGTAGGCTCAGTGATTCCCCCCAACGTCAATGATGCTCATCTAGTGGGAATCCAGTCACAGTGTGCTACATTGCCGATTGCATTCCGGAGGCCGCAGACACCACAACAGGGACACACGCATTAGTCACTTCCTTGTCCGGACATGGACTGAACCACGCCCAGAGCCCTTGAGTCATTGTTTCAAGCCCTGCGCTGGTCCGGCATATGCCAGGCCAGACCACTCCGCTTACGCTCTGAGGGGGGGGCCACATAGCTACAAGTCGCAGGTTTACATGCTAGTGGTCTGCAGGTCGCTGGTCTAGTTGTCAGCATGTCACGGCCACTCCCTGAGGGCAGGTTTGCACACACACCACACCCATCCGGCACAGGCGTCACAGGCCATGTGACCCGGCCAATATAAGGGGCCAAGAACGTCACATTCCCCACTGCCGGTGGTGACTGGATGACAGACGTTCCACAATACTCAATCATAAAGGGCCCATGACTTTTTGCGCACAGGGATAGTGGCACCTGGAGCCATGCGGACGTCACGGGCCTACCACCACATGGCGCTGACTGGGGTTGCACAGGGTTAGTGGCACCCGAACCCTTGCGGCCATCACGGGCCTACCACCTCATGGGTCTCGGAGCTGCATGATCATTGTTTCCATGGCATCTGTGGGTCTTCAGATGTGGCTCTGGGCTGGGCTCCCTTTCATACTGGGGGTAGTCGTTCTGCTTTACACCAGCAAAAGGCAGGTGTTAATTCCCTGCTGCTACCGCGGCTTTTCGCTAGTTTTTGGTTCGCATCGCAGATCTGGCAGTTCGTTGTGAAAGGGGTGTAGTGGTGTTATCGTGTGTTTTTGCACGGGAACGCCTACTCTGCATCTCATTAGGGTTAGTTGGTGGTGTCACCCGTGGAGGTACATTTTGAGGCAGTTATCGCGGGAATACTTGCGTTGTCTGCAGTTTGCAACCGCTTGTGAATGGGGCGTTAAATCTATCTCCACTTTTGTTGCGTTAAGGTGGCGATAACTCGGAGATAAGTCCTTGTGTATATCCCCGTACATGTTTTAGACCTACCCTTTCAACTTTCACCCTACAAGACAGAAATGAAGCCGATTTTTCTGGGATAGATGAGTAAATAAAATGCATTGGAGCCATGAAATGCTGCTGGACTGCCATAACTACCAACACTGTGAACCATGAGTATCTTGGACAGAGTGGAACTACTAGTATTACTGTTGCTTTCTTTCACCGAATCTTCTGAAGCACCTTCGGTAAAAGGGGAATAGGAGGGAAGGCATAAAGAGCTCCATTCGGCCAAGGAATTGCTAAGAGATCAGTCCCACAAGATAGGGAACACAGTACCTTGGTGAGGAAGGAACTGTGTGCTACTTGGTTGTCTGTTGAAATCAAAACTTCACTTCCCTTCTATCTGTGGTTGAAAACTTAGAAGGGCCCTCAGAATTGCTGATAACTCCCTCCAATTTGACTATTGCAGAGTTTCTGAGTGGTACCAAGAATCCCTACACTTCAATCCCATTCAAGGATGCTCCCTACACCAAACACTTGTATTTGTTATTAACAATAGGGACAGTAAAGAATAGAAATGAACTCATATCTGTAGATTTGGAACAACCCACAATTGGAGGTTGTCTCAATTATCTTGTGCAATTGGCACCAGCACTTCATAATCCTTCGACTCTGACCAATGAGTTAACAGATGATGAATGAGCAGTTTCAGGTGGTAACATGCCCAAGGCACCATCAATGTTGTTGAGGCCATCACTGTGTCACCAACAAGGGTCTGGCTAAAGCATGGGAAAGAGATAGATGATGGAATATACATTCCTACAGTGCTATTACCCTTGATTTTGGTAGTAAAGGTGGCTGCTTTCGATTCAAACCATACTTCTATTAACAGTCTCTGTAGCAACTGTACCAGCTTTGACTTCTGAGAAGAAAGAAGCCCAGGTTTTAAAGACATTACAATACTCTTCTGCGGTTGAACTCCATCTTAAGGAAAGAAGATACAGAGATTAGCCAGTCATCCAGGTAAGGGAAAATGTCTACACTTTCAGGTTCCACTTTTCCACCGCTGCGCCGGTAGCACTAGAGGATCCGGAGCCGGTCCCAGACCCCAAGGTGCTGCTGGATACACAACGCTGCTCCTAGCAGCAGACTGTAGCATGACCCTGCAGTTAGGAGAGGACTCAGCCATGCCAACAGCAGGTATGGTGCAACGGCCCGCGGGGCCTCAGCGTCCCCTCAAGGGACCGTCATCTTCATTCCCTAAACGCCTAACCCGGCACCGCTGCCCCGCAGCCTGTGACCAAGTGAGAGTGCGGTGGCCCGGGTGGTCCTAAGTGTTCCCCACAGCACCCTGGCATCCCTCCATGATCAGCATCAGCGCAGCCAACCCTGGTTGTTATCCTTTGTGTTCCTCACTACCAATGCACAAGTATAGCTGGGTTTAATAGTAAACGACACAATGAAGAGTGGCTTAATTTCCAGATTATCTGTGTCCAAGAAACCTGGAGATTAACCAATTTACGTAAATGGCTATTGTTCTTTTAGTACCTCAGCGTCTCCCTCATTAGGGGGCAGAGCTAAGGAGGGCCTTCTGACAATGCTAGCTAACACTCTTACCATGAAATTAGTGAATTTTATAAAAATGTCCCCATACTTCCATATGCTAGTAATTAAAGGTTATGATACCTTGGACCTTCTGCTAATAGACTACTACAATAACAAATTTTTAAACCCAGATAGAGCAGTTGAGAACCTAGGTAAAACCATAGAAGACCTTATTGGCCGACATCCAAACCCTTTAAAAATCATTTGGGTTGGAAACTTCAATATAAAAACGTGCCTGTTAGACCTGGCAACCTTGGTGTGGTTTTCCCTGACTTTTTGCCTCTACCTCCTGTGTTTTTGATACTGTGCTGGATTTTGTTTTTGCTGGCTTGGATGCTTTGGGCACTTTGCCACTGCTGATCAGTGTCAAAGTGCAAGTGCTCCATGTGTAAATTGATATTGTGATTGGTTCTCCCTGATAGGCATATTTGTTTTACCAGTAGGTCCCTAGTAAAGTGCACTGAGTGTGCCAGGGCTGGTAAATCAAATGCTACTAGTGGGCTTGCAGCACTGATTGTGCTACCCACATGAGTAACCCTGAAAAGAGGTCTTAGGCCTGCCACCGCAGTGCCTGTGCGCAGTTTGTTAACTGCCATCTTGACTTGGCAAGGGCACCTACTTGCCAGGCCCTACCCTTCCCTTCTCTTACACATTAGACACCCCTATGGTAGGCCCAAGGCACCCCCCCCCCGGGCAGGGTGCAGTGTATGTGAAAGGTAGGACATGTACTGGTGTGTGTGTAACATGTCCTGATAATGAAATACTGCCAATTTCATTTTTCACTATTGAAAGGCTATCTTGCCCCAAAGGACAGAATGGGGAATGCTTTGTAGCATTTTACAAGCATATCTTCCCATAGGGATGAGATGGAAAAATTGAGTTTGGTATCCCTGAACTCAGTATTTAATAACACATCTTTTAGTAAAGATGGTTTTTAAATTGTGTGTTTGAAAATACCACTTTTAGAAAGTGGCTATTTTCTTGTTCAACCATCCTGTGCGCCTCTGCCTGTTTGTGGATTGACTGTCTGGCTTTGGAGTGACAGGGGCTGGGGAGGGGAAGTGGCTCCAGGAGTCTAGATGAGTCAGCACTAGGCTGAATAGGCCTGATCTGCATTTGGAGTGGTGGGAGGAGTAGCACCTGTACCTGAATAGGGCTGTGCCTGCCTTTCACAATGCTGGCACCACCCCCCTGTGGTATGTCTGCAGCCAAGGCTCACACTGACAATGGATGTTGTTGTGCACTTGCAGAGTGCCCCCCAGAACTGGTTTGAACTGGGCTCAGAGCCCCTTGCACAAAGAGAACAAAGACATGTTTGGGGTATAAGTATTAGACCTAAAACCCCTGAACTTTAGATCATTCCTGGAAATCAAAAGGAACCTTTGCCAAGGAGAAGAGCTGGAGAGACTGAGGAGAAGTACTGCCCTTGCTGTGTGTCTGGTGTTGGCCTGAAGTTGCTGTTTCTGCAAAGGAAAGGAGAAGGACTTTCCTGTGTGCTGTGTCCCCTGCTTGAAGGAGATCTCCAAGGGCCTGAAGTGAGCTGGCCTACTGTTCTGAAGTCTCAGGGACACAAAGACTTCACCACCAGCTCCCCTGAACTCTGCTGCTGTGAGTTCTGACCTGCCAAGAGGTGCCTGTGCCAGTTTTGGGCCTCTGGAGGTTGTTGCTGCTGTTTGGGAGCTGGAAGCAAGAAGAAACTCAAAGAACTACAGAAATCGACGCATCCAGGGATCGTGGCTGAAGAGGACCGACGCAGTGCCGCTCGGTGCCGCCGCATCGATCACCGACGCATCCCAGATTTCCACGCATCGTACCTGTGCGGAAAGTTTGTCCGACGCATCACCTGCGGACTGGCACCATCACGAAGAATCAACGCACCACTCCCCATACAGACGGGATTCGACGCAGCCCTTCCTCTGCATGCAGCGGGACTGTCGCATTGCCTCCCCAAGGTCTCAGGAGTGTCGCATCTCTTTGTTTTCCGACTCTGCGGCTGTTTGGCTTTTGGAACATTGACGCAACTACAGGTACTTTGGTGAAAAGTCGAGCATCTATAGTTTTCTATGGTACAAGTTCTTGAAACCTTTTGCAAGTCATATTTTTTAACTGTGTATGTTGGATTTCTGTCGTTTTGGTCTTGTTTAGTTTAGATAAAGATATTTTATTTTTCTAAACTGGTGTGGTGTCCATTTGTGGTGTTATCACTGTGTTACTGTGAGTGTTGGTACAAATACTTTACACATTGCCTTTGGGATAAGCCTGTCTGCTCGTGCCAAGCTACCAAGGGGGTGAGCAGGGGTTATCTAAAGTGTGTATCCCACTTACCCTGATTAGAAGCAAGGGTCCCTATTTGGACAATGGTACCTACATCTGACAATTAGAGACCCCCATTTCTAACAATGCCCAAGGACAGAGTCGAAGTTATGTGGAATAGAAGACCACCGGGGAGAACCTATTACCCATTTTGTTCATAACACACATGGTAATGCCTTAAACAGTGTACTGATGACATGGCAATTAGAGCCCCGAATCGAAATTGATCCAGTATCTGGCGAGTTACCTCCTACATTTCAAAGTACAGAACGTACCTCCATTATTGATTATATAGAGGCTGATTACGATGGCGGGCGGACTTGGTCCGCCCGCCAATGTAGCGGTGTTTGGGACTGCCCGCCAGACATGCGGCGGTCTCACCACTGCAATTAGGATGCTTCCGCCATTCTTGCGGGCCCATCCAGGGCTTTTGACATTGCGGGCGGTGCTGCTGGCTGCAGCACCGTACGCAATGTTAAAAGTGCTTGCACTGCATTTCCCTGCACTACGTGGCAGGAACCACGCGGTGCCTGCCACTTGGTGCATGGAAATGCAGGGGTGTACCATGGGTACCCCCCAGTGCACCCCCCCACAGAGGGGGCCCACAACAGGCCCCCGAATCCAGCGTCCGCCCGTCTTTTTGCGGTGGGATGACCGCACGAAAAGACAGGCGGAAAGGGATTTCGTAATCCCACAATGCTACCCTGTCTCCTGGTTCCGCAAGGTGGGCGGAAAAGGACCGCCTTGCGGACCTGTGGTGGATGGACTTTCCGTCCGCCACGGACACATTGGGATTCCCACCGCCATCCTAATTCAGCGGTGGGAATTTCCTGTGTGATGGCGGAAGGACCGCTACCGCCGGCCCAGCGGTGGCGGTCCTTCCGCCATCGTAATGAGCCCCATAATCACGTGCGAGGTGAAGGTTACTTTCACTGAATTCAGCGACCACGCAATGCTCACATGCTCTTTAGCATGGAGCAAAGACAAGAGTAGAATTCACAAAATCGCCCCAACACCAATCCTAGTGAGGAAGAACGGCTTCACTTTAAAGTGGGATAAAGTGGACGAGCCTAACCTCATAGCGGCCAATTTTGAGGGTTTTCCTATGTGCTTAGATCCACAGTTATACAGCAATCTGGTGTTAGAAGCGTTTGCAAATATTTTAATAAACATTAAAACAAAACTAACCCATCCAATCCCTGCAAAAGACACCCCCTAGCCTCGCTGGTTTGATACAAACTGCTCAGTAGCTTCCTCTAATTTGAGGAAGGCCTTAAAAACTCTTCATAGAGATAAAGATCATATTCATAGGATGAGGCACCTCTATAAATTAGCTAGAGAGGAAAGGCAGAAAGAGCTAAAATCTGAGGCTTGGGAAACCTTAAAGAAATCATCCTACCAGAATGACAGTAAAACCTTCTGGAAGGTGATTAATTCACCTTTCCTCTAAGATAAGTGTGGTCCTTCACTGGACGTTCATATAGAGGAGGAATCTTTCACAATCCAGCGGGCTTGTGCCCTGTGACTGCTAGTCCTCCTATTTCGGCCAAAACCTGCCTTTCATTTGACTTAGAGGAAATAGAGCTCACCCTGTCACAGTCACCATCTTTGAAAGTCGCAGGACCGAACGGTGTCCCAATGGACATTTTCTTGACAATTAATCAATTATGGTCCCAATTACTGACTGTGGTTTTCAACTCAATAGCCATAAACGGTCCCCTACCCTCCTGGAAAACGTTGCTGATTATACCAATCTATAAAAAAGGCGATGTTTCAAACCCACTGAACTATGGACCTATCTCATTGCTAGATAGCACTGCCAAACTCATGGGCAGATTACTACTAAACAAGCTTGAAATCTGGGTGACGGAAAAGAAAATTCTTGCTGAATTTCATTATGGTTTCAGGCAGGGTAGGGGTACAATAGACCAGGGTCTTAATCTGATAAAGTATTCTATGGTAAAGAAAGGCCAGTTATACTTGGCCTTCATGGATCTGTCTAAGGCGTCTGACTGTGTGGTACACAGCAAATTGTGGAATATCATGGAGGCGACGGGGGTAGAGGCCGCAATAACAAATTTTATTAGAGAGTTATATACAGACGCCACTGCCAAGGTTCGTTTTGGGAGGCAAAGAGAATGCACAAAACCCTTTAAAATTGAAAGGGGTGTCAGACAGCGATGTGTTCTGGCCCCCTTCTATTTGCCCTATATATTAATAAATTGAATGATGTTCTAGTCCATAAATCAAAAGATACTCCCCAAGCACAAACAACTTCCATCCCAATTCTGTTATGTGCAGACAACGCGGTTCTGCTAACAAGAACCCCGATAGCGCTTCAAAATCTTATCGCTGAATATACAGCCTTCATGTCCAATTTGGACCATCATGTAAATAAATCCAAGACCTTTACATTGGCCATGGGGGAGCTAAAAAGAAAACGCTGAGACTCTATCTTGATGCGGAGAAAATAGAACAGGTCCCAAGCTTTAATTATCTAGGCGTGGTTTTCGATTCTAAAATATCATGGATGGAGATGGTTCAAAATAGGGCAAACCACATGGGCAAGAGTATTGCAGCAATTTTCCATTTCTCCCAAAAATTGGGCAGTAAGCAATTTCCGGAAATGATAAAAATCTTTTTGTCTGAAACAAGATCTATTGCCACTTACGTGGCTGCAATATGGGGGACAGCGGATATAGAGGCATTGCAAGTGGTGGAAGACAAATTTGTTAAGCGACTATTTTCAGTCCCACCAGCTTGTAACAACTTTAGCGCTCACGAGGAAGCCGACTTGCCTCACATTAGCAACGTCATCAAATTGGCCCCTCTATCTCTGTGGCTTTGAATGTGGAAAAGGAATACCGTTGATTTGAATCAAATGATTTTAAAAGACATTATGAACCTAGACCATGCCCATAAAATTCCATGGTTATCCTGCGTCAGAAAAACCTTTGCTTCACTGGGGCTAACACATCCTTATGACACCCAAGCCTCTGCGAAAGCTTCCCCAAATCAAGGCTAAAAGAAATGTTTATTATGAAATTTGCATCAGACAGGTGGGACAGATGCAGGGGTAAAATTTCTGTATTGTCTTATCAGGGATTACCACAGCTACATCATGGTGCTCTTACATACCTCTCTTTCGTAGAGCACACCCAGCACTGGTTCATCTTAATTAGATTCCGATTAAACTACATACCGATTATGTTGGGGTACCCAAAGAACTTATTCTCACTGACTCGGCTTCCTCCATGCCGATGTAATAATAAGTCAACTCAATCGACTTTGCACAAACTGTTTTTTTGTTCTTTTTATGCAGAGGAGAGAAAACAATGTATTATTCCTTTGCTGAAGACATTTTGCCTCTGCTCCCTAACACTTGCCCTAGTTGTGGCACAAAATTTAGAAACCCCGTACCTTTGCTTTACCGTGGCTTCCTTTTTACTAGCCATGGTAAAAACCCGTAAGGCTTTTAATGGAATGCCACCCATATCTTAATGAAGCTATATTTCTGGGTCAATCCTGATCACAAACGATTATTGTGACAAGTCTCTGATGCTGGCTAGATTTGCACTGCCTCACACAGCACTTTATATATAATATTAACTGTTTACAGGTCGCACTGAAGTTTGGTCTTAACTGTGTTTTTACTTCTATTGTTCTGTCATCTCTCGTTTTATATTATCTTGATCTAGCACATGAGACATTCCAAATGTTTTATTCACTTGTCTCAAAAAAAAAAATCTTTTAATTTGAAATCTGTACTGTAACCTTACCTTGCTGTCTGCAGCTCGCACTCTATGAATTGTATTATCAATGTACTTTTATGCATTTTAAACAAATGCGAAATAAAGTTTGAATTGATTGATTCAGGTTTAATAAAACCACCATCGAGCTAATACCTCCATGAAGCTACTTATAGCTGATGAGAGGCTAAATGGTAGGGCCTTGAACTGGAAGTGTTGTTCGTCCAAAGAAAAACACAGATAAGGCTGAGATTTCTGTTGGATTGGTGCAGGAAAGTAAGCATCTTGGTGATCATAGGTAACTAGGCAATCGACCCTGGGAATCAACAGAATTATCATCTGAACTGTTGTCATCTTTAATGAGATATGTTTGACATATATATTCAAGAATTTTAGATCTAAGACTGGACAAACTCTGCTTTCTGGCATTGGAGCTAGAAATAAAATGGAGTAAACTCCTTGATTTCTCTTGGGAAAAGGAATCTCTGTTATTGCTTCTTTGTTCGATAAGTCTTGAATTCACACAGGCAGTGATTCATGCCACTATTATCAATTGAGTGCAACTGGAGTAGGTTGAGAATGTGAACTTAGGAGCAGCTCTTTTAACTCTATAGAATAACTACTTCGGATGACTGACCGGACCATTCCACGTGGAATTCCATTATTCTGCCCCTACTATCTTAGTTCAGTGGTCTTGACTTTGGGTTTTATTGCTAATGATGATTTGTATGGAGTTTAAATCTTTCCTTCATCGAATCCTCCCAGCCATTGCCTCAGCCACAAAAGGAATATCTAAAATCTTAAGAGCCCTGCATCAAGCGTTTTGTCACAAATTTGAAGGGAAAATTCTGAAAGGCTGCAGTATTTTCGTCTTCTGCAGTCTTTTGGACCAAATCATTCAACTGTGGCCCAAACATCTCAGGACCCAAAAATTGAAATTTGAAATTAAAGAATGTTGTGCACGTCTAGGGCCTGATTCTCAAATGTGAACTTACACTTTTGTCTAAGTTTATGTTTGTTTGCTGTTTCCAAAGGTATTTTATGAGCAGTATCTTTACGAGTGGAGAATCTCCACACATAAAAAGATAGGACACTCCTATCTTTATGTGTGGAGACTCCGCATCAGTAAATATACTACTCGTAAAATACCTTTGGAAATAGCAAACAATCGTAAACTTATGCAAAAGTGTAAGTATACCTTTGTGAATCAGGCCCCTGGTTTCTTGAGTTCTAACCATAAAAACCATCAGGCTGCTAAGAATGCACCTGCTGAAGACCATATGGAATCAAAGGTGGTATCTGACAAGAACTTTGCTAATAACCCGAAAGTCCCAATATTGAAGATGGGCCCTAGCCATCCTGAAGACAATCGTAAAAGGCATGCAAATCTTTAAGCAAAGTTTGAGCTTCAGAAGAGGAAGTTTGGACTGCAAAATTTGAGGCAGTCTTAGATTGTATTAATTAGTTTTCTGCTTTCATATCTGTTGGATCAGAAAATTATACTTCTTCAGAGGCCAAAGATGAAGGAGAAACCTTGCTCACACGAATCACGTTTTTGTTTTAGGTATTTGAAGTACTCATGTTCAAAATCCTGCAGCATAAATCTTTTTGATTTAGGATTCTTAGGAGGCTTGCCTTATTAATATCTTTCCACTCTCTTTTTAGAATATCCTTCAAAATGTTGTGGAAATTAAATGCTCTGCAGTCTGATTGTGTCACTCAGCATACAATTCATCTCCTAAAGTGTGTGCTAGAGGTTTAAAGCCCAATACATCTCTAATGTGGTCCAGCATTTGTAGATGTTGTGGTCCCTGAATACGTTTCCTTTTAAGGACATCTGTTGCCTGTTTCTAGGCTATTGGGCCATTAAGAGGAGAGGAAACAGCAATCATCTCTGAGTCTGACTCCTCAGACCCAGCCTCCTCATGGTGGCAGTTTCTGGTGCACTCACAAGGTTCAACAATCTCAGATTGTACTAGGCTGCATCAGTTCCTATTTATAGTCCCTTACTTTGGAAACCGATTACTCCTTTGCAAGGTTTGGAATCATTCTATATCTACTCTAGTGCAAGCCTCTGGTATCTGTTTGTCTGCTTGTTAATGCTTTGCCAGAATCCAACGCACATCCTCAAGGGGCTTGTTACAGCGCATATGCCTTGTTACTAAACTCCCCAGACCCAGCTCAGCACATGAACAGAGAACAGCTAGAATGAAAGAAGCACCATATTATGTTGCTTGCTAGTGCAAAGCAATGCAATACAAGTAAATTAGATTTCTTACTTCCCAGATTTTTGCAGACTTCTCCAAGGTAGCTAGGATGAACCTAGTGTCCATGAAAGACAAGCTCATGTAGGATGTCTCGAAAGTGGGAGGGGAGGTTATGGGGAAGGACAGAAGTGTATTCATAAAAGCAGAAAAATGCCTTCAAGAATATGACAAGTAGATAGGGTTGCTATACGGAGGGGTGGGACCACCCTCATATTTTTAGTACTGTGGCACGCATTACGGGGGAAGAGGTTATGACTTTGCTAATACTTTACATTGAACACATGGAAAGGATTACTAATTCTTCGAGTATTTAAAGCAACATGTTTGAATTCTTTGAGATTCATGAGCATGCACCCAAAACGTAAATCATCAACCATCAAACCATCCTGCTCAAAAGCAACCAGGAGTCTTCATTCTTTAGGGACTCAATGCTAACAAAAAAGAGCATTTTGTTACCTTGATAATTTCTTAACCTCTTCATATGCATATTTAATTGGATCATATGTATGATTGTTTGTTTTATAAAATATGGTAAGTCTGAGTTCAGGGTTACATTCTCCTTGAGAGTACCCCTTACTAACCTGTATCACTAATAATTTAGCTGGTTGCAGGTGATCAGTTTAGGACAACTAGATTGCCCAATCATAGATCAAAATAGAGGAACTGGAGTTAAAAAATTGTATTCAATAAGAGCTTGTGAGGAAAAGTACTTTTATTACACACACACTACTGAATACTATGCATTAATTATACAACTTTGCAATCATGTAGATGGAAAAACATTTGGTGACACCCTCAGATTGGTTTACACCCCAACATAATCACAACCCCACTACCTATAATAGATTATATCTCAATGTAAGGAGGTATCAGTAATGATATGGCAGCACTATTGGCCTTGCCATGTTGTTACCACATTAGTAAAAGAAGAAAACAAGTTAGAATCCACCATTACAACACAATTGAAATCAATGGAGATAATAAGTAAAAAAATATTGAATGGAATATAAAACCTTTCATTATCAATCATCATCATTGCCAATAAAACATTGAATAAAATGTGTTCCATAGTCAAATTTCTACCCTTATATTGCTGCCACTGGAGCTTTAGGACCAGCCAACGGGGTCAATACAATCTAGAGCCCATGTATAAAAGCACAGACTCCAGTGCTTCAAGATCTTGAAAAGCCTCTTTGGAGTCATGAGTTTAATTCTCTAGGAGGATTAGGGCAACTTTTGGGGACATCTCTGGGGGAAGGGTGAGGGGAATGTTCCTGAACTTCAGAGCAAATAACTCACCAAAATCATAGGAGTCACAATGATTTTGGCACTATGATACCCTGAGAATGCACTACCACACACTAAACAAAATTATGGCAACTATGGAAATGGAAGCACCAGTAGCACCATATTGGTCGTTGTGCATCAACCGAAACCCAAAAAGCACATGGTAGAAAATATACAACTAACAGTATGAGATAGATACATTGATAGGCTGATGGTAACACATATAATTAAACATAAGGGACAAATGAGTTAATATCATCAATAAAAATTATGGTATCCATTAAAATATGAAATATTCTTCCAGGGTGGCACTACAATAGTACGTCAGGAATTTTGAACTATGGTTGCATTGGTATGTGACCCCATGTCACATAAATCAGAGTCTGTTTGTGGGGCACAAATATTGCAGGGACACAATAACAGCACTAACAACATTTTTTGAGAGCAGCATTCATTTTGAGTGGATGTTTCTAGATCAAAAAGATGATTTGAGCACTTTTGTGAAAATCATTTTTATACAGTGGAAGTACCAAAGGGAGAGATAGGTAATAGCATTCAGAAGCAGCTTCTTCTTACTGTCCTGAAGATTCCTCCTTGTATTTATGGATTCATTGGTCATTTTGGCTTTTCATACTGGAGGAAAAGCATCACTCATGCTTTCTTTGTAAACTCTACTGCATCATCCACCCTTCACTTATTTGTGTTTTTGGGGAAAATCAGATCAGTTCTTTGCAAAGTATTTCTTTTTGATTTGCTAATATTTTGGTGAAGGCATGTATGAAATGTTTTACTGGTTTTAGATTTATTGTATTTTGATTGTTTTTTCCTTCAGACCTGGAATGAGAACTAGGCAAGGGAAGACAGGATCATGTATGGATTATGGGATGAGGATGTAAGGGCAATGGGCATTGTGAGGTGGTGGAGGCCTGGGGATTTATGTCATTCCTTTCTTAGTTTTCTATGGCTAGATATGTTGTTATTGTATTGTGGAGTTTTACTGTTTGTGGCCTGGTGTACTAGGTTGTTACAGGCCATATATGTTTTTTACATTATCACATCACTGCTGCTGTGCTAGAGATGTTTTAGTGTCCTATGGATGTCTTTAAATGCATGACAACAGTGGGGAATTCTTTGGTCTACATATGCTTGTTGGTGGTTGAGGGGGCTCCAGAGCAATACAGAGAGCCATGTTCTTTCATTCTAATCTTTCTTATCTCATCATGTCATATGCTTTTCCAACATCTGTTCAAAGGTAAGTTGAGTGAGTGTGAGTATGTGTGTGTGTGTGTGTGTGTGTGGGCTTGTGCGTGTGTGTGCATGCATGCATGCAACTTTAACTGGTTTATAGCTGGGATAATTGCCCAGGACTGAATGTGGTACTGGTATTTCAATGATAATCAATGTTTTGCCAGTTTCTAATGTCATGTGCTGCCCTTAAGTTTTTATAGACAAATAAATTGAACAAGAGCAACTTAAAAGTCCATGAGCACCTGGGAATTACAACACAAGCAACCTAAATGTCCATGTGAGCCTGTGAATTACAAAAACCAACACTCACAACTGTTCACATAGAGCACATTTTTCAAATAATTACTGGATGAGACACCAAAATGACTGCAGCATGAGAACATAACCATCCAAAGCATAGGTGTTAGAAATTGGGTGTCTGGTTGCCAGAGGTATGCACCCTGTCCAAGTAGGAACCACAATCCTAGTCAGGGTAACTCAAATACA
This sequence comes from Calotriton arnoldi, assembly GCA_963921515.1. Classification (NCBI taxonomy): domain Eukaryota; kingdom Metazoa; phylum Chordata; class Amphibia; order Caudata; family Salamandridae; genus Calotriton; species Calotriton arnoldi. Next base: position 290,119 of record CAWUFW010003281.1, on the reverse strand, counting down.
CACCATAACTTACTCTGTGCTCACCCTCTAGTAGCTTGGCACACAGCAGGCAGGCTTAACTTAAAAGACAATGTGTAAAGTGTTTGTGCATTTCAAACAGTAACACAGTGAAAACACCACAAAAAGACTCCACACCAGTTTAGAAGAATAGATTATGATTTTATAAAAACAAGGCCAAAATGACAAAAATTCTATGAGTAGAAGTCAAGATCCGACTTTTTAAAGATTAAATATAAAAATAGCACTTAGAAGCAAAAAGCGCCTATGGGGGTGGGGGTCATCTGGTTATGCTGGACTGGGGCATAGTCAAGAGTTCAGGTGACCGCAATGGAGCACAAGCTGGATACAGGAGTCTTGCGAGGTCCGCTGGGCAAAGTACCTTGATCCTGACTGCAACAGCAAGATGAGGGGTGCAGCTGACCAATGTGTAAGTGTCAATCCCACCGTTGAGGTGATGCATCAATTTTCTCCATGCAACACTGGCGATACACCACTTCCAAAGATGAAGCACAGAAATGCAATGGTAACGAAGCCGATGTGCCAGGTATCTCCACATAGTCGAGGGGATGTGTCGATCGTTTCTCACTGTAGCAGCGGAGATGTGTCAGTTCTAATGCATCAGTTCTAGAGGAGATTTGCTAGTGCCGAGTGTGATGCACCGGTTCTGTTCCCGCAACAGCTGTGATTCTTTGATTCTGCTTCATGCAGCAAAGGATGTGTCAGTTTCACTGGAGAAAGCACCTGGATCCACTTCCAATAGACCAGACAAAGGAGTAGGTGGTGAGACTTTGATATCCCTGAGTCTCAAAACAGGAGGCAAGCCAGCATGCCCTTTGAGATCACTGTGGATTCAAGCAAAAGTCCAGTTCTTCCTCAGCAGGGGCAGAGAGTAGCAGACAAGAGGGCAGCAAAGCAAAAAAGCAGTACTTGCAGAGCAGCAGCCCAACAGAGTGGCAGTCCTTGTAGCAGCAGCAGACTTTTTACAGGTCCAGAAGTGTCTGATTTGGTGGAGTCATAGACCCAGTACTTATACCAAGTTGTGCCTTTGGAGTGGAGGTAACTTTAAGGAGGGGATTTGAAGTGCACAGAGGTCCTCCCTTCCCAGCCCTGGCTCTAGGCTCACTGTAAGGAGGGTAAGCAGCCCTTTGTGTGGGGACAGGACACTGCCCATTCAAGTATAAGTGTCAGATGCCCAGGTTGACCAATTAGGATACAGAAGGCCACTCAGTCACAGCTAACCTTCCTTTGTGTATGACTGTCTAGAAGGAATGACGCTGATCTCACTGGGTGGGAGGTCAGACCGGTGTACCAACCTCTACATGTCAGCCCTGATGAAGTAGTGGGGGTACCACCCATAATGACGAAACGCCTGTTGGTTAAAAGGAGGTAATTGAAAGAAAAGAAAACAACTACTGAAGACAACACAAGAAATCTTGTTTCTTACCGTTACTTTTGACTGATTGTGCTTCAATTAAGTAGCTTAAATTCAACTTTGCCAGATATTAAACATTAATGAGCTATTCCTTCTCAATCAGGAATTACAGCTTATAAGGGCAATAAGGAATTCCCAATATTAACCTATGAGAGGGGTAGGCCTCACAGCATTGTAAAACAAATGTAGGTGTTTTTTACTATCAGGACATGCAAAACTTAAAAGGGCATGTCCCATCTTTTACATAAATAGCACCCTGCTCTATGGGCTTCCTAGGGCTTATTTTAGGGGGTGACGTTTATATAAGAAAGGGAGCTTTAACGCATGGCAAGGGGTCTTAAATGCCAAGTCAACATGTAATGTAAAGTGCACACACAGTCTCTGCAGCGGCAGGCCTGAGACATGCTTAAAGAGCTACTTGTGTGGGTGGCACAATCAGTGATGCAGTCCCACTAGCTGCATTAAATTTACTGGCCCTGGGCACAGGTAGTTCACTCTACTAGGGACTTACAGATACATCAAATATCTATAATGAAATCATGTTTAGGGGAGAAGCACAAGCACTTTAGCACTGGCTAGCAGTGGTAAAGTACTCAGAGTCCTAAAGGTCAACAAAAATAATACAGCAAAATTTGGAGGTATGCAGGCAAAAAGTTTGAGGAAGACCACACTAAGGCTGTCAGGTCTAACAATAGGTTTCCATTGTAAAAATGTGAATTTATTCACCTTATAAATCACATCTTAAAATGAATATGAGAACATTGCAAATGCAATGAGACCCTAATGTGAGCAACAACCTCAACTTTCTAGAAGCTTCACTCACCTTCCAGAAGAAGGATACCAGGTATAAATATTGGAACTCAGGCACCACCTTTTCATTACACTTCTGGACCTGTTGATACACTCCCCGGAAAAAGGACTGCTGTGCGGCTGAAAGGACTGCCACTCTGCTGGACTGCTGCACTGAAGGACTGCTGCCCTGCTGTACTGACCTGCTGCTCTATTGCCTGGGTGACAAGGATTGGACCTGCATTTATTGAACCCAATGTTGGAATGGGTGAAAGCAATGTCATTACCAATAAATGCAATGTCAAAGTATGTCATAACATGTGCCGCATAACAATGTCAATACCCATAATTGCAATGTCAATGTATGCCATAAATCTAAGCCCGTACAACAGTGTCGATACCAGCAGTAACAATGTCAATGTATGCCATAATCCATGCACACAAAATAAGGTTGTTACCAGTAGAAACTATTTTGATGTTCGCCATTATCTAGGCATGCATAACTATGTCAATATTAAAAAGATAATGTCGATATACGATCTGACTACTACACGCACAAGGTTGATAATGTCATTAAAAATTATATCAATGACTGCCATATTATTTTCAGAAGTTCTAATGAACTCGTATGATTGCTATCAGTTTCACCCAAGGTGACCTTCCCATCAACACAGAGTCAAAGATACGTGGTCAGACAGGTCCTGCAACCCCAACCCACGCCTATCGACTGAGAGGCCACAGGTGGGGTCTCACTTAGCCCAAAGACAAACGCGAATCCAGGGAAAACCCTGATCGATCCCAGATATAGATAGTTGCACCACAAACAGATCTGAGGAAATTGGCCCCAATAAAACACCTTTGGTCAAAGGTGCACATTCCTCAAAAATACCACAAAGCTAGATACCAAATATATGTAGCAACACTCATCCAATCAGGACCCTAATGTGATCAACAACTACAAACGAACAAATAAGTGAGACAATGAATGAAAAGCCAAGGTATGTTGGTGAGCAAAAGCCATATAGTTCAGTCAAATTAGATCAGGCACAAGGTTGCCTATTCACACACTGGAGGTTTGTTTGCTAATGGTGGTGATGGCCTTTTGACTGGAAAAATGGATAAGAGGGTCTCATCAGGACTCAGGATGGCCTGGGAAAACCAACACAAATGGAAAGGGAGAAGAAAGACAGGTAAACCTATTAGAAGGATGACAAGAAGTAAGAAGGATCTATGATACCTACTTATGCCTTGAAATGAATTCAAAATGGGGGAAATGTATGTGTTACTCCTTGTGTAGTGCTTAAGAATTAAAAAACCGCTGAGTGAAATCAACAATACAAAATAGTGTGTATACTCAGTGAGAGGTTAAAAAGGAAGGTTAAAAAACACCCAACACATTGATTCAAGGAAAAGAGTACAAAAGAATAATTGGATAGTGAGCACGTATAAGAGACACATCACTGTAGCAAAGTAGAAGGCTAATGGACAGCCAAGGGGCGTAATCAACAAGCGCACAATAACTCACAATGCGAGCAAGGCAGAAATGCGGCAGTCTCAATGAACAGTAACTCTTAATATGAAAGGCTCACAACTGCAAGCATGCCAACTACAAATATGGTTCTCATGGGAGTGAGATGTGGAAGGCACAGTGTCCTGTAGTTACCGAGAGAGAGGGCATGGAGTGTAATGGCATTCTAAGGGGCCAGGTGAAAACATGTGTCTCATATACCTGGGGCATGATCCAAGGGGCTATGTCAAAACAGAATTGCTAGTGTAGCGAGGACGAAGTATTGCTAAAGTATAGAGACAAGTCCCCCAGGGCCAGATATAAAAGAAGAAAGCCCCAAGTATATGGGCCACAGGGAAGAACAAAGGAAACTCGGGCCAAAAAAGGGGGGTGTGACAGAATAACTAAATGAGGATATATAAGGTAAACCAAAAAAAAGAAAATCACCTAATAAATAATAACCTAATAAAATTACAGATGCACATGCAATATAATCATCAAGGACACAGCCCACCAACTGTTAGACCTGTGAGCCTTAGAGTAGTCTTCCCCCAAATGTTTTGCCTTCTTCCTCCATTAATGCTGATCTCATTTTTTGCTGGCCTTAAGACTCTGCAAACATTACCACTGCAGACCAGTGCTAAACTGCATGTGCTCACTCCTGAAAACATGGTAACATTGCCTTATCCCTAACTTATATAGTTAATTTACTTGTTAGTCCATAGTGACGTGGTACTACATGTACCCAAGGCCTGTAAATTAAATGCTACTAGTGGGCCTGAGGCACTGAATGTACCACCAACCAAAGTAGCCCTGTAAAACATGTCTCAGACCTATCATTGCAGCCTGTGTGTGCAGTTTTTAAACTGTCCATTTGACCTGCAAATTAAACCTTTTGTCTGGCCCAAACCTTCCTTTTCAATACGTATAAGTTACCCCTCGGGTATGCCCTAAACAGGCAACAGGGCAGAGTGCATTGTGTTTAAAAAGTAGGGCATGTATGCTTAAGTTTTACATGTCCTGGTAGTGAAAATCTCTTAAATGTGTTTTTCACTACTGCAAGGCCTATCTCTCCAATAGAATAACATAGACGTTACCTTATCACACTTAATAAAATGTAATTTGGGATCATGTAACCAGTGTATCTTTAAAATTGTAATGAAAAATAGTGTTTCATGGTAAAGTTGGATTTTAAATTATATTTTGAAAATGTCACATTTAGAAAGTTGCCATTTTCCTTCCATAGCCATTTTCGTGTCTGTAGCCTGTCTCTGGGTCATATGACTGGGTGTAGCTGACAGTTAGGCTTTGTGTATTCCTCCTAGACAGCCACATACAATAGAGAGCTTATGTGTGCCTGGATGGGCCATCACTGGCAGGATAGGAGGGTGGAGTTGGACAAAGCTCAACTTGCACTTGAATAGGCTATATACTGCCTCTACACAATGGGCTGTATACCCCTTGTAGTTAGTCTGGAGCCAGGACAGGGAAGGTAGGGTGCCTGGGGACTTCAAAGGGAATTTCTAGAAGCTTCACCCACCTTCCAGAAGAAGGATACCAGGTATAAATATTGGACCTCAGGCACCACCTCTTCAGGACACTTCTGGACCTGTTGATACACTGCCCGGAAAAAGTACTGCTGTGCTGCTGAAAGGACTGCTACTCTGCTGGACTGCTGCGCTGAAGGGCTGCTGCCCTGCTGTACTGACCTGCTGCTCTCTTGTCTGGGTGATAAGGATTGGACCTGCATTTATTGAACCAATATATTAATGACTGCCATATTATTTTCAGAAGTTCTAAAGAGCTTGTATCATTGCTATCAGTTTCACCCACAGTGACCTCACCATCAGCGCGAGTCAAAGATACTTGGTCAGACAGGTCCTGTGACCCCAACCCATGCCTATCGACTGACAAACGCGCATCCAGTGAAAACCCTGATCGATCCCAGAGATAGATCGTTGCACCACAAACAGGTCTGAGGAAATGGCCCCAATAAAACACGTTTGGTCAAAGGTGCTTATTCCTCAGAAATACCACAAAGTTAGATGGCAAATATATATAGGAACAGTCAGCCAATCAGGACATGACATGCACATCACCCGTAGTGATTACACGCTCCCCACACCAGACATCTGGACTCATACACACTAGCCCACACTAGCTCTCCCCGAGGTGAAAAGCCATCTGTGACCTTATCGGACGTCCAAACCTGTTGATTTACAACTGAGATGCTTTTTCAAGAATAAAGAATTATTTTATTGTACCTCACAAGATGTATATATTGTCAGACGAAACTTTGTACAATGAGAGACTTTCTTCAGATGCACTCTGTCGAGACTTTCCTAGCCACTATGTTTAATTAAACCAACTTGTTCCTGTTTTGCCAAGCGCCTTTTGTCTTTTCATTTCTTTAATGCAAATTCATATCTGAGCAACATTTTGGCGAGTCAGATAAGAGAGATTGGTTTAACAAGCCCGACAGCTGCTGAAGGAAAAGGACCCTTGCCTGAACAGATTCACATCTGCGCAAACAAGTCCGGTGAGCAGATGTCATAATTGAGTAGAAGTTCTCCTGAATCCGCTGGGGGGAGATCATTCTGGAGGCCTCCGTCACAGTGTAAGAGACTACATCTAATCCTTAGTACCAGCATGTGGCGTATGGCAAATTAGGACGAGCACAGAGATAATTTTTTCCCTAGTTAGCAAGTTAAAGAAAGGAAAAGGTAGCTATAGTTTTTTTAGGTTGAACCATTGGGCGTGACACAATTGCACACCCCTGAACCTTGGTGTGTTATTTAGGGTTACTCTTTTTAGCTTGAACCGTTGGACGTGACACAACAGGTACACCCCTGACCCTTCGAGTGTTACATAGGGTTACTTATTTACTTGGCTGGAACAGTTGGGTGGGACACAGCTGGTACACTCCAGCCCTTGATGTGTTACATAGGGTCACTACCTTGATGTTATTTATTTAGTAAAATTGGTTTTCTCAGGGACTGCCAGCTCAACACTAGGGGGCATATTCTCAAGAACGTGCGATAAACATCGCCAAAATAGGTTAACGCAAGTTTACATATCGCCGTCTATTGCGGGAAAATAACCCCGTGTTAATGTGGCATTCAAAACACGGCGGTAACATGCGATAGTACCCCGATAACGCGTCAAATGTCTGCGATAACACTACCAGGACGGCGATAAAAATCCAAACCTGAACGCGAAAAAAGTTGCGATGGGCCCAACCGCGATAAGACAATCAGCGAAAAGCAGTGCCAGGCCTGCAAATCACACACGTCAGGCGGGAAAAATCACTACAAAAGCAGAAAAAAAAATAAACAAACAAAAACCGAACTACAGCGAAGCACAATGGAGGCAGCCGGAGCAGGTACATAGGACGGCCAGAACCCCTCAAGCCCCACAGAGGACCAGCCTGGGACCTAGGGGACAGGGAAGGGCAAGGACAAGAAGAAGAGGAAGACGAGGTTCAGTCCGCAGGAAAACAGGATCCTGATCACGGAGGTGGTAGAACACCATCAACAACTGTTCGTCACCTCCACTGTGTCATTGGCAACAAAAAATGGAATATGGCAGTCCATCCTGGACAATGTGAATGCAGTCCGAGTGCTGAGGAGGACAATGGAAGAGCTCAAGAGGCACTGGAATGATGTGAAGCGCAAGACCAAGCTGAAACTCGGCAACAGTCAGAAGGCAGCAATGCAGACTGGAGGTAGGAGTCCAGCGCCACAGGAGGAGCTGGATGAGATGGAGGAAATGGTGTCCACAGTCATCAATGTGGAGACGGTGGCAGGAGTTGGGGGACCGGACACTGCTCAACATGACATGACACAACAGCAACAGGGTGAGTAACCGCCAGGGACTGGGGGAGCGGGGGGAGATGGGTACAATGGCACACATGCACAATCAAGTATAGCACAGTGCACACCCACAATGACTCTGGATCATGTCCCTGATCTCCTTGGCATACTGAAGCACACATAGAAACAGCAAGTAGGCCCCCGTCGACAATGTGCACAGAGGGGGCTCTCCCCACACATCACCAATCTCACTACAAACCCATGCACATGTGCTGAACCCAGCAAAGCGGCGTGTCTGTGAGCCACACTGACAATGCAAGTGACATTGCATGACGAATAGCATGGCTGCAGTCAATATATCATGACATGTTGCATGCCACGACACTGAGGTGGCTGAGTGTGGACCACATCCGTAAAGTAGCAGGTCACACTCTGACACATCCACGTGCACAAACAACCCCGACCTCAACAACACAACTGCGGACAAACCATGCCCCAGAGTCCCAAGTCCCACCAAGAGCCCAATTTCCCTAAGAATGCAACATCTCAGCACTGTAGAAGCACAGAAGTCAAAGGCACACCGCCTGAAAGGGATAAGGGCCAGCCAAATCAGAGCTGCAGGGGCGACTCTCCCAAAATGCAGCACACACACATAACATTCAGAGCACACCAACATTGACAACAATGTGGTATAAACTGCAACACGTTCACAACAGAACAGAGGACACAACTGGTGCCGCTTGTGTGTAAAAACTGGTCAATCACATTTGGCATAGCAGGGAAATGTGAGATGATAATGTACAAGTACAAACACACATCCGTGATGTTGTCAAAATGTCCACTGTCACGCATCAAATAGGCAGCTCCTCCCAAAGAGTCACAATGTACATTGTCATGCAGTTTGTATGTAAACCTGTACAATGCGTCAACATACATGTGAACACAATGTTAAACTGCATCTCCCCATCACACTGCAGAGGGAGAACCAACACCTCCTGCAGAGCAGACCCAACAGCTCTTCACTGATAACGAAGAGGACCTCTACACCTTCGACACCGATGCCCTCCAAGAGTTCATGGACAGCTACGGCACCTCACCTCCAGGAGCAGGGCATCCCAGCTGCATCGAGGAGACCCCACCCCCTGCACAGACCACACAGCAGGAAGCACCTACCACCCCGGCTGTCTCCCAGGACCCCCACGGACAACACATGGCCTTCCAACGCCATGTGTTAGAGGGCCAGGAGAAGATGGCTGATCAGGTGCGGGTGGGGTTCGACCTCATGGCAGCCAAACTTGATGCCATACATGGGTGTCTGAGTACCATCAGGGACCACTTACAGTCCCTAACGGACACCCACAGTCCACTCCATGCTCTCCAACGATCCATGGCTGACATCGCTGGAGTCATGATACTGAGACAAGTACAACTGTTCAGTCAGAGTGGCTCCAGCGATGTCAGCCGGGAGTTGGGACAGATGCGGGGGCTCATGGAGAACATGGAGCGGATGACGGCGGAAAGAAGGGCTGCCATGGCTGCACACCAGCGAGATGTGGCTGGGACATTCCATGCCCTGCAACACATCGTCATGGCATTGCTGCCTCAAGGCCTTGCGCAGATGAATGCTGCTGCTGCTTCTACATCTGCATCTCCGCCCCCTCATGTGTCAGTGCCTCACAGTGCGGCAGGCAATCCACCACCACCCATGTGTGAGGCACATGTGACATCAGAGGACGAAGATGCGGGTGAATCAACCTTACTGGTAAGGAGGAGGCAGTAGCATTCATCTCCGCCATTTGGCCTGTTTCTGCTTGGTTCTGCCCTTTGCATCATCACCTTCCACTGTCCCCCAATACACTCTACAACACTCACCTTGGACCTCAACATGGACTGCCATTTTCTGTTTGGTTACCAATGACACAGCGATCAGACTGCGGACTGAACTCTTCCCCTTCCGATGTACTTGTCATTCCCTGAAGGACTCTGGTTGGCCCTCCACGGGCCAATAATGTGAAGTGGGGTTTGCATGGCCCTGTACTGCTCCAGCTGCAACACTCCACTGGATGTGAATTAAACATTCAGAATCGCACAGATGTGTCATGCCTTTGATCATTCAAGTATGAGAGTATGGATGAATGTAGGGTCAGTGATTCCCCTTTACGTCCATGTTGCTCATGTCGTGGGACTTGAGTCATAGGGTGCAACAGTGCTGATTGCGGTCCGGGTGGCGTAGACACTACAACAGAGACACAAGCATCAGTTACTTCCATGTCCAGCCCAGAACTGAAGCACGCCCAGAGCTCCGGGCTCATTGTTCCCACCCCTACGCTGGCCTGCCATACGCCAGGCCAGTCCACTCCACTTACGCTCGGGGGGGGGACGACAAAGCTACATGTCCCAGGTCTTCCTTGTAGTGATCTGCTGATCACTGGTCTAGTCGTCAGCATGCCACAGCCACTCCCTGAGGGCTGGTTCACACCCACACCACACCCATCCAGCACAGGCGTCACAGGACATGTGACCCTGCCAATGTGGCCTAGCACGTCACATACCCCAATGCCGGGGATGACATGATGGCGTCCGCACCACGCGACCCAATCATGAAGGGTCCATGACTTGTGGCGCACTGAGTTGGTGGCACCCGCTGCACTGCGGCCTTCACGGGCCTACCGCCACAGGATGATGACTTGCGTTGCACAGGGTTAGTGGCACCCGCTGCACTGCGGCCCGCACGGGCCTACGGCCACGGGACGATGACTTGCGTTGCACAGGGTTAGTGGCACCCGCTGCACTGCGGCCCGCATGGGTCTACCGCCACAGGATGATGACATGCATTGCACAGGGTTAGTGGCACCCGCTGCACTGCGGCCCGCATGGGCCTACCGCCACGGGACGTAGCCTTGCGTTGCACAGGGTTAGTGGCACCCGCTGCACTGCGGCCCGCATGGGCCTACCGCCACGGGACGATGACTTGCGTTGCACAGGGTCAGTGTCACCCGCTGCACTGTGGCTGGCAGGGGCCTACTGCCACATGACGATGACTTGCGTTGCACAGGGTTAGTGGCACCTGAAGAGCTGAGCGGGTGTGCAGCCTGGGATAATGCATTGGCCTCGATACGGCGTCCAGCAAATCAAGACTCAAATTGAACAGTGTGCCCTGCTGGACCACAGTGTACGCGCAGGCAGCAGTCAGCACACACATGACTCCGCGGTGCGGTGCCGCAGGGTGTGCTGGGGGCCTGTGGCGCGGAATCCAGTGATTGGCTGAGGAGGATGCACCGGCACGTGGTGGGCCCTCTTGGAGACACGCCAGTGGCGGCAGGTGAGCATTGAGGCCTGGGTGCGCAGGGGTGGCCAGTCATCGCTGGGCGGAGGACCGGTCACGGCGGCGGACTCGTGGCTGGGTGGGGGACGCCCCCCTCGCTGACACGGCCCTGCATGCAATGTTTGTGATGTGCGCGGGTTGGTTTATGACGTAGCCACCTCGTCTCCAGTGTGAAAGTGCCCGTTGAAGGTGGTCGGCCACGTGTGTGTAGGCCTATGGGCAGGTTGTGGCGGAGACTGAGACACACGCAGTAGTCACTTTGGTAGTGAATTGGTGACGTGTGGATTCCCACAGTTGTGAGTTGGGGTATTGTGGAGTTGAGGTGTGTGGTGTGTTCAGTTGGTACTTGCCGATGGGCAGTGCATTTCCATGGGGCCCATCCTCAAAGCGCTGTTTGGTGGCGGACTTGCGGACATGTGGGGATCATGCACACTGCCGGGGGTATTTGCGACGACATTGGTGGACAGGCCACGGTTGTCCACTTTTGTATGCACAGTGATGGCATGCGTGTGGTTGCTGTTGCGGTGATTGTGTGCAGTGTCGGCAGGGGGCACAAGTCATACATGTGTGCTGTGAATTGCCCCCAACACGTGCGTGACGCCAGCTATGGCGTAGTTCCCTTGCGTGGTCTCAAGATGTTCCTGCGCAGTGTGGGGGGTGTGAGGGGCAGGGGTATCGAGCTGACACACACCGTGATGCTTTCAAGTGTGATGGGTCCTGCATGATGTGATCGTAACAGCAGTTTGTGTGGTCTTACCTTCCTCTTCATTCCTACGACGGTTACGGCCACACGTAGTTCTGTTACGGTCTTCTCATGCATGGTTTATCTGGCCTGTGAGCATTCTGGTTTGTCCAAGTGCAGTTACTGTACCAGATTAGGCATGTGACTATACGGAAGTTTGACCATTGTCACCATTTCTCCCACAGGTTTCTGAAGACACGTTGCCCTGTTGGAGTTCCCCGTTGGGAATGGAACGCGTTGGCTGAGCTTTTCGTTTTGTTGATTTATGTATTTGTAATAAAGTTCTGTTTTTCCACTACCGTTGACTACTGGACTTCATGACCTTGGGGGGAGGGTCGGGGGGCGTGCCTGGGGGTGGTGGCGGTGGGTGTTGTGGCCCTCTTGGGTCTCCGAGCTGCATGATCATTGGCTCCATGGCATCTGTTGGTCTTCAGATGTGGCTCTGTGCTGGGCTCCCTTTCTACTGCAGTTGGTCGACCTGCTTAACACCAGTAAAAGGCAGGTGTTACATCCCTGTTGCTAACGCGCCTTATCGCCTGTTCTTGGTTCGCATGGCAGATCTGACTGGTCGTTGTGAATCTCGCAAAGTGGTATTTTCGTGTGTTTTTGCACGGGAACGCCTACTCTGCATATCATTAGCGTTAGTTGTCGCACTCATCCGTGGCAATGTTTTTTGCGGCAGCTATCGCTGGTAAACTGGCGATATCGGCAGTTTGCACCAGCTTGAGAATAGGACGATAAATCTATCGCCACTTTTGCGGCGCTAAAGTGGCGATGAGTCCTTGAGAATATGCCCCTAGGAGTTTCGAATAGAAGTGAGGTGGATTTTTTGTGCTTGGAGCTGGGCGTCAGGCAGTCTGTTGGCACTAACCCTGGGTAAGATATAGGGTGTAATTCGGAATGTTAGGGAAGAATTCAGACTTATAGATATTGCTTGTGTCAGGTCAGAGAGGGCTGATAATTGTCAGATTATTACCTTTCCTCTGCACAGAGAGTTGCTCTTTTTGTTCGCCAAGGCGATAGTGACAGACTATCAGGGTCACTTAGCTTTCAGGGAGCATCCCCTCTCTGCGTGCTGTAGGCGCTAGGAGGGGGCTAAGGTTTTTTGTACAAAGTAATCATTTTTTCTGTCAACTTTTTCTCTTTTAGAATTTTCCATTTTATGCATATATTGATGCTGTAGTGCTCTTAAATGCTGCATGCGTAAATGTTATGTCATGTTGGTGAGTCTATGCTTTATGAGATAATAACCATTTTTTCCCAGATCAGAATTTTACGTTTGCTAGTTTACTGCTACAAATCAACTAGTACTGAACTGAACTAACATCTGTATTTTGTTACAGGTTGTTACTATTTCTTTGCATTTGTCTTTGTATATCATTAAATGTTGTTTTTTCGATGCATCAAGTTTTATAGAGCTCACAACTAGTAGATTGTTTTTCGTACCACCCAGTGTACACTGATCCCCAAGATTAGAGCAGAATTTGCAAATATTTAAAGAATCTGGAGACAATCAACACTTGCTAAATCCTTAAAACAAGTTCCTCAATCCATCATGGAAACCCCACTAGGCTGAATGCAAACAAAGTTCCCCAACCAGGCTTGGAGACTAGAGAGACACTACGACGAGGGGTGCGACCATACCAAAGCCCACACATTTCCCTGGCCAGAGGAGGGAACATTTGATACCAACATCATAGAACACACCAAAACTTACATTCAGGCCACACATGTGGGCCAAGAAAGAGATATGAAAGTAGCTCTGTTAAGACTATGGGCCGACAACAGTGTGGCCTCGACACACAACACATACAACCCTACAGATATCACCATCAGGAAGGAAAGCTACAATTCCACCAAATCAGACAGCGAGGGGGAAAGCATAGGGTGGGCCTTGCCAATACAAAGGAAAGGCAGGGAGGGTACGCCAAAGACCACTCAGGTACTTAAATATGTGCTAACTCCACTGGCAGCACAGGACAACCCTGAGGAAGGGCCCATGGTCACAATGCTAGTAAGTGAGACACCATATCACTTTCTGGTGGATACAGGGGTGGCAGGTTCATGCTTATGAGAAGGAGCAGTCCCTATATCAAAGACTAAAACAAAGTGCAGAGAATCTCGGGTTCTGTGGCCAAGGTCCCCCTCACAGAACCTCTTGAGCTAGAAGTAGGGTGGAATAGGATTAGGGAACAGTTGTTGTACTATCTGTCCTTCCCGACTAACATATTGTGACAGGACCTATAGTAAAAGCTATGGATGTCCATTCATTTTACAGAAGATGGAACTATAGCCTGTCCCTCCCCTGAAGCCTCTCCTCTAGGGCATAAACCAGCAACATACTCTCATGCCACATGAATTCCAGCCAGTGTGGGTCGATTCCCCATCAAAAGGGTAGTCCTGGACTATAGGGAAAACCTCTTAGAGTTGTATAAACTAGTGCAGCAGTGTAGTGGCCACTTCCACCATCTATTGGTAGAAACAGCCAAAAGAGTAGCACGTAGGGTGTGTTGGGAGCCAGAGACCTATGACCGTGAAACGCACAGGCCCACTGCATCCCCCGAGGCTAAGTAGGAAGATGGCCAAGGAGTACAGAGGCAATGGTGGTACCAGACCATGCACACCTCAGGGCCTACACAGTCCAGCCTTTGTCAGCTCCCTGGCACCTCCCAGAGGGAGGAAGTGGTACAAGCAAGGTGGCACCATAACAAAGTGTGTGTTGCCCGCACTGGGATCCCCCTCCTTGTCACCAAACACAGCACCGCATCTGTGGCCATCCATCGCTGGGGAGAGGGAGCCGTGCTGGACACCGCTGGGTCTACCAGTTCCAGGATCCTCTTCCCTTTACTGATGCTTAAAAGCACGACGCAGTCCACGCCTGCTGGAGCCTGAAGGAGGCTGGGCCCCCGTTACATCTATTCTGCGGTAACAGGTCTTTTCGATCAAGCCACTTACGGTCCCAGGACAAATATGGTAAAAAGAAGCCTAATACAACAGACTTAAAAGGGGTAACTATGTCCACCATCACGCAGGAGATCGCCATGGCAGAAAAGAGACTCTCTCTTGGGGAGGGGGGTTTTGTAACTGACGGACTGTTGCAGACCTCAAAAGAGGATTTTGAGGACCAAGAGAATCAGTTTCACAAGTGCAAAACATGCCACAATTAATGTCAAAAGCACCTCCTCCTGCTTCTACAGTCTCCCCACAAGTGCTTAGTACAAACATGGCTACCCCGCCTACATTTACAACTGGCAGAAGGAAAAGAGGAACATTAAAAGACCCCGCCCCTACCAAATCTAAGAAGCCAAGAAAGTCCTTACTTTCTCGGACTACTACAGTTCCTGGAGACATAACTCCTGAGGCACCATGGTCAAATCGCTTTGCGGAGGATCTAATTGACAAGATTACTTCTATCCTACATCCTATTCTACACCCTATTTTGTTATGGCTGGACTCAATTGATCTAAAAATTCAAGACATTTTAAAAACGGTTACCTTGTACCGAAGAACACTGCCGTAAATAATCACCCTATGCAACCTAATATTAACGTCCCTACGATCACATCTATAGTCTCCATGAACAAGGGGGTATAGCAGGGTCAGACTTGGGCACAACATATTTGCCCTATCCTTTGGGGCAAAGTTCACATCTTTTAGATAGGCCTTCAGATAGGCCTCCAGCCGATTTAGGCCCAGAGGCTGTATCCACAGGCATTTCGATGAATTGTTGTGCCCCTAATGTGCATGGGGTGGGGGGTGCATCACCCAATCCCCCCAGGGTCATTAATAAAACCTCTACTAGTCAATCACAGAGTGTTTCCCCACAACACCTGTGAGCAACTAATTTACAACCTCTCAACCTTCCTCCTGCCGCCTGCCAC
Source organism: Calotriton arnoldi (assembly GCA_963921515.1). NCBI lineage: Eukaryota > Metazoa > Chordata > Amphibia > Caudata > Salamandridae > Calotriton > Calotriton arnoldi. The sequence goes on along the minus strand of CAWUFW010003281.1, from coordinate 274,631 downwards.
TTTGTTCTAATTTTGGTCAACATTCCCATGCTAAGACCTACACATATAGAGTCTACTACCCAACTCATGGACAAACCATGCCATTTGCTCTCTATCCACATCAGATTAGGCCACTTAGCTCAGAACCATCTCATTATGGCCAGGAAAATTCCCTGGGTAGGTCCAACCCCAAAATCTCACGAGGGCAACTGTATTGTCTTAAATTTTGACAACTCCCAGACTGTAGGTGACCTATTATTCTATTCTCACTCGGCACCCACAGCAGCGACCCAGATTTTTCCTGTACCACTGGGTTTCTTCTATAAACCGCCCTGCCCAATACGAAACAATGCACAAAAGAGAGCTTTGCTTTTTCCCATAGGCAGCAGGATAACGTTTAATGACAGTGTTGGTCTCCCGACTTCCAATAGATTTGCTCCCTTATCAAACTTAAATTCCTGCGACTGCCTTGAGATGGACAACCAGAGGTACCAATTAGCTGTTCAGCCAGAATACAGTGAGAGCTCGAGAATTGTGGCTTCTAGTAGGATTGACAGGGGAAAGGCCGGGTCAGAGCCATGATACTCACTCTCTCGGTCCATCCCACATCACTACAAGGGAACTCAATCCTTGTGCGCATAATCTGACCCACACCTTACTGTCTTGGAATATAGGGGGTGATTAGGATGGCGGGCGGACTAAAGTCCGCCCGCCACCCTAGCGGTGCTGGGACCGGCCGCCAGACGTGCGGCGGTCCCGCACCGCTGATTAGGATGCGACTGCCACGCTGGCAGTCACATTCCGCAATTTTGACATTGCGGCGGGTGCTGCTTACAGCAGCACCCGCTGCAATGGCAAATTACCATGTTGTGCATTGCCATGCACAACGTGGCAGGCACCGCGTGGTGCCTGCCACCCTGTGCATGGCAATGTAGGGGGTACCATAGGTACCCCCCAAGTGCAGCCCCCCACCCCTCCACCCCCCAAGGGGCCCGCAATGGGCCGCCAAAGCGATTCTCCGCCAGCCTTTCCATGGCGGCCTCGCCGCCATGGAAAGGCCTTAACAACCATTCATCCTAATATGGATGGCGGTGCCTGCTAGGCACCGACACCATATAAGGCCCCAGCTCCGCCCGGCCGGCAATCGGAACGATTGCCGACCGGCGGGAAAGCGGCGGACGCACTTTGCGTCCGCCACGGTACCCCCGCCATTATAAAATGGCGGGAGGGTAAATCGGGTGGAGATGGTGGGCCGATCGCCACAGCCTGGCTGCCGATGGCGAGCCGCCCGCCATCCTAATCACCCCCATAGTTGGGTTTAATAGTAAACAACACAGGGAAGAGGGGTTTACCGTACTATCTAATTTCCAGATTATCTGTGTCCAAGAAACCTGGGAGATTAACCCAATTTACGTAAATGGCTATCATTCTTTTAGTACCCCAGCGTGTCCCTCATTAGGGGGCAGAGCTAAGGGGGGCCTTCTGACACTGCTAGCTAACACTCTTACCATGAAATTAGTGAATTTTATAAAAAATTCCCCATACTTCCATATGCTAGTAATGAAAGGTTATGATACCTGGGACCTTCTGCTAATAAACCACTAGAATAACAACTTCTTAAACCCAGATATAGCAGTTGAAAACCTAGGTAAAACCATAGAGGACTTTATTGGCTTGCATCCAAACGCTTTAAAAATCATTTGGGTTGGAGACTTCGATATCAAAACATGCCCAAGGACAGAGTCAAAGTAATGTGGGATAGAAGACCACCGGGGAGAACCTATTACCCATTTTGTTCATTACACACATGGTAATGCCTTAAACAGTGTACTGAGGACATGGCAATTAGAGCCCCATATCGAAATTGATCCAGTATCTGGTGAGTTACCTCCTACATTTCAAAGTACAAAACGTACTCCATTATTGATTATATAATCACATGCGATCTTATGAAATCTAGTATCTCTAAGGTGAAGGTTACTTTCACTGAATTCAGCGACCACGCAATGCTCACATGCTCTTTAGCATGGAGCGATGACAAGAGCAGAATTCACAAAATCACCCCAACACCAATCCTAGCAAGGAAGAACGGCTTCACTTTAAAGTGGGATAAAGTGGACAAGCCTAAGCTTCTCACTAACCTCATAGCGACCAATTTTGAGGGATTTCTCCTGTGCTTAGATCCACAGTTAAACAGCAATCTGGTGTTAGAAGTGTTTGAAAGTATTTTAATAAACATTAAAACACAACTAACCCATCCAATCCCTGCAAAAGACAACCCCCAGGCTCGCTGGTTTGATACGAACTGCTCAGTAGCTTCCTCTAATTTGAGGAAAGACTTAAAAACTCTACCTAGAGATAAAGATCATATTCATAGGATGAGGCACCTCTATAAATTAGCCAGAGAGGAAAGGAAGAAAGAGCTAAAATCAGAGGCTTGGGAAACCTTAAAGAAAGCATCCTACCAGAATGTCAGTAAAACCTTCTGGAAGGTGATTAATTCACCTTTCCTCTCAGATAAGTGTGGTCCTTCACTGGACGTTCATATAGAGGAGGAATCTTTCACAATCCAGCGGGTTTGTGCCCTGTGACTGCTAGTCCTCCTATAAAGGCCAAAACCTGCCTTTCATTTGACTTAGAGGAAATAGAGCTCGCTCTGTCACAGTCACCATCTTTGAAAGCCGCAATGGACATCTTCTTGAGAAACAATCAATTATGGTCCCCATTACTGACGGTGGTTTTCACCTCAATAGCCATAAACGGTCTCCTACCCTCCTGGAAAATGTTGCTGATTATACAAATCTATAAAAAAGGCAACGTTTCAAACCCACTCAACTACCGACCTATCTCATAACTAGATAGCAATGCCAAACTCATGGGCAGATTACTACTAAACAAGCTTGAAATCTGGGTGACGGAAAAGAAAATTCTTGCTGAAGTTCACTATGGTTTTCAGGCAGGGTAGGGGTACCATAGACCAATGTTTTAATCTGAGAAAGTATTCTATGGTAAAGAAAGGCTAAATATACTTGGCCTTCATGGATCTGTCTAAGGCATTTGACTGTGTGGTACACAGCAAATTGTGGAATATCATGGAGGCAATGGGGGTAAAGGCCGCAATAACACATTTTATTAGAGAATTATATACAGACGCCACTGTCTAGGTTCGTTTTGGGAGGCAAGGAGAATGCACAAAATCCTTTAAAATTGAAAGGGGTGTCAGACAGGGATGTGTTCTGGCCCCCTTCTATTTGCCCTATATACTAATAAATTGAATGAAGTTCTAGTTCATAAATCAAAAGATACTCCCCAAGCACAGACAACTTCCATCCCGATTCTATTATATGCAGACAACGCTGTTCTGCTAGCAAGAACCCCGATAGCGCTTCAAAATCTTATTGCTGAATATACAGCCTTCATGTCCGATTTAGACCGTCATGTAAATAAATCCAATACCTTTACATTTACCATGGGGGAGCTAAAAAGAAAATGCTGAGACTCTATCTTGATGGGGAGAAAATAGAACAGGTCTCAAGCTTTAATTATCTAGGTGTGGTTTTCGATTCTAAAGTATCATGGATGGAGATGGTTCAAAATAGGGCAAACCACATGGGCAAAAGTATTGCAGCAATTTTCCGTTTCTCAAACAAATTGGGCAGTAAGCTATTGCCGGAAATGATTAAAATCTATTTGGCTAAAACGAAATCTTTTGCCACTTACGCGGCTGCGATTTGGGGGACAGCGGACATAGATACATTGCAAGTGGTGGAAGACAAATTTGTTAAGCGACTCTTGTCAGTCCCACCAGCTTGTAACAACTTTATCGCTCACAAGGAAGCTGACTTGCCTTACATTAGCAACGTCATCAAATTGGCCCACTATCTCTGTGGCTTTCAATGTGGAAAAGGAATACAGTTGATTTGATTTTAAAAGATACTATGAACCTAGACCATGCCCATAAAATTCCATGGTTATCCTACGTTAGAAAAACCTTTGCTTCACTGGGGCTAACACATCTTTATGACATGCAGAGCCTCTGTGAAAGCTTCCCCAAATCAGGGCCAAAAGAAATATTCATTATGAAATTTGCATCAGACAGGTGGGACAGATGCAGGGGAAAGATTTCTGTATTGTCTTATCAGGGACTACCACAGCTACATCATGGTGCTCTTTCATACCTCTCTTTTATAGAGGACACCCCCCACCAGTTCATCTTAATTAGATTTCGATTAAACTACATACTGATTATGTTGGGGTACCCAAAGAACTTATTCTCACTGACTCAGCTTCCTCCATGCCCATGTAATAATAAGTCAACTCAATCGACTTTGCACAAACTGTTTTTTTGTTCTTTTTATGCAGAAGAGAGAAAACAATGTATTATTCCTTTGCTGCAGAAATGTTGCCTCTGCTCCCTAACATTTGCACTAGTTGTGGCACAAAGTTTAGAAACCCTGTACATTTGCTTTACCATGGCTTCCTTTTTACTAGCCACGGTAAAAACCCGTAAGGTTTTTATGGAATGTCACCCGTATCTTAACGAACCTATATTTCTGGGTCGATCCTGGTCACAAACGATTATTGTGACAAGTCTCTGACGCTGGCTAGATTTGCACTGCCTCACCAAGTCATTCAATTGTGGCCCAAAAATCTCAGGAACCAAAAATTGAAATTTGAAATTAAAGAATGTTGTACACTTCTAGGGCCTGATTCTCAAAGGTAAACTTACACTTTTGTCTAAGTTTATGTTTGTTTGCTATTTCCAAATGTATTTTATGAACAGTATCTTTACGAGTGGGAAATCTCCCCACATAAAAAGATAGGACAGTCCTATCTTTTTATGTGTGGAGACTCCGCATCAGTAAATATACTACTAGTAAAATACCTTGGAAATAGAAAACAATCGTAAACTTACGCAAGAGTGTAAGTATACCTTTGTGAATCAGGCCCCTGGTTTCTTGAGTTCTAACCATAAAAACCATCAGGCTGCTAAGAATGCACCTGCTGAAGAACATATGGAATCAAAGGTGGTATCTGACAAGAACTTTGCTAATAAGCCGAAAGTCCCAATATTGTACATGGGCCCTAGCCATTCTGAAGACAATCGTAAAAGGCATGCAAATCTTTAAGCAAAGTTTCAGCTTCAGAAGAGGCAGTTTGGACTGCAAAATTTGAGGCAGTCTTAGATTTTATTAATTCGTTTTCTGCTTTCATATTTGTTGGATCAGAAAATTATACTTCTTCAGAGGCCAAAGATGAAGGAGAAACCTTGCTCAACAGAATCACATTTTTTTAGGTATTTGAGGTACTCATGTTCAAAATCCTGCAGCATAAATCTATTTGATTTAGGAATCTTAGGAGGCTTGCCTTATAAATATCTTTCCACTCTCTTTTTAGAATATCCTTCAAAATGTTGTGGAAATGAAATGTTCTGCAGTCTATTTGTATCACTGAGCATACAATTAATCTACTAAAGTGTGTGCTAGAGGTTTAAAGCCCAATACAGCTCTAATTTGGTCCAGCATTTGTAGATGTTGTGGTCCCTGAATATGTTTCCTTTTAAGGACATCATCTGCCTGTTTCTAGGCTATTGGGTCATTAAGAGGAGAGGAAACAGCTTGAGCCACCAGTACTTTAAAAACAAATCACTTCCAGACATGGCAATCATCTCTGAGTCTGACTCCTCAGACCCAGCCTCCTCCTGGTGGCAGTTTCTGGTGCACTCACAAGGTTCCACAATATCAGATTGTACTAGGCTGCATCAGTTCCTATTTATAGTCACTTACTTTAGAAACCGATTACTCCTTTGCAAGGTTTGGATTCATTCTGTATCTACTGTAGTGCATGCCTCTGATATCTGTTTGTCCACCTACTAATGCATTGCCAGAATCCAACGCACTTCCTCAAGGGGCTTGTTACAGCGCATATGCCTTGCTACTAAACTTCCCAGACCCAGCTCAGCACATGAACAGATATCAGCTAGAATGAAAAAAGCACCATATTATGTTGCTTGCTAGTGCAAAGCAATGTAATACAAGAAAATTAGATTTCTTACTTTCCAGATTTTTGCAGGCTTGTCCAAGGTAGCTAGGATGAACCTAGTGTCCATGAAATACAGGATCATGCAGGATGTCTCGAAAGTGGGAGGGGAGGTTATGGGGAAGGACTGAAGTGTATTCATTAAAGCAGAAAAATGCCTTCAAGTATATGACAAGTAGATAGGGTTGCTATACGGAGGGGTGGGACCACCCTCATATTTTTAGTACTGTGGCATGGAAGACGGGGGAAGAGGTTATGACTTTGCTAATACTATACATTGAACACATGGAAAGGATTACTAATTCTTCGAGTATTTAAAGCAACATTTTTGAATTCTTTGAGATTCATGAGCATGCATCCAAACGTAAATCATCAAACCATCCTGCTCAAAAGCAACCAGGAGTCTTCATTCTTTAGGGACTCAATGCTAATAAAAAAGAGCATTTTGTTACCTTGATAATTTCTTAACCTCTGCATATGCATATTTAATTGGATCATATGTATGATTGTTTGTTTTAAAAAATATAGTAAGTCTGAGTTCAGGGTTACGTTCTCCTTGAGAGTACCCCTTACTAACCTGTATCACTAATAATTTAGCTGGTTGCAGGTGATCAGTTTAGGACAACTACATTGCCCTATCATAGATCAAAATAGAGGAACTGGAGCTAAACGTTTTCACTCAATAAGAGCTTGTAAAGAAAAGTACTTTTATTACACACAGACTACTGAATACTATGCATTAATTATACAACTATACAATCATGTAGATGGAAAAACATTTGGTGACACCCTCAGATAGGTTTACACCCCAACATAATCACAACCCCACTACCTATAATAGATTATATCTCAATGTAAGGAGGTATCAGTAATGATATGGCAGCACTATTGGCCTTGCCATTTTGTTACAACATTAGTAAAAGAGGAAAACAAGTTAGAATCCACCATTTCAACACAATTGAAATCCATAGAGATAGTAAAAAAATAAATATTGAATGGAATATAAAACCTTGCATTATCAATCATCATCATTGCCAATAAAACATCAAACTGAATAAAATGTGTTCCAGAGTCAAATTTCTACCCTTATATTGCTGCCACTGGAGATTTAGGACCAACCAACGGGGTCAATACAATCAACTGTCCATGTTTAAAAGCACAGACTCCAGTGCTCCAAGATCTTGAAAAGCCTCTTTGGAGTCATGAGTTTAATTCTCTAGGAGGCTTAGGTCAACTTTTGGGGACATCTCTGGGGGAAGGGCGAGGGAAATGTTCCTGAACTTCAGAGCAAATAACTCACCAAAATCATAAGAGTCACAATGATTTTGGCACTATGATACCCAGAGAAGGCACTACCACACACTAAGCAAAATGATGGCAACTATGGACATGGAAGCACCAGTAGCACCATATTGGTCGTTGTGCATCAACCCTAACCCAAAAAGCACATGGTAGAAAATATACAACTTACAGTATGAGATAGATACATTGACAGACTGAAAGGATCACTGACATAACATCGACACTCATAATATCGACCTACAAAATTATCGAGACATAAATATCGATAACATAAATATCGATATTCTATCATTTTTAAAAAAATACACAAATATCGCCACAAAAATATCGTCTAACATATCACTAATATCGATAAAAAAATATTGTTATAACTAATATCGTAAACATTAAATAAATATACAATATGACACAAATATCGATAACAAAAATATAGACTACACAATTATTGCCAAAAACAAAATATCGACACCTTCAACACCTTCAAAATATTTCAATAACACAATACATAACAAAAAAATATAAACAATATCACAAACACACACAACATATTAAAGAAATAGAATAAAACTTAAAAAAAATAACTTTAACATAAGTAAATCCACCAAATTAATTACTCTTAACAAACAGAATATATAAAATAAATAATTGTTATTATACATTCAATACAATATAAAGTACAAATTATATACTATCATACTTTTAAATAAAGTAAGAATATATTTTTTTTAACTCAACATTAATTAGCGTTTCCCATATAAGGAAACAAATGCCAAAATTATTGAAAACATTAGTAACAACCAATGAAAAACACCTACAACTTAAATAACCCAATAAGATTTAAAGAACAATTAAACAAACAGTATATAAACTAAAGAAAATGTAACATTATTTTATTCTACAACAACAAAACCAAGAATAAGGGAATCTCTGCCGGATTGCTTCTACAACATTGGACTTCCTCACTGAAAACTCTGATTTCAACTTCACAAAGTAAGCCAAATATCAATTTAATGTTACAACTGTATAAAATATTTGTAAAGCACTTTTTACAATAATTAAATAATTAATGTAATATTTTTTTTAATTATATCTCCTCTACAGAAACTCCTAAAGACCCTCAACTAACTACAAAAATCATTAAAAAATCACCTTGCAAAAAAACAAGTATTAATTACAATTAAACTAATATAACAACAAAATATCCCAACCCAAAGTAAGTAAAGTAAAGTAAGTAAGTAAGTCCGTTTTTATATAGCGCAGCTACTCACCCTTACGTGTCTCAAGGCGCTGGGGGCCGGAGTGGAAATTAAGTGAGCTATTGCCCAGAGTCACATGGTGCTGAACTGAGCTGCCGCCGGAGCCGGGGATCGAACCGTGAACCCTGTGCTCCGAAGTCAGCTGCCCTGGCCGCTGCACCACACCTCAAAGCGCCCACTAACCACACAAACCCCAAAATATAGAAAATGCTGTCAAACAAATTTATAAAAATTAAAAAAAAAATCTGCAGAAAATAAAAAGAAACACTAAAGCCAAGCACCAACAGGAACATCTCATCATCAAAAAAAGTTCAACATATTCAAGCATGTAAGTATAGTTTTGTATATAGAAATCTGTATTACAATAAACACAATTACAATACATTTAATATTTTTTTATATACATTTCTCATAGCATTTCAAACATCAGAATGACTAAACGTGCAAAATTCATTACTTCCCAGAAAGGAAAACTTTTATTATGCTATATGGGATATGTCTACACCCAAGAAAAACAGACAGGCGACAAAATTAATTGGAAATGCAGCAAATATTATGCAAATGCATGTTATGGGAGGGCTACAACAAAAGAAACTACTGTATTGAATTGAATGTCAAGGAACATAACCACCCCCTAACATAGCTGAAATAGAAGTGAGAGATGCTTTAGAGACTCTGAAAAAAGCTAGCACTAGCTCTCAAAAACCTACTACTGAAATACTAAAAGATATACTCCCCCGAGTTCCAGAACATGTAACTAGCCAATTACCCTCTGTCTCAACGTTAAAAAGGCTAATAGCTAGAACAAAAAATCAACTATTACCACCCCACCTGGCCCCAAAACTTTCAGTGAAATTCAAATACCACCTGAACTCACTGTAACGCATAATGAAGAGCAATTTCTTATTTATAACAATAAATCTAACGAAAAAAGGATTATAATATTTGCAACTCCCACAAACTTACTGAGACATGGATGATGTATGGAACATTTAAGATATGTCCCAAACCATGTTACCAATTATACACAATCCATGGACTGTATCACAATAGCAACATCCCCTTTATATATGCCCTGTTACCAAACAAACAAACCACTACCTATGTAGAACTCTTATCAAAAGTAAAACATGAAACTAATAATTACTATCCTCAAAAAATGATCATAGACTTTGAACAGTCAATGATACAAGCCATCCTGAAAAATTACCCTCACACAGCAATACAAGGTTGCTATGACCACTTTAATCAATGCATATGGAGACACCTTCAGAAATCTACGCTTAGGGCCCGATTCCGACCTCGTAAGGAAAGTCCTCCATACGACTCGGATCTGAAGGGCTTTCCGAGCAAGACGTGCTCCGGGAGTCCGAACGAGCGAGTACGATTCTGCTGTATGCTTACGGACTCGACTCGTTCGGACTCCCATTGAACTCTATGGGAGCCCGTGTACAGACGTGTACACAGGTTCACATAGCAAAAAAGGGGTGGGCGGGGAAAAGCGTACACCCTGTGGCGGGCACCCCATGTGGCCCGCCACACTGTGCATGCTTGGATCAGGGGGACCCATGCGCACCCACGGTGACCGAATCGGAGGGTTCCGGGTAAAGGGGGACCTGATATGGCCCCCTGAAGTCTGAATCCAAGACGATACAGCTGTCCGATTCGTGCATCGTACTCGCTAGGTCGGAAAACAGCTCCATTGCGCGGCACAATTCGGTTACGGACGTGTCGGACGGACAGGTTCGGGTTCATAAACGATTCGCACGGCTCGTACCAGATGCTCGCATCGTACTTGCTCGTTAGGAACGGGGACGATTCGGGCGGAATGATAGGCTCCGAATCGGATTTGGTCTTTACAAATCCCGTTTGTAGGCCTTCCTTACGAGATCGGAATCGGGCCCTTAGTGTAGAATATGCAACTAATAGCAATTTTGCATTTGAAATTAAAAAGCTAATTGCACTAGCATACGTCCCAATAACTGATGTAACAGAACACTACAATTTATTAATAGAAAGCCCCTACTACCAAACAAATGAACATAAACTAAGTCCCCTACTCGACTATTTCGAGGACACCTGGGTAGGAAGGCTACACAGATCTGGACACAGAAGACAGCCCAAATACCACATTCCATGGTGGAATGGATATAACAGTACCCTAAACAAAGAAGCAAAAACGAATAACGCTGTGGAAGGATGGCATAATGCTTTCCAAGCCAGGTTTTCAAGAAACATCTGAACCTCCGTCCAGCTCCACACCAGGTACCCACTGACTTCATCATCTAGCTGCGCTATATAAAAACGGACTTACTTACATCATCTCACTTCTAGAAATCGCCCTCACTAGAAATTATTTTCTGTTTGATAACAAATACTACAGACAGTGTAAAGGTACCTATATGGGGGCTATTTTCACCCCAAACTTTGCCATCCTGTTTGTGGACGACATTGAGGTGAACATCATCCTACACAGGATGAACCCATTCCTTCCCAAAATACGTACATGGCGCAGATACATAGACAATGTCTTTATGATCTGGACTGGCACAAGTACTGAACTCGCAGCATTCTGCTCCTGGCTCAACAATGTTCAACCAGACCTTAAGTTTACCTACACTTTTGACAATACCAAAATTGACTACCTTGACGTCTCCATTAAGAATCATAACGGAGAACTGTACACAACCCTATTTAGAAAACCCACAGAACATAACACTCTCCTCCAATACAACAGTGCACACCGTAGGTCTCTAAGAGACGGTCTCCCTTATGGACAATTCCTGAGAATCAGAAGGAATTGTAAATTCAAGGAAGACTTCTTTCAAGAATCGGAGTTACTCTGCAAGAAACTTACTGACAGAGGGTACCCAAGGCATCTAGTCAAACGTTCTATGAAACGGGCTTGGTACTCTCACCATGAACACCTCCTACTGCCCAAAGAAAAAACACCCATATTTCGGATCACATGTGTGACCACATTCTGCCCTGCCAGCAACAAGGTTACGAAAATGATAAAAAACATTGGGCAGTTCTTGCACCTTTAGATCTTATGACAGGCACCCCACTGTTTGCCTTCAAGAGAGGATGCAATATCAGAGACCACCTAGTGAGGGCCCAAAAACCTATTATTAAAGACAACTCTACACTCATTTCTCAATCTGCCTCCACTGAAAGGCCACTATAAATGTAACAATTGCATGGCATGTGACTCCACTGTTAACACGCAAATATTTGAATTTGGAAACTCAATGTATACACTACATTCCTTTACTAATTGCAATTCACAGAATGTAATCTACTGTATTGAATGTCCATGCAAATTGCGCTACATCGGTCAAACCACACAGAAGATCAAGGCTAGAATCGCACAGCACCGGAGCAGGATCAGATGCAAGGTCACCACGGCACCACTAGTGGAACACTTCATCGAAAAAGGACATTCAGAAACGGACTTTACTTGGCAGGTGATTGAAAGCCTGCTACCCAACCACAGAGGTGGTAACCAACAGCAAACCCTTAACCATCTCGAATGCAAATGGTCATTCAATTGTCGTACTATTGAGCATGGATTGAACTCTCTGGACGAATGGAATGCCATTCTGTAGACACTGCCCAATATATGAATACCGATACTTGACTTTACTTAAAAACAATTCTGGAACAAAACAAAAAACCTGTGATCCCACTCCACCAGAATCATAGACATGTATTCTAATTTTTCCTATGCCTTTTGCTTTGTTTTTTGTTGGCTCAAATTCACTATGATTTATCAGCCTTTAGTGTAATCTAAAATCTCCTTAACATTATTAATTGTTTTCAATAATTCATTATTAGTTTATGTATACTGTATAGTGTTAAATTATCTTCACTACACCCTAACATGTAGGGAATTCACTCGCTTTTTCCTTTTCCTATACTTCTCCTCCCTTCACACACTTCACTACCAGAAGTGCAAGGGTTAAATTCCTCCAGCCAGTCTCATTCGGCTGTGCCAACAGCTGCTCCCTATTACTTGAATGCTGACTCCAATCCAGTCTGTTCCCGTAAACCGCACTGCCTTAATTAGCTAATTGCCCCGAGGCAATCACAGCTGAGTCAAGGTATAATTAGACCACTCCCCGACTCAGCCTTTGCACTCAACGCCAGCCACGGCAGCAGCAGGATGCTCCCGTCTGCACGGCTCCAGGCTCCCAATTAATGCCCTGTTGCCTGACGGAAATGTACGTAACATCACATCTCCCTCACGCCCTGTAAACAACTCGAACAGCATGACCAATTGTGTTAATTGCTTCATTTCTCTGCCATAGAATAAATCCACAACCGTGACATCATGCACCGCCAAGCTGCCTCCAAATCGGGCTGATTAGTTATTACACACGAGTAAGTTTCCAACTTATTCTACGCAACGCCTCCCCGCCTATAATTGTTGGCAACAATAATTTAATAAGTATTCTTCCTTCAGGTTGCATCGTATCCCCGCATACTTAACCTAAGTAATTCTGAGACGCGCCTTCTACACCTTTCACGCCCGCCGATTGCAAACTTCAATTTCAACGGCTGCCGGTTTTTAAACTTCATCTGAATGCCTCAGCGCACCTCCATCAGTAGGTTAATTTTTATTAATTTCACCACCGCACTGGCAATTGCCAATTCACTTGTGTTAGTGCTCATTATTCCTCCATTTGTTCAATTAGATCCTTGAAGCTAGAACACTGTCAGCCTGCCTAAACAAAACTTTAATCTGCTGACACAAGATTTATTCTGTTTTAAAGTAAGTCCCTTCACATTGCTCCATTACCTTGGCACCTAGCGCTCTGCTTCAAATTCTCCTGCCACAGCCAGCATGGCTCTTTACTAGCTCAAGCACGCTGTCCTTTCGCACGCGCCTTCTTCCATCTAAATTAGTGAATTCAGTTTACTCTTACCTTAAATATCACCGCCCAACCACTTCCTCTTCTTGCTGACTTTAGCTTGCCCTCCATGGCTCTATAGTAATCGTATACATGTTCTGTTGTTGCCCAACTGTACTATGAGGAGCCCAATTACTTCTTGCCTAAATATAACTATTGTAATGAATGTATGCATACATTGAGGGTCTATACCATTACATTAAATGTATTCCCGATTTTCCCTTCACTCCCTTATATTTAGATTCTGCTTGCTCACTTTGTCCTGAAGATGAACCCCAATAATTGGGTTCGAAACGCCGTCGATCACCCAACAACATGAACTCCTTTCACTATGTATAAATCATTTGTGGAGTTCCTAATACTGTTGTCAGTGCAATGCCTTTTTTAAAAACTTCACTATCACCCATCACGTCACGCTTTTTTTCACTTTATATGTGAGCACCTGAATATTATACAGATTTGTAAATAAATGCTTGTCATTCCATGACCTACATGACCCTCTGTAGATCTTTTCTTTTGCTCCTAGCTGAATTAATTTCATATCCTTAAAACACGGAGCCCCCTCTGGGGTACTTCTTGCTTTGGACCTTTAAGGCCACACCTGAACCATTGTTCTCTAAATATATGCTACCACCCCAGGTTCACATATTGGGGTACCTTTGTCTTCTTATAAACCCTTCCAAGCCACAACAGGCAGAACCCAACCAATCCTACATAAATTATTACAATCAATACAAAAAGAACAAAGGGGTCTATTCCGATGGCGGTCGGAAAACCTCCCCGACCGCCATGGTAGTGGGAAAAGACCGCACGCATGGACCGCGACATCACCGCCGGTCCAATTACGATGACCCGCAGTCGAAATCCGACCTCGGCGGTCGGATCGCGGGCCTTAACATTGCAGCGGTTGCTGCTGCCCGCAGCACCGCCGCGATGTCCAAAGGAGCATGTCCTGCATTTCCCTGCACTGCGTGGCAGGCACTGCATAGTGCCTGCCACCTGGTACAGGGAAACGTAGGGGGGACCATGGGTACCCCCCAGTGCACCCACACCCCCCAAAACATTGGGGGCCCACAACGGGCCCCCGGAAGACAATATCCGTATGCTTTTCCATGGCGTTTTGACCGCTGAGGAAAGGCTGGCTACCGCCGGCATCGTAATCCTGCCGGTGGAGCGTGCTCTGCACCGCCACCATTATCCCAGTCCTGCTCCGTCCGCCAGGCAGGAGTGTGGATGGCAACCGGCGGAAAAGCGGCGGTCGGAATTTCTCACCGCCGCGGTCACCACCGCCATCCTAATTTGACCGGCGGTTTTCTTGGTTGCGATCGTGGGCGGATGTCCACCACCGGTCCGGCAGGTGCCACCGCCGGCCCGGCGGTGGACATCCGACCACCATCGTAATAGACCCCAAAGCTACCAACAACTAAGACTTGAACAGTCTGTAACACAGCTAGGTCCAAAACTAACTAAACAAACCAAAACAATGTTGGAGCACTTACAATACAAAGTGAGACTCTACCCAAACACTAAAGGGCTAGAATATTCAGAAACAATAGCTAAATCCCTACTTTAAAACAGTAATACATAAACATAGAAAAATCATAATGATAAACTGAGTTCTTAACTAAACATTTCTTTTCAAACATCTAAAATATAAATATTATGTCAATTAATTTAAACATAAAAAAAATTATTTGACATGATAAATATATTTTATATATTAAAAAATGTCAATAACAATTATAAAAATTACATTTCCCTCCCATTGTAAATAATTTAAAATAACTTAGGGGCACATTACGATACCCGGCGTAAATAATTCCGCCAGGCATGGAAGCGGCAAAAATCCGCCCGCACACACCGCCTGAACACCGACCACGCCATTACGATTACACAAACCGAATACCGCCATCGGCGGAAAAAGCACACAAAATACCGCCCGCCAACGTCCGAGTCGGAGACAAACCGCCCGCCACGGACGGAAACACGCACGACAACACAAAACCGCCCGCCCTCACGGCCGACACACCGCACGTGAAATTACGATCGCACCGACATGAGCGCGGAAAAACCACAAATATACCGCCCGCCAGCGCAAACAACGCCGATGAGAATCGACACGGCAGAAGCCATGGCGCCAACGTACCTGCACAGAAACCATCCGCACACAAAACCAATAGCACACAACATGGCCAACAAGTCCACACAGCAAGGCACGCACAAATACACAAGCACAGTACACATCCCGAAAACACCCCCCCGGACAAACAAAAAATACAAAGGCCAGAACCCCAGACACAACACACCTGAAAACGACAGACCATGAGGACACACCCACATAGGTGAGTACAAAAGCAGCACTCCCACAGACCACAACCCCTTGCTACATTGCAAACCAGAGAGGAGAGGAGAGGACACAGTGACACAGCAAGGACAGCAGCACACCACAGAAACGCACACATCACAACCACCACCACCACCACCACCAAACACCACCACCACCACCACCACCACCAAACACCGGCACCACAAACCCCCTGCACATTACACAACACACACCGCACCAGCACCACAAACATCATGGCACCACAAAGAATGCCCAAGTTCACGCCCATGGAGCTGACGGTCATGGTCGACGAGATCATCAAGGTGTACCCACAAATCTATGGGAACATGGTCCAGCACACACCACTAGCCACCAGAAACAGAATGTGGAACCGGATCGTAGACCAGGTCAATGCAGTCGGGACCCTGCCCAGGAACAGAGTCGAGATCAACAAACGTTGGAATGACGTAAAGAGCCTGGTCAAGAAGAAGGAGGGCAAAAACAGAGAGCTGGCTGCCGTCACTGGCGGAGGGAATCCCGCGCTCTTTAAGACCTTCAAAGCGTGGGAGGAGAAGGTGCGAGTCGTAATACATCCGGAGATCCTCGCCGGATTAGCAGGGGGAGTGGAGGCTGGTAAGTACAAACTAATGTATACCAGCACACCGCTATGTACTCACATGCACTACCACCATGCCACAGCTCCCAGGGACAAACACCCCCATGTCCAGCACACAATACACAACACATCACACACACATGCAACAGACACTACCACACACAGCCCAAACCGAACAACTGTAAGATGCGTGGGGACATGTGTACACTAAGCCAGCCACGTAACCACCAACAGGTCCCCAAATATGCCAGAAGCGCCACAACGAGCACCCACCACACCCATGTGTCCGCCACAGCTGCACTAACCGACAAGTAACAGGTAAGTGGCAGGAACACAAAGTGCAGTGGGTGGGAGGGTGGACAGCCCAAGTACAACACACACCAGGCCCCAGTCCCACAGCACAGCAAGGAGGAGCATCCCCCACACCCCACAGCCACGTGTCAGCCACCGCAGTGCACAACGACAGTCGAAAGGCAGACATCACGGCCCACAGCAATCGGTGTCAGTGGGTATCCAGCCACCCCCACGACCCACAACACCCTCCCACCCCCACAGACCTGCAACATGGAGCACCCCCCGCTTAGAGCCATGTGGCATCCAGTACAGTGCACGCATGAACAACTTGCAGGTGGGAAACTGGACAGGGCTGGATTACTGGAGGCATGAGGACCATAACACGACCAACACATGGGACATGTCACGTAGCAGACGAACACGCAGCACCGCCCACCGTCACGAACAAGTGAACAATGTGCACACGGACATGAACAACAGACTCACACCCCACATGACCCATCACAGACATAGCAACACCCAAGGAGCCACGTCTGCATGCACAAGCCACACTGAATATAGTACCACACGGCAGCCACTGTGCAACTCATCACACACAACCGAAACACCATTGAAGTCCTGTCCATGTAGCCCCAACTGCCTGTCAACCACACACCCCACAACTACGCCTATGTAAGACAAACAACACTAGACGCAACAGAGCGGAACAACATAAATGCACACGAACACCACTGAACCCATCAAACACACAGACACACCATGCACAAACAACATACCATCCATCCCATCCGTCAGCCCCAGTCTCATGAAAGGCATGTCATCCGCACAGCTGCCACACATACAGCAGTCACGCTAAGATACATGCCCATGACCAACCATGTGCCAGAAGTCAATGAAGTGCACGACACACTGTGAGCAACAACACACAACATGGGCCACACCCCCCGAGCACTGCAGTGATGCACATGGCACAGGGCAGCACGCACACCAAGGAGATGGGACAACTGCAATACGTTGGCTGGCACACAACCATCACTCACTCATAACGATGCGTCCAATGCCATGTCCAGTAATCACAACAGACAGCAAATATGCAGGCCATGTCAAGCATGCACACACCTCAAACCATGCACTGTCATGCTGCCACAACACATGTCACGTTCGGCACCCATGGCTCACAGCATGTACCCCAAAAGCATATTCCCTCCCAAATGCGAATCTGGGGCATGGCCCCCATGTTGCCATATGCGTTCCTAAGCGTTCCATTTGAACCCCAAAAGCATATTCCCTCCCAAATGCGAATCTGGGGCATGGCCCCCATGTTGCCATATGCGTTCCTAAGCGTTCCATTTGAACCCCAAAAGCAAAGTACAAACCAGACCCAGGATGGGCCAGGAGCCCGCATACACCAGAGTCACAATAAGTAGGGGCACAGCAACACACCCATCGGCATGGCCAATCCGTCCCATGCCACATGTGCACAGCACACAGTCCCATTGCCAAGCACACACAACTACAGATGCTACAGCCACACACACGCCTCCGGGAAACCCATGTACGAGATTGCACGAACTGTCAATGTCAGACGACAAATACATACTTCGCCAGGTGCAACACAATAACAAATCTCATTCTCACCACAGGTGACGAACTGCTGGATGCTGGGGATGGAGCCAGCAGCCAGCACAGCCAGCCTACGAGCCCCCAACGAGGACACACGGATCTGGAGGATCTGTCCTCCTCTTCGGACACGGACAACCAAGCAGGCCCATCTGGTGTGGCAGGGCCCAGCCGCTCCCCAGGACCCCTCCTACCCACCAACCCATCATCCAGGGCTGCTGAACATTCCCAGCCCCCTGCTGCCACTGTCGTTGCGGCCACACCCACGGTCATTGTGGCCACTACCACTGCCGCAACCGCCACCATCGCCGCACCGACCACCACCGCCGCCACCACCGCCACGTCTCCGCTGGCACCAGCCCCAGCGCAGGTGGTGGCCCGGACGACTGGATCCACCCTGGGAGCCACAGCGAGGACCGTGGTGAGCAATGTGGCTAGTGGGCAGGCCGGTGGCAGCAGGACTGGTAGGAGGAGCAGGGTCAGGGAAACGCCAGCCTCCCCTGGGAGCCATGCCCTGCCTCACATGGCCAGAGTCCTTGGGGCCTATGAAGAGGCCCAAGGACAATGGGTCCGGTCTGCCTCAGACACGCGTGAGGTGCTGGGGGTGCTGAGGTCCATGGACGCCCGTATGGGCCAAATCGTGGACCTCATGGGACAGCTGGTGGTGGCGGTGAGGTCACAGCCAGGGACAGCAGCTCCCCTCCGCCACCACCTGCCGGGGCGCAGGGTGGAGCAGCAGTGTCCAGTTCCCCTGCGTCCACAGCCAGTGATCACACCTCAACCACCAGCATGTCGCAAGCAGGCACCCCCTCGCAAACGTGGAAGGGGCCGTCCGAAGAGGAAACAGATCTCCCGGGAGGACTTCGCACGCTCCAGTCGCAAGTGAGGCAGCCAGCCAGCCTTCCGCCAGCCTTCCTTGACCAGCCACTGCATTGACTTGGACTACGATCCCACTCCACACAGCCATCTGGATGGCATGTGTGTGTTGGACTATGGACATAGAACCAGTGGGTACACCCTGATCATCACGCAGCCATGACCGACAGCTCATTGTCACTGCACGCACCACTTTTGTCATCACCTTACACACAATCACATGTCACAGTTTGTAATAAATGCACCTTTTTCACTAACTGCTGTTTGTGCCCTGTGTCTTATTTGTACGGAATACAACGGCCACCTTGGGCGGAAAGGCACCTGATGCGTGGCATGGCATTTGAATCCGGAGGGCCTGTAGGGACCTAGGGGTGGGAGACAGAACAGGAGCACATTCAATGAGTGTGTCACACACCCATCACACAGTACATGTCAACAACTACAAGCAATGTACACACATCGCACAGAGCAATAGGGCACAATGCCACAGCCACCAACAGTGGCATACTACCCTGGCCATGGAGCGTTGACACAAAGCACGCAGTGAACAAACGGCCACCCTGACACAGCACACACACACCTGCACAGATACAGCCACATCAGCCGTCGTACATGGACACTCACCGTCAAGTGAAGTAGCGGGCGATGAGCTGCTGCCGCACATTACCAGCTTCCTCCTCTCCGCTGTCCTCCTCACTCGAGCTGTCCTGGTCTGCGGGCTGGGGCCCTGGTTGATCTCCGTCATCCACGATGAGGGGGATCTGCTTCCGAATGGCCAGATTGTGCAGCATGCAGCACGCCACCACTATCCGGCACACCTTCTGTGGGGAGTACGCCAGCGCACCCCCGGTGCGGTCCAGGCACCTGAACCTGGACTTGAGGAGGCCAAAGGTACGCTCGACCACACGTCTGGTCCTCCCATGTGCCTCATTGTAGCGATCATCTGCTGGGGTGCGAGGATTCCTCAATGGACTGAGCAGCCATGCCCCATTCGGATACGCAGAGTCACCTGGGTGTGAGGGACACAGAGAACCGTTGCTAATCCAACTGGACAGGGGACAGCATCGCACAGCCAGCATGGTACACCACTCCACATACTCACCGACAATACAGGCACGATCCTGTTGCATATTGGACATCAGTCGTGGCAAGATGCTGTTGCGCATTATGTGTGCGTCATGGGCCGAGCCTGGGAACTTTGCACACACGTGGGTGATCACCATGTCCGCAAGGCACACCACTTGCACATTCAGGGAGTGCGTGTGCTTCCTGTTGCGGTACAGGTGCTCAGTGGCCTGTGGTGGAACAAGGCCGACATGTGTGCAGTCAATGGCTCCAACGACGTGTGGGATTCTGCCAAGGGCATAGAATGCACCCTTCACTGCCGCCAATTCACGAGCCCTGGGGAAGCGGATGTACCTGTTCCGGTACAGCATCATGGCTGCCAGTACATCCCTCAGCACCTTGCTGAACATGGGCTGGGACATCCCTCCTCCAATGCCCACTGTGTGCTGGAATGACCCAGTGGCGAAGAAATGCATGGCGGCCATCACCTTAGCCGTGGGGGTGACAGCAGTCGGATACACCCTGCGGGGACGGAGATGAGGTTCTAACATGGCACACAGTCGATGCAGGGTTGGCCTGTCCAGCCGAAACTTCCTAATAACCTCTGTATCGTCCATGTCCGCCAGCAATTGGTATGGGCGGTCAATGTTCGGTCTCCGCCTAGGGACAATGGCAGAGGACACATGTCAAAGCAACATGACACATAGCAATTTCGCATACACATCACTGACATGACTGAGTAAGCACAGGAGCCACAGCCCAGCTGTCAAGCTGGGACGGCACGGCCACAATACATTTACACAGGTCTCCCAACAATGGCAATGGCTAGTGATACAAACCACTGCCATGTGCATGCACATGGGGATCCAGGCCCCAATGACTTGCGGGGCGTGCTGATGGGGACTGACTGCATATCCGTCAAGCGGCAACGCCACGGCAACATGAATGTCTGCTGAGCATGGAACTGCTTCCGCGGCTGGATGAGTATGGCACACGACGACGACGATGTGGGCAGAGGCTGAGCGGCCAAAACAAGTGGGACCTGTGGCACGAGGGGATATGAGACAGTAGTAGGTGTCAGCACTGCACCCTATGTACAGCACTGTACGGATCACACCTCCCGAAACATTGACAGGTGTCCACATTGACAGCCCCATGCCAAGACGGCTGTGTGCTTGCAGTCACACGTCACAGGTGAGAGGTTACATTGCACGTGCCAGGTGGCAGTCGTACATAGTGGGAGCTGGCATGTGTGTGCATGTGTCTCCTGTTCAGGATCCACCAGATGGGCGCTGACTCTGTACTGACCATTGGACACAGCATGTTCCGTGGAAGGCTTGTGTGTGTGGGATGGTGGCACTGGATGTGCCGCCGTTGGGTGGGGGGCCATGCACAGGGCGGGTACGTCGATGATTGCGCATTGTTGGTCACGGTGGGTGCACCCACTAAGATGTGTTGCCCTGTGTTCAATTCCTATGTCCGCATGATGATGGACTGTAGATGTGGGCAGACTACACATTGGTCGATGTGCTGTCTATATGCATGTGCCTTCACACCAGGCACAGCTGCCCCTGCACATGTGACCCCTGCTGGACTCGCTGCTGGGTCTGTGGAGCTGATGCACCTTCTGCGCGTGGGGCGGGCAGCTCTCCTCACTTCCCTCATTGCGCATGTCATGACTTTGCCGCAGGTGACATGGATCATGGAGGGCCCACATGTACGCGTGGGTAGGCTACACATGATTGTACACTGGTCGCCACCCCCAGTCAGTGTTTCGAATGGGAAGGTTGTCGTGCTGGTGGTATGTTCGATGTTGCGGATGGGCGGGCCTAGGTGCGGGCTTACATTCCGGACATGGGGGTAGTTGTATTGGCGACTAGTTGCAGTACACACGGGACACGTCTCTTCCTTTCCACATCTGGGTCATCCCTTGTACTAACTGACAGTGATACAGTCATCTTCGCCCCAGCCCTCATGTCCTCCCCTCGCTCCCCCAATATGCATGCTCACCTGCGAGGCTAGCGCTTGCACAGGCAGCCCCAAGCTCGCACCAGAGAGGGCAAGGAGTGTATGTGTGGGTCCAGTTGCACGAGTGGGCTGTCTCAGGGTATGATGTGTCGCGGGACGCCGTCCACCTGCGTGGTGCCCCAAATGGTGACCCGGCCTGCATGGACTATGCATCACAGTCTTCGCCTTCCGGATCCGCCACCTGCGACACCCAGTGGCTGTGGCTGCCCTTGCGGCCAGGCCGCGTCCGTCTGTGGCTGATGGCCCACACATTCACTCTTTGGCCTCTCTGGGGAGGGCTCTGGGGTGGTGGCGCACGCGCTTGCACTTAGTCGCAATGGCATGTGGCGTGGTTGGTATGATGGGCAATGGATGGGATGGTGCGAGCCACCTCCCGTGACGTCAGTGCTGCTCGTGCTGTGGTGCGTCCCCCTACACTTCCATGTGACTTGTGCCATGCTAGACGTTGAGGTTCTATTGCCTGCGTGATATGACCAGGAGGAGCGCGAGGAGACCTCTCACACACCATGCTCCACTGCCATCCCGTGCCCTGTATCGCCTGTGCGGATTGACTATGTTGGGGTTACACCTGGTCGACTGGGGCTGTGTGTGCCTTGTCAAGGGGCATGGCGGGCGCACAACAGGATCCAGCTTGTCCACAGAGGGTGGGCTGAGGTGCGCCTGGTACCGCTTTGTACGTGTGCCCGGCTGCTGTGCACACACGTGTTCACTCCCCCGACAGGTGTCCTCTCACAATGCCCAGGAAGCGGTGGTGTACTGTTCATGACCCCTCCCAACACGGCGTGCTCCAACTTGGCATGTGCGCATCTACCCGTCGCACCCACCCACCTGAGCACTGCGTCCATACGACTTCACACGACACATGTGTGTCTTCCACAGTAGTGCTACTCATTTGCGTTGACATCCAATACCAGTGGACTACATGGTCATGTCACGACTGCCGTGTACTTCACATACTCTCATCCTCTCTCATTCGTACTTGTGAAATGAGTCAGCGGAGACAGTTTTGGTTTCAAACATTATATTGAGTCTTCTGTCCTCTGTGATGCAGTATAGTGGACACTACTGGCAGCGGAATACATGTTGAGGATATACTGAGCATGATTGCAAATGGGATAGGGTGTGGGGTTACATGTGATTGGCTGTTGCATGTGGGATGTGGGCTTCAGAGTGACATCTGCTTGGCCAAGGCTGTGCTAATGTACATTTACGTATAGCTGCGGAGCTGCGGACTTTGACACAGACGGTATACATGTAGCCTACCAGACCGCTTGGCATCATGGGCACAGTCCATCTCAGTTCCATGTGACAGGTTTGCTGCGGTTGTTCCTCATGCACGCGTGCATGTGAGATGACATCAGGGCATGTGCTTGCGTGCATGCAGCGGCGTGCCACTTGTTGTTGCACTGTGGTGGTTACTGGACATGTCACAGTCACTGGGGTCGTGTTGTTTTTGTATGCACTTGTCGTCCATGCAAAGGTCCTGGTATGGGATTCCCGGGCGGGGGTGGGAGGGGTGCAGCACCCACAGACTCCAGGCGACCTATTCATGTCCACTGAGCGGTGTGTGTGTCCATGGGCGCTGGATCCATGTCGTGTCCTGGTTGTTCGTGCAGTTCCGTCCATGTGGGTGCGATACACAGAGCCCATGCCACTGCCTCCCACGATGCATGCGGTGTTCCTGGATGTGATGGGGAACAGTGTGCATGTCCCGGTCATATCCGATGTCATGGCGATGTCGTTGATGGTGTGGTTACAGTTGCCGGTCGTTTGGTATGGCTGTTGTGGTGGTGACTGGCCAGTCCGTGCGGAAGCTAAGCATGGGTGCGGGGCTGGACATCATAGGTCACTCGGGGAACCTGCGTTGTGGTCCGACGTATTTACAGGTTGTCAGGTATGCAATGCCGTCCAGCAGGGCTTCCATGTCATTGGTGGTGTACATGTTTGCCAGCCAATGAAGCGGATGGTGGCTGTCAAGGTGTTGTTCGTAGGTTGTCCCTTGGAGGACCATGATGGGGCATGCTGGGTGACATTCGATGTAGCTGTTATCGATGATCCGTCGTGTGGAGGCACAGTGGTCCCATTTCAGTGCGGGTGCGATGTTGGCCACATACGCCATGCCCCCATAGGCAGAGCAGGCCCGGTCGTGTGCGTCCAGAGGGAGGAGTAGTGGTAGCAGGTCCGCCTTCACACATGCCGGGTTGGAGAGGCATATCTCGACGGGATGCTGGTAGGGACACCTCCGACAGTAGAAGACGGGCATGACGCAGCTGAACAATGTGATGCGGTAAGTCAGTCGGTAACTTACGTTCAGCAGGGACAGGAGATCGCATCCCAATGTATGGCACAGGTTGGTTTTGTACAGCTTGAGCTGTTCGGCGTAGTTGGGTAGGTGTGTTGCGGTTGCCATTTCGCAGCGGTTCGTTGAGGTGGCGTGCTCCGGCTGTGTGTGCAGTCTGCAATGTGCACGCTCCGGGGTTGCTGTGAGCTCTGTGTAGTCGTAGGGAGACAGGACTTGTGTTCTGTTGGCTTGTTTGGAGGACACGGGCCCTCTTCCCACATGCTTCTCAGACAGTTCAAGGTCAGTGCTGTGTGACTCCTTCCAATTAACTTGCATGTGGCCGACATGGGGGAGTGTTTTCTTCTTTCTTCCCCGTCCGTTGTGTGCTTCTGTGATATGCGCTATCTGCCCTGTGGTCGGTCTCCTCGGCATGCCTGTGTTGGTCTATTCTTGGACAATGGCTGTATTCACCGGCTTCTGTCGTAGGGCTGTGGTTTCGGAGTTGGAATGGAAGGTCATTCAGTGCTGTCTGCTCTCCCTTGTGTGGGCGGCAGGCTGCCTTTCCGCTCTGCGTTGGGCCTTGTGTGTGAATGTTATTCTTGGGCCACCTGTTGTCGGTCCCCGGGCTCTTTGGTGTTCCGTTTTATATGTCTTGTTCATATGTGCAGGGTGGTATGGGTGTTTCTGTGTGGTACTGGCGTTCCTCTTCCCGAAGGGGCCCTGCTTCTCCTAGTTGGTGTTGCCGCCGCTGTGTGCTACGCCATGTTTGTTACACTGGGGTGTGTCCTGTTGTTGCGTGTCTTCACTGATATGTGTGCGTCGGTTGTGTGGCGTTGGGTGTTGTCCGTGAATTGGGCGTTGAGGACATGTCTGTGGCCGGCCTGTCACGTGTTATGTGCGTTCGGGGTGGGGCTGATGTGTGTGCTGCTTGGTTGTGTCCCTGTGTCTGTGTGCGACGCATGCATGGCGCTGCGGTTGGCCTCTGCGTTGTGCGCATGTGTGGCGGCGTCATCGGCGCTTTGGGGCCGTGACGGGGTGGTTGGTTCCTAGTCCCAGGTAGTGTGTACACATGTGTTCTGCGATGTTACGATTTGGCCTGTGTGTCATATGTGGATGCGATGGTGGATGTGTAGTGTACACGCGCTGGTGGGGGGTTGTCCGCTTTTCCGCCTCTTGCACTGTGTGCGCTGTTTGCGTGCACTTGTTGTGTGTGTGCCTACCTGCGTCTCCGCGGCACGTTGCGTCCTTGGTGGTGCATCAGCAGGAGCATGGGGAGTGCCTGCAGTGCTGGATTCATGCTCGGGGAGCCGCTTCTTCGTTGTCCGTGCTCGGCGTCCGTGTTACCGCTTCGGTTTGTCGTACGGTATCTCTTGGCCGTGGGAGCCGTTTGTTTGCGGCATCGTAATTTATGCGCCGGGCGGGACGTGTTTCGTCGGACGGTGTGTGTCAGTTGGGCTGCCCCGCTACATGTACGGGCGCACTTTGATGGCGGACGGTGTTGCTGGCTTGCCGGCGGTGTTTGGCCTACTTTTCGCATCGTAATTGGGCGGGCGTGTGGACTGCTGCGTGCCGGCGGTAACTGGTGGTTTTTGCATCCGCCAGCACGGCGGTTGTGCTTCCGCCCGCCATCGTAATGGGCCCCTTACTTTTTTGTAGCTGAAGAATGTAGTCCAAACTCCCATAAATAATTCCAAACGTAGAAATATCCCAATACTTGGTTAAAAGTCCCCCAAAAAATTGAAAAATACAACTGTAAAAAATATAATCTGCCGACAATACATCCATTGTGTTGAATCCATAAAAAAAACCAAAAATGTAATTAAAAAAAGAAATGCTCCAGGAATACCTGAAGAATAAAGGAACTGTAAAATAATTATTAGTTTGCTAGAAACTAATACACAGTTCCTTAAAAAAAAAAAAAAAAAAAAAAAAACATACTTCTCCCAACGGCAACTTCCAAACGTCAAAAACCTGTGGAAATAACAGCACAATCCCTCCGCACAAATAAACAGTAAAATCATTAAAAAACACACATAAACAAACTAATAACACCATACTCTAAACATAATTAAACATATATAGCAAACCCTAACACCGACCTATCAACGCACTAACTGCATTTCGCATACGCAAAACTACAAACTAAACCTCACAAAAAACACAAAATCCAAACGTTACATACACTATACACTACCTAACTACCTTCGCCCTACTCCTAAATTAAGCCTAAAAGCAATTTAATTAAACTTACCTTAACCGATGAGACGCAGCTTCCAACCTTAGTTTAAAAAATGGCTGCCTAATTGAAATAATAAAAATACTTTTCTAAATTAAACTCAATGTACATTAGACATGTAATACAAAAAAATGTTTAAAAAATACTAATTAATATTAATAATGAGCAAAATGTTTTTTTCTTTACTGTTTAAAATTGTTCAATTATAATAGTAAATTTTAGAACACAAATACTATTTATTATTATACATTAAATAAATTATGTTAACTTACCAATGTAAGAAAAAAAATGGTACTGCTTGCTGGAAATGTGAAAAACTGTATTAATGTTAAAAAATATTTTTCTTTTACAA
Organism: Calotriton arnoldi; assembly: GCA_963921515.1. NCBI lineage: Eukaryota > Metazoa > Chordata > Amphibia > Caudata > Salamandridae > Calotriton > Calotriton arnoldi. The sequence goes on along the minus strand of CAWUFW010003281.1, from coordinate 247,448 downwards.
AATACTTTCTTACCTTTATAATTTGATTTATAAATAAAATTTTAATAATATTATACAAAATATAATAATATTTATGAGGAATTATGCAAATAATATTAAAAACGTATACAATGAAAAATGTGTAACAAAATGTATGTTATTAAAAATGTACACTGAGGGCCCGATTCCGATCTCGCTCGGAAGACCTCCGAATCGGATTTGGCTTTACCGGATCCGATTTGTAGCCCTTGTTTACGACCGAATCTTACACAAGTCCGAACGACCAAGTACGATGCGAAGATCGTGTAAGCGCCGACCGAATCGTTTCCGGACCCGAACCGCTCCGTACGTCTCGTTTGTAGACGGATCGTGCCACGTAATGGAGCCGATTTCCGAACGAGCGAGTACGATGCAGGATTCGGACAGCCGTTTCGCCTTGGTCTCAGTGAGACAAAATGTCTGTCGGAACCGTACTTTGGGGGGCCGTACCAGGGCCCCATTCACCCGGGGCCCTCCGAATCTATCACGGGGGGTGCCCATGGGTCCCCCCGATCCAAGCATGCACAGTGTGGTGGGCACCATGGGGTGCCCGCCACAGAGTGTACGCTTTTCCCCACCCACCCCTTTTCTGCCATGGGAGCCTGTGTACGCGTCTGTACACAGGCTCCCATAGAGTTCAATTGGAGTCTGAGCGAACCGAGTCCATCAGCATACGGCTGCATCGTACTCATTCGGTCGGACTCCAGGAGCACGCCTCGCTCAGAAAACCCTCCGTATCTGAGTCGTACGGAGGGCTTTCCGAGCGAGATCGGAATCGGGCCCTATATCTAATTATGTAATGTATATTTGCAATATAAATAAATATTCCATAACTGTTATTAAAAAACTATGTATTAAAAAATGTATAAAAACCAGTGGATAACTGCATCTTTTATTTGCAAAAAATTTACATATTTACCAACTTCTCCATTATATAAAACGTAAGACCTCCAAATCGGATTTGGCTTTACCGGATCCGATTTGTAGCCCTTGTTTACGACTGAATCTTACACAAGTCCGAACGACCAAGTACGATGCGAAGATCGTGTAAGCGCCGACCAAATCGTTTCCGGACCCGAACCGCTCCGTACGTCTCGTTTGTAGACGGATCGTGCCGCGCAATGGAGCCGATTTCCGAACGAGCGAGTACGATGCAGGATTCGGACAGCCGTTTCGCCTTGGTCTCAGTGAGACAAAATGTCTGTTGGAACCGTACTTCGGGGGCCATACCAGGCCCCCATTCACCCGGGGCCCTCCGAATCTATCATGGGGGGTGCCCATGGGTCCCCCCGATCCAAGCATGCACAGTGTTGCGGGCACCATGGGGTGCCCGCCACAGGGTGTACGCTTTTCCCCACCCACCCCTTTTCTGCCATGGGAGCCTGTGTACGCGTCTGTACACAGGCTCCCATAGAGTTCAATTGGAGTCTGAGCGAACCGAGTCCATCAGCATACGGCTGCATCGTACTCATTCGGTCGGACTCCAGGAGCACGCCTCGCTCAGAAAACCCTCCGTATCTGAGTCGTACGGAGGGCTTTCCGAGCGAGATCGGAATCGGGCCCTATATCTAATTATGTAATGTATATTTGCAATATAAATAAATATTCCATAACTGTTATTAAAAAACTATGTATTAAAAAATTTATAAAAACCAGTGGATAACTGCATCTTTTATTTGCAAAAAATGTACATATTTACCAACTTCTCCATTATATAAAACGTAAAAATGTTTCATACTGACTATATTTAAAAATTATATGTTTATATATGTACTCAATATGTAATGTATCCAAAAATAAACCATTTATTATTATTTCATTTTATAACAATATATATATCAAACATTGTAAATACAATCAAATGCATAATATTTCTTTGCTTGAGTCTTTGAATGAAAATAAAGACATAAATAAAATATAAATATTATTCTGTTTTTAATTCCTGTATTATTTTCATTTTTCTATATTTACAATAAAATAATTATCTTACATTGACTTGATGTTATCAATTAATTTTTTTGAATACACATATATAACATACTATTACCACTTAAACATACATTTTTATCATTAACCTTGCTCCAAAATAAATTTCCCACTCTACACTAGGGAAAGTGCTGGACACTAAACATATATAATTTACTATTCCCACTCCAAACTAGAAAAAGTCAGGGAAGATGCTGGACACTAAACATATATAATTTACTATTTCCACTCCAAAATAGAAAAAGTCAGGGAAGGTACTGGACACTAAACATATATAATTTACTATTCCCACACCAAAATATATTAACTCAGGGAAGGTGCTGGACACTAAACATATATAATTTACTATTCCCACTCCAAACTATATTAACTCAGGGAAAGTGCTGGACACTAAACATATATAATTTACTATTCCCACTCTAAACTAGAAAAAGTCAGGGAAGGTGCTGGACACTAAGGGGTCGATTCCGATCTCGGCCGGAAGCGCACCTAACACCATTCGTCCGGAAAAAAACCAAGCCGAACGCGTGTTTCCCGACCGATTCGAACAGTCGTCCGAACGAGCAAGTACGATGCGCATAACAGCACAGATTCCGAGCGAGCCGTACTTACCCATTTCAGCTCCTGTTCCCCACCCGAGCCGGATCCGTAAACGCCGAATGGAGTCGCACGGAACCAAATACACAGCACCTTCCGGCCGGACTAGTACGATGCGCCATCCGTACGCGCCGAACCCGTCGCTACGTCTGGCGAGCATCCGGGAGAGCTGTACATAAGCTCCGATTCACACCACAAGACGATCCACGGCGACGAGACGAACAAGCCAGCGACGAGTACGAGTCGAAGCCACGAGAAACCCGAACGAGACGTACCAACCATGAATCCCATCACGCAGGTCCTACCAATACTCTACATCTATTACCGGGACCGGTACGGACGCGTACAGCGCAGACGGTAAGTCAAACACCCACAACACAAACAAACGACACGTACCCGAAATATGTCACACACACATAGGGATGCAGGAATGACGTACACTAGAAACAGCAGAACCATAGGGGCGGGATGGCTATCACCAATGCCATACACACCCATAGGGGGATGGATGCCTACCACTAACACCACCCCTACTCATGGGGGACTGGATGCCTACCACTACCACCACCCCAACCCAGGGGGGCCTGGATGCCTGTCCCTACTACCATCCCCACTCATGGGGGCCTGGATTCCTACCACTACCACCACCCCTACTCATGGGGGCCTGGATGCCTGTCACTACTACCATCCCCACTCATAGGGGGATGTATGCCTACCACTAACAACACCCCTACTCAGGGGGGCCTGGAGGCCTGTCACTACTACCATCCCCACTCATAGGGGGATGTATGCCTACCACTACCACCACCCCTACCCAGGGGGGCCTGGATGCCTGTCACTACTACCATCCCCACTCATAGGGGGATGTATGCCTACCACTACCACCACCCCTACTCATGGGGGCCTGGATTCCTACCATTACCACCACCCCTACTCATGGGGGCCTGGATGCCTGTCACTACTACCATCCCCACTCATAGAGGGATGGATGCCTACCACTAACACCACCCCTACTCATGGGGGCCTGGATTCCTACCACTACCACCACCCCTACTCATGGGGGCCTGGATGCCTACCACTACCACCACCCCTACCCAGGGGGGCCTGGATGCCTGTCACTACTACCATCCCCACTCATAGGGGGATGGATGCCTACCACTAACACCACCCCTACTCAGGGGGCCTGGATGCCTGTCACTACTACCATCCCCACTCATAGGGGGATTGATGCCTACCACTAACACCACCCCTACTCATGGGGGCCTGGATGCCTACCACTACCACCACCCCTACCCAGGGGGCCTGGATGCCTGTCACTACTACCATCCCCACTCATAGGGGGATGTATGCCTACCACTAACACCACCCCTACTCATGGGGGCCTGGATTCCTACCACTACCACCACCCCTACTCATGGGGGCCTGGATGCCTGTCACTACTACCATCCCCACTCATAGGGGGATAGATGCCTACCACTAACACCACCCCTACTCATGGTGGCCTGGATTACTACCACTACCACCACCCCTACTCATGGGGGCCTGGATGCCTGTCACTACTACCATCCCCACTGATAGGGGGATGGATGCCTACCACTAACACCACCCCTACTCATGGGGGCCTGGATTCCTACCACTACCACCACCCCTACTCATGGGGGCCTGGATGCCTGTCACTACTACCATCCCCAGTCATAGGGGATGGATGCCTACCACTAACACCACCCCTACTCATGGGGGCCTGGATGCCTACCACTACCACCACCCCTACTCATGGGGGCCTGGATTCCTACCACTACCACCACCCCTACTCATGGGGGCCTGGATGCCTGTCACTACTACCATCCCCACTCCATAGGGGGATGGATGCCTACCACTAACACCACCCCTACTCGTGGGGGCCTGGATTCCTACCACTACCACCACCCCTACTCATGGGGGCCTGGATGCCTGTCACTACTACCATCCCCACTCATAGGGGGATGGATGCCTACCACTAACACCACCCCTACTCAGGGGGGCCTGGATGCCTGTCACTACTACCATCCCCACTGATAGGGGGATTGATGCCTACCACTAACACCACCCCTCCTCATGGGAGCATGGATGCCTACCACTACCACCACCCCTACCCAGGGGGGCCTGGATGCCTGTCACTACTACCATCCCCACTCATAGGGGGATGGATGCCTACCACTACCACCACCCCTACTCATGGGGGCCTGGATTCCTACCACTACCACCACCCCTACTCATGGGGGCCTGGATGCCTGTCACTACTACCATCCCCACTCATAGGGGGATGGATGCCTACCACTAACACCACCCCTACTCAGGGGGGCCTGGATGCCTGTCACTACTACCATCCCCACTCATAGGGGGATTGATGCCTACCACTAACACCACCCCTACTCATGGGGGCCTGGATGCCGACCACTACCACCACCCCTACCCAGGGGGGCCTGGATGCCTGTCACTACTACCATCCCCACTCATAGGGGGATGGATGCCTACCACTACCACCACCCCTATTCATGGGGGCCTGGATTCCTACCACTACCACCACCCCTACTCATGGGGGCCTGGATGCCTGTCACTACTACCATCCCCACTCATAGGGGGATGGATGCCTACCACTAACACCACCCCTACTCATGGGGGCCTGGATTCCTACCACTACCAGCACCCCTACTCATGGGGGCCTGGATGCCTGTCACTACTACCATCCCCACTCATAGGGGGATGAATGCCTACCACTAACACCACCCCTACTCATGGGGGCCTGGATGCCTACCACTACCACCACCCCTACCCAGGGGGCCTGGATGCATGTCACTACTACCATCCCCACTCATAGGGGGATGTATGCCTACCACTACCACCACCCCTACTCATGGGGGCCTGGATGCCTACCACTACCACCACCCCTACTCATGGGGGCCTGGATGCCTGTCACCACTACCATCCCCACTCATAGGGGGATGGATGCCTACCACTACCACCACCCCTACTCATGGGGGCCTGGATGCCTGTCACTACTACCATCCCCACTCATAGGGGGATGGATGCCTACCACTAACACCACCCTACTCAGGGGGGCCTGGATGCCTGTCACTACTACCATCCCCACTCATAGGGGGATGTATGCCTACCACTACCACCACCCCTCCTCATGGGGGCCTGGATGCCTACCACTACCACCACCCCTACTCATGGGGGCCTGAATGCCTGTCACTACTACCATCCCCACTCATAGGGGGATGGATGCCTACCACTACTACCACCCCTACTCATGGGGGCCTGGATGCCTGTCACTACTACCATCCCCACTCATAGGGGGATGGATGCCTACCACTAACACCACCCCTACTCATGGGGTCCTGGATGCCTGTCACTACTACCATCCCCACTCATAGGGGGATGGATGCCTACCACTACCACCACCCCTACTCAGGGGGGCCTGGATGCCTACCACCACTACCATCCCCACTCATAGGACGGGTAATGCATGACACAAACAGCATACTCAAACATAAGGAATGTCAGAAAAAGACATCACCCCAACATCATGACAAGCGTGTGTAGTCTGTGTCACATGCCTACAACACTGAACATGACAATGAACATACAATGTGACCCCCTATCACATGTGTCACACATAAATGTGTGTGGCCTCCACAATGCAATCAGACCATGACCACTGTGCCAATGGGGTCTAAACCCCCATCATCACAGTGACCAAAATGTAAGTGTGGGGTCCATAGCTGAAGCACATTTTGCACATTGTAGCAATGGGGTCTAAACCCCCTTCATCACAGTGTCCAAAATGTAAGTGTGGGGTCCATAACTGAAGCACATTTTGAACATTGTGGCACTGGGGTCTAAACCCCCTTCATCACAGTGTCCAAAATGTAAGTGTGGGGTCCATAGCTGAAGCACATTTTGAACATTGTGGCAATGGGGTCTAAACCCCCTTCAACACAGTGACCAAAAGGTAAGTGTTGTCATGGAAAAAGCTGCAAATGCCAAACAGCATGGATGATTCCTGGTCACACAACAACAAACACATCAGTGGCAAAGTAGTGCTTGTGTCCCATAGCAAGATAGATTGGGTGAGGCAAACAGTACAGTGCAAATAAAACATACCTTTGGCCATGTGCAGACAAACATCACCCATGGGGGCTGACATTGTCAACATTTATCAATTACACAATGACAGAAGTGACCATCATAATGCAGACCCACATATCTGCACTAATGGACACACAATGAAGATATCCTGTGGAGACTGTAGATGTGAGCTGAACAAATACCATACCATGGCAGCAATGGGACATACAAACCATGATTATTGTGCTGACTGATGAACTAGGAGTCCCAGGGACAGCAGGGGAAATGCACCAAACAACATACAGCCAATGCAACACTAAAGATATGCCAATGCAGTGGTGCAGATGCAAAAACACAAACAGGCAGCCTCACACTGCATATCAAACACAACAGGTGATGGGAGGGTGTGCCAGTGTCCCCAGGCAACCCCACAACACATGAGGAGGCCTGAATCCCAATTACACTGATGTGTATACAGTGCCACACAAAAGTAACTCATGGATCGGATTTCCCTATGTGGGCAATCAGGCATTGTGAGATGAGAGGGAGCCCAAATTACACATGTCACACAAGCTTGTAGGAACAGCAACTAACACAGCAAGAGACAGACCCACCACAGCACTACTCCCAGGGACACCGCATTGTGGTGACACTAGCCTGCATGATAATCCCACTGTGATGACAAAGGTAGATGTCGTTCCCACTGTGAACCACAGCCATGTGTCCAGAACAACTAACTACCATCACACCTACGCAAGCACAAATCAATCAGCTCGGCCTGTCTGCCAAGGCCAATATGGAGGTAGGGGTCTAGCCGTGCAACAACTCACATTTGCACACACTCAACACCACACACCTTGATCTCCACCAATGTGCAGCTGTGAAGCTCACATGGACTGGTGACATTACACATGCACCCATGAAAATCCCAGGGGGGGTGGTGGGAACTAAGGTGTGAAACCCATCACACATGGCCAGTCAACAAGACTCGTGAATGTCTGACACACTGCACAGTACGCCGTACATGGGCATGACGTGAAATCCACCCCAGTCAATGGGATCCTGGCCACAGTCACACACCAATGAAGAAGCCAAGGTGACCCACAAAGAACACACACAGACAACTTCCAACATTGCAGCTCTGACCCTGAGGAGTGGCAGCAGTCACACACACAACGTGTCACAATCACTGAAAGCTATCACAAACTGTAAATTACATGACTTGTGTAACCCACAAGTGCCAAGGGGAATCCTGACTGTGTCCCATCTGCGTTTGCCCACATCCCCAGCCCTGACAACAAAGACAACTAGGGATGACAACCTCATGAACATTAGTTTACCATGCACCCACATCCCGGAGAAACCAGGTCCAAGATGCTGGATGAACACCGGACAACTCAGCAAGCATCACAAACAGGAACATCCCTAGGGACACAGCCTGTGTAGGAAAAGGGAAGGGAACACACACAGACATGCTCACACAACACACAACACGGGCCCAGCCAATGTTACGGGATTACACACTGCCATGAGGGCACTCCACTCCTGTGGAAGGTCCGCTGTGCCAAACCTTGTCTGTGCACGACTCAAACATGTCAGCAGAACACTCGGTCAGTGAGTCAACAACTACAACACACTGAAGGCTCTGCTCACATCAGCCTGGGTACGGGAGTGGCACGTCAGTCATCTGCATACACCCTAAACACGTGTCAAGCAAGTTGCACTGTATACACAGATGAGTCCTTCAACATTGATGTGCAAAACTGCATGTCCAGTGGAGATGGGCACACAGTCAGGGAAATAGAAACATTGAACAGTGGTAAGCCCACCAGATGTGCATCAGTGTAAGCCAAAGATGGTAATTTACAAATGCAAAACGTACATCCATGTGTCAAATGCTGAACATTACACCCTCAGACTGCAGCAAAGGATGCTATAGATCCAGACTACATTAGGACACATATCCCATGGACCACATGGAGTCCATCACAGCAACACTTCATTTTCCTGATCTGAACACTATTACAACTGCAAATGCATGATGATACTCATCTACATCATGTACATCCAAAGAAAAAGACAATTAAACAAAAAGAGGCTTTATTCAGCAAATGTTAAATTAAAAGTTGAAGTCCAAAAGAAACTAAGTCCAATGGCCAGTCCAAATACACAGTCCCAACAGGGTGATACGTGACAACTTGTCACCCATTGCTTGCCTGCACTGGTACGGACAGGGGACATCCCCTCGGAGGGGCATACAAGGGGCAGGCCAGGCACCGCAGGGACAGGATCAGGGGATGCCAGAAGGAGGCAGTGAAGGGGTGGTGGGTGCAGGACTGTCACCGGCAACTGCAGTGGAGGTGTCTGACTCAGTGGGGGCCGGCACCACTGTAGGGCACAACTCAGATGTTGTGGGTGCTGCAACCACTGCAGTGGGCCGGTCAGATGGAGTGGACTGGGTCCCCACTGCAGTGCCCGAGTCAGCAGTGCACAACTCCAAGGGAGTGGAAGGGGGGCAGATGAGGTGGGCAGGACAGAGGGGGGGATCCGGTCTCCAAACCAGTGGCACAAACAGGCAGAGCATCTGGTTTGGGGGTGGAAGAGCAAGTGGTAGGGGGGAGGGCCTAAGCGGTATCGGTGTGTGGGGGAACCTGGGGCAGGGTGTGGCGGTGGAACCTGTGCAGTGGTGGCCTGGGGGATGGAGGAGAGAGACTGTGTGGTGGAGCTGCGTGGTGGTGGTGGTGGTGGTGGGGTCTTGCCCTTCCTGGTCCGTGGGCACTTACGAATGGGGTCCTCTGTCTGCCTGTGCCTGGGGGAGGGTGTCCGGGTGTGAGGGGCACTCCCCTCTGTGTGTGGTGGTCGCCTCTTACGCCTGGACTTCGGGTCAGGTATATCTGTGGGGAAGAGGCCAAGCTCACAGAGGAAGAGCTTCTGGGAGGGGGGTTGCAGGTGAGGTAAGGGAAGGGCTTTTGGAGGGAGAGGCATCTGAGGGCTGCGCAGTGCTCGTGGATGCGTGTGTGTGTATCTGGGCCCCAGCCCGTGTGAGTGAGGTATCACTCCCCTGACTGGGCGTGCATGTGCGTCTGGATTTTTGTGTGTGTGTCTGTGTGCTGCTTGTGTCTGTGCTGGTGCATGCTGGTGCCGTTGTGTGTGTGCCTGGGACAGGTAGGGTGCTGGGTATTGTGGATGGGGCAGAGGTAGGAGGGGCGAGGGACTGTTGCAGGAGGGACACTGCTGCCGTCAGTGAGGAGGCCATGGACTGATTGGTCCGATGTAGGGCAGACATGCCAGATGACATGCCCTCCATGAATGACACCAGTTGTGTCAAAAGACCCGTGTGTGCATGGAGGACACTCAGAATTGATGTCTGCCCTACATGGATCTGCTTAAGCAAGCAGATGGGAGGGTGGAGATGGTGGTGGTGGCGGGGACAGACTTGCTTGATGTTGCCTCTGGTCTGCTGACACCCTCCTCCACAAGGGAGTTCTCACTGGAGATGCTGTTTTCCCCAGCCGAGGTGGTCGTAGCTGAGGTATCCTCAGAGTGGCTCCCCTCACCCTCCGTGCCACTGGGTCCCTCGGTCTCCCATGCAGTGGACCCAGTCTGGCTCTGCCGCTCCTCTTGGTCCGTGGAGCTGTCTCCTCTTGTGGCCGTGGATGTATCTGCAAACAATCAGGATAAACAGAGCAACATTAGTCACCTGTACTGACCACACACACACCACAGTAAGTACAGCACACCACAGAGCAAGCCCTGCCATCATTTGCTAGACATTGCAATTCGTGCTGACACTGATTTCAAGAAGCCCATTGTCTGCCTGACAGTCAGTCATGCCACACATATCCTACCTGTCCATGCACCCATCTGTCTGCTGCCTGTTGTATGTGACTAATCATATGTGCACACATGCACCACATACACAGTTGTTGGATATCCAAGAGTATATATGGAAATGTGTCACTCCAAACACATGCCATCTCCTGCCACTGACTCAGTACATGTGTCAGGAAAAGTGTGGGCAAAGTCTCTGTTGATATGCGGGTTTTGGTTCCATCACCAGACACAATGATGTCCTCATGTCCTGATAGACAATGCAACAATGGTGTGCATGCAGGACATATCACACCACTGCTGGATCACCCTTTGCGATTTGAATGTCATGGCACAGGCCTGTCTGGCAAGTCAGTCATAACTGTCTCCTGTCACAGGGGCAGTGCATACACACACCACCAGTCTGCACTGTGTCACAATCAGGGGAGTTTCAGAAATGTAAGCCCTGTAGCTGACAGGTGCACATGTGCACCCCTGGCCACACACATCATGAGGACTGAGATGATCCCACGTCAATGAGAAATTTGAGTGACTGCAAACACAAATCCATACACATGAGAACTTCACCGTCTGATGAGAATGAACCAAAGCTGCCGGAACCTCAATGTTTCATACAACATTGTGCACAGTCAAGGGATCAGAGACCTATGCATTGACCTATATGCAGATCCCATAGTCATAACTCAGATGGCTGGCCACCCCAAATTGTTAAACACTCCAGGAGTCCAAATAGCAAGGCCACACCACGGTGACACAGAGGCACACACCTGAGTGCACTCTTCACAATGCCCAATATGTATGCTGACACACGGGAGTGGGAGAACAGAGTGCCTTCGATGTACGGAATAGGCATTACAGTCCTGGTCCATGTGCAACATGGTATTACCCTGAACACTAGGCAGGTGGCTATGCATGTGTCACACACATGATGTACATACTTCTGAGGCCCCTACCTTGGTCTCTGCAGCAGCATGGATGTGTGGCACATACCCCAGACATGTGGTGAGTCAGAGCAGCAATTGGAACACATATTAAAGCCATACCCAGAGTACATGTCAGATCACAGGCAATGTGAGCAATTGTACCACCCATGCAGCCCACCACAAAGTTCCTGTAACTGATGCTGTCCCCAACTTGAACCACAGGTAACTGCAAGTACACAGTACCCAAGTGACCTAAGTCACAGACTGTAAGGGCCACAGCTGTGTATCAGATGAGGAGGGGGCATGACACAAGTGAGGGACATGAGTCCAGGACGACATGACAGTTGTACTGTGGAAGTGGAACCAGGCTAAAGGAGTGCATAGAGCATGTCAGTCATAGTACAAAGTTGAGGCTAGCACCTACCCCCTCCTTGCTGCTGTCTGGCCTTCAGCTGCCCATCCAGGTCAGGGAAGACCACCGCCAGGATCCGGAGCATCAGGGGTCAGGGTCCGGTGTCCGCCCCTCCTGCGAGGAGGCGACAGCTTCAGCTGGACCCTTGCGATCCTCCGGGTCCAGCCCCGAAGGTCCTGCCACCTCTTCTGGCAGTTGCGGATCCTGCGCCTGTAGACCCCCACCGATCGTACTGCCCGGACGATGGTCAGCCAGATCTCCTGCTTCTGGTGGGCATCAACCTGTGAGGATGACAAAGTGAAAAGGCCATTACTACACATGCCACATTTCCGTGCATCACACAGTTGCATATACATGTCTCAATCACTGGGGCACATGATGTACACAGGCAGTGCAACGATGGCTATGAACAGTTTGCCAGCAGTTACTACATGGTATCATTGCCTGGGAAGTCAAACCTTGTTGGAATGCACTGTTACTGCACTATACCTGTTCAGTGCATGTGACTACACTCTTTGGGGGGTGACAACTACTCAGTGAGCATGTTACCCACTGGTGTACACACTGTACGTCTTGCTAGTCAGACAACATGCACAATTAGTAAGGCAGTGGACAGCACACTCACCTGCTCCCCTGGTTTCCCATACAGCTTGCTGTACTGTGGAAGGAGGCTGTCCAGCAGGGCCTGGTTCTCCTCAGTGCTGAAGGCTGGGGCTCTATCCACAGTACGTGCCATTGCAGTAGCCAGAGGATGCAGAGACCGCAGCAGTGGTAGTGGCAGATGTCGTTCTGGAGCATGTAGTGCAGGCAAGTGAGCTCTCAGGGGAACAGCCAGCTTTATATGTGTGCTGCAGGGGCAGATACTGTCCCATGTGTCCAAAGTGATAGGTCCAAGTCATTTTCATCTTCTGAATATGGCCAATCCATGGAATTGCACCACTTATACATGCCCACAGCATCCTTCAAAACTTCAACTTCATGACACCCATTAATTTGCAACATTGTTGTGGGTGGCCAACTGAATTTACTGCATCCGACTCGTTAAAGCTTCGAAAACGTGTCCGTTACCATGTCAGGCCATAGCCAATGAGTGCGCACCGATCGGGCCATTGCTGTACAAAGCGTATTTCGAAAAACAACACATATCCGTTCACATCATATGCAATGTCCAATGCGTGCGCACCGATCGGTCCATTGCTGTACAACGCGTATCCGTTCACATCATATGCAATGTCCAATGCGTGCGCACCGATTGGTCCATTGCTGTACAACGCATCTCTGCTCACATCATATGCAATGTCCAATGCGTGCGCACCGATCGGTCCATTGCTGTACAACGCCTCTCCGCTCACATCATATGCAATGTCCAATGCGTGCGCAACGATCGGTCCATTGCTGTACAACGCGTATCCGCTCACATCATATACAATGTCCAATGCGTGCGCACCGATCGGTCCTTTGCTGTACAACGCGTCTCCGCTCACATCATATGCAATGTCCAATGTGTGCGCACCGATCGGTCCATTGCTGTACAACGCGTATCCGCTCACATCATATGCAATGTCCAATGCGTGCGCACCGATCGGTCCATTGCTGTACAATGCGTATCTGCTCACATCATATGCAATGTCCAATGCGTGCGCACCGATCGGTCCATTGCTGTACAACGCGTCTCCGCTCACATCATATGCAATGGCCAATGCGTGCACACCGATCGGTCCATTGCTGTACGACGCGTCCCTGTACAAGTCACTCGCATATGTCACCATGCTTATCACTGGTGAACGTATGCCAGCCACATTTACTTGCCAGGGACTCAGGGGCACACCTACAACACCACAGCCTGTCCACACTGTATCCTAAGGCATGTAAGGCTGCATTACCTTTTCTGTGTATGGGGGTCAACATGTGGTTTTTTGGGTGGCACTTGGGGGCAGCCACTCCCAGGCTGTGCACGTGTTCATGGGGACAGAATCCTTTGTGTGTTGTGCACATGACCACTGTCATGTGCAACTGTTCATTTCATAGCATGTGGCATGGTCACATTTCCAGGTTGTGTATGTGTATGTCATGTCACATACCCCCTGAGTCCCATGTGGGAAGGTATGTACATCACAGGGTGACCCATTGCCACAATAGTGATGGCCCTCCACAGTCTGTGTGCATGTTGTGTTTCCGATGTCTCTGATTCCATGTGCACAATGGGAGACAGTCTCCACATCCACGTTGTTTGTGCATGGAGTTTGATGTTGTGCGTGTGTGTGTCACAGACGTCCATGTCTGTCCTACAGAGGCAACAGGGGCCACTACCTGTGGGAGTCATGGTTGTTTTGCTGACGTGTACATGATACGCCATGTCATGCCAGTGTCCATGTGGCAATACAGGGTCCCTGGGAATCTACCTGTCAATGAGCTGTGATGCCTGTGGCACATCTGTCCTGACATGTCACTGTGGTGTGTGTTTGGAACGTGACAGCAGTAAATGGGTACTGTGACACAGCCTAATGATTTCCCATAGCACAACCTGGAACTTGTTGTCAACACATGTTGAACTGTGATGTTAGATGTTGGCCATGTAGGTGCCATATATGTCCATACAGAACGGCACACACATCAGGTACTTGTGTCTCGTAATGATGTATCATGTGATATTGAGTATGGTCAATGGCACATTTGTGGGGTGACTGACAATCTTTCTTTCTTCACCTATGCACTGCAGGGCACCAGCTGTCCATAGACCATTCCCTGACCGTGCAACGATGGTGGAACGTGACTGCATCCGTCGGTACCGCTTCAACAGGGCGCTGATTGAGGAATTGGCGGTGCGGTTGGCCCCACATTTGCAACCTGGCCGGCCATACCCTACAGCGCTGACCCCCAAGGTGAAGGTGATGGCAGCCCTACACTTCTTTGCCACCGGTACCTTTCAACACACTGTGGCGTCTGCTGGTGGGATGTCACAGACCATGTTCAGCCGTGTGCTACGCGATGTTTTGGAGGCAATGTTGAGATACCTGAACCAGTACATCTATTTCCCTAAACGTCAACAACTCACTGACGTCAAGAGTGACTTCTATGCCCTGAGGAGGATGCCACATGTCATTGGCTCCATTGATGGGACACATGTGGCTTTGGTACCACCACAGGCACATGAGCAGGCATACAGGAACAGGAAACATTATCATTCGATCAATGCTCTGGTGGTATGTCTTGCAGATATGAGCATCTCACATGTGTGTGCCCGTTTCCCCGGTTCAGCACATGATGCCTACGTGATGAGGAGTAGTCGCATCCCGAGGATGATGTCACAGATGCAGAACCAGCGTGCCTGGCTTGTCGGTGTGTACTGACTTTGTACCATTGTGTGTGTTCTGCTATGTTGTATTCCGCCCTCTTTTCCAACTCAGCTAATGTGCAATTGTCTGTCTGTAGGTGACTCCGGATACCCCAACATGCCGTGGTTGCTGACACCCCTCAGGAACCCTGTGACACCAGCCCAGATGCGCTACAATGAGGCACATGGCCGGACCAGGAGAGTGATCGAGCGGACATTTGGTCTCCTGAAGAGCCGCTTCCGCTGCCTGGACAAGACAGGAGGGGCCCTCCCATATGCCCCAGCAAAGGTGTGCAAGATTGTCATCGTCTGCTGCATGCTACACAACCTGGCAGTGCGGAAGGAGTTGCCTCTCATCCTGGATGACGATGACCAACATCCGCCACCTGTGGAGGATCATGGCCTGGGCCACGATGCCAGTGATGATGATGATGATGAGGGTGATGTCCGCACACAGCTCATCACCAACTTCTTCAGCTGAATGTGAGTATCCAGAGAGTTGTCATGTCAATGATGTGAGTTTGCATGATATGTGTAGGTGGTGCTCTGGTGCTGTTTGAGTGTGGCCATGTGCTACTTGACTGGATGCATACAGCGATGTGTCCTTACAGGTAGTATGTACTCCCCAACATTGTTGACATGCTAACTTGGTTTTGTGTAGGTATCTTGTGACATGTATTGGGCATGAGTATTGCAGTTCTGTCCTGTTCTTCAGTGCTTTTGACTGTGTGTCATGTCTGTCCTTCACAGGGTGCTTACAGAGTTGTTTGGTCAACTTGGATCCCCCGACACCATGATTCAGCTTTCAGGGTGGCAGCAGTCGTTTCCCTACAGGTGATGTGCCACACACCGCAGTCGAAAACAAAATCCCCTTTGGGCGATTCAGTACATCCACAAACTTGCACTCTTACAACATATTTATCACCATAACACAACCATCAAAAGCCAAGTGTCTATATTTATAAAAATATTTATTTCAATTCATGTAAGACTTATGTCATACATTTTTTTAATCACATTATCATGTACATACAGAATTTATTAAAATCATCAAATAAAACAAAGTAAAAACATATATGACAAAGATAGAAGGGAGAAACAGCTAGAAAGATAGTTTCTAATCAATGATAGAGGCTAATACATTAGACCCAGATCATTGGTTTGATATGTATTTCATATATATAACGTCTTTGTAGAAATCAAACCAAATGTCAACACAATCTATAGTACGCTCCAAATTTGCGTCGACGCGTTTCGGTGGATATTGTTGCTTAAAAAACCACCTTCCTCAGGACAGGAATAAATATCTCCCAAACGGAAATGTAGCTCTGTATTGATAAAAGCACCCAATTTCTACTGTGATCAAGTAAAATCTTAGTCAAGTATGGGGATAGATTAATCTCCCATCTCAGTTTCAATCACGTAATATCAAGTATTCTAATAAATTCTGTATGTATATGATAATGTGAATTTTTTTTTTATGATATAAGTCTTAAATGAATTGAAATAAATATTTTTATAAATATAGACACTTGGCTTTTGATGGTTGTGTTATGGTGATAAATATGTTGTAAGAGTGCAAGTTTGTGGATGTACTGAATCACCCAAAGGGGATTTTGTTTTCGACTGCGGTCTTTTGGTGCCCTGCTCCTTTGGTGGTTGGGGGGCCCCTCTCCCTTATTTTGTGATGTGCCACACACCCCTGGACTTTATTTCTTCTACACTTTTTGACTGTGTGGCCACTGCCACGTGGGATTACCTTGCATTTGTAGTGGAAACAACATGTTGCAAATGTGCAATAAACCTGTGCTTCACTTTGGGATGTGCGTTGTCTGTGGTCACACATCTGACTGACATCTGCTTACTGCACCTGTGGGCTAGTTAACACAGACTCTGAATAGGTGTGGTGTCTGTGCATTCCACTGTATTTCCTGGCAACATCAGTGTAGGCGATGAGTCCGATGGCCCTGGTGTCTATGTGTTGTGTAGCCCTAGTGGTGTGTCTCCCTCATATGTGTCACGTCGCCATGACTCACATGATGGTGTTGAACTTGCTGTGGCAGTTAGCATGCACAGTGTCATTTAGCAGATCATCATCTCCATGACAAAAACAACGTTGGAATCACAACAGAGGCAAGTATGGTGTATTAGTGAGTTTATTACATACATGTGTGAGGATAGTGCACAGGATGGTGGGTGCTGTACATTGGTATTGGAATCCAAAGTTCCCAGATGAGTTGGAAGTGTTGGTAGCAGAAATGTCCTGAGTAAAGTCCACAGTCATCTGATACATTAGTCCAACTTAAACTCCCCATGTCATGTGGGAGAGTTGTGTTGCATTCGACAGGGTGAACAGTTTGCACACAAAGGAGAATTTCCAGAACAGGTGTTGGGTTCCTGGGGGATGTACATGGCCATCGGCCTCTCAGTTGTCCTTCCTCGGACGACCCCTCTTCTTTCTGGGGGACCCTCACGTGCAGGCCGCTGCGGTGCAGAGGACTCTCCACCAGAGTCATCCTCCCTCCCTGTGGCAGTTGCAGTTGTTGCGGCACCAGATGTTGTGGGCACACAGGGAAGTGTGGACATGTTGGTGCTAATCTGGCGGAGGCATGTCAATATGTCCCTCTGCACCGCTGTCAGTTCTTCCAATGGGTCCCACTTGGACTCCATGCCAGACATGTGTGTCTCCACACGGGACATGTGTGTCTCCACACGGGACATGTGGGAGTCCAAGCGGGCATGATGGGCAGCCTGCTGCTGTTGAATGTCCTTGAGGATCCCCACTACCTGGCTGACCTCTCCGGTGCTATTCTGGTACGCATCAGCAATGCGTGCCAGTTGTGGGTCATCATGCAGTCCAGACCCCTCTGCAAACAGCGACCTCTGCCTACCACCACCCCTGGACACACGTGCGGGAGCTGCCGTGGCACGCACAGGTGACCCTCGGCCCCCTTGGGGGTTGGTACTGGGGTTGTTGTCCGTTGCTTCACGGTGGGCTGTGGTCCCTGTGCTGTTGTCATTGAGTGTCCTTGGTCTGTCCGTGTCGGCGGGGGTGGTCTGTGTGTTGGCAGATGTTGGAGGAATGGGTGCAGGGGGTACAGATGGTGGTCCTGCTGGTGCTGCATGATGACTCCCACCGGAGGTGCCAGGTTGGTCTTCGCCATCCGATGAGGGCAGAGGCTGTTCCACACCAGAGAGCTCAGGGTCCCCCGGAGCCTGGGAAACCGACTCCTCCTCATCTGCTGCTGTGTCCCCATCATCACCTGTTTTTGGAAGAGACACACAATGTATGTTATGTTTCTGCAGGCATCAATGGTTCAAACACATGACAGTTGTGACTGTACCTCTGGATGCTGCCCTGTACATTGCATTGTCCTAAGTTGTCACAGTCAGAGGTTGATATTGGTGTGGCTCATTGTCCTGCCAACCTGATGACTTTCAATGTGGATGTTGAGGTGTGTGCAGGACCAGCATTGGTGGTATTTGGTTGACATCCGGACCTCCTTCTCCCCCCAGCCCAGTTGTCCCACCATGAAGCATGCCACACTTGCAGTGGGTGCAGGTTGACTCTCAGGATGTCAGTCAGTGGTATCCTGCTGTTGGTTGGTGCACAGTTCCCAGCAGGGCCTTGTGCTCCCCACAACAGAGCACCATTGTCAGACATCTTGGAAGTGGCTTTTCACTCACTCTCTTGTAGGGCACGGTCCCAGGTGTGTTGTTTGGAGTTAGTGGAAGTGGTGTGTGTGTAAGGGCCTGCTGGTAGCTGTAGTCGGAGCTGGCACTCCTCCTCCCCCAGGCCAGACATCCCACCATGAAACGTGCTTCCATTGCAGGGACTGCAAGTTGGCTTTCAGGATGTTAGTCAGTGGTGTCCTGCTGTTGGTTGGTGCACAGTTACCAGCAGGGCCTTGTGCTCCCCACAACAGAGCACCATTGTCAGACATCTTTGAAGTGGCTTTTCACTCCCTGTGAGGTGTGCATGCTTCAGTGTGAGCTTGTCGGGCCATGCGGGTGGGGGATGTTGAGCTGTGACTACCACTCCCATCATGCTGTTGCCTACACCCCCCTTCCCAGCATGCCCATACTTCCTTCCTTTTGAGTGGACTTCACTGTGTGTGAGTGTGACAGCAATGGCAAGATGGCTGACAGTGGTGTCCTGCTGTTGGTTGGTGCACAGTTCCCAGCAGGGCCTTGTGCTCCCCACACCAGTACCCAGTTTCAGCCATCTAGTCAGTTGTTTTCCACTCCCTGTGATGTGAGCATGGGTCAGAGTGGTGTTGATGGGCCAATTGTGAGGGTGACCAATATCTGTGACTACCACTCCCATCATGCTATTGCCTACACCCCCCTTCTTAGCATGCCCATACTTCCTTCCTTTTGAGTGGACTTCACTGTGTGTGAGTGTGACAGCAATGGCAAGATGGCTGACAGTGGTGTCCTGCTGTTGGTTGGTGCCCAGTTCCCAGCAGGGCCTTGTGCTCCCCACAGCTGAGGCCAGTGTCAGACATCTTTGAAGTGGCTTTTCACTCCCTGTGAGGTGTGCATGCTTCAGTGTGAGCTTGCTGGGCCATGCGGGTGGGGGATGTTGAGCTGTGACTACCACTCCCATCATGCTGTTGCCTACACCCCCCTTCCCAGCATGCCCATACTTCCTTCCTTTTGACTCTGCTTCCCTGTGGGGTAGTGTGCCTGTGCTGACAGGATGGCTGACAGTGTTGTCCTGGCGTTTGTTTGGCTACAAGTCCCAAAAGTGTCCCTGTGCTTCACACAGCATAACCCAGTGTGGTTGTTCTTTGTGGGATATTTAATTAGAGTGTGAGGCATTGCATTCTCCCAGGTGAGTTGTGTGGAGTTTGTGTTAAGGGGGTGTGTGAGAAAAGCTGCTGGTGACTATGGTCAGAGCTGTCAGTCCTCCTTCCCACTCAGCCAGATATCCCACCATGGAACGTGCTTCCATTGCAGGGAGTGCAAGTTGGCTTTCAGGATGTCAGTCAGTGGTGTCCTGCTGTTGGTTGGTGCACAGTTCCCAGCAGGGCCTTGTGCTCCCCACAGCAGTACCCAGTGTCAGCCATCTTGCCAGTTGTTTTCCACTCCCTGTGATGTGAGCATGGTTCAGAGTGGTGTTGATGGGCCAATTGTGAGGGTGACCAATATCTGTGACTACCACTCCCATCATGCTATTGCCTACACCCCCCTTCCCAGCATGCCCATACTTCCTTCCTTTTGAGTGGACTTCACTGTGTGTAAGTGTGACAGCAATGGCAAGATGGCTGACAGTTGTGTCCTGCTATTGGTTGGTGCACAGTTCCCAGCAGGGCCTTGTGCTCCCCACAGCAGTACCCAGTGTCAGCCATCTTGTCAGTTGTTTTCCACTTCCTGTGATGTGAGCATGGTTCAGAGTGGTGTTGATGGGCCAATTGTGAGGGTGACCAATATCTGTGACTGCCACTCCCATCATGCTATTGCCTACACCCCCCTTCCCAGCATGTCCATACTTCCTTCCTTTTGAGTGGACTTCACTGTGTGTGAGTGTGACAGCAATGGCAAGATGGCTGACAGTGTGGTCATGTTGTTTGTTGGTGCCCAGTTCCCAGCAGGGCCTTGTGCTCCCCACAGCTGAGGCCAGTGTCAGACATCTTTGAAGTGGCTTTTCACTCCCTGTGAGGTGTGCATGCTTCAGTGTGAGCTTGCTGGGCCATGCGGGTGGGGATGTTGAGCTGTGACTACCACTCCCATCATGCTATTGCCTACACCCCCCTTCCCAGCATGCCCATACTTCCTTCCTTTTGACTCTGCTTCCCTGTGGGGTAGTGTGCCTGTGCTGACAGGATGGCTGACAGTGTTGTCCTGGCGTTTGTTTGGCTACAAGTCCCAAAAGTGTCCCTGTGCTTCACACAGGATAACCCAGTGTGGTGTTCTTTGTGGGATATTTAATTAGAGTGTGAGGCATTGCATTCTCCCAGGTGAGTTGTGTGGAGTTTGTGTTAAGGGGTGTGTGAGAAAAGCTGCTGGTGACTATGGTCAGAGCTGTCAGTCCTCCTTCCCACCCAGCCAGATATCCCACCATGGAACGTGCTTCCATTGCAGGGAGTGCAAGTTGGCTTTCAGGATGTCAGTCAGTGGTGTCCTGCTGTTGGTTGGTGCACAGTTCCCAGCAGGGCCTTGTGCTCCCCACAGCAGTACCCAGTGTCAGCCATCTTGTCAGTTGTTTTCCACTCCCTGTGATGTGAGCATGGTTCAGAGTGGTGTTGATGGGCCAATTGTGAGGGTGACCAATATCTGTGACTACAACTCCCATCATGCTATTGGCTACACTGACTTCACCAGCATACACAGAATTCCTTCCTTTCAGTGAGCTTCCCTGTGAGGTGGTGTTCTAGTGGTGGCAAAATATCTGACTGTGTTTGTTGGTTAGATTTGTGCCACTGCCTTGCTCTATTTGTTGTTAGGTTTGTACATGTCATGACACAGTTACATATCACTATGAGATGGCATATATTGTGTTTATCTAACTAACATACACATCTTGGGATGATTATCTTTTGGTTGCTGTAGATTTGCTAAGGGTGCATGGTTTGACTATCCCCTTGACAGTGATGTGTGTGTATTGTCACACAATATTGTGTATATTTGTTGTGTACTCACCAGGCTCTGGGATGTTTGATAGTCCATATACGCTCACTGGTGGTAGGATGGCCCGCACCTTCTCCTCCCAGGGCCTGAGGTATAGTGGTTTGGCAGGAGGGCCACTGCCGGTGCGCTGACTCAAGACTTAATCCTTCTTTAGTAGGTCCTTGACACTCCTGCGCACATCATACCACCTGTTCTGGATGTCTTCCTTTGTGCGCAAACATGGTGATTGTGCATTCACCCTGTCGACGATCCTCTCCCACATCTTGGTTTTCTGCGACATGGGGGTCTGTTGGACCAATGTACCAAACAACTGTGGCTCTACCCTGAGGATCTCATCTACCAGGACTTCCAATTCACTGTCTAGGAACTTTGGATTCTTCTTTGGGGGCATGGTGATGGGTGGTGGTGGTGGTGATTGATGTGTGTGTGTGTGCAAGTAAGGGTGGGTGAGTGTAGGTTTTGCTGGGTGTATGTGAGGGTGCTATTTGTTGAGGTGCTAATGGTGTGTGGCTTGTGTGATGGATGAGCTGTGAGTGTGTCTGTGGTTGCTGTCTGATGGTGTTCTGTGCTGGCAGGTCAGTTGAATTTGCAAAGGATCATGGTAGGGATTTGTGGCCTTTATATGGGTGGAGTTGTGGGTGTGTCTTTGTTCCATGTTTTCCCCCCCCAGTATTTATTGGCTTTGTCATTGCTTGTTTGGCCCTTTTGTATTTTTTCCTTTGTATTTTTTGTGCATGTAGGAGACGTTCTTCTGACCGAGTAGGACGCTGCAGTTGTCTCGTGCGAGCTTCTCCGAGTCGTTCACGCTGTGTTTCTGCTAGGTTTTATGTGCGGCGTACGCGTCGGTCGCGGAGTATTGGGTTGCTTCGGCTGGGTTTTGTATGTGTGTCGGTCGTACGGCTTGGGCTCCGTGCGACTCGGTCTGGTTTTCCACGCATTGCATCATACTGCGCGGGTCGGAGTTCGCGGGTACGTTTCGGTCGGGTTCATTCCTGGTGTGTGTCGGTCGGTTCGATTCGCGTAGTTTCCCGGCCGGATAGCTTGATTCCATGCGGTTCGGTCGTTCGGCTTGTGTTCCGTACGAGTCGGTCGTGATTCACATGCATTTCATCGTACTACGCAGGTCGGGCAGCGCCGGTACGTGTCGGTCGGACTATATTCCCGTACCGAGTCGGTCGGTATGTTTTCCGGCCCGAATCGGAATCGGCCCCTAAACATATATAATTTACTATTCCCACTACAAACTATACTAACTCAGGGAAGGTGCTGGACACTAAACATATATAATTTACTATTCCCACTCCAAACAATATTAACTCAGGGTAGGTGCTGGACACTAAACATATATAATTTACTATTCCCACTCCAAACTATATTAACTCAGGGAAAGTGCTGGACACTAAACATATATAATTTACTATTCCCACTTCAAACTATATTAACTCAGGGAAGGTGCTGGACACAAAACATATATAATTTACTATTCCCACTCCAAACTATATTAACTCAGGGAAGGTGCTGGACACTAAACATATATCATTTATTATTCCCACTCTAAATTATATTAACTCAGGGAAGGTGCTGGACACTAAACATAAATAATTTACTATTCCCACTCCAAACTATATTAACTCAATGAAAGTGCAAAACAATATACTCATAAAATGTAATATTCACAAAAATAGTACATAAACACATATAAAATAATACACACTATACATATATATTAACCTATTCCCAATTCTAAAAACATATCCAGAACAAAGTTTTGAGATTTCTTAAAGTATTTTTACAAATGTTCTTGTATTTATAAATGACATGATAAAAAATAATATTTTTTAAAAAAGAATATAAATATTAATTTTACATATAAAAGAAACCTACAAAAAGTTTTAATTTTCATTTTTATAACATTAATAATTACAAACCCAAACATTCCACACCCTCAAAATTTAGAATTTAATAATTTTTTATTTAGATTTTAACATTTTTAAACTATTACACATTTTTTTTTAAAAAGCTCAATAATCCCATCTCAACACAAAACACCTCTACATTAAATATATATTTCTTTTTTATTAATTTTTATTTTTAACTACTGTAATACCATATAAAAACAACTCATAATTAATAAAAATTAGAATTTTAATTCAACTTTTTGCTTTTTCAATTATTTTTTAATTTTAAACATTACTCCACAAAATGTTCTGCAATACCCACAAATGTTCACTATTAATACAATTTTTTTATTAATATTTGTTAAAAAAATTAAAACTTATTCATTTTTAAATCAAAACTATTTATTACAAAAAACTAGCCCCTCATCCCATATAAACCCAACATCCCACTCCTAAAAAAAAAATATTTTTAAATTTCTTTATTACTACTTTACTTTTTTTTTTAATTTTAATAAAAAATGTTAAAACACTCCCCACCCTTATTTCTTATAACCCCAACATCCTGCTCCTGAAAACAATTTTAAATGTATTTAATATAACTTACATTTTTTTTACATTGTACAAAAAAAAAATTAAAACACTCCCACCCTTATCCCCTATAACCCCAACATCCCGCTCCTAAAACACAATTTTAAATGTATTTAATATTAATTTAAAAAAAAAAAATTTTTTAAAAAATGTTTTAAAATACTCCCCACCCTTATACCCTATAACCCTAACATCCCGCCACTAAAACACAATTTTACATTTCTTTAATATTAATAAACACATTTATACATTTCCCCCCAAAAAAGTTTAAAACACTCCCCATTCTTATCCCCTATAACCCAACATCCCGCTCCTAAAAAACAAATTTAAATTTCTGTAATATTGCTTAAAAAAATTTGATATTTAAAAACATTTTTTTTCAAACACTCCCCACCATTATCCCCTATAAACCCAACATCCCGCTCCTAAAACAATTTTTCAATAAAACATATCCAATGTATTCAACATTTTTATTACATTTACAAATATATACTATAATAAAAAATTCACTACATTTACAAAATCAATATTTTTTAATAACAATATTTTCAAAATCGATATTTTGAACAACAATATTTTATACAACACACTAAATCGATATTCTTGACATCGATATTATAAACCACAATATTTTTGACTATCGACATTAAAAACACAGGGGGATATTCTCAAGAACGTGTGATAATTATCGCAAAATTAGCTTAACGCAACTTTGCACATCGCAGTCCATTGCGGGAAAATAACACTGTGTTAACGTTGTATTCTCAACCCGGCGGCACCATGCGATAGTCTCACGATAACGCGCCAAATGACTGCGTTAAAATTAACGCGACGCCCAAAAATGCGAAACACGAACGCAAAAAAGTTACGATGCCCCAAATCGCGATACAAAAATCAGCGATAACCAGCGACAGGCCTGCAATTCCCATGCGTCATGCGGGAAAATGCACCATAAAAGCAGAAAAAAAAAAAGTTAAACTGCGTAGCAGTATGGATGCACCCTGACCGAGTGCAGAGTACAACGCAAACCCCACAAGCCACACAGACGACCAGCAAGGAACCTCGGGGTCGGGGAAGGCCAAGGAGAAGAGGAAGAGGAAGACGCAGTTCAGTCCACAGGAAAACAGGATCATCGTTACGGAGGTGATGGAACACTATCAACAACTGTTGGTCACCTCCAACGTGTCATTGGCACCAAAGACGCAAACATGGCAGACTATCTTGGACCATGTGAATGCAGTTGCAGAGTTGAGGAGGACAATGGAAGAGGTCAAGAGGCGCTGGAATGATGTGAAGGGCAAAACCAAGAAGAAACTCGATGCCAACATGAAAGCAGCAACGCAGATTGGAGGTGGGGTCCAGCGGCACACCAGGAGCTGGATGACATGGAGAAAATGGTGGCCACAGTCATCAGTCGGGATATGGTGCCAGGAGTAGTGGATCCAGATAATGCTCAACATGACCTGACACAACATCAACAGGGTGAGTACCGACCAGGGACTGGGGAGACGGGGGGAGATGGGCACAATGGCACACATGCACAATTAAGTAGAGCACACTGCACACCCACAATGTCTCTGGATCATGTCCCTGATCTCCTTGGCATACTGCAGCACACATAGAAACAGCAAGTAGGCCCCCGTCGACAATGTGCCCAGAGGGGGCCCTCCCCACACATCACTAATCTCACAACAAACCCATACACATGTGCTGACCCCAGCAAAGCTGCGGGTCCGTGAGCCACACTGACAATGCAAGTGACACTGCATGACGATTAGCATGGCTGCAGTTCAATTATCATGACATGGTGCACGCCATGACACTGAGGTGACTGAGTGTGGACCACATCTGGAAAGGAGCAGGTCACACTCTGACACATCCACATGCACAAACAACCCCTGACATCAACAACACATCTGCGGACAAACCATGCCCAAGAGTCACAACTCGACCAAGAGCCCAATTTACCCAAGTCTGCAACATCTCAGCCCTGTAGAAGCACAGAAGTCAAAGGCACACCACCTGAAAGGGATAAGGGGCAGCCAAATCAGAGCTGCAGGGGCAACTCACCCACAATGCAGCAAACACACATAAGAATAAGAGCACCTCAACATTGACAACAATGTGGTACAAACTGCAACACTTTCACAACAGAACACAGGACACAACTGGTGCCACATGTGTGTACAAAATGGCCAATCACATCTGGCATAGCAGGAAACTGTGAGATGACAATGTTCGAGTACAACCTCACATCCGTGATGTAGTACAAATGTCCACTGTCCTGCATCAAATAGGCATCTCCTCACAATTAGTCACAATGTACATTGTCATGCAGTCTGTATGTAAACTCCGCCAATGCGTCAACATACATGGAACACACTGTGAAACTGCATCTCCCCTTTACATTGCAGAGGGACAATCAACACCTCCTGCAGGGCTGACCCCACATCACGTCAGCGATGATGGAGACGACCCCCAGGACATCGTCTTTGATGAACTCCAATGGTTCATGGACAACCTCCGCACCCCACCTCCAGTAGCAGGGCAGCCCAGCACCATCGAGGTGATCCCACCCCCTGCACAGACCACAGAGCAGGAAGCACCCACCACCACGTCTGGCTCCCAGCACCTCACTGAAGAACACATGGCGTTCCAACGCCGTGTGTTAGACTGCCAGAAGGAGCTGGCTGAACAGGTGCGGGTGGGGTTCGACCTCAAGGCAGCCAAACTAGATGCCATACGTGGGTGTCTAAGTCCCATCAGGGACCACTTACACTCCCTAACGGACACCCACAGTCCACCCCATGCCCTCCAACAATCCATGGCTGGTGTCGCTGGAGTCATGACTCGGAGACAACAACAACTGTCTAGTCAGAGTGGCTACAGCGATGTCATCCGTGATTTGGGAAACATGAGGAGGGTCATGGAGAACATGGAGCGGATGCAGGCGCAAAGAATGGCTACCACGGCTGCACACGAGAAAGCTGTAGATGGGATCTTCCATGCCCTGCAGATCCTCATCATGGGAGTGATGCCACAAGACATTGCGCAGATGAATGCTGCTGCTACTTCCACATCCACATCTCCGGCCCCTGATGTGTCAGTGTCACACAGTGCTGAAAACCAAACACCACCACCCACATGTGAGGCACATGAAATGTCAGAGGACGAATATGAGGATGAATCTGCCTCAGTGGTAAGGAGGAAGCAGTAGCATTCACCTCCACCATATGGCTTGTTTCTGCTTGGGTCTGCCCTCTGCATCATGCCCTGGAATAACACCTTCCACTGTCCCCCGACACACTGCGACACTAACCTTGGACCTCGACATGGACTGCCATATTTTGTATGCTCAACAATGACACAGCAATCAGCCTGCGGACTGGACTCTTTCCCTTCCGAGTAACTTGTCAATCCCTAAAGGGCTCTGGCTGGCCCTCCACGGGGCAACATTGTAAAGTGTTGTCTGCATGGCCCAGTACTAAGACAGCTTCAACACTCCACTGAACGTGGATAATACATTCTAATACACACAGATGTGTCATGTCTATGATTAATCAAGTATGAAAGCATGGACGAATGTAGGGGCAGTTATTCCCCCTTATGTCCATGTTGCTCATGTTGTGGATCTTGAGTCACAGGGTGCATCCCTGCATCATGGTGGTACAGATCAGAGCCCAAAAGAAGCCCTCTTGTCACTTGTAGGCCACAAATGACAGCCTATATGTAATGATTTGGGACACATGTGAAACGCTGATGAGTGTGATTCCGTACTATCTTTGACACACAGAAATGGCATTTCGAATACGTGACACCCTAAACAGCCTCTCTGTACAGAGGTGACACACCCACCATCTATTTCCAATTTATGAGATTGTTAGCACTACATGTTGCACTTACACTTGTCAGAGTGATGTGCTTGTACAGAGGAGTAACATGCACACAGGGAATGTGTGTTGTAATGAATTAATTTGCACATGCTGTGCCTGTGGTCATTTTGTACTGTCCCATGATTGCTAAGGACTGTGACAATGTGACGTGCTCATGTGAAGAAATTGTCAATGATGGTGTTCCTATGGGCTATTCCTGCTGCTGCTGCTGCAGTGGGGTGTGGTCCACCTGCCTCATCTTCCTCATCATCGTCTGGTGCATCTGATACTTGTAGCCATGGGGCATTGGTGCGTACACATATGTTGTGCAACACACAACATGCAACAATCATCTTGACAACGACACTGTGATGTTGTGCATTGAAGGTGGGCGGCCACGTGTGTGTAGGCCTATGGTAAGGATAGGGCGGACACAGATGTAGAGTTCATGGCTGGCTGAACTCGCGATGCGGTTGAGGGTAGTCCTATGGCCTATGCTGCGGTAATAGCGACACACACAACAGTTGGCATGTTGCTTGCACTCCTTCATTTATCCCTTCAGCCGAGCCCGCACTCCGGGGGCATGCTACATCGCAACATTGTCCATTGCAGGACAGGTGGCGCCGACACTACAACAGAGACACACGCATTAGTTACTTCCTTGGCAAGGCCAACGCTTAGCAACGCCCAGAGCCCCGGGCTGATCATCCACACCCCTACGCTGGACTGTCGTACGCCAGCCCACTCCGCTCATGCTTACAGGGGGGACATAACAAGCTTAATTTCCACGATCTTCCCCACTGCCTGGGGTGACATGTTTGCGTCCACTGTCCACTACACTCCAAACACCAGCAGTATATGTCGACATGGACATGTCTGTGGTCTGCATACTGCAGTCTGGCCAGCACATCCACGCCACACTTGGCATTGTGTACATTCTCATTCATGGGTCACTTGCCTCCTTCGCACATGCCTGGTTCCCACCTCTACCCACATTCTGCTATTGTGTGGCTGAGGTGCCATGCCGTTGATGACTTGTGTACATGGCTAGCCCAGGTTACCACAGTAAGTTGTGCTGTCATGTCTGGTAGGTGGGCATGTTGTTTGGCATGTTGTATGTGAGTTTGTAACGTGTACATTCCCAGAGTTGTGAGTTGCATGACTGTGGAGTTGAGGTGTGTGGTGTGTTCATTTGGTACTTACCAACGAGCAATGCATTCCCATAGGTGCCATCCTGAAAGCGCTGGTTGATGATGGACTGTCGGAAGATGAAGGAATCATGCACACTGCCTGGGTAGTTGGCGACGACATTGGTGAAGAGTCCCAGGTGGTCCACTATTGCCTGCACATTGATGGAATGCATGTGCTTCCTGTTGCGGTAATTGTGTGCAGTGGCGGCAGGGGGCACGAGGAATACATGTGTGCAGTCGATTGCCCCCAACACATGCGGGAAGCCAGCTATGTCGTAGAAGCCTTGCTTGGTCTCCAGCTGTTCCTGCGCAGTGTGTGGGAAGTGAAGGTGCTGGGGTACCAAGCTGATGATGGCATCCAAGACAGGTGTGAGGAACTTGGATAGTGCTGGCTGTGAGACTCCTCCGACTGTGGCAGTTGTTGGTTGGAAGGTACCAGAGGTCAACAAGTGCAGCACAGCCAGCAGCTTTGTCTGCGGAGGGATGTTGGTTGTCCGCTGTGTTGGTACCGTCAGCCTGTGGGCAATGATGGTCAGGATTCGGAGGATGGTTGTCCTTTTGAGCCTGTAGTGGGCAATGACATCCTCTGGTGTTGAGTCTGTGAGGCTAGTGCATTTTCTGAAGGTCCGCTGTCTTTGTCTGCGCTGTCTCAGTGGTAGTCCGGGGGAGGTGGGGGGTTCGGGGGGGGTCCTGGGTGTGGTGGCGGTGGGTGTTGTGGCCCTCTTGGGGCTCCGAGCTGCATGATCAGTAGCTCCATGGCATCTGTTGTTCTTCAGGTGTGGCTCTGGTCTGGGCTCCCTTTTGTGGTGCAGGTTGTCGTCCGACTTAACACCAGGTAAGAGCAGGTGTTAAATCCCTGCTGTTAACGCGCCTTATCGCCTGTTTTGGGATCTTATCGCCGATCTGGCTGGTCGTAGATAATATTGCGAAGTGGTGTTATCGCGGCTTTTCGCACAGGAATGCCTACTCTGCATCTCATTAGCTTTAGTTGCCGGTGTCATCCGTGGCGATGTTTTTTGCGGCTGCTATCGCAGGTAAACTGGCGATATCGGCTGTTAGCACCTGCTTGTGAATAGGGCGATAAATCTATCGCCACTTTGGCTGCGATAAAGTGCTGCTAACTCGGCGATAAATCCTTGAGAATATGCCCCACGATATTATAACACAACTTGATATTATGTCTACTTACCAGGCTGAAGGTAACACACATAATTAAACATGAGGGACAAATGAGTTAACATCATCAATACACATTGTGGTATCCATTAAAACATGAAATATTCTTCTAGGGTGACACTACAATAGTATGTCAGGAATTGTGAACTATGGTTGCATTGGTAAATGATCCCATGTCACATAAATCAGAGTTTGTTTGTGGGGCACAAATATTGCAGGGACACAATAACAATAATAAATAAAGAGAGAGACAGGTGATAGCATTCAGAAGCAGCTTCTTCTTACTGTCCTGAAGATTCCTCCTTGTATTTATTGATTCCTTGGTCATTTTGGTTTCATACTGGAGTAAAAGCATCACTCATACTTTCTTTTTAAACTCTACTGCATCATCCACCCTTCACTTATTTGTGTTTTTGGGGAAAATCAGTTCAGTTCTTTGCAAAGTATTTCTTTTTGATTTGCTAATATTTTGGTGAAGGCATGTATGAAATGTTTTACTGGTTTTAGATTTATTGTATTTTGATTGTTTTTTCCTTCCGACCTGGAATGAGAACTCGGCAAGGGAAGTCAGGATCATGTGTGGTTTATGGGATGAGGATGTAAGGGCAATGGACATTGTGAGGTGGTGGAGGCCTGGGGATTTATGTCATTCGTTTCATAGTTTTCTATGGCTAGATATATTGTTATTTTATTGTGGCGTTTTACTGTTTGTGGCCTGGTGTACTAGTTTGTTACAGGCCATATATGTTTTTACATTATCACATCACTGCTGCTGTGCTAGAGATGTTTTAGTGTCCTATGGATGTTTTTGAATGCATGACAACGGTGGGGAATTGTTTGGTCTACATATGCTTGTTGGTGGTTGAGGGGGCTCCAGAGTAATAAAAAGAGCCATTTTCTTTCATTCTAATCCTTGTTATCTCATGTCATATGGTTTTCCAACATCTGTTCAAAGGTAGATTGAGTGAGTGTGAGTATGTGTGTGTGTGTGTGTATGTGTGTGTGTGCATGCATGCAACTTTAACTGGTTTATAGCTGGGATAATTGCCCAGGACTGAATGTGGTAGTGGTATTTTAATTATAATCAATTAATCATTTTTTGCCAGTTTCTAATGTCATGTGCTGCCCTAAACTTTTTATAGATATATAAATTGAACAAGAGCAACTTAAAAGTCCATGAGCGCCTGGGAATTATAACACAAGCAACCTAAATGTCCATGTGAGCCTGGGAATTACAAGAACCAACACTCACAACTGTTCACATAGAGCTCATTTTTCAAATAATTACTGGATGAGACACCAAAATGACTGCAGCATGAGAACATAACCATCCAAAGCATAGGTGTTAGAAATTGGGTGTCTGGTTGCCAGAGGTATGCACCCTGTCCAAGTAGGAACCAAAATCCTAGTCAGGGTAAGTCAAATACACACCATAAATTACCCTGTGCTCACCCTCTGGTGGCTTGGCACAAAGCAGGCAGGCTTAACTTAAGAGAAAATGTGTAAAGTGTTTGTGCATTTCAAACAGTAACACAGTGAAAACACCACAAAAAGACTCCACACCAGTTTAGAAGAATAGATTATGATTTTATAAAAACAAGACCAAAAATCCTATGAGTAGAAGTCAAGATCCGACTTTTTAAAAATTAAATATAAAAATAGCACTTGGAAGCAATAAGCGCCTATGGGGGGTTATCTGGTCATGCTGGACTGGGGCACAGTCAAGAGTTCAGGTGACCGCAATAGATCCCAAGCTGGATACAGGAGTCACACAAGGTCTGCTGAGCAAAGTGCCTTGATCCTGGCTGCAACAGCAAGATGAGGGATGCAGCCAACCAATGTGTAAGTGTCAATGCCACCGTTGAGGTGATGCGTCAATTTTCTCCATGGAACACTGGCGATACACCGCTTCCAAGGATAAAGCGCAGAAATGCGTTGGTTCCTAAGCCGATGTGCCAGGTATCTCCAGGTGGTCGAGGGGATGTGTCGATCTTTTGTCACTGTAGCAGCGGAGATGCATTGGTTCTAATGCATCAGTTCTAGAGGAGATTTGCTGGTTCCGAGTGTGATGCACTAGTTCTGTTCCCGCAACAGCTGTGAAGCATTGATTCTGCTTCATGCAGCAAAGGATGTGTCAGTTCCACTGGAGAAAGCACCTGGATCCACTTCTAATTGACCAGGCAAAGGAGCAGGTGGTGAGACTTTAATATCCCTCAGTCTCAAAACAGGAGGCAAGCCAGCATGCCCTTGGAGATCACTCTGGATTCAAGCTAAAGTCCAGTTCTTCCTCAGCAGGGTCAGAGAGTAGCAGACAGAAAAGCA
Organism: Calotriton arnoldi; assembly: GCA_963921515.1. Lineage (NCBI taxonomy): Eukaryota > Metazoa > Chordata > Amphibia > Caudata > Salamandridae > Calotriton > Calotriton arnoldi. Next base: position 214,558 of record CAWUFW010003281.1, on the reverse strand, counting down.
GTACTTCCAGAGCAGCAGTCCAACAGAGTGGCAGTCCTTGTTGCAGCACATCAGGCTTTATTTCTGGCAGAGTTTCTTTACAGGTCCAGAAGTGTCTGATTTGGTGGAGTCATAGACCCAGGACTTATACCCAGTTGTGCCTTTGAAGTGGAGGTGACTTCAAGGACGGGCTTTGAAGTGCATGGAGGTCCTCCCTACCCAGAGCTGGCTCTAGGCTCCCTGTAAGGGGTGTATGCAGCCCTTTGTGTGGGGACAGGACACTGCCCATTCAGGTAAAAGTGTCAGCTGTCCAGGTTGACCAATTAGGATACAGAAGGCCACTCAGTCACAGCTAACCTTCCTTTGTGTATGACTGTCTAGAGGGAATGCACAAAGGTCAGCTGTTACTCACCAAAGACATGTACTGGAGAGAGGCTGCAGCCACAAAGAGTTTAATAGTCAAGAAATACCATCTTTCTAAATGTGGCATTTCTAAAATAGTAATGTTAAATCCAACTTTAGGTGTAGTCTGAGGTGTCAAGCGCGCATATAGAATTTGCATCTATTTGTTATCAAACTGGGATTTCGCCCGCGGTGCATTCAATAATGGGGAGGGGGGAGACACCCTGCACCCCTATACAATCCTGAGATTGACAGATACAAGCTACTTAATTGAAGCACACTCCATTCATATCAATCTTGAATAATTGAAACAATCAGTCAAAAGTAACGGTAAGAAACAAGATTTCTTTTGTTGTCTTCAGTAGTTATTTTATTTTCTTTCAATTACCTCCTTTTAGCCAACATGTGTTTTGTCATTATGGGTGGTATCCACACTACTTCGTCAGGGCTGACATGTAGAGGTTGGTACACCGGTCTGGCCTCCCACCCAGTGGGATCAGTGTAGTCAGTTCTAGTTCTGTACTTTTCTGGGTATACTATATCCAAGGTTCAATGTGAAGTAGCCACAACATCCGAAGGTCTGGATTAGGTAAACGGTATTCCTTCCAAAGTATAGCGTGAGTGGTTAGAGTAAGTGAAGTATAAGGGTATCAACAGGAATTATGCTGCCACACTGTGTCAGGGCTCAATTGCAAGGTGATCCCTGCAGGACGCAAGTACGCGGCTCCGAGTGAGCTTGACTTGGATGTTGTGGCTACTTCACACTGAACCTTGGATATACCAAGAAAAGTACAGAACTAGAACTGACTACGCTGATCTCACTGGGTGGGAGGTCAGACCGGTGTACCAACCTCTACATGTCAGCCCTGAAAAAGTCGTGGGGGTACCACCCATAATGACGAAACACGTGTTGACTACCAGGAGGTCATCAAGAGAAAATAAAACAACTACTGAAGACAACACAAGAAATCTTGTTTCTTACCATTACTTTTGACTGATTGTTTCAATTATTCAAGATTGACATGAATGGCGTGTGCTTCAATTAAGTAGCTTAAATCCAACTTTGCCAGATATTAAACATTAAAGAGCTATTCCTTTTCAATCAGGAATTACAGCTTATAAGGGCAATAAGGAATTCCCAATGTTAAACTATGAGAGGGTTAGGCCTCACAGCAGTGTAAGACAAATGTAGGTGTTTTTTACTATCAGGACATGCAAAACTTAAAAGTACATGACCCGTCTTTTACTTAAATAGCACCCTGCTCTATGGGCTTCCTAGGGCTTATCTTAGGAGGTGACGTTTATGTAAGAAAGGGGGCTTCAAGGCTTGGCAAGGGGTCTTAAATGATAAGTCAACATGTAATGAAAAGTGCACACACCTCTGCAGTGGCAGGCCTGAGACACGCTTAAAGAGCTACTTGTGTGGGTCACACAATCAGTGCTGCAGTCCCACTAGCAGCATTTAATTTACAGGCACTGGGCACAGGTAGTTTACTCTACTAGGGACTTACAGATAAATCAAATATCTGTAATGAAATCATGTTTAGGGGAGAAGCACATGCATTTAGCAATGGATAGCAGTGGTAAAGTACTCAGAGTCCTAAAGGCCAACAAAAATAATACAGCAAAAAGTGGAGGTACACAGGCAAAAAGTTTGAGGAAGGCCACACTAAGGCTGTCAGGTCTAACAATTGGTTTCCATTGTAAAAATGTGAATTTATTAACCTTATAAATCACATCTTAAAATGAATATTAGAACATTGCAAATGCAATGAGACCCTAATGTGATCAACAACCTCAACCTTCTAGAAGCTTTACCCACCTTCCAAAAGAAGGATACCAGGTATAAATATTGGACCTCAGGCACCACATTTTCAGGACACTTCTGGACTTGATACTCTGCCCGGAAAAAGGACTGCTGTGCGGCTGAAAGGACTGCCACTCTGCTGGACTGCTGCGCTGAAGAACTGCTGCTCTGCTGTACTGACCTGCTGCTCTATTGCCTGGGTGTCAAGGATTGGACCTGCATTTATTGAATCAAATGTTGGAATGGGTGAAAACAATGTCATTACCAATAAATGCCATGTCAAAGTATGTCATAACATGTGCCGCATAACAATGTCAATACCCATAATTGCAATGTTGATGTATGCCATAAATCTAGGCCCGTACAACAGTGTCCATACCAGCAGTAACAAAGTCAATGTATGCCATAATCCATGCACACAAAGTAAGGTTGTTACCAGTATCTAGGCATGCATAACTATGTCAATATTAAAAAGATAATGTTGATATAAGATGTGGCAACTACACGCACAATGTTGATAATGTCATTAAAAATGATATCAATGACTGCCATATTTTTTTCAGAGGTTCTAATGAACTCGTATCATTGCTATCAGTTTCACCCAAGGTGACCTCCCCATCAACGCTGAGTCAAAGATACGTGGTCAGACAGGACCTGTAACCCCAACCCACGCCTATCGGCTGACAGACCACAGGTGGGGTCTCACTTAGCCACAAAACAAACGCGCATCCAGGGAAAACCCTGATCAATCCAGACTAAGGGGCCGATTCCGATCTCGGTCGGAGGCGCACCCAATACCATTCGGTCGGGAAAAAAGCCATGCGAATGCCTGTTTCCCGACCGATCCGTACAGCATACCGAACGAGTAAGTACGATGCGCACAACAGCACAGAATCCGGCCGAGTCGTACTCACCCAATCCAGGTCCTGTCCTCCGACCGAGGCGAATCCGGAAACGCAGAATCGAGTCGCACGGAAGCCAAAATGCAGCCCCGTCCGGCCGAACAAGTACGATGCGCTTTCCGTATTCGCCGAACCCGTCGCTACGCACGGCACGTCAAAGCATCCGGGAGAGGCGCACATAAGCTCCGATTCGCGCCACAACACGATCCACGGCTACGAGGCGAACACGCCAGCGACGAGGACGACGCGAAGCGACGAGGACGACGCGAAGCAACGAGAAAGACGAACGACACGAACCAACCATGAATCCCTTCGTCCCGATCATACCAATATTCTACATTTACTACCGGAACAGGCACGGACGCGTACGGCGCAGAAGGTAAGTCAGACACCAACCACAAAACACATACACAGAGGGATGCAGAATTTACTTACACCAGCAACAGCAGCACCATAGGGGCGGGATGCCCATCACCAATGCCACATATGCACACAGGGGCCTGAATGCGCACCACCACCCTTACCCAGGGGGCCGGATGCCAACCACCACTACCACCCTTAGCCAGGGGGTGCCAGATGCCCACCACCACTACCACCCTTACCCAGGGGGCTGGATGCCTACCACTACTACCACCCTTAGCCAGGGGGGCTGGATGCCTACCACTACTACCACCCTTAGCCATGGGGGTGCCAGATGCCTACCACTACTACCACCCTAAGCCAGGGGGCTGGATGCCTACCACCACTACCACCCTTAGCCATGGGGGTGCCAGATGCCTACCACTACTACCACCCTTACCCAGGGGGGCTGGATGCCTACCACTACTACCACCCTTAGCCATGGGGGTGCCAGATGCCTACCACTACTACCACCCTAAGCCAGGGGGCTGGATGCCTACCACTACTACCACCCTTAGCCAGGGGGTGCCAGATGCCTACCACCACTACCACCCTTACCCAGGGGGGCTGGATGCCTACCACTACTACCACCCTTACCCAGGGGGGGCCAGATGCCTACCACTACTACCACCCTTACCCAGGGGGGGCTGGATGCCTACCACTACTACCACCCTTAGCCATGGGAGTGCCAGATGCCTACCACTACTACCACCCTTACCCAAGGGGGGGCTGGATGCCTACCACTACTACCACCCTTAGCCAGGGGGTGCCAGATGCCTACCACTACTACAACCCTTACCCAGGGGGGGCTGGATGCCTACCACTACTACCACCCTTACCCAGGGGGGGCTGGATGCCTACCACTACTACCACCTTTAGCCATGGGGGTGCCAGATGCATACCACTACTACCACCCTTACCCAGGGGGGGGCTGGATGCCTACCACTACTACCACCCTTACCCAGGGGGCTGGATGCCTACCACTACTACCACCCTTAGCCATGGGGGTGCCAGATGCCTACCACTACTACCACCCTTACCCAGGGGGGCTGGATGCCTACCACTACTACCACCCTTAGCCAGGGGGCTGGATGCCTACCACTACTACCACCCGTAGCCAGGGGGTGCCAGATGCCTACCACTACTACCACCCTTGCCCAGGGGGCTGGATGCCTACCACTACTACCACCCTTACCCAGGGGGCTGGATGCCTACCACTACTACCACCCTTAGCCATGGGGGTGCCAGATGCCTACCACTACTACCACCCTTACCCAGGGGGGCTGGATGCCTACCACTACTACCACCCTTACCCAAGGGGGCTGGATGCCTACCACTACTACCACCCTTAGCCATGGGGGTGCCAGATGCCTACCACTACTACCACCCTAAGCCAGGGGGCTGGATGCCTACCACTACTACCACCCTTAGCCAGGGGGTGCCAGATGCCTACCACCACTACCACCCTTACCCAGGGGGCTGGATGCCTACCATTACTACCACCCTTACCCAGGGGTGCCAGATGCCTACCACTACTACCACCCTTACCCAGGGGGCTGGATGCCTACCACTACTACCACCCTTAGCCAGGGGGTGCCAGATGCCTATCACTACTACCACCCTTACCCAGGGGGCTGGATGCCTGTCACTACTACCACCTCTACCCATGGGGGCTGGATGCCTACCACCAACACCACCCCCACTCATAGGATGGACAATGCATGACACAACCAGCACACCACAACCTAGGGAATGCAAGAAAAGACATCCCCCTAACACCATGACAAGCGTGTGTAGACTGTGTCAAATGCCTACAACACTGAACATGACTTTGAACATACAATGTGACCCCCTATCACATGTGCCGCACATATATGTGTGTGGCCCCCACAATGCAAGCAGGCCATGACCATTGTGGCAATGGGGTCCAAACCCCAACATCACAGTGACCAAAATGTAAGGGTGGGGTCCATAGCTGAAGCACATTTTGAACAGTGTGGCAATGGGGTCCAAACCCCCATCATCACAGTGACCAAAAGGTAAGTGTGGGGTCCATAGCCAAGCACATTTTGAACAGTGTGGCAATGGGGTCCAAACCCCCATCATCACAGTGACCAAAATGTAAGTGTGGGGTCCATAGCTGAAGCACATTTTGAACATTGTGGCAATGGGGTCCAAACCCCCATCATCACAGTGACCAAAATGTAAGTGTGGGGCCCATAGCTGAAGCACATTTTGAACATTGTGGCAATGGGGTCCAAACCCCCATCATCACAGTGACCAAAATGTAAGTGTGGGGTCCATAGCTGAAGCACATTTTGAACATTGTGGCAATGGGGTCCAAACCCCCATCATCACAGTCACCAAAATGTAAGTGTTGACAAAGAAAAAGCTGCAACTGCCAAACTGCATGGATGATTCCTGGTCACAGAACATAAAACAGATCAGTGGCAAAGTAGTGCATGTGTCCCATTGCAACATAAATTGGGGGAGGCAAATACTGCAGTGCAAATAACACATACCTTTGGCCATGTGCAGACAAACAACACCCATGGGGGCTGACACTGTCAACATTCATCAATGACACAATGACAGAAGTGACCATCAGAATGCAGACCCACATATTTGCACCAATGGGCACACAAATACAGATACCCTGTGGAGACTGTAGATGTGAGGTGAACAGATACCAAACCATGGCAGCAATGGGACACACAAACCATGATCATTGTGCTGACCGATGACCTAGGAGTCCCAGGGACAGCAGGGGAAACCCACCAAACTACATACAGCCAATGGCACACCCAAGATATGCCAATGCAGTGGTGCAGATGTACAAACACAAACAGGCAGACCCACACTGCACATCATACACAACAGGTGAGGGGGGGTGCCAGTGTCCCCAGGCAACCACACAACACATGAGGAGACCTGAATACCAATCATACAGATGTGCATACAGTGCCACACAAAGGTAACTCATGGATCCAAATCCCCTATGTGGGCAAGCAGGCATTGTCAGATGAGAGGGAGCACAAATCACACATGTCACACAGGCACGTAGGAACAGCAACTGACACAGCAAGACACAGACACACCACAGCACTACCCCCAGGGCCCCCACAATGTGGTGACCCTGGGCTGCATTACAATCCCACTGTGATGACAAAGCTAAATGTCGTTCACACTGTGAACCACAGTCATGTGTCCTGAGCAACAAACTACCATCACACCTACACAAGCACAAATCAATCAGCACGGCCAGTAAGCCAAGGCCAACATGGAGGCAGGGGCCTAGCCGGGCAACAACTCTCATCTGCACACACTCAACACCACACCCCTCGACCTCCAACAATGTGCAGCAGTGAAGCACACATGCACTGGTGACATTGCACATGCACCCATGACTATTCCAGGGTGGTGGGTGGGAACCAAGGTGCAGAAACACATCACACATGGCCACTCAACAAGACTCCTGAATGTCTGACACACTGCACAATACGCTGTACATGGACATGACGGCAATACCACACCAACCAATGGGATCCCAGCCACAGTCACACACCAATGAAGAAGCCAAGGTCACCCACAAAGAACACACATAGACAACAACCAACATTGCAGCCCGGACCCTGAGGAGGGCCAGCAGTCACACACACAACGTGTCACAATCACTGAAAGATAACACAAACTGGAAATCACATGACAGGGGCAAACAACAAGTGCCAAGGGGAAACCTGACTGTGACCCATCTGCGTCTGCACACAAACTCAGCCCTGACAGCAAACACACCTATGGGTGACACCCTGATGACCAGTAATGTGCCATGCACCCACATCACAGAGAACCCAGGGAGAGGACTTTGGGGAACATAGGTCAACTCAGCAAGCATCACAAACAGGTACAACACTAGGGATCACAGCATGCACAGCTAAACAGAAGTGAACACACAGACATGCTCATACAACACACACCTTGGGTGCAGGCAATGTCACAGGAGTACACACTGCCATGAGGTGACTCCACTCCTGTGTGAGGAAAGCTGTGCCATATGTTGCCTCAGTAGGGCCCCATCATGTCAGCTGAGCACTTGGTCACACAATCAACAATTAGCACCAAATGAAGGCTCCCGTCACATCAGCCTGGTCATGGAAGTGCCAACGAAATCATCAGCACAGATCCAACACACTTGTATAGCAATGTTGCACTGACAACACAGATGAGTCCTTCCCCATTGATGCCCAAACCTGCATGTCCAGTGGAGATGGCCACACGGTCAGGGAAGTAGACAAATTGAACAATGGCAGGCACAACAGATGTGCAGGGGTGGAAGCCACAGATGTGAATTTGCTAATGTAAGTAGGAAATCCCATTGCCAAATACTGAACACATGACACCCTCAGATGCTGCTATGGATGACATGGATACACCACAGGATAGGACACATTCCCCTGGACCACATGTGTTCCTGCACAGTAACACTTCATTATCATGAGACCAAATATCACCATCACTGCAGCAAGGGCATGGTTAGCATCATCAACAACATGTACATCAGAAGCATAAGCACTAGAGAACAGAAAGTTGCTTTATTCAGCATATGTGTGAATTGAAAACTGAAAGTCCAGAAAAACACAAAGGCCAATGGCCAGTCCATTGTCAAAGTCCAAACAGGGTGACAGTGGCAGATGTCACCCTACACATGCCTGCACTGCACAAAACCAGGGACAATCCACTAGGAGGGGCAACCGGGGGCAGGCCAGGCACCGCAGGGACAGGATCAGGGCTCACCAGGAGGAAGCAGGGAAGTGGTGGTGGGTGCTGGAGAGCCACTGACAACTGCAGTGGAGGTGTCTGACATGGTGTGTGCCGGCACAACTGGGGGCATGACTCAGATGTTGTGGGTGCCGGCACGACTGCAGTGGACCCTGCAGATGGAGTGGACAGGTCCGCCACTGCAGTGCCCAAGTCAGACAGGGTGGTAGTGGACTCCACTGCAGTGCCTACCACCAGGGGAGGAGAATGGGGAACAGGCAAGGTGGGCTGGACAGAGGGGGAGGACACCCTCACCACATCAGTGGCACAGACAAGCACAGCGGGGGTGTGGTGCCGGGAGAGCAAGTGGCAGGGGGAGAAGGCTGGATCCTCTTGGGGATGGTATATCTGTGGGTGGGGGAACCTGGGGCAGGGTGTGGTGGGGGCACCTGTGGAGTGGGGGCCTGAGGGATGGAGGAAGGAGACCTGTTGCCTGAGCTGCAGGGCGGCGGCGGGGTCTTGCTCTTACGACTCCGGGGGACTTGCGGGTGGGGGCCTCAGTCTGTCTGCGCCTGGGGGAGGGTGTCCGGGGGCGAGGGGCACTCTGCTCCGTGTGGGTGGGCTTCCTCTTCCCCTGAATGCTGTATCAGCTGGATCGGAGGGGAAGAGGCTGAGGTCACTGAGGAAGAGCCGCTGGGTCTTTGGGGTTGCAGGTGAGGCAAGGGAGGGTGCTTTGGAGGGAGAGGCAACTGAGGACTGCGCAGTGCTCGTGGATGCGTGTGTGTGTTCCAGGGCCCCATCCCCTGTGAGTCTGGTTTCAGTCCCCTGACTGTGCGTGCGTGTGCGTTTTGTTTGTGGCGTGTGTGTCTGTGTGCTGGACGTGTGTGTGCTGGTGTGTGCCTGTGCCGGTGTGTGTGTGCTTGGGACGGGTAAGGTGCTGGGGAGTGTGGATGGAGCAGAGGCAGGAGGGGTGAGGGACTGTCTGAGGAGGGACACTGCTGCCGTCAGGGAGGAGTCCATGGACCAATTGCCCCTCTGTAGGTCAGACATGCCCGATGAGATGCCCTCCATGAACGACACCAGCTGAGTCAACAGAGCGGTGTGCGCATGGAGGACACTCAGCATGGCTGTCTGCCCTACATGGAGCTGGCGAAGGAGGCACACATACTCCTCACTCAGGGCAGCAGGGGACACAGGGGCAGGGGGTGCGGTGCCTGGCCCAAAGGAGACACGCTCCCGAACATGGGAGCCTCCACGGACCTGGGGAATGGGAGCCGATGGGAGGGCGGTGGTGGTGCTGGTGGTGGCGGGGACAGCAACACTAGCTGGGGTGTGGTGGCTGCTGACACCCGCCTCCATAAGGGAGTCATCCTCCGAGTTGCTCTGGTCCTCAGCTGAGGTGGATGGTGCTGAGGACTCCTCGGTGTGGCTCCCCTCGCCCTCCGTGCCACTGGGTCCCTCCGACCACTCCTCGGCTGCTGACCCAGTCTGGCTCTCCGGCTCCTCCTGGTCCGTGGAGCTGTCCCCTTCCGTGGCCGTGGATGTATCTGCAAACAATGGGGAAACAGACAGACATCAGTCACCTGCACCAAACGCACACACCACTGTGAGCACAGCACATTACAGAGCAAGCCCTGGCATCATTAGTTGAACATTGCTAAAAGTGCCCTAACTGAACAGGAGAAGCCAATTGTCAGTCTGATGCCAACCATGGCACTCACATCCCACATGGCCTTGCACCCATCTGTCTGGTGTCTGTTGGATAGCAACACCCCAGTGTGGACACATGCACCACCTACACAGTAGTTGGACAGTGCAGAGGACACAGTGTAGCATGTGGACATGCACACATCACAACTCTTGCCACTGAGTCAGTACAGGTTTCCGGATGAAAGGGATGCCCAGAGTCAAATAGGAAATGCATGTGATGCATACCAGCGACAGACACCATGATGCACCCATGTCCTGATAGCCATCGCCACAATGGTGTGCATGTAGCACATGTCACTCCCCTGCAGGATCACCAATAAGTAGACACATGCCATGGCGGAGGCATGACTGCTAAGTCATACATCACTGTCTCAGTGATGTATGACTTGGCAGCCAGACAACAACACTCTGCACTGTGTCACAATAGTAGGTCATGGGGAATGCAAGTCCTGGAGCTGCACAAGTGCACATGTACATCCCCCACACAACACATCATCTTAACCCTCATCTATCCAGGTCATACCGATTGGACATATGGGAGACCTGTGACACTACCCTCTGAACCTGAGCCCCTCACAATCTGCTGTGAATGGGAAACAGCTGCCTGAACTTCACATTCGCATACCCCAGTCTGCACGGGCAGCTGATCAAACACCTATGTGACACACAAGTATCGTCTCCTATGGTCACATCTCCAGTGGCATGCTGAGCACCTACTGAGAAACACCCCAGCAGTCCTGGCAACAAATCCACAGCACACTGACACAGAGGCAGACACCTGAGGGGTCAAATCACTGTGCACAATGTGTCAGCTGATACACGGGAGTGGGAGTACAGAGTGCATTGCATGGCCTGGAGTAGGCATGACTGTCCTGCCCCACATGAATGAGGGATGAGCCCTGGACAGTGGATAGCTGGCTATGTATGTGTGACACACGTAATCTGCACACTCCTGGGGCCCAAACATTGTTCCCACCCGCTGCATGGGCGTGTGCCACATACCCCAGGCACATGTGGTGGCTCAGCTCAGCAAGTGGACCGCATATCAAAGCAACACGCAGATTACATGTCCGAACACAGGCGTTGTGTGAACAATGGACCCACCCATGATGCCCACAACAGAGTTAGGGAAACAGATGCTGTCCCCCACCTTTAGTGAAGCAAACTGCAAGGACACAGTCCCAAGTGACACAATTCCCTGAATGTAAGGGCCACACCTGGGTATCAGATGAGGAGTGGGCAGGGCACAATAGAGGGACATGGCTCCTGGAAAACATGACTGCTGTACTGTGGCAGTTTAACCAGGCCAGAGGAGGGCACATAGCATGTAATACAGAGTTCACAGTGCAGTCTTTGACTCACCCCCTCCTTGCTGCTGTCTGGCCTTCAGCTGCCCATCCAGGTCTGGAAACACCACCGCCAGGATCTGGAGCATGTGGGGGTCAGGGTCCGTGTTCCGCCCCTCCTGCGAGGAGGCGACAGCTTCAGCTGGACCTGTGCAATCCTCCGGGTCCAGCCCCGAAGGTCCTGCCACCTCTTCTGGCAGTTGCGGATCCGGCGCTTGTGACCCCCACGGACCGGACAGCCCGGACAATGTCCTTCCAGATCTCCTGCTTCCGATGGGCATTAACCTGTCAGGATGACAAAGTGAAAAGGCCATTACTACACATGCAACATATCCGTGCATGACACAGTTGTATATACATGTCTCAATCACAGGGGCACATGATGTACACAGGCAGTGCAACGCTGCCCATGGACAGTTTGCCAGAAGTCACTACATGGTATCATTGCATGGGAAGTAAAACCTTGTTAAAATGCACTGTCACTGCACCATACCTGTCCAGTGCATGTCACTACACACTATGGGGGGTGACAACTACTCAGTGAGCCTGCTAGCCAGTGGCGTGCAGACTTTCAGCCTTGCTAGTCAGACAAAATGCACATTCAGAAAGGCAGTGAACAGAACACTCACCTGCTCCCCTGGTGTCCCATACAGCTTGCTGTACTGTGGAAGTAGGCTGTCCAGCAGGGCCTGGTTCTCCTCAAGGCTGAAGGCTGGGGCTCTCTCCACAGTACGTGCCATTGCAGGGTCCAGAGGGGGCAGAGACAGCAGCAGTGCAGTGGCAGATGTCGTCCTGGAGCATGTAGTGCAGGCAAGTGAGCTCTCAGGGGAACAGCCAGCAATATATTTGTGCTGGAGAGGCAGATACTGTCCCATGTGTCCAAAGTGATAGGTCCAAGTCGTTTGCATCTTCTGAATCTGGCCAATCCATGGAATAGCAGCACCAATACACGCCCACAGCATCCTTCAAATCTTCAACTTTATGACATACATGATTTTGCAACATTGTTGTGGGTGACCAACTGAATTTACGGCAACCGACTCGTTCGAATTTCTAAAACGTGTCCGTTGCCAGGCTAGGCCATTGTCAATGGGTGCGCACCGATCGGTCCATTGCTGATCAACGCGTACAGGGGTACAACGCGTACCCGCACACATTGAATGCAATGGGCCGGCCGAGGCACCGATCGGTCCATTGCTGATCAACGCGTACAGGGGTACAACGCGTACCTGCACACATTGAATGCAATGGGCCGGCCGGGGGCACCGATCGGTCCATTGCGGTACTAACGCGTACAGGGGTACAACGCGCATCCGCACACATTGAATGCAATGGGCCGGCCGGGGCACCGATCGGTCCATTGCTGATCAACGCGTACAGAGGTACAACGCGTACCACGACACATTGAATGCAATGGGCCGGCCGGGGCACCGATCGGTCCATTGTGGTACAACGCGCATAGGGGTACAACGCGTGCACCGCACACATTGAATGCAATGGGCCGGCCGGGGCACCGATCGGTCCATTGCGTATTAACGCTGCATCAGGGGTACAACGCGTACCCACACACATTGAATGCAATGGGCCGGCCGGGGCACCGATCGGTCCATTGCGGTACAACGCGTACAGGGGTACAACGCGTACCGCGCACATTGAATGCAATGGGCCGGCCGGGGCACCGATCGGTCCATTGCGGTACTAACGCTGTACAGGGGTACAACGCGTACCCGCGACATTGAATGCAATGGGCCGGCCGGGGCACCGATCGGTCCATTGCTGATCAACGCGTACAGGGGTACAACGCGCACCCGCACACATTGAATGCAATGGGCCGGCCGGGGGCACCGATCGGTCCATTGCGGTACAACGCGTACAGGGTACAACGCATACCCGCACACATTGAATGCAATGGGCCGGCCGGGGGCACCGATCGGTCCATTGCTGATCAACGCGTACAGGGGTACAACGCGTACCTGCACACATTGAATGCAATGGGCCGGCCGGGGCACCGATCGGTCCATTGCTGTTCAAAGCATCCCTGTACAAGTGACTGGCATATGTCACCATGCCTGTCTCAGATGAACATATGCCAGCCACAGATAGCTCCCAGGGAGTGAGGGGCACACCTACAACACGACCGCCTGTCCAAACTGTATCATAAGGCATGTAAGGCTTGTTAGACTTGGCTTTTTCAGCGGGTTTACCCCCAGACTTTTTGCTTTTTGGTCTCCTGTTTTTGACCCTGTGTGTGTTGGTTTTAGGACTCTGGGCACTTTACCACTGCTAATCAGTGCTAAAGTGCATATGCTCTCCGTGTAAAACATGTTATGGATTGGGGTTTCCATGATTGGCCTATTTGGTTTATCTGTCAGTCCCTTGTAAAGTGCACTGCGAGTGCCAGGGCTTATAGACCAAATGCTGTTGGTGGGCTGCAGCACTGGATTGTGCCACCCACGCAAACAGCCCATAAAGTGTAACTCGGGCCTGCCATCGCAGAGCCTGTGCGCAGCCTGGGGCTGCCATGTCGACTTGGCAAGTGCACACACTTGCAAGTCCCTAAACCTTCCCTTTGCTACATGTTAGTCACCCCTAAGGTAGGCCCAAGGTACCCCTGTGGGCAGGGTGCGTTGTACGCGAAAGGTAGGACATGCCCGGGTGTGTGCGGCATGTCCTGATAGTGAATTACAGCCTAGTTCGTTTTTCACTATTGCAAGGCTACCTGTTCCCCTAGGCCAGAACGGGCGGTTTTGATTATTACAGTATATAATCCTAACTGACCCCGGGAACATGGTAGAAATTCGAGTTTAGTATGCCTGGACTCAGAATGATAAAATGCAGCTTTTAGTAAGGTTGGTTTTACCATTCTGGGTTTGAAAATACCACTTTTAGAAAGTGGGTATTTTCTTGCCTAACCATCCAAGCCTGCCTCTGCGAGGTTGTGTATTCCGTGTCTGGAATGTGAGTGACCGGGGCTGGGGGATGCCAGGAGACAGGGTGAGTCAGCGCAGGGCTGAATAGCCAGATCGACCTATAGATGGGTGGGAGGGGTCGCACCTGGGCCCTGAATAGGACAGTGCCTTCCCTCCACAATGCTGGCTCCACCTCCTGTGGTGCGTCTGATGTCCCTGGCCTACTCACTGAAAGAAGGGACGGAGACTTGTCAACAAAGTGCTCCAGAACTGGTTTGGACTAGGCGAAGGCCTCTCTGCCTTCAGAGAACAAAGGAATTTGGGATATAAATATTGGGGCCCTGACCCCATGAATTTAGATCTCGCTGGAATCAAGGAACCTGCCAAGACGAAGAGCTGGAAGAGCTGCCAGGAGGAGTACTGCCTCTTTGCTGTGTTGTTGCTTTGTTGGGTTGGCCTGCAGTTGCTGCTTCTGTCTTGGGCAGTGAAAGGACTGGACTGAACTTTCTCCAAACTTGTGCTGAGTATCTCCAAGGGCCAGAAACCGAGCTGGCCTCCTGTTAAGAAGTCTCAGGGACTGCAAAGACTTCACAAGCCTCTGGGTACCGCTTCTGGAACGCTGTTTCAGTCGCCACAGAGGAAGGGAACCGCAACCGACTCCGTCAACCGAATCCATCCCTGGCCGGTGACCTGTTTGCACCGCAGACCGCATCGCCCCGCTTCGCATCGCAACCCTGGTCTCACCGTGGCGACGTCCGACGCCGCCAACATCGAGCCGCTGCTTGCACCGTGACCTGTGGGCACCGCAGTTCGCATCGCATCGCTTCACTGGGCCAGCCGGACCAGACCGACACTGTCGCTGCAACTGGCTCAAGAGTCGAGACCGCACCGCATTTGGGGCACCGCTCGCACGTCTGCGATGCACCGCTCCGACTCGCACCGCTGTCCGACGCCAGCTCCCGCACTCCGGCTTGGTCGCCTGCATCGCAACCTGTCAGCACCGCATCGAGCATCGTCTCGCCCTGCATCGCACGCCTTGGACTCACCGACTCCGTCTGCACGACGCTCATCGAGCCGCTGCCTGCACCGCATCGAGGGACACCGCACCTTGCATCGCTCCGTCTTGCACCGCAACCGCGACGAACGCCGACCGGCTCGTACACTCCGTACCAGCCACAACGAGAAAAGGTACTGTGACCGAGTCTGCTCACGACTCTGCTGGCCCGTATCGACGCGGTCGGCTGGAACTGTTAGACTCTGTGGTTTTCAGCATCACGGTAGGCTCGGACGGAGCTACCGACTCGTACGAACTTTGCTTTTGTGCTATTCCTGCAAAGAAGAAGTTAACGTATCAAGTATTCATTCGTAAAGTATAGTATTGTGGATTTTTGTCGTAATTGGTCTTGTCTTGAGTATATAAAATATTGGTTATTTTTCTAAACTGGTGTGGTGTCCGTTTGTAGTGCTTACACTGTATTACTGTTGGTTATGTGCAAATGCTTTACACACTGCCTCTGAATTAAGCCTGACTGCTCGTGCCAAGCTACCACGAGGGTGAGCAGGGGTTACTTCACGAGTGTAACAACCCTTACCCTGACTAGGAAGAAGGGTCCCTACTTGGACAAAGGTGCAAGCCCTTGCCAACTAGAGATCCCATTTCTAACATTGGTTGTCAGCGGTGAGGATAGGACTTGTGTTTGCACTTGACTTACAGTGATTGGTGTGCACTACTACCATATCGCAGACCATTACGTACCACATACTGGTTCTTTTTCTTTTGGCCTATTTTTGATCTTGCCAGTTTTCAACTCACGACTTTTGTCATGCCTGAATCAATTGCATCATCCGTTGCATCTCTGGAAGTTATCTTTGAGGAGGACAGGTTGGAATCCTACGCCGTAAAGGAATTACGAGCGATTTGTAAAAATCTGAAAGTCCAAATTAAAGGCCTCACAAGGAAGGAGGAGCTACAGAAGGCGCTGAGGGCCTGGGTAGCAGCCAGACATGCCAATGGGCAGCCTGGTGGTCTCAGTGAGGAGGCGGAGGAGCCTATTTCCAGGGTGGATGTGCTTTTGGGTAGGGGGGAACCCGCCAGGTCAGGCAGCAGCAGTCTGACCCCAGAGGAGCTGGAGGACAGGCGGAAAGCAAGGAAGTTCAAATTAGAAAAACTCATTATGGAGCATGAGAGGGAAGAGAAAAGAATGGCCAGGGAAGAAAGGAAAATGCTCTTAGACCATGAGTTTAAGATGAGAAAGCTGGACTGGGAAGCCGGGAGGGCTAGGCCCAGCTCAGATGGTGGCAGCAAAAGTGTAGTGTCCAGTACTGAGGATGAGGTAGACACACACACAGATTTGGGGCCCTACTTCAAGGAGGGGGTTGACATACACCAAGGGGTTCAGGATTGTGAGGTAACTCCAGTGGTGCTCAGTGTCCCTGAGGTGGATTGGGGAACTGGCCCAGGGGATCATATTCCTGGTAGTGGGAGGGACACTCTACTGACTCTAGATGAGAGGTGCAGGGAGAGGGGTTCCCCCATGGTAGAAGCCCTGGTAAGTGAGTATGAAGACCAGCCAGAAGAGTATGGGTTGAGGGACAGAAACAGTCAGACACTGTCTCGCCAGTCTTGTGAGAATGTTGTGGGGTACTTTTCTGAGGCACTGGATGGTTGGGCGAAGGGTAGTTTGGTTAACACCTGTGTGGGACTGTGTGATTCAATTGTTGGAGAGCATATTTTAAGTCCCTGTTTTCCAGAGCTATGCCAACACCCAGTGGAGTGTGAGTTCTCTGACCCCAGGGAGCTTGCACTGGAGGCAGACCTTTTGGTGGGTTCCAGAGGGTCTGGAGAAGCATCTGGGGGTGATCCTGGAGGAAGTGGCTTAGGTATTTCCCAACCAAGAGTGGTGGGAAAGGTTGGTAATAGCCCAGATAGGTCCCGGTGTCATGGGAAGGGTGTAGGGACTCACGTCCTGTCTCTGCGGAGAAGGAGTGAGAATGGGCTGCGGCCCAAGGTGCCCAAAACCCGGTCCCGGAGCCTGGGTGGTTCCAGGAGGGAACCCCAGGTGGGGAGCCTAGACTGTACTGGTAGGCCGTCCGTTGAGGGAGATCTCCTACTGACAGAGGAACCTGGAGCCTCTGTAAACAGAGCTCCAGTGGTTCTGGTGTCTGGCAGTACCGCTCCAGTTGGGAGGGTGCAGAAGTCCAGAGTGAGGGGTGAGAGGGGGATGTGTTCCCCAGTGGGAGAACCAGTGAGTCAGAGGCCAGCCAGAAGGGCTGAGCCTCCTAGCAGTGACCATGGTGACACCACTTCTGTCCTGGGGGATCTTTGCGCACTGTCAGGTGGACAGTGGTCGGGAGATCTGCGCCAGGCAGACTGTCACACAACACATGAGTCATGTGTTGCCCTCAGGGGGGTATGCGTGCTCCCAAGGAAGTCCTGGTGCGCCAGGCAGGTGCTCAGCTGCAGGGTTCAGCCCCTGGGTTGGGAGGCCAGGTTCAGGTCCTGCCTGACCTGGAGGGAAGGACGACTGTAAGCAGTGTCCTGACCAGTTTGTCTTCTAGGGGTACCACTCCAGGTGGGAGGGTGCAGAGCTCTGGAAGGGGGTGCAGAGGGAGGGAGACCTCGCCTCTGACCCCGGTTCAACCTGAGGGTTTAGACCCTGGGCTGGTGTACCAGTTGCAGGATAGCACCCCTGAACTGGTGGGTGAATTGTGCAGAACGCCTGCCACAGGTGGCCTGACAATCCTGGAGTTGAGGGGGGCTGCTCCCGGTGGAGGGATGCAGTGCCCCAGGAAGGAGGACAGGGTGTGGGAGAGGCCACCCCAATCCTGTGTCCAGCCTCAGGGTACATACCCTAGGCTGGTGTACCAGTTGCAGGATAGCACCCCTGAACTGGTGGGCCAATTGTGCAGGACACCTGCCACAGGTGCCCTGACAATTCTGGAAGGGGGTACCGCTCCAGGTGGGAGGGTACAGAGCCCCAGGGAGGAGGACCGGGTGTGGGGGAGGCCACCCCAGTCTCCTGTCCAGCTGCCGGGTACAGGCCCGGGGTTGGTGGGTCAGTGTCAGGATGTCATACCTGACCTGACAGGAGGGAGAGTGGACCAAGGGTGCCAGGCACCTGGGGCTACCGCCCCCCACCCTCTGACGCCACAGAGGTTAGAGAGCCCTGAGAGGCATAAGGCCTGGGTCTCCCCACTGACAACTGTCGGTAGCCACTGTGGCTTACTGTCCTGGTGGACAGCATTGCCCCTGGGAGGGGGACAGGAGTCACACCCGGGGGTGGACTGGGCCACACCACTGTGTTGGCCATGTGGGCACTGTCGGCCTGTTGGGACACATCTGTGAGCAAAGTAAGTTTAGGCGCTGCACAGATGGGGTTCACAGGTGAAGAGAAGGGTACCCCATGGGTCAGCTTAGTGGGCCCTGAGAGTATGGATAGAGGGATCCAACTGGGTTTAGAAAGGCGTAGAACCAGAACGTGCCCCCGCTGTTGTGGGCCAGGTCTATGTTCTATCGCCCCAAGCAGGGAAGTCCATCAAGGGATTGATTAGTCTACCCTGGCTTTAGGCTGGGAGGGGGTTGTGTTAGACTTGGCTTTTTCAGCGGGTTTACCCCCAGACTTTTTGCTTTTTGGTCTCCTGTTTTTGACCCTGTGTGTGTTGGTTTTAGGACTCTGGGCACTTTACCACTGCTAATCAGTGCTAAAGTGCATATGCTCTCCGTGTAAAACATGTTATGGATTGGGGTTTCCATGATTGGCCTATTTGGTTTATCTGTCAGTCCCTTGTAAAGTGCACTGCGAGTGCCAGGGCTTATAGACCAAATGCTGTTGGTGGGCTGCAGCACTGGATTGTGCCACCCACGCAAACAGCCCGTAAAGAGTAACTCGGGCCTGCCATCGCAGAGCCTGTGCGCAGCCTGGGGCTGCCATGTCGACTTGGCAAGTGCACACACTTGCAAGTCCCTAAACCTTCCCTTTGCTACATGTTAGTCACCCCTAAGGTAGGCCCAAGGTACCCCTGTGGGCAGGGTGCGTTGTACGCGAAAGGTAGGACATGCCCGGGTGTGTGCGGCATGTCCTGATAGTGAATTACAGCCTAGTTCGTTTTTCACTATTGCAAGGCTACCTGTTCCCCCTAGGCCAGAACGGGCGGTTTTGATTATTACAGTATATAATCCTAACTGACCCCGGGAACATGGTAGAAATTCGAGTTTAGTATGCCTGGACTCAGAATGATAAAATGCAGCTTTTAGTAAGGTTGGTTTTACCATTCTGGGTTTGAAAATACCACTTTTAGAAAGTGGGTATTTTCTTGCCTAACCATCCAAGCCTGCCTCTGCGAGGTTGTGTATTCCGTGTCTGGAATGTGAGTGACCGGGGCTGGGGGATGCCAGGAGACAGGGTGAGTCAGCGCAGGGCTGAATAGCCAGATCGACCTATAGATGGGTGGGAGGGGTCGCACCTGGGCCCTGAATAGGACAGTGCCTTCCCTCCACAATGCTGGCTCCACCTCCTGTGGTGCGTCTGATGTCCCTGGCCTACTCACTGAAAGAAGGGACGGAGACTTGTCAACAAAGTGCTCCAGAACTGGTTTGGACTAGGCGAAGGCCTCTCTGCCTTCAGAGAACAAAGGAATTTGGGATATAAATATTGGGGCCCTGACCCCATGAATTTAGATCTCGCTGGAATCAAGGAACCTGCCAAGACGAAGAGCTGGAAGAGCTGCCAGGAGGAGTACTGCCCCTTTGCTGTGTTGTTGCTTTGTTGGGTTGGCCTGCAGTTGCTGCTTCTGTCTTGGGCAGTGAAAGGACTGGACTGAACTTTCTCCAAACTTGTGCTGAGTATCTCCAAGGGCCAGAAACCGAGCTGGCCTCCTGTTAAGAAGTCTCAGGGACTGCAAAGACTTCACAAGCCTCTGGGTACTGCTTCTGGAACGCTGTTTCAGTCGCCACAGAGGAAGGGAACCGCAACCGACTCCGTCAACCGAATCCATCCCTGGCCGGTGACCTGTTTGCACCGCAGACCGCATCGCCCCGCTTCGCATCGCAACCCTGGTCTCACCGTGGGCGACGTCCGACGCCGCCAACATCGAGCCGCTGCTTGCACCGTGACCTGTGGGCACCGCAGTTCGCATCGCATAGCTTCACTGGGCCAGCCGGACCAGACCGACACTGTCGCTGCAACTGGCTCAAGAGTCGAGACCGCACCGCATTTGGGGCACCGCTCGCACGTCTGCGACGCACCGCTCCGACTCGCACCGCTGTCCGACGCCAGCTCCCGCACTCCGGCTTGGTCGCCTGCATCGCAACCTGTCAGCACCGCATCGAGCATCGTCTCGCCCTGCATCGCACGCCTTGGACTCACCGACTCCGTCTGCACGACGCTCATCGAGCCGCTGCCTGCACCGCATCGAGGGACACCGCACCTTGCATCGCTCCGTCTTGCACCGCAACCGCGACGAACGCCGACCGGCTCGTACACTCCGTACCAGCCACAACGAGAAAAGGTACTGTGACCGAGTCTGCTCACGACTCTGCTGGCCCGTATCGACGCGGTCGGCTGGAACTGTTAGACTCTGTGGTTTTCAGCATCACGGTAGGCTCGGACGGAGCTACCGACTCGTACGAACTTTGCTTTTGTGCTATTCCTGCAAAGAAGAAGTTAACGTATCAAGTATTCATTCGTAAAGTATAGTATTGTGGATTTTTGTCGTAATTGGTCTTGTCTTGAGTATATAAAATATTGGTTATTTTTCTAAACTGGTGTGGTGTCCGTTTGTAGTGCTTACACTGTATTACTGTTGGTTATGTGCAAATGCTTTACACACTGCCTCTGAATTAAGCCTGACTGCTCGTGCCAAGCTACCACGAGGGTGAGCAGGGGTTACTTCACGAGTGTAGCAACCCTTACCCTGACTAGGAAGAAGGGTCCCTACTTGGACAAAGGTGCAAGCCCTTGCCAACTAGAGATCCCATTTCTAACAAGGCTGCATTTCCTATTGTGTGTATGTTGGTGTACATGTTGTCCTGTGGGTGTCACCTGGGGGCAGCCACCCCCAGGCTGTGCTTGTGTTAATGGGGACAGGATCCTGGGTGTTACGTGTACATGACCACTGTGATGTGCAACTGTTCATATCTGTGCATGTGCCATGGTCACATTTCACGGTGGTGTATGTGTATGTCATGTCACATACCCCGTGAGTCCCATGTGGGACGGTATGTTTGAGCCAGGGTGTCCCAGTGGCACAATAGTGATGGTCCTCCACAGTCTGTGTGCATGTAGTGTTTACAATGTCTCTGATTTCATGTGCACAATGGGAGACAGTCTCCACATCCACGTTGTGTGTGCATGGACTTTGATGTTGTGCGTGTGTGTGTCACAGACGTCCATGTCTGTCCTGCAGTGGCAAGTGGGACCACTACCTGTGGGGTTCATGGTTGTTTTGCTCTGGTGTATACCTGATACTCCATGTAATGCCAGTGTCCATGTGGCAATACAGGGTCCCTGGGAATGTACCTGTCGTTGAGCTGTGATGCCTGGGGCACATCTGTCCTCACATGTCACTATGGGGGTGATTGTGACACGGCAGCAGGAGATGGGAACTGTGACACGGCCTCATGATATCCAATGGGCCAACCTGGGACTTATTGATGCCACTTGTTGAACCGTGATGGCAGATGTTGGCCATGTATGTACCATACATGTCCTTACGGAACTGCACACTTCATGTAGTTGTGCCTCATAATGATGTATGTTGTGATATTGAGTGTGTTCAATGCCGCATATGTGGGGTGACTGACAATCTTGCTTTCTTCTCCTCTGCACTGCAGGGCTCCTGCTGTCCATCGACCATTCCCAGACCTGGCAACGATGGTGGAACGGGACAGCATCCGACGGTACCGCTTCACCAGGCAGCTGATTGAGGATTTGGCAGTGCAGTTGGCCCCACATTTGCAGCCTGGCTGGCCGTATCCTTCAGCGCTGACCCCCAAGGTGAAGGTGATGGCAGCCCTACACTTCTTTGCCACCGGTACCTTCCAACATACTGTGGCGACTGCTGGTGGGATGTCACAGACCATGTTGAGCCGTGTGCTCCGCGATGTTTTGGAGGCAATGTTGCTATTCCTGAACCGGTACATCTATTTCCCTAGACTGCAACGACTCACTGACGTGAAGAGTGACTTCTATGCCCTGGGGAGGATGCCGCATGTCATTGGCTCCATTGATGGGACACATGTGGCTTTGGTACCACCACAGGCCCAGGAGCAGGCCTACCGTAACCGCAAGCACTACCACTCGGTCAATGCACTGGTGGTGTGTCTTGCAGATATGACCATCACACACGTGTGTGCCCGTTTCCCTGGTTCAGCACACGATGCCTTTGTGATGAGGAGTAGTCGGATCCCCAGGATGATGGCACAGATGCAGAACCAGCGTGCCTGGCTTGTCGGTGTGTACTGACTTTGTGCCATTGTGTGTGATCTGATCTGTAGTATTCTGCCCACTTTTCCAAGTCAGCTAATGTGCACTTGTCTGTCCGTAGGTGACTCGGGATACCACAACATGCCGTGGTTGCTGACACCCCTCAGGAACCCTGTGACACCAGCCCAGATGCGCTACAATGAGGCACATGGTCGGACCAGGAGAGTGATTGAGCGGACATTTGGTCTCCTGAAGAGCCGCTTCCGCTGCCTGGACAAGACAGGAGGGTCCCTCCCATATGCCCCAGCGAAGGTGTGCAAGATTATCATCGTCTGCTACATGCTCCACAACCTGGCAGTGCGGAAGGAGTTGCCTCTCATCCAGGATGACAATGACCAACATCCGCCACCTGTGGAGGATCCTGGCCTGGACCACGATGCCAGTGATGATGATGATGATGAGGGTGATGTCCGCACACAGCTCATCACCAACTTCTTTAGCTGAATGTGAGTATCCTGAGGTGTCATGTCAATGATGTGAGTTGGCATGATATGTGTAGGTTGTGCTCTGGTGCTGTTGGAGTGTGTCCATGGGCTACTTGACTGGATGTGTGTAGCGATGTGTGCTTACAGGTGGTCTGTACTCCCCAACAGTGTTGACATGCTAACTTGGTTCTGGGTGGGTATCTTGTAACATGTATTGTGCATGAGTTTTGCTGTTCTGTCCTGTTCTCCATTGCTTTTGACTGTGTGTCATTTCTGTCCTTCACAGGGTACTTTCAGATTTGTTTGGTCAACTGTGTCCACCGACGACGTGATTGTACTTCCAGGGTGGTAGCTGTTGTGTCCCTACAGGTGATGTGCGCAACACCCATGGACTTCCTTCCTTCTACAGTTGTTGACTGTGTGCCCGCTGCCAGGTGGGATTACCTTGCATCTGTAGTGGTTACGACATGTTGCAACTGTGTAATAAACCTGTGCTTCACTTTGTGTTGTGTGTTGTCTGTGGTCACACATTTGACTGCCATTTGCTTACTGCACCTGTGGGCTACTTGACTACAACTGGGAATAGGTGTGGTGTCTGTGCATTGCACCGTCTTCCCTGGCAACAACAGTGTAGGCAATGAGTCAGATGGCCTAGGTGTGTATGTGTTGTGTAGCCCTGGTGGTGTGTCTCCCTCATATGTGTCACGTTGCCTTTACTCACATGCCTGTGTTGTACTTGCTGTTGCAGTTCGCATACACAGTGTAATTTTGCAGTTCATCATCCCCAT
Source organism: Calotriton arnoldi (assembly GCA_963921515.1). Taxonomy (NCBI): domain Eukaryota; kingdom Metazoa; phylum Chordata; class Amphibia; order Caudata; family Salamandridae; genus Calotriton; species Calotriton arnoldi. Next base: position 190,653 of record CAWUFW010003281.1, on the reverse strand, counting down.
GACAGCACCCACGTTGGAATCACAACAGAGGCAAGTATGGTGTATTAGTGTGTTTATTGTGATACATTTGTGTGAATAGTGCATAGGATGGTTAGTGCTGTACATATATCTTGCAATCAGAAGTTCCTAGGTGAATTGAAAGTCCTGGTAGACAAAATCCCCAGTATCAGGGCCACAGTTGTCTGAGACATTGGTCCAACTTGTACTCCCCATGTAATGTGTGGGAGTTGTGTTGCCGTCAACAGGGTGAACAGTTTGTGCACAAAGGTGAACATCCAGAACAGGTTCAGGCTTCCTGGGAGTTGCACTTGGCCATCGGCCTCTCACTTGCCCCTCCTCGGACGACCCCTCTTCTTTGGGGGGCCCCTCAAGTACAGGCTGCTGCGGTGCAGGGGACTCTCCGCCAGTCATCCTCCCTCCCTGTGGCAGTTGCAGTTTGTTCAGCACCAGATGTTGTTGGCACACAGGGAGGTGTAGACTGGTTGTTGTTCATCTGGCAGAGGCATTGTAAAATGTCCCTGTGCACCGCCGTCATCTCTTGCAGTGCGTCCCACTTTGACTCCACGCGGGACATGTGTGAGTCCAAGCGGGCATGATGGGCAGCCTGCTGCTGTTTCATGTCTCTGAGGAGCCCCACTACCTGGCTGAGATCTCCGGTGCTGGACTGGTACGCATCGGCTATGCGTACCAGTTGTGGGTCATCATGCACACCAGCAACCTCTGCAAGCAGCAACCTCTGTCTCCCACCCCTCCCACCACCCCTGCTGACATGTGCAGTGCATGGAGTGACACGCACAGATGACCCTGGTCCCCCTTGGGGGTTGGTGGTGGTGGTGGTGTCCATGGCCCCACGTTGGTCCAGGGTCCCTGTGCTGGTGTTGCTCCTTGTTCTGTCCATGTCGGCAGGGATGGTATTTGTGGTGACAGTCGTTGGAGGGGTGGGTGCAGGGGGTGCAGCTGGTGGTCCTGCTGGTGCTGCAGCTGGTGTTCCTGCTGGTGCTGCAGCTGGTGGTCCTGCTGGTGCTGCATGTTGACTTGCACTGGATGTGCCAGGTTGGTCTTCTTCGTCCGAGGAGGGCAGAGGCTGTACGACACCAGTGAGCTCCGCATCCTCTTGAGCCTGGGACTGGGACTCCTCAGCATCTGCTGCTGTGTCCCCCTCATCACCTGTTTTTGGGAGACACACACAATGTATGTTATGTTTCTGCAGGCATCAATGGTTGACACACCTGACAGTTGTGACTGTGCCTCTGGGTGCGGGCCTGTACATTGCATTGTCCTAAGTCGTCACAGTCAGGGGTTGATATTGGTGTAGCACATTGTCCTGCATTATTTGGGTATTTCTATGTATTTGTTGGGGTGTGAACATGGTCTGCATTGGTTGTATTTGGTTGACAGCCGGCCCTCCTTCCCACCCAGCCAGTCAGTTATCCCACCATGGACTGTGCTTGCATTGCAGGGAGTGGAAGTTGTCTTTCAGGATGTTAGTCAGTGGTGTCCTGCTGTTGGTTGTTGCACAGTTGCCAGCAGGGCCTTGTGCTCCCCACAGCAGTAGCCAGTGTCAGCCATCTTGTGAGTCCTTCTCCACTCCCTGTGATGTGAGCATGGTTCAGGGTGGTGTTTATGGGACAGTTGTGGGGGTGAGCTATGTCTGTGACTATGACTCCCATCATGCTATTGCCTCCACCCCACTTCCCAGCATTCCCATACTTACTTGCTTTTGTGGGGAGTTCAGTGTGTGTGGGTGTGAGAGCAATGGCAAGATGGCTGACAGTGGTGTCCTGCTGTTGTTTGGTGTGCAGTTCCCAGCATGCCCTTGTGCTCCCCACAGCAGTAGCCAGTGTCAGCCATCTTGTCAGTCCTTATCCACTCCCTGTGATGTGAGCATGGTTCAGGGTGGTGTTGATGGGACAGTTGTGGGGGTGAGCTATGTCTGTGACTATGACTCCCATCATGCTATTGCCTCCACCTCACTTCCCAGCATTCCCATACTTACTTGCTTTTGTGGGGAGTTCAGTGTGTGTGGGTGTGAGAGCAATGGCAAGATGGCTGACAGTGGTGTCCTGCTGTTGGTTGGTGTACAGTTCCCAGCATGCCCTTGTGCTCCCCACAGCAGTAGCCAGTGTCAGCCATCTTGTCAGTCCTTATCCACTCCTTGTGATGTGAGCATGGTTCAGGGTGGTGTTGATGGGACAGTTGTGGGGGTGAGCTATGTCTGTGACTATGACTCCCATCATGCTATTGCCTCCATCCCACTTCCCAGCATTCCCATACTTACTTGCTTTTGTGGGGAGTTCAGTGTGTGTGGGTGTGAGAGCAATGGCAAGATGGCTGACAGTGGTGTCCTGCTGTTGGTTGGTGTGCAGTTCCCAGCATGCCCTTGTGCTCCCCACAGAAGTAGCCAGTGTCAGCCATCTTGTCAGTCCTTATCCACTCCCTGTGATGTGAGCATGGTTCAGGGTGGTGTTGATGGGACAGTTGTGGGGGTGAGCTATGTCTGTGACTATGACTCCCATCATGCTATTGCCTTCACCCCACTTCCCAGCATTCCCATACTTACTTGCTTTTGTGGGGAGTTCAGTGTGTGTGGGTGTGAGAGCAATGGCAAGATGGCTGACAGTGGTGTCCTGCTGTTGGTTGGTGTGCAGTTCCCAGCATGCCCTTGTGCTCCCCACAGCAGTAGCCAGTGTCAGCCATCTTGTCAGTCCTTATCCACTCCCTGTGATGTGAGCATGGTTCAGGGTGGTGTTGATGGGACAGTTGTGGGGGTGAGCTATGTCTGTGACTATGACTCCCATCATGCTATTGCCTCCACCCCACTTCCCAGCATTCCCATACTTACTTGCTTTTGTGGGGAGTTCAGTGTGTGTGGGTGTGAGAGCAATGGCAAGATGGCTGACAGTGGTGTCCTGCTGTTGGTTGGTGTGCAGTTCCCAGCATGCCCTTGTGCTCCCCACGACACAGCAACAGTGTCAGACATCTTTGATGGGCCTTTCCACTCTCTGTGGGATGTGCATGCGTGAGTGTGAGCTTGCTGGGCCATGTGGTGGGGGATGTAGAGCTGTGCCTACGACTCCCATCATGCTATTGCCTCCACCCCCTTCCCAGCATGCCCATGCTTCCTTCCTTTTGACTCTGCTTCCCTGTGGGGTGGGCTGCCTGTGCTGACAGGATGGCTGGGAGTGTTGTCCTGGCAGTTGTTTGGCTAAAAGTCCAAAGAGTGTCCCTGTGCTTCACACAACATAACCCAGGGTGGTGGTTCTTTGTGGGATCTTGAGTTAGGATGTGAGGCATTGCATTCTCCCAGGTGGGTTCTGTGGAGTTTGTGTTGAGGGGGGGTGTGAGGGGAGGTGCTTGTGACTATGGTCAGTGCTGCGAGTCCTCCTTCCCACCCAGCCAGCTAGATATCCCACCATGGAACGTGCTTCCATTGCAGGGAGTGGAAGTTGTCTCTCAGGATGTCAGTCAGTGGTGTCCTGCTGTTGGTTGTTGCACAGTTGCCAGCAGGGCCTTGTGCTCCCCACAGCAGTACCCAGTGTCAGCCATCTTGTGAGTCCTTTTCCACTCCCTGTGATGTGCGCATGGTTCATGGTGGTGTTGTGGGGGTGAGCAATATGTGTGACTACGACTCCCATGATGCTATTGGCTACACTTCCTTTCAGTGGTCTTCACTGTGTGTTGGTGTTGTAGTGGTGGCTACATGTCTGGATGTGTTTGTTAGTTCTATTTGTGCCACTGCCTAGCTGTAGTTGTAGTTGTGTTTGTACATGTGATGACACGGTTAAATGTAACTTTGAGATGGCATGTGTTGTGTTTATCTGACTGACATACACATTTTGGGATGATTCTGTTCTGGTTGCTGTGTAATTGCTATGAGTGCATGGTTTGACTCTCCCCTTGACAGTGATGTGTGTGTGTATTGTGGCAGAATATTGTGTACATTTGTTGTGTACTCACCAGGCTCTGGGATGTTCTCTAGTCCATAGACGCTCACTGGCGGAAGGATGGCCCGCACCTTCTCCTCCCAGGGCCTGAGGTATACTGGCTTGGCAGGAGGGCCACTGCTGGTGTATTGGCTCAGGAGGTAGTCCTTCTTGAGCAGCTCCCGGACCCTCCTGCGCACGTCATACCACCTGTTCTGGATGTCAGTCTTTGTGCGCAGACATGGTGATTGTGCGTTCACCCTGTTGATGATCCTCTCCCACATCTTGGTTTTCTGGGAGATGGGGGTCTGTTGGACCAGTGTGCCAAACAGCTGTGGCTCTACCCGGAGGATCTCGTCTACCAGGACTTCCAATTCACAATCTAGGAACTTGTGATTCTTCTTGGGGGGCATGGTGATGGGTGGTGTTGGTGAGTGATGTGTGTGTTGGTGTGCAGGTGAGGGTGTGTGAGTGTGTGTTTTGCTGGGTGTATGTGAGGTAGCTATTTGTTGGTGTGCTGATGGTGTGTGGCTTGTGTGAGGGATGAGCTGTGGGTGTGTGGTTGCTGTCTGTTGAGTGCTGGCAGTAGAATGGCATTTGCAAAGGATCATGGTTGGGATTTGTGTCCTTTATATGGGTGGAGTTGTGGGTGTGTCTTTGTTCTCTGTCCCCACCCCCCAGTATTTATTGGCTTTGTAATTGCTTGTTTGACCTTTTTTTGTGTATTTTTCCTTAGTACTTTTTGTGCATGTTGGAAACGTTCTTGTGACCGAGTCGGACCCTGCATTTGTCTCGTACGGTCTTCTCCGTTTCGTTCACGCTGTGTTTGTGCAGTTTTCTATGCTGCGTACGCATCGGTCGTGGTGTTTTGTGTTACTTCGGCTCGGTTTTGTATGCGTGTCGGTCGTACGGCTTGTCCTCCGTTCAACTCGGTCGTGGTTTTCGCGCCTTGCATCGTACTTTGCGGTTTGGAGTTCGCGTGTACGTTTCGGTTGGATTTGTTCCGGGTGCGTGTCGGTCGGTTCGATTCGCGTGTTTTTCCGGCCGGATTGCTGTTTTCCGTGCGGCTCGGTCGTTCGGCTTGGGTTCAGTACGTGTCGGTCGGATTTTGCACGCCTTGCATCGTACTTGGCGTGTCGGGCGCCACAGGTACGTGTCGGTCGGAATAAATTCCGGCTCCGAGTCGGTCGGTGCTTTTTCCGGCCCGAATCGGAATCGACCCCATAGTGTTGTATTCCTCTTAGGGTGTCCATAAACGGGCTTTCCAGTATCATGTCCTTATATAGGCACAATTCGGCCTGCCCTTATATAGGCATAAAATCCCAGTCCTTATTTAGGCATTAAACCGTGCACTCCAAATACAGGCATGGTCTCCGACATCCGTCCACCTTAACGTCACAACGAGTTCATGAAGAACAGACCCTTAGTCTGTGGGAGTTTCCCTAGCACAGGACTATTGATTTCTTCAAGGAATCATATATTATGCATGAACCATTATTCCTTAGGGGTTCATTCATGACGTCTTCCTCTGTCCGATTCACGTCAATGCTAACATTCTTAGGTACTTCTCAGGTATAAATATACCTTCCCTAGCCCCTGTAAATCAGAGGAGACCTCGACTTCAGAGGAGCCCGTTTCCCGGCCGGATTCACTGAGAAGACGCTGTCATCCCTGCACGCAGAGAGTCCAGCTTCCAGTGATCTGACTTCCCTTGCGGGGTGTTGGAGTTCGAGTCTGGCAAGAGATTCCTACCTCTCTCATTCTTAAGGTATGGAGCTGACTAGAACCTAGAGGGACTCTTGGCATACTAGGCATACTAGGCTTAACATACTCTTAGTATACCATAGTAAGGAATACTTCACCTACTTCATACCTCTCCCTACACCTAGGTTAGGTTAGGTACATTGGGGTAGAACTAGCTTAGAAACGCATCGTATGAGTACTCGCATTTTTAGTCTGTGTCATTTATGTAAATGCATATATACTAAAAGATAATGCTATTGCAGTATTATTTATTTCTACTGCTCACACTGTACATTATTTATCTCGCATACTGTCTTGTGATCGTAACAGCACATTTTACTTACACCAGAAACAAGACTGTTCAATAAATCTTTTATTGAAACGCCCGTCTGTTCTTTCTGTGTAACTTGGAGAAAACTAAGCATGCACGATTGAGCTGGGTGAAATAGTTATCTATTGTTTCCACGATGGGACACGTTCTGATTCTAAAGGGAAACAAAGTGGTCATGTTTTGCGGCTGCCAAAAACTACTCCCTTCTTGTCGTCAAGGAGTTTCTAGTGGCCTCTGAGCTAGCTGGCACAAGTAATTAAGTTTAATATACTCGATAGGGACATACTGACCTTAGTCCTATGTCAAACCTATAGGATATATTATTCCAATGCGCAGAGCCTATTAGGGAAATAGGAGCTACACTACAATAGATGGTTGCACCACAAACAGGTCTGAGGAAATTGGTCCCAATAAAACATGTTTGGTCAAAGGTGCGCATTTCTCAAAAATACCACAAAGCTAGATACCAAATATATATAGGAACACTCAGACATTCAGGACGCGACATGCATATCACACATAGTGAATACACGCTCCCCACACCAGACATCTGGACTCATACACACAGGCCCACGTCAAGAGCCATCTGTGTCTTTATCAGATGTCCAAGCCTGTTGATTTACAACTGAGATGCTTTTTCAAGAATGCAGAATTGTTTTATTGTACCTCACAAAATGTATATATTGTCAGACGAAACTTTGTACAATGAGAGACTTTCTTCAGACGCACTCTGTCGAGACTTTCCTAGCCACTATGTTTAGTTAAACCAACTTGTTCCTGTTTTGCCAAGCGCCTTTTGTCTTTTCATTTCTTTAAGGCAAATTCATATCCGAGTAACATTTTGGCGAGTCAGATAGGAGAGATTGGTTTAACAAGCCCGACAGGTGCCGAAGGAGAAGCACCCTTGTCTGAACAGATTCACATCTGTGCAAACAAGTCCGGTGAGCAGATGTCATAATTGAGTAGAAGTTCTCCTGAATCCGCAGGGGGGAGATCATTCCGGAGGCCTCCGTCACAGTGTAAGAGACTACATCTAATCCTTAGTCCCAGCATGTGGCGTATGGCAAATTAGGACTAGCGCTTAGATAATTGTTTCCCTAGTCAGCAAGTTAAAGAAAGGAAAGGGTAGCTACAGTTTTTTTTAGGTTGAACCATTGGGCGTGACACAATGGCACACCCATGAACCTTGGTGTGTTATTTAGTGTTACTCTTTTTAGCTTGAACCGTTGGGCGGGACACAACAGGTACACCCCTGTCCCTTTCTGTGTTATATAGGGTTACTTATTTACTTTGCTTGAACAGTTGGTTGTGACAGAGCTGGTACACTCCAGCCCCTGATGTGTTACATAGGGGCACCACTTTGATGTTATTTATTTAGTAATATTGGTTTTCTTAGGGACTGCCAGGTTTTTAACACTAGGAGTATCGAATAGATGTGAGAAGGTGGATTTTTTGTGCTTGGATCGCTGGGCGTCAGGCAGTCGGTACGCACTAACCCTGGGTGAGATATAGGGTGTAATTCAGAATGTTAGGGAAGAATTCAGACTTTGGTGAACAAGATATTGCTTGTGTCAGGTCACAGAGGTCTGATAATTGTCAGATTATTACTTTTTCTCTGCACAGAGAGTTGCTCTTTTTGTTCGCGAAGGCGATAGTGAAAGACTATTTTTCAAAGATTCGGAACAGCAAACCATAACAAGTATACCAAAGTATACTCGTGACGCACATCCTCACCCTGTAAATACCCCAAACAAGAGTCCCAATTAATTATGAGCCTTTTCTTTGCTCCAAAAGTGTGCCCATCCACCGCTCCTGCCGTTCCCAGGGAGCAGTCTCCAAGACCAATGCTCGTAATTTACACAATTGTGGAGTGCACCACCAAAGAGGTCGAAATAATTATGTAAATCCAATAGTGAGAGTGATTCCTTTATTCCTTCAGTAAAAAAAGGGGACAGCCGACGCGTTTCGTCCAAACAATATGGACTTCATCAGGGCTGTAAGGTACACAAAACATACAATATATAATATAACATAGAATACATCACAGATGGACAGTTATAACCAAAAACACTAATAACTGCACATACATATATACATAAAAACACATTACGATTATTCTAAAAATATACAAAAAGAGTTATAGAAGAATATATAGTAAATGTGTAAGAAATATATAAAAAAGGTGATTAAAAGGTGTATACAAGGAGTATAAAAAAGTGTATAAAAAGAGTATAAAAAGAGAAAAGAGGGAAGACGCATCCCAAGATTGGGTGATATTGGTTATGTGTCTTCACCGAATATAGCGGTATAGTAAGACTTGTTTTATTAAAAAGAAAGCTTTAAAAGAAAAGTTTAAGACCACAGCAGATAGGAAATGCAAGATGCGACTCCATAATAAATCTAATCAATATAATGGAGATAGATAAAATTAGAACTCAGCAAGTCATAAGAGGAATAATAAGGATAGAAAACCATCCCCTGTGTTAAGGTTAGTTTGAGTCCTAAAAAAGTAAATGTTAGTATCTCCTATTTATTTTTAATTTTTTTTAATTTATTTGTCTTGAGAATCCTAGTACCTGGTTAAAAGGTGAGCAATAATCACATACCTTAGCTATTCAAGCTTTAATAATGTAGCTGTAGACCCTTAGACCAATGTCAGAGGTCAAAAGAAATAGTACATAAGGTATGTACTTTTGTGCTGGTAAACTGCACCCTCCTCAATCCAGGGTCAGTTATAATATACAGGCTCATGTGCCTGAAAAAAGAGAAATGCATTTAACAAGAGCACTGGTTCTTTCCAAACGGGCCATATCAAATTGCACAATATACAAGTATTGGGAAATCAGCGTTTTCCAATTACAAATATGCTTGGCCCGATTCGCACGTATCATATATGTTGCCCTCAGTATATAATTAAATGAAGGCATACAATTTTACATTTTCAGGCAGTAACTATTACTTTGCACAATTTGCCTAGAAGAAACAATTTACATCCGTCAGGCACAACAATAATGTGTCAATAAAAAATTCACATAATCAAAGAAATGACACAATGTCTGGCAGTATCGCCCCACTAAGCACGTACCTGCCACAGCATATCAAATTAAATATTCCCCACCAATGTGAAACACAAGAAGTAACCTTAGTTCTAATGCAAAAAATATGGCCTTATAGTATTGACCCGCATAGCAAAATAGAAGCGGAAATGTGTCACCCCAAGCCAAAGCAGAACACGAGGTATCCTAATGGCCATATTAAGCTTTTACGGGAAAGCTATCTATCTGTCATTGCTGACAGCCCCTGTAAAAAACAACAAGGGAATCCTATTATTACTTCCCAGCTAAACGGACGCAAGGCGATGCTCCGACTTACCATTTCAATCCAGGCGAGAATGTCCGTACATGTCGGCGTTCACTTCAGAGTAAGATTTCGGGTGCAAGGAATCATGGGAAATAATACGTGACGTCGAGCGTAACCACGTGGGTCACGCTCGGGAGTGCATCCAAGGGAGTCACTCAGAGGTAACGCCGAACGTTGGAAATATCGGCATCCCTCTTATTGGGAAAAAAACAAATGTGTATTTCAAAAGATTTAGGGAGTATATACAAATATTTATATTATATCCCTAAATAATTAGATATCATTTTTTGCCCTATCCATTTGCAATGTAAGTAAACCGGCATTTTAAATAGATTTGGCAATACTAGATTAAAAAGTAATAAAAATATTGACCCACACCATGTCTGCTAGAAAGAATACTGAGAAAATACAGGCTATATTTAGATCAGTAGGTTAAAGAGGAGTGAGAGTAAAGAGTAAGACAGGTAATCTCTAAATTAATATCTCGAAATATAATTCTCTTAAGCCCAACATAAGTCAGTGTTGGCAATTCATTGATGTATAATAGTTACCACAATTATGGGAAAAAGATTGGAATAGTGAACAGTCAAAACACAACCATATCAAATAGATTACCTAAAGTGGTACATTTCAAACCATAGATATGCATTTAAAGCCACAAACAGCATTATATACATCAGGGCTGTCCTATAAATGACTCAAATAATACATTTCGGTTTAAATATTGTTACGTTTTCTATAAGGTTCAGAATTCACATTTATAAAAAGTAATGTAGTTCATCATCCGTATTATGCCCAGACCTAACACTACACAAATGACAAATCCAAGCAGCTTCATTTCGTCGGAGGGCCAGTTCCCTGTCCCCCCCCTTACTTTTTGGGGGAAATGGTCTATTGCATGAAACCATATATCTGGTTTACCTGCATGATGTGTAGTCATGTGTCCGGTCATGGGATATCTAATATCACCTGATTTAATCGCTCTCACATGTTCTTGTATCCGAATCTTGAGAGCCCGGACCGTACTCCCCACATAAATGATATTACAGCTGCAACCAATTATATATACTACAAAGGTTGATTTGCATGTAATGGTGTGGCGAATTGTGTAGATTTGTTCAGTATTATACTGGAACTGTTTTAGCCTGTTTTTGACGTAACTGCAGATGTTACATTCTGTACATGTATAAAAGCCAGGTGTCTGATTGGTCAGCCAATTTTTAGTTTGGCGCTGGGGGGTAATATAACTAGGGCATAACATGTCCCTTAAAGTAGTACCACGCCGATATGTGATGTTAGGTTTTAGCGAAATCGTATCCTTCAGACCTGGTACTTCATGTAGTAAAGGCCAATGTTTGGCAAGGGTTTTGTATATTCCCTGACTGTGTTTACTGTATTTAGTGATGAAGCGTGTTTTAAATGTCTTTGCCGTATCTGTAGTTTTCTTCCTGTGTAGTATTAGTGTTTCTGTTCTGGATTTTTGCTTGATCCTCTGCTCTGCATTGTGAAGAACCCTATCGGTATACCCTCTCTTCCGGAAACGATCTTTAATATCCGCTAAATTTGTCCTGTATGTTTCTGTCTCACTACAATTTCTACGTGCGCGCACCATCTCGCCATATGGAATATTTTGAATAGTGGCTTTCAGATGTGCGCTAGTCGCGTGTAGTGTACTGTTACTATTTGTGGGTTTACGATGGAGGGTACTATGGATATGTCCTTCCTTAGCATAGAAGGTGATATCTAAAAACTCAATCCTGTCTTGATCCTAGGTCATTGTGAGGGTAACATTATGGGTATTGTTGTTCAGAAAGGCAAAGTAGTCCCGCAGTTGCTCAACGGAACCCTTCCAAATGACCAATACGTCATCTATATACCTCCCCCAAAAAATGATGTTTTCTAGCCAGGGGGAGGCATATCGACCCCAGGCATGTACGCTTTCCCACCACCCCATGAAGAGTCCCGCGTACGATGGGGCAAATTTTGAACCCATTGCGGTCCCTTGGAGTTGGTGGTACCAGTGTCCATTATGTAGGAAATAGTTCTTTGATAAGATGAGGTCTGTCATCTCTAATAACATCTCATTATGTTCATACCATCAGAAGTCCTATTTCTTAAAAAATGGGTGAGGGCATGTAGTCCAAATTGTTTTTTGATGCACGTATATAAACTTGTGACATCAAACGTGACAAATGTCATCCCCTCCGACCATGGTAAGTCCTCAAATTTGGTCAAGATATCTTTACTATCTTGAATGAACGCAGGTAAGTTCTTTACCAATGGTTGTAAGAATGTATCTACATACTCTGAGAGGCGTTCCGTCGGTGAATCAATCCCAGCAATTATGGGCCTACCCAGGGGGAAATATTCCCCCTTTATGGATTTTAGGAAGTATATATATACAAGGGTAACTGGGATTCCGGACATCTAGATATTTACATTCGTCATTAGTAATCAGACCTTTCTCCCTCCAATCCTCCAATTTTAATCTAATATGCTGTGATAATTCTCGCATGGGGTTGGTGGGACTTCTTTCATAACAATTACTGTCCCCCAGTTGTCTTTCAATTTCTCCCATACAATCTTCTTTCCTCATAAGAACAATATTGCCCCCTTTGTCTGCTTCTCGAATAACTAACTGCTCATTTTGTTTCAAGTTGTTGAGGGCAATTCTTTCATTTTTGGTTAGATTTTGGGGGCCCCTGTCAACATATCTGCGTCCATTTAATAGTTTATGAAGATCCTCAGTCACCTTAGTTTTAAAAAGATCAATGTTCGAATGTGTCACCTGTGGGGTAAATTTGGATTTAGCTTTAAGACCACTGTTTATACCTGGTCTACTTTCAATCCCTAATTCTTCCATTAGTTGTTCTATTGGTATGATATCATTTTCAGGGATAGACATCAACAGCTGAATATGCTCTACATCTGCCACAGTCTGATCAGGGGGTTGATGTTCAATTATGTCAGGAACCAAACAATTAGGGTTGATATGAAAAAAATGTTTTAATTTCAATAATCTGACAAATTTGTGTAAATCGACAATAGTTTCAACAATGTCCCCCCTATGTTGTGCAGAAGCCAAGCCCCTTTCCTAATACAGAACATTCATCAGCATTAAGTGCATAGTTTGTTAGATTAACAATAGCTAGATCATTAGGTACCAGTAAAGATGGTTCCCCACTTACTCCAGTGTGCATCCCCCTGGTAATACTAACATTCACTTGTTCTTGGCAGACCGTAATTTTACTGTCAAACCTGGCATTGCATTTTTTCCTGGACCACCTCCTGCCCCCCCTCCTTGTTTTAGATCTTTTCTTGGTTGTTTGCTGTTCAGTCTCAGCTTCTCCATCTCTAATAAAAAAGAATTCTGTACCTGAGGTTGTATTTCACTAGTGCTTGCTCCCACTGTTGGAATGCTTTCTGTTGACGTAAAGGAACTGCCACTAACAGAGCCTGATTCTGATCTCTCCTCTCTACTCCTCTTTGTTGTTTCTGTACTTTTAATATTGTTAAACTTTTTCGCAAAGGTAAATACCCTACCTTCTCGGTAATCATTTTCATCTCTTCGTACTTTTCTTGCCTTTTTGTCTCTTTTGTAGGCCTGATAGTCTTGTATAATCTTTTCTAGTATTTCATAGTTTTTCTTTGTTACGTCCTTTAAAGGACTTTCCTCGATTTCTTTCTCTAGTTTTTCTATTTCAATCAGAAACAAAGCCGCTTTTTTCTCTGCATTTTTGATTAAAATTTTCATCATAGTTGCGGATGAGTTTAAAAGATTGCCCTCCCATTCCTTTAATAGATCCTCCTCAAGGTCCTCAAACGTGGGGAATATTAAAATTTGTAAACCCCTTGGTATCCTATCATTGTCTAGATACTGTTGCAGGGTGATGCCATCCCACCACCTAGCCAACTCTTTCTTTTTCAAACGCTCTAATTTTTGGAATTTTATCTTTAATCCTTCTGCTGTGCCAATAGCATTTGCTTGATTACTCAAAGGTTGTTGTTTCGAAAAAGGTTTAACGCAAATTCTTCCCTCTTATCGCTAAATCTTGCCATTCTGTTCAAAATATGTATTGATTCATTCAAGGGAGGGGGGGTTCAAAAAGTGCAGTCAGGCTTTAAATAGTATTTTTCAAAGATTCGGAACAGCAAACCATAACAAGTATACCAAAGTATACTCGTGACGCACGTCCTCACCCTGTAAATACCCCAAACAAGAGTCCCAATTAATTATGAGCCTTTTCTTTGCTCCAAAAGTGTGCCCATCCACTGCTCCTGCCGTTCCCAGGGAGCAGTCTCCAAGACCAATGTTCGTAATTTACACAATTGTGGAGTGCACCACCAAAGAGGTCGAAATAATTATGTCCATCCAATAGTGAGAGTGATTCCTTTATTCCTTCAGTAAAAAAAGGGGACAGCCCTCGCGTTTCGTTCAAACAATATGGACTTCATCAGGGCTGTAAGGTACACAAAACATACAATATATAATATAACATAGAATACATCACAGATGGACAGTTATATCAAAAAACACTAATAACTGCACATACATATATACATAAAAACACATTACGATTATTCTAAAAATATACAAAAAGAGTTATAGAAGAATATATAGAAAATGTGTAAGAAATATATAAAAAAGGTGATTAAAAGGTGTATACAAGGAGTATAAAAAAGTGTATAAAAAGAGTATAAAAGAGAAAAGAGGGAAGACGCAACCCAAGATTGGGTGATATTGGTTATGTGTCTTCACCGAATATAGCGGTATAGTAAGAATTGTTTTATTAAAAGAAAGCTTTAAAAGAAAAGTTTAAGACCACAGCAGATAGGAAATGCAAGATGCGACTCCATAATAAATCTAATCAATATAATGGAGATAGATAAAATTAGAACTCAGCAAGTCATAAGAGGAATAATAAGGATAGAAAACCATCCCCTGTGTTAAGGTTAGTTTGAGTCCTAAAAAAGTAAATGTTAGTATCTACTATTTATTTTTAATTTTTTTTAATTTATTTGTCTTGAGAATCCTAGTACCTGGTTAAAAGGTGAGCAATAATCACATACCTTAGCTATTCAAGCTTTAATAATGTAGCTGTAGACCCTTAGACCAATGTCAAAGGTCAAAAGAAATAGTACATAAGGTATTTACTTTTGTGCTGGTAAACTGCACCCTCCTCAATCCAGGGTCAGTTATAATATACAGGCTCATGTGCCTGAAAAAAAGAGAAATGCATTTAACAAGAGCACTGGTTCTTTCCAAACGGGCCATATCAAATTGCACAATATACAAGTATTGGGAAATCAGCGTTTCCCAATTACCAATATGCTTGGCCTGATTCTCACGTATCATATATGTTGCCCTCAGTATATAATTAAATGAAGGCATACAATTTTACATTTTCAGGCAGTAACTATTACTTTGCACAATTTGCCTAGAAGAAACAATTTACATCCGCCAGGCACAACAATAATGTGTCAATAAAAAATTCACATAATCAAAGAAATGACACATTGTCTGGCAGTATCGCCCCACTAAGCACGTACCTGCCACAGCATATAAAATTCAATATTCCCCACCAATGTGAAACACAAGAAGTAACCTTAGTTCTAATGCAAAAAATATGGCCTTATAGTATTGACCCGCATAGCAAAATAGAAGCGGAAATGTGTCACCCCAAGCCAAAGCAGAACACGAGGTATCCTAATGGCCATATTAAGCTTTTACGGGAAAGCTATCTATCTGTCTTTGCTGACAGCCCCTGTAAAAAACAACAAGGGAATCCTATTATTACTTCCCAGCTAAACGGACGCAAGGCAATGCTCCGACTTCCATTTCAATCCAGGCGAGAACGTCCGTACATGTCGGCGTTCACTTCAGAGTAAGATTTCGGGTGCAAGGAATCACGGGAAATAATACGTGACGTCGAGCGTAACCACGTGGGTCACGCTCTGCAGTGCATCCAAGGGAGTCACTCAGAGGTAACGCCGAACGTTGGAAATATCGGCATCCCTCTTATTGGGTAAAAAACAAATGTGTATTTCAAAAGATTTAGGGAGTATATACAAATATTTATATTATATCCCTAAATAATTAGATATAATTTTTTGCCCTATCCATTTGCAATGTAAGTAAACCGGCATTTTAAATAGATTTGGCAATACTAGATTAAAAAGTAATAAAAATATTGACCCACACCATGTCTGCTAGAAAGAATACTGAGAAAATACAGGCTATATTTAGATCAGTAGGTTAAAGAGGAGTGAGAGTAAAGAGTAAGACAGGTAATCTCTAAATTAATATCTCGAAATATAATTCTCTTAAGCCCAACATAAGTCAGTGTTGGCAATTCATTGATGTATAATAGTTACCACAATTATGGGAAAAAGATTGGAATAGTGAACAGTCAAAACACAACCATATCAAACAGATTACCTAAAGTGGTACATTTCAAACCATAGATATGCATTTAAAGCAACAAACAGCATTATATACATCAGGGCTGTCCTATAAATGACTCAAATAATACATTTCGGTTTAAATATTGTTACGTTTTCTATAAGGTTCAGAATTCACATTTATAAAAAGTAATGTAGTTCATCATCTGTATTATGCCCAGACCTAACACTACACAAACGACAAATCCAAGCAGCTTCATTTCGTCGGAGGGCCAGTTCCCTGTCCCCCCCCTTACTTTTTGGGGTACATGGTCTATTGCATGAAACCATATATCTGGTTTACCTGCATGATGTGTAGTCATGTGTCCGGTCATGGGATATCTAATATCACCTGATTTAATCGCTCTCACATGTTCTTGTATCCGAATCTTGAGAGCCCGGACCGTACTCCCCACATAAATGATATTACAGCTGCAACCAATTATATATACTACAAAGGTTGATTTGCATGTAATGATGTGGCGAATTGTGTAGATTTGTTCAGTATTATACTGGAACTGTTTTAGCCTGTTTTTGCCGTAACTGCAGATGTTACATTCTGTACATGTATAAAAGCCAGGTGTCTGATTGGTCAGCCAATTTTTAGTTTGGCGCTGGGGGGTAATATAACTAGGGCATAACATGTCCCTTAAAGTAGTACCACGCCGATATGTGATGTTAGGTTTTAGCGAAATCGTATCCTGCAGACCTGGTACTTCATGTAGTAAAGGCCAATGTTTGGCAAGGGTTTTGTATATTCCCTGACTGTGTTTACTGTATTTAGTGATGAAGCGTGTTTTAAATGTCTTTGCCGTATCTGTAGTTTTCTTCCTGTGTAGTATTAGTGTTTCTGTTCTGGATTTTTGCTTGATCCTCTGCTCTGCATTGTGAAGAACCCTATCGGTATACCCTCTCTTCCGGAAACGATCTTTAATATCCGCTAAATTTGTCATGTATGTTTCTGTCTCACTACAATTTCTACGTGCGCGCACCAGCTCGCCATATGGAATATTTTTAATTGTGGCTTTCGGATGTGCGCTAGTCGCGTGTAGTGTACTGTTACTATTTGTGGGTTTACGATGGAGGGTACTATGGATATGTCCTTCCTTAGCATAGAAGGTGATATCTAAAAACTCAATCCTGTCTTGATCATAGGTCATTGTGAGGGTAACATTATGGGGATTGTTGTTCAGAAAGGCAAAGTAGTCCCTCAGTTGCTCAACGGAACCCTTCCAAATGACCAATACGTCATCTATATACCTCCCCCAAAAAATGATGTTTTCTAGCCAGGGGGAGGCATATTGACCCCAGGCATGTACGCTTTCCCACCACCCCGTGAAGAGTCCCGCGTACGATGGGGCAAAGTTTGAACCCATCGCGGTCCCTTGGAGTTGGTGGTACCAGTGTCCATTATGTAGGAAATAGTTCTTTGATAAGATGAGGTCTGTCATCTCTAATAACATCTCATTATGTTCATACCAATCAGAAGTCCTATTTCTTAAAAAATGGGTGAGGGCATGTAGTCCAAATTGTTTTTTGATGCACGTATATAAACTTGTGACATCAAACGTGACAAATGTCATCCCCTCCGACCATGGTAAGTCCTCAAATTTGGTCAAGATATCTTTACTATCTTGAATGAACGCAGGTAAGTTCTTTACCAATGGTTGTAAGAATGTATCTACATACCCTGAGAGGCGTTCCGTCGGTGAATCAATCCCAGCAATTATGGGCCTACCTGGGGGAAATATTCCCCCTTTATGGACTTTAGGAAGTATATATATACAAGGGTAACTGGGATTCCGGACATCTAGATATTTACATTCGTCATTAGTAATCAGACCTTTCTCCCTCCAATCCTCCAATTTTAATCTAATATGCTGTGATAATTCTCGCATGGGGTTGGTGGGACTTCTTTCATAACAATTACTGTCCCCCAGTTGTCTTTCAATTTCTCCCATATAATCTTCTTTCCTCATAAGAACAATATTGCCCCCTTTGTCTGCTTCTCGAATAACTAACTGCTCATTTTGTTTCAAGTTGTTGAGGGCAATTCTTTCATTTTTGGTAAGATTTTGGGGGCCCCTGTCAACATATCTGCGTCCATTTAATAGTTTATGAAGATCCTCAGTCACCTTAGTTTTAAAAAGATCAATGTTCGAATGTGTCATCTGTGGGGTAAATTTTGATTTAGCTTTAAGACCACTGTTTATACCTGGTCTACTTTCATTCCCTAATTCTTCCATTAGTTGTTCTATTGGTATGATATCATTTTCAGGGATAGACATCAAAAGCTGAATATGCTCTACATCTGCCACAGTCTGATCAGGGGGTTGATCTTCAATTATGTCAGGAACCAAACAATTAGGGTTGATATGAAAAAAATGTTTTAATTTCAATAATCTGACAAATTTGTGTAAATCGACAATAGTTTCAACAATGTCCCCCCCTGTGTTGGGCAAAAGCCAAGCCCCTTTCTTAATACAGAACATTCATCAGCATTAAGTGCATAGTTTGTTAGATTAACAATAGCTAGATCATTAGGTACCAGTAAAGATGGTTCCCCACTTACTCCAGTGTGCATCCCCCTGGTAATACTAACATTCACTTGTTCTTGGCAGACTGTAATTTTACTGTCAAACCTGGCATTGCATTTTTTCCTGGACCACCTCCTGCCCCCCCTCCTTGTTTTAGATCTTTTCTTGGTTTTTTGCTGTTCAGTCTCAGCTTCTCCATCTCTAATAAAAAGAATTCTGTACCTGAGGTTGTATTTCACTAGTGCTTGCTCCCACTGTTGGAATGCTTTCTGTTGACGTAAAGGAACTGCCCTAACAGAGCCTGATTCTGATCTCTCCTCTCTACTCCTCTTTGTTGTTTCAGTACTTTTAATATTGTCAGATTTTTTCGCAAAGGTAAATACCCTACCTTCTCGGTAATCATTTTCATCTCTTCGTACTTTTCTTGCCTTTTTGTCTCTTTGGTAGGCCTGATAGTCTTGTATAATCTTTTCTAGTATTTCATAGTTTTTCTTTATTACGTCCTTTAAAGGACTTTCCTCGATTTCTTTCTCTAGCTTTTCTATTTCAATCAGAAACAAAGCCGCTTTTTCTCTGCATTTTTGATTAAAATTTTCATCATAGTTGCTGATGAGTTTAAAAGATTGCCCTCCCATTCCTTTAATAGATCCTCCTCAAGGTCCTCAAACGTGGGGAATATTAAAATTCTTAAACCCCTTGGTATCCTATCATTGTCTAGATACTGTTGCACAGTGATGCCATCCCACCACCTAGCCAACTCTTTCTTTTTCAAACGCTCTAATTTTTGGAATTTTATCTTTATTCCTTCTGCTGTGCCAATAGCATTTGCTTGATTACTCAAAGGTTGTTGTTTCGAAAAAAGGTTTAACGCAAATTCTTCCCTCTTATCGCTAAATCTTGCCATTCTGTTCAAAATATGTATTGATTCATTCAAGGGAGGGGGGGTTCAAAGAGTGCAGTCAGGCTTTAAATAGTATTTTTCAAAGATTCGGAACAGCAAACCATAACAAGTATACCAAAGTATACTCGTGACGCACGTCCTCACACTGTAAATATCCCAAACAAGAGTCCCAATTAATTATGAGCCTTTTCTTTGCTCCAAAAGTGTGCCCATCCACTGCTCCTGCCGTTCCCAGGGAGCAGTCTCCAAGACCAATGTTCGTAATTTACACAATTGTGGAGTGCACCACCAAAGAGGTCGAAATAATTATGTCCATCCAATAGTGAGAGGTATTCCTTTATTCCTTCAGTAAAAAAAGGGGACAGCCGACGCGTTTCGTCCAAACAATATGGACTTCATCAGGGCTGTAAGGTACACAAAACATACAATATATAATATAACATAGAATACATCACAGATGGACAGTTATATCAAAAAACACTAATAACTGCACATACATATATACATAAAAACACATTACGATTATTCTAAAAATATACAAAAAGAGTTATAGAAGAATATATAGAAAATGTGTAAGAAATATATAAAAAAAGGTGATTAAAAGGTGTATACAAGGAGTGTAAAAAAGTGTATAAAAAGAGTATAAAAAGAGAAAAGAGGGAAGACGCAACCCAAGATTGGGTGATATTGGTTATGTGTCTTCACCGAATATAGCGGTATAGTAAGAATTGTTTTATTAAAAAGAAAGCTTTAAAAGAAAAGTTTAAGACCACAGCAGATAGGAAATGCAAGATGCGACTCCATAATAAATCTAATCAATATAATGGAGATAGATAAAATTAGAACTCAGCAAGTCATAAGAGGAATAATAAGGATAGAAAACCATCCCCTGTGTTAAGGTTAGTTTGAGTCCTAAAAAAGTAAATGTTAGTATCTCCTATTTATTTTTAATTTTTTTTAATTTATTTGTCTTGAGAATCCTAGTACCTGGTTAATAGGTGAGCAATAATCACATACCTTAGCTATTCAAGCTTTAAGCTTTAATAATGTAGCTGTAGACCCTTAGACCAATGTCAAAGGTCAAAAGAAATAGTACATAAGGTATGTACTTTTGTGCTGGTAAACTGCACCCTCCTCAATCCAGGGTCAGTTATAATATACAGGCTCATGTGCCTGAAAAAAAGAGAAATGCATTTAACAAGAGCACTGGTTCTTTCCAAACGGGCCATATCAAATTGCACAATATACAAGTATTGGGAAATCAGCGTTTCCCAATTACCAATATGCTTGGCCTGATTCGCACGTATCATATATGTTGCCCTCAGTATATAATTAAATGAAGGCATACAATTTTACATTTTCAGGCAGTAACTATTACTTTGCACAATTTGCCTAGAAGAAACAATTTACATCCGCCAGGCACAACAATAATGTGTCAATAAAAAATTCACATAATCAAAGAAATGACACATTGTCTGGCAGTATCGCCCCACTAAGCACGTACCTGCCACAGCATATAAAATTCAATATTCCCCACCAATGTGAAACACAAGAAGTAACCTTAGTTCTAATGCAAAAAATATGGCCTTATAGTATTGACCTGCATAGCAAAATAGAAGCGGAAATGTGTCACCCCAAGCCAAAGCAGAACACGAGGTATCCTAATGGCCATATTAAGCTTTTACGGGAAAACTATCTATCTGTCATTGCTGACAGCCCCTGTAAAAAACAACAAGGGAATCCTATTATTACTTCCCAGCTAAACGGACGCAAGGCGATGCTCCGACTTCCATTTCAATCCAGGCGAGAACGTCCGTACATGTCGGCGTTCACTTCAGAGTAAGATTTCGGGTGCAAGGAATCACGGGAAATAATACGTGACGTCGCGCGTAACCACGTGGGTCACGCTCGGGAGTGCATCCAAGGGAGTCTGTTTACTGTATTTGGTGATGAAGCGTGTTTTAAATGTCTTTGCCGTATCTGTAGTTTTCTTCCTGTGTAGTATTAGTGTTTCTGTTCTGGATTTTTGCTTGATCCTCTGCTCTGCATTGTGAAGAACCCTATCGGTATACCCTCTCTTCCGGAAACGATCTTTAATATCCGCTAAATTTGTCATGTATGTTTCTGTCTCACTACAATTTCTACGTGCGCATACCATCTCGCCATATGGAATATTTTGAATTGTGGCTTTCGGATGTGCGCTAGTCGCGTGTAGTGTACTGTTACTATTTGTGGGTTTACGATGGAGGGTACTATGGATATGTCCTTCCTTAGCATAGAAGGTGATATCTAAAAACTCAATCCTGTCTTGATCATAGGTCATTGTGAGGGTAACATTATGGGGATTTATTTATTTAAAGTTTTGTATAGCGCGAACATGACCCAGGTGGGTATCAGAGCGCTTTACATAAGTTTAGGTAGACAAAGGAAAGAAGCAAGGTGATAGAAATCATGGAAAGGGTGGGACAATATACAACGGGAGCAGGATGAAATTGGGGAGTGCAGAGGAAGCAAGATGGGTGAGAGCTACAACTAGGGCAATATACATTCAAGAGCATTCCCGACAAACGGTCACTTAGAGTCAATAAAGGACAACATCGGGTTCAGCGCCGTGTTCATTAGAAGAGTTTGTTCAGAAGTAGAGATTTAACTTCTCTTTTGAAGGCAAGAGTAGAGGGAATCAGTCTTGTTTCCACTGGAAGGGAGTTCCAGATTCTCGGGGCGATGCCAGAGAATGCACGATTGTAGGTTTTAAGCTTATTACATTTCTTGGGCTTGAGCAGCAGTGTGCCGGTGCTCCTTGTGGACCTGGAGCCACCCGACAGTTCCAGCTTGTTTGTCAGGTAGAGTGGAGTGTTGAAGTGGAGTGCTCTATGGGTCATACATGCGATCTTCAGTTGTATTCTAGCTTCAAAAGGAAGCCAATTGAGCGATTTAAGGTCCGGTGAAATGTGACTGGACTTTTTAGAACCAGTGATGAGTCTAGTAGCAGCATTTAGAGATGCTCTGATAGGTGCTAAACTGAGTTTCGGCAGACCGCAAAGAGTTGCACTGCCATATTCAAGTCTGGAAATGACAAGTGCTTGCACCGCCGATTTAAAGTCATCTTGGGGAAGGTAGGGTTTGAGTTTTCTTAGGATGCATAGTTGAAAGTTCGCTCCTTTGGTCGATGATCTGATGTGAGCTTGCATGTTTAGGTTTTTGTCTAGCACAACTCCCAGTGATTTAGTGGAGTCAATGATATGAGGTGTGCAGTTGAGGGCGGACAGGTTACAGAGAAATTGCAGCGCAGTGGGGGTTTGCCTAGCGGGTGCAATGTGGAGGAATTCCGTCTTGAGGGCGTTTAATTTGAGATGGTTGGTGGTTAGCCAATTAAGGGTTTTGAGAAGGGTTCCGTTGAGAGATTTGATGTCCTCGGGGGAAGAGATTTTCATGTAGAGTTGGGTGTCGTCCGCATACATGTGATATTGGATGTTGGAGGCTTTAAGAATTACAGAGAGTGGTTCAAGGAAAAGGTTGAAGAGAGTGGGGGAGAGTGAGGATCCTTGGGGGACACCAAGTGTGCATGGACTCGGGTTGGAGAGAGACTGGTTGGATTTGATTCTTTGTGTTCTGTTGTTGATGAAAGAGTCAAACCATTTAAGGACTGTGCCTGATAGCCCCATTCTGCGTTCCAGGAGGAAGAGTAGATTGTCATGTTTGACAGTGTCAAATGCCGATGAGAGATCGAGCAGAATTAAAAGGCAGGTTTCGTTTTGGTCAAGAAAAGTAAGAGCGTCGTCCACAATGTGAGTGATGGCCGTTTCGGTGCTGTGGCCACTGCGGAAACCCGATTGAAATAGGTCGAGAAGCTGGAATTGCTCAATGTGTTTGCGAAGTTGTTCATGAACACATTTCTCCAGAAGTTTCGCCAGGGTCGGTATGTTTGTGATTGGGCGGTAGTTGTTCAGGTCAGCAGGATCAGCCGAGGGTTTTTGAGGATAGGGAGCACTAGGCCCGCCTTCAGGCAGTCAGGGATCTCACCTTGAAGAAGTGAGGCGTTGATGATTTTGGACCAGAGGGGTGCTAGTGAACCTATCATTTCTTTAAAGAAGTTAGGGGGGAGAGGGTCATTGAAGTGATTTGAGGGTTTGAGGGTAGAGAGAATGTTGAGGATCGTAGAGTCATTGAGGGGAGTGAAGTGACTCCATGTGGCATTGTTTTTGAGTGAGAGACCCTGAGGCGAGGGCAGGGGTGGTGTGGAGACAGAGGAGTCAGGAGAGGGCGAGAGAGTGAGAGCAGCAGACCTTAGGTCTGATTCAATTTTGTTCGTCTTTTCGAGGAAGAATTCAGCCACTGCATCGCAGGTTGGTTGCGGGCGAGCGGGGTGCTGAGAGTGGGTAGCGGTGTTGTTGGATTGTGATTTAATGAGTTCAAAAAGTCGTTTCGGGCGATTTTTGGCTATGTCAAGTTGGTGTTTGAAGAAGTTGGCTTTCACCGTTCTAATGAGTTTGTTGTATTTACTTCTTTGGGATCTTAGAGTTTTTAGAAGATCTGAGGAGGGAGAGGATCTCCACTTGCGTTCAGCTAGTCTGAGACTGCGTCTGTCCGCATTTAGACTGTCATTGAACCATGGCATGGATTCTTTTATGGGAATTCTTTTTAGTTGAAGGGGGGCTGTATCATTTAAGGCGGATAGCATGGTGTTGTTATAGTGGACAGTGAGGTCATGGACGTCAGTCATGTCAGAAGGCGGCGGGAGAGAGAGATTGCAGCGTTCTATGAGTTCATTAACGCTAGTGTTATGGAGCGGTCTTTTCCAGTGTTTTAGTTTGAGTGGTTGAGAAGATTTGTGGTTCCAACTTTCAGGTATGAGGAAGTTGATGAGATGATGGTCAGACCAGTCACAGGGGAGAATGGATTCGAGATGAATGGAGTTGGGGTTAGAGATGATGAGATCCAGTGTCGAGCCTAAGTTGTGAGTGGGGCTGTCGCAGAATTGGGTGAGAGACAGGTCGGTAAGGAAGTTTTTGAGGGTTGTGACAGTCTGATCGTGGGGGTCATACCAGTGGAGATTGAAGTCACCAAGGAAGATCTGGGGGGAGAGTCGGCCCAGGTTGGAGGAGATGGTTTCCATAACTTGTTCAATTAGATGGAGGTTATCTCCTGGGGGGTGGTAGAAGATGTGAAGGCTGCATAGGGGTTTGTGGGAGCTGGTGATATCTATGCAAAGGCATTCACAGGAGGAGAGATTAGCTGAAGGGGACTGTTTTGCTGTGAGAGAGTTGCGGAAGATACAGGCAATGCCACCTCCCAGTTTTTTAACTCGGTCAAGTCTGATAATGTTGTGACTAGGAGGGACTAATAGGTCAAGGATAGGGCCAGAGGAGTCATTGAGCCACGTTTCCGTGAGTATAAGGAGGTCCAGATCTTGGGCGAGGATGAGATCAGCAAGGTCTGTGGCATGTTTCACTGCTGATCTACAGTTAAGTAGCATGCTTTTCAGGTGAGATTTGTGCAGGTTGTCAGAGGGTGCAGGTTGTGTAGTGGGGATCTGCACGAGGTTATTGATATTTATGGAATTTGTGTTGAGTCTGGGCGTTCTATGGGGGTTGGGCGTGATGGTTCGGATGGGATCCGCATTGTCATGTTCAGGGAGTGTCGTGTTGTGTGCAATAAGTGAGGCTATTGGAGAGCAGGTAGCAGGGCCTGAGAAAGTCGAAGGAGGAGAGGAATAGTCACGGAGGAGGGAGAGAATATCAGCTTCTGAGTATGGAGAGGTGTACTCAAGGAGGAGGTAGAGATATCAGGTTCATGATATGGATTTAAGGATCTGGCAGGTCTAGACGTTGCGTTAGGGTAGGGGGTGGTGTTCGACTTTTGAGCAGAGGATTTTGAATTTTGAGGAGAGGGTTTTGGGAGGTTCATATGTGAGATTTCGATTGTTGGTAATGTGGAAGAGAGATGAGGGATCTCAAATGTGGACCTGTTGGGAGAGAGATCACAGGCTAGGTCTTCGGTGGCCTTAATGAGATTAAGGATGGCAGTTTTGAGAGTTAGCAGTTCCTGGTTTATCGCCTTGAGTTTAGAGGCAGGATCAGAGTGTGGGTTATGGGACAAGCAGAGGGGGGAGGGTAAGTTGGTCAGTGGGGAGGGCGGAGGGGAGATCAGGTCAGGTGGGCAGGTGGGGTGGGGGAAGTCCACTAATGGAGAGTTCCCACTCCGAGGTACTGGCGTGGAAGGCGAGTGGGCGATGTAAGGGAGGTTAGGGGTAGGGAGAGTGATTGAGTTCCTGTTGGAAACTGGGCAAGCCAGCTGACTAGTGAAGGAGTTATGAGGGTAAGGGCGAGAGGGGGTGGGGGAAGTGTTGGCGAGGTGGTCGGAGCAAGGGAGAGCAGGTGCACTGTGATTAATGGTCAAAGTCTGGTCAGGTCGCGGAACAGTGGGTGAGTTAGGTGAGCCCGGTGTCGGTGGAGCTATGGTCCAGTGAGTGTTGATTGGGGTAGGTGAGGCAGTCATTAGGCTGGGGTTCGTCACAGAGGGATAAGGGACCTCCTGAGAGGGGGTACGGGGAAGTTCATACAAGGATTGAGTAGGGGAGTCGCTAGGGACCAGAGATCTTTTAAAGAGTGCAAACAAGTCATCAAAGATGTTCAGGCTGCGATCTGTGGCCTGAATAAGAATAGTCCCATTGTTGTATATGGAAATAGTGGCGTTTGCTCTAAAAAGGGAGATTTCGTGACCAAAAGGCTCAGACCATGCGGGAATTTTTTAGTTGACGTGATTTTGAGACGGGAGTGGAACATAGATCTCCACTGAGCTCTTCTTTTAGTGAAGAAAATCAGGTCGCTCGTAAAGGTACCTTTTTTTGGGCAGGGGTAGGGGTCAGAGATGAGAGTTTCTGGATTGGCTTTAAGGAGTCTGTGTTTCAGAGTTTTGGTCGCATTTTTGGAGAGGTTGTCCGGATAGTTAATTGTGTAGCTGTTTGAGCCAGATTTTTCAAGTCTGGAGTCCATGATGCAGTGTGTAAGAGTGGACGAGGAGGAGAGAGCTTGGTATACGTGGTTAG
The DNA here is from genome assembly GCA_963921515.1 of Calotriton arnoldi. Classification (NCBI taxonomy): domain Eukaryota; kingdom Metazoa; phylum Chordata; class Amphibia; order Caudata; family Salamandridae; genus Calotriton; species Calotriton arnoldi. The sequence goes on along the minus strand of CAWUFW010003281.1, from coordinate 164,369 downwards.
GCAGTGGTGCCGAGGTGGCAAGAACTTAGTATACGTGGTTAGGCAGTGAGTTTGGAGTGCGCAGGAGGCATGCTCAGCCCTGCATTGAAGCTCCAACAAAGGCACTCAATGTGTTGAAAGAAAAATGTCTGCACGCAAACCTGCAAAGGTATGCAGAGCCTTTCCTGTTTCCTCAGGCACCCTTTTATTAGTATACGCTGCTTATGCGAGAGGGACTGCAGAATAGATTGATTTTGAAAGTCACTGAATCCCTGCTGATTGCAATCAATGCAGCGCAGCAGATAGGCACAGGGGTGGGGCCATTACACGATGGGAGCCATTGAGTTGTATAGCATGCGCATAGGAGGGGGACACCAGGATGGCAATTGTGAGCTGAGTCGGTAGTCGTTACAAGATGGCTGCCAGTTGTAAGTGCCAATTGTATGTGTCTACCCCATACTATAGATTTGTGATGGTTAGTCCTTTATTGCTTTTGTGATTCGTTTTGAAATAGATTCAGCCAATGGGATTATTGGTGGTTGAGAGAGTGATGGCCTGTAATTAAAATGGCCGAGGTTACTTTCCTAAGGCACTCTCCCTGGTCATGGGATGGACCGTGCCCATCTGGCAAGATGTGTGCTGTGCTTTGACACATCATTTCCTAGAAATTAAGATCAAAAACTCCCCCATCGCAAGGCAAGAGTCAACCAAATCAGCCGGACGTCGGCGAGGATCAGCGCTGCAGGGCATCAGGAGAGCTAGCAGTGGAGGGGGGGTGGGAGGATCGGGTGAAGCGTGGATAGCGCGCCCGGGCCCTAACTGGGCCGGCACTGAGGTTCTCAGGATGTAGGGGCCGCCTCCGTAGGAGTTACGAGAAGAGATCTGCGCGCATCGTGGAGCTCACCTTGTGACCGATGCAGCGTCTGGAAGAGGTTGTAGCTGCTAGAGACCGCACAGGCTCGCTGATGAAGAGGGCACCCGCAGGGCCCGCTGATGAAGACGGTCGGCCGCAGGTCCCGTAGGTTTAAAGGGCCTGCAGCATGTTTAGCCGGCCGTCCGCATTGCCCGCTGATGAAGGAAAAAGAGGAAAGGTCCGCCCGAAGGCCAGCTGATGCCGAGTGCCGCAAGCCCGGCCGAGGGAGAGATGGGGTCAGCCGACTGCAGCTCGCAGCCCGATCCAAGTGCAGCGCCCACTCCCTCCGTGAGGCGGTTCACGGTCCACCACCAGATCCAGAGGCAACACCCCCTGTTCCGCGCGGTAGCTCCCGGGCTGTCGTCCGCACCTGATCAAGCGAACGGTGCCCGACCCAGCCCAATCCTCGGTCTGCTGGCAGGGGGGGAAACGGGGGATTGAGGCGTCTCAGAGTGCCAGGCGATTCCGATCCACAGGCAACTCACTGGCCTCGTCTCTGCCAGGCGACTCCGACCGGCAGGCAACTCCCTGGCCTCGTCTCAATTAAGGCATTTCCGACCGGCAGGCAACACCCTGGCCGCGTCTAGGCAGGGGACAGCGAGACCTGAGTCGCGGAGAGAAGAGCGTGAGGCCTCAGGAATCTCCGAGGCGACCCTTCCGTCCGGTCCCCTCTTCGCAGAGAGGCGACGGCCCGAATCCTTCGCCTCGAGGGTCCGGGGAATCCGGATCAAAGGTAAGGAGCAGCACACAAGTTTCCTTTTTCAGTTGTTTGGTAGGGATGGCTCGATGGGCTGAGTTATGCAGGGATTTACACCGATGGCGATCCCTTAACTCAGGAGCCCGCAGGATGAGTTCCATCTTCGTCGGCCATTTTGAAGACCATCAGAGGAGGTCCATATCATTCCACACAGAAGGCAGAAGTGCAGGAACTCCGCGAGCATTGTAGTCAGGTAGCGCCCGCGAACAGTCTCATGCCGGAGAAAGCTGCCGCCCTACGCCCCGGACCCCGGTCCCTCCTGCGGGATCGGAGCGGGCGGCGCGCCGGGCACCAGGCAGACCGGTGCTCTGCCCGCCGCCGGAGATGCACATCAGCTTCAGGATTGTTGTTCAGAAAGGCAAAGTAGTCCCTCAGTTGCTCAACGGAACCCTTCCAAATGACCAATACGTCATCTATATACCTCCCCCAAAAAATGATGTTTTCTAGCCAGGGGGAGGCATATCGACCCCAGGCATGTACGCTTTCCCACCACCCCATGAAGAGTCCCGCGTACGATGGGGCAAATTTTGAACCCATCGCGGTCCCTTGGAGTTGGTGGTACCAGTGTCCATTATGTAGGAAATAGTTCTTTGATAAGATGAGGTCTGTCATCTCTAATAACATCTCATTATGTTAATACCAATCAGAAGTACTATTTCTTAAAAAATGGGTGAGGGCATGTAGTCCAAATTGTTTTTTGATGCACGTATATAAACTTGTGACATCAAACGTGACAAATGTCATCCCCTCCGACCATGGTAAGTCCTCAAATTTGGTCAAGATATCTTTACTATCTTGAATGAACGCAGGTAAGTTCTTTACCAATGGTTGTAAGAATGTATCTACATACTCTGAGAGGCGTTCCGTCGGTGAATCAATCCCAGCAATTATGGGCCTACCTGGGGGAAATATTCCCCCTTTATGGGCTTTAGGAAGTATATATATACAAGGGTAACTGGGATTCCGGGCATCTAGATATTTACATTCGTCATTAGTAATCAGACCTTTCTCCCTCCAATCCTCCAATTTTAATCTAATATGCTGTGATAATTCTCGCATGGGGTTGGTGGGACTTCTTTCATAACAATTACTGTCCCCCAGTTGTCTTTCAATTTCTCCCATATAATCTTCTTTCCTCATAAGAACAATATTGCCCCCTTTGTCTGCTTCACGAATAACTAACTGCTCATTTTGTTTCAAGTTGTTGAGGGCAATTCTTTCATTTTTGGTTAGATTTTGGGGGCCCCTGTCAACATATCTGCGTCCATTTAATAGTTTATGAAGATCCTCAGTCACCTTAGTTTTAAAAAGATCAATGTTCGAATGTGTCACCTGTGGGGTAAATTTGGATTTAGCTTTAAGACCACTGTTTATACCTGGTCTACTTTCAATCCCTAATTCTTCCATTAGTTGTTCTATTGGTATGATATCATTTTCAGGGATAGACATCAAAAGCTGAATATGCTCTACATCTGCCACAGTCTGATCAGGGGGTTGATGTTCAATTATGTCAGGAACCAAACAATTAGGGTTGATATGAAAACAATGTTTTAATTTCAATAATCTGACAAATTTGTGTAAATCGACAATAGTTTCAACAATGTCCCCCCCCTGTGTTGGGCAGAAGCCAAGCCCCTTTCTTAATACAGAACATTCATCAGCATTAAGTGCATAGTTTGTTAGATTAACAATAGCTAGATCATTAGGTACCAGTAAAGATGGTTCCCCACTTACTCCAGTGTGCATCCCCCTGGTAATACTAACATTCACTTGTTCTTGGCAGACTGTAATTTTACTGTCAAACCTGGCATTGCATTTTTTCCTGGACCACCTCCTGCCCCCCCTCCTTGTTTTAGATCTTTTCTTGGTTGTTTGCTGTTCAGTCTCAGCTTCTCCATCTCTAATAAAAAAGAACTCTGTACCTGAGGTTGTATTTCACTAGTGCTTGCTCCCACTGTTGGAATGCTTTCTGTTGACGTAAAGGAACTACCACTAACAGAGCCTGATTCTGATCTCTCCTTTCTACTCCTCTTTGTTGTTTCAGTACTTTTAATATTGTCAAATTTTTTCGCAAAGGTAAATACCCTACCTTCTCGGTAATCATTTTCATCTCTTCGTACTTTTCTTGCCTTTTTGTCTCTTTGGTAGGCCTGATAGTCTTGTATAATCTTTTCTAGTATTTCATAGTTTTTCTTTATTACGTCCTTTAAAGGACTTTCCTCGATTTCTTTCTCTAGCTTTTCTATTTCAATCAGAAACAAAGCCGCTTTTTTCTCTGCATTTTTGATTAAAATTTTCATCATAGTTGCTGATGAGTTTAAAAGATTGCCCTCCCATTCCTTTAATAGATCCTCCTCAAGGTCCTCAAACGTGGGGAATATTAAAATTCTTAAACCCCTTGGTATCCTATCATTGTCTAGATACTGTTGCAGGGTGATGCCATCCCACCACCTAGCCAACTTTTTCTTTTTCAAACGCTCTAATTTTTGGAATTTTATCTTTAATCCTTCTGCTGTGCCAATAGCATTTGCTTGATTACTCAAAGGTTGTTGTTTCGAAAAAAGGTTTAACGCAAATTCTTCCCTCTTATCGCTAAATCTTGCCATTCTGTTCAAAATATGTATTGATTCATTCAAGGGAGGGGGGGGTTCAAAGAGTGCAGTCAGGCTTTAAATAGTATTTTTCAAAGATTCGGAACAGCAAACCATAACAAGTATACCAAAGTATACTCGTGACGCACGTCCTCACCCTGTAAATACCCCAAACAAGAGTCCCAATTAATTATGAGCCTTTTCTTTGCTCCAAAAGTGTGCCCATCCACCGCTCCTGCCGTTCCCAGGGAGCAGTCTCCAAGACCAATGTTCGTAATTTACACAATTGTGGAGTGCACCACCAAAGAGGTCGAAATAATTATGTCCATCCAATAGTGAGAGTGATTCCTTTATTCCTTCAGTAAAAAGGGGACAGCCGACGCGTTTCGTCCAAACAATATGGACTTCATCAGGGCTGTAAGGTACACAAAACATACAATATATAATATAACATAGAATACATCACAGATGGACAGTTATAACAAAAAACACTAATAACTGCACATACATATATACATAAAAACACATTACGATTATTCTAAAAATATGCAAAAAGAGTTATAGAAGAATATATAGAAAATGTGTAAGAAATATATAAAAAAGGTGATTAAAAGGTGTATACAAGGAGTATAAAAAAGTGTATAAAAAGAGTATAAAAAGAGAAAAGAGGGAAGTCGCAACCCAAGATTGGGTGATATTGGGTGATGATGAACTACATTACTTTTTATAAATGTGAATTCTGAACCTTATAGAAAACGTAACAATATTTAAACCGAAATGTATTATTTGAGTCATTTATAGGACAGCCCTGATGTATATAATGCTGTTTGTGGCTTTAAATGCATATCTATGGTTTGAAATGTACCACTTTAGGTAATCTATTTGATATGGTTGTGTTTTGACTGTTCACTATTCCAATCTTTTTCCCATAATTGTGGTAACTATTATACATCAATGAATTGCCAACACTGACTTATGTTGGACTTAAGAGAATTATATTTCGAGATATTAATTTAGAGATTACCGGTCTTACTCTTTACTCTCACTCCTCTTTAACCTACTGATCTAAATATAGCCTGTATTTTCTCAGTATTCTTTCTAGCAGACATGGTGTGGGTCAATATTTTTATTACTTTTTAATCTAGTATTGCCAAATCTATTTAAAATGCCGGTTTACTTACATTGCAAATGGATAGGGCAAAAAATGATATCTAATTATTTAGGGATATAATATAAATATTTGTATATACTCCCTAAATCTTTTGAAATACACATTTGTTTTTTACCCAATAAGAGGGATGCCGATATTTCCAACGTTCGGCGTTACCTTTGAGTGACTCCCTTGGATGCACTCCCGAGCGTGACCCACGTGGTTACGCTCGACGTCACGTATTATTTCCCGTGATTCCTTGCACCCGAAATCTTACTCTGAAGTGAACGCCGACATGTACGGACGTTCTCGCCTGGATTGAAATGGTAAGTCGGAGCATCGCCTTGCGTCCGTTTAGCTGGGAAGTAATAATAGGATTCCCTTGTTGTTTTTACTGGGGCTGTCAGCAATGACAGATAGATAGCTTTCCGTAAAAGCTTAATATGGCCATTAGGATACCTCGTGTTCTGCTTTGGCTTGGGGTGACACATTTCCGCTTCTATTTTGCTATGCGGGTCAATAATATAAGGCCATATTTTTTGCATTAGAACTAAGGTTACTTCTTGTGTTTCACATTGGTGGGGAATATTGAATTGTATATGCTGTGGCAGGTACGTGCTTAGTGGGGCGATACTGCCAGACATTGTGTCATTTCTTTGATTATGTGAATTTTTTATTGACACATTATTGTTGTGCCTGGCGGATGTAAATTGTTTCTTCTAGGCAAATTGTGCAAAGTAATAGTTACTGCCTGAAAATGTAAAATTGTATGCCTTCATTTAATTATATACTGAGGGCAACATATATGATACGTGCGAATCGGGCCAAGCATATTGGTAATTGGGAAACGCTGATTTCCCAATACTTGTATATTGTGCAATTTGATATGGCCCGTTTGGAAAGAACCAGTGCTCTTGTTAAATGCATTTCTCTTTTTTCAGGCACATGAGCCTGTATATTATAACTGACCCTGGATTGAGGAGGGTGCAGTTTACCAGCACAAAAGTACATACCTTATGTACTATTTCTTTTGACCTTTGACATTGGTCTAAGGGTCTACAGCTACATTATTAAAGCTTGAATAGCTAAGGTATGTGATTATTGCTCACCTTTTAACCAGGTACTAGGATTCTCAAGACAAATAAATTAAAAAAAATTAAAAATAAATAGGAGATACTAACATTTACTTTTTTAGGACTCAAACTAACCTTAACACAGGGGATGGTTTTCTATCCTTATTATTCCTCTTATGACTTGCTGAGTTCTAATTTTATCTATCTCCATTATATTGATTAGATTTATTATGGAGTCACATCTTGCATTTCCTATCTGCTGTGGTCTTAAACTTTTCTTTTAAAGCTTTCTTTTTAATAAAACAATTCTTACTATACCGCTATATTCGGTGAAGACACATAACCAATATCACCCAATCTTGGGTTGCGTCTTCCCTCTTTTCTCTTTTATACTCTTTTTATACACTTTTTTATACTCCTTGTATACACCTTTTAATCACCTTTTTTATATATTTCTTACACATTTTCTATATATTCTTCTATAACTCTTTTTGTATATTTTTAGAATAATCGTAATGTGTTTTTATGTATATATGTATGTGCAGTTATTAGTGTTTTTTGTTATAACTGTCCATCTGTGATGTATTCTATTATATATTGTATGTTTTGTGTACCTTACAGCCCTGATGAAGTCCATATTGTTTGGACGAAACGCGTCGGCTGTCCCCTTTTTTTACTGAAGGAATAAAGGAATCACTCTCACTATTGGATGGACATAATTATTTCGACCTCTTTGGTGGTGCACTCCACAATTGTGTAGATAGTGAAAGACTATCAGGCTCACTTAGCTCTGCTATTTCAGGGAGCCTCCCCTCTCTGCATGCTGTAGGCACTAGGAGGGGGCTAAGGATTTTTGGACAAAGTAATAATTTTTTCTGTTAACTTTTTCTATTTTAGATTTTTCCATGTTATGCCTTTATTGATGCTGTGGTGCTCTTAAATGCTGCATGCGTGAATATTATGTCATGTTGGTGAGTCTATGCTTTATGAGATAATAACCATTATTTCCCAGATCAGAATTTTATGTTTGCGAGTTTACTGCTACAAATCAACTAGTATTGAACTGAACTAACATCTGAATTTTGTTACAGGTTGCTACTATTTCTTTGCATTTGTCTTTGTATATCATTAAATGTTCTTTTTTCGATGCATCAAGCTCACAACCAGTAGATTGTTTTACGTACCACCCTGTGTACACTGCTCCCCAAGATTAGAGTAGAATTTGCACATATTTGAAGAATCGCAAGAAAATCAAAACTTGCAAAATCCTTAACACAAGTTCCTCAATCTATCATGGAAACCCCACTAGGCTGAATGCAAATGAAGTTCCCCAACCAGGCTTGGAGACTAGAGAGACACTACGACGAGGGGTGCGACCATACCAAAGCCCACACATTTCCCTGGCCAGAGGAGGGAACATTTGATATCAACATCATAGAACATACCAAAACATACATTCAGGCCACACATGTGGGCCAAGAAAGAGATATCAAAGTAGCCCTGTTAAGACTATGGGCCAACCACAGAGTGGCCTCGACACACAACACATACAACCCCACAGATAGCACCATCAGGAAGGAAAGCTACAATTACACCAAATCCGACAGTGAGGGGGAAAGCATAGAGTGGGCCTTGCCAATACAAAAGAAAGGCAGGGAGGGTACGCCAAAGACCACTCAGGTATTTAAATATGTGCTCACCCCACTGACAGCTCAGGACAACCCTGAGGAAGGGCCCGTGGTCACAATGCTAGTAAGTGAGTCACCATATCACTTTCTGGTGGATACAGGGGCAGCAGGTTCATGCTTATGAGAAGGAGCAGTCCTATATCAAAGACTACTACAAAGTGCAAAGAATCTCGGGTTCCATTGCCAAGGTCCCCCTCACAAAACCTCTTGAGCTAGAAATAGAGGGGAATAGGATTAGGAAACAGTTGTTGTACTATCTGTCCTTCCTGACTAACATATTGGGACAGGACCTATAGTAAAAGCAATGGGCGTCCATCCATTTTAACGAAGATGGAACTATAGCCTGTCCCTCCCCTGGAGCCTCTCCTCTAGGGCACAAACCAGCAACATACTCTCACGCCACAGGAATTTCAGTCAGTGTGTGTTGATTCCCCATCAAAAAGGTAGTCCTGGACTATAGGGAAAACCTCTTAGAGTTGTATGAACTAGCTCAGCAGTGGACTGGCCATTTCCTCCAACTATTGGTAGAAACAGCCAAAAGAGTAGCACGTAGGGTTCGATGGGAGCCAGAGACCTATGACTGTGAAAAGCACATGCCCACTGCATCCCCCAAGGCTAAGTGGGAAGACGGCCCAAGGAGTACAGAGTCAATGGTGGTAGCAGACCATGCTCACCTCATGGCCTACACAGTCCAGCCTTTGTCAGCTCCCTGGCACCTCCCAGAGGTAGGAAGTGGTACAAGCAAGGTGGCACTGTGACAAAGTGTGTGTTGCCCGCACTGGGAGCCCCCTCCTTGTCACCAAACACAGCACCCAGGAGAGTGACTGCAGTAAGAAAGGTGGCATGCCCGACTGGTGAAGTAACATCCCAAAGAGATATGCTCATCTGCCACATGGGAAAAAGTCCAGGGCCTAGAATGGATAGCCTATTGGCCCTATCGCACCCTTGGAGTCACCTGGAAACAGGCAGGAGTGCCCCACAAAGGGGCCCTAGTGGCCATGGACATGCAAGGGGTGCCCAGCTGGGCAAGCACTCAGCCACAGGACCCCAGAGGGATCCAACTGAGTTCCAGCACCAGAAAGCCAAAAGGCTAGCAAACTCTAAATCTTCCATAATACCCTATTGTCACCGAAGAAACCACAGTTCCAACTATTGTTGCCTAAAAATGTACCACGAATAGATAGAATATTACCAAGGCAGTCCCCACTAAATACCTACCCACCGAACAAACCCTAGAACAAGCCAACCACGCAGTGAATCCAAGACCTCAGTACAGCACCCACTCCTTACCTACTCACAGCAATAAGGACTAGTGACACAGCATTAGGAAGGACTTAAGCCTTTACTTACACACAAGAAAACCTTAGGGCGTCGCCGTACTATGTCAACTGGGAATCCACACTAGAGGTTGCCATCCAGGTGCCCGCAGGGACCTGGGGCACCCAATGCTGTTGTTCCCCGGGAGTGGAGAAAGCTGACCATGCCCATGGGGGGGAGGACAGTCTGACTAAGCAGCAGGGGGACCCCGGCGGGTACATAGAAGCAGGCACCCAGGTCTCTTCACCCAAGTCACTAAGGCACGCCCCCAATCGAAAGGATTCCATTCTTCAACATTTTTTCAGGCCTCCCCCAAATGGAGGCCCCCGCTACAGTTCCAAATTGAGGCAAACACTTCAGTGATAGAAGCCAGGGTTTCCACACACTTGGGACAAGGGGGTTGAGATGGCCATAGATCTCGTCGGCCATGCACAAACTTGGCACCAAGTCAATCGAGAAATTCACCCATGTGATCAACGTTTTAGTTTACTTACTCACAGCACGCTCCAGCTGCTCACCTGACTCCCATCACAGAGGGGCAGAACATCCCCCTCCAAAGCAGCGGGAGTAGCGTAACAATAAATAAGAAGCCCCTGATTCCCACTGAAGCCAGCAGGTCCAAAACATCCCGGATTTGAGGGAGAAGAATCTTCACCGATAACCTTCACAGCCCACGCACCAGGTCGAATGATATTCACAGGGTCTCATGGAACATTGTCCACGGAAACGAGAGGCCCAATCACAGTCATGGTCGCATCCATGTCACAGGAGCCACAGAACAGCTTTCCAGTGATCACACACCCCCATTCCATAGGGAAACCCATCGAGTTCATTAGCGTAACCTCCATCAGGCCAAGCACATAAAGGCCCAATGAGACCCCAGACCCTCATCAAAAAACACAGCAAACAAACACAATGCCAGCCATTTCCCTGCAGGGCCCTACAGGGATCCACACACAACCTTCTGACCTCCTCCAGTATCCTTTGTTAAAATTAGCAATGCCCAAAAACACAAGTAAACACCCACCGTGACCTACACAAAGCAACCTAAAAACAGCCCAAAGATTCTCCCACCCTTCCAGAAGAAAGGCTCAACGCAGCAACTTGACCAAATAAGAGAAACACCTTGTTCCATGCAATGTGCAAAGATCCAAGGGATTTGCATGTGTCAACGGAAACTTTGACCTAAAATTCAAACATCCACTTTCCCTCAGAATTGCACGCAGCACATGCAGTTCAAAAGGACAGCCCTGCACCGATCAAAACGTCACACCTTTATGCAGAGCAGACCGTAGGGAAAGAGTACTATCCCCACTATAGCAAGGAGAGGGGTGAACCCAAATTAGAAGCAGCATTAAAACAGTTTAGAAATTCACCATTCCCCTAAAATTATAGCACCTGCTAAATCAGCTTAAACTCACAATTCACCTAAAATCCTAGCAACTCCTTCCATTACCCAATTAGGAAAAATTAGCTCACAGTAAAACAACTGAGTGCTTTGGTAAAATATAAATGCAAGAAATTTCCAAACAACTGCTAAACAATGTGTTTTGTTCCAAGCTAGCTTACAACACACAGCTGTTATCCTAGAGGTCTGGGATCGAGTTGCAAGTGCACGAACACAAGACAGGCTTTACTTATCCCAGGAGATAGCCCCTGAAAAAGCAAAATGCCTCTTCCATCTGTACCTATGTAGGATCAGGCTTAAGATTCATCCCATTACAGTGGAACCATGTAGGGCAATAGTAAACATCACCCGGTATGAGACCAACCCCACAGCACTGTACCTTTCTTACCGAACCTAGCAACATCCAAACCGAGGTAGACAGGAAGGGGCACTTTATGGAAGGACACTGTTTGGCCCCAGGACTTCGTAGAAAAAAGGTTCCTGGAGGTAGCAAGCCCACCGCACCAGTACATAAATACATTTACTCCCGCCTCCATCTGCTGTCCCAGGGTGGCCCTTCACGTCTTTGGGACCACCTTCTTGAATGACAAGTGGACCCCGGACATGGAATTCCAGTGCAGGGCTGCTCACCCCGATCACACTGGGGGAAATGAGTCCCATAGAAGGTGGTCCAATGCTAGCATAGACACCCCGTGCCAGGAAACCTGGGATACCGAGATTAATAGGTACATATGGTTGGAGGGGAGCGGTCAGCCCCTAATTGTATGGAAACTTTCACTGTATTGTCAGAGGCAAAGAAACCATACAGCAGCAACGAAAACTGTGGCATGATACTGCACATACAGGACCTGCAATGGGGCACCTCCACGTTGAAAGATACATACAGGCAATGCAGTGACCTGCTCTACACCCTTCTTCACCATTTTATTTTATTTATTTACTGATTTTATACAGCGCATAGCTGCCCCAGCAACGGGGCGTCCCAGCGCTGCCCAGGTAAACGTTCAAAGCAGATACAAACAAGTGCAAAAGGAATTACCCCGGAAAGAGCCAGGTCTTTATGGCTTTGCGGAACTCAAGATGGTTCTGAAGTCCTCTAATCGCAGAAGGAAGGGAATTCCAAAGTTTAGCCGCCAACACCTTAAAAGAGCGGCCACCCGCTCTGGGTCTGTAAACACGAGGAATACAGACCAGCTTTTTATCCGCGGAACGAAGAAGTCGACTTGGGGTATATGGCACTAACATGTTGGCTAGCACATTAGGAGCTCGATGATTCAAAATTTTGTGAGCAACACAAAGAGTTTTAAACTGAGTTCTTTTTTCCACCGGCAACCAGTGTAGCCTGGAAAGAGACCTAGACACGGAACATGATTTAGGAAGTGCCAGCAAATTCTGGGCTGTCGTGTTTTGTATTCTCTGGCCTGTAAGATGGTCTGATGAACAGTGGGATCAAAGAAACCCAACAGAGGTTTCAGACCTCTCAGCAGCCCGAAGCAGGTCCCTGAGACTGACTTGGATTGGGTATCAAAGGACAGACTTCTATCAATCCAGAAGCCCAGATTCCTGACCGCCTCCTTTGGTATAGGAGCTGGTTTAAGTTCAACCGGCCACCACTGTTCAGACCACAAGTCACTGTCTCTCCCCAGTAAAAGAATTTCTGACTTGCTTGCATTTAACTGCAAGCAGTTAGCTGTCATCCAATTGGCAATTGCCAGCATATCATCCTTGAATTTAACAAGATTAGATTTACATTTCTTTGAAAAAGCAATAACCAATTGGGTGTCATCAGCGTATGACACCAATGACAGCCCCCTGCTCCTAGCTACCACCGCCAGCGGTTGTACATAGATATTAAAAAGCAAGGGGCTCAGGATGAGGCACCCCGTATTTAATAGCATAATCCTGAGAATGGAAAGGTGGCACAGTGACCTGGAAGGTTCTACCCTCCAAAAATGAGCGAAACCAAGTCAGAGCCAAGCCCCCGATCCCAATCTCCTCAAGCCTACACAATAATATCTCATGTGATACTGTGTCGAACGCGGCACTTAAGTCAAGAAGAATCAAGGCCGCCGAACTTCCCTCATCCAGACTGCCATGGATTTCTTCGGTCACCGCCAATAGAGCAGATTCAGTACTCCGGTAGTGAAAAAGGGGAAGGTTACTGAAAGAAGGACAACTCCACAAACGGGGCCTAGAAGCTCTAGGTATAGTAATCCCTTTATGAAAAAAGATAAAGTGGGTGAATTAACAAGGAGAGGGGAAGGTGTAGCGTTGGGTGACCGTCATGACATAAGGCAAGTATGTTCACCGGATTTATGGGTTTTCCTAGAACCATCCGGTCAGGGCAAAGGGGGGAAAAAAGCTAGGAAATTAATCCCACTAAACCGATCACAACTTCTATTCTCCCTGTCTAAATGTGTAAGCCTTTGCAATATTGGTACAGAGGATATTAGAGAAGTAGGGTTCGTTACAAGTAGTAAAGGGGTGAAGTAACAAAGGTCCTTCTCTACTCAGCCCTGGTGAAAGCTGCAGTGGAAAAAGCTAAAAATGAGCTGCAAAAGGAGGGTATTAGACTGGTAAGAAGGGAGGAAATCCAGGGGCAGCACTTCCTTATGAACCACGCAGCACTAGGGTTACGGCAGATAAGATTAATCAACGCAAGTTGGAATAGGAAGGAGGATCTTGCGATAACCATAACTGACAATGAAACCGCAAGATACGAAAGAGATATGCTTGCTGGAAACAGGTTTAATGTCCTAGCATCCCCAGAGTTTGAGGAATATGAAGAGGAGGGGTACCTGAGTGAGATCGACTAGGAGCTTGGGTCGTCACACAGCCTAGCAATTCTATCATGGAATGTAAATGGCTATAAGAAAATATCGAACCGAAAGAGCTTTGATAAATTTATCAGGAGTAACGATATTGTGTGCCTGCAGGAGACTTGGCTGTGTGACGATACCCTAGCAACCCTAGTTACCGAAGGATTTGCTCAACATTCTAAAGCAGCAAAGAAAAATCCCTTGGGCAGACCATCGGGGGGACAATTAACATTGAAGGTTGAAAATGTGAAACTACACTGTAAATGGGCACTAGGCTGCAGGGTTCTGCTACAGAAGCCGAATCCTTGTTATGAAGGAATATGTATTTTAAATGTATACATACAGAAGGGAAAGGAGCACGATTATAAGGAGAATCTGGGAAAACTGAAAGAGGACATAGTGTTTGTAAGTGAAAAGTACCAGAAGGATGTTTTATTGGTGCTAGGTGACTTTAACCATCGATTGGATCCCTGCAGGGTGGATAGCTGGTATAAGGAACGATTAACATCTTATAATATTGAAGTGGCCAACTTCCCTAGAGGGGAGACTTCGCCTCAGGATGCGGTGTTTGCACAGCTGATGGCCTCACTAGGCATGGTATGTGTAAATGGTAGAATGCAGTCGGATTGGCCAGCGAGGCGCACATTTATGAAGGGCCAGCAACCCTGCCCGATAGACTATGTGTTTTTGCATGCCTAGAATTTCAGACAAATCTAATATTTTGAGGTAGTAGAATTGAAAGGCAGTGATCATTACCCATTGAGGACAGGATTACATTTAACAAGCACCAAAAATAGAGAGAGGGCATTACAGGTACATGTGGAGTATCCAAAACGGTTGACAACCTGTATATCGGAGGAACATATTGAGAAGCTAATACTAACTCAGCAGTATATTCCTTTAGAAGAATTCTCAGTTAAAATTGGAAGTGCCTGGTTTGAAAGCACAATAAGTAAGTTGGTGGAGAGTTTAAGGATACAATTTAAAGGAAGTAAGTCAGGGCCTGGGAACTATAGAGTAAACAAAATGGAGTGCCCATGGTTTGACGAGGAATGCCGCGTAGTCAAGGCTCAGATCAGGCAGAAGGAGAGAAGACTGAGGATAAGGTATAATGTGGAAATACTACATTCCCTCCAGTCTTTAAGGAGAAAATATAAATTATTAATTAGGAATAAAAAGAGAACTTATAAAGATAACTGCTGGGCAAATATGTTATAGGTAATTGAAACTAAAGATGTCAAAGGGTTTTGGAAACTGATCCAAGAAAGTGCGGGGAGAAAAATAGGATCCCTAGTTTGTATGGTCCCTGAAGATGACTGGGTGGGTTACCTGGAAGAAATATATGGGAAATGGCCAATACAAGAAGATGCAAGTACATTAGCATGGACATGGGTGAGGGATGACATAAAAGAATATTTTACTTTCAGTCACGTAAAGGAAATTATAGCAAGTTTGAACCGTACTCGTGCGGCAGGCCCAGATAATCTGCCGGCAGTGATAATAAAAACTAGACCCGAGTGGTGGGCAGAGTTTTTCGCAAGGATGTTCAAGGTGATTTTGGAGACCGGGATCGTACCAGAAAATTGGAGGGGTGCAATTATAAGACCAATTCATAAAAAGGGCGATCTAAAAACACCAAAGAATTATAGGTTAATAAATTTCCTGGATATAGGGGAAAAGGTTTTTGCGAAAGCTGTTTTAGGTTCACTTAAAGACTGGGCTGAAGGAAATCAGATTATACCCCCGGAACAGGGGGGTTTTAAAGCGAGACATTCCACAATTGACCATTGCTTTGCTCTCTGGTCCATAGTGCGGAAATCGATTGAACAGAGGCCTGTTCTGTTGTTTTGTGGACTTCCACGCAGCTTTCGATCTGGTGGATCGGAAGCTGCTGTGGGAGGCTTTAATCAGATATGGCATCCCAAAGGATTTGTTAAGTTTGATACAAATTCTCCATACAAATAACTGGGCCCAGATAATTTTAGATACAGACGGAAGTTTATCTGGAAGGATTGAGATTGGTAATGGGTTGCGGCAGGGTTGTGTACTTGCCCCCTTGCTGTTCTCTCTGTTTTTAGCAGACTTGCCGTTAACATTAGGAAATGTAAATGGGGCAAGCCCGAAACAAGATGGAAAGCACATTGCATGCCTGCTTTATGCGGATGATCTAGTGATTATGGATCAAACTGAAATTGGCCTGCAAAGGAAGTTAAACATGTTTAATGTTTATTGCCGAACGAAAAAACTTGTTGTTAATATGGACAAGACTAAGATCCTGAGCTTTTGTCGAAGGAAAGTCGGGTTTACATGGTTCTTGGGGGCTGAGAAGCTAGAAAAGGTCACAGAATATAGGTATCTGGGAATGTGGTTTGAAAGAAGTCTGAAATGGCATACCCACCTAGATGCTCTAAAATTGAGAACATCAGCATCGGTCAGTGGACTGAAAAAATGTAATAAAGCGTATGGCGCGATGTCTGATAGACCGGTTCTAAAAGCTTATGCAGCCATGGTACCCCCGCAATTTTTGTATGGCGCAGAATTGCTATACTTAAGCGGCAAAGAGGGTTGGGATGTCGAGGAAGGTAAAACTCTAAAAACCTATTCTCACTCCCTATGTCGGCAATGGTCCAGGCTGCAAGACTTGAATTAGGATTGACCTCATGGGGTATTTTAGCTGGTATGGCCCTACTTCGTTTTTGGCAACGTCTAGGAACAGGCGAGAACTCTAAAATATCACATTGGTGTAAAAATGAAATTCAGAATAGTGAATTAAAGTGGGCAAGAGAGATTAGAGCTATTATGACAAAGCTGTGTTGTCTGTTGAAGGTTAAACTGTGCCCCATTACTTATCTGATCAATGTTGACAAGAAGGGACTTAGGACGCAAGGGAAAGAAATTTCGCAGGTACAGGACCACAATTACCTCCTGAATAAAATCTCAGTACATTTTATGGTTACCACTTGGAAAAACGAACAATGCTTCCCCTATGTTGACAGGTTACCCGACTATCAATTACGAAGAGAGGTTTTAAGGGTAAGAATGGGGGTGAACCCTTGTTATGTAAATAATGGGGTGAAAAGCTCTATGATTGACAAGAAGGGAAGATGCACTTGTACTTTGGGCACCCCATGTGATTTATTACATATATTAATGGACTGTCAGAAGTTTCTCGATATTCGAATATTGGGGCATATTTTCAAGGACGGCGATAAATAAACGCAAAGCGCGCTTAGCGCTTTTCTAATTATCGCCGTCCATCGCTGGATTATATCGCCCTGGTAGCGCGTTATCTACAATGCATTTCCCCAGGGCGATATAATTACCAGCGATAGCGGGGAAATCGCCGTTTTGCAGGGAACATCGCTGGTTTTCCAGCGATGTTCCCTGCAAAACGGCGATAACCTTGCTGATACGACCCTGTGGTCGTATCAGCACAATCCACCCCCATATTAGGTATGTCTAAGTCTGCATTTTAGCAGACGTTAGTTTTCGGCGAAAACAGCGGTTTTCGCTCAAAACTAACGTCTGCTAAAATGCGTTGGCAGCCTTGTAAATATCGCGATGTGCACATCAGCGATATTTACAAGGTTGTACTGCCCAGTGACGCCCACTTTGCATCTTATTAGAGATGCAAAGCGAGGCGTCGGGTAAAAGGGTGCTAACATGCGCTAATGCATGTTAGCACCCTCTTGTTAATAGGGCGATGGTTTTATCTCCGCTTTTTTGGCTTTAAGAGCCAAAAAAGCAGAGATAAAGCCCTTGTAGATATGCCCCATTGTTTTTAAGACCGATTTTTAAGAAATATGATATTAAAAATAGGGCCCAGGCTGTAATTTTAGTGACAGAAATGAGCTACTTAGATATAGCTGTTGCCATTGGTAAATTTATGCAAAGAGTTAAGGCACGTTTTAATTTGCATTAGTACAATAATACACCTTGGTGCAGCTGTTGGAGGGATTTTATAACGATGTGTGTTTTAAGATGTGTTTTATGTTTTTATGTTTTTAAGGATGAGTAATTTTAGTTGTTTTTAATATGTATATGTAATGTTTGAGGACCAATTGGTCCAAATAAACTTGAATTAACTAACTAAACTAACTACTGTGTCGGGACCTGAAATCATTTTGTGAGGCATCCAGAATTTCGTTTTGTTCTACAAACTTTGTAAGAATGGTATTTACATGAGATTCTGTGGCTTTAGCTAGAAAAGGGAGCTGAGAAATGGGGCGATAATTTCCCGGATCAGACGGTTCCAAAGATGGTTTCTTAAGAAGAGGGATAACTTTAGCATGTTTCCAAGCTGATGGTAGAGACGCTGAGGACAGAGACAAATTGATCACTACTTGGGCCACTGGTGAGATGACATTAAGCAATTGGCGAAACAGAGCTGGTCTCAGAGGGTCAACTGGGGAACCGGATTTAATCTTCCCACATAAAGATTCAGGGGCATATTAGCAAGACCCACGTTAAAATTATCGCCGTTTTAACGGCAGGAAACTGCCGCTAAAACGGCGATAATGGGCTTGCTAATATGCGTTATGGAATTCCAATAGAAGCCCAGGTTAGATGTCCTGCACATCTAACCTGGGCTTCTATTGGAATTCTATATCGCATATTAGCAAGCCCATTATCGCCGTTTTAGCTGCAGTTTCCTGCCGCTAAAACGGCGATAATTTTAACGTGGGTCTTGCTAATATGCCCCCAAGTCTCTGAAAGGGATAGTAGAGGGAAGGAACAAAGTGTATTACTTCCCCGTTGGATCCTTTGTCTTCAAAGTGTTCCTCCCTATCGAGGTTGGCAGTTGGAGTAAAGCTTTTATAGATTTTATCTACCTTATGCACAAAATATCTGGCCAGCTCATCACATTGAGTGTTAGAAGTGATGGGGGAGTCAGCTTTCAAGTCAGAGCCTTTAATAGCCTTAAGGAGAGAGAAGATCGTTTTTGAGGGGTTGGTACTCTCCAAGATTTTATTGGCAATATACTCTTCTCTAGCTTTCCGGACTAATTTATGGTAAGTCTTAATTGACTTACGATAGTTAATTTTAGCTTCCGTGTCGCAAGCACGTCTCCAAACCCATTCTAATTGTTTACATTTTGTTTTGGCCTTACTCAGAAGTTCACTAAACCAGGGATTGAATTGCTCTTTCCTTTTAATCGAGCAAAGTTTGGCAGGGATACAGCTGTCCAGAGTAAAAGATTGCCAATCGTGAAAAAGCATGGTGGCAGAATCTATATTCGATGGAATCTGAGGTTTTGCCTTATTAATGACTCCGAGAATTTATCGATGTCCAACTTGTGCCAAGGTCGTTTTAATATTGGCATGGAACTCTTTTGGGCCGGCTTCCCTTGCCAGCGGATTGAAAAAGGGACGAGAGAATGATCTGTCCATGCCATAGAAATCGGGGCTGCTGCTGTCAAAGAACCTAAATTGGAAAATATAGGGTCTAACAAATGCCCAGCAATGTGTGTACTGTTCGAAACACGCTGGGACAGGTGACAGGCCTCCAAGTCGGCCAGAAAATTAGAAATGTCAGTCTTACAATGAACTTCTAAATGTAGATTAAGGTCCCCTAAAATAGTAAAATTAGCTGCCCTACTAGCCAGTAGAGTCACCTTGTTTACTAGTTCTTCCCTGAAGACTTTAGAAGGGCCAGGAGGCCGATAAATAAGTAGGCCGGAGATCGTAAAATTATAATTTAATGTAATTTGAAAGAATGCACTTTCGCATTCAGGAATGTCCTCCTTCTTCAAACTGCACGAATAACGTTCCTTATGGATCAAAGCGATCCCACCACCTCTATTGCCAGTTCTATGAAGCTGAATCATCGTATACCCTTGGGGGAGTGCCATACATGATTAAGCAACTGAATCCGGCGTCAGCCAGGTCTCAGTCAAAAATAATGCATCTGGGGACTCTTCAGTTAAAAGATCAAGGATCTCAGCATGATGTTTGACTAAGGACCTACAATTCAAGCTGCAAAACCTAAAATCAATAAACTCAGGGGGGGAATTGCCTCTCTCCTCTAACTTACTTTGAAAGGAGCAGGATTGACACTGAAAGGGGCCGGCCGATGGAGACCAGGAATGACTACAACAGGTCAAGCCTTTAATGTTCAGTAACTGGAGCTCTGAGCGCGAATAAAAGGTTATGTTTTTTTGAGAGAGGGCAGAGTGAGCAGCTGCCGGCAGCATCCAGGCGCGGACGGGCACAGACGGGCTTGCCTTAGGCGTGCCTTGGGCGTGCCAGAGGCGCGCCCACTGCGCGTCCGCATCCGGAGTGCTTGAGATAGACGGTGGGCAACAACTGGCTCCTCCCGTCTAGCGTCTGATTGGCCAAAAAACAGCCAATCAGCGCTCAGCACCTTCCGTAATGCGGAACTAGCCCAAAGTGCAATATGCCTGAATACAAAATAACTAACACGAGGTAAGAGCACTTAAAAACAGTTTTAAAAATGAGTCAGCAATATCCCAGAGCACTGTTTCCCCCCACCAAACACGAAATACCTAAGGTCTGCATGTCCGCATCCAGAGTGCTTGAAATAGACGGTGCAAAAACAACAGTTGATGGACAGAATGCAGAACAATGTCATACATTCACCCCAGTACAGAGATCTGGGCCTAAATCCATCGTTTTTTTGCTCACCATGCCATTCCAGTTTGAACCCAGCCATATGCAAATCAGTCTTGACCCTGTGCCTCATGGGAACAGTCCAGCCCGAACTGCCAAGCCAGGTTCTCCCTGGACTGGAAACAAGCATCCTAGGACCGGTTTCGGGTTTCACCCCTCTTCAGCCAGGATAGCTTGATTCCAGTGGCATGGAGAGCACGGGACCCACGTCTGGGCATACCCGTCCCACTCGGGGTGACAAATGCAAAAACAACAGTTGATGGACAGAATGCAGAACAATGTCATACATTCACCCCAGTACAGAGATCTGGGCCTAAATCCATCGTTTTTGCTCACCATGCCATTCCAGTTTGAACCCAGCCATATGCAAATCAGTCTTGACCCTGTGCCTCATGGGAACAGTCCAGCCCGAACTGCCAAGCCAGGTTCTCCCTGGACTGGAAACAAGCATCCTAGGACCGGTTTCGGGTTTCACCCTCTTCAGCCAGGATAGCTTGATTCCAGTGGCATGGAGAGCACGGGACCCACGTCTGGGCATACCCGTCCCACTCGGGGTGACAAATGCAAAAACAACAGTTGATGGACAGAATGCAGAACAATGTCATACATTCACCCCAGTACAGAGATCTGGGCCTAAATCCATCGTTTTTGCTCACCATGCCATTCCAGTTTGAACCCAGCCATATGCAAATCAGTCTTGACCCTGTGCCTCATGGGAACAGTCCAGCCCGAACTGCCAAGCCAGGTTCTCCCTGGACTGGAAACAAGCATCCTAGGATCGGTTTCGGGGTTTCACCCTCTTCAGCCAGGATAGCTTGATTCCAGTGGCATGGAGAGCACGGGACCCACGTCTGGGCATACCCGTCCCACTCGGGGTGACAAATGCAAAAACAACAGTTGATGGACAGAATGCAGAACAATGTCATACATTCACCCCAGTACAGAGATCTGGGCCTAAATCCATCGTTTTTTGCTCACCATGCCATTCCAGTTTGAACCCAGCCATATGCAAATCAGTCTTGACCCTGTGCCTCATGGGAACAGTCCAGCCCGAACTGCCAAGCCAGGTTCTCCCTGGACTGGAAACAAGCATCCTAGGACCGGTTTCGGAGTTTCACCCCTCTTCAGCCAGGATAGCTTGATTCCAGTGGCATGGAGAGCACGGGACCCACGTCTAGGCATACCCGTCCCACTCGGGGTGACAAATGCAAAAACAACAGTTGATGGACAGATTTGCATATGGCTGGGTCCAAACTGGGGTGGTGTGGTGAGCAAAAGAATGATGGATTAAACCCAGATCTTTGTGACTGGGGGTGAATGTTTGCATTGTCCAGCATTCCGTCCATCAATTGTTTCTTTTGCATAAGTCGCCCTAAGTGGGAAGGGTATGCCCAGACGTGGGTCCCGTGCTCACTACACCACTGGATTCAAGCTAGCCTGGCTGAAGAAGGGTGATGCCCTGAAACCGGTCCCAGGATGCTTGTTTCCGGTCCAGGGAGGACCTGGCTTGGCAGTTCGGGCTGGACTGTTCCCACAAGGAACAGGGTCAAGACTGATTTGCATATGGCTGGGTCCAAACTGGGGTGGTGTGGTGAGCAAAAGAATGATGGATTAAACCCAGATCTTTGTGACTGGGGGTGAATGTTTGCATTGTCCAGCATTCCGTCCATCAATTGTTTCTTTTGCATATGTCGCCCTAAGTGGGAAGGGTATGCCCAGACGTGGGTCCCGTGCTCACTACACCACTGGATTCAAGCTAGCCTGGCTGAAGAAGGGTGATGCCCTGAAACCGGTCCCAGGATGCTTGTTTCCGGTCCAGGGAGGACCTGGCTTGGCAGTTCGGGCTGGACTGTTCCCACAAGGAACAGGGTCAAGACTGATCTGCATATGGCTGGGTCCAAACTGGGGTGGTGTGGTGAGCAAAAGAATGATGGATTAAACCCAGATCTTTGTGACTGGGGTGAATGTTTGCATTGTCCAGCATTCCGTCCATCAATTGTTTCTTTTGCATATGTCGCCGTAAGTGGGAAGGGTATGCCCAGACGTGGGTCCCGTGCTCACTACACCACTGGATTCAAGCTAGCCTGGCTGAAGAAGGGTGATGCCCTGAAACCGGTCCCAGGATGCTTGTTTCCGGTCCAGGGAGGACCTGGCTTGGCAGTTCGGGCTGGACTGTTCCCACAAGGAACAGGGTCAAGACTGATTTGCATATGGCTGGGTCCAAACTGGGGTGGTGTGGTGAGCAAAAGTATGATGGATTAAACCCAGATCTTTGTGACTGGGGGTGAATGTTTGCATTGTCCAGCATTCCGTCCATCAATTGTTTCTTTTGCATATGTCGCCCTAAGTGGGAAGGGTATGCCCAGACGTGGGTCCCGTGCTCACTACACCACTGGATTCAAGCTAGCCTGGCTGAAGAAGGGTGATGCCCTGAAACCGGTCCCAGGATGCTTGTTTCCGGTCCAGGGAGGACCTGGCTTGGCAGTTCGGGCTGGACTGTTCCCACAAGGAACAGGGTCAAGACTGATTTGCATATGGCTGGGTCCAAACTGGGGTGGTGTGGTGAGCAAAAGAATGATGGATTAAACCCAGATCTTTGTGACTGGGGGTGAATGTTTGCATTGTCCAGCATTCCGTCCATCAATTGTTTCTTTTGCATATGTCGCCCTAAGTGGGAAGGGTATGCCCAGACGTGGGTCCCATGCTCACTACACCACTGGATTCAAGCTAGCCTGGCTGAAGAAGGGTGATGCCGTGAAACCGGTCCCAGGATGCTTGTTTCCGGTCCAGGGAGGACCTGGCTTGGCAGTTCGGGCTGGACTGTTCCCACAAGGAACAGGGTCAAGACTGATTTGCATATGGCTGGGTCCAAACTGGGGTGGTGTGGTGAGCAAAAGAATGATGGATTAAACCCAGATCTTTGTGACTGGGGGTGAATGTTTGCATTGTCCAGCATTCCGTCCATCAATTGTTTCTTTTGCATATGTCGCCCTAAGTGGGAAGGGTATGCCCAGACGTGGGTCCCGTGCTCACTACACCACTGGATTCAAGCTAGCCTGGCTGAAGAAGGGTGATGCCCTGAAACCGGTCCCAGGATGCTTGTTTCCGGTCCAGGGAGGACCTGGCTTGGCAGTTCGGGCTGGACTGTTCCCACAAGGAACAGGGTCAAGACTGATTTGCATATGGCTGGGTCCAAACTGGGGTGGTGTGGTGAGCAAAAGAATGATGGATTAAACCCAGATCTTTGTGACTGGGGGTGAATGTTTGCATTGTCCAGCATTCCGTCCATCACTTGTTTCTTTTGCATATGTCGCCCTAAGTGGGAAGGGTATGCCCAGACGTGGGTCCCGTGCTCACTACACCAATGGATTCAAGCTAGCCTGGCTGAAGAAGGGTGATGCCCTGAAACCGGTCCCAGGATGCTTGTTTCCGGTCCAGGGAGGACCTGGCTTGGCAGTTCGGGCTGGACTGTTCCCACAAGGAACAGGGTCAAGACTGATTTGCATATGACTGGGTCCAAACTGGGGTGGTGTGGTGAGCAAAAGAATGATGGATTAAACCCAGATCTTTGTGACTGGGGGTGAATGTTTGCATTGTCCAGCATTCCGTCCATCAATTGTTTCTTTTGCATATGTCGCCCTAAGTGGGAAGGGTATGCCCAGACGTGGGTCCCGTGCTCACTACACCACTGGATTCAAGCTAGCCTGGCTGAAGAAGGGTGATGCCCTGAAACCGGTCCCAGGATGCTTGTTTCCGGTCCAGGGAGGACCTGGCTTGGCAGTTCGGGCTGGACTGTTCCCACAAGGAACAGGGTCAAGACTGATTTGCATATGGCTGGGTCCAAACTGGGGTGGTGTGGTGAGCAAAAGAATGATGGATTAAACCCAGATCTTTGTGACTGGGGGTGAATGTTTGCATTGTCCAGCATTCCGTCCATCAATTGTTTCTTTTGCATATGTCGCCCTAAGTGGGAAGGGTATGCCCAGACGTGGGTCCCGCGCTCACTACACCACTGGATTCAAGCTAGCCTGGCTGAAGAAGGGTGATGCCCTGAAACCGGTCCCAGGATGCTTGTTTCCGGTCCAGGGAGGACCTGGCTTGGCAGTTCGGGCTGGACTGTTCCCACAAGGAACAGGGTCAAGACTGATTTGCATATGGCTGGGTCCAAACTGGGGTGGTGTGGTGAGCAAAAGAATGATGGATTAAACCCAGATCTTTGTGACTGGGGGTGAATGTTTGCATTGTCCAGCATTCCGTCCATCAATTGTTTCTTTTGCATATGTCGCCCTAAGTGGGAAGGGTATGCCCAGACGTGGGTCCCGTGCTCACTACACCACTGGATTCAAGCTAGCCTGGCTGAAGAAGGGTGATGCCCTGAAACCGGTCCCAGGATGCTTGTTTCCGGTCCAGGGAGGACCTGGCTTGGCAGTTCGGGCTGGACTGTTCCCACAAGGAACAGGGTCAAGACTGATTTGCATATGGCTGGGTCCAAACTGGGGTGGTGTGGTGAGCAAAAGAATGATGGATTAAACCCAGATCTTTGTGACTGGGGGTGAATGTTTGCATTGTCCAGCATTCCGTCCATCAATTGTTTCTTTTGCATATGTCGCCCTAAGTGGGAAGGGTATGCCCAGACGTGGGTCCCGTGCTCACTACACCACTGGATTCAAGCTAGCCTGGCTGAAGAAGGGTGATGCCCTGAAACCGGTCCCAGGATGCTTGTTTCCGGTCCAGGGAGGACCTGGCTTGGCAGTTCGGGCTGGACTGTTCCCACAAGGAACAGGGTCAAGACTGATTTGCATATGGCTGGGTCCAAACTGGGGTGGTGTGGTGAGCAAAAGAATGATGGATTAAACCCAGATCTTTGTGACTGGGGGTGAATGTTTGCATTGTCCAGCATTCCGTCCATCAATTGTTTCTTTTGCATATGTCGCCCTAAGTGGGAAGGGTATGCCAAGACGTGGGTCCCGTGCTCACTACACCACTGGATTCAAGCTAGCCTGGCTGAAGAAGGGTGATGCCGTGAAACCGGTCCCAGGATGCTTGTTTCTGGTCCAGGGAGGACCTGGCTTGGCAGTTCGGGCTGGACTGTTCCCACAAGGAACAGGGTCAAGACTGATTTGCATATGGCTGGGTCCAAACTGGGGTGGTGTGGTGAGCAAAAGAATGATGGATTAAACCCAGATCTTTGTGACTGGGGGTGAATGTTTGCATTGTCCAGCATTCCGTCCATCAATTGTTTCTTTTGCTGAAATAGACGGTGGGCAACAACTGTCTCCTCCCGTCTAGCGTCTAATTGGCCAAAAAACAGCCAATCAGCGCTCAGCACCTTCCGTAATCGGGAACTAGCCCAAAGTGCAATATGCCTGAATACAAAATAACTAACACAAGGTAAGAGCACTTAAAAACAGTTTTAAAAATGAGTCAGCAATATCCCAGAGCACTGTTTCCCCCCACCAAACACGAAATACCTAAATACCATGCACACAAAGGCAAAAACTGCGGGTTACAAATAACCAGGTGGGAATTGCTGAAGATGATCAATGTCAGTCAGTGAGTCAGTCAAAAACATATTTATTTGGATATTCAAATATCCATAAAAGAAAAACCACATTTAAAAATACATAAAAACATATAAAGTATGAAACAAAACACAGTTCATCAACATAAAAGAGACATATAAAAGCACTACAGTTTCAGCGGGGCAGTCTTGACCGGAAAACATTATAAAGACTAAAACGCAATTCATTCCACACGCCGGGCCGAATTGCCACTTTAAGAAAATAGCCTACAAATAAGCTTGTCTCATCATCTGGCATTTGTAAGAGAAAACTGAATGCCACTTTAAAATCCCTAATATTGTGTTTTATAATGAGTGGAAGTAAAAAGTGCTTTGTGGATCTTAAATAAAATTTTCAAAAAAGTGCAAAGTGCTGCATAGACTGACCAGAACGCCCATCACAGGGCCAAAGGCACACACCAAGGTTCATTTGAAGACCGAGGAGGAAGCACAATAAGTATTTTAATGTGCCAGCCCTGAACCGAAACAACAAACTATGTTCACAGTGTCTTCTTGCTGTAAAGAGGCAGCTGGTAAGAGGGCTGGCTACAGCCATGTTTAAATAAGCTGTTACTGTTGGCTTCCCCCAATCCACATTCAATCTAGTGGTACGCTCAAAATTAAACAGGGTTAACTGCACATGTTTCTTATTTACATTCACAATATGATCAATGATTCTGAGCACGACCGAAACGCTATCAAGGAAGAACTGAGAGCCGTCCACCATATGGTGATGCAATATTGGTACGTGTTGTACTTGATGACCGCGATGGAGGGCGGGGTGTGCGCCAAGAATGGTGTTTCCTGTTGTACTTTTATCTCCAGAAATGATATGGACAATGGGACATCAGCTACTGCCATCCATGAATTGCCCCATCTGCAAGCTGACATGAAGAAGGAGGGAGGTGCCCTGGAGCAGGACTGGTTGCAAAGTATCTTTTCATAGTTACCCCTATGGGTGTTCAAACTATTCACATCATTAATCCCAGTTTTCATTGTTGTACTTCTGTTGTGTGGTTTCCTACAAGTGGGGGATTCCTGTTGTAAAAATACAATCCTCAAATTAGGTAGTATGCACATAGCTAGAGAAAAAGTAACAGACACACACATAGCTTCAAAAAATATAATGGTCATGACATATGAGAATGATAGCGTACTTGAAAATACAACGAGAGGGTGGAATATTAGAATGGGAATAGTGCTAGTACAAATGTTGTGCTAGTGCTAGCGTTAAGGGTAATAGCCTTACTTGCATGGGGGTGTGGCCACATACAAAGGAAGGAATCGCTTGCCTCTGTGCCAATGCCATATAATGGGCCTGGGCATAGAGGCAAAGAGTCCATCAGGAGGTGAACCAACAGTGTGCCACAAAGAGGCATCCCCTGAGGGCACCCCTCTGGAAGAGGGGTAAGAGGATCTCAGGGGCCCCCCAAACATCCTCCTGCTGGAATATGCAGTCACTCACTGCACATGCCTCCAAGGGGATCCCAGTTTCTCTTTGAAGTGCATGGCGGATGCCACCAGCCCTGTTCTTTGATTTGCCCCACTATTTTCCTCAACAGATGTAAAGGGACACCAATCAGGAGCATGCTGAGTAACCCTGGGCGTAGTTCGTGTAGTAGCACTACGCGTAGCTACGCGAGTGCACTTCGCACTACGCGAACTGCGTAGTGCGGTAGGAAATGCTGTTCGCAATGATTGCACAGTGCCGGATGCTTGTCCACACTGTGCAATGATTGCAAACGGCATCTTGCACAGTGCAAGCGGTCGTTTTCTGCCGCTCGAGTAGATTTGTACTCGAGCTGTAGTTTTCTCAACACGGACTGGTAGTTTCTCATCGCGAGCGGTCGCGAGCATACGCGACCACTCGCAATGAAAAACCTGACCTCCCCGCATTGAGAATCTCGCCGGGAGGTTTATTTTCCACGCTTGCGATCGGCAACTTGATGTTGCTGATCGCGAACGAGGAAAAAGTCTCGCCGCGATGTCATTTTGCTCGCTCGCGGTCGCCAAATTGATGTTGAGGACCGCGAGCAAGCAAAAAATGCCCGCTATGCTACGCTACGCATTTTTGCACTGTGCTACGTGCAATTCGCATAGCACGTAGTTGCGCAAACTACGCAAACTACCCGAGCGTAGCGTAATTTTCTGCCCAGGCCTAATGCTGAGTACATAGTTATATTTTGGAGCAACAACTATTTTTATTGCCTGCACTCTACCCCATATAGAAAGCATTGACTTGTGTCACCTCAAAAGTCAGTTTGTATAGGCTGTCCATGGTATCCTGTATCATACTCAGGTCATTTCTGCTTACCGGGATCCCTAGGTACCTCAGTTTGGAGATTACCCATTCAGATGGTGCCCCCCCTAAGGTGGTAGACACTACAGGCCTCATTATGATGTAGGGCGGACGCAAATTCGCCCACAGCGTAGCGATCTGGAACCACCCGACCATAGGTCAGCGGTTCCAACCTCACAATTTGGATGTGACCGCCCATAGGGCAGTCGGTAATATCCATTTTGCTATGGCAGCTTGTGCGGTGGGCAGGAAAGGCTCGCTGCACAAGCTGCCATAGCAAAAATGGTGCAGGGGAAGGAGACCCTGCTGGGGGCCCCCAAAGTCACTTTCCGCCTACCTTTTCATGGCGGGCTGACCTCCAAGAAAGGGAAGGCGGAAGTGCCATCATGATCATGAGAGCGGCGCCAAGCCTGGCTCCACCGTCATTAAGGGATTATGGTGCCTTCTCATGCACCGACGGGCAACTTGAGACTGTCAGAATTGCATCGGAATCCCCCCGCAGGTTTCACTCCGACCGCTGTCATCCTAATATGGAAGTTGGACTGAACCCAATGATGTCGGTCGGAAAGCCTCTGACAGCTGGACGGAGGCTTTCTGTACGACATCGTAATTAGGCCTTGTGTATTTAGACATGAGTTATGCTTCACTTTTGCCGCTGTTCATTTTGTAGCCAGATAATGTAAGACACCAAAACTGGATTTGAAGTTTGGGGTCAAGATAGGGTCAACAGTATGTTGTCTGCATACAGCATTATCTTCAGCTGACCAGCTGCAGGGAGGATGCCGTTCACAGTCTCTTCATACCGAATTGCTATTGCTAGGAATGCTAGGGCAATAGGGAACAACAAGGGCAATAGAGTACAGCCTTGTTGGGTTCCTCTCCTAATATGAATTGTATCGGAGGAAAAACTGTTGCAATTGATCTTGGCAGAAGGGCTTTTATATTGCAACTTTGATATAGTTATACATTTTGGGTCAATGCCATTCTGGCCATTGTCCTGAAAAAAGTAGTCCCATTTCACCATATCAAAAGCTGTCTCAGCCTTCTCAACATCTAGGGTGAAGGACACCTTCTGATCTGCATCATATCTGCATTGCCATAAGAGATGCAATAGCATCAGGTTCTGTGAGTAGTGGCCTGGTAAAAAGCTTACTTGGTTTTTGGGAATCAAAGCAGGTATTACATTTTAAGCATGTACATAGCCAAAACCTTAGCTAAGATCTTTACATTACCATTAATTAACAGTAATGGTCTGCAATTGTTTAATTTCAGAGAGTTCTTCCTGGTTTTAGAACTAGAGAGATTAATGTTCAGGTAAGATCATGAGGAAGGCTTTCGGTGTCCATAGCTTCTCTAAAGATTTTCTCCAGAAGGGAGCTCGATATGAGAGGGGTGATTTTATAAAAATCTAATACAAGTCTATCTTTTGTCTGTTCTTTTCTACTGGCCTGTGCATTGATAGTATCCACTATCTATTCATCAGAGATGGGTTTATTCAGTTATTCTTTAGGTACATTGAGATGTTTCGGCAGATAGTCTTTGCCCGCAGCCCACAAGGGATGCAAGGATGTTACTGAGCATTCAAGTAAGGTAATATATTCTCTAACATAGGTCATCAGTTTCTTTTTGCTGTAGGGTGTTTGTAGTATAAGTTATAGGATAAGGGGTGGACCCAGAAAAATTACTAGGACCTGGTAATGCACGGTACAGGAGAAAATGGCCCCAGTGGAAACAAAGTTAACGAAAGAACACTATAGTATCACCTGTTGAACTAATTCCAAACAATTTCCAGTAGATTAAACATATGTATTCATGTCAAGCATGGAGACTCATGTTCACAGAGATCACATGTGTTATATACAATTTTATAGGCAAAAGGTGCCCCAACGGGAAGGGAAGGGAAAGTGCAGCAATGTGCAAGTGTGGGGGTAAGTGAGACAAGGGGAGCAGTGAACAATATATACATCAAAATAGTGAAAATAGACAATACGGCCTATGACAGAAGGCCAATCTATTTACAACACCATGATAATGGGACACATGAGAGAAAAATCACTGTTGTCCACACTGGTAAACACAAAATAAAGTCGTCAACGTTTCGACCCTGGGATTATGTGTAGATAATTGAAGTTCTTACAGTAAGGTCTTCATCAGGACCAAGGGTGGGACACCTATGAATAATTAATGTGACCTTGGTTACGTACAGGTGAGGAAACATGAATGAAAAAATATTTTATACAATAGGCATGGGCATAGACAATTAGCCTTAGGCCACCGGTGCGTGCGGTGGCGAGTTGGAAAAGGATGTGCCCTCAGGCTCCAGAGTCAGAAAGGGACGTGGTTTATGGCTGAAAATACAATTAAGCAGGAATCAGCAACAATAGTAAAAGGGGCAACTGAAAAAGTGAATACTTATTAATCTACAATGGTCCCCATAATCAAGAAGCTTACACTTACTTCTTCAGTCGTTCCTATATAAATTCAATATTTTCTTAATGGTTGGCTCGCAAAAGTCAAAAGCTCCAACAATCTAAAATGGGACATGAGAGGGCAGGTTGTTAATAAAGCCTCCACCACGACAAAGTGAACTACAACTAAACTCTGAAACTATCAGGAAGGGGGACGCTAGACATACCTTCCGTTCTTTAGAGTGTCCATTTCACAGCAATGTGATTGGAACACTGAACTTGCCAGCGGTTAAATACCGGCTCCGTATGCCGGAAAAACGTGCATGCGCAACGATCGGGTGTGCAGCAGCTGATTGCTGCTCGCCCGGGACTGAGTGGGAGAAAACCCTGCGTGTCATATGCGAGGGCCGTCAGCTGGTCTGGGGGAAAAACAACAAGGAAAAGAAACCCATCCAGGACATAATCCTGATGTGGGAAGCCACCATAAACATTACAATGTGGCATTAGAAGTTGGCAAATTTCATGAGTACTCGTGAATATAATGAAATGATGCGGACACAAAATTCTTTTTCTTCGACACGTGGGGAAAAGGGCCATGTCAACATCCCACATTTGTCTCACCATGGTGTGTATCTAGGGTACAAAGAATGATCCAACAATGCCGTGGTCGGCAACACATGCGAATGCTTACTAGGAATACAGGAGACCGCAGTTCACATTATACATTACATTTCAAAACAGTAAATAATCGAGTTCTGAGTCTTATATAGTGGTTAACATGCGGACACCTAATTCGATTAACGAACCATGGGGAATAAAACGGGTTATCCCATCATCATACAGTCGTTGCACCAAGGCATGTATTGAGGTACACAATTATATCACAACATGGTCGCGGTTGGACGTGGCAGTACCTGTGACATTGGCAAAATGGAATCAAAGTACGATCAATCCTCATTGGGATACAAGTAAACGTGTGTAAAATGTAAATGCAAAAACGTGCACCCACTGGGTCATAGAAAATATCGTTCTACTGGAATTCTATGTACATTTATTGGCAATACATACAAGTCATGTACGGCCCTCGTTAAGGGTACACAGGTTAAGCAATAGCTATGTACACAGTTCGACATAGGGAAAATGGTCCGCCAACAGATTGCTAATTCTCTTGTAACCAAGATGTGTCGTAATATAGAGTAGGTAGATAAACTATTAAACCACAGCCTGTGACTGCAATCACTGTTCATTCCCTGACCAAGCAAAAAGCTGGGCACTGCTAGCGTCCAGTTCATTCAACCCATTATGAATCATATCAAGAGTGTGCATCCATTTACACTCACGTGTATTGAGTACCTGCTGTATGTCCCCACCTCTAACGCCCAGGGTGATCTTCTCACGGACAACCCATCTGATGCTGTCTGGTGGGTGACTGAATTCCTGAAAGTGTTCTACCAGAGGTGCCCCCACAACGCCACATCTTATTCTGCTACAGTGTTGCAGGACACGCGCATTCACTTTTTGACGCATCTGCCCGATGTACAACAGGACACATGATAGCGTAGATGACATCTGCTGTGTTGCAATTGGTGTGGGTCTTGAAATCGATTGTGTGGTTTGTGTAAGTCAATTGTTTAGTCTGGATGGTAAGACTGCAGGCCTTGCAGTGTCCACATTTGAAGTGTCCTAATATTTCTGGAAGGTTCCAAAGGGACTGGATGGTGGGTTCCAAAGGTGTATCCAAAAGGGAGTGCACAACATGCATGGACTGGAAACAAGCATCCTAGGACCGGTTTCGGGGTTTCACCCCTCTTCAGCCAGGATAGCTTGATTCCAGTGGCATGGAGAGCACGGGACCCACGTCTGGGCATACCCGTCCCACTCGGGTGACAAATGCAAAAACAACAGTTGATGGACAGAATGCAGAACAATGTCATACATTCACCCCAGTACAGAGATCTGGGCCTAAATCCATCGTTTTTTGCTCACCATGCCATTCCAGTTTGAACCCAGCCATATGCAAATCAGTCTTGATCCTGTGCCTCATGGGAACAGTCCAGCCCGAACTGCCAAGCCAGGTTCTCCCTGGACTGGAAACAAGCATCCTAGGACCGGTTTCGGGTTTCACCCCTCTTCAGCCAGGATAGCTTGATTCCAGTGGCATGGAGAGCACGGGACCCACGTCTGGGCATACCCGTCCCACTCGGGTGACAAATGCAAAAACAACAGTTGATGGACAGATTTGCATATGGCTGGGTCCAAACTGGGGTGGTGTGGTGAGCAAAAGAATGATGGATTAAACCCAGATCTTTGTGACTGGGGGTGAATGTTTGCATTGTCCAGCATTCCGTCCATCAATTGTTTCTTTTGCATATGTCGCCCTAAGTGGGAAGGGTATGCCCAGACGTGGGTCCCGTGCTCACTACACCACTGGATTCAAGCTAGCCTGGCTGAAGAAGGGTGATGCCCTGAAACCGGTCCCAGGATGCTTGTTTCCGGTCCAGGGAGGACCTGGCTTGGCAGTTCGGGCTGGACTGTTCCCACAAGGAACAGGGTCAAGACTGATTTGCATATGGCTGGGTCCAAACTGGGGTGGTGTGGTGAGCAAAAGAATGATGGATTAAACCCAGATCTTTGTGACTGGGGGTGAATGTTTGCATTGTCCAGCATTCCGTCCATCAATTGTTTCTTTTGCATATGTCGCCCTAAGTGGGAAGGGTATGCCCAGACGTGGGTCCCGTGCTCACTACACCACTGGATTCAAGCTAGCCTGGCTGAAGAAGGGTGATGCCCTGAAACCGGTCCCAGGATGCTTGTTTCCGGTCCAGGGAGGACCTGGCTTGGCAGTTCGGGCTGGACTGTTCCCACAAGGAACAGGGTCAAGACTGATCTGCATATGGCTGGGTCCAAACTGGGGTGGTGTGGTGAGCAAAAGAATGATGGATTGAACCCAGATCTTTGTGACTGGGGGTGAATGTTTGCATTGTCCAGCATTCCGTCCATCAATTGTTTCTTTTGCATATGTCGCCCTAAGTGGGAAGGGTATGCCCAGACGTGGGTCCCGTGCTCACTACACCACTGGATTCAAGCTAGCCTGGCTGAAGAAGGGTGATGCCCTGAAACCGGTCCCAGGATGCTTGTTTCCGGTCCAGGGAGGACCTGGCTTGGCAGTTCGGGCTGGACTGTTCCCACAAGGAACAGGGTCAAGACTGATTTGCATATGGCTGGGTCCAAACTGGGGTGGTGTGGTGAGCAAAAGAATGATGGATTAAACCCAGATCTTTGTGACTGGGGGTGAATGTTTGCATTGTCCAGCATTCCGTCCATCAATTGTTTCTTTTGCATATGTCGCCCTAAGTGGGAAGGGTATGCCCAGACGTGGGTCCCGTGCTCACTACACCACTGGATTCAAGCTAGCCTGGCTGAAGAAGGGTGATGCCCTGAAACCGGTCCCAGGATGCTTGTTTCCGGTCCAGGGAGGACCTGGCTTGGCAGTTCGGGCTGGACTGTTCCCACAAGGAACAGGGTCAAGACTGATTTGCATATGGCTGGGTCCAAACTGGGGTGGTGTGGTGAGCAAAAGAATGATGGATTAAACCCAGATCTTTGTGACTGGGGGTGAATGTTTGCATTGTCCAGCATTCCGTCCATCAATTGTTTCTTTTGCATATGTCGCCCTAAGTGGGAAGGGTATGCCCAGACGTGGGTCCCGTGCTCACTACACCACTGGATTCAAGCTAGCCTGGCTGAAGAAGGGTGATGCCCTGAAACCGGTCCCAGGATGCTTGTTTCCGGTCCAGGGAGGACCTGGCTTGGCAGTTCGGGCTGGACTGTTCCCACAAGGAACAGGGTCAAGACTGATTTGCATATGGCTGGGTCCAAACTGGGGTGGTGTGGTGAGCAAAAGAATGATGGATTAAACCCAGATCTTTGTGACTGGGGGTGAATGTTTGCATTGTCCAGCATTCCGTCCATCAATTGTTTCTTTTGCATATGTCGCCCTAAGTGGGAAGGGTATGCCCAGACGTGGGTCCCGTGCTCACTACACCAATGGATTCAAGCTAGCCTGGCTGAAGAAGGGTGATGCCCTGAAACCGGTCCCAGGATGCTTGTTTCCGGTCCAGGGAGGACCTGGCTTGGCAGTTCGGGCTGGACTGTTCCCACAAGGAACAGGGTCAAGACTGATTTGCATATGGCTGGGTCCAAACTGGGGTGGTGTGGTGAGCAAAAGAATGATGGATTAAACCCAGATCTTTGTGACTGGGGGTGAATGTTTGCATTGTCCAGCATTCCGTCCATCAATTGTTTCTTTTGCATATGTCGCCCTAAGTGGGAAGGGTATGCCCAGACGTGGGTCCCGTGCTCACTACACCACTGGATTCAAGCTAGCCTGGCTGAAGAAGGGTGATGCCCTGAAACCGGTCCCAGGATGCTTGTTTCCGGTCCAGGGAGGACCTGGCTTGGCAGTTCGGGCTGGACTGTTCCCACAAGGAACAGGGTCAAGACTGATTTGCATATGGCTGGGTCCAAACTGGGGTGGTGTGGTGAGCAAAAGAATGATGGATTAAACCCAGATCTTTGTGACTGGGGGTGAATGTTTGCATTGTCCAGCATTCCGTCCATCAATTGTTTCTTTTGCATATGTCGCCCTAAGTGGGAAGGGTATGCCCAGACGTGGGTCCCGTGCTCACTACACCACTGGATTCAAGCTAGCCTGGCTGAAGAAGGGTGATGCCCTGAAACCGGTCCCAGGATGCTTGTTTCCGGACCAGGGAGGACCTGGCTTGGCAGTTCGGGGTGGACTGTTCCCACAAGGAACAGGGTCAAGACTGATTTGCATATGGCTGGGTCCAAACTGGGGTGGTGTGGTGAGCAAAAGAATGATGGATTAAACCCAGATCTTTGTGACTGGGGGTGAATGTTTGCATTGTCCAGCATTCCGTCCATCAATTGTTTCTTTTGCATATGTCGCCCTAAGTGGGAAGGGTATGCCCAGACGTGGGTCCCGTGCTCACTACACCACTGGATTCAAGCTAGCCTGGCTGAAGAAGGGTGATGCCCTGAAACCGGTCCCAGGATGCTTGTTTCCGGTCCAGGGAGGACCTGGCTTGGCAGTTCGGGCTGGACTGTTCCCACAAGGAACAGGGTCAAGACTGATTTGCATATGGCTGGGTCCAAACTGGGGTGGTGTGGTGAGCAAAAGAATGATGGATTAAACCCAGATCTTTGTGACTGGGGGTGAATGTTTGCATTGTCCAGCATTCCGTCCATCAATTGTTTCTTTTGCATATGTCGCCCTAAGTGGGAAGGGTATGCCCAGACGTGGGTCCCGTGCTCACTACACCACTGGATTCAAGCTAGCCTGGCTGAAGAAGGGTGATGCCCTGAAACCGGTCCCAGGATGCTTGTTTCCGGTCCAGGGAGGACCTGGCTTGGCAGTTCGGGCTGGACTGTTCCCACAAGGAACAGGGTCAAGACTGATTTGCATATGGCTGGGTCCAAACTGGGGTGGTGTGGTGAGCAAAAGAATGATGGATTAAACCCAGATCTTTGTGACTGGGGGTGAATGTTTGCATTGTCCAGCATTCCGTCCATCAATTGTTTCTTTTGCATATGTCGCCCTAAGTGGGAAGGGTATGCCCAGACGTGGGTCCCGTGCTCACTACACCACTGGATTCAAGCTAGCCTGGCTGAAGAAGGGTGATGCCCTGAAACCGGTCCCAGGATGCTTGTTTCCGGTCCAGGGAGGACCTGGCTTGGCAGTTCGGGCTGGACTGTTCCCACAAGGAACAGGGTCAAGACTGATTTGCATATGGCTGGGTCCAAACTGGGGTGGTGTGGTGAGCAAAAGAATGATGGATTAAACCCAGATCTTTGTGACTGGGGGTGAATGTTTGCATTGTCCAGCATTCCGTCCATCAATTGTTTCTTTTGCTGAAATAGACGGTGGGCAACAACTGGCTCCTCCCGTCTAGCGTCTAATTGGCCAAAAAACAGCCAATCAGCGCTCAGCACCTTCCGTAATCGGGAACTAGCCCAAAGTGCAATATGCCTGAATACAAAATAACTAACACAAGGTAAGAGCACTTAAAAACAGTTTTAAAAATGAGTCAGCAATATCCCAGAGCACTGTTTCCCCCACCAAACACGAAATACCTAAATACCATGCACACAAAGGCAAAAACTGCGGGTTACAAATAACCAGGTGGGAATTGCTGAAGATGATCAATGTCAG
Source organism: Calotriton arnoldi (assembly GCA_963921515.1). Lineage (NCBI taxonomy): Eukaryota > Metazoa > Chordata > Amphibia > Caudata > Salamandridae > Calotriton > Calotriton arnoldi. Next base: position 127,546 of record CAWUFW010003281.1, on the reverse strand, counting down.
TCAGTGAGTCAGTCAAAAACATATTTATTTGGATATTCAAATATCCATAAAAGAAAAACCACATTTAAAAATACATAAAAACATATAAAGTATGAAACAAAACACAGTTCATCAACATAAAAGAGACATATAAAAGCACTACAGTTTCAGCGGGGCAGTCTTGACCGGAAAACATTATAAAGACTAAAACGCAATTCATTCCACACGCCGGGCCGAATTGCCACTTTAAGAAAATAGCCTACAAATAAGCTTGTCTCATCATCTGGCATTTGTAAGAGAAAACTGAATGCCACTTTAAAATCCCTAATATTGTGTTTTATAATGAGTGGAAGTAAAAAGTGCTTTGTGGATCTTAAATAAAATTTTCAAAAAAGTGCAAAGTGCTGCATAGACTGACCAGAACGCCCATCACAGGGCCAAAGGCACACACCAAGGTTCATTTGAAGACCGAGGAGGAAGCACAATAAGTATTTTAATGTGCCAGCCCTGAACCGAAACAACAAACTATGTTCACAGTGTCTTCTTGCTGTAAAGAGGCAGCTGGTAAGAGGGCTGGCTACAGCCATGTTTAAATAAGCTGTTACTGTTGGCTTCCCCCAATCCACATTCAATCTAGTGGTACGCTCAAAATTAAACAGGGTTAACTGCACATGTTTCTTATTTACATTCACAATATGATCAATGATTCTGAGCACGACCGAAACGCTATCAAGGAAGAACTGAGAGCCGTCCACCATATGGTGATGCAATATTGGTACGTGTTGTACTTGATGACCGCGATGGAGGGCGGGGTGTGCGCCAAGAATGGTGTTTCCTGTTGTACTTTTATCTCCAGAAATGATATGGACAATGGGACATCAGCTACTGCCATCCATGAATTGCCCCGTCTGCAAGCTGACATGAAGAAGGAGGGAGGTGCCCTGGAGCAGGACTGGTTGCAAAGTATCTTTTCATAGTTACCCCTATGGGTGTTCAAACTATTCACATCATTAATCCCAGTTTTCATTGTTGTACTTCTGTTGTGTGGTTTCCTACAAGTGGGGGATTCCTGTTGTAAAAATACAATCCTCAAATTAGGTAGTATGCACATAGCTAGAGAAAAAGTAACAGACACACACATAGCTTCAAAAAATATAATGGTCATGACATATGAGAATGATAGCGTACTTGAAAATACAACGAGAGGGTGGAATGTTAGAATGGGAATAGTGCTAGTACAAATGTTGTGCTAGTGCTAGCGTTAAGGGTAATAGCCTTACTTGCATGGGGGTGTGGCCACATACAAAGGAAGGAATCGCTTGCCTCTGTGCCAATGCCATATAATGGGCCTGGGCATAGAGGCAAAGAGTCCATCAGGAGGTGAACCAACAGTGTGCCACAAAGAGGCATCCCCTGAGGGCACCCCTCTGGAAGAGGGGTAAGAGGATCTCAGGGGCCCCCAAACATCCTCCTGCTGGAATATGCAGTCACTCACTGCACATGCCTCCAAGGGGATCCCAGTTTCTCTTTGAAGTGCATGGCGGATGCCACCAGCCCTGTTCTTTGATTTGCCCCACTATTTTCCTCAACAGATGTAAAGGGACACCAATCAGGAGCATGCTGAGTAACCCTGGGCGTAGTTCGTGTAGTAGCACTACGCGTAGCTACGCGAGTGCACTTCGCACTACGCGAACTGCGTAGTGCGGTAGGAAATGCTGTTCGCAATGATTGCACAGTGCCGGATGCTTGTCCACACTGTGCAATGATTGCAAACGGCATCTTGCACAGTGCAAGCGGTCGTTTTCTGCCGCTCGAGTAGATTTGTACTCGAGCTGTAGTTTTCTCAACACGGACTGGTAGTTTCTCATCGCGAGCGGTCGCGAGCATACGCGACCACTCGCAATGAAAAACCTGACCTCCCCGCATTGAGAATCTCGCCGGGAGGTTTATTTTCCACGCTTGCGATCGGCAACTTGATGTTGCTGATCGCGAACGAGGAAAAAGTCTCGCCGCAATGTCATTTTGCTCGCTCGCGGTCGCCAAATTGATGTTGAGGACCGCGAGCAAGCAAAAAATGCCCGCTATGCTACGCTACGCGTTTTTGCACTGTGCTACGTGCAATTCGCATAGCACGTAGTTGCGCAAACTACGCAAACTACGCGAGCGTAGCGTAATTTTCTGCCCAGGCCTAATGCTGAGTACATAGTTATATTTTGGAGCAACAACTATTTTTATTGCCTGCACTCTACCCCATATAGAAAGCATTGACTTGTGTCACCTCAAAAAGTCAGTTTGTATAGGCTGTCCATGGTATCCTGTATCATACTCAGGTCATTTCTGCTTACCGGGATCCCTAGGTATCTCAGTTTGGAGATTACCCATTCAGATGGTGCCCCCCCTAAGGTGGTAGACACTACAGGCCTCATTATGATGTAGGGCGGACGCAAATTCCCCCACAACGTAGCGATCTGGAACCACCCGACCATAGGTCAGCGGTTCCAACCTCACAATTTGGATGTGACCGCCCATAGGGCAGTCGGTAATATCCATTTTGCTATGGCAGCTTGTGCGGTGGGCAGGAAAGGCTCGCTGCACAAGCTGCCATAGCAAAAATGGTGCAGGGGAAGGAGACCCTGCTGGGGGCCCCCAAAGTCACTTTCCGCCTACCTTTTCATGGCGGGCTGACCTCCAAGAAAGGGAAGGCGGAAGTGCCATCATGATCATGAGAGCGGCGCCAAGCCTGGCTCCACCGTCATTAAGGGATTATGGTGCCTTCTCATGCACCGACGGGCAACTTGAGACTGTCAGAATTGCATCGGAATCCCCCGCAGGTTTCACTCCGACCGCTGTCATCCTAATATGGAAGTTGGACTGAACCCAATGATGTCGGTCGGAAAGCCTCTGACAGCTGGACGGAGGCTTTCTGTCACGACATCGTAATTAGGCCTTGTGTATTTAGACATGAGTTATGCTTCACTTTTGCCGCTGTTCATTTTGTAGCCAGAAAATGTAAGACACCAAAACTGGATTTGAAGTTTGGGGTCAAGATAGGGTCAACAGTATGTTGTCTGCATACAGCATTATCTTCAGCTGACCAGCTGCAGGGAGGATGCCGTTCACAGTCTCTTCATACCGAATTGCTATTGCTAGGAATGCTAGGGCAATAGGGAACAACAAGGGCAATAGAGTACAGCCTTGTTGGGTTCCTCTCCTAATATGAATTGTATCGGAGGAAAAACTGTTGCAATTGATCTTGGCAGAAGGGCTTTTATATTGCAACTTTGATATAGTTATACATTTTGGGTCAATGCCATTCTGGCCATTGTCCTGAAAAAAGTAGTCCCATTTCACCATATCAAAAGCTGTCTCAGCCTTCTCAACATCTAGGGTGAAGGACACCTTCTGATCTGCATCATATCTGCATTGCCATAAGAGATGCAATAGCATCAGGTTCTGTGAGTAGTGGCCTGGTAAAAGCTTACTTGGTTTTGGGAATCAAAGCAGGTATTACATTTTAAGCATGTACATAGCCAAAACCTTAGCTAAGATCTTTACATTACCATTAATTAACAGTAATGGTCTGCAATTGTTTAATTTCAGAGAGTTCTTCCTGGTTTTAGAACTAGAGAGATTAATGTTCAGGTAAGATCATGAGGAAGGCTTTCGGTGTCCATAGCTTCTCTAAAGATTTTCTCCAGAAGGGAGCTCGATATGAGAGGGGTGATTTTATAAAAATCTAATACAAGTCTATCTTTTGTCTGTTCTTTTCTACTGGCCTGTGCATTGATAGTATCCACTATCTATTCATCAGAGATGGGTTTATTCAGTTATTCTTTAGGTACATTGAGATGTTTCGGCAGATAGTCTTTGCCCGCAGCCCACAAGGGATGCAAGGATGTTACTGAGCATTCAAGTAAGGTAATATATTCTCTAACATAGGTCATCAGTTTCTTTTTGCTGTAGGGTGTTTGTAGTATAAGTTATAGGATAAGGGGTGGACCCAGAAAAATTACTAGGACCTGGTAATGCACGGTACAGGAGAAAATGGCCCCAGTGGAAACAAAGTTAACGAAAGAACACTATAGTATCACCTGTTGAACTAATTCCAAACAATTTCCAGTAGATTAAACATATGTATTCATGTCAAGCATGGAGACTCATGTTCACAGAGATCACATGTGTTATATACAATTTTATAGGCAAAAGGTGCCCCAACGGGAAAGGGAAGGGAAAGTGCAGCAATGTGCAAGTGTGGGGGTAAGTGAGACAAGGGGAGCAGTGAACAATATATACATCAAAATAGTGAAAATAGACAATACGGCCTATGACAGAAGGCCAATCTATTTACAACACCATGATAATGGGACACATGAGAGAAAAATCACTGTTGTCCACACTGGTAAACACAAAATAAAGTCGTCAACGTTTCGACCCTGGGATTATGTGTAGATAATTGAAGTTCTTACAGTAAGGTCTTCATCAGGACCAAGGGTGGGACACCTATGAATAATTAATGTGACCTTGGTTACGTACAGGTGAGGAAACATGAATGAAAAAATATTTTATACAATAGGCATGGGCATAGACAATTAGCCTTAGGCCACCGGTGCGTGCGGTGGCGAGTTGGAAAAGGATGTGCCCTCAGGCTCCAGAGTCAGAAAGGGACGTGGTTTATGGCTGAAAATACAATTAAGCAGGAATCAGCAACAATAGTAAAAGGGGCAACTGAAAAAGTGAATACTTATTAATCTACAATGGTCCCCATAATCAAGAAGCTTACACTTACTTCTTCAGTCGTTCCTATATAAATTCAATATTTTCTTAATGGTTGGCTCGCAAAAGTCAAAAGCTCCAACAATCTAAAATGGGACATGAGAGGGCAGGTTGTTAATAAAGCCTCCACCACGACAAAGTGAACTACAACTAAACTCTGAAACTATCAGGAAGGGGGACGCTAGACATACCTTCCGTTCTTTAGAGTGTCCATTTCACAGGAATGTGATTGGAACACTGAACTTGCCAGCGGTTAAATACCGGCTCCGTATGCCGGAAAAACGTGCATGCGCAACGATCGGGTGTGCAGCAGCTGATTGCTGCTCGCCCGGGACTGAGTGGGAGAAAACCCTGCGTGTCATATGCGAGGGCCGTCAGCTGGTCTGGGGGAAAAACAACAAGGAAAAGAAACCCATCCAGGACATAATCCTGATGTGGGAAGCCACCATAAACATTACAATGTGGCATTAGAAGTTGGCAAATTTCATGAGTACTCGTGAATATAATGAAATGATGCGGACACAAAATTATTTTTCTTCGACACGTGGGGAAAAGGGCCATGTCAACATCCCACATTTGTCTCACCATGGTGTGTATCTAGGGTACAAAGAATGATCCAACAATGCCGTGGTCGGCAACACATGCGAATGCTTACTAGGAATACAGGAGACCGCAGTTCACATTATACATTACATTTCAAAACAGTAAATAATCGAGTTCTGAGTCTTATATAGTGGTTAACATGCGGACACCTAATTCGTTTAACGAACCATGGGGAATAAAACGGGTTATCCCATCATCATACAGTCGTTGCACCAAGGCATGTATTGAGGTACACAATTATATCACAACATGGTCGCGGTTGGACGCGGCAGTACCTGTGACATTGGCAAAATGGAATCAAAGTACGATCAATCCTCATTGGGATACAAGTAAACGTGTGTAAAATGTAAATGCAAAAACGTGCACCCACTGGGTCATAGAAAATATCGTTCTACTGGAATTCTATGTACATTTATTGGCAATACATACAAGTTATGTACGGCCCTCGTTAAGGGTACACAGGTTAAGCAATAGCTATGTACACAGTTCGACATAGGGAAAATGGTCCGCCAACAGATTGCTAATTCTCTTGTAACCAAGATGTGTCGTAATATAGAGTAGGTAGATAAACTATTAAACCACAGCCTGTGACTGCAATCACTGTTCATTCCCTGACCAAGCAAAAAAGCTGGGCACTGCTAGCGTCCAGTTCATTCAACCCATTATGAATCATATCAAGAGTGTGCATCCATTTACACTCACGTGTATTGAGTACCTGCTGTATGTCCCCACCTCTAACGCCCAGGGTGATCTTCTCACGGACAACCCATCTGATGCTGTCTGGTGGGTGACTGAATTCCTGAAAGTGTTCTACCAGAGGTGCCCCCACAACGCCACATCTTATTCTGCTACAGTGTTGCAGGACACGCGCATTCACTTTTTGACGCATCTGCCCGATGTACAACAGGACACATGATAGCGTAGATGACATCTGCTGTGTTGCAATTGGTGTGGGTCTTGAAATCGATTGTGTGGTTTGTGTAAGTCAATTGTTTAGTCTGGATGGTAAGACTGCAGGCCTTGCAGTGTCCACATTTGAAGTGTCCTAATATTTCTGGACGGTTCCAAAGGGACTGGATGGTGGGTTCCAAAGGTGTATCCAAAAGGGAGTGCACAACATGCTCCTGTATGCTCTTCCTTCTCTTAAAAGAGTGCATGGGTGGTTCAGACAATCCCAAATCATCAGATAAGAGTTTCCAGTATTGGTTAACAATTTGTTTGATGGCATTACTGCGAGTGCAGAAAGTAGTAACACATATCATTCTGTTGTTCAAATCTTCCTTCTTTGTTTTGGCGACCAGTAAATGTTCCCTGGGGTTGAACCAAGCTCTTTTTCTGGCGCGCTTCACCAGTCTACGTGGGTACCCTCTCCATGAGGCGATCTGTGAGGTTTTCAGATTGCACCAGGTAGTCTTCCTTACGGGAACAATTCCTACGAATCCTCAGGAATTGTCCGAATGGCAAGTTATCGCGCAGTCCTCTGGGGTGGTGACTGTTGTATCTTAATAGCGAATTGCGCTACGTTGGCTTCCTGAATAAGGTGGTATAAAGCTTGTTGTTGTCCACTTTGATGGAGATGTCCAAAAAGTCAATGGTACTGCAATCTGAATTCATGGTAAATTTGATATCCGTGGACCGTTGGTTGAGCCACACAAATAAGTTGTCCAAATCAGTAGATGTTCACGTCCCGATGAGCAGGAAGTCATCGATGTACCGTTTCCATAGAGATACATGCCCCTGATGTGGGTTATTCTCATTGAATACAAATGTGCATTCGAAATGATCCATGTATAAAATGGCCAGATCTGGTGCAAAGCTGGCCCCCATGGCTACTCCCTTGGTCTGGAGGTAGAACTCTCCTTTTAAAAAGAAAAAAATATGCACCATGGCATTCTCAAGCAGTTTAATGATGAAATCCGTTGCATTACCCAGGTTTTAGTGATTTGTCTGGGTCAACCCCCTTATCCTATAACTGTACCAGAGCAAGTGCTTACCTGTGAGGGTATCCCCTCCTTTGGGAAATAATCTACCAACATGTCAGAGAGAGAAACCTTATCTTACACAGAAGATTACATTAACCAACTTATTTAGGCACAACAAAGTAGCAATTTCCTTTCCTCCACCACCCCAAACACAGACTTTACATTAAACAACAAGATTTCCCGTTTAGAAAGACTGGTAAAGAAATTGATACGGACACGACTCCATGGGCATTTATTCACAAAATATTTGCAAGCAAATATAATACCGATTGGACTTCAGGTCAGGAACGAGCCTGCCATTTTTGTCGATATACCCAAGTTCAAAGAAATCTTTAGTTTTGTGGCCAACAACTGCTCACGCCACTGGATGGTGTTGGGGGTTGAAACTGCCCTTGAACAGATAGAAAAACTCCTCAAGGAACTTGCAGAACTCAAACAAGAAATTGCTGGGGACGCAGCTCTCACTAATGCCAAGGAGGCATTAGAACGTCTTGAGAAAACAATCAAGGACTTTGACGTCAACACTCAGGCCAAGAAATTAGACAAACTGCAGAAGGACATTCGCTACTACGACAAGAAGGCGACTTATCCATACCTCCAGGAGGATTATTTCAAACAGGACACCCAAGGTCGTTTTGCTGCCAGGGGCAGCGGAGGATATAGAGGCCGACGAAGGTTCACAACTTTCTCAGAATCCTCTGGATCCAACAGCACCGGAAGTGACGCGGAACAACCCGGCACTAGCGCAGATTACAACTACCAGGACGGTTGGTACCAGCCACCACAGGGGCCCTCTTCTTTTTTAGGGAACGCACAATGGCGACCCCCATGAGGCCGGGGTTACAATTGGAATCGGGGCCAGCAACGGGGCTAAGAACAAAGGGACCAAAGATGGGACGGCGGACAGACCAGAGGGCAGAAGCAAGTTCATTTCCCCCCGGAGAGCCACGGAGAAATCCAGACCCGCAGACGAGTGTACAGGTGGGGAATAGACTAAGCAGCCCGATTACAAATTTGTCATCCCATGAGCTCACCACCGCCCGCCCCAATCAGTTCAACATTAAGGCGGAGTAACACCGTTTCTTCAGGAAGGTGAGATTAAGATATTACTTCAGAAATTCTACTGCACTTCCTTCCACGTCACACACAGGTCTGCGAGTACCATCAACATTCATGCCATCAGCACACATGGTCTCTAACAAGATACTAACTGTTGAGAGTGTGGTGCTACGGGATGTCTTGAGGACTTGCTCTGAATGGCAATATGTCAAACACAAAATCACCAAATCTGAATGCGAAGCTCTACAGTCCTTAAAGAACAACCGACAGATTGTCATTAAGCATGCAGACAAGCGTGGCGCCATCATGGTCCAAGACACCCAGGACTATAAAACGGAGGTCCTCAACCAACTGGAAGATGGTGTTAGCTATACCCACCTGAGGACAGACCCCACCAAAGAAGTGACTAAATTGATTCTCAAGGTCACAGAAGAAGGCCAAAAAATGGGATTTTTGTCTGATTTGGAATTCAGCTTCCTCTATCAGAATCAACCTCGCCTTACGACGATATACACTTTGCCGAAGGTACACAAGAATTTGAAAAAACCTCATGGCCGGCCCATAGTCTCCGGTTGCGGCTCCCTGCTGGAACCCCTCTGCAAGTATGTTGATTTCTTCCTGAAACCAATTGCAGAGGTGACCAGAACCAATCTGAAGGACAACATGGAGATGATTAGATTGGTGGACAATTTACCTTTTAATCCGGATTGCCAACGCCTTGTGACTTTGGACATTGTATCATTGTATACAAGTATCTCTCAGAAACCAGCTTTGAAGGTCATCTATACAGCCCTTAACAAGAGACTAGCACCAACCTCGGACCCAACGGATTTCATCATTAAACTGCTTGAGATTACCATGATGCAATATTTTTTCTTTTTTCAAGGAGAATTCTACCTCCAGACCAAGGGAGTAGCCATGGGGGCCAGCTTTGCACAAGACCTGGCCATTATATACATGGACCATTTCGAATGCACATTTGTATTCAATGAGAATAACCCACATCAGGAGCATGTATCTCTATGGAAATGGTACATGGATGATGTCCTGCTCATCTGGACGGGAACATCTACTGAATTGGACAACTTCTTTGTGTGGCTCAATCAACGGTCCACGGATATCAAATTTAACATGAATTCAGATTGCAGTACCATTGACTTTTTGGACATCTCCATCAAAGCGGACAAAAACAAGCTTTATACCACCTTATTCAGGAAGCCGATGGAGCGCAATTCGCTATTAAGATACAACAGTCACCACCCCAAAGGACTGCGCGATAGCATGCCATTCTGACAATTCCTGAGGATTTGTAGGAATTGTTCCCGTAAGGAAGACTACCTGGTGCAATCTGAAAACCTCACAGATCGCCTCATGGAGAGAGGATACCCACGCAGACTGGTGAAGCACGCCAGAAAAAGAGCTTGGTTCAACTCCAGGGAACATTTACTGGTCGCCAAAACACGGAAGGAAGATTTGAACAACAGAATGATATGTGTTACTACATTCTGCACTCGCAGTAATGCCATCAAACAAATTGTTAACCAATACTGGAAACTCATATCTGGTGATTTGGGATTGTCTGAACCACCCATGCACTCTTTTAAGAGAGGGAAGAGCATACAGGAGCATGTTGTGCACTCCCTTTTGGATATACCTCGGGCATCCACCATCCAGTCCCTTTGGAACCTTCCAGAAATATTAGGACACTTCAAATGTGGACACTGCAAGGCCTGCAGTCTTACCATCCAGACTAAACAATTGACTTGCAAAAATCACACAATCGATTTCAAGACCCACACCAATTGCAACATAGCAGATGTCATCTACGCTATCATTTGTCCATGTGACCTGGTGTACATCGGGCAGATGCGTCAAAAAGTGAAAGCGCGTGTCCTGCAACACTGTAGCAGAATAAGATGTGGCTTTGTGGTGGCACCTCTGGTAGAACACTTTCAGGAAGTCAGTCACCCACCAGACAGCATCAGATGGGTTGTCCTTGAGAAGATCACCCTGGGCGTTAGAGGTGGGGACATACAGCAGGTACTCAATACACGTGAGTGTAAATGGATGCACACTCTTGATACGATTCATAATGGGTTGAATGAACTGGACGCTAGCAGTGCCCAGCTTTCTTGCTTGGTCAGGGAATGAACAGTGATTGCAGTCACAGGCTGTCGTTTAATAGTTTATCTACCTACTCTATATTATGACACATCTTGGTTACAAGAGGATGAGCAATCTGTTGACGGACAATTTTCCCTACGTTGAACTGTGTACATAGCTATTGCATAACCTGTGTACCCGTAACGAGGGCCGTACATGAACTGTATGTATTGCCAATAAATGTACATAGAATTCCAGTAGAACGATATTTTCTATGACCCAGTGGGTGCACGTTTTTGCATTTATATTTTACACACGTTTATTTGTCTCCCAATAAGGATTGATCATACTTTGATTCAATTTTGCCAATGTCACAGGTACTGCCGCGTCCAACCGCGACCATTTTGTGATATAATTGTGTACCTCAATACATGCCTTGGTTGAACGACTGTATGATGATGGGATAACCCGTTTTATTCCCCACGGTTCGTTAAACGATTTAGGTGTCCGCATGTTAACCACTAAATAAGACTCAGAACTCGATTATTTGCTGTTTTAAAATGTAATGTATAATGTGAACTGCGGTCTCCTGTATTCCTAGGAGGCATTCGCATGTGTTGCCGACCGCGGCATTGCTGGATCATTCTTTGTACCCTAGATACACACCATGGTGAGACAAATGTGGGATGTTGACATGGCCCTTTTCCCCACGTGTCGAAGAAAAAGAATTTTGTGTCCGCATCATTTCCTTATATTCACGAGTCCTCATGGAAATTGCCAACTTCTAATGCCACCTTGTAATGTTTAGGGTGGCTTCCCACATCAGGATTATGTCCTCGGTGATTTTCTTTTCTTTGTTGTTTTTCCCCCAGACCAGCTGACGGCCCTCGCATATTAATTGCAGGGTTTTCTCACGCTAGGTCCCGGGCGAGCAGCAATCAGCAACTGCACACCAGAACGTGGCGTGTGCACATTTTTCCGGCTGATGGAGCCGGTATTGAACCGCTGGCAAGTTCAGTGTTCCGATCACATTCCTGTGAAACGGACGCTCTAAAGAACGGAAGGTATGTCTAGCGTCCCCCGTCCTGATAGTTTCAGAGTTTAGTTGTAGTTCACTTTGTTGTGGTGGAGGCTTTATTAACATGTCCCATTTTAGATTGTTGGAGCTTTTGACTTTTGCAAGCCCACCATTAAGAAAATATTGAATTTATATAGGAACGACTGAAGAAGTAAGTGTAAGCTTCTTGGTTATGGGGACCATTGTAGATAAATAAGTATTCACTTTTTCAGTTGCCCCTTTTACTATTGTTGCTGATTCCTGCTTGATTGTATTTTCAGCCACAAAACCACATCTCTTTCTGACTCTGGAGCCTGAGGGCCCATCTTTTTCCAACTCGCCACCGCACGCACCGGTGGCCTAAGGGTAATTGTCTATGCCCATGCTTATTGCATAACATATTTTTTCATTCATGTTTCCTCACCTGTACGTAACCAAGGTTCCATTAATTATTCATAGGTGTCCCACCCTTGGTCCTGATGAAGACCCTACTGTAAGAACTTCAATTATCTACACATAATCCCAGGGTCGAAACGTCAACGACTTTATTTTGTGTTTACCAGTGTGGACAACAGTGATTTTTCTCTCATGTGTCCCATTATCATGGTGTTGTAAATAGATTGGCCTTTTGTCATAGGCTGGATTGGCTTTTTTCACTTTTCTGATGTATATATTGTTCACTGCCCTCCTTGTCTCACTTACCCCCACACTTGCACATTGCTGCACTTACCCTTCCCTTCCCTTCCCTTTGGGGCACCTTTTGCTTATAAAATTGTATATAACACACGTGATCTCTGTGAACATGAGTCTCTGTGCTTCACATGATTAAATATGTTTAATCTACTGGAAACTGTTTCGAATTAATTCAACAGGTGATACTGTAGTGTTCTTTCATTACCTTTGTTTCCACTGGGACCATTTTCTCCTGTAACCTGTTTGTAAATAAGGCATTCATCTTCCAAGACGGTGGCCTGGCGTCAGCAGCTGGAAATCCAGAAGAATTGAGACTGGAGTCTGATCAGATATCCCTTTTGTTTCAATTTGACAACTATAAATGAATGAAACAAGGGTAGAATGTGTGAAGAAAATGTAAATTCAAGTCTCTATGCCATGAGGGAACGACAAGAAAGAAAAAGTGCGTTCAGTTGGGTGCAAAAGTCTCCATGGTTCAATAAGAGAATGCTCATGCAAGAGATCCTGAAGTAATCCTCTGTCTGAGTTGCTGCATATGAATTGCAAACCTGAAAGATGGAGAATTGCATCTGATTGCAGATTCCAGTGTCCCCTGTTAGAAGGTGGTTCTGACACTCTGAGCCGCCCGGATTTTTCGCTTTTTGAGCACCTATTTGTTGAGCTTTTACTGTGGGAGAGCCTCATAAATTGGGACTCACCCACAGTGAACTCATGATGAGAGAGACTGCATGTGGATTTTACTGGTGTCCCCCTAGCTTGACTAGGCCGCTGTGCAGCAGATGGATTAAGGGGCACCGGGCTGGTTACATGCAGACACATGTGTACATGCGTGTGCACACGTGTACGGGCTGCGCAGGGGAGATTCCTGGCGTGCGCAGCCCAGGGGCAGATACAAAGTGAATGGTGTGGCAGGACTTATGCAGAATTGGGTGGTGACATGGAATAGGCTTTATACAGTGGGAAGAAACATGCCAGGGAAAGTCAGTGTGCTTTACAGTGTTTATTCCATTATTCTCTTATGAGGATAGGGAGCACATGGGCTAGTTTTACTTTCCTAGGGCCTACAAATTCCAGACGCGCACCAAAGTCCACTGTAACCTATGTGAGAAGAAGTATTCTGCAGAGTCCAAAGTCCTATTTGTACTGCTTTTGGGTCATCCAGAAATGTTATATTTCTCTGAGTCAGCTCATAACCAGGGCCTGGCTGGGGGCGGACCCCAGCAGACTGGATTAATGACCTTTCTTCCAAGATCGAAGACCTCCTCTCCACGAAGAGAAGATGGGTGGAGCTACAGGCTAATCCATCAGCAGCTGTCACCTGGTGCCAGGCACCCAGCTGCACAAGGGAGAAGGCAGCTCTGGGGGGAAGGGGCTTTCAGAGACCATGTGGCAGGAGACCCTGGACGACGCCATCTTGAACCAACCCAGAGGCCTGGGCAGGAAGGAGGGAGCAGGGGCAGAGAAGTGATGTGTCGCTGTGTGATAGGGCAAACAGAGACTTACTGCCAGCCCCCTCCCCAATTCTTAAAAAGTGTTTGCACAGGAAGAGAAGCTCTCTCTGGGGTGTGGTCTGCTGAGGGGGACTGGTGCTGGAGCCTGGCGCCATGGGCAGTTGGAAGGAGGAAACCCCTGACTGTCCCAGGATCCTGAACAGCGCCAGGAGAAGAGACCAGGACCAGTGAGCAGAAGCAGGGGCCTCTGTGCAGGGAGAAGAGAGGCCCAGGAAAGCCAGGCGAAAGGCTGGCGTAGGGAGCCAGTGAAGACAGCTCCCTGCTGAATCCACCCTCTGTGAGACCCAGAGGGCAAAAGAGATTGATCCCAGTGGCTGGGGAGTGCCACCAGGAGCAAGAAGAGGCCTGAATTGCGAAGATCGGTCCCTGGGGGCTGAGAAGTGCCCCCCAGAAGGTAGGTGATCTTTGACCTCTGGCAGACCGACGACGAAGCACGTGAGGCTCCGCCGCCGGTCTTGGATATGCCCCGGGATCAGTCAGGTCACGAGGTCTGCCCCCAGAAAGAAGTAAAGTCGGGGAGCGCCATCGCGCTCCCCGTGAACTGGCCCATGAGGGGTGCCAGGAGCCCACCCTGGCCCCCAAAGACATCGGTGGAGGGGGAGCGCCGTCGCACCCCCCCCTCGAAGAGAGTTCAGGGGCCCGGGATCCCAACTCCGGGCCCGATGGTGATGGCACTGCGGAGGAGGGGAGCGCCCCGTCGCGCAACCCCCCTCGCAGGAGAAGTCATAGCCGGGGAGCGCCATCGCGCTCCCCGTGAAGATGGCCCCGGTGTTGGTGATGAGGAGGAGGGGGGCGCGCCGTCGTGCAACCACCCTCGCGGACGAAGTCAAGCCGGGGAGCGCCGTCACGCTCCCCGTGAAGTAACCAGAGGCCCGGGACCCCAACTCCGAGCCCCGATGGTGCCCGGGGGTACCAGGAGCCTACCCTGGCCCCTGGCGAGAAGAATGAAGTCAGGGGGTGCCGTCACGCCCCCCCGGGAAGACTGCCCAGGGGCCCGGGACCCCATTCCCAGGCCCCGAAGTGAGGAAGAGGAGGGGGGAGTGCCTTCGCACTCCCTTGAAGACCCGCTGGCAAGGGAGCAGTCTCCGTGTCTGCCCGCCGGAGCGGGCAGACCAGAATGCACACGCCGGCTCCTACGGCCGCACATGAGGGTGTGGGCCGGGAGGGAGCCGGCAGGGGCAGCCGGGGGTGGGCTGCCCTCAATCAATCTGCCATGACCCCGCAATGAGGAGAGGAGCAGCCGGGGTGGGCTCCCCGGGCCGCGAGAACAACTCACCGGCAGCACGGGGTCCGGGTGGGACCGGACCTCCAACGATGTCGGCATGAGCGGCCGGGGGTGTGCAAGGAAGCACTCACCTGGGGGTCCGGGTGGGACCGGGCCCCCCACCGAGGAATAGAGAACGAATGTGATGCAAAGCACCAGGAAGGAGGGGCAGCGTGGCTCTCCCCGGAGCAGCGGGGGAGCCGCTGCTCTAATATTCACGAGCACCCATAATGCCTTGCAGGCCCGGACCGGCCTGCAAGGGAAAACAGCGTTTCCTCGGTTGGTGGTGGCCCCAGGATGACGGGGTCACCACGAGGTGTGTGCAAAGGTGCCGGGGGAGCTGCAGGCGCAACGCAGTCTCCCCCAGCACGAAAATTGGAAGTCCCTCCCTGAGTCTCATGGGGACTCAAAAGAATAACCCCTCAAGGGCTCAGCCAGGAGTCATCTGCATCCCCATGGCTGGAACTTTTGTTCTACAGCTGGGGGTGCCTTAGGGACTGCCTCAAGGAATGAAGGGCTGAGTTGGGGATGTCTGAAGAAGGGCATCCCCTGGAGGCGAAGAGGTGTAATTGCACCCGTAGTGCATTTACTAATGTTATTTCTTTCAGAGGGACTGAAGATCACATGTGTAATGTGAAGTACCTGCGTAAGGTGATGTCATAAGCAAAGTGGGGTTATGTTGCCAGACATTCCTGCTAGGGTGTCAGGCTGTATATGCTTAATCCTGTGATTTCATCTGTGTTGCCTTTAGGGGCTGTAATTGCAATGCATTCTAATGATCCACAAACGTGATGAGTACTGTCATTCTAAAGTGATGCTTAAACATGTATTCTTGCTGCTGCGCTTATTCGAAGAACCCAGACTGTTGGCCCTTAAGATGTAGAGGTGTATACTTCATGGTCAGTAGGAAATGCTCAGTCAGTGTTGTGTGTCACCAGGGCAGGTGTGCCTATTTTAAATATTTTAAATGCTTGTTGAGGTAATGGGGTGGGTCGCCACTGGGATGATGCCAGTGCGCAGGGCCCTCGCTCCAGGTTATGTTCAACTAACTGCATTTGGGGGCAAGATGATGTGCATACATGGGAGTGGTGATACTAGACCCCACCCCCCCCTGTGGGAGGGGTGGAGATGTTATGCATTGTCACAAAATAATTCCAACAGCTTATGTATATTTGTAAATTGGTGCATAGTATTGAGTAGTGTGTGTGTTTAATAAATGTACTCTTACTTTTATAAGGCAAAGTACAATCAATTATTAAGTGTTATTGCTGCACACCTGTAATGGCGGTTACTAGCCCACACCACCTCCCTTGAGTAAGCCTCAGACTGCTCTACAACGCTACCCTCTGAGAGTCAGGCGCTACAATTGGGTGGTTGGTTCCCAGGGAAGGACAAATGTAGTCATGTTATTTGTGCAGGCCTCACAGATACTGCCTCGTTTTCCAACACCCCCTCATTACCACCTTAAGTCAACCAAATTCTACCATCATTCTTTTAAGTTTTGAAAAGAAAGAAAGTTTGGAGCAGCTGGGAGCTATGAGAAATCAGGTTGTGTGTTGAAGGGAGTGTGAGCAATGGTAAAGCAACAGTCACAATCCCTTGCAGGGTGAACCCCAAAAAGTCATTAAATTAACCTGTGCTTAACCATAGGTAACTTGGCACAAAAAGAATTCAGGTTTTACCTAGAGAGAATGTGTAAAGTATTTTTGCAGCACACAAACGTAATCTTAATACATTATTTGACAGCAAAATGGCAAAAATCCAATCAGTTAAACAGGAGTTTTGAATTTTTAAAGTTTTTAGTAAAAACTAGCACCTAAAAGATCAAAGCGCCAACCGGGGACATCTTGGTGCGCGGGGTAGGTCAAAGTAAAAATATATGACCAACCGCGATGGAGCGCGGTTCAGGTACAAGAAGTGGATTGGGCCCAGTTCAGCACTTTTTTTGGAAGTCAAAAATCTCCCGTAGGACGAGGCAGAAGGCTGTAGCTGAAAACAGTTCTGCGAGGCTGGGATACCCTTTCGGCGATGGACCACTGAAAAGGATTTGCTGCTGCAGAGAATAACGTAGCTGGAGAAGCCTCAAAGTCAATCCGACTGGCAAGGCACCCTGCGCCAAAGGGTGAGCAGATTGGTCCAGGTCTCCTTCTGTTTCTTAGAGCAGTTCTGGGCCAACCATGTTCTAAGCCCTCAGTTTTGGGATTTGGCCATCTGTGCACCATTAGCACCACAACTAAGGGCCCAGGACTATAGGGGGACCCC
This sequence comes from Calotriton arnoldi, assembly GCA_963921515.1. Lineage (NCBI taxonomy): Eukaryota > Metazoa > Chordata > Amphibia > Caudata > Salamandridae > Calotriton > Calotriton arnoldi. The sequence goes on along the minus strand of CAWUFW010003281.1, from coordinate 110,260 downwards.
TTCAGAGTTTCAGGACTCACTCATGTTGGGTCCAGGTGCTGTTTCAGGATGGTGGGAGCCTTGTGTGTCCCTGTGGCTTTGAACAGGAGGCCAACAAACTATCCCTTGGAGTAACTCCGGTAGTCCTGGGTTCAGGTTAAGATGCAGGGCTCAACAGCAGGGCTGGCCTCTGAGGGTGCAAGGCAGAGTCCAGGCAGCAAAGTAGTCCTTCTAGGTACAGCAAAGCAGTCTTTCAGAGTACACAGCAGGTCACAGCAGTAGGCAGTCCTCTTAGAGTCCTTCCACAGGTCCAGGAGTGAACTGAAGAGTGAGTCTGAAGGTCCTATTTTTATACCTTGGGTGCCCTTCTTCTGGAAGGTGGAAGAAGTTTGCTTCTAGAAAGGTTCTTTGAAGTGCATGGAATTTCGTGCCTCCCGAGCCCTGGCTTCAAGCTGTATGTAGTAACAATGTGGAGGTGTTAGGTCCTTTGTGTGAAGACAGAGCACACCCTATTCAGTTGAAAATAGGGCTATGCTCAACTCCGCCGCCCCATCCTGTCAGCAGATGGCACTTTTAGCACACCTAATCCCTCTATTGTGTGACTGTCTGAGAGGAATTCACAAAGTCTAACTTTAAGTTACTCCCAGTCCAAGACAGGTTGAAGTTACAAAGGGCAGAAAAATGGCAAGTTTCTAAAAGTGACATTTTCAAAATTGCAGTTAAAAATCTGACTTTATCATTAAAGAGGATTTTTCATTAAAATTTCATAGTTACCAAACATGAACTTGATACCAGGTCCCAATCAAAAGTTAGCAGTTATTAATGTTAAAAAGGCAACCCATTGTTATCCTATAGGACAGGTAGGCCTCACAGTAGTGAAAAACGAATGTAGTCGTTTTTCACGACTAGAACACGTAAAACTTAAAAGTACATGTCCAACCTTTTAATTACAATACATCCTGTCCTATGGGCTACCGAGGGCCTACTTTAGGGCTGACCTATATGGAATAAAAGAGGAGTTTAAGATTTGAATTGGCAGTTTAAAACTGCTATTTAAGTGGGTGGTGCTACTGTCCCACTGGTAGCATTCAATTTACAGGTCCTGCGTACATGGTATACCACTCTACAAGGGACTTTCAAGTAAGTTAAATATGATAGTCAGGCATAAGCTAAACAAAATCATGTATAGGGGAGTGCGTACACATTCTTTAGCACTGGTTAGTAGTACTAAGGCCAACAAAATGAATGTCTGCACAAAACTGGAGGTAAGAAGGAGAAAAGTTTGGGGGAAGACCACCCTAAGAATGACAGGTTTAACAGGAAAATACACAGATCCCACGATGAGCCAGTGGTTTTGCAGTCTCACATTTGCAAATGCATATCTACTATATGATCCATGTCTATTGTTTTTTAACTGTGAGACATTTCTGGAAAAGTAACTCTACTCTTTTATTCCATTAATATTTAGCATCTGGTTGATCATCATGGGAGGAAAATAAAGTCGAAACCACTTGCCCTACCCGTTCCCTTTCAAGAGGTTCTAATTCCATTTGTAATATGTGAGTCTCCTATATAAGGACACGGTTGTCTTTTCCGATTCACATAGCTGTCAAAGCGTTGATGTTCAAAGTGCAGATCGATAGCAGGTTATTAACAAGCATTGTGATATTCTCAGGATCAAAGAACTTAACTTTAAAAAACAACTTTTTAGGTGGTGCCTTGTAACCTGAGAAGAGAGACCAAGTCAGATCAGGGTTTGAGGGGAAAATGCGGCTTTTTCCTACCCCGTGCTGCAGTTTAGTCAGCATTACAATCTCTAACTGATTGCCTGTGTACAGCAGCAGTTACTGTTGAGGAGCCATGTGCTGTGATGTTTGCTGTGTCTATGAGCTGTGGAATAGGGTGAGGGTTCATAGTGTATGTTCTAGATGTTTCCACAGGGGCATGTTGTAGAGGGCCAAGAAAAGATTAAAAGTCTTCAAGGTCACCTAATTCTCTTGTTTTTTTTTTTGGTTTTTTTTTGTCCTCATTTTGCCAACTCTCATACTGAGTCTCCTCCTCTCTCTCTGTATTCCGTATGAAGACCGTCTGAGAGGAGATGGAGCACTCTCTAAGAGGGATGCTGTTTCTAGTCCCATCTCCACTTCTACCTGTACGCCCCTTAGAGTGACCAGAACCGCCAGCACTTTTAGGCTTAATCATTGGACCCGCTTGTCCTTTCTCTCCATTCCAACAGTAAGGTCCAGATCTTGTCTCTACTTTCTGGATCACAGGCCATATCTGATTCACTTGCTGATATAACACTCTTTAAACATTCAGCAAAGGTCGGTGAATTTTCAGATTTCCACTTAATACATATTTCGCGTCTTGCCAATATTACTACATAAAAGGTAAACATAGAACCCACCTCCTTCTTCATCCCTTCTTCTTGCGTAAGCCCAAAAAATATTAAATGTGGGCTTACCTTCATCTTTTTTCCCCGAACATCTCCTAGAAAATTACATACGTCCAACCAATATTGCGTAATCTTTGGGCATTCTAAAAACATATGCAAGTCATCAGCTTCTTCATGCTTGCATCTTGGACAACAATATTGATTACCAGTAACCTTCGACAACTTCCACGGGGACCAATAAACTCTGTGAACAGTAAACAGATGATTTCGTTTTAATGAGGCAGGTTTTACAACTACTCATAACATATCGAAAGAATCCGTCCACAGAGCCTTGGCTTCCTCCTCCCTAAATTCTTCGCCCCATAGGTTTCTAATGTCCGTACTAAGCGTATCCTCTGCTTCCACGAAGGACCAATACCAGAAGGAAATTTCCTTTTTCCAATCGTCTGTTCTTGCAAGCTGATCTAGCTTCAAATCTTCCTCCTCGTGCGTCCATTTTTGGGTTACCCACCAGGAGCCTAATTGATAATATTTGAACCTTGTCAATTTCCCCCTGGTCAGGTTGCTAAGTGTTTCCCAACTCACTAATCTGTTATCCTTCATAAGATCTGCCCAGTAAAATATACCCCTTGCTTTTAATGGTTGGCTCAATTTATCTTTCAGGCATTCGGGGGTACCTGGAGATTCCCAAATAGGTGCCCGTGCGGAATAATATGTGAATCGCAATTTTTCCGGACATACATCCATGTTCTCAACGCAGTATTTAAAACTTTTAATCTGACCTTTTTGAAGAACTTCGGGTCTCCATACTTAAAAAGAAAATAGTGCTGGCCCTGGCTAACATCCCCAAGCATTGCAGAAAATAATAAGCCCAACGATGACCTATCGGGCTTATTTGCCAACATACGAAAGTTTTTAAAGTGGAAGGCATAACAATAAGCAAGCAGATCGGGTAATGCTAATCCTCCTGCCCCAAGTTTTCCTCTCAACTTCCTCCATGCAATCCTGGGTCCCCTTGACGCCCATATGAAACTCCCAATTTTTCCCTGTACTTTAGCTATATCCTCTTTCCTAAAAGTTAGGGGGATGGAATTAAAAAGAAAAGTAGCCTTTGGGAGTATAACCATTTTTATAAGATTTACCCTGCCATAGATGGTTAATGGTAAATTCGCCCATTTTAACAATAAACTTGATATCTCTTGACTCACTTTCTTCCAATTCACCCTTGTGATATCCTCTAACTTTTGTGTGATTGTCACACCCAAATATCGCATTTGGGTTTTGATCCCTGAAATATTTGTTCTCTGATTCCATTGCATGATCTCAGTTTTATCTGTGTTAACCCTATACCCAGAAAGTGAGCCAAATTCTTCTGCTCTTCTCATCAAAATGGGTATCGCCTCCTGGGGATTAATAGTGTATACAATCAAATCATCAGCATATAATCCTAGTTTTACTTCGAACCCATTAAAATTATTAGGAAGGATCTCAGTATCTGCCCTGATTTAGTTAGCGAAAGGCTCTATGTATAGGTTAAATAAGAGCGGAGACAGGGGACAACCTTGCCTTGTCCCTCTGGTTATACTGATCCAATTTGTTAAGTCTCCATTGATCAACACTTTAGCCCTGGGATTTTGATACAGATTTTTTACTGCCTCCACCATATTTTTGGGGAAATTAAAACAGATTAAGACCTCCCACAGATACTGCCAATTCACTTGATCGAATGCTTTGGCAGCATCTACTGCCACTACCGTCAGGGGGATTTTTTTTTCTTCTGCCATATCCACTACTCCTATCATCTGGAAGGTTAGCTCATTAAGTTGCCTCCCAGGAATAAAACCCCTCTGATCCGGATGTACAACCCCTTTTATCACCTTAGACACTCTCAATGCCATAATTCCGGAATAGATCTTGTAATCCGCATTTAAAAGGGATATAGGTCTATACGAATCAACCTTTAGCGGATCTTTATTGTGTTTTAAAATTAAAGTAATGGTAGCTTCAGACCAAGTAGTGGGGATACTTTCTCCCCTACTATATAACCTATTACACATAGAAGTTAGAGCAGGTACTATATATTCTAATATGCAAAGATATACTTCCACCGGAAGGCCATCTGGTCCTGCTGCTTTTCCCCTCGCCATCTTTCTACACTGAATACTGACCTCCTCTTCTGTTATCTGTCTTTCCAAATATCTCCTTTGCTCTTCATCCAGCTGTGGGAGCCTAGTCTGTCTTAACCAATTCTCAATCCTTTCTTGATTAGGAAATACAGTCTCCTTATATAGCTCACTCATAAACTCACTAGCCTCCCGGCCAATTTCTTCATTTGCACATAGCTCCTCCCCTGCCTCTCTACTCTTCAAACATTTTATTGTGTTCCTGGCTCTATCTGTTTTCACCTTCCATGCTAATAAAGAGCTACATTTCTCCCCATACGCAAAATGCTGAAGCTTACTAGCCTTCCATTTGTCAAGTAATTTCTTATCCAATTGCGCCTGGAATTTTACCTGCAAATTTTCTAAATCTTTCGCCAAAAGGGATATATTCATAGCACCATCTAAGGAGGCCTTCTGTAGATCTCTCTCTTCTTCTTAATCTCCCTTATTTTACTCTCCTCCTCCTGTTTTGATAACTTTCTTTTCCCCCTGGTTATAGATGTCAATATTCCCCGTAAATAGGCCTTAAAAGCATCCCAGACAAGTTGCTCGCTCGCAGAACCTATATTAGTTAAGAAATATTCCTCGGTTTTCTTTCCCAACTCTCTAATTACAATTTCATCTAGTAATAGGGTCCTATCTAACGTCCACCTTCTTGGCCCTTGCTTTTGATAAAAATTCACAGACTTTACCACTCCGGAATGATCGGATAAGACTGCTGGAATATGTGATACTGTTTCTATATCCGTATATAAAACTTGATCTACAAGAAAAAAGTCAATGCGGGAATGATGTCTATATTTTTTGCTATAATAAGTAAAATCCCGTAATTCCTTGTTCTTAATACGCCAAATATCTACCAAATTAAATTCTTGTATCATGCTTTTTAATCTGGCAAAAGCTTTTGGTGGGGTAACATACTTCACACGTGACGTTCTATCTAGCTCCTTATTAAGAACTAAATTAAAATCTCCTCCTAAGATTATAGGTGCTTCTGTTTCTAACAGACAGATTTCCAACTTTACTAAAGGGTCCTGATTGTCCTCGTTCGGCCCATAGTACACAGCACACACCAGGGGCTTATCTTGTATTAATATTGTGGCTACTAACCATCTCCCTGTAGTATCTGTCTCATATTTCAATACTCGAATTCCGTAATTTTTCCTTATAATAATAGCCACACCCCTTGAACTTCCCCTTTGATCTGAACACAAAACCTCTTGGGCCCAACGTGCTTTACTAAAAAGCTGTCTACACTCCTCCCTCTCTAGATGGGTCTCTTGTAGGAGAATGATTTGTACATCACTTTGCTTTAAAAATTCTAGCACCCTACATGCCTTTTTTCCACCCCTTAGACCGTTTACGTTCCATGTCAAAAAACATATTTTTTTTATAATTATCCATCCTCTACTATTTTTCTACTTTCCCCACAGTTCCCCACATCTTTCCGGCTCCTTCTGCATGAATCCTTTACCCTACTATGCTTATTCATTTCCCCTTTTGAGTTCAGCATCTTGAGGACATTTTTTTTTCTTTTTGCCCCTATGCTCCCCTCACCCTGTGCCCTCCCTCCCCCCCGGGAAACCCCCTTTTTACTCCCTGGGCACTGTATTCCGCCCTTTGTGACCCCCCCCGTCCCCGAAGAGAAAGAAATTCTAAATACAAAATAAAAATGAAAACGGCGTCTATATAAACCCTATATACCATCGTGTGTGTGTGCATTTACCTTTTTTTTTTTTTACAATTTCTGCATGATCTGCTATCTGCTATCCCATTATAACACAACTATATCTAAATGTATCAAAAAGATGCTAAAAAATGCTCAACCCTCCATCTGTACCAAGAAGAGATCCACTTCTTCTGGAGTTTGAAAATTATACATCTTATTGCGCCACATTATTTTCAGCAATGCAGGGAATCTCATCTGCACCTGGGCACCCTTACTACGAAGCTCACTCATTCGGGATCCCAGCTCCCACTGTCTGTGTGCAGTTCTCCTGCCCAGATCCGACTTTATTTGATAGCTAAACCCTTCATATTTTTGTACTCCCTCTTTCAAAGCTCTTCCCAACACCAATTCCTTCACTGCATATGTTTGAAAATTAATCAAGATTCTTCTCGGCGCCTTCCTTGCTGAGTTCAATCTGAACGGATCCCTATGGACTCTTTGGATCTCATTCTCCAATTCTATGTCCGGTCTGTCTCTCAAGACCCCTTCTCTTAATAGTTTACAGATGTATGCTTTAATGTCTCCCTTCTCAGAGCCTTCTGGTACCTGGAGAAGTCTTAGATTATTACGCCTTGCCTGCATCTCCAGCCTCTCCATGTCTTCCTCCAATACTCTATTCTGTCTTTTTAGTTTTTCTAATTCACCTGAATTTTCAGTTACGACCTCCGAAAGCGCCTTCACTTCCCCTTCCAATATGCCAGTCCGTTGTGCTATACCATCTATTTTTCCTTCTAGAGTCTCGCATTTATCCTGGATTCCTTTCTGGTTTGTTTCCGAAATCTCAAATTTTTTCAAGATGTCTAATCTTAGACTCCAGAACATTTTTTCTACCTGAGACTCTATCCCTCCTACTGCCCCTTCCACCACCTCTCCATCGACTGAGCTTAGTTGAGGGGTAATCCCTATCGGAACACATGTCTCAGCACCTACAACTAAAACCATGCCTGTATTTGGGGGTTGCTGATTCTCAGAATCTCCCAAGCTCTCATTTCTTATACTACATCTTTGAGTGGGGGGAGAAGAGGATGCCCCACGAGTATCAAATGATGTAGCGCTAGAGTGATACTCTATTTCTACTTCTTCATCCACCTCTACCCTCTCAATCCTATTTTCCCCCTTGTCCCTCCTTGTCCTGGTTTTCCGCTAAAGCAGAGAATCTATTTTCCAATAGTATTGGGGCAGTAGATTTTGCCCTCTTTCCCCCCTCCCCAGATGGTGCTGCAATCTGCTCCATTATCTTAAAGTAGGAACGTAAAGATGGAAGGGGTTTTGTTGAATTCCGTGTCACCCTAGGGCCACACCTTTTAGGTTTTCTTCCTGATTTTACCCCTTTTTTCTTTGTGGTGACCGGGGCTGGAGCCAAGATTTCCGCACTTTCACCCTTCCCGTTAACTTGTCCTCCTCCTCTTCGAGCTGACTCCGGAAGCGAGCGCAAAAGGTACCTGCTTTTACTTTGTGAAGTTAGCGCGTCTCGTCCAATACTCTCTCCCGTTCCGAAGACTCTGGAGACTCTTTGCACAGGTGGGTCTTCTCCGAGTATACTACGTTCGTTAGTTAAATTTGCGGCTGCTAGATCCACCCTATATGTCACCTAATTCTCTTGTTTTACCATTTATTGTGATGAGGACTATGACAGGGTCTAGTAACACATAACAACCGCAACACTGTTTAAGCCTGGGGCAGAGCCCTAGGAACATTTTCTAAATAATGCTAGTCTTGAGTGCAAATTCACGTGCCAGTGTAACACTACGCTCTTTATAAGTGAAAGGGCCATGACACTTTGCTGTATGAATCACTAGAGGTGCTTGTTGGTGTCGTAGGAGACACATTTAGGCATAGGTGAATCCTTCTTAGCATTGTGTGATGGATAAAGTCAACATGTCCTTTGGAATTCAAGAGGTGGGTTGAGAAAATTCAGTATTGGGAAGTTGGGGAAGGAAGGCTTTGAAAACAGTAACTGGCTAGATGCGTAAGTATACCTGACATTAATTTGCCGGAGTGATTTCATTCACTAATCAGATTCCCAGATCAATAATGTAGAGGGAGAGTCAGTTAGATCATAGTTTCTTTCCTCTGTGGATAGAATGCTGGAGCAGGAGGATTTTTACTATTCTCTACGTCGTTACGTGTCATTAAGGTAGTTTTTGGGGACTTCTTGCTGGCAGTGGATTTAGGCCACTGGGAGAGAATAGGCCTGGCTTAGGCCTTCGTTAGATGGAAATGAGGTTCATCAAGCGCTATCTAACATGGCGAATTGCTGTGATCCGGTGTCCCCGTGTGTTATGATGTGTTTAAGCAGCATGACACCTGTTAGGAGGCACGGCATGGAATACAAGAGAGGCATGAAATGTGAGAGCTCGAGCTCTAGAATGTATTGAGTAGAGACATAGATGCCAAGGTTTCAGATTGCTATGTGTGATATTTTCATAATTTCAATATAATTATGACATTTCCACGACTATGAGTGACATTTTTCACAACGGTCAATTGTTAAGACCACTTGGAATGTGGGCCCTCGCTATATGAATGTAGTATTATCAATGTTCAGCCTGTCCAGGTAAAGGGTCCTGATTTCCCTGCTCAGCTCACAGCCACAGTTCCTGCCTCTGCAGCCAACTGGGTCTCGTGGCACCCTCGATTAGAAGTATTTGGAAGTCTTGTATGTTCTGTGATCCAGGGAATACCAGTGCACTGCTCTCGGTCTGCAAGGGGGAGGGGCTGGTATTTGGCCGTAGCGGGCACCGGGCGTGTCCCCGGTAGGCCGCCAGGGTTGGGAGCCGGTTTTTTTACCGGGGGATGGCAATATTGGCCCCCTGTAACAAAATCGGCCAAAATCGGCCCTAGGAAACAGCTCGGCCGCAACCCCTCCCCCCAGGGGGGGGGGCGGCAGAGCCGTTTGCCAGGGCCGGTTTCAGTTCCCAGTCCGGCCCTGGTCCCAATCCTGCGGTGCCACTATTAAAGGTGTCCCAATTTACCGGAAGGGCAGTGGTGGCATCAACTCATAACCTGCCCCAGAAATATGCAGTAATCTAAGGCTGTGGCGGGCTGAAGTGCAGAGGTGCCGGTCGCCCGTAAGAATTACCCCTAAGCCAAGCATTCTGCCCTGGTTGGCGGGCACGCCGGGCCCGGACCCACAGCCAGCGGCACAGATGAACTCCCTAAGTCAGCACATGACACACAACTTACGGACAGCCGCTGCACCAGCACGGGGAATGTGAGTGAGGACCAGTACCACAAGTGTGAATGCCACTAAGCACATTTTTATTAGCAGTCTGACTCGCCTTGAAAGTCACGGCATTTCGGTTTAATTGGCCGCCTAGTGGCCGCAACGACTGGCTCAAGGGGCAAACAGCCCACCACCTGGGTATTCAGACTCAGCAGAGCAGCTCAGTGGTGTCTTCTGTGCTCCAGTGGCAGCCGCAGTGTGGACTTGGGTCTGGTAACGGTAGCAGGGAGGATCATTATTGATATTAAAATTTCACTGCAGCCTTCTACAACTTTATCATGAGGAACTGCAGCCTGAGCCACCTGTAGCGCTCGCACCATTTTAAGGCTGCATCACGAGTGCTTACGTCGCGGTAGCCATTGGACACTGTCTATCCTGACATCAGTCGCATGAAGGGAAGGCCATGCGTCACGTCGGGAAATAGCCTTTTCTTACTTTGTAGCACTGCAGCTCAGGACAACCAGCCCCCAAGCCTGCTGGGAGCATTACGCCCGCCAGAGCTCAGCTGCCAATCCAACTTTAGTTTCAATCACACAGCATTGCTGAATTATTTTAGCAGTGCTATGTCTTCATGACAGCCGAGGCAGGCTACGCCACTTATGCGTGACTTTGCATTATAGTGCAGTGATCACCACACTGAAATGCGTTAGTCTAACACCTGATGGGTGGTACTTGGCAGGGCTGCAGAGAGTAAGAGCATTGCTGGAGTTATGTCTGTGGAGACGGTTGGAAGTGTAGGAAGAGCTGATGCCAGGGATTTGAGCTAGGGAACTAAATCATTAAAAGACACTACTGTGTTGTGTATCATTGGATTTAACAGATTGGCAACGAGCAGCTCAAATCTGAAGCTGAACCCACCAATCTACTCAAGCCACCTTTTTTCTTCTGCAATGAAAGTAAGAGTATTTATGACTTTTTATTAACGGCGGGGTTACCACTTATGCTTTAAGCTAACTCAGCATCAGCTTAATTTCCTTAATTATATCTGTGTTTTAGAGATAACGGATCTTTAGCAGTGACCTTTTCAGCGGCGATACGCACACCTGAAAGGACAGTTAGGAGGCATGGTATGGAATGGGAGAGTGGCATGAAATGTGAGTGCGTGGGTGAGCTCGAGCTCTAGAATGTTTTGAACTGAGAGTGAGAGCATTGTTGGAGTAAGTCTGTGGAGACGGTTGGAAGTGTAGGAAAAGCTGTTGTCAGGTATTTGAGCTTCGAGAATAAATCATCAAAAGACACTACCGTGTGGTGTATTATTGGACTTAACATGTTACAGGTAAGTCTCCAAAAATGAATGTAGTAGCAGGAGGATTGATAAAAAATAAGGGGACTTGCAGTACCTCAATCCTATGAGGGGTGGGTCTCAATTGTGGTGGGTAACAAAGTATTATTTATGGCTGTGTCTCAGGGCAAAGGGGAGTGGGAGGTGGTTTACTGATAAATGCAACAACACCAGCGCTTCATGGCACCCTTCAGGGGATGTCCACTTGCTCTAAGCCTTGCAACCCAACATCATTGTGGTAGTTGTGGGTTCTGAAAGTTGCAACTCCAGCATGGGCTTCCAGGCCTATTATTGCGAGCCTGTGAAGCGCTAGAGGAGTGTCCCCCTATACAGCAAAGGAGCGGGTTCAGGAGTCACACAGATCGACTCTTGTAATGTAATGTAATGTAATGTAATGTAAGATATATTTATACCGCGCAACTGTCACCCCAAGGGTATCCTGGCGCTGAGACTGACCAGAAGATGTAAGGATGCAAAACAGACGGACAAATAGCCCAGCCTGCATTGAGTGATAGCTCAGAATTAATCCTCCCTTGGGAAAAGCCATGTCTTCAGCTTTTTCCTGAATGGTAGCAGTTCCTGAGTTTGTCTAATGTCTACAGGGAGGTCGTTCCAGATCTTTGCCGCCGCAACGCTAAAGGCTCTCCCGCCAGTTCTTGTTTTTTTGTATCTCGTCATGATCACCAAATTGGTGTTTGCTGACCGGAGATTCCTTTTTGGGGCATACCATTTAAATTTATCTTGCAGAGGTTTCGGGCCTAACCCATGGATTGCCTTAAACACTATACATAGTGATTTAAACTTAATCCTCTGGCCAATTGGCAACCAATGAAGGTCCTTCAAAGCCCTCGATGTAGATGACCTACGATGCTTATTGAGAGCCAATTTGGCAGCTATAGTTTGGATCCTCTGGAGCTTCAAAATCAGTGAGTTTGGAGCCCCCAAGTAGAGAGAGTTACAGTAATCCAATCTACTCAGTATCACTGCTCTCACCACCTCTGACCTGGTGTTAGTAGGAAGGAGTGGAAGGATTGTGCGTAGTGCTCTGATGAGGGAAAGACAGGTGCCCACTAGCTTATTAACTTGAGTCTCCAGCTGAAGGTCCTCATCCAGCATAACTCCCAAGTTGCGCACTGTTTTGTTTGGTGTCAAAGGTTTATCAGTAGGAGAGAGCCTAAATTCCAAGTGAAGTGGGCGAGCAACTTTGGCAGTGGAACAGACTACCATCTCGGTCTTATCTCCGTTAAATTGCAGGGAGTTATGTCTGAGCCATTTTGTGGTACTCTGCATACATTCCTGAAACTGATCCATTGATACTGCCTGGGCTCCTTCTAGGGAAAACACCAATTGCGTGTCATCAGCATAATTAATTAAATCAATACCAAAGGACTTTATAATCGGTATGAGCGGGCGCAGATAGATGTTGAAAAGTACTGGGCTGATTGCGGAGCCTTGTGGGACCCCTTGTAAGACCGGGGTCTTGGGGGATGTGAATGGCGGAATAGTCACCACTTGTTGTCTGCCATTCAGATATGACCGTAGCCATTGTAGTGCCAGCCCTTTCACTCCCATCTTCTCCAGTCTCATCAGCAGAATAGCATGATCCACCGTGTCAAATGCTGCGGACATATCGAGTAGTATCAGAACTGTTGCTACCCCATTGTCGGCTCTCATTCTTAGGTTATCGAGTGCCGATACCAGGGCTGTTTCTGTACCATGCCCTGGGCGGAAGCCGAATTGTGCTTCGTCAAGCAAATGGTACTCCTCCAAGTAATATGAAAGAGATTTGCTGACCGCTCTCTCCAGGATCTTTACCGGGTAGGGCAGCAGCGATATGGGCCTAAAATTATCTGGACACGTAGGATCGAGAGTCGGTTTTTTCAACAGTGGGGTCACCATTGCCTGCTTCCAGCAGTCAGGGACCATGCCTTCATCCAATGATTGACGGCAAATCTGCCACAGCCGGGGAAAGATTTCCAAATGAAATTCTTTCCACAGTTTCTGCGGGAGGGGGTCCAAAGGTGAACCTGAGGAGACCTTCAAGGCTAGGTTGTGATAGGCGAGATGGAGCCCAGTTGGCCCCCCTAGATGAAGGTGGCGTATAACACCTGTGTTGCATTAATTATGAGGCAATCTGTTTGGAGCCATGTAGAGAGTGCCATGTACTGTGCAACCAATCCTTGCCTCCCCTGCAGGGCCGGCTTTAGCGATGGTGGCGCCCGGTGCGACAATCACTTTTGGCATCCCCACACCCCATGACCGCCTTCTTACATTCTCTCACTACCACCAGGCAAAAGCTGCCCCTCATCTCTTCAATCATAAGATATTACTAAACACAGCACCCCCTCCCCCTGAGGTCAGCACCCCCATCCACAGGTCAGCACCCAGTGCAGCCGCATCTGTCACATTCCCCTAAAGCCGGTCCTGCTCCTCTGCCATGTGCACTGTGAAAGGCTAACTGGCTGCTTCAATCAACTGGTCCATCTTTTATTTATGCACTTCTCCCAAGGAGTGCATGTATGCGGCTGTCTTACGGGCAGCACATTTTCAGTTATAGGGTGCACTATCAATGTTTGCATCAGGCACACCTAGTTAAAGGTGCACCGCCTCGAAAACAGGGACAGTACATTCTTAATGTAATATGGTTCCTGATGTTAATAAATATTGTGCCTTAATTTGTCCCTAACTGGGCAGCGTGGTAAATTTAGTGTTCACTAGGGTGGACAGCACAGCTGCATATATGCTGCTATGTGCATGTGTGTCTGTGTAACGTGTTTATGTGTGTATTTCTCACTGTGTTTGGTTCTGACAGAGTTCACCGTGGGGTGCTCCGAGGCTGTAAAGGCCACTGTAGGAGGAGAGAGGGATGCTTAGCACTTGGGCATGCGTTTGCTCTTGAACCACGTGAATTTGCAGATAGTATGAGCTGTGGCTGAGAGCTACAGTTCTGTGCCCCAATCTAATGCTATATTGTTTAGTCAGCTTGAAAACCTCTATGCTTTATTCTTTCATGTGGGGTGCTTCCTCTTTTTTCTCACTTGTTTGTTTTCTTTACAGTTTTCTTGCTTCTTTGAAAGCAAATTCAAGACACAGAGAAGGATTGTGCATGGCAGAAAATTGCTTTCTCATGGTACTAATGACAACTTGAAATGTACAGCCTTCTGTTTGCTTCACCCCTACTTGCTAGAATGATCTTATGAATGTAGACAACGTGAAACAGTTAAGCATTCTTCACTGTAATGAAGTTTCCTGGAGGACAAATTATCCAAGTGTGCAGTAATAGAGTAGTTTAGGAAATGTCTAATTGGATGAACACCTAAAATATGAACCAGCTAATAGTCCAGAACATGTTTAATTGTCTATTTCAGATTAAGGACAATTAAGATGCCAATTAGCTATGGGTAATTTAACAGCAGTTGTTACCATATGTAGCCTTTCAAATTAGATTCCTTGGATATACAGCTATTACAAATCATAAAGACATGCTATTTGTATACTTGAATCTTGATCAATGGAATAAAGGTCTGTATAAAATGTAGCTCAGAAGCTCTTGCTGAAACTTAGACATTTTCAAGATTAATAGACAGCGAGTAGTAAAACTGAATACATACCCTGTGCTATTAACTGGCTACACCGTTTTACATTGCCTTTATAAGCAATACTGCACCACATTGCATTCACCCCTAGTGATAATCCAAAGAATGTTTCAGGATTTGTTCTTGCACACGTATGTCCAAAACGCAAGAGAGTGCTGGTCACAGGTGACGTTGGGAGGGAAAACACAAAATTAAAACATCAATAATTATATGGCAGTAGAGAAGGATAGTTTTAAATGTGAAAATAATAAGTCATTTATATATCTTAATGTTGTTACATAAAGCACAATTCACCTTGCACCAAAAGTACAAAGTTGCCTGAGTTATGAGCAGGATTATGTTTGTGCAGGAAGGGATAAGGCACACAAATAATCAAAGAGGCATTTTTTCCCTTTTCTATGTGTGATAAAGCATGTCTCATGCATAGAAAAAGGAAATAACGAGGACAAAATGGATATATCTTCTCGTCATGCCATCCTCTGGGAGGCATATCGATTTGACTCAATACCATGTGTACAAACCTTCGTAAATCTGAAATTGCATCCAATCCACATGTGGATGCATTTAAACACCCATGGAACGCCTCCCTTGACATGTAACGTAATGCAGCACAAGAAGCTGCCTTAAATTGCTTTATGGTGCAATTACCCCTTGTTTGGGTTTGTAAATCTGAATTAAGGACTGTTGTAGGGATTCTGCACATACACAGAGCTATGCACAGGATAATAGGACCTCGGAGTATAGTGGTGAGCCAACCATACACCTCAGCACCCACAATCCCAATCCGACTAGCTTTAGCGTCTCATGAGCAGCGATGCTACCAATGATTAGACAACCCAGAACACAGTATCTCTCTCTCAGGACTCGCAGGAGCAAGAACACCCTTTCATAACTCACTAGTACCTGTCCACAACATGCGTAATAAGAGACACAGTATAGTTTAAATGTTTATTTCAACTATCGTGCTCTAAGATACAGTACACGTGCCAGTACTATCAGCATAATGCATAAGGATAAAATAATCAGCATAGTTACAATTCCATAGAATACAAATGGGGAAAGCATTTCATAAAGCAGTGGATATAGGGCTAAATGACCATACCACCCTCCCCGTGCTATTAGCTAGTTTATTATATAAACAGAAAACCTCTGGGCTTTGTCAGGCGGACCCTCATACCTCAATATCTAGATGCAAGGTTTACATCATCAGACAAGCACAGCTCTTCTTTCTGGAAAGGTTTTTCTCCAAGTGCCTCTAACAGTGAAATCACAATATTAAAAAGCACACGATTTCTCCATTGCAGCTGTAAGTAGTGTTATGTCTAGGTGCGAGGGACTGGCCAGATCAGCAAGAACAAGGGACGTTGTTTTTCGACCTTGTACATGCTGTGCAGATGTAACCCACAGGGAACAGGAGAAAAGGTGAAAGGTAGAAAGGCAGACAGTCCTAATATAGCCGGGCACAAGCAGAGGCTGGAAAAACAAAGTCACAAAGTAACGTGCGCAGTAAAGGCAGCATGGCAGCCAGGCCTAGGCCAACTTAGCAGGGCAGACCATTAGGCCACAAACCACACGACACCCTCCCCTGGACAGTCCATTGGCCCAGACAGAGGACGAAGACAGAGTTCAAATAGAATGAGCAGAACAGAAACGTCTGTTGCGGAATAGTCCCTTGAAGGACAGGGAACTGGCGAAAAAAAAGAAAAAGTCTGCAGAAAAAAAATACAGTGTGGCCGGACGCTGAAAGCGGAGGCCCCTTTCAATCCATTAACGTGTAGGTGCAGAAAAACGCCACACTTTCCAAGAGGACATCGTTGGAACTGTCAGAAAAAAGAGACGCCATCCAGTCCAATAAATCAAAACAGCAGTCATGTTCCTCGTAAGAGGGAGCAGTGAACAGCATTGCGGGACAACTTGCGTGATACTCAATATAACTTTGTTGTAGGAGATTCTGAGCAGCCGCACAGATTTCCCATTGCTCCAAAATCCCAAGTGCAGCCGCACGCGCCATATAGCCAGCACCGGAACAGTCCCGCTCATGGGCCTCTAAAGGACCCATTAAGGGGACAAAATCCTGGCGAGACAGAGACGTATTGGAGAGGCAATAATAAAACGACCAGGAAAAAGGACATCGGATGCAAGACATCACAGGTTGCACGCAAGTGAAATACGCAAAGCGAAAGGAAAGTCTGTAGGACACACTGAGTGTCGCCAATGGCAGGACGCTGAAGCCGGCGAGGAGGCGTTCACGGAGCAACTGGAGTCGACCTGGGTCGAGAAGGGCCCAAGGAAGTGCAGCCATTGCGTAGTAAACAGACCAAAAGCAAGACACCAGCCGCTAAGGCGAGGATCAACGGAAAGCCGCCAAAGACGCTGGAAAAAATGGAATGAATAAAAGCTGGTATTACACCAAAGATAGTTTGAAAGGAGGTAACAAGGCCAGAGCCCACAACTTTAAAAAAGTGCACCAGACCTTCGCTGCGTGATGCATTAAAAACACGGTGAATCAATTCACCGAAATGTTGTGGGAGGTTAGTGTTCAAAAGGGCCTGTATTTCACTGTGGGTACTAGCCACCTGGAGGATGAATGTCTCCCGGGCGGATGTGAGCATAACCTCCTGGTTCAATAATAGCGCCTTTATTCTGCTCAATTTATTGAAATGCGCCTTCAAAGTAGGAATGGAAGGCCAAATGGAACTATCTATGATGTCGTGCGGGGGAGGAAAAAGCACATTTTTGCAGCAGACAACTCTGTGGGAAACTGTTACAATATAGGGTATGCCGGCCAGCATGCCACAGCAGTCCTGATTATTCAGAAGCAGATAGCTACCATTTGCAAGCACAGTAAAAGTAGGAGATATAGCAGGAGCAAGAATTCCCTTTAAAACACAAGCCAGATTCGGAGCCGAAACGTTACAAGCTCCGTGCAATTTAATGTTTTTGCAAATAAGGGAATGACCCACAGTAGAATCGCATGACTCGCCGCTGAGAAAAACTTCCTTTCCGTCCCTAAGACATTTAAACATGAAAGGTAGGGACCACAGTTCATGCAAGAAGGCACTGCCTAAAGGCTGAAAACGGCCAACAGGATAATGTTTCATGCAGGAACTGAATTCAAACAAAGAAAAAGGCAAAGCGATAACCCAGTGTACTAGCCACACTGCAGAATCCAATTCCGCCACAGAGAATGGTAAGGGCTCTATTTTCTCGATATGTAACAGAGTGTATGTTGCATCTTTCATGGACATGAACTGCTGTTTTTCAGTCAAATTAAAAGGCAAAAATAAGGCAGAGGTGTTTAAAAAATGCCAAGGAACTTTACCCATTTTACGTGTTTGCAAAGTCCATGCAAACTGCATCACTGAACGCAATTGATTTTGACCATGATATAACACAGAAACATCATCTTGTACAATATCAACAACAGAGGAAACAATATTCTCTAACGTGTAAATGCGGGAAGACAGGGTATTTATACTATTGTCAACTACAGCAAGCACCTTTTCCAAATTTGCTTGATCAATCTCCCGAAGGCGGGAGGCAGCTTCAATTTGCGAAAGCTTCCAGAGTTCATTGTAAGTCTCATAAATGAATCTCTTAGGTCGAGGGCCACGAGGCCCCAGAACAAAATCGGACAGATCAATATTGCCTGATAGGAGTGATAAATGCTGTTTCACAGAATCTAACGAAGAGTGCTGCAACCACTGTTTACATAATTTACCAACAGAATATGTTGTAACAGTACGAGAGTCAGAAAACCTCGGGTCTGGCTTATACTGTTTGTAACCAGGAGCTGAGTCATGAAAACGCAGTTGGCAGGCATTTGCTGCCGTCGGCCAAGCCAACCAGGGTGACTGAACAAATGTGGAAACATTAAATGAATTGTTCTGAAACAAAGCTTGCAAATCTGTAAGGGATATATTAAAATGCAAGCTCTCGTTGGTGGAGGAAGACAACACAGGAATGGAAGGTGCATTTAATTGTTTGGAAGTAGCCAAACCCCAACACGTGGTTTGATAGATTGAATGATTTAAAAATATAATTTGGGTCGGGATAAGGCAAGCACGGTGCAAGGCTTCTGTGCCTTGACCTGCCAGGATTTGGAGCCCCAAATAGATTTCAAGTCAATGGTGTCCCGCCAGTGCTCATAACCACCCACAGCCAAATCGGCCAAAAAGGAACCCGAATACAGTAACTTGGTGTGGGTCAACATGATCTTCTGTGTAGATGAAGTGTTTAACTTAAAATAATAGGACGCAGGGTTCGATCTATTAAAGTCAGTGAAATAAGCAAACTTGTTTCTAAGAGTTTGGGAGCTGCCTGGTAAAGGGGTCGGACAATGTTCCCATTGGGTGTAATTAAGAGGTCCCCAAAGGGCACTCGGTTTATGGAGGAAATGGTTGCCCCAATGCTGGTAACAATATAAATCGGCATAACTTGCAGAATTCATGTACAAATCCTCAGCATTAAAGGCAGCATAATATTTCAAATCAGTAAATAACGATTCAACGGCATGCACATCCCAATCGTCAGAATGAATATTACTTTTAACGACATCCCCCATTGAAACACGTAGGACATTTGGTACATTAATTATCTCAGTAGGTCCATGAATTTGGAAATTTACCGCATCCCATACGATGCCATCAGCGACTGGGAAAGCTGAAATGTTCACAAATGTGTGGGCACGCTTCATGATGTGAGATGAAGAATGTGGAGCCAAAGTTTCAGCGACACAGTTCACTGCAGAGCGTTCTGGTAAATAGTGACCATTGATGAGTAGAAAAAACACTGTGACAAAGCCAATGGACATGAACAGAAAAATCAGGAATAGTACCAACCAGATGTATGTCCATGGAGGAATCAAAAAATTGTCTCTGAACCAGGATACAAAAATACTGAATTTGGACGGGATAAGCGATGAGGTGGAATCCGAGTCAAAGGAATAACGTGTTGGGCTCAGTGGCGTTGTTGGTAGGTGAGCCACCGACTCGTTGGCGGGGTAGGTATATTCAGTTTCCTCGTTGCAGGGGGAGTCCGGGAAGTCGAGTAAGCGATCAGGCAAATCTACCATCTCGATAGCAACATCTGTGAGCGTTCAGGCTGGAGGGCCACAAACATTTGTCTGGGAAATGACTGGACAAGAGACCGCTGGTGTTACACTATTCAGGATCGGCCAGATGTTGTAGCTTGACATTGTCCACTGAGATTAATCTGTTCTCTTTGCGACCAGGAAGCGGTGGTAAGATGACTGTACGAGTACCCTTCAAGCCAAGGACTGGAACTGGTGCACGATAAGAGGGGCCAAATTCTTTTTTGTTCTCCACCTATTCTCGAACCAGATCTCCAATCTTCGGAAGCCAGCCGGCAACCGGAATCTGCAGCGCAGCGTCTGTGGCTGAAGGTAAATGTTCTTGTGCAAGTTTGTCTCGGTCTTCTTGTAAGTCCTGTAACATAGCAGAATGGTTATCGACATCAAAGATTGCGGATTGCGCCGCCATGTCTAGACCATCAAGGTCTGGCACAAACATTTGTATGCCAAAGAGCATCTCGTATGGGGTCCGCCCACCCAGAGGTCTTCTAGGGAGATTATTAAGTGCACGTTGTACGGTATACAAGTGGGCCAGCCAGTTCCTGCCAGTACCTAAGACTCTAGCTGTCAAGGATTGCTTTAAGTCACGGTTCATTCGTTCAACAATCGAATTGCCCTCAGGCCGATATGGAGATGAAAATTTCACCCGCACCCCCAGTGAACCCATTGCGTCCTTGTAAGCCTTAGAGGCGAACGCTGGACCTTGGTCCGAATGGAAAGTGCCACAGGTGAAAACTCCCACAAAGACACGCAAATCCCTTATGACATTTCGAGCGTCCGCACTCCGTTGTGGCCAAACCCAGATGAAACATGTGCACAAGTCCACTGCAACCAAGATGTACTTATATGCAGTGTCGGAAAAAAATGGACCGCAGTGATCCAGGTAAACACACGCAAAAGGTCTGTTTGAAATGCAGAGCGGTGTTTGTGGTGGTCGTGTAACCGTGGAAAGCTTAATCTGCTGACAAACGTCACAAGAAAGCACATAAGTACGGGTCTGTTTATATAAACCACGCCACCAGTAACGCTGCTGCAAGATGGAAACCGTCGCAGACACGCCAGCATGTGCCGAAGCCATGCCTTCGTGTGCGGCCGTTATTAAGGAAAGTCTGCGGTCCGCGTTGGGAATCAGCCGATCACCAACGTCAGGAATTCTTACGAAAGGAGCCTGTTCGGGATCTAACTGATAAGAGTATTTGGAAGGGAAACCCCGTGGGTAATTAGCACCATCCTTTGTTGCAGCAATAGCTGCCAGAATATCATTATCTATCTTAGTCATGGATCTTGTAACTGCTGCGACTGAGCACGTGGCTACTGCTGATTTGGCAGCCTCATCCGCTAAACCGTTACCGACAGCGTGTGCACCCACACGCTGGTGGCCAAGAGTGTGAATCACCTGTGTGAGAGGCAGATGTTGTTTCAAATCTGCTACTCGAACCCAAAGTATTTTATGCTTAATTGTGCTGCCTTTTGCATCTCTATAGTCATTTTGTGACCAAAAGAAGAGATTGTCATTGAAAGATTGAACACAGTAGTAAGAATCGCATACAATAAGAGTCGTCACATCTGGATTAGCGAACTCTAGTGCGAGCACCAATGCGAGCAGCTCGGCCAATTGTGCAGTACTGTCTCCTAGTGCCTGAGTGTGCACTACAGTTGATTTGAACTTTCCGTTCACAATGGTACCTGCAACAATAGCACATGCCGCGGAATAAGTATGCTTGGAACCCGTGGCCGGTTGTGCCGAACCATCGGTATAGATAATACATTCGTACTCCTCAAGCGGTAGCAAAGACAGAGGAGGAGGATGAACAAATTCATACTGTAAAAACTCCTGTGTCTGAAGAGAAGAATCAAAAATGAAAGTGACATCCGGGGATGTCAAAGATGTTGCCCATTGTATCCAACGGGGGTGCAAAGCTTTAGAGTTCGGTACACTTGCTTTTGTCACTGCCTCTAGGGCAGGATATGGTGTTACCACCAAAATGCGTTTTCCCTGTGCCAGTGCGCATTCCTTTAGAATCGCCAACTGCACTGCAGTCAAAACTTTCTCCACAGAGGAAAAGCGCATTTCTGCTGAAGTGTAAAGATGTGACTTGTATGCAATCGGTACTGTGTCACCTTCGTTAAAGGTTAAGTACGTGAAACCCACTGCCCCTGGAACGATTCTAATCACCAGGTTTGTGTGGTTGTCACGAGTCAACAAGAATTTAGATTCAAGTAAATCAGACTGCAAAGATTGCAGTACGGAGGAATGCTCGGGAAGCCAGCATGACTTCGAAAAAGTTAGGTTGTATCAAGGCACAAAGAGGCTTGATACGCTGGGCATATTCGGGAATGTAAATACGCCCGAAGTTCAGAAAACCCAGTAAGGACTGAAGCTTCTTCAGAGTAGTTAGAGGGCACAAAAGTGCGCACTTCTCCAAGAAATGGGGGGCTAAGCCCTTGCCTTCATTGTTGAGCTCATAGCCCAAAAACAAAACGGTAAATTCAGCAATTTGTGATTTGGCAAAGTTGAATTTGTAACCCAAGACCGCAAATTCAAGAATAATGCGGTCCACTCGGGAAAGATGCGGCCACAGTTCGTCATCTGTTAGATATATATCATCGACGTACGACCACGCATCAGGGTCAATGTTGTCTAACAAGGAGACAACACGGGCGGCAAACACACCTGGACTGTTCTTGTAGCCCATAGGTAAACGCCAGAATTTGAAATGTTTACCACCGGAGGTAAAAGCGCTCCATTGGCTGCACTCCGGGGACAAGTTGTGCGTGTAAAATCCATTGGATAAGTCCAGTGTCGTTTTATATTTTTTACGGACAAGACTGTCTACAAGCGTAGAACTATGTGTATTTTGTACCGCAAAGGTCCGACAATGAGAGTTCAAATGTCGGTAATCCAAAACTAGGCGGTACGATCCATCGGGTTTAGAAACCGCGAAAAGGGGATTATTCATCGGTGATACGCATGTTTCAATCACTCCTTGATATTCCAACTGTGTCAGAATTTCGGAGACGGGACCTTTAGCTTCCCGCTTGATGGGATATTGGGGTTGTGGCTGTGGCAGCGACCGCAAAGGAATTTCATGGGGGGGAGAGTCTTCATCCCAGCCCACGTGGTTGCGGTATAACGCTGGAGCCAGGGACGCAGCCCACTCGGCTGCGAGAGCCTCCGCTTTGTCCGTGGGGACATGACGAGAAAAGCTCAGAAGGATTACCTCCTCCCCTCTACGCGCAGCAAGTACGAACGAGGGCGGCCAATCCGCCTCTCCCAACAGAATGTCGTACGAAGAGGTCAGATTTTCCCAAAAAATCCCTTTAATACGCTGTATGTCACCTTCAATTTGAATGACAAGATTATATAGTCTGTCAGGGGGAGCCACTCTGGTGTCTGCTGTCTCAACAGTAATGAATGTATCAGTTGCTGTCGCCTCCACATGAGGACGTAGTGCCTCCCGCACTATGGTAACTTCCGCGCGCTGTCTAGGAGCGTCACTGCCCACGTCCAATTCAGGAGTCTCGTTCTCACCGTCTGTGGCATATCTCGCTGTAACAGCTGCAACTTTCTTCTTCTGAAACTGTGGGCGAGAACGTGGAAATTCGTCTGGTTTCCCTCGGACTTGTTGTCGAGGTTGGTCTCGTCCCTGAGGAGCCTCACGACCCCTGCCTCTATCCTGGCGATCTCCTCCACCAGCCTTGGAGGTTGTTGGTGCCTGTGAAGAACGAGGAGAACGCGAATCAGGGACTTGAAATTTCTCGGGAGATTTAATTCTCGCCCTATCGCGCAAATCATAAGTGCGTTCAGAAGAGACGGAAACCGGGGATGCGCTTCGAGACCCTGGCTTCTTCTGTTGCTTACCCTGCTTTTTCTGTCTCCAGCTCTTTTTAGTAAAGAACGGCTTCTCATCCTTCTCAGATTGAGATTTCGGTTGAGGTTGCGATTGTGTTTGCGTTTTAGCAAAAGGCTTGACCCCAAGGCTATTGCGGCCAATTGTTTTGTAAGCCTGTGCAATAATTTTCGGTAATTCGCACGGCCTGTCCGGTTCTGGGATCAAAGCCAAAGCATTAGCTACTTGAAAGTTCACTGCATCGCCCTTGACATTCGCAAGGATCAAATCAGCTACTACGTCGAACACTCCCACCAGTCTCATCCCTAATTCCACAGCCACTTCAGGGCCATGCTCATCCTGCACTCGTTTAATTACAGAGGGGAGAACCGTCATGGAAGGAGTGCCGAAACACTTCGCATATACTGCTGCGAATGCCTGACCCCAGTTTTTGCATTTCTGTCAACTCGGGAATCAAGTCTTTTGGCAAACTAATCGTCAAAATCCTGTGTATTTCCACAGGAGATGTATTTGGAAAAACCGCCTCCGGCTGGTCAAATTTCTCTGCAAGCCAATAAGGCAAATCGTCCTTATTTTGTGGGCGTTTGCCCATCACCGAATTAACCATGACGGGACTTATGGTTACACCGCCCGGCCCAGCTGGATGCGCTGCAACTCCAGGCGGGGCTCCCTGGATGTTGCCTGTAACAAATTGCACTAAAGCTCTATGCACACGTATCAAAGACGAATGCAAATTACGCAGCTCAGCGACTGTAAGCGTCATATAACGCGGATGTGGGGTATACCCGGCCAAAACAGGCCAAGTGGCCCCTTCAATCGATAAGGGCCTAAACGAACCGAGGTAACCGGTTGGGGGAGGGCGCCATCAAACCAAACACGGTGTTGCCATGCCGTGAGCGGTACTTCAAGATTCCTATAAGGTCTATAGATATTAGGAACAGCGGTGGCCGTATATTCATGGAACAACTTATCAGTTCCATCCACCGCCGGAAAGGTGATCCAAGAGTAAAATACCTCAAAGTGGTAAGCAGGATCCGCTTGTACCACAAAGATCAGATCGACACCCGCGTCAGGCACTCCATACACTGTCAAGTGAGCCCGGAGCGCTGCGCGGCTATGTGCCGCAATTTGGACAGCCATTTAAGGCTAAACTATTTCGACAACCTAATAGGAGGCAGCACAATATGGGGTTTTCTTTAAAAACCTTTTAACAACTTCAAGCTTGAAAGAACCTATAAAAACATCAATATAGGAGGTATCACCTTCACACACGCTTCCGGAAGCGTCTGTGAAGGGGTTGTGGACAAGCACAAGTACTACTCAAGCGTCTCGCAGATAAGCAGCCCACTCGTTGGTTGCGCCATGTTGTAGGGATTCTGCACAAACACATAGCTATGCACAGGATAATAGGACCTCGGAGTATAGTGGTGAGCCAAACATACACCTCAGCACCCACAATCCCAATCCGACTAGCTTTAGCGTCTCATGAGCAGCGATGCTACCAATGATTAGACAACCCAGAACACGGTATCTCTCTCTCAGGACTCGCAGGAGCAAGAACACCATTTCATAACTCACTCATACCTGTCCACAACATGCATAATAAGAGACACAGTATAGTTTAAATGTTTATTTCAACTATCGTGCTTTAAGATACAGTACACGTGTCAGTACTATCAGCATAATGCATAAGGATAAAATAATCAGCGTAGTTACAATTCCATAGAATACAAACGGGGAAAGCATTTCATAAAGCAGTGGATATAGGGCTAAATGACCATACCACCCTCCCCGTGCTATTAGCTAGTTTATTATATAAACAGAAAACCTCTGGGCTTTGTCAGGCATACCTCAATATCTAGATGCAAGGTTTACATCATCAGACAAGCACAGCTCTTCTCTCTGGAAAGGTTTTTCTCCAAGTGCCTCTAACAGTGAAATCACAATATTAAAAAGCACACAAATTTCTCCAGTGCAGCTGTAAGTAGTGTTATGTCTAGGTGCGAGGGACTGGCCAGATCAGCAAGAACAAGGGACGTTGTTTTTTGACCTTGTACATGTTGTGCAGATGTAACCCACAGGGAACAGGAGAAAAGGTGAAAGGCAGAAAGACAGACAGTCCTAATATAGCCGGGCACAAGCAGAGGCTGGAAAAACAAAGTCACAAAGTAACATGCGCAGAAAAGGCAGCATGGCAGCCAGGCCAAGGCCAACTTAGCAAGGCAGACCATGAGGCCACAAACCACACGACAGGACTTGGGCTGCCTTGCGTCATCTTGCGTGACACAAGGTTAATTAAACGCCTTAATAAATCTGGCCCTTAATACACGAACATTGAACATGTAAAACACATAATAAAAGTTGTACACAATGTGACTAACTCCAGGGGTAATAATAAATATATATAAATGTACATGAATTCATTACATTATTTCTTATGTGATACAGTTTTTATGTCCTTTTCCTGCAATTTGTTTTTACAGTCTGTCTTCATAAATTTGGGCTGTGTTCATGTAGTGGTGTGTTTGTTGATTATGTATAATTGATCAAAATCATTGCATAGAGAGTTTAGCTTTGAAAAATTAAAACAGCACGACAAGTAGGCTTAAATAGAAAAATAATTATGGGTCCTGTTAGTTGTTTGTGTAATGTTTGAAATACTACCATCAGAGAGTGACCTGTGGCTCCTCACTGGCATTTCTCTGAAAGAAAATAGCCTCTTTAATCGATGGTTACCTGAAGGCAATTTTACTACTTTACATTACCAATATGACTTCCCTTAAGATACCACTTATGGGGTTTATTTATTTTATGAGTGACCACCTTTACCTTGATTTTTGTGAGGTTAATTTCCATGCCGTTTTTTTAACAGTACTTGGCTAAGCTATCGTTAAGCCGTTGCTAACCCACTTTTGCTTGGCTTTACAAGAAAAAAATGTCTGTGTACAACAGGTTAGAAAGCCTACAGCTGCCGAGTTTTAGAGGGTGAGAGTTAACGTGGTCAGGTACAGAGGGTAAATCAGCTAAAAACAGGTTAAAAAGTTGGGACGCCAAAACACATCCCTGTTTCAGTCAAAATTCAGTGTCAATCTTCCTGGTACCATGGGTTCCATCACCAATCTTAATTCTCACCCAAGAATTTGTGTACAGCATTTGGAGGGTCTGTCGAGGGGGGTGTGGTATTCCCCACTACTCCAGTTGACTCCTTAACGTGTTGCGCTTGATGCAGTCAAAAGCGGCTTCAAAGTCCACAAAACATAAATATAAACGTGTCCTCTTTTTAATTGTTAATCGATTATTAGTGGTAATGCCGAAATGTTTGTTGAGACGCCTGTACCGTGGCGGAATCTTGTTAGATTTATAGGAATTATTTAATTTTTGTTTGCTCAGGTTGTTAGATCTTACGCAGCAGGGAGACAAAGGGGCTTATTACCCCCAGGTCCCTCCTGACCTCGTCCCATTCCTGAACTAAGTGGAGATGACCATCTCCGTGACAGAAAAAAAAGAACAGGAGCATGCTGGGATACCCAACCCACTCCCTCCCACTGGGAGTACATAAGCGGTACCAGCCCAGCATGCACCCTGTTCTTTTATTCTGTCTTCCGACAGGATGGCACGTGTTTGGACTTACCTGCTGGGATTCTTCACTGGACGTCTCGTCTGGGCTGCTGGGCTGTCCTCGCCGCCCTCTTTCCGCGTTCTCCTGGCCTGCTGGGCTTGCCAGGAGCTGCGTTGTTGGCCACCTGGCCCTTTGCAGCTGGGGCGCCGTTCCTCCCGGTCTCTTCCGGGTTGCAGTGCGCGTCTCCCTGTGGCTTGGCCGGTCTGGGGGACGCGCTGCTGTGGATGTTTGGTGGGTCCTGGGGCTCTGCTGGGCGATGCTCCTTGGCTCCCTGCCTGGCGTTTGGTGTCCTGCCGGCCTCCTCTGCTTCCTGGCGCCCCTGCTGTTTGTTTGGGACGGTGCTGGGGCGGGCCTTGCTGTGGCCTCGGAAGCCGTCTTCGGTGGGCTTCTCCGCCCGGCGCTGGTTTCCTGGATGGCGCCTGGGCTGGCTGTTGGGGGGCAGTGAGCTTGTGGTGCGCTCTTCCTGCTCCCTTGGTGAGTACCGCGTAGCGGTTCCGTTTTTTTAATTCATGCTGATGGTGGGAATGGATGCCTGCCAAGGTAAGATTCAGGTGCACATCCAGCTGTTGTCTGGGTTTGAATCCGCCTTGATCTCTTTCTCCAGGGACCTTGGACCGTGCACTGGATTTGAGGATGCACCCAACTTTGGCTGCGCTGGTCACGGCTGGTCTCCCTGCGGCCTTGCCATGTGGGTTCCTTGCTTTCTTTCAGGTGCTGTTGGATCCCATCATCTTCAGGTCTCTCCTGGTGCTGGTGGTTTCCTGTTGGGGCTTTTCTTTGCAGGCTCCTGTTCCTGTGTGCTGGCCCTCTGTGCTTTGCTGGTTGAGTGAGGCATGGGTCCGGGTGCTGTCTGGGTCCGGGGCCCATGCTCTCTCCGGCCTGGTTCTCTGCCTCCGCTGCCCCCTGCTCCCGGGGTCCTCGCGGCCCTTCAGCGTCTTCAGCAGCCTGCGTCGGCGGCTCCCCTGCCTTCGCTGTGGGTCCTCTGTCCTGTCTTGGGCCATGGTTTCCGCTGTGTTGCTGCCTTTTTTTGCGGGTTCTGCCTGGGGCGGGTCCTTCGGGGGCTTCCTCCACGGGTTGTGTGTCCCAGGCTTTCTGGCTTTTCGCATGCTCGGTGCTTGTTGCTGGTTGGCGTCTGGGCTGGGGGTTGGTCTCTGTGGGAGTTCTGTGGGCCTGTACCCCTGGTGCGTGCCGCCTGGCAGTTTCTTGCTTGCTGTGCTCTCCTGCTGTGCTGGCCTGCGGCCTTGGCTTCTGTTCGTCCTGCTGCCCGCTCTGTGGTTCAGCCGGGTCGGCCCTGGTTCGTCCCTAGTGTGATGTCTGCTTGCTGGGCCGTGGCACACTTTGGCGCGGTCTCTCTCGGGGATTGTTGGCTTCTTCTTGCGGCCTCTTTGTTCTGTCCTTTGGGCCTCCGGCCGTCCTGCCCTGCGGGCTTCTGTTCTCCCTGGTCGGCCATGGTTGGTGCCTGGTTGGGGGTCCGCCTGGGTTTGCCTGTTGCTGTGGTCTGCTCTGGTCGTCACTGGCTACTTGTCCGGCATTTTTGCCCTTTTTCGGGTCCTGGTGCCTTGCTGTTCTTGGGCTTCCTTCGGCTGCCTGCTGCCCATCCGCCCGTTGGTTCCTGCCCTTTCTGTGGGTTCGGGCCTGGTGCGTGCCTGTCTGGGTGCCTGCCTGCGGTTTTCGCTGTTGGGCGCTTCTTGCATCCTTCCGGGTGCTTTTGCTTGGGCCATGCTCGGGGTGTCTGGTTTCTTCTTGCCCTTCCGCGGGTTCGCTGGGTCCTCCCCCTTGTTTTCCATGGGTGGGAGGGGGGGCTGTTGTGCCCTCCCTCTGTCCTGGTGGGCCCTTGGCCTTGTTGGGCTGTTGGCTCTGGTGCGGTGCTGGTTGTGCCCCTGGTGGGTTCTGGCTGGAGTTGGGTTTGCTTCTCGCCTGCTGCCGGGTTGTGTTGCCTGCTGGGGTTTGGTTTCCGGTTGTGGTTTCCTTCTCCCCTCTTGTGTTTCTCTTGGTGGCTTGGTGCGCTTTGGGCTTTGCCTCTCGCCTGCCACTCCCTTTGCCTCCTGTGGTGGCTGGGTGTCGTTGGTCTTCCTTGGCCTCTGCCTTGGGTGGCCCCTTGTTCTTCGGGTGCCCGGCTCCTGTGCCCTGCCCTGTCTGCTGTGCCCTTTCCCTGCTTTGTGGGGTTGGGTGTCGGCCTCCCCTGGTGTATGGGCCACTTTGCTGCTCCCCGCTCCTCTCTTTCCGCCTTGGGGTTGCGGTTGGATTTGCCTCGGGTCTGGTGCTCTGGCCTTTCCCCTTTGGGGGCCTGTTGTTGGGCCTGTGCTTTTTTCTCGCTCCCGTACTGGCTGCTTTCGGCCTGTGGTGTCTGTGGCCCTTGCTCTCTTGTTGGCTCTGGGGTGTTCGTTCTCCCCTTGTTTGAGTCTGTTCCCGCACCCCTGGGGGGTGGTGCGCGTTTGGCTTCTCCGGGTTCCTCTCCTTTGGTTTCTGGTGCCTGGGTTGTTCCGGTGTGCTGTTGGGGCCTGGGCTCTGCCTCTGTTGGATTTGCCCTTGCGGTCCCTGTGTTTGGCCTCCTGTTCGCTTGTGCGTGTGGGTCGCTGGTGCACCTCTCTGCTTGGTTTTGTCAGGCTTTGTGCTGTGGGACCCTTGGTTGCTTTGGGGTCCTCTTTTGGTCCCTGCTTGGGTCCTTTCCTGGCCGCTTGTTCTCTTGGGCTTTTGGCGTTCTTTCGGCCTCTTGGTGCCCGGTGGTTCTGGCCCTGGTGTTCTCGGTCCTGGACTGGTCTTCTGTCCTTTCCTGTGCCGCTCCTTTGTGGCTGGCTGTTGTGCTGGGGCCATTGTGTGGGTTGTCTGGTGTGGGCTGCTGGGCTCCCTCCCTGTCTTCCTGCTGCTTCTCCTCTCTGGGTGGCCTGGCTGTGGTTGGCTGTTGTGCCTTTCCCTGTGCTCCTTCTTGGTTGGGGTTTTTTTTGCCTCTCCTTCCGGGTCCTGGTGGCGCCGTGTTGGGGGCCTCCTGGCTGGCTGGCCTGCCGCTTTCTCCGGCTGGCTTCTTGGGCGTTTGTGGGTCACCTGTGGGGTTGGGCTGTTGGCCTCCTTGTTGGTCTTTCCTGTTTTGCCCTTCTGCAGCTCCTCTTGGGGTTCGCCTTCGGCGGTTCCTTGGTGTCCTCCTTTGTCCTCCTGGTGTGTGGGTCGGATCTTGGTTGGTGGAGTTCCTCCTTCCCGGTTCTGGGGTTTGGTTTCCCTGGTTCCGTGTTCGGCCTCTGTTGTTGTCTTTCTTGGTTGTGCTCTGGTTTTGCCCGGGTCTGGTTCGTGTTGCGCTTCTTTGCTCTCCCTGGCCTCCGTTGGGCGGGTTGCTGGTTTTTGTGTCCCAGTGTCTCCTGCTTTGGGGGTGTGCTTCGGGCCTGGCTGCTTGGCCGGTTCCTGTGCCCCGGGTTCTTCTCCCGGTGTGGCGGCCCTTTTTTTCCTGCGGCTCTTCAATGTCTCTGCTGGGGTTGCGTGCTGGTCGTTCCTGCCCTGTGGCCTGGGCCTTCTGTGTGTTTCTGTGGCTCCGGGTTCCCTGTTGCTGCTGTTGTCGGCTGTGGGGGGGGGGCCTTGCTTGGGTTCCCTGCCCCCTTTTTTTCTTTCTGGCTGTTCCTCTGGGTCGGTGCCTGTTTTCTTGTCTGGTTCTGCCCTCTTTGGTCTTTGCGGCTCTGCTGGTGGTTTCCCCTGGTGTGTTGGGGATGGTCCTGTGGTTGGTCGCATCTTTCCTTGCTCTCTTGTTTTGGCATGCCTCTTCAGTTTCGTCTTCCTTCCCCTCGCTTTTTTGGTGTGGTCCTTTGTGGGTTCCTGCGCCTGTGGATCGCCTTCTTCCCTATTCTGGGGGGTTCGCTCTCTGTCTTGCCTCTGCTGTGTTCCTTCCTGGGCCTTCGGCCTTGCTGCCCTGTGCGGCCTGTTCTCCTCTGCTCTTGGCCATTGGGCCGGGTTGGCCTGTTTTGTCCCTGGTTGGGTGGCTGCCTGGTGGTGCCTGGGGCTGTGGGCTTCGCCCTTGGCGGTTTCTTCCTGGTCGGTTGCCCTTCCTGGCTCGGTTGCTCCGTTGGGGTGCTTCCGCTTCTCCTGGGCTCCCTTTGGTCGTTCGGGGGGAGGGGCTTTGTTTTGGCCCCTCTGGTTGTTCCCTTGGGGCTTGGCTCTGCGTGCGGGGCCTCCTTCTGGCTTGCCTGAGGGGTTCTTGTACTTTTTTGCTGGTCGTCCCCTGCTGGTTTTGGGGTCTTGGCTCTGTCCGCTTGGTTGGGGGTGTGGTTGGTTGTGTGCTCCTGCCTTCGCTTTTCTCCTTTCTTGTGGGCTCCTTTGCTCCTGTGGGGTGCCGTTTTTCGGTCTGGTGCCACTGGCGTTGGTGGGAGTCCGGAAGGCCGGGTTGTCTGCTTTGGTATTCTCCACTTAGTTCAGGAATGGGACGAGGACAGGAGGGACCTGGGGGTAATGTCCTATTACTTAACGTAATCTACTTTACTCCTGTTGTCCTCGTCCCATTCCTTACGCCCCTCCCTCCCTCTCTGGCGGCCGACCTTCCGGTTGTTGGCTTGGTATTTTCAGGCTGCATGCTGGGCTGGTACTGCTTATGTACTCCCAGTGGGAGGGAGTGAGTTGGGTATCCCAGCATGCTCCTGTTCTTTTTATTCTGTCGCGGAGATGGTCATCTCCACTTAGTTCAGGAATGGGATGAGGACAACGGGACCAGGAGTAATGAAGATTACCGGTAAGTAAATAGGACATTTGCAAGCCCCTTGCGACAATTTTGCGTCATTTTTAACATGGGAAAAGTGACGTACAGGTGGCGCAAGGGGCTTGTAAATAAGCCTCTTAGCCTCTTTGTCCAGGAGCACTATCAATCTATAATTCTCCAGGGCCAAATTGCTCCCACCTTTATTAATCAGGTTTATTATGGACCCCACCCAAGCGTCTGGGATTGTCTCTCGCTGTTGGACATCATCAAAAACATGTGCTACTCTCGTAGCCAAAAATATTGTATTTGTCTTGTAAATAGCTTGCGGGATACCATTTTAGCTAGGACCCCCATTGCTTCGTCTTTACATTATGACCTTCATTATTTGGGTTGTTGTGTATGACTTGTTTCTTTATTGTCTGACCCTGATTGTGGGATGGTGTCAACAGCATGTAGCATCAGCTGGTCCAATTCATGGATTGACCTGTCCCTGGGGATTCTCATCTTTTCATCCTCTTTTGTTGGTGCCACTGTGCATAAAGACAGGCCAAAATGAGCTTCTAAAAATGATATCTAATGGGTTCTGGAATTTTAGAGTTGTTTACACAGTGAGATGCCCTATCAATATTGTTGACTGTATGCGAAAGGGTCTTTGGGTTGTGATCTAGATAGATCGATAGATAGATGTAGATATTGAAAGTGTTTGGTCAAACGTTGCTCTCGTTTAGCCTCTTTTTTTCCCAGAGAGTTTTTTATATACAGTTCTTTGGGCCCAGTAGTTGTCAATCATTTTTAATTGGTCTTCGATTTCCATAGGGATTTCCAAGCTTGATTTACCCCTCTTTTTGCCAGCATACAAGTAATTGACAGCTTTTAGACTCGGTGTACAAGCCATGGGCCCCCTGAGGCTTATGGGGTTTGTTGTATTTAAGTGTAAACATCAATATAAGGGTCTCTGTGAATTTTTCTTAGGACTCAGGACTTAGCGGAGAAAAATTGGTGCTTTGACACTCCTCTATTAAAACCTCTGCTACTTCTTCAATTCATTAGATGGAGGTGTTCGTTCATGTTAGTTTTTATTGGAGGTTTGGTATGTGGACACAAGGGAGATGTCTGCTGGAAAATGAAGCTGTGGGCTGACACGCATTTCGATTTTTTACTGGCAAGCACTTTATTTGCCTCTGGACTATTTTAAAATATTTTCGTGTAGTCGAAAGAGAGTGTGATTTGGGTGAATAATATGGTGGAACAGGAGGGGTGTCTTCTGGAAACCTTCCACTTAGGGCCCTCTGACCAAAGTGTTTGAGTTCTATTATAAATTGCTCTGGTGCTTTGTCCCATCGCTCTGATGCCATTTCTCTTGTATGTTGATGTTTCATGTCAAATCCTGCATTAGCCGTTGCTTGTCTGGTTCAGGTGATTACCTCAAATTCAAGCTGAAGTCCCCTAATATTATAATTTCCGTTTTAACTGTACGTTTTTTAAGTTCAATAATAGCTGAAGCCAGCTTCTCTGTGAGCTTACATTTGCTTTTTGGGTCAGGATGCACATAGATATTGATTAATGACAAAGATGTCCGTCTTCCTCGGACCCTATTATGTATAGGGCAGACTTTCCCTGTTTGCGCCCGGTGCAACTTAAGACAGGTGTGCCGTCTGCAAAAAATGGAAAGTGCACCCTATTACATAAAATGTGCTGCCCCCAGGGCAGCTGCGAACTTGTGCTTCCCTGGGGGCAGCACTGTCAAGTGAAATACGGAGCTGCTTTAAAGCAGCCACTCTTGTTTCACAGTGCTGGCAGCAACCCGCCTGCACTTTTGAAGAGAATTAGAGATCCCCTTGCAGGTGGGTGCAGTCTGTGACTGCATTCACATGCAAGGGGCTGTCCTGGGGGGTCCTTAGGGACCTGCTTTCCCCCATCCAGAGGGCTGCTATCAGGGGACGCACTGACAGTGCACCACCTTTTAGGTGGGTCTCCTGAGAGCTTCTTTGCCTTTGCTCCTGCGTCAGTAATACAGCACGGGTGCAGAAGCTAAGGGATTCCCTCATTTGCATGGGGCCACGCCCCCATGCAAATGAGGGAACGCCCTCTTGAGGAAGCACTGGCACTGTATGTGTGCCAGCGCTTACAGTATTACAGAAGGGGATGCACAACCATCTGCAGCCCTTTCTGTAATACCAAAGATCCCGGGGGTGCAACCACCCACTGCCCCCCCCGGGGCACCTTGTGTAATACAGTCCCTGGTAGCCAATTGTCCTATTGTACCATCAAGATGCCAGTATCTGCAAATGGTAACGCTATACCTTTTACTTGGATGGCTGCAGTGATTTAAGTCCATCTCTTGGGGACGGCCATTTGTCCTCAATATGACTGCTAGTTTGAGAAAGTCAATCTAGCCTAAGATTGAAGTGGATGTTGTGCACCATGTTTACTGCAGCATTGTTAGTGGATGTAACCCCCGAAATGTTAATAGTTCAGAGTTGGGCATTTTATCTGTCAGGCCCCTTATATTCCATGAGTAGATGGAAAAACCGTTGCTGGGTGGGGGGCCAGGTGGTATTTGGTCGGTAGCATTTCAAGAATTGGAGTTGATTTGAAGGGCTGACTGCAGCCAATTCCAATTTGTTGATTTTTTTGAAGCTCCTGCAGCATACTGGGACTGATTCGTATTGTCTTGTTATTTACTGACAAGGTTACGTCTATTGATTATCTAGGTACAGAACACAACCACTTTTCTGTCCTTGTGTTATTGCTTCTTTTTATCGTTATCGTTCACGCAAGTAGGTAGCGATAGCAAGTATGTTCGTTTGGGACAACCCGTATTTAAATAATGATGTCTCAATCAAAATCTTACACAATATTGCTTCTAAGGCTCAGGTTACTCGGATGTATTTTATTTATTTATTTAAAAGGTTTTATATAGCGCTGGCTTGATCTGGGGATATTAGAGCGCTTTACATGAGCATAAAGACAGTACAGGAATAAAACAGTTGTTCAATAGCATGACATTCAGACAGGTGAGACTAAAAAAAAACCAGATTCATTAGCAAATGGGCAAAAGAGCTGTAGAGATGAATATAGGTAATCAAGGAGAGCACATTTTACACAATAACAAGAAACGGAGGTAGGTTCAATATAGAGTAAAGGGGGGAGCCAAAATTCTGGGCGGGTCTGCGGGAGGAGAATAATTAGATGAAAATAGGTGGGAGAGGACAAATTGAGGAAGAGGAGGTAGTATAGATGGATAGAGATTATGGGAGGAGATGAGTGAGAGTAGGAGAATTGCGGTGAGGGGAAAGAGGGGAGTTGAGAGAGAGTAGACATGGTGAAATATGAAAAGAGGGGGGGGGGAGGTGAGAGACAGGAGGAAAGTAAAGGGGAACCAGAACGGGGGAAGCAGAATGAAGGGTCAGAGGCGAGGTTATGGACCCCAATATTTGTTGAGAAGGTAAAGTTTGAGGTCTTTTTGAAAGCTGACATCGGAGGGGTTACATCGCAGGTCCTTGGGGAGAGCATTCCAGATGTTTGGGGCATTCCCGGAGAAGGAGCGAGATTGTGTGGTTTTCTTTTTTAACAGAGGTGAGACGAGGAGGAGTGCGTTGGTGCTTCTCATCGGTCGGGAGCAGCCCACTTTTTTGAGTTTATTTGTGAGGTACAACAGGGTTTTTTGATGAAGGGCTTTGTGCGTAATGCATGGAATCTTGTAGGAGGATCTACCTTCAACGGGAAGCCATTTGAGGGCTTTAAGGGCTGGGGAGATGTGGTCAAAACATTTACAGTCGGTGATTAGCCTAGCCACTAGGTTGAGCACAGAACTGAGGGGGGGCTAGGTGAACTTTGGGGGTTCCAGAGAGGATAGCGTTACCATAGTCAATTTTAGAGAGGACTAGCGATTGGACAACCAATTTGAAGTCGTCAGCTGGAATGAAGGGTTTAATTTTCTTGAGATGACGGAGAGTGAAGAGAGCTCCTTTAGCCGAGTTTTTTATGTGGACATTAAGAGTTAGGTTTTTGTCAATGGTGATACCAAGAGATTTAACTGAGTTGGATAAGGAGAGCAAACAGTTGAGGGCATTAAGGTCAGAGATCCAGATTTGGATGGGGAGTGGGTTGTTTTTTGGAGAGAAGAGAATGATTTCACTTTTTTTAGGGTTTAGTTTGAGATGATTGGAGTGGAACCAGGATTGGATCTTATTCAGGGTGTTGTTAAGGTGAAGAACATCAGAGTGGGATCTAATCTTATAGTAAAGTTGGGTGTCATCAGCATAGAGGTGGCAGTTGATTCCAGCTTGTTTTAGAATGAGGGTAAGGGGTTCCATAAAGAGGTTGAAGAGAGAGGGGGAGAGAATAGATCCCTGGGGGACACCTAGGGAGACAGGTGTAGGATTTGAGCGGCAGTCATTGATTTTGATTTGTTCTGTTCTGTGTTGGAGATATGAAGCGAACCATTTGAGGACAGGACCATTGAGGCCAAAGCGAACTTTGAGCGCGTTGAGTAAGGAAGAGTGGTTAAATGTGTCAAATGCAGCAGAGAGGTCGAGGAGAATAAGTAAGCAAGTCTCGCCATTGTCAAGGGAGCAGTGAATGTCATCAACTATATTTAGCATGGTGGTTTCTGTGCTGCAGCCTTTTCTGAAGCCGGATTGCAAGGAGTCAAGTAGGTTGAAATTGCCAATGTGTTTATCCAATTGGAGCAGGGCACATTTTTCAAGGGCTTTGGAAAGAAGGGGGAGGTTAGAAATGGGGCGGAGATTGTTAGGGTCATTAGGGTCGGCAGTGAGGTTTTTCAGAATGGGAGTGATTTGTCCGAGTTGGAGGGAGACAGGGACACAACCCGTGGCAAGGGAGGTGTTGATGATAGTAGTCCAGTATGGGGAATTGATGTGCTTTAGATCTTGGACAAGGTTAGAAGGGAGAGGGTCTTTGGTGTGAGAGGTCGGTTTTAGTTTGGCAATGATGTTAAAGACTTCGAGCTCAGTCACAGGGTGGAAATTATGCCAGGAGGCATTGTTTTTTAGCTGTAAGTTGGAGAGGTTGGCTTCAGGAGGGGTTGTTACGAGTAGTTGTAGCTGTGAGTTGGAGAGGTTGGCTACAGGAGGGGTTGGTACAAGTAGGTGAGAGGAGGAATCAGGTGGTAGAGTTAGTAAGGAATGTAATTCTGAAGTAACGTCAACGGCAAATTGGAGGTTGGGTGGGATCTGAGTAAGATGGAAGGATTGATCTATTTTGTGATTTTTTCCGAGAAGAAGTTAGCAATTTCTTCACATCTATCTGCTGAGGCCGTCAGCTTTGGGGGGGCAGAGGATATTTGTTTTCTAACAATGTTGAACAGTTCTCTGGGTCTATTTTTGGCACGATCAAGTTGAGCTTGGAAGAAGGATGCCTTTTCATTGAAAATGTGTTTCTTGTAAGTAGATCTTGCGGATCTGAAGAGGGCGAGATGGGAGGGAGAGGGGTGTTGCCTCTATGTTCTTTCAGTCAGTCTAAGTGAGCGTCTTTCGTTATTCAGATCTGAGTTGAACCAAGATTTGGATGGAATATTTCTTTGTTTTTTTAGCTTAGGAGGGGCTATTTGGTCTAAGACATCAATGACAGCTTTATTAAAATGTTCGGTGAGCTCATTTGCATTTTGGGAGAGAGGGGTGAGAAGAAATTGTGCTTGGAGTTTAGACTCAAGTTCACCAGGGGGGATAAGATTAAGATTTCTGGACCATTTCATGGGTTTGATATTTTTAGTGGGGGGGAGTAGGGCCGTGGTAGTGATCTTGAACAAAATGAGGTGATGGTCAGACCAGTCGATGGGGATTATGTTGGAAAGGGAGGCCAAGTCATTGTTGGAAATTATGGCATCAAGAGTGGCCCCTTTGGTGTGGGTTGGAGTATGGCATAGTTGTTTAAGGTCACTAATCTCTAGAAGATTAGAGAGTTGGTTGACTGTGGGATCCTCAACATTATTCCAGTGGATGTTAAAATCTCCTAAGAAGAGATTTTTTGAGTTAGTAAGTGACGATTGTGTAAGAAGGTCGGATAGTTCCTCCGCGAAGAGAAGAGGATCACCAGGAGGGTGGTAGATATTATGTAGTCGAATTGGGGAAGAACCCTGCACAGTGAGTTCGGCTCCAAGGTATTCAAAGGTTGAGTGGTCTGAGTTCTTTAAACGGTGAGTTGAAGTTCGTTTTTAAAGATTATAGCTAATCCACCCTCTATTCTGTCAGGTCTGTCTTTTCTAATGATAGAGTAACCGGGAGGGGAGAGTAAGTCAAGGATGGCCGTCGAGTGGTCATTGAGCCAGGTTTCCGTGAGGAAGGCAATGTCAATAGCTTAGCTGAGGATGGTTTCTGATATTTCTGTCGCATGTCGGACCGCCGATCGGCAGTTCACAAGCATGCAGGCGAAGGGTTTAGGGTTATCTTTGGTGGGAGAGCAAGAGTGGATGGTGGTAAGTTGAGGTGGGGGTCTAGGGGAGATGGGTGAGGAGGGGATTCTGCTAGTTCCCAAAATCACTGGGATGCTGGAGTGAGGGAGGGGAAGATCATTAATCAAAGGATTAGGAAGGTAGGAGTTGCATAGGTCAAAAAGGTCAGAAGAGGAGAGGTAGCTCACAGCGCAGTGAGGCCTATGTGTATGGCTGCGGAGGGGTGTGGTTCTCCATTGGTTATGTTTGGAGATGATTTGGAAGCAAGAACCGGGGGAATCAGTATGATTGAGGAGGGTCCTGGAGTTGAGGGCGTTGAAATCCTCCCTAAGTCGTGTAAGTTCGGTCATCAAGGATGAGAGATTACGTTCTATGTTAGATAGTGTCTGGGCTATAAGATTGAGGGCGAACGCAGTTGAAAAGGAGGGGGGATAGAGTAGGTTCCGTGTTGACAGGGGAAGGAAATCTGATGTGCGGAGGGGGTGAGAGGCCGGGAGGGGGAGTAAGAGGAGTGCTCAGGCTGTTGGACGAGGGGAAGGACGTGGAGAAGGACGGGACATTCATAGAGTCAGGAGATGTGGTTTGAGATGATAAGAGGGCGTGAAGGATGTGGGGAGCAACAACATCGGATTTAGGGGTGGAATGCAGTTCAGAGAGGGAGATATTGGCGCTGGGGCAGTACAGTGGGGAATTCCAGGTGGGGGGGGGCCGGGAGGTAGGAGTGAGGTTAGAGGTAGCGAGAGGGGTTAGAGGGGATCGGTTATTAGAGAGCGTGTGAGTTTGGGTGACAGTGTGTGCAGTTGAGATGCCAAGGGGAGGGAGGGTCGTTAGTGAGAGTGTGTGATTGGATGGCGGAGTTTGGATGACAGCGTGTGTAGTTGAGATGTCTAGGGGAGGGAGGGTCAGAGTCGGGGGGGAGGGGGCAAAGAAAAGGGCGTTGTGCGGTTGGGTTGATGAAGGGTTAGGAACTGGTTTGGATAGTTGGTAGGACAAGGTACGGAAATGGTGCTCAAAGATGTTGAGGTGGAATTCAGAGGCTTGAATGAGGATATTACCAGTTTTGAATATGGAAATGTCAATTTCACCGGGAAAAGCTGGGGATGGGGTAGTAGACAATTTAAATCCATAAGGAATTTTACATGATTTAGTGACTGGGAGGTGGAGAAGGAAGATGTTTTTCCATTTGGAGGGGCGTTTGGAGTAGAAAATATAGTTGGTTTCTATAGGGGAGGGAAGGCTGTGGTAGTTATCAACTATTAATGTTTCCGGGTGACGAATCTATACTTTATGTTTAAAAAATTTCTTGCCGTTTTTGGAAAGATTGGGAGGGTAAAAAATGGTCCATGAGTTGGGGCCATGTCTGGAGAGGGTAGGGTCCAGAGGTGAGAGGGAGAGATTGGGGGGGGCATGTTAGGTCGATTGAACGTCAAAATTGTAAAACCTAGACAAGCTTGGACGCTAGTTGGTGCAGATAGGGGAACGGATAGTTGATGTAAGAGGGGGGGTGAGTACTGTAGAGAGAATTGCTAGGGAGAGAGGAGAGAGTGTGGGGTGGTAAGGGGGGTAGTGAGACAATAAAATAGATAGTAGAGAGTATCAAAGGGATTTGGCAGCAAAATTGAAATATAAGACTAACTTAAGAGTTCGTTAGAGCATAGGTATAAGAGGTAGTAGGGAGTATCAAAATAAAAGAACAACAAAAGTTACAATACAAGAGTAATTTGAGAGTACACTTGAGCATACGTGCATAAACATAATAATAACAATTACAAAAGATAATAATAAAAATAGAAGCACAACAAAAGTTACAAAACAAGAGTAATTTGAGAATTCACTTGAGGACTTTGAGAGTTAACATGAGCATCCGTGGAGGTTGCATGACAGCTACCTGGTAAAGATTGTCTAGCAAAGATTGTCTGAAGCAAAAGAACACGGTATATCAGATGGATAAGGAGGATAGGTTATTCAAGCAAACTATGACGTCTTCTGGAGTCCTCGTAGAGGAACTGAATTAATAGTATCGGTTATTGCTGTGAGGTTAGATATTGGACTTCAGCGTGGTCGAAAGCAGTAAGTTCTTTTAGTTCGAGATGTGGGCTCCAAATTAGGCGGCCGTTCTTAGGACACTGGTCAAGTGTTTTAATGGTGGGTTCGGGTTAGCATTGGACAGGGACAATTCAGAGAGGCATAAGTAACGTGGTCCTAAGTCTTCAGCGAGACCACGCCATGTACAGACGGGGAGCCTCCGCAAGTGAGGGAAAAACAGGAGAGGCAGGATGAAGCGCTTGGGAAGGATGGGAGAAATTCTGTGCAATGGATATCACTTGAGTGATTTTACAGAACACTGTTGTAAATTGGAGCTGCCTTAATATGTTTCTACTGTTTAGTATGTCATGCCGCTTGTTAGAAATGGGATCTCTGGTTGGCTAAGGCTTGCGCCAAAGCCAGGCAGAGACCACCACTCTAGTCAGGGCGAGGGAGTTACACGCCAAAGATAACCGCTGCTCACCCCCTTGGTAGCTTGGCAGGAGCAGTCAGGCTTATCCCGGAGGCAATGTGTAAAGCGTTTGCGCACGCACACAGCAACAACATACCAGGCACACCACAAAAGGGACTCCACACAAGGTTATATCAAAATTAGCCTTTGTATTCTCATAACACATTAGAATAGTACTCACATAATATACATGATGCCACCTGGCACTAGGTCATATTTACAAGGGATTATTTACACCTGGCAGGGCCCACTGGACCACTGTCAGAACCAGCACAAAGTGAACAAAGTAAAAGTAAGACATATCATAAACGTACAACCGGTAATTACTGGTAACCACTGTACTCAGCA
The DNA here is from genome assembly GCA_963921515.1 of Calotriton arnoldi. Taxonomy (NCBI): domain Eukaryota; kingdom Metazoa; phylum Chordata; class Amphibia; order Caudata; family Salamandridae; genus Calotriton; species Calotriton arnoldi. The sequence continues at coordinate 69,397 of CAWUFW010003281.1, read as the reverse complement.
TCAGCCTGTAACATAAACCACATTATGCACAGTATCACATTAGGCGCGAATTACATTCTGCGCCAACCTCACCAGTCTAACATCTTAGACCCTAACCTCCTAAGTATCACTCACATTAGGGGCATAAAACACAGTAGAGAATATCTCAAACCTAACCACAGTAGGCACAACCTCAATCATAAAACCACATTTAGAGGCATAGAACAGGGTGCGTAAATCATAATACATGAATCACATTTCCTAGCACCACATAATTCACCTTAGCACATAAATCACATTAGGGCCTGGCGCCCTATAAACGTAACAGTCCCCCTGGCCAACTGGCCTTTTGAAAGGGGCTCAAATGCCCTATGTCCAAGAGTCAGGGCGCGCTGCCAATGCAGCAGAAGTCAAGAGTGTGCAATTTGCGCAGGCCTAAACGTAGCAGCTGGCACTAAGTGCTGCGCAGCTGTGAAAGTACTGGGGCAGAGGAGTGCATCTCACTCCTTTCTCATAAGGCATGCCCCCAAGGAACTGTGGCCTAAATGTTGCAGCTGCGCACTACTTGCTGGGCAGCTGTGCATGAAGGAAAGGCCTGGGCACTCAATGTGCCCTCTGAATCAATATGGCAAAACGTAGCAGCTGCCTGCGCTCTCGCAGGGCAGCTGAGAATCATATAAAGGGCCCTGGCACGACTGTGCCCTCCGCGGCCTCACTGGGTCTCTCAAAATAAATAACATGCCCCCCATCGTTGCAGTTGCCCACTGTCACGCGGGGCAACTGTAAAGAAATCTTGCCAACACTGGGAAAAGCAAGGGCCTCTCTGGCCCTTTAAACAACAATGTGCCCCCTCGTTGGAGCGGCCCACAACGGTGGGTCCGCTCAGGGAAACTAGGCTCTGTGCCCTTACTGGCACCAACAACCTGTGCAAAGACATGCCCCCACAGGGACTTCGGAGCTGACATGTGCCCAAACGCTGCAGCTGTCCGCAACTGCGGCGCAGCTGTGACGATCACGGAGGCACTGAAAATGCTCACGGTGAGCCCCCCTGTATCGGGACTTCTCAGCGCCAACTGGCGCAAGCAGGCACCTGCAGGGTGCTTCTGGGGCCCCAACAACAAAGAAGGAAGCCCTCACTCACCGGAGCTCTGGGGACTCGCTGATCTCCTTTTGGGCCGCTCCCGACTCTTCTCCGGGCAGACGACTCTGCCCCGTTTCACCCGAATGCTGCGGGACGCAGGGCTCTCCCTTAGACATGGGAGCCCCGCCGACGACTCTTTACCGGGCTCCTTCTCCCTCACCCGGGAAGTCAGTGTGGAGCCCGCGAGGATCTGGACTTCCGGTTTGTCATCTCGCAGCCCCGCCCACAACCAGGCAAGGCTGCCTGGCTTCCGGGTCGTGCTGGCAGCGGCCCGGCAACTTCTCTTCGACTTCTGGGCTTTGGAGGTGATTCCACTGCGGAGATGCGGGGTGGGCACCCGCTTGTAAAAATAAATTTGAAGGCGGCAATAACGCGGGGTGGGCTCCCGCTAAAGAGTACAAATGCGGGGTGGGCACCCGCTAGCCAAAGCACGCATAAATCAGCGGGGTGGGCTCCCACTCGCCCACGAAGCACGGGGGAATCCCTACGCCGGGGATCCCCTCTCAATGAAGTGCAGCTCAGCACTGCAAAGCCCACGCATTCCTCCTAATGGAAGTTTAAAGAAATAAAGCGCTCTCCAGGGCTAGGAGCCACAGCTCCTCAGCAAAAGTCCATGAGAGATCCAGGGGGGGCAAGGCTGGGCCCAGGGAGGCAAGCCCTCATGGCAGCCCCCCCTGGGCCCCAGCAGCAGCATGCCCCGGCAGGATTCAGGAATAAGAACTGCACATTTTCATGGGGTCACAGCCCCTATATTTATACTACATTTCCCTTTGTGTAAAAGTGCAGGGCATGGGGATACCAGTCAGAACTGGTTTAGGGGGGATTTGGAGCACTTTGTTTTGCCCAGCTCCTCTCCCCTTTGTCAGGTGGGGGCTCAGTGATCAGACACACCACAGGGGGCGGAGCCAGCATTGTACTAGGGAAGCACCATCCTATTCAGAGTCAGGGGATTACTCCTCCCACTACCCTTAGCCCAGGTGTCCTATTCAGCCCAGCGCTGACTCACCCTACCCCTCCTGGAGTCACACACACCTCCCAGCCCCTGTCACTCACAAAGCCAGACATGCAATTCACATCAGGCAGGCAGACACATAGCACACAGAAATGCCAACTTCTAAAAGTGGCATTTCTAAAATAACCACAATAAATCTGCGCACACCATTGCGCAGCATTTATTCACACAATTTCATACATACCAGACTTGACCACACTGCTCCTCTCATACCAGGAATTACCATTGACACACCCTGATCAGGGAATCCCCCATGCATTCCTATGGGAGGGCATGCCAAGCTCACCAATGTAACACAGAGAGCACACACACTTTCCACTGGACCACAGTGCGAAAGTGCCCAGAGGCCCAAAATCACCAACACCAGGTTACAGACAAGGCAAAAAGTTTAGGGGTGAACCTGCCAAAAAGGGCCAAGTCCAACACAACCCCCTTCCAGCCAAAATGCAGGACAGACCAATCACCACTGTGATGGGCTTCCCTGCTTCGGGCGATAGAACACGGACGCGGGCCCTCACTGCAGGGACACCCTCCGGTTCTACGCCACTCTGAACCCATGTGGTTCCCTCTGAAAAAGAACTCTCAGGACCAACTAGGCTACCCCACTGGTACTTCCTAGTTGTCCATGGCCAGGACCAGGCCCTAGGCCACCCAGACGTCACTGGTCCTTGCCAATCCACAGAGTGGGGGGCAGTAACCCCTGGCATCCAATAGCCATTCTCCACTCTCACTTCTCAGTGTAGTTCCAAACTACCACCGATCCTTCAACCTAGGGTCCGCACCCTCAGGCTGACCAGAGGTCACGGGCGAAGCATCTCCTCACCCTACCTCTCTTCTGGGGTTACGCACCCTCCCAGGGGAAGCACCCACCAGAACACAACTCTCCCACCAGTTCAGGACCTCTCTCCATCAACTGGTCTACCACCTGGGATCCACATTCACCGGATGCACCGGGGTCAGAGGCGAGGACTCCCTCCCTCTGCACCCCCTTCCAGAGTTCTGCACCCTCCCACTGTAAAGCAGGGTCCCTTCACTTAAGATGGGCCCCACCTGCTCTCAGGGTAGTACTACCACATTCAGCCAGGGACCCTAAAGATCCCGGCTAGGCCTGCACCACCCCTTCTGGGAAACACAGGGTCTCTTCACTTAAGATGGGCCCCACCTGTGTTCACAGGGGTACCCCTAGAAGGCAAACCGGCCAGGACACTGATTACAGTTGCCCTTCTGTCCAGGACAGTAAACACCTGAACCTGGCTCCCCAACCCAGGGACGGTACCCTTTGGTCAGACAATTGCCCGGTGAACCAGGACTTCCTGAGGGTGACACATAACTAATGTGTTGTGTGACAGTCTGCCTGGCGCAGAGCTCACAACCTCCTGTCCATCTGACAGTGCGTGTAGATGCCCCAGGACAGAAGTGGCATCACCATAGCCAATCAATGGGAACTCAGCCCTTCTGGCTGGCCCCTGACCCACTGGTTCTTCCACTGGGGACTCTTTCCCCCTCTCACCCCTCAATCTGGACTTCTGCACCCTCCACTTAGAAGTGGCACTGCCAGACACTAGAACTGATGGAGGCCTGATTACAGGCACTCCCAGCTCACCTAACACGGGGAGATCCCCCTCGAAGAACAGTCCAACAGGACAGACTAGGCTCCCTACCTGGTGTTCCCTCTAAGAACCATCCAGTACTGGAGACTGAGTTGCAGGCACTTTGGGACACAGCCCAATCTCACTCCTTCTCCTGCGAGACAGGATGTGAGTCCCTACAACCTCCTCACTATAAGGTTACCTAGCTGGGCTACTCTGAACCACTTCCACCACTCTGGGTTGGAAGACACCTGCACCATTCTTCTAGTCTCACTCCCCAATGCAAGCTCCATATAACCAAAGAACTCACACACTCCAACGGGTGTTGGCGCGACTCCAGAAAACAATTACGGGGCATGTTCTCTCTGACAGAACAGATTGAACAGCCCTTTAACACCATTTACCGTGCTAACCAATCACCCAAACGTCCAGTGCACCACAACATTCATCCACACTCCCCCCACAAGACTGGTGAGGCAGCATCTTACTGCCCCTGAAACACAACCTGTACCCCTCTTAACCGGGAACCAGGTACCATACTCTGGGAACTGGGAATGGAACTACCGGCACTGGACAACATATTGCTCCCACCACTGGATCCCACCCTTACTGGGGATACCAGAAACTAAAACTGCACTTAGGGATAATCTATCCCCCCCCGAGCTAGTTACTCCATGCAAATTAAGTTACCACTGTAGGCCAACCCTAGAACCAGCAGACAGCACAGGGGCAGTCACTCCTTCAGCTTCAGGCCAACCCAAGAAATAGCACGATGGCACAAGGGCAGTGCCTCCTTCAGCTTTAGGCCAACCCAAGATAGCAGTCTGCACAAGGGCAGTCACTCCTCCAGATTCTCTGGTTTCTGTCCTTGGCAGGACCCCCAACTCATAGTGCAATAAAACACATTTCAAAAGAAATGTCACTTAAAACAAATTCAGACACCATAATCCCTTTCCATGTGACTATCTAAAATGCAGAGCTTGTAGTGCAACCAGTTGTCGCTGTGGTACTGCGCACACGTAAGTCCTATCCTCACCGCTGACAACCAATGTTAGAAATGGGATCTCTGGTTGGCTAAGGCTTGCGCCAAAGCCAGGCAGAGACCACCACTGTAGTCAGGGCGAGGGAGTTACACGCCAAAGATAACCCCTGCTCACCCCCTTGGTAGCTTGGCACGAGCAGTCAGGCTTATCCCGGAGGCAATGTGTAAAGCGTTTGCGCACGCACACAGCAACAACATACCAGGCACACCACAAAAGGAACTCCACAGAAGGTTATATCAAAAATAGCCTTTGTAATCTCATAACACATTAGAATAGTACTCACATAATATACATGGTGCCACCTGGCACTAGGTCATATTTACAAGGGATTATTTACACCTGGCAGGGTCCACTGGACCACTGTCAGAACCAGCACAAAGTGAACTTAGTAAAAGTAAGACATATCATAAACATACAACCAGTAATTACTGGTAACCACTGTACTCAGCATCAGCCTGTAACAAAACCACATTATGCACAGTATCACATTAGGCGCGAATTACATTCTGCGCCAACCTCACCAGTCTAATATCTTAGACCCTAACCTCCTAAGTATCACTCACATTAGGGGCATACAACACAGTAGAGATTATCTCAAACCTAACCACAGTAGGCACAACCTCAATCATAAAACCACATTTAGAGGCATAAAACAGGGTGCGTAAATCATAGTACATGAATCACATTTCCTAGCACCACATAATTCACCTTAACACATAAATCACATTAGTGCCTGGTGCCCTATAAACGTAACAGTCCCCCTGGCCAACTGGCCTTTTGAAAGGGGCTCAAATGCCCTATGTCCAAGAGTCAGGGCGCGCTGCCAATGCAGCAGAAGTCAAGAGTGCGCAATTTGCGCAGGCCTAAACGTAGCAACTGGCACTAAGTGCTGCGCAGCTGTGAAAGTACTGGGGCAGAGGAGTGCATCTCACTCCTATCTCATAAGGCATGCCCCCAAGGAACTGTGGCCTAAACGTTGCAGCTGCCCACTACTTGCTGGGCAGCTGTGCATGAAGGAAAGGCCTGGGCACTCAATGTGCCCTCTGAATCAATATTCCAAAACATAGCAGCTGCCTGCGCTCTCGCAGGGCAGCTGAGAATCATATAAAGGGCCCTGGCACGACTGTGCCCTCCGGGGCATCACTGGGACTCTCAAAATAAATAACATGCCCCCCATTGTTGCAGTTGCCCACTGTCACGCGGGGCAACTGTAAAGAAATCTTGCCAACACGGGGAAAAGCACGGGCCTCTCTGGCCCTTTAAACAACAATGTGCCCCCTTGTTGGAGCGGCCCACAATGGTGGGTCCGCTCAGGGAAACTAGGCACTGTGCCCTTACTGGCACCAACAACCTGTGCCAAGACATGCCCCCACGGGGACTTCGGAGCTGACATGTGCCCAAACGCTGCAGCTGCCCGCAACTGCGGCGCAGCTGTGAAGATCACGGAGGCGCTGAAAATGCTCACTGGGAGCCCCTCTGTATCGGGACTTCTCAGCGCCAACTGGCGCAAGCAGGCACCTGCAGGGTGCTTCTGGGGCCCCAACAACAAAGAAGGAAGCCCTCACTCACCGGGGCTCTGGGGACTCGCTGGTCTCCTTTTGGGCCGCTCCCGGCTCTTCTCCGGGCAGAGGACTCTGCCCCGTTTCACCCGAATGCTGCGGGACGCTGGGCTGTCCCTTAGACATGGGAGCCCCGCCGACGACTCTTTACCGGGCTCCTTCTCCCTCACCCCGGAACTCGCTGTGGATCCCGCGAGGCTCTGGACTTCCGGTTTGTCATCTCGCGGCCCCGCCCACAACCAGGCAAGGCTGCCTGGCTTCCGGGTGGCGCTGGCAGCGGCCCGGCAACTTCTCTTCGACTTCTGGGCTGCGGTGGTGATTCCACTGCAGAGATGCGGGGTGGGCACCCGCTTGTAAAAATAAATTTGAAGGCGGCAATAACGCGGAGTGGGCTCCCGCTAAAGACTACAAATGCGGAGTGGGCACCCGCTAGCCAAAGCACGCATAAATCAGCGGGGTGGGCTTCCGCTCGGCCACGAAGCACGGGGGAATCCCTACGCCAGGGATCCCCTCTCAATGAAGTGCAGCTCAGCGCTGAAAAGCCCACGCATTCCTCCTAATGGAAGTTTAAAGAAATAAAGCGCTCTCCAGGGCTAGGAGCCACAGCTCCTCAGCAAAAGTCCATGAGGGATCCGGGGGGGCAAGGCTGGGCCCAGGGAGGCAAGCCCTCGTGGCAGCCCCCCCTGGATCCCAGCAGCAGCACGCCCCAGCAGGATTCAGGAAAAAGAACTGCACATTTTCATGGGGTCACAGCCCCTATATTTATACTACATTTCCCTTTGTGTAAAATTGCAGGGCATGGGGATACCAGTCAGAACTGGTTTAGGGGGGATTTGGAGCACTTTGTTTTGCCCAGCTCCTCTCCCCTTTGTCAAGTGGGGGCTCAGTGATCAGACACACCACAGGGGGCGGAGCCAGCATTGTACTAGGGAAGCACCATCCTATTCAGAGTCAGGGGATTACTCCTCCCACTACCCTTAGCCCAGGTGTCCTATTCAGCCCAGCGCTGACTCACCCTGCCCATCCTGGAGCCACACACACCTCCCAGCCCCTGTCACTCACAAAGCCAGACATGCAATTCACATCAGGCAGGCAGACACATAGCACACTGAAATGCCAACTTCTAAAAGTGGCATTTCTAAAATAACCACAATAAATCTGCGCACACCATTGCACAGCATTTATTCACACAATTTCATACATACCAGACTTGACCACACTGCTCCTCTCATACCAGGAATTACCATTGACACACACTGATCAGGGAATCCCCCATGCATTCCTATGGGAGGGCAGGCCAAGCTCACCAATGTAACACAGAGAGCGCACGCACTTTCCACTGGACCACAGTGCGAAAGTGCCCAGAGGCCTAAAATCACCAACACCAGGTTACAGACAAGGCAAAAAGTTTAGGGGTGAACCTGCCAAAAAGGGCCAAGTCCAACACCGCTCTCTCAAGCGGTTTTCTGATATAAGCAGGGTTTTTTTGCCTTGGTCATTTGATTTACTTGTCTAAGGGGGCCTTTTTTACCTTCTGTTCATGGTGTTTAATAAAATCTTCAGAATAAGAAGACATTTTTATATGTTCTTGTGGTGATAGGTGGACAACAGTGACGCGTCTTTCATTATTTTCATTTTTTGGTAATGCCAAAGCTGAAAAAGCCTTATTTATTATGTCATTTTGTCGATCTTTTATTCTCATTTGAGTTTTGGAGTAGCTCACCATCCATCCGGTGACCCTCTTGGATGTTGCTTCTTGGGCTTACTTCCTTTTTGATACTTGATTCTGGATTTAATCATTTTGATTTGCTCACTGGTTGTTCCAAACTTATAGTTGCAGATTTCACTGTAGTTTTTATTGCTTGGTCCGTCGTGTTCATTAAGTAGTTTCCATACGTTCGATTTCTTGTGATAAGCTTGCCAACCTTTTTTTATTTTTAAAAATTGGTGAGAATTTGTAATGAGGTTGATGATTTCTGACTCTGCTGACTATCTTGTTCCTAGCTTTACATTGCTTTTTCCTCTGTCTTTTTGTCATCACATTTGGGCCTGTAAAACCAGTATTATTTATTTCTATGTCATTTTAGTGTATTATTTGGTGTTTGCAGGTCTATGGAAGCATCATTTTTTCCTGATTGATGTATTGCATCCTGTAATTTTTGGCTATCCTTCCCCCCCGCCAGGGTCCTCTTCTTGTAGTGGAAGAGTTGTTGTTGTAATGAGGTCTGTACAGTACCTCTTTGGCTCCATTGACGTCCCCATGTTAGTAATTTTCCCTGACTCATCCATCCCAGTTTTTGTGATGGCTGTTGTTGTGGCTTGGCAGGGTTATGATTAGGATCAGGATTCCTGAAGCCCTGTTGTTAGACTTGGCATCTTTGGCATGGTTTCCCTGACTTTTTGCCTCTACCTCCTGTATTTTTGACGCTGTGCTGGATTTTGTTTTTGCTGGCTTAGATGCTTTGGGCACTTTGCCGCTGCTGACCAGTGTTAAAGTGCATGTGCTTCCTGTGTAAATTGGTACTCCTTGAATGGCATATTTGATTTACTGGTAAGTCCCTAGTAAAGTGCGCTGAAGTGTGCTAGGGCCTGTAAATCAAGTGCTCTCCATGCCACTGGAGTCAAGCTATCCTGGCTGATGAGGGGTGAAACACCGAAACTGGTCCTAGGATGCTTGTTTCCAGTCTAGGGAGGACCTGGCCTGGCAGTTTGGGCTGGACTGTTCCCATTGGGCGCAGGGTCAAGACTGATTTGCATATGGCTGGGACCAAACTGGAATGGCATGGTGAGCAAAAACACGATGGACTTAGGCCCAGATCTTTGTACTGGGGTGAATGTATGACATTGTTCTGCATTCTGTCCATCAATTGTTGTTTTTGCATTTATCACCCCGAGTGGGACGGGTATGCCCAGACGTGGGTCCCGTGCTCTCCATGCCACTGGAGTCAAGCTATCCTGGCTGATGAGGGCTGAAAGCCCGAAACCGGTCTTAGGATGCTTGTTTTCAGTCTAGGGAGGACCTGGCCTGGAAGTTCGGGCTGGACTGTTCCCATTGGGCGCAGGGTCAAGACTGATTTGCATATGGCTGGGTCCAAACTGGAATGGCATTGTTAGCAAAAAAACGATGGATTTAGGCCCAGATCTTTGTACTGGGGTGAATGTATGACATTGTTCTGCATTCTGTCCATCAATTGTTGTTTTTGAATTTGTCACCCTGAGTGGGACGAATATGCCCAGACGTGGGTCCCGTGCTCTCCATGCCACTGGAGTCAAGCTATCCTGGCTGATGAGGGCTGAAAGCCCGAAACCGGTCCTAGGATGCTTGTTTCCAGTCTAGGGAGGACCTGGCCTGGCAGTTCGGGCTGGACTGTTCCCATTGGGCGCAGGGTCAAGACTGATTTGCATATGGCTGGGTCCGAACTGGAATGGCATAGTGAGCAAAAAAACGATGGATTTAGGCCCAGATCTTTGTACTGGGGTGAATGTATGACATTGTTCTACATTCTGTCCATCAATTGTTGTTTTTGCACTAGTGGGTCTGCAGCACTGATTCTGCCACCCATATGAGTAGCCTTGAAAAGGTATCTCAGACCTGTCACTGCAGTGTCTGTGTGCAGTTTTTTAACTACCATGTCGACTTGGCAAGTGCACCAACTTGCCAGGCCCTAACCTTCCGTTTTCTTACATGTAAGGCACCCCTATGGTAGGCCCAAGGTACCCCCATGGGCAGGGTGCCCTGTATGTGAAAGGTAGGACATGTACTGGTGTGTGTGACATGTCCTTATAGTGAAACACTGCCAATTTCGTTTTTCACTATTGAAAGGCTATCTTGCCCCATAGGATAGAATGGGAATTGCTTTGTAACATCCTACAAGTATAACTTACCATTGGGACAAGATAGAGAAATAACGTTTAGGCTCTCTGAACTCAGAATTTAATAGCACATCTTTTAGTAAAGATGGTTTTTAAATTGTGTGTTTGAAAATGCCACTTTTAGAATGTAGGCATTTTCTTGTTTAACCATTCTGTGTGCCTCTGCCTGTTGTGTATTGACTGTCTGGTTTTGGAGTGACAGGGGCTGGGGATGTACTTTCACTGTAGGCAGCCACTGGGGGGGGGGGGGTTGAAGTGTTCCTGGCCCTTCCTGGATGACTTAGAGCTGGCTGAATTTAGAGTAGTAGGAGGAGATTTCCTTGCACCTGAATAGGTCCTGTCTCACCTGCACAATGCTGTATCTACCCCATGTGGTCATATTGAACCAGTGAGGACATAACTGGTTTGGACTGGGCTCAGAGAGAACAAAGACATTTTGGGGTATAAGTATTAGACCTTAAACCCCAGAACTTTAGATCACTTCTGGACTCAAGATGAACCTTTGCCAAGGAGAAGAGCTAAAGAGCTGTGAGGAGAAGTGCTGCCCCTTTGCTGTGTGCTGTGTGGGGTTGGCCTGCAGTTGCTGTTTCTACCAAGGAGAGGACAAAGACTGGAACTTTGCTTTGAACCTGCTTGAAGAAGATCTCCAAGGGCTTGTATGTGCTGGCCTCCTGTTCTGAAGTCTCAGAGACAAAAAGACTTTACCCCCAGCTCCCCTGAGCTCTGCTACTGAGAGTTCTGACCTTCCAGCAGGTTCTTGTTCCAGTTCTGGGCCTCTGGAGGTTGTTCCTGCTGTTGGGAGCTGGAAGAAACACAAAGAACTGAAGAAATCGATGCATCGCTCATCTTGCGACTGTTCTTACGACGCAACACCGCTGTGCGAGAAGAATCTCCATGAATCGCCGCACCGCTGCCAAAACCGACTGAACTCGCAACCCGGAGACGGTGAAGGCTCAGTGAATCACTTACTAGGTTTATTTGCCGACATGGGCTAAAACCACAAACTTGCTGAATCTGATCAATCGTGTTTTAACAAAACGAAGATCTTCATTTTTTAATTAAGGACCGTTCGGACTAATTAATGTGAACGGATGACTGTGAAACACCTATAGGAGAGGGCAAAGCCCTGAAGAAGTCTCGGGAGAAGGGACGAAACGAGTTGGGTACGCTGGTGTGAATATTTTGAACATTTTCAATAGAAGAATTTATCAACACAAGGCAAGCTTGAACGAATTTTAATGAATTTATGGAATATGGGTGTAATATTACTACAAAATTGAAAGTTGTAATTGATTAATCTTGTTCTGATAAGAAAAGATAAGATTTGATATAACAATAAATAATGGGTGCTGATCTCTTTGATGTACAAGTGTGTGGATTATATCCAATTATGGGGTCCCAGGAGGCTGTTTTCCCTTGATCTGAGCACCACTTATTTACAATATACAGTTTGATAGGTGCAGTATCTAGAATCTACGCCTCTTTTTGTAAATAGTTTGTTGTCAAAACCGACAGAGCACCTGTCACCACTGCAAGAACCGACACATCGAGGGATCGCAGCTGAATGAACTGACACAGTGCCGCTCGATGCCGCCGCATCGATCGCCGCAGCATCCCAGATTTCCACGCATTGCACTTGTGCGGCAAGTTTTCCTGACGCATCACCTGCGGACCAGAACCGTCTTGGAGTCGACGCATCACTTCCCCCTAAAGACCGGATTCGACGCATCACTTCTCCTGCGTGCAGCAGAACTGTCGCATCACTTCCTCAAGGTCTCAGGAACTGACACACCTCTTTGTTTCTCGATGCTTCCCATATCTGCGGCTGTTTGGCCTTGTGAATTTTGATGCATCTACAGGTACTTTGTGAGAAATCACACATCCATAGTTTTCTATGGACCCAGTTATTTGAAACCTTTGAAAAGTCATATTCTTATTACATTTATATTGGATTTTTGTCATTTTGGTCTGCTTGAGTTTAGATAAGGATACCTTATTTTTCTAAACTGGTGTGGTGTCCACTTGTGGTGTTATCACTGTATTACTGTGTGTTTTGAGTACAAATACTTTACACATTGCCTTTGGGATAAGTCTGTATGCTCGTGCCAAGCTACCCAGGGGGTGCCCAGGGATTATCTAAAGTGTGTACCCCCCTTTCCCTGACTAGAAGCAAGGGTCCCTATTTGGACAAAGTTCCCTACCTGTGCCAACTAGAAAGACCCATCTCTAACATTGGTGGTCAGCGGTGAGGATTTGAAGTTTTATTTGTACTTGACTCACAGTGATTGGTGTACATCACTAGTTTAGTGCAGACCACTATGCAACCACATACTCTGTTTTATTTTTTGGTTCTATTTTTGATCTAATTCTTGAAATATCCATGCACCATGTCTCTGAATGGTAAATCAGCAAGTGAGGCTGCAGAATTGGAGTTTGACATTTAAATGTTAAGTAGTTACAAAGTAGAGCAACTCAAGCAATTTTGCAAGAGCTTTAGATGTCCCATGAAGAACAACTCTAGGAAAGAAGAGCTACAGAATGCCTTAGGGCCTGGTCGGAGGCCAGACAAGCTGATGAGACAGATGATGCAGATGTGGATGGGGGATGCCAGAAGGCAGTTGTGTTTTGAGAGCGCAGCCTCCAGGGCTGGCAGCAATCATTCTTCCAGGAATTTGTCTTTAGAGGAAATAGAGGAGAACAAAAGGGCCAAAGAGCAGGAGTTGGAAATCCTGAGGCTCAAGATGATGTAGATAGAAATGGAAATCCATAACAAGGCAGAGGAGAGCCAGAGTGCTCGTGCCTTGGAAGAAAAGAAGTTGCTTTTGGCACATGAATTGAGCATGAGAGAGCTGGACCTCAAGGCCAAACAGGCAGAGTCCAGTACAAATGGTGACAGCGTACAGCAAGTGCAAGGGGGTTAGGTTTAGATTCCCAAGGACCTAGTACAGAATTTCCAGAAGGGGGAGTATATTTATGCATGATTTGCATCTTATGAGGCAGCACTGCGTATGAGAAGAATTGTGGGGCGGGCCTGTGGAGACACTTTGAGGCCAATGGGAGGACCACCCTGACACCTTTGGAGGAGGCGGGTACTCTGACCTATCCCAATATGAAGGAGGCTTTATGCTTCAGGTATGAGCTCACACCGGAGCAGTACCGGAAATGTTTAGGTCTTTCAAGAAGCTTGAATTCAATAAGTGAATTGAGTGTGTAAATCTTTATTGCAGAGCACTGGATGGTTGGATAAAGGGCAGCAAGGTAACTGATTGCCAGGGGTTGTACAACTTGATTGGTTGGGAGCACTTGAGTAGTCTTTGTGTTCCAGAGCTGCGCCAGCATCTGATGGATAGTAAGCTGACTGACCCCAAGAAGCTTGCTCAGGAGGCAGACCACTGGACGAGTACCAGGGTCCACAAGGGGTATGTGGGAAACCCAGCCAAGGGTGGGCAGGGTCCCCAGCAGAAGAGTGGGCGGACAAGGGTAACCAAAAGGAGTTCTCTAAAAGGCCACAAAATAGTTCCCAGGGTAAAGATTCCCAGTCCCCAGTTCTAAGAAGCTGCGGCCCCCTAAGGGTAGGCCAGTCAACTGGGGTCCTTGCAAGTGTTATGTATGTGGTCAGAAGGGTTACATGTAGAATGATCCCAAGTGCCCCAAGGCACCACCAGCACCCACTGGTGGACCATCACCGGGGTTAGTTAGTGTAGTGCTGGGGGAGGAGTTGGTTCCTAGTGAGGGTGGGAAGCCAGATTTGATGACCCTTATCTCATTAGGTGATAGAGAGATAGTCTAGGAAATCTGCCTGCTGGATAACACTAAAAAGTACCTGCAGTGGGTAACCATCAATGGGAGGAGGATAGAGGCTCTGAGAGACACAGGAGCTAGGGTGGCATCTGTCAGGTGTCAATTGGTGTCTGAAGAACAGGTCATCCCCAATGTGCTTCACCCTGTAGTTTCTGCAGACAACTCTGAGCGCCTGTGTAAGGTGGTGCAGGTTTCCTTTGAGTGGGGGGTGGATCACATTTGATTTATTGGGAGAATGGTCTTCTTTACAGTGAGCCTAAAGTTGCTGAGCCCAGGGCAGCCAGTTTGCTGGTGGTACTAGCATGCTACAGGACATTCCTACTGGGTTTGGCAGGACATTTGGGGTGCAACAAGACCTGTCACAGGCTTGTCACCCACGTTTACTGGCCCCAAATGCAGAGGCACGTTGGCACACATTGTAGGTCTTGTCAGACTTGCCAGGCAAGTGGCAAAACTGGAGGGAAGTGTAAGGCTCCCCTCCAACCCTTTCCTGATGTGAGCACCCCTTTTGAGCGGGTGGGCATCGACATTGTGGGGCCACTGGAACCCAAGACATCCTTAGGCAACAAGTTTATCTTGGTGGATTACGCCACCCGGTACCTGGTAGCTGTCCCTCTCAGGACAATCACGGCCCCTGTGATGAGCTGTTCATTGATGGGGATCTTTTCCTGTGTGGGGCTCCCCAGAGAGGTGGTCTCTGACCGTGGTGCAAACTTCATTTCCAGGTATATGAAGTCACTGTGGGAGGAGTGTGGTGTAATGTACAATTTCACCGCTCCTTACCATCCCCAAGGGAATGGGTTGGTTGAGAGATTCAACCCAACCCTGAAAGGCATGATAAAGGGTCTTGCAGAACCCATGAGACGTAAGTGGGACGTCTTCCTACCATGCCTGTTGTTTGCCTACAGGGAGGTACCGCAAAAATCCTTTAATGTTCAGTCCCTCTGAAATGCTATATGGGCACCCTCTGAGAGGACCTCTGAGTCTGGTGAAGAAGGGCTTTGAGAAAACTCCTGGTAAGACCCCCTAAGATGTGTTCAGCTACATGCTGGCCTTCAGAAACCAGACTATGCACTTCAGGAAAATCACTCAGGCGAACCTTGAAGCCAGCCAGGAGGAGATGAAATGATGGTTGAACCAGAATGCCACTCTAGTTGAGTTTCAGCCTGGCCAAAAAGTGTGGGTGATGGCACTAGTGGAGCTCCATGACAAGTGCGCTGGTCCATTTGAGGTGGTGGAGCGCAAGAGTGATGTGACCAATTTGGTCAACTTCTAAACTCCCAGGAATCCTTTGAGGGTCCTACATGTGAACCGCCTCAAATCTCACTTTTAGAGGTCTGAAGTGACAATGATCCTGGCTACATTAATGGAATGGAAGAGGAGAGTGAGCCTCTTCCTGACCTCCTGTCAGCCAAGGCTCATGATGGGTCAGTGGATGGAGTAAACTTCTCTCCCACCCTGACCCAAAAGCAGGATAGGGACTGTCCCCAGGTGCGGGACAGTTCACCTCCCTCTTCTCCTGACTACAGGAATCATCAATTGGTGTGTCCATGATGTGGACACGGGGAGTTTACCTGTAAAACATAAAATTTACAGAGTAACTGAAAAAGTCAGGGCCAGCATCAAGGAAGAGGTTTCCAAGATGTTGGCGTTATGGGTGATAGAGCCCTCCAACAGCCCCTGGCCTAGCCAATAGGTCTTGGTTCCGAAAGCTGCTGCACCCGGTGCCACTCCAGAACTCTGGTTCTGCATGGACTACTGTGGGCTCAATGCCATCACGAGGACTGACGCGCACCCCATCCCCTGAGCTGATGAGCTCTATGATCGTCTGGGAGCTGCCCAGTACATTAGTACGCTTGATCTAACGTCTGGGTACTGGCAGATTGCCTTGACTGATGAGGCAAGAGAGAGGTCTGTGTTTTCAACTCCAGAGGGGCATTACCAGTTCTGTGTCATGCCCTTTGGGTTGAAGAACGCCCCAGCCACATTTCAGAGACTGGTCAACCAGACACTGTCCGGGCTGGAGGAATTCAGCATCGCCTACCTGGATGACATTGCTGTGTTCAGCTCAAGCTGGGAGGAAGACGTGCAACACCTCTGTGAAGTATTGAAGGGTCTGCAGAAGGCAGGACTCACCATTAATGCCAGTAAGTGCCAGATAGGGCAGGGATCTGTGGTATACTTAGGGCACCAGGTAGGAAGCGGCCAGGTGGCGCCCATACAGCCTACGATCAACACAATTCTGGTTTGGGAGCCCCTCAAGACTCAAACAGAGGTGAGAGACTTTTTAGGACTCACAGGGTACTATAGATGGTTTGTCAAGGGATATGGCACCATTGTAGCCCCCTTGACTGATCTGACTTCAAAGAAGCAGCCAAGGAAAGTGATCTGGACGGGTGCCTCTCAGACAGCTTTTGATGCCCTGAAATCGGCCATGTGAACTGTGCCCGTGCTCAAGGCACCCAACTTCTCCCAAGAATTTGTTTTGCAGACAGATGCTTCAGAGCATTGTGTGGGAGCAGTACTCCCAAAATTGAATGACAAGGGCTTGGACCAACCCGTAACTTTAATTAGTAGAAGGCTACTTCCCAGGGAACCGAGGTGCAGTACAATGGAGAAAGAAGTTTTTGTTGTGGTCTGGGCACTGAAGAAGCTAAGACCCTACTTGTTTGGAACTCACTTCCGGGTTCAGATGGCCCACAGGCCCCTCAGATGGTTGATGCAAATTAGGGGGGAGAATCCAAAACTGTTGAGGTGGTCCTTCTCCCTACAGGGAATGGACTTTACGGTGGAACACCGCCCTGGTACAGAACACGCCAATGCTGATGGTCAGTCAGGATTCTTCCACCTTAGTGATGAGAACTCCCAAGAGAGTGGGTAGTTCACCCCACCGAGTGGGTAGTTCTCCCCACCTTTCAGCTGGAGGGGACACTTGTTAGACTTGACATCTTGGGCATGGTTTCCCCAGACTTTTTGCCTCTACCTCCAGTATTTTTGATGATGTGCTGGATTTTGTTGTTTCTGGCTTGGATACTTTGGCCACTTTGCCACTGCTGATCAGTGTCAAAGTGCAAGTGCTCCCTGTGTAAATTGTTGTTACAATTGGTTCTCCCTGACTGGCATATTTGATTTACTGGTAAGTCCCTATTAAAGTGCGCTGAAGTGTGCCAAAGCCTGTAAATCAAATGTTACTAGTGGGCCTGCAGCACTGATTGTGCCACCCACATGAGTAGCCCTGAAAAGGTATATTATACCTGCCACTGCAGTGTCTGTGCACAGTTTGTTAACTGCCATGTCGACTTGGCAAGTGCACCCACTTGCCAGGCCCTAACCTTCCCTTTTATTACATGTAAGGCACCCCTATAGTAGTCCCAAGGTACCCCAATGGGCAGGGTGCAGTGTATGTGAAAGGTAGGACATGTACTGGTGTTTGTGACATGTCCTGATAGTGAAATACTGTCAAATTCGTTTTTCACTATTGAAAGGCTATCTTGCCCCATAGGATAGAATGGGAAATGTTTTGTAACATCTTACAAGTATAACTTCCCATTGGGACAAGATGGAGAAATAAAGTTTAGGCTCTCTGATCTCAGAATTATTTATAACACATATTTTAGTCAAGATGGTTTTTTAATTGTGTTTTTGAAAATGCCACTTTTAGAAAGTAGGCATTTTCTTGTTTAACCAGTCTGTGTGCCTCTGCCTGTTTGGGTATTGACTGTCTGGTTTTGGAATGACTGGGGCTGGGGATGTGCATTCACTGTAGACAGCCACTGGGGGCATTGAGGTGAGCATGGCCCTTCCTGGGATGACTCAGAGCTGTGCTGAATAGACCTTGGCTGAATTTAGAGTAGTGGGTGGAGAATTCCTTGCACCTAAATAGGGCCTGTCTCCCTTGCACAATGCTGTCTCCATCCCCTGTTGTCATACTGCACCAGTGAGGACATAACTGGTTTGGACTGTTCTCAGAGACCCTTGCACAAAGAGAACAAATACATTTTGGGGTAAAAGTATTGGACTGGAACTTTGCTTTGAACCTGCTTGAAGAAGGGCCTGTGTGTGCTGGCCTCCTGTTTTGAAGTCTCAGGGACACAAAGACATCACCCCCAGCTCCCCTGAACTCTACTTCTGAGAGTTCTGACGTGCCAGGAGGTGCCTGTTCCAGTTCTGGGCCTCTGGGGGTTGTTCCTATTGTTGGGAGCTAGAAGAAACGCAAAGAATGGAAGTAATCAATGCTCTTCTTGCAGATGTTTTTCTGATGCAGCACAGCTGTGCGATAAGAATCTACACGGATCGCCGTGCTGCTGCCAAAACCGACGCAGTGCCTGTCACCAATGCAAGAACGGACGCATCGAGGGATCGCTGCAGAAGGAACCAACGCAGCGCCCCTTGCCGCATCGAACGCCTACGCATCCCGGATTTTCACGCATCGCACCTGTGCTGCAAGTTTTCCAGATGCATCACCTGCGGACCAGAACTGTCTTGGAGTTGACGCATAACTTCCCCCTACAGACCGGATTCGATGCATCACTTCTCCTGCATGCAGCAGAACTGTCCCATCGCCTCCCCAAGGTCTCAGGAACTGACGCATCTCTTTGTTTCTTGATGCTTCCCATATCTGCGGCTCTTTGGCCTTGTGAATTTTGACACATCTACAGGTACTTTGTGAGAAATCACACATCTATTGTTTTCTATGGACCCAGTTATTTGAAACATTTGAAAAGTCATATTCTTATTACATGTATGTTGGATTTTTTTCGTTTTGGTCTTGTTGAGTTTAGATAAAGATACTTTATTTTTCTAAACTGGTGTGGTATCCATTTGTGGTGTTATCACTGTATTACTATGTGTTTTGAGTACAAATAATTTACACATTGCCTTTGGGATACGTCTGCTCGTGCCAAGATACCCAGGGGTTACCTAAAGTGTGTGTCCCCCTTACCCTAACTAGAAGCAAGGGTCCCTATATGGACAAAGGTACCTACCTCTGCCAACTAGAGACCACCATTTCTCACACCTGTGGTCCATCGTATTTTATTTTAGAGATTAGCGAATTGAGAATGATTGGAAAAGCATTTATGTTGTTTAGAAAGGGGCATCATGAAAATTGCATTGTGTGAATTTCGGTGTCTTTCTGTGCCCTCTTTATAAGGTTGTTAAGGTTGTTAAGGTCTGCTAGTTGCATATCTCTTCCAGGGACGGATACTGGCAACATATTTAAAGGATCTACCTGGATGTCCAAATTCTTGAATTGATAGTTCAGTGCATCAACTGTCGACTGGAAGCTTCTTAATAATACTGCCCAAGTGTCTGATCGTTGGCTGACAGTTTCTTTTTCTGTTTCTATGATGCTGTTATTTCTGCCATTGTGTTTAAGCGACTGCTGCTCCTTTAAAATAAAGAGAAGGAATATGGTGGGTGTTGGCTGATTGTATTTGTTTGTACATCCTCATTTTCATGAATTTCATTCACATGTGTGTTATTTTTGCTGCAAATTCTATCATACTGTTCCATGCAATATGATTCGCTATACCTCACTCCTTCTGAAGTTGTTTTTAGAAATGTAGAAACTCTAGTAGGATTAACAAGAAACTTTGATGTTGTTGCAATTGTTTGCAGTTTATGGTGATTTAAGGATGCCAGAGAGATTGGGTTACTTGTGATAGAGCCAGTGTTCCCCGACTGTCATAACATGGCTGTATAGATTTGAACTTGTATGCTCTAAAGGTATATTCAGTAAACTGTTGCTTCATTTTGGCTTTAGTTGTAGATGTATTCCCATAGACTCCGAAGGGGGTGACTGCGTAAGCGTTATAAGGCAGTCAGCAGCAAGATCCTCTCCCCCGATTACCAACATGTGATATGGTTCAATACTTTAGCATTTGGACTCTTGTTTGTTATTACTGGTTGGTGATCATCAATTTTGTCCTCCTTGAAATCAATATATTACGTTTATTGGTTTATCAGGGAGTCCTGCATTGTCTGAATCAGTGTTATGGAGCTCTGTCCATCAAGTGGACTTGCTGATAATGACCAGGTTTTGGCCTTTAAAGACCTTGAGTTCCCATTGATTCCTATAAACCAGGTTTTACTGATCCCTTTTGATAAATGGCAATGGGCCATTTATCAAAAGGGACATTGGCGGCCCAGGGACTTCATTTGTCTGTTCGGGTTGAAACAGGCCAGAGGCAGTAAGGAAATTGAAACTCAAAGGGTTGTGTTTTTTTAACATATACACAAGCGATAAGGAAGACCTTTCACTGTCCCTCATTGATTTTGTTTTGTACTTTGGTAGGCTGGCCACTTGTTAGATCTTTTACCTCCTCTGATTTCTCTAGAAAGAAGCCCTTGTTTTCCTGATACCATTATTCATTTAACTGTTTTTGTTCTTGAATATATTTTACAGCTTATTTTTATCCATTTTGAGGATTACTTCAATAATAAAAGGTCTGGTTTGATGTCCAGTCTACTGTACAATGTTTATTGTACACTAACTTTCCAGATTACATATTTTTTTCTTATTTCTGAGCTAATTTGCAGTAAGAGGTTGTGCTGGGTGGGCTCTGTTGAAGAAATGTATGAGTGTTTTTTGTGAGTGTCTGACTTGCTGCAGGTCACACCGGTGCCACCTTCCCCAGCATCAGGCTCCTGCTCCCTCTACCGCAGTGCCTCTTCATTACCACCTGCCAACTCTATAAATGGTGTAAGAGCATCAACTGTGGTATGCAGTTACAAGGCACTGGGTGCCAGTGTCTGAGCAATGGGTCAACACCAGAGAGATGGAGCACAGCAGGCATAAAAGAGTTCTGCCAATCAGCTTCCTGAGGGCACAAACACAACCAGGCACATTGACATACAACAGAGCAAAACCAGGCCAGATGTTCAACATGTTGCCCTTCTTGCTTGTCCCGCTCAGCCCAGCTCCTGGTCATAAACAGGCTTCTGCACTACCTCTAATCTCCACCAAAATTGCTAATCTGCAGCAGGAGAGGCAGCAGGGAAGGTGAGGGCAAATAGTCTGAGCCTCGCCTATTTTCTGCTGCAGACAGGTGGCAGTCCAAATGTCTATTGGTGGTATAGCAGCAAATGGCGAGTGACAATTTATAGAGGAGGGGGTAGTGGAAATGAGGAGCACCGTAGATTCAAGCCGCATAGGGTCTTGGGTCAGATATCGCAGCGACCTGCCCATTGCTCAAGCTGCGGCTGGTGTTTCTGACACACAAAACCCCCATTCACTTCATGCTCCAAAGCCACCTCTCTTTACCTCACATGTGGGAAGAAGGCACAAGCTGGGGTGAGTTTTAGATATCTCCAAGCCAGCCTTGCATGTGGAGAGTAGCACAGGTGCAGTGGCTGCTATGCGTGGCAGTGGGTGGCACAGAGGGCCGCGATGAATGCAGCGATGGCAGGGGTGGATGTTTCCCTGAGTCAGCTCTGCTCGTTTGCTCGCTCCACTCCAATTTCCAGCTCCTTGGGCAGTCACATGTAGTAACCTGAATCTTGAAACGTCTGTCAAAATATAGCCTATTCCATGGACTTGCCCTGCGGAGGCTGCTCTGCAACTGTCTTGAGGCTGGCTCCAAAAAGGAAACTGCAATAGTAGCTCGCTCATCTTTCTGTGTCTTTGGTGAGCCTTCATTTTCCTTCACTAGGAATATTAAGTGGATGGCTCCCAGTGAGTTTTGGGCTAACTTTGAAATCACGGTTTCCCATTCCTGGTCTCTGGTTCAAGTGAGAGTAAAATTATCTTACTGTGTTGTTTGTTAGTATGATATGTTTTAGCTATTTCAGGTTACAGCCTTATTTTAAAGCATAATATTTTTATGAATTGTGCATGTTTTATGTGAATAAACACTTTAATGAATTACTACTGTGCTATATTTTATATGTAGGTTGTAAATTTTGTTTGGGTGGTTTTATATGTTTGTCCTTTACACATTGTTATGTCAGATTTCAGAGATTATTTTTAATCTGGATGCATTTATTTTTTCAAGGCAAAATATTAGTTATCTTTTTAAACAAATTATTTTTTCTCTTCCCTTGGTAGTTTGGTTTTCCAGAGCGTTTACTCATTTTCATTACATATTTTTGGTGTTTTGGAATGGTTCTCTGGATTAATTGAGGTGGTTTGGATGTTTGTTTTGTGTGGTTTACTTTTGTATTTTATGGGGAATCATTTTTATGACTACTTTTTTGGAATTGCATTTATGGGCTATGATTACATTTAAATGGACTTCCGCAAAGTAGCCATAAGCAGTGTAATTTTAGAAAATATATTTCTGTTATTGAGTGGGAAATGTTAATTTGGTGATGGTATTCATGTTTTTTTAATGTATTACCAGGTTTTCATTATGTTAACATGTTTTAGGTGAAAGAGACGTGTTTGGCTATATAATCAATTAAGATATTTTGGTTTGTATAGTCATTCATTTATAAATAAATATTTTTGCAATTTTTGATAACCAGTCTCAACAATTATGTATTGCATTTTTATTTGTCTTTTTAGATTGATATGTAAAATGAGTTTTAATATTATTCATGAATATACATATATCATGTGTTTTTTGTTCAGTGGTAAAGCTTATACTGTGTTGTTCTTTAGTGTGATGGTTTTAAGTAGCGTGCTCGTTATTAAATGTAGATATGGTAGGCGTTGGTTGTTAAGAAACATTAATGCTTTTCATTCTAGAATGGAATGCTCTTGACTAGCTTGTTATTTTTGGCTTGATTTGGGCCAGGGATTTCTATGTTCTTAATTCCTTGTAGCTTTGTTCTTTTTTGGGTAGTCTAAAAATTGGTATATCGTAAAATGGCTTCTTCAAGGTGTTCCTTGGAAGAAATTGTGCCACCCTTCCACTGCATTATTTGTCTTTGCATCTTGGGATATCATGTTATCATAGATATTCCACCATGTAATGTGATGCTTGTGTTGGCTTCTGTGTTCTGATTGGTGCAGATGATCAACCCAAGTTTCTTCAAAATAATTAATAAATGGGACTAGTTGTGTTTCATGCTTTTGATAATGGGAGATTTAATTAGAATGTCTAGTCACTTCTGTAATAGAAACATATGTTAAAGCTATATGTTTTTTAAAATAATGTATGAATTTTAGGTTAGTTGCATATTTTGCACTAGGCGTGGACTTTTGTAGGTGCTAACATATGTTCCTATTGAAGTGATAGTAGCACACCTGAATTGCAGGGTGTGAGCATGTTTTGAGTATAGTAGAAACTGTTCTGCATTTAAAATCCATCAAGATAATGTGAAGGTTATAGTTGTTAGTTTGGTGTTTTATATGTGTTAGCACTTGATTCTAAGTTGCACTCTGTTTGTCAGAAAGCTGTGCATACACCACTGAGATATTTGTATTTTGGTATTGACCACGCATAGTGTATATTTGATTGAATTGTGGAGGACACAACTTAAACGTGACATCTATCCTCCATGTTTTACATTATGTTAAGGTTAGTAAATTGATCTTAGTGGAATAAATTACAATTCTGTTGTTATTGTGGCTGCCTTATGGTAAGAATGTGTCTTTTATGTGTGGTTAGTAATTGTTTAGATATGTCTATTAATTCACATCTTGTAGTTGTTTTCCTATTACCTACTGGCTGTTGCCAGTGGGTAGTTATAGTTATAGTAAAAGCATTTTATGATTTGCCAATAACTTTGGCACCATTTCATGAATTTTGCAAAACTAATGAGGCAGTCACGTCAGCTGCTGTCTTGAAAAGTTCGGAGTGATCCGTCAAGCGGGGGCCGAGAAAAAGGGAGGGTCCTAAAATGCTTTTCCTCCATGTTAATTTCCATAGGAAACCTTAGACACGGTTACAGCCTGAACTGCTGAACGGAACTACACCAAATTTGGTAAAAAGGTAGCTCTTGGTCCAGAAAGCACTCTTTTTACTAAATAGTGTCAATCCTTTCAGTAGTTTTTGAGAAGTTTAAAGACTTCTCAGATATACAACTATGGCCGCAGTTCATCCTTGAGCTCCCGATCTTGTGCCTGAGATCTGATTGGCTGCCAAAACTTAAAACTAGGAAGTGTTGGCAGCCATCTAGTGACTCGGGTGAACCGAGTCACAAGCAAGAACGTTAAAAAAGAAAAGGGGGCATGGTAGAAACACCCTGACCCCCTAGGACTGCTCAGGGGTCCCATAGGAAGCTCCATAGCCCCAAAAAAATTTTTTTTTTAAATTTCAGTGGGTCAAAAAAAAAAAATGAATTGCGGGCTTTCGCGCTTTGTTTACTTTAGGCCCCTAGGTGGGCTAGGTCCTGGGGGACATTAAAAATAAAGATGCCCCACAGCACCAGGAACCGCCACCTCCCCAGGGCTAATTGTTTGAAGTGTGGGCGGACCATGTGCCCCCCACAGCCCCGGGGACCGCCACCTCACCGGGGGTATATTTTATTAGAATGCTTGGGGTGCTCCAGCCCCCCCACGCATCCCCGGGGACCGTCACCACCCTGGGGCTAATTTTGTGAAATGGGGGGTCCACACGGCCCCCCTCAGCCCTGGGGAGACCTCCTCCCCAAGGCAATATTGAAATAAGATGTGTGGGAGGGCTTCAACCCCCACGCATCCCCAGGGACCACCACCTCCCAGGGCTAGTATACTAAAATGTGGGGGCCAAATGCCCCCCTGTTGCCCGGGGACCACCACCTCCCCGGGGCTATTTTCCACATGGGAGGGAGGCCGTGCAGCTCCCCTCCTGGAGTCGGAAATGACCCTGGGGACAGCCAGCCCCCAGGGCCGGCCCCAGCAATGTCCCGGGGTGCCCACCCCGGGACATTACAGTTTGCTATGGGATGGTGGGAGCATCCCATACCAAACAGTGTGCTCCACTTTGACTAAGCGAGAGTAAGCGTGTGTAAAAAGCAATGCCGGCTCCCGCAGGAGGCGGAAGCTGGCCGGGACCGCAGGGGCCTTTAGGCTCCCCCCATGGTCTAGAGAGAAGTGATCACCATGCCTCAGGGGATGGTGTCCCCCGGGGCCAGAATCGGCCTGGGAACGGGGGCTCCCCTTCCTTAAAAGAAAATAAGAAAAATAATAAAGAAATTGTTTGGCCCTGGGGGATGGGGTCACCGGGGCCTTGAAAAAAAAATGCTAAATAAAATGGCCTGACCCCGGTGGATGGGGTTCCTGGGGCTGAACGGCCCCCCTCCCCTCTAAAAATTGAATGATAAACAAAGGTCTAGCCCTGTGGGATGGTGTCGCCCGGGCAAAAATCAGACTTGGGAGGGGGGCCACGCAGTCCCACTCCCGTTTCATTTAATAAAAAAGAAGGGGGGTCACACAGCTCCCCTTCCTCAAATAAAAATATTGTCATTTGAGAAGTCCTCAGTGATGTCATTAGTGATGTCACTGACCATGTCATGAGTGATGTAAGATGTGGTCATAAGCAGTACATTGCGGGGGCGAGTTATAGTTAACTCAGGTAACTATAAGGGCTGAATTTCTCTGGTTTTCTATGCATAAAATTTGATCCTAACTATAACGTCCTTGTAATCTTTCTTTTTTTAGTGAATTTCTAAGGTTTTTGTTTATTCTATTTTCAAAATATAACAACCTTGTAACCTTTGGTTTTTCAGTGAATATGCTTTATATGTTCTGTCAAATAATCTTTTTAGGTTTGACATGCTAGGAGGTTGACCTTTTGCCTATTTAAGAATTCTTGGAATACTTGTTTAAGTACTGTTGGCTCTTGTGAGCTTGGACCCTCTCAGGTCCTGCATGACATTCCTCATTTCTATTTCTGTACTATTAAGAGGACAAATATGTGCCTTAACATTTTCTATAATGTCATTTTTAGTGATAGCCCTGACATCATTTGTTTGAATAATTTCTAGTCTGTTTTCCACAGGTGGTCCTCTCCTTACTAGAAGTATAACCTCTGTAGCTTAATAAATTAACTTTATGGGGTTTTGATATTTTATCTGTGGGTTTCACATTGTAACAATTATATCTTAATTGTTGTAAAAAATAATATGTGGTTTAAAGTTTATTCAAACATTTTTACTTTAAGCTGAACATTTTTGCTTACATTTTGGATGTTTTCCGTGATTCAGTTCTTCCATAGATTTCTGTTTTACAGAGCTGTTTGCTTCTGATTTTAAGACAGTGGCATCTGTTGTGGTCTGTTGAGAGGATGAGATATATTGGTTGTGTCAGTTTGTTTGTTAAAATTATTTTTGTTTTAATTTAGATTTAAATTATGTATATACATTATTTTAGTTGTTAATTTTGTAATTTAGTTTGTCACAACTTGCACCACGTGTAATGCTAGCAAACTCTGTGACTCTGTAGGCCACTTGAATGTCATATCTGATTACCATACACATGTTCCAAGAATCCTAAACCCAGAGAACCAAGTGACTCCCTTGTCGAACATTAACCTTTCTAACAAAGGGTTTCTGTTCTTGAGACTTAGACACTGTCACAAGATTTCCATGAGATTTCCAGACGTCAGATGCCCAGTCAGCATTTTGGATATTGGGAAACTCCAAGCCACACTGTGTGTATGTGCTGCTCAATTGGCATTCCAGCTTACTGGAGGAGGTTGTTCCTTTCTTACATGTTCCTTGCAGTCTTTGATTCTTCAAAGTGTCTTGAATTCCAGACATCAAATCTTCCCTGTGCTGCCCCACCGAAACTCGCCAAGTCAGAAAATTCTTGTTAATGATGACAAAAAAAAGCAAATTTAAATAGCAATAAAAAGTCAATGGCATACTAGCACACAAATAGTCATAGATATAATATCAAAACATTGGTTGTTGAGCTTCAACCCTGTGAAAGAGAAAGAACCAGGATTTGAGTAGACTTAAGAGTAGACATTTAAAGACAGTGTTTGTTGATTTTGTTTTTCCCAATCTTTAGGAGACTAAATGGAAGTTTGGCTCACATCATTTTATTGCTCTTGATAGAAGACTAAAGAAGTTGGAATTTGTTTGACCTGACATCCCTTGTGTGATCTTCCCCTAACCTTTTGCCTTTAATCCTCCTTTTTTTCCTGACTTTGTTTTTGCTTACCTTAGCACTGCTAACCAGTGCTAAAGTGCTTGTGCTCACTCCTAAAAACATGGTAGAGTTGGCCTATACCCAGTTGGCATATTTCCTTTACTTATGCGTCCCTAGTAAAGTGGCACTACCTGTGCTCAGGGCACGTTAATTAAATGCTAGTAGTGGGCCTGCAGGACTGATTGTGTCACCCACCTAAGTAGCCCAGTAAATCCAGCCTCAGGCCTGCCATTGCAGCCTCTGTGTGCTGTTTTAAACTGCCATTTTGACCTGGCAAAGTAAACCTTTTGCCAGGCCTAACCTTCCTTTGAATACATATGTCATCCCTAGGGTAGGCCCTGGACAGCCCAGATGCAGGTGCTACAGAGGTAGGCCGCCATGTTTTGATGCTGAAGCTCGAAGGAGTCCAGTCAGAGAGTCACGGAGTCTGCAAGTATCTGAAAAGTAAGTGCTTTAATGGCTTTCAGCCAAGCCCCAACAGCATGCTTTTTTAAACATACAAGCAATAAACAAAAGCCTTAACTCAAGAGAAGTCGGTTTCAAAACACCATGCAAGCTGGTGGAGAGAGCAACTTTTTTAATAATATAAACAAGCTCTTCAAAACATTATGAAATGCTCTGAAGTTTCCTTTTTAATGCGCTAATAAACCCAAGTCAAGCTACGGGTATTCAACAGAGACTCTAAGCGACGAGTGTAATTGATCAAGTCTGGATTCACACAGCGCATGTGCAACAATGTAGCAAAATCATGTTACAGTATAAAATACAATGAAACGCTGAAATGTTTTCGTTCAATGCGCGAGTAAACCACAGCGTATGCCGATTACGTAGCAGAAATATATGCCAGTATCCATTTCCTGAAGCGCACCGCACGCTTTAAAGTTAATCCTTTTCCTCAAGTAAAGAAGTTTCAGAATAACAAAGCCTTCTCCCCTTTTCTCCCAGACTTGAAAAAAGCCAAAAAAGAGGATCGTATTGTTCCGACGCTGCCGTCGCATATAAACTTTCATTGAACAAAGGTGAAATCCTTTCTGACAACATGCAATTTTTCACGCCCGCCAGCATTAAAACCTGTTACAATACAAATGAGGCTACACATCTGTCCTTTTGCAGCCTCGTTTACAGAAAATGTGGTTCTCACTTCGATGAAAACGGACCCCATGCTTCTCTTAAACTGACTGAGCTGAGACATCGCCAAATATAAATCCTTTTTGGTTGTTTAAGGTAAAATACCATTTGATGCACTTATGAATGCTGATGTTGATGGAGAGTGCTCCCCACAATTATTTTCTTTTAAAGTAAAATACACTACCTTTTCACTTTTCACAAATCACCCAGCCATTGTCCTGAGGAGAACGCATAAAGGAATTGGGGTTTGAAATGCGTAGACCATGATCAATAGGGTATCCTTGCACAACGCACATCAATATGGAGGACTATAATTAAGTTTCAGGGAAAAATAACTTCTCCAAGTCCGTATTAGATATGCCTGGACCCCCATACTGTGTACCAAGAGCGTCTGTTGTTAATGTAACGCTCTGGCTCTCCAATTGTAGGACTGGTTGAACACTGAATGTCACATGTCTTTTCTTGTTTAGTTGTTTATGCTTTCATATTTGTTTGTTATCTTTGATTGAGCACAATGTTTTTAAAACCTGTTACAATAGAAATGAGGCTACACATCTGTCCTTTTGCAGCCTCGCTTACAGAAAATGTGGTTCTCACTTCGATGAAAACGGACCCCATGCTTCTCATAAACTGACTGAGCTGAGACATTGCCAAATATAAATCCTTTTTGGTTGCTTAAGGTAAAATACCATTTGATGCACTTATGAATGCTGATGTTGATGTAGAGTGCTCCCCACAATTCTTTTCTTTTAAAGTAAAATACACTACCCTTTCACTTTTCACAAATCACCCAGCCATTGTCCTGAGGAGAACGCATAAAGGAATTAGGGTTTGAAATGCGTAGACCATGATCAATAGGGTATCCTTGCACAACGCACATCAATATGGAGGACTTGAATTAAGTTTCAGCGAAAAATAACTTCTCCAAGTCCGTATTAGATATGCCTGGACCCCCATACTGTGTACCAAGAGCGTCTGTTGTTAATGTAACGCTCTGGCTCTCCAATTGTAGGACTGGTTGAACACTGAATGTCACATGTCTTTTCTTGTTTTGTTGTTTATGCTTTCATATTTGTTTGTTATCTTTGATTGAGCACAATGTTTTTAAGAATTTGCATATCTCAGAATCGAGAGCTGGTATCACTCCCTTCTTTGAAATGATATTGAAGCGTGAAAAGTGATGTAATCTTGTGTAAAAAAGAATCAGAGGTCATGTTTATTGAGTAAAAAGATCTTTACAAAAAAGTAAAAACGTGTTTAAATCACCCAGCCACCTATTGTTGTTTTGTGTTTATACTTTTATAAAGTTAGCATTTTCCTGCCTTAGCCATTTTATTGCATGCAGCTTATCATTGGGTCACATGACTGGGTGTAGTTGGCTGTTGGGCTTTGTGTTTTCCTCCTAGACAGCCAAATACAATAGAGAGCTTAGGTGTGCCTGGGTGGGCCATCACTGGCAGTATGGGAGGACAGAGCTGGACACAGCCCTAGTTATTCTTGAATAGGATGTGTACTGCCTCCTAACAAAGGGCTGCATAGCCCCTGTAGCTAGTCTGGAGCCAGGTCAGAAGAGTGAGGAAACCTATGCACTTCAGAGGGAAACCTCTGGAAGCTTGTCCCACTTTAAAGGATGCACCTGATATAAATTGTAGACCTCAGAAAGCAACCCTTCAGTACACTACTGGACCTGTGGAGAGTCTGCCAGGAAGAAGGCCTACTGTGCAGCTAAAAGGACTGACACTCTGCTGGACTGCTGCTCTGCTGGGTTACTGCCTTGTTGGACTGCTGTCTTGCTGAATTGCTGCCCTGCTGCATTCCTGCCTGACACGGAGGAAACTGGACCTACTCCAGAACCCGGGACTCACAGTGACTCAGAGTGCTAGTCTGCTAACCTCCTGTTCAGAGCCACTGGATCATAACAGGCTACTAACCACCTGAACCAGTACCCACATCCAACTGCCCTGTCGCCAACTGGTTCCTGGGTTAAAGAAAAATGGACAAAAACAGGTTAGTAGCCCCTCCAAGGTCCCCCCCTGGGCTAGGGTATGAGGGGACCCCTTTGGATCCTCAGTCGTCGTCATCATCTGATCCGTCCAGTGCAGCGTAGTCACGCAGGAGGCTGTGGATCATCTTACGGCACACCAGAGTCGATGTCTCCTTCTCCCTTCTACCAGGCAGTTTCTGGAAAACAAAAGAACATCTTTAAAACAGCACAGGAGCCATCAGCAGCCCTGGAAGCTACCTAGTGCATGTGTCCCTGGGAACAAACCATACATCACAGAGTCCGCAGTGATGCAAAATCTTATCGCTCCCACAGCCCGGCAACACGAAGGTCCATCAACCCAACCCATCACACTACCGCTTTCATCACTTGTGGGGAGTGCCACTGTGGGGCTGTGGCCCGACTGTCAGTGACGAAAACAGGATCTTCTTGCTACAGCGATGATCATCCGCAATGCCTGGCCTGCTGTTTGCATTACAGCGATGTTCATCTGTGAAGCTCCCCTGCACCTCGTGACCCCCTTCACTGCAAACGGGACTCTTTGTGATGGACTGAGTACGTACATTTTCAGCAGGATTAACCTGCTCCCCGTATCCAATTTGTGCTCCATCACAGTCACCTTGAACTTGTGACTTTTTCCCGGTCTTGGACAACTAGATAGCCATGAGTGAGGATTTGGTCTTTTGCTGCTATTCTCAATTAAATCTTGCATATCTCCTTTCCTACTGATTGGATGTTTTTCACTTTGGTCTTGATTTATCTATTACATTTTGCTCTGGTTTTCTAAATTGGTGTGGGAGGGATTTCTCTTGTGTTGTATTTTTACTTTAATATTGTTTGAAGTGCAGCATAAAGACTTTACACATTGCCTCTAAGTTAAGCCTGACTTTGCAGAGGCTAATTTGGAGCTTCCTGACAGGGATTGTGGTTGCTGCTTAAGTAGGGTTTCACCCCCCTTAACCAGTAACCCAATTTCTCACAGAATTGATCATGAAACCTTTTCTATAGTCAAACAAGAGAAGGTTGTTTGTGGCCTACCTGGAAGTAAGATGAAACAAACTGTAGGACAGTTCTCACAAAGTGAAAATTAAAAGTGAATCCGATTATGTTACTTCCCCAGCATCTGTTCTGCCTGGGTGCCCAAGAACCACAGTTCCTTGCATGGTCCTGTAGTTCCTCGGGCTCTGAATCCACTGCAATAAGCCTACTGCTGTCTGCTTTGAGGTTCACTCACCTGGGGCTACCTTTTTTCCAAGCTCCTGGGTTCCTGGCTTTTGCGCCCTGCTTCTCCAACTGTAAAATGGTAATCACATGCCTGAAGGTTTGCAGCTGCTCCGCAGTTTGTCCCATTCAGGCTTTTATTCTCCTTTTTTCTCATCATGGCTGTTACTTCTTTGGCTCATACATTATTTTCTAAATTCTTTTTTCCCTCTCAGATGGTTTTTGATGGGGGCTACTGGAACAAAGCTGTGTTCCTTTGCTTGTTTCCCTGCTCCCTCTAATTGCTGATCCTGAATCTTCGCTCCTGTAGAGTTCCACTGTTGGATTTTTGATTCTTTGCTTCTTCAGTCAAGTTCAGTCTTCATCCAGCATGTTCTTTTTTTACAACTTTGGTCTTTCCCTCCTGAGAAGGTGGCAGCTTTTTGAGGGAACTTGCCTACCACATAAACTAGTGTGTGGTGATATTTTAACTTACAGAAACAGTTACCCCTACACTGGACAGTGGAAGATCTAGATATGGATTGCAGGGAAGTTTCCAGCCCTTAACAGATTTTGACAGTGTGTAAAAGTCCTTTGTGACTCTAAGGTCAAATTGTGATTTAACTGTGATTTCCTACTGCACAGGAAATCCTCCACAATTGACCAAAGAAGTATTTGGTAACCGTGTGACAAAACAACATAAGAGAGAGAGAGAATAAAGCAAACACATTACACAGCCAGGACCACTACACGTCCCTATCACCCCTCCCCTTACCCAGGTGAGGTGCATTTCCATGTTGTATTGCCTAATTGGTGAGGATACCTCGAAGTAGGATTAGTGGGATCCAAGTTGCTCCTGCATCTCCTGTAAAAATAAAAGATTCATGCTAGTGGCCTTGACAGAAACCCAAGTCCACACATTTTAGCTGATTGGACAATATGAGCCAAGTAGTGATCAGATCAATGCACAAGCACAAGTCCTGAGGCTATAGGAGAAAATCACAATTTTTGCTAGAACATGCCCAGACTATAGCAACAGTTCAGATGTAATTGCCATTGTATCTTCTTTCCCGGTCCATCAGACAATTTTCATAAAATTAATTCTCAACCATCTGCGAAAGAAGGTCTTGAGCATTATGTTAGTCTGACGGGCTATGGGGAATTTCTTGGAAATTTCCTTGCCTAAAAAAATTGACATTCCAGTCATTGAAAAAGAGGTTCCAGAACCTGCAAGGATGGTAGGTGGTTCTGAAATATCTTTTGATTTGATAACTTTCCACACTGAAATTCTAACCATGCTTTGTGATAATAGTTATGCAGAGCTAATAACTTACGTTTTAACTGACACACCTTTGTTTGAAAGTAACCTTATAATTCCAACCTTTATTGACATAAAGGAAAAGAGACGCTTGATTCTAAGGGCCTGATTGGGATTTTGGTGGATGGGATAGTCTGTCACAAATGTGACGGATATCCTGTCAGCCGTATTACAAATTACATTATATCCTATGGAACTTGTAAAACAGTGTAATATGCCAAGAGCATAATCATCCCTAATTTCTGAGTCCCATATTGTTCTAAGGAACCCCCAGAGTTGGTGTTACCTTGAACTTGTGCGGGTACCAGCAGATTTTCAGTGCCTCTATGAAAACCATTTGTTTGAAAAATTGGAGAGTTATATATTTTATTCCAACTTAGTTGGATTTGGAAGACTCTTTATTACCCCAGAAGGAATCAAAATGGATAGTAGAAAAGAAGAAGGGATTCCTATCTGGCTGACTTCAACTAATGTACAAGAGATCCTATTTTTTCTTGGCTTTTCAATTTTTTTTAGATGATTCATCACTTATTTGTCTGAGACATTGATCCCAATCACCTGTATATTGTGCCCAAAAATGGTGTTTGTTTGGTACAAAGGAGTGGATAGAGCCTTTATGTCTCTCAAAAAGCTTTACCTTAGCACCAATTGTGTGCCATCCTGTTACAGCTTGACCTTTTCTTGTACTGGCTGATGCCTCACAAAGCACAATAGTGAAGATGAGATTTCAAAGGAATCCCGGCTCTGGGTAAGTACATGTTAGGCCTTGATTGCACAGGAGCAGAAGGACGTCTGTTCCCAATTCCCATCCAGGAACTCACTGCTCAAGAGTTTTAATAATCTATGTGCAGTTATGTTCAAAGGGGAGAAAGGGGATGGGGAAGAAAAGAGAAGAGACTGCCACTCAGTGGTGCTTCAGGAAGGAATTGCTTCTTTTCTTCTTCTTCAATAATTTCCTTCTTTAATGTATAAACTGCAAAAGAATGTTAAACATTGTTATCCTACACTCTCTAACTATAATTTATTCAATTACAATTTTCTAATCTAACATTTTACATACCCCACTGTTTTTTAGGCTCCTCTTCTATTTTAATAGCAAAAGATTTGCTTCTCAATATTATTTTATTCAAGCAACCATTTCTTTACTTTTTAATTAACACAGAAATTCTTTTCTTTCTCTCAGATTGGTACTTGCGTGTCTGAAGATTTTCACCGTTGGAAAAACATTGACAGGAAAGCGAAGGATCTTCTTGTAGAGACGAATTCGCTCGAAAGAAACAACAGATAATGCGAGGATTAGCGTAACATGTACTGAAGGCGCAGTTACTAGTCTTCACTGTTTCTCATAGCAGTTCTTCACTATGAAATCTCGTAGTTTATTATTTTACTGATGATTATCAATTCGTAAACTGAGCGTTTTTTCTATTTTTTCCTCAGAAATCTATTTTAACCCTTTCTTAACAATATATATATATTCGTGAGGCAAGAGACACTACTCTCTTAAGCGTTCCACTAATGCCGCTGTCGGAGGGAGTAACCCTTCGACGAATACCAGGAGGGATTTTACAGCGACTCGAGAGAGAGACACTAATCTCTTAAGCGTTCCACTAATGCCGCTGTCTGAGGGAATAAACCTTCAACGAATACCAGGAGGAATTTCGCAGCGACTCGAAAGAGAGACACTAATCTCTCACGCAAGGGTCATGCGCGGAAATGGACAACTACTGAAACGATACCGAAGGAGCTAAACGACGCCCCAGACAAATCCTACCTTAACTAGCTAACTCGACGGAGTTCTTTGAACGCGTGACTTCTTCCTAATAATCTCAGGTGAAGTGTGCCTTCGATAAGCAGCGCGCGCCTAACATTCTAAACGGACTCAAGAAAGGAATAACACTAGTATGCTAAAGGAAGGGTTGAGCTGCCAGCCATCTTGGATTTCCAAAGTTGCCAGCTCAATCTCCAGTTGTTTGCTGTGTTAGAATTTCTTCTTTTCCATGTTGTCTTTCCCATGGAAATGCTAGCCATAGTATGACCCAAAGCAGGAAGTCTCCTTAGAACCCTGACAGTACATACCATTGCTTTTGTGAAGAATCCTTCACTTGGGTAACAAAATTACAAGGGGTTGGCAGAAAAACTCACTCTGCTTGCGGAATTGGGCAACTCCATCCTCCACGTGTAACGCAGAGTTCCTGCTAAATTCCGCCATCTGGTGCGTGGCAGAATTTTATTTCCATTGGCGCATTTGAGACTTCTTTTGGCGCACGCTGGTGAGCGCCAGAAGACTTGCTGGCCGCTAGCGAGCGCCTGATGGGTGTCACTGATCAGCATCATGTGCCTAAGCTTTGGCTTAGTCCGCCACTGTATTTGATGAATGTTGAGAGAGAAAAATTTGAACAGGCTTAAATTTGTTACTAAAGCCATGAAATATTTGAATCACTTGGCCAGAAATATGTGGCACATGCCAAGAATGTATTTTTTTTTATTTTTTTAGTAGGCTGGGACAGTGCTTAGGAAAGAATAAAGGAGTGAAGTACTAGGTGGTAACTGAGTGGGAACTGGGAAGGGAGGGAAGGGAGCCACACCTTGTTTTTGGTTTGCAATGTATTGAAAACTTTGTAAGTGGTGCATTAACTGAAGCAGACACACATTGCACAGCTAACAATGCTGCAGTTAGGTCATGGTTTCGAAATGCCATGGGCAGGGAGGTGATGAATGATGATGGGTGGTAGGATATATGTCTGCCTTGCTTAACAAATACAGTGAGTTAAGGGAGTGAACAGACAATTAAAATTCCCCACACTTTGAACCAAAGCTTTGATAAACCCAAGAAAGCAAATAAGGTTAACATGCCCTTCTCCAGAAGAGCACCCTTGCTTCTTCATCCAAACAATTATCCATTCATCCTTTGATTATTCTATTCTTTGATACCCACGATTAAAGCTTTACATTCTCTCATCCCGGCTTTTACCATTCCAATCCATTCATCCATCCATTTATCCATCCATCCATTCACCTATCCACCCTTTCAACCATCCTTTCACCCATCCATCCAGTTACTGAACCACACTTCCTTTCACCCATCAACCCTTTCACCAATCCTTCTATACAGCCGAGCATCCTTTCACCCATCCACCCTCCTCCCATCTAAGCATCCTTTCACCCATATACCCTTTTATTAATCCTTTTACCCACCCATGCATCCTATCACTCACTTATGCATCCATTGACCCACGCACACATCCTTTCACTCATACACCATTTCATCTATCCTTTCTTTAACTTTTCATCCTTCTTTCCCTTTTCCATCAACCCATCATGTTTAGCATTTATTAGGAGCTTTTGTCTGGTGAGTTGCAGATAGAAGAGAATATTAGGAACTCAACCCTTGCTGTAGCTGCTAAAGCGGGGAGTTCACGATACCCTTGCAGTGAGTATACTAGTAATAGTCAATATGCAAGCAATGTGACTTACTAATGCCAGTCCGTGCTTCTGCTTGTTCTCTCCCACCAACCACCATGTCTGCTGTACTGGCGCTTCCACTGGCCCCGGCACTGGGGGTCTGTGTGGCTACGAAAAATTTTACACATTTTAGATGCCAGATATGCCTTCCCTTATTATTTGTTTGGACAAAATACAACCGCAATATATCACTACAGTTCCATCTTCTTCTATTAAAAATATCACTTTGGGGATTTTGATGGTTGTCAATGTTATAAAAGACAGGTAGTCAAGCCGACCAAAATTTTTTCACAAGGGAAGGGCAGAGCTATGATGACTATGAGTCATTGAAGCATAACGAAGGGGTAAAATGATTGGTCAATAAAGGACGTATGGTCTTGGCTGGCAAATGCAATAGGACCATCCTCATACGACTTTCCAGCCATGCTGCACTGTCAACAAAACTGCTGGTATGATTTAATACTGTATAAGCGAATGATAACACATAAAACACAATACTTGGGGGGTCCACGATTACCATCACCAATCTCTTGTTTTACTGTTTGAGCTTGAGCAAGAAAAAGGAAGCCTTCCCAACAAACATGCGTAAAATAGCTTACTTGGGCATGAAATCTTCACAGTAGAGTACTTGTCCTGAAGACTATTTTGTTAGTTTTAAAGTAATAGTCCACAAGATATTTAAGGGGAGATGGAAAGCTTACTAACAAAACAGAAGAAAGCTGCAGACCAATACAGACAGGAGGAAGTAAACTACAGAAACATGAAATATAAAAACAAAACAGAATAATGCAGGGGTAACACAAATTTAGCAAACCTTAGCTAGAATGAGGAGAAGTACAAAAAAAAAGGGGACAGGCACAGTAATAAAAAAAAGAAAGTTATTCTGAATGAGGAGAGGTAAAAGTTAGGGAAATAATAACAATATTAATGGGAAGACTTATTGGGGTTAGCAGATCAGTCAGCGGCAGCACTGTTGGTGGCACTCCCAGCTCCCTGGCCTGCCAGCGAAGCCCTATTCTTGCCCTTGGGTGCTGAGATAAGAAAAAAGAAGATAAAAAAATAGACTGTACAGTTAATCTCCCCAAAAACATTTTGACAAGCAAAGGCAAACACAGTACTTTTCTAAATCAGATCACCTATAATGCTAGTATTGAGTTGACCTATTCTTAATTTCCTAAACCTAAGCCCTATTCCAAATTTTCTAGACATAAACTACATTTGGAACTACTAATGCATTGCAATGATTGATTGTTGCTTCTCAACTCCCTTTAATGGGCCAACTCAGTCTCCCTTGTCAATGCAAAGATGCATACTAAACATCACTGGGATATTGGGACTGTATGAGCCACATAAAGAAAGGTACAGAGAATGCTAATTCTCTAATATTACTACTACTACCACTATCTTAGTCACAGGACAGAGGAGTCTTAAATATTCAGCCCATGCGAGTGCAGACGAGTCTGATTAAGTAGTGCCAAGCACCTGGCTAGCTCAAACTAGATCACATAATATTCGTAACATAAACTTAACTTACATCTGAGTGAGCAGCATGATATTTGAAGTAGAGCACAATGCCTTCCCCACAGCAGCCAATGCCCCAGCAGGGCTTACCCACTCCCAGGCCAGCTGACTGCTGCCAGCATGGAGGGGAGGTGGCACTGCATGCAAACAACAAGTGGGGCCACTTCCGCCTCTGAAAAAATGGTATGGGTTGCACCCTTTGGCGGCGCTAGTGACCACAAGTTGTGCAGCTTTCAGCCTCACTGGCCCTGCCACTCCCTGTCTCGGCCTGCTTTGACATGGCGCTGGGTGGGGAAAAAAATATAGGAATAGGAAGGATTAAATAGAAGAAGAAAGGAAGAACTAAAGAAAAGAACTAAAAAAGTAAAAAAAAGTCACAGAAAAAAATAAATAAACCTCAAAATGTAAAATACACAAACGCACAGTAATAAAATAAAGGCAAATGAGGGGTGGATAAATGGGATGGGGGAGGATTGCAAACATTTAATTAGGATAGGAAATTCAGGCCCAGCACATGCACAGAACAGGAAAGTAGGTAAAATGAAATGACGGTGCCCACACGGAACGCATGTTGCCAACTGCACTGCTTTTGCAGTGCGTAAGGGCACATCACGCTACTGGCATGTAAAAGAGCAGTGCAAAGGGGCAGATGGACAAGCACTTCCACCTGCTTGCAGTATTCCGCAGAATCTCGCAGAGTTTTTTTTTGCACTCCATGAGTTCCGTCCAGGCCTTAAAATAACACGATTACCAAATGAGAACTGTTAGGCATTAAGCTGTTATTTCAAGTATGTCAGCCCCACTTGTTGGGTGTGTATCAGACAATCACCATTAATTCTAATCACAAAAAATCTACAATTTCTGAAATCGGCTAGAGCCCTAATACACAGACATATGAGGTGAATGATTTCTTTGGTGAATTTGATATCATACTCACCTTCCAACCTGGAACTAAAAAATCCAAGGCAGATGCATTGTCCAGAAAAAGTATCTCTGATGAAGTAGAGATATGGGAGAATTTCCCAAGGATCATATGAGAAGAGAGCATTATTTCAATGATTGATTTGGAAACTTTTCACTCTAAATTCCTAGTGGTTTGTAAGTTAGATTTCGAAGAATAGGTAAAACAAGAGGAAAACTGAAACCAAAATAAACTTTTTCTGAAACATCACCCGAAATATATTCTTACACCAAAACTTCATTCAACTCTGCTGGATGGTCATCCTGGTGTCACCAAAACCATTCAAAACTGTCAACAAACTTTCTGGTGGGAAATATATAGAACGTGAAATTAAAGCAATTCTTTAAGCCAATTGATTTAGAGGAAACATGTTTTACCTTATCACTTGAAAAGGTAATGGCCTTATGGATCAATTTTTGGAACCCACAGACATGAACACACCCCAATGTTAACTTGAGCTTTTCATATAAAAAAAAACTTACAAATCCTAGAGAGGTGAGGCCGGATAGTAGGAAACTCTGTGGCCCCATGGACACCCAGAATATTGTGCATAATTACCTGGCAGAATTCTACATGTTCTTTTCAAGAATCCTAAAACCTCTTTTCAGAGCCTCAAGTGACCTCCCTTGCAGAACCATACCCTTTCCAACAAAGAGTTTCTGTTCAAACTCAAGACTTGGGAACTCATGCAAGATTTCAATGAGATTTTCCAGTGTCATGTGGCCTAGTGGTCATTTTGGAATATGGAAGGCTATATAAGCCACACCTTGTGCATATGGTTGTTGCTTGACTTTTCAGCTTGCCTATTGCTTCCAGATGTAGATTCCTCACAGTGTCTCGAATTCAAATTCCATGCTTCGAATCTGCCCGTCCTAACACACCAAGCTCACCAAGTCTGCATCCTGTAAAAGAGACACAAAAAACTAAGGGGGTCATTAGCATGGCGGGCGGACTTTGTCCGCCCGCCATACCCCTGGGAAATGGGACCTCCCGCAATGCATGCGGCGGTCCCGCACATGCCATTAGGATGCGCCCGCCACACTGGCGGGCGCATCCCGCATTCCTGACATTGCGGCGGGCGGTGCTGAAAGCACCGCCTGCCGCAATGCCAAAAATGCAAGTTGTGCTTTTCAATGCACAACGTGACAGGCACCGCGCAGTGCCTGCCACGTTGTACATTGAAATGGTACCCCCCATGTGCACCCCCCACTCCCCCAACACTCCGGGGGCCTGAAACGGTCCCCCAATTGCAATTACCGTATGCCTTTCCATGGCGGCAACGCCGCTATGGAAAGGCACACCTCCGCCAGCAACATAATATGGATGGCGGTGTCTTGCAGACACCGCCACCATATAATGCCCCTTTTCCGCCGCTCGACGAGTCGACCGGCGGAAAAGCGGCGGACGGTCTTTCCGTCCACCGGGGTCCCCCCCGCCATAGTAATATGGCGGGGTAAAATGTGTGGCGGGCGGAGGAAAATAGCAATCCGCCCTTTATCATAATGGGCCCATAAGTTAGTGACAAATTCCAGTAAAACTACAGAAACTTTTGTAAACATATAAGTAGAGGTACGCTAGGAAACTGAGTTATAATTTTATGTGGAGTTTTATATAGCGCGAACTAGACCCGAAGGTATCAGAGCGCTTTACATGAGCACCAGTTACGTTACAGACGGACACATTGTTTTTTTTTGTTAGGCACGGGGAGATTAGGTGATTTGCCTAGAATCACAGAATGTTGAGCGTGCCTGCCGAGACTCAAACCCGCTTCCCAAGCTCTGAGGTCGACCGCCCTAGCCG
Source organism: Calotriton arnoldi (assembly GCA_963921515.1). Classification (NCBI taxonomy): domain Eukaryota; kingdom Metazoa; phylum Chordata; class Amphibia; order Caudata; family Salamandridae; genus Calotriton; species Calotriton arnoldi. Next base: position 28,987 of record CAWUFW010003281.1, on the reverse strand, counting down.
TTAGGCTACATTCTCTCCCTATTTGTTGTAAAGGTAGTGAGACCTGCACAAGTAGTACGTCTGCAATTTCCTCTTACTGAGAAACAATCATCCAAGTGCAGCACTTGACTCAGGGTAGCACAGCAGAGCAGTTCAAGGCCTAGTCAGGGGAGGTGGTTTGGGCTAGTAATAAATGATTTTCTAGTGAGTGCTTTAACCCCCTTTACTGCGGCCATCTACTGCACACCCTCCCCAGTGGGTCAGTTGACAGGTAGGGCATTGTTTTACACCCCTTGAGCCACTTTTTCATTACTTTTGGCCCATTTGCTCTGCAAACATTATTTATATGTAAATCTGCAGATTACACAGAAATTATAGCTAATGTGGCATTTTTTTTAAAAATACATGTGTGTTTTCCCTGGAGGGGCATTGTGCCCCCTAGGGGAAAACACACATTTATAAAACAAAATTCCACATTATCCATCAGCCTGCCTAATATGCTGATTTATATGAAACAATGTTTGTAGCTCAAATAGGTCAAAAGTTAGAACATTCGTGGTGACATGTTCACATGCAGTGGAAGGCGCTGCGCAAAGGTTAACTGGTCATCATTCAGTTGCTTATTTATGTATTTGGTTGATACACTGGTGCTATTGAGGTGAAATCTTTGCCCATGCAGTATTATGTTTTCAAATCACAAAAAATGAAGTACTACTGTAAAACAAAAGTGGCTCATTGTGTCACATAATTTGGCTTTTCAAATTGGTGCTTTTGCCCTGTAAAATTCCAGTGACCTTTGGGATAGTACTGGGAGTTTTCACAAGGAGCACCCCTGCCCATGAAGTTGGAGCATGCCTGCCCACGAAGTTGCAGGTGCTATTGCCTGAAGGTGCACTTTTGGATAACAAAGGTAGATTTTTGGTTGCAAGAAAATACTTTTATCCTAACAATGGCCCAGCAGGTCCCCCAACAATAAAATATTGCATACGCCGTGACAAAGGTATGCTTGGGTATCAGGTATGTGGCAAGGTGAAGTAATACTGTGTCTTTTTTTTTGTCTTTATGAGTCTTTCAAGAACCTGCAGATTCAGAAAACCACATAAGTAGTTTTGTGTTTATTTACTGTTGCACACATCTCACATGCACATGCGTACACCCACCGATTGATTTAGAACGTATGTCTGCCTTCTACGTAAGACAGTGTTTTAGAAGGAAGGTTTTAGCCAGTCAGCAGAGATGGTGTCCAAGTGGATTTCTGCTGGCCAGGCCCTAACTCGGTTTATGAAGTACAGCTCTGAGGCTGGCTCAGAGACTGAGACAGCAGATACCGAGACAGCATCTGAGGAAGAGGAAAATAGAGCAGAAACTGGAAGCAATCTTTCAGTAGACAGAGTTACATCCGACAACTTGTCTTCCAGCGATTCTGAGGGACATGATGATAGCGGTTGTGCTGTCCCTTCACAAGAACAGTCTGTACAGCAGAGTGACTGTAGCAGGGTAGACCAGCCCAGAGAGCAGGCACGTGCAGTGTTAGGCACAGACTGAGTGCTCTCTTGGAAGCTCCCAATTTATTTAAGCCCTGAATTCCGGTGTTCCCTGGCGATGCTGGATGTAAAGTCGATGCAGCCAATTTTTTGCCGAATGACTACGACCATCTCTTTGGATGTGGCGTCCTCAAGGAAATTGTGCAGCAAACAAATGTGTGGCAAACAATTTCTGAGAGAGCACGGAGGTGCTCTAGGACCTCATTCTAGGGCACACTGGTGGACTCCCACTTCACTTCAGGAGTTGAAGATAGTTTTGGGTCTAGTGGGGTTAGTGCACAAACCAAGCTTGCAGTCCTACTGGTCTACTCGCATGGTTGCTGTACAAAGCTTCCACTGTGGCATGTTACATAGTTTGTTGTTGCTGCAAAGGATTCCTGCAGGACCTAGTTTGTAACAAGCTCCAAAAATCCCAGAGCACTGTGATACACTCCAACACACTGCTCGCAGTCAAGTTCTCTGATAGGTATGATGTGTATGTGCTCACTACAATTCATGATGAGAACTTCCCCTGTCATGGTTTTGAGTCAGATAGCCGAAGATCACAAACCCACCTGTATACCTGATCACAACAAGTACATGGGCAGAGTGGATTAGAATGACCAGGTTCTTTTGCCATACATTGCGAGTCGTAAAATTTGCACTTGGTATAAGAAGCTGCTTACTCACCTGATCCCGATGGCAGCATACAATGCATATGTTGTTTATTGTCTGACCACCACAGGAAGACTCATTCCTTTCCTTGACTTTTAGTTGAATGCCATTGCATGTCTTACTGCTACAGAAGCAGCAGCCTCCACTTCATATGCTCTGGAGGATGTGGCAAGGCTGCAAGATTGACACTTTGCCGACAGCATTCCTGAAAGAGCTAAAAAAGACTCAACTATGTAGTCGTTGTAGAGTCTGCTCTAAGCAAGGATAGAGGCAGGAGAGTTGTGTTTAAAGTACCTGGTGCCCATCTCAGCCAGTCATGTGTTTTCCTACTTGTTTTATATTGTAGCATACAAAAGTGAAGTATTGGTAAATTGACTGAGGTGGAGCTGCAGCAAGGTAAACTTTTCAATGGATGTGCATGGATACCTTCCTTCCACGGGCCGCTACTTCATTAGGCAAACAGCTGTAGAATTGTTTCTTCCTCTAATCTTCCTCAGTGTCCTGATTGACACCTTTACCTACCATCAGAATGTGGTAGGTATTCTCTTTGCCAATTGAAAAGTGCATTATAGTTCTCACACTGCACATATTGGTGGATGGAACATAAGCAACTTGTAATGAAGTACTCTGTGTGGCAAAAATGTAAAGTCTTCACTAGATTTTGAAGTGCTTTTTTATAGAAATGTATGTATACAACTCAAGGAACTCCCTGTTTTCCCACAAGAACCAGAGTGTTAGACCTGGCAGCATCAGGGTGGTCTTCCCCCAACTTCTTGCCTGCCTCCTTCTATTTTCTGACCTCATTTGTGTTGGTTTTAGGACTCTGAGCACTTTACCACTGCTGCCCAGTGCTAACGTGCTTGTGCTCTCTCCCCTAAACAAGGTAACATTGGCTTAAGCCCCATTAGTCATATTTAATTTACTTATAAATCCCTAGTAAAGTGTACTACATGTGTCCAAGGCCTGTATATAAAATGCTACTAGGGACCTGAGGAACTCATTATGCCACCCACTTACGTAGCCCTCTAACCATGGCTCAGGCCTGCCACTGCAGAGCCTACATGTGCAGTTTTATACTGTTCCCGTGACCTGGCAAGAAAAACCTCTTGCCAGGCCTAAAATTTCCCTTTTTATATGTATGTCACCCCTAAGATAGGCCCTGTATGACCCGCAGGGCAGGGTGCCATGTATTTATAAGGTAGAACATGTACTTTTAAGTTTTACATGTCCTGGTAGTGAAATATAGTATATGTATATATTTATATATATAAATAAATATATATATATATATATATATATATATTATCTACTGGCGGTCGCCAGTAGATAGTTATAGTTACAACCTATTATCCATAGGAAATCCGCGACATTCTATTTGAAATAACTCTCTTGCCGGTTGACGTATCTTCGCAAAATGTTCAAACTTTGTGGGGCGCTCCGGTCCGCTCCTACCCTGAAAGTCTCGGGGGATTTGTCAAGCGGGGCCGAGAAAAAAGGGGGTCCCAAAACGCGTTTTCCCCATGCAATTTTCCATAGGAAACTTTAGACACGGCTACAGCTCGAACTGCTGAACGGAATTACACCAAATTTGGCAAAGAGGTAGTTCTTGGTTCAGAAAGAACCCTTTTGTTAAATGGTGTAAATCCATTCAGTAGTTGCTGAGAAAATCAAAAGTAAAAAGATAGATATATCTATGGCCGAGTAGGGTCCGCGTACCCTCAGCGCACCCTGCGCGCACCGTCCCGATCACGAGCTGCATGTTAATTGGCTGTCAGCTGGCTGTCAACATTCCGATTCAGGAAATGTTGGCAGCCATTTTGTCCCTCGGTAGAACCGAGGGACAGAAACAAGTGCTCAAAGCGCACAAAGGGGGCAGGGTAGAAACACCCTGACCCCTAGGTTTGCTCAGGGGTCCCACAAGGACCCCCTGGGCAAAAAAAGAAAAAGTTTTTAAAAAATCGGCAGGATGCGCTCAGGGTGCGCGAATCCTGCCGAAAAAATCGAAGCGCGGTCTCCCGCGCTCGACAGCATTTGCCCCGGGTGGCCCAAGTCCCGGGGGCATGGTGGAGGTGGGTATATTGTTTGTATGGGGGCCTCAAAAGGCCCCCAAGCCCCGGGGACTGCCACCCCCGGGGCTTTATAAAAAAATGGTGCGGCAGGGCTCTCCTGCACTCCCGCAGCCCCGGGGACCGCCACCCCCCGGGGCTTCTTTTGTTTAAATAAATAAGGTGTGGGGGCTCCAGCCCCACACGCCCCGGGGACCACCACCTCCCGGGGCACTTACAAAATAAATGTGGGGGTCCATTACGGACCCCAAAGCCCCGGGGACCACCACCTCCCCGGGGCTGTGCAATTTAAGGGAGGGGGGCCGCGCGGCCCCCCTCCTGGAGCCCTTTATGGCCCTGGGGACCGCCACCCCCAGGGCCGGCTCCTGCAGTGTCCCGGGGTGCCTACCCCGGGACACTGTAGTTTGTTATGGCAGGACGGGAGCCTCGCGGCTCCCGTCCTGCCATAGCAAACTGCTTTGGATATTGGAAGAGAGAGCAGGGAAACTTGCCTCTCTTCCAATATCCAAGCACATTGCTTTTCCACATGGGGAGCTGCATCTTAGCAGCTCCCCATGTGGAAAAGCAATGCCGGCTCCCAAGGGACGCGGGAGCCGGCGGGACTGTGGGGGATTGGGGACCCCCCACAGTCCCCAACGGAGAGGGCCAGCCCCGGGGGATGGGGTCCCCGGGGCAAGTAGTGGCCCGGGAGGGGTGCCACACGGCCCCCTCCCCAAAAAATAAAAATAATTTTTTTTTTAAACGGAAAGGCCGGCCCCGGGGGATGGGGTCCCCGGGGCCTTAAATGGCCTGAGGAGGGGGCCACGCAGCCCCCTCCAAAGAAAAATAAATAAATCGAGGCCATGCCCCGGGGATGGGGTCCCCGGGGCCAATACAGGCCCAGGGAAGGGGGCCACGCGGCCCCCTTCCCATTTTTTTTTTTATTTAATTAAAAAAAGGGGTAAGGCCCTGGGGGATGGGGTCCCCAGGGCCCAAAAACAGGAAAAAGGAAGGGGGGCCACACAGCCCCCCTTCAGGGGACAAAAAAAAAAAAAAACGATCGGGCCTTCACCACTCTGCAAACGCGCCCCCTGGCACGTTTGCAGAGGGGGAACGAATTCCCCTTGAATACTGGGGTCCCTGGGGCCAATTAGCCCACCAGGAACCTTCCAGTATGCGCCAGAGGCTGCGTTGCAGAGAGGTGTACAGAGGCCACGCCCTTTTACACCTCTCTGCAACGCAGCTCTGTGGCGCTTTTGGATATACCTGTTGGGCTAGTTGGCCCCCAGGGACCCTCAGGAATCAAGGTGAGTTAATCCCCGACTTAAAACGCGCCACGGGCGCGTTTCACAGTGGTGAAGGGAGGGGCGGGGCTTCAGGTGACATCTGTGCAAACGCGCCCCGTGGCGCGTTTTAAGTTGGGGATTAAATCCCCTTCAATCCTGAGGGTCCCTGGGGCCAACTAGCCCAACAGGTACATCCAGAAAGCGCCACAGAGCTGCGTTGCAGAGAGGTGTAAAAGGGGTGTGGCCTCTCTACACGTCTCTGCAACGCAGCCCCTGGCGCATATTGGAGGTTCCTGGTGGGCTAGTTGGCCCCTAGGGACCCTCAGGATTCAAGGGGACTTAATCCCCCAACTTAAAACGCGCCACGGGGCGCGTTTGCACAGATGTCACCTCAGGCCCCGCCCCTCCCTTCACCATTGTGCAAATATTCTTCTAAAATCATCCGAAATACGAATTCCGATTTACTCACCTGTTATAAGGAGAGACCTCAGTGCTGTATCTTTCAGTCCAGTACTGGTCCTGAAAAGTAATTTTAACCGTACTTACCAGTAACTTGAATTTCCTTCCATAGGATATCATTGCCTGCTTTTTGCTGAAAAAGTTTCTAAGTGTTGATTTTTGAAACATACAAATATTCCTCTAAAATCAGCCGAAATCCGAATTCTGATTTACTCACCTGTTATCAGGAGAGACCTCAGTGCTGCATCTTTCAGCCCAGTACTAATCCTGAAAAGTAATTTTAACCGTACTTACCAGTAACTTGAATTTCCTTCCATAGGATATCATTGCCTGCTTTTTGCTGACAAAGTTTCTAAGTGTCGATTTTTGAAACATACAAATATTCCTCTAAAATCAGCAGAACTACGAATTCCGATTTACTCACCTGTTATCAGGAGAGACCTCAGTGCTGCATCTTTGAGCCCAGTACTGATCCTGAAAAGTAATTCTAACCGTACTTACCAGTAACTTGAATTTCCTTCCATAGGCTAACATTGACTGGTTTCACTTGGAAATTCTTCTAAGTGTGGAGTTTTGGAACTTTATAATATTCCTCTAAAATCAGCCGAACTACGAATTCCGATTTACTCACCTGTTATCAGGAGAGAACCCAGTGCTGCATCTTTTAGCCCAGCACTGACCCTGAAAAGTAATTCTAACCATACTTACCAGTAACTTGTATTCCCTTCCATAGGAATCCATTGTCTGGTTTTCAGCAGAAAAGTTTGTGTCGATTTTCACAAACTACAAATATTCCTTAAAAATCACCTGTATGACTTAAATGCATTCTTTCAACTGTTTACAGGAGATGCACCAGTGCTGGATCCAGGATCCACCACTGAGTAAGAAAAAGTAACGATAACACTACTTATCTGCTAAGTGAATTTCCTCCCATAGGATAACATTGGTGATTCTATGTGAAAAAGTTTCCAAGTGTCAACTTTTAAAATACAATAATATTCCTTAAAAATCACGACTGTAACCAAAACGCTTTTACTCAACTGTTTACAGGAGATGTCCCAGGACTGAATCTAGGATCCAGTCCTGTGGTTAGAAAAAGTAATCCATAAAGTAACTAATTGCATTTAACTAGAAATTCACATTGAGCTGAATGTTGCATTGTGTTTGAAAATGTGTTGCCCATTGCAACAACTGTAACTACTGTACTTAAAAGTCTATTGCCTATGTGCTAAGTATTTAAACTAAAGTAATTCATTCTGAGAAAGTATTTTTTGTAATGTAATGTATAATGTAATTACAATGTAATTTAAAAAATAAAATATGTAAAAGAAATTGTTTCTAAAAATGTAGTAAATCAGTATGAAAAAAATTAATATAAAAATTAAAACATTTAAAAAATGTCATTTAAAAACCTTTGAAATTCACTGAAAAAACCGTAGGTTTCAGGCACGTTATAGTTACAAATTAGCATTTAAAAAACCTTTGAAATTCACTGAAAAAACCATAGGTTTCAGACACGTTATAGTTAGAAATTAGCATTTAAAAAACCTTTGAAATTCACTGAAAAAACCATAGGTTTTAGGGACAGTTATAGTTACAAATTAGCATTTAAAAAACCTTTGAAATTCACTGAAAAAACCATAGGTTTCAGATATGTTATAGTTACAAATTAGCATTTAAAAAACCTTTGAAATTCACTGAAAAAACCATAGGTTTTAGGGACAGTTATAGTTAGTTGGACATTTCACTCGTACAAAACCCGTGAAATTCCCCCTTATAGTTAGTTCAGCTAACTATAACTCGCGCCCCGCAATGCACTGCTGATGACGTCACATATTACATCACTCATGACATGGTCAGTGACATCACTGATGACATCACTGATGACATCTCAAATGACATCACTGATGACATCATCCACGTGATAATCTGATGCAGCTCCTCACACCCTAATATAACCTTTGATACACCCAATCTAAATTACAGACTGCCATTCGCAAAACTATAGACACTCCAACACCAATAACTACATACCCACTCACTGATTCTTAGGTCTACACACACACATCCACTCACTCACCCGTACAGTCACTCATACTTATGGTCACTCAGTACAGGACTATCATATGCACTCTTACTCCTATATAGACACTCAAACACCGCCACTCATCCATAGAGGTACTCACACACCTAGTCAGTCATGCAAATAATTAAACACACTGCCATTTACTCACCTATGCAGTTATACACACACCAGCTCACTTAATCATACAAATACTAGCACATTGTTACGCTCTTATACAATCACTGATACAAGCACACACTCATCCATACAGCCACTATCACAATCACTCACTCTCGCTTATAGCTATTTATATACTCCAACACACATATATACTGGCTTTCACATATGTAGTTACTCACACATGTACCACTGGGACATACATTCACTCACTAACACACTCTTACACACACTTACCCACCCATACAGTCTATCACAGATGCACTCTTGAAACCATCCACCCAGTGAATCACCCACTCACACATCTATGCACAGAGTCGCACACACCCCACCCACACAAACACTCAGGCACCCATACAGATACTCAGACAACCAATCAATAACTCATATAGACACTCATGTAGCTATTCACAAACCCATGCAGCCACTTACACAGCAACAGACAGACGGATACAGACATTCACCCAGTTTAGTCACTAACCCATGCATTCAGTAAGATACGTTAAATCACTCACTTATAGAGTCAGTCACGCACCTACTAAATCATCCATACAGACACTTACACACCCACTCATTCTTCAATACGTCTTTTCCTATATATATTAAAAATATTTAAACTTTACAGAAACACACAGTCACTGGATGATGTCATCAGTGATGTCATTTGAGATGTCATCAGTGATGTCATCAGTGATGTCACTGACCATGTCATGAGTGATGTAATATGTGACGTCATCAGCAGTGCATTGCAGGGGCGCGAGTTATAGTTAGCTGAACTAACTATAACGGGGAATTTCACGGGTTTTGTACGAGTGAAATGTCCAACTAACTATAACTGTCCCTAAAACCTATGGTTTTTTCAGTGAATTTCAAAGGTTTTTTAAATGCTAATTTGTAACTATAACATATCTGAAACCTATGGTTTTTTCAGTGAATTTCAAAGGTTTTTTAAATGCTAATTTGTAACTATAACTGTCCCTAAAACCTATGGTTTTTTCAGTGAATATATATATATCTATATATATATATATATACAAAAACATATCCCGTGATCAAGGTTCGAGGCTCGAACCGAACCGCGTTGGGCATGGCTACTGCCGCTTTCACAAAATAAAAAATTGGATTAATGGACTCCGAGGGAGTGCGTTCTTCGAAAAAACTTCTGGCAACAGAGGTACCTTGCTGCGATATTACCTACTGGCGGTCGCCAGTAGGTAGTTATAGTTAGGACCTCGTTTCTATTCAAAAAGCATTTTTTATTTTCCCAATAACTTTGGCGCCGGTTGACGAATCTTTGCGAAATTTTCAAACCTAGTGGGGCGCTCCGGTCAGCTTCTGTCTTAAAAGTTTCGGGGTGTTTCGTCAAGCGGGGGCCGAGAAAAAATGGGGATCCCAAAACGTGTTTTCCCCATGTTAATTTCCATAGGAGACTTTAGACATAGCTGCAGCCCGAACTGCTGAACGGAATTACACCAAATTTGGCAAAAAGGTAGCCCTTGGTTCAAAAAGAGCCCTTTATGTTAAATGGTGTAAATCTGTTCAGTAGTTGCTGAGAAATTAGAAAAAGAAAAAGTTTCGATATCTGTGGCCGAGGAGGGTTCGTGAACCCTCCCGAGCACGAGCTTCACTCTGATTGGCTACCAACACCCACTAGGCCTGCTCAGGGGGTCCTACAAGGACCCACAGGGTCAAAAAAAGCTTTTTTTTTGTAATTTCGGTGGAATTCGCGTTGGGGGTCGTGAATCCCGTTGACATTTTTAAAAAAATGAAGCGCGGGCTCCCGCGCTTTATTTTAATGAGGCCCCCGGGTGGGCCAGGTCCCGGGGGCATTGCCCAAAAAATAATAGCAAGGGCCCGCGGGGGCCCCACAGCCCCAGGGACCGCCACCTCCCTGGGGCTTATTTATAAAATAATGCGTGGGGGTCCCACCCCCCAATGCTGCCCCGGGGACCGCCACCACCCCGGGGCATTGTTAATTGGATGCGGGGGCACGCGGCCCCCCCGCAGCCCCGGGGACCGCCACCTCCCCGGGGCTCTTGTTTTTTTTTAAAAATAGATGTGTGGGGGGGCAAGAGCCACCACCTCCCCGGGGCACATGCTTTTTTAAATTTGGGGGTCTGTAGCGGACCCCCAGCCCCGGGGACCACCACCTTCCTGGGGCGATTTTGACAAAGGGAGGGGGGCCGTGTGGCCCCCCTCCTGGAGCCCTTGATAGCCCTGGGGACCGCCACCCCCCGGGGCCGGCTCCTGCAGTATCCCGGGGTGCCCACCCCCGGGACACTGCTGTTTGCTATGGCATGGTGGGACCTGTGTGGCTCCCGCCCTGTCATAGCAAACTCTGCTTTGTTTCATTGAAGCGAGAGCAGGAAAACCTGCTCTCGCTTCAACGAAGCAAAGCAGGATTGCTTTTCCACAAGGGGAGCTGCTTGTCAGCAGCTCCCCTTGTGGAAAAGCAATGCCGGCTCCCGCAGGAGGCGGGGAGCCGGCAGGGACTGTGGGGGCATTGGGGCTCCCCCCACGGGCCCCTACGGAGCGGCCAGGCCCCGGGGTTGGGGTCCCCGGGGCCAGAAGTGGCCTGGGAGGGGGGCCATGCGGCCCCCCTCCCCTGTGACAATAAAAAAAAAAGGAAATGCCGGCCCCGGGGATGGGGTCCCCGGGGCCATAACTGGCCTGAGGAGGGGGGCCACGCGGCCCCCCTCCAAATAAATAAATAAAATAAAAAAAATAAAAAAGTCTGGCCATGCCCCGGGGGATGGTGTCCCTGGGGCCGAAATTGGCCTCGGGAAGGGGGCCAAGCAGCCCCCTTCCCCTTTTTTTTAATTAATTTTTTTAAAATAGGGGTCAGGCCCTGTGGGATGGGGTCCCCAGGGCCCCAAAAATGGGCCACACAGCCCCTCTTCTGGAAAAAAAAAAGCCAGCATTGCGCCGGAGGCCCCATCCCCTCCCTGTAGCACTCTGCAAACGTCCCCCCTGGCGGGTTGTAAGTTGGGGAATTAATTCCCCTTGAATACTGAGGGTCCCTGGGGGCCAACTAGCCCACCAGAAACCTCCAGTATGTGCCAGGGAGCTGCGTTGCAGAGAGGTGGTCCAAGGCCACGCCCCCTTTTTACACCACTCTGCAACGCAGCTCTGTGGTGCCTACTGGAGGTACATGGTGGGCTAGTTGGCCCCCAGGGACCCTCAGGACTGAAGGGGACCTAATCCCCCAATTTACAACGCGCCAGGGGGCGCATTTGCACAGTGGAGGGGGCAGGGCCTGATATTACAAGTGTGCAAACACACCCCCTGGCGCGTTGTAAATTGGGGGATTAAGTCCCCTTGAATCCTGAGGGTCCCTGAGGGCCAACTAGCCCACCAGGTACCTCCAGTAAGTGCCACAGAGCTGCGTTGCAGAGAGGTGGTCCGAGGCCACACCCATTTTTACACCTCTCCGCAAACGCGGCTTCTGGTGCACTGCTGGTGGGGTGATGAGGTCCTCTTGTGTCCTGAGGACCTCAGGACACAAGTGGACTTCATCGTCTGAGCAGCAGTGCGCCAGAAGCCGTGTTTTCTGCGTGGTGTAAAAAGGGGCGTGGCCTAGGAACATCTCTCTGCAACGCAGCTCTGTGGCGCTTACTGGAGGTACCTGGTGGGCTACTTGGCCACCAGGGACCTTCAGGATTCAAGGGGACTTAGTAGGAATGTTATAGTTAGAAATTAGCATTTATAAAACCTTAGAAATTCACTGAGAAAACCATAGGATTGAGGCACATTATAATTAGAAATTAGCATTTAAAAAACCATTGAAATTCACTGAAAAAACCATAGGTTTCAGGGACGTTATAGTTAGAAATTTGCATTTAAAAAACCATTGAAATTCACTGAAAAACCCATAGGTTTCAGGGACGTTATAGTTAGAAATTAGCATTTAAAAAACCATTGAAATTCACTGAAAAAACCATAGGTTTCAGGCACGTTATAGTTAGATATTAGCATTTAAAAAACCTTAGAAATTCACTGAAAAAACCATAGGTTTCAGGGACGTTATAGTTAGTTGGACATTTCACTCGTACAAAACCATAGAAATTCCGCCGTTATAGTTAGTTCAGCTAACTATAACTCGCTCCCCCGCAATGCACTGCTGATGACGTCACATATTACATCATTCATGACATGGTCAGTGACATCACTGATGACATCACTGATGACATATCAAATGACATCACTGATGACATCACTGATGACATCATCCAGTGACTGTGTGTTTCTTTAAAGTTTAAATATGTATTATATATATGCCAAGGTATATTGAAGAATGAGTGGGTGTATAAGTGTCTGGATGGAGGATTTGGTAGGTGCATGACTGACTGTTTAAGTGAGTGATTACATGTGTCTTACTGAATGCATAGGTTAGTGACTAAACTGTGTGAATGTCTGTATCAGTCTGTCTGTTGTTGTATAAGCTGCTGCATGTGTTGGTCAGTAGCTACATGAGTGTCTATATGGGTTATCGATTGGTTGCCTGAGTATTTGTATGGGTGCCTGAGTGTGTGTGTGGGTGGATGGGAGGTGTGTGACTCAGTGCATAGATGTTTGAGTGGTTGATTCACTGGGTGTATGGGTTCAAGTGTGCATGTGGAAACAGCTGCATGGGTGGGTGAGTGTGTGTATGGGTGTGTTGGTGAGTGAATGGTTGTCTCAGTGGTACATGTCCAAGTAACTACATATGTAAAAGGCAGTGTATGTGAGAGTTGGAGTATATAAATGACTATACGTGAGAGTAGGTGATTGTGAGAGTGGCTGTATGGATGAGTGTGTACTTGTATCAGTGATTGTATAAGAGAGTAAGTATGCGTTTGTTTCTGTTTGAATAAGTGATATGGTGTGTGTATAACTGTATAGGTCAGTAAATGGAAGTGTGATTAATTCTTTGCATGACTGACTAGGTGTGTGAGTAACTCTGGATGAGTGGTGGTGTGTGAGTGTCTGTATAGATGTATGAGTGCTTATGATAGTGTTGTAATGATGAGTGACTGCATGTATGAGTGATTGTATGGGTGAATGAGTGGATGTGTGTGTAGAACTAGGAATCAGTGAGTGCATATGTAGTAACTGGTATTGGTGTGTCGATGGTTACGAAATGGTAGTCTGTATTTTACAGTGGGTGTATCAAAGGTTATATTAGAGTGTGAGGAGGTGCATCAGATTTTCACGTGAATGATGTCATCAGTGATGTCATCAGTGATGTCATTTGAGATGTCATCAGTGATGTCATCAGTGATGTCACTGACCATGTCATGAATGATGTAATATGTGACGTCATCAGCAGTGCATTGCGGGGCGTGAGTTATAGTTAGCTGAACTAACTATAACGGCGGAATTTCTATGGTTTTGTACGAGTGAAATGTCCAACTAACTATAACGTCCCTGAAACCTATGGTTTTTTCAGTGAATTTCTAAAGTTTTTTAAATGCTAATTTCTAACTATAACGTGCCTGAAACATATGGTTTTTTCAGTGAATATATATATATATATATATATATATTCCATTCAAGGAAGTCACCCTGAGGCAAGAGTGATTAAAATATCATTTATTAACAGAAACCGGCATTTCTTCTCCGATTAAAATCAAGTCCTGACACGTTTCGGGGCTACACAGCTCCTTATTCATAGGAAGACATTTGCAATCCACAGAATGCTCGCTGGCGCCATTAGCTGCATGCTGGATACTTTATACTTCCCAAGTGGGCTCTCAGGTGAGTCAACTTTAAAGCATGCTGGTACCTGTAGTTTTTACTCGAGCAGCATTTAGTCCCCCAGTGGGTTCAGTGTGATATACAAAGTTCTTTGTCAAAATCGATAAGCCCGGGTGGGCCTCAGAAAAGGAATAGTCGGTTTATCATTTCCTTCTCCGCTGCGCCGCTTAGAGACTCAGCATCGTTCCAAGTCTCCTGGGCCCCATGCTGCATTCTCATGGTGGCGCATCATTCACGGCCGGGCTGCAGTGATCAATTCCATCCAACGAAGTCGCCCTGAGGCAAGAACGTGCTGGCAACAGAGTGATTAAAAATTCATTTATTAACCGAAACCGGCATTTCTTCTCCAATTAAAATTAAGTCCTGATGCGTTTAGGGGCTTCACAGCTCCTTATTCATAGGAAGACATTTGCAATCCACTGAATGCTCGCTGGCGCCATTGGCTGCATGCTGGATACTTTATACTTCCCAAGTGGGCTCTCAGGTGAGTCAAATTTAAAGCATGCTGGTACCTGTAGTTTTTACTCGAGCAGCATTTAATTTGTATATCACACTGAACCCACTGGGGGACTAAATGCCGGCATTATGATGTCGAAGTGTTTTATTGTACCCACAAAATGTATATATGTATGGCCAAAACTTCTGCACCTTCGGACTGTCTTCAGATGCGCCTCTTTTGATATACTCCTGGGTGCTGCATTAAATAAACCAACTTGTTTCTGCTTTGCCAAATGCCTCTTGTCTTTTCATTTATTTAAGGTAAAATCATATTCGAGCAACAATGGCAGGGGTGCCATTTTTTGCCAGTGATGCTAAAATTGATGGCAATGGTCAATATGTCTTTGCTCAAGGGGTACAGGAGCAAAGTGCACATGCTACATGTCTAGGAAAAATGTTACTCTACCACATCCTCCTGAAATTGGATTTGACATAATTTGGGTCCTCACCCCGTCCCAACTTCTTTTAGAGGACATAGGGCCTGATTTAGATCTTGGCGGATAGGTTACTCACAACAGGGACGGATATTCCATCCCCTGAAATATAAATCCCATCATATCTTATGGGATTTCTATTTCAGCGGATAGGATATTCTGCCCCTAGTTTTTAATGACTCTTTGGCTACCACCATTGATACATAATTTGCAGACAATACAGGCACTGTGTCCTCCCCACTTATAGAATGGGAAGCATTTAAAGTTATGATTTGTATGGTACTGCTACAGCCTGCTACAGCCGACAATTAGTTTTGTGAGACCTTCATGACACTGAAACACAACTGGAGTTCCTCGAGCATGCAGCAGCACATGATGACACACTTGCAGACACCTTACAAGATGCCGGAAATAAAATGCGGAGCTCTTGGAACGCCTGAGGGTTATCGATTATAAATCATATATACAAAAATTACACACAGAATGTGATAAACAGGTGCATTGTTAGCCCGCCTTATACGGCCAATACCATCCCCTATGCCCGTCTATTCAGTGATAATGCCCTCCAACACACATTGCACTACTCAGTTGGAGATCAATGATGCCTTCTGTGCCTACTATGCTGATCTTTATACTGCTCGCCACACTATGACATCTAGTGGGGCAGACACCATCTTACATTATTTGCTGCTACTTCAGGTCTTGGCTGTTAATACGGAAGAACTGGGAGCCCCCTGTCACTGGCTGAATTGCGCCATGCTATAGGGAAAATGGCACATAATAAAATGCCTGGGATAGATGGTTTACCCCTTGAATTTTATTCCACGTTCGCCTCTCAATTAGTCCCATACTTAGAGTCGCTTTACAAGACCTCTCTTGAAGCGGGATCCTTTCCTCCTACCACATCCCAGGCTCTGGTCACCTCCTTACTCAAACCTGGCCATAACCAAGAATTCCTGTCTTCCTGTAGACCCCTTTCCCTTCTGATCACAGATTATAAGATATTGGCTAAGGTGTTATCGAGACGCCTACTTCTCTTGCTCCCTGAATTCATTCATATTGTCTACTGCGGATTTGTTCCTCTCCGGAGTACCTCGTTGAACATACAGAGACTATACCAAGTTATGGAGGTGGCTCGAGAGTACCAGTCAAAGGCAGGTTCCCTTTCAATTCAATTCAATTCAATTCAATTCAATTAATCTTTATTTCGGTTTAAAAAACCATAAAAGATACACAATACAGTTTACACAACAGAACATTAAAACATTAAAACAGTCCAAAGGTATCACTTAGACCATTACACAAGTATTGGAATACATTTCCAGTACTGACCTTTCTGCCTTTAAAATTAAATACAATTAAAATTTATATTATTTGAGTAATAAAAACATATTGAGGGATTAGCGGAGAATACATTATATTGACCATAAGTCTAAAAGGAATCTATCAATCAGCTTTTGATTCACTACCTAATTGGAGGTTATTCTTTAAGAAGTGTAAATGCTTAAAATCCAGTTTGTGTGCAAACAATGTGGCCTTCCACATGGTCTTCTTGTTAATCAATTAAGTGTAAATGTAAGATAATCATAATATCAATACTCCCAGTATAGTACATAAAGTGCAAATGCAAGACTAATATAGTAACAACTTCCCAAATGCAATACGCTAAAATGTCAAGCCTTTCTTGGCTCTTACCAGACCTACGTCAAATAAATACCTGCTGACACTAAAAACAACTTTTTGTGAAGTATCGGTTCTTAGTATTCTTTCAGCCTCAAAGCAGGACCTAATACCCAATAGCCGACATAGAGGTTTGATCCATTTAGTCCTAGATCTTGCATAAACTGGACAGAAAAATAATACGTGCTGGTCATTTTCTTTTACACCAGATTGACACAGCACACACTGCTCAATATTTTCGTCCCCTTGCTTATGGGCCCACTTTGATGTATTTGAATTAGTTTGTAAAACACCATATCTAAACTTCATATACAGTGTTTTTGCGAGCTGTGGCTGTACCTCATCCAAGAATTGTTCAAAACTCCATGTTGATTTCATTGAAAGGAACCTAGTTGTTAAAGTGCCAGTAGCTAAATTAAGTGACACACTATCTTGGATGTAGGCCCAGAAGTTTTTTTTAGTATTTTCTTTGAGGCAAAAGACAATTGGGCTGGCTCTTCCCAAAAAGACTCAACCCTAATTTATAAAACCAACACTTGACATGCTTGGTCCACAGTAAGCCCATGGCTCCACTGAGTTTTAAAATTTCCTCAAGCCCTTCTTTATAATGTGCAAGCTCTACTGTGGACCACAGGCGCACCCAAAATAATAATGGTCTTAAAATTACCTGGTGATCCATACGTCGCACATTAAGATCCATCACAGTAGGTAATAACGGTGTGCGCATTGGAAGGCGTAATAATTTTCTAAAAAACTTGTTTTCTCCTACCATAAAAGTATTGTTGCTCGAAGGCCCCCATAATTCTGCTCCATAAAGGGATGCTGATTGTGCTCTATACTTATATACCTCAAGGGCAGGGGATACCGCTTTGGACATACTATTCTCATGTTTCTTCGCTATCGGTAATGAATTTTGGAGTAGAATAATTTTACTTTTCTCCCTTTGAGCTTTCCAAGTCATTTTAGTGTCCAAGGTTATACCTAGGTAGTTGAAATTGTGCACATACTCTAGTTTCTGGTTTTTTACTGTTAGGTTCTTTTTAAAAGACTTATGGGGATTCACTGCCATATATTTTGTTTTGCTAGAATTTATTTCCAGGCCTTTAGTTTCACAGTATGCATTAAAACTATCTATTAAACATTATAAACCTTTTGGGGTTTGGGATATTAAAATAGTATCATCTGCAAATAATAATGCAGGTACTGGTGCCCCCCCTAACTTGGGAGAATCATGTTCGCAGCCCAATAGATATTCCGGTATGTCATTCACATACAGTGAAAATAGGGTGAGCGCCAGCACACATCCCTGCCTTACGCCCCGGTTTACTTGGATCGGCTCTGTAAGCTCTCCCTTCGGTCCCCACCTAACCTTTGCAAAGTTCCCCTCATGCAATCTAATTATTTGCATGAGTATTTCCCCCGGGATCCCTTGAGTTTGTAGGGATTTCCAGAGGAGGTTTCTAGGGATGAGGTCGAAGGCGGCCTTCAAATCTACAAAGGCGATGTACAGGTGTCCCTGCTTAAGGACAGTATACTTCCAGCTAATGCAAAGAAATCTAAAGACTTGGTCAATTGTGCTTGTTTTTACTTTAAAACCAGCCTGGTATTTTGATAAAAGAATATTCTCCTCAATCCATTCATTTAGTTTCATTAAAATTTGTTGAGCATATATTTTTGTAAAACATCTATTAAGCTAATCGGTCTATAATGTGAAGGGTCTTGGCGATTTCCTTTCTTAAAAATTGTAGTAATCTCAGCCCCTTTCCATGATTCCGGTATTGGTGCGCCAGCGGCAACTGAGTTACACAAGAAATTTATATAGGGACCCCAAACCTCCTTATCACACCTTAGTAAATCTCCCGGTATCTTATCTGGGCCTGGTGCTTTTCCCGGTTTGACTGCGTCCATTGCTGCCAAAGTATCTTCTATACTAAAGTTTAGGTGAACTGGAGTTGGGCTTTGTACATAGTCTTGTATTTTAAATTCTATGTCACTGTTAGGTGTTGTATATAGGCCGGAAAAGTGGCTGACCCACTTTTTAGCGTCCAAGAAAAGGTCCTTACTACACCTTCCTGTCTTATTGCCCTTTGCGATCAGTCGCCAAAAGCCTGAGTGATCCTTGGCTTTGGATGCACTAATCAGTTCAATCCATAAATTGTCATCCCAATTTTTCTTGGTTTGCAATAGTAATCTCTTGTAGTTGTTTCTTTTCTCCCTTAGGGTCTCTACGTTACTAGTTTTTGTAGCCAAGATGAGTTCTTTTTTTGCCTCACGGCACTCTTTATTATACCACTGAGGGGTCGATTCCGATTCGGGCCGGAAAAAGCACCGACCGACTCGGAGCCGGAATTAATTGCCACAGGTGGCGGATGTTGGTCATTGTCATCCTGGATGAGAGGCAACTCCTTCCGCAGTGCCAGGTTGTGGAGCATGCAGCAGACGATGATAATCTTGCACACCTTCGCTGGGGCATATGGGAGGGACCCTCCTGTCTAGTCCAGGCAGCGGAAGCGGCTCTTCAGGAGACCAAATGTCCGCTCAATCACTCTCCTGGTCCGACCATGTGCCTCATTGTAGCGCATCTGGGCTGGTGTCACAGGGTTCCTGAGGGGTGTCAGCAACCACGGCATGTTGGGGTATCCCGAGTCACCTACGGACAGACAAGTGCACATTAGCTGACTTGGAAAAGTGGGCGGAATACTACAGATCAGATCACACACAATGGCACAAAGTCAGTACACACCGACAAGCCAGGCCGGCCCATTGCATTCAATGTGTGCGGGTACGCGTTGTACCCCTGTACGCGTTGTACCGCAATGGACCGATCGGTGCACCCGGCCAGCCCATTGCATTCAATGTGTGCGGGTACGCGTTGTACCCCTGTACGCGTTGTACCGCAATGGACCGATCGGTGCGCCCAGCCGGCCCATTGCATTCAATGTGTGCGGGTACGCGTTGTACGCCTGTACGCGTTGAACAGCAATGGACCGATCGGTGCACCCGGCCGGCCCATTGCATTCAATGTGTGCGGGTACGCGTTGTACCCCTGTACGCATTGAACAGCAATGGACCGATCGGTGCGCCCGGCCGGCCCATTGCATTCAATGTGTGCGGGTACGCGTTGTACCCTGTACGCGTTGTACCGCAATGGACCGATCGGTGCGCCCGGCCGGCCCATTGCATTCAATGTGTGCGGGTACGCGTTGTACCCCTGTACGCGTTAGTACCGCAATGGACCGATCGGTGCGCCCGGCCGGCCCATTGCATTCAATGTGCGGGTACGCGTTGTACCTCATGCACGCGTTGAACAGCAATGGACCGATCGGTGCACCCGGCCGGCCCATTGCATTCAATGTGTCGGGTACGCGTTGTACCCCTATGCGCGTTGTACCGCAATGGACCGATCGGTGCGCCTGGTCGGCCCATTGCATTCAATGTGTGCGAGTACGCGTTGTACCCCTGTACGCGTTGTACGCAATGGACCGATCGGTGCGCCCGGCCGGCCCATTGCATTCAATGTGTGCGGGTACGCATTGTACCTATGCACGCGTTGAACAGCAATGGACCGATCGGTGCGCCCGGCCGGCCCATTGCATTCAATGTGTGCGGGTATGCGTTGTACCCCAGTATGCGTTGAACAGCAATGGACCGATCGGTGCACCCGGCCGGCCCATTGCATTCAATGTGTGCGGGTACGCGTTGTACCCCTGTACGCGTTGAACAGCAATGGACCGATCGGTGCACCCGGCCGGCCCATTGCATTCAATGTGTGCGGTGCACGCGTTGTACCCCTGTACGCGTTGAACAGCAATGGACCGATCGGTGCGCCCGGCCGGCCCATTGCATTCAATGTGTGCGGGTACGCTTTGTACCCCTGTACGCGTTGAACAGCAATGGACCGATTGGTGCACCCGGCCGGCCCATTGCATTCAATGTGTGCGGGTACGCGTTGTACCCCTGTACGCGTTGTACCGCAATGGACCGATCGGTGCGCACTCCATTGTCAATGGCCTAGCCTGGCAACGGACGCGTTTTCGAAATTCGAGCGAGTCGGTTGCTGGAAATTCAGTTGGTCACCCACAACAATGTTGCAAAATCATGTATGTCATGAAGTTGAAGATTTGAAGGATGCTGTGGGCGTGTATTGGTGCTGCTATTCCATGGATTGGCCAGATTCAGAAGATGCAAACGACTTGGACCTATCACTTTGGACACATGGGACAGTATCTGCCTCTGCAGCACATATATATTGCTGGCTGTTCCCCTGAGAGCTCACTTGCCTGCACTACATGCTCCAGGACGACATCTGCCACTGCACTGCTGCTGTCTCTGCCCCCTCTGGACCCTGCAATGGCATGTACTGTGGAGAGAGCCCCAGCCTTCAGCCTTGAGGAGAACCAGGCCCTGCTGGACAGCCTACTTCCACAGTACAGCAAGCTGTATGGGACACCAGGGGAGCAGGTGAGTGTTCTGTGCACTGCCTTTCTGAATGTGCATTTTGTCTGACTAGCAAGGCTGAAAGTCTGCACGCCACTGGCTAGCAGGCTCACTGAGTAGTTGTCACCCCCCATAGTGTGTAGTGACATGCACTGGACAGGTATGGTGCAGTGACAGTGCATTTGAACAAGGTTTTACTTCCCATGCAATGATACCATGTAGTGACTTCTGGCAAACTGTCCATGGGCAGCGTTGCACTGCCTGTGTACATCATGTGCCCCTGTGATTGAGACATGTATATACAACTGTGTCATGCACGGATATGTTGCATGTGTAGTTATGGCCTTTTCACTTTGTCATCCTCACAGGTTAATGCCCATCGGAAGCAGGAGATCTGGAAGGACATCGTCCGGGCTGTCCGGTCCGTGGGGGTCTACAAGCGCCGGATCCGCAACTGCCAGAAGAGGTGGCAGGACCTTCGGGGCTGGACCCGGAGGATTGCACGGGTCCAGCTGAAGCTGTCGCCTCCTCGCAGGAGGGGCGGAACACGGACCCTGACCCCCCACATGCTCCAGATCCTGGTGGTGGTGTTTCCAGACCTGAATGGGCAGCTGAAGGCCAGACAGCAGCAAGGAGGGGTGAGTCAAAGACTGCACTGTGAACTCTGTATTACATGCTATGTGCCCTCCTCTGGCCTGGTTAAACTGCCACAGTACAGCAGTCATGTTGTCCAGGAGCCATGTCCCTCTATTGTGCACTGCCCACTCCTCATCTGATACCCAGGTGTGGCCCTTACATTCAGGGAATTGTGTCACTTGGGACTGTGTCCTTGCAGTTTGCTTCACTCAAGGTGGGGGACAGCATCTGTTTCCCTGACTCTGTTGTGGGCATCATGGGTGGGTCCATTGTTCACACAACGCCTGTGTTCGGACATGTAATCTGCGTGTTGCTTTGTTATGCGGTCCACTTGCTGAGCTGAGCCACCACATGTGCCTGGGGTATCTGGCACACACCCATGCAGCGGGTGGGAACAATGTTTGGGCCCCAGGAGTGTGCAGATTACGTATGTCACACATACATAGCCAGCTATCCACTGTCCAGGGCTCATCCCTCATTCATGTGGGGCAGGACAGTCATGCCTACTCCAGCCCATCCAATACACCTGTACTCCCACTCCTGTGTATCAGCTGACACGATGTGCGCAGTGATTTGACCCCTCAGGTGTCTGCCTCTGTGTCAGTGTGCTGTGGATTTGTTGCCAGGACTGCTGGGGTGTTTCTCGGTTGGGGCTCAGCATGCCACTGGAGATGTGACCATAGGAGACGATACTTGTGTGTCACATAGGTGTTTGATCAGCTCCCCGTGCAGACTGGGGTATGCGAATGTGAAGTTCAGGCAGCTGTTTCCCATTCACAGCAGATTGTGAGGGGCTCAGGTTCAGAGGGTAGTGTCACAGGTCTCCCATATGTCCAATCGGTATGACCTGGACAGATGAGGGTTAAGATGATGTGTTGTGTGGGGGATGTACATGTGCACTTGTGCAGCTCCAGGACTTGCATTCCCCATGACCTACTATTGTGACACAGTGCAGAGTGTTGTTGTCTGGCTGCCAAGTCATACATCACTGAGACAGTGATGTATGACTTAGCAGTCATGCCTCCGCCATGGCATGTGTCTACTTATTGGTGATCCTGCAGGGGACTGACATGTGCTACATGCACACCATTGTGGTGATGGCTATCAGGACATGGGTGCATCATGGTGTCTGTCGCTGGTATGCATCACATGCATTTCCTATTTGACTCTGGGCATCCCTTTCATCCGGAAACCTGTACTGACTCAGTGGCAAGAGTTGTGATGTGTGCATGTCCACATGCTACACCGTGTCCTCTGCACTGTCCAACTACTTTGTAGGTGGTGCATGTGTCCACACTGGGGTGTTGCTATCCAACAGACACCAGACAGATGGGTGCAAGGCCATGTGGGATGTGAGTGCCATGGTTGGCATCAGACTGACAATTGGCTTCTCCTGTTCAGTTAGGGCACTTTTTGCAATGTTCAACTAATGATGCCAGGGCTTGCTCTGTAATGTGCTGTGCTCACAGTGGTGTGTGCGTTTGGTGCAGGTGACTGATGTCTGTCTGTTTCCCCATTGTTTGCAGATACATCCACGGCCACGGAAGGGGACAGCTCCACGGACCAGGAGGAGCCGGAGAGCCAGACTGGGTCAGCAGCCGAGGAGTGGTCGGAGGGACCCAGTGGCACGGAGGGCGAGGGAGCCACACCGAGGAGTCCTCAGCAGCATCCACCTCAGCTGAGGACCACAGCGGCTCGGAGGATGACTCCCTTATGGAGGCGGGTGTCAGCAGCCACCACACCCCAGCTACTGTTGCTGTCCCCGCCACCACCAGCACCACCACCGCCCTCCCATCGGCTCCCATTCCCCAGGTCCGTGGAGGCTCCCATGTTTGGGAGCATGTCTCCTTTGGGCCAGGCACCGCACCCCCTGCCCCTGTGTCCCCTGCTGCCCTGAGTGAGGAGTCTGTGTACCTCCTTCGCCAGCTCCATGTAGGGCATACAGCCATGCTGAGTGTCCTCCATGCGCACACCGCTCTGTTGACTCAGCTGGTGTCGTTCATGGAGGGCATCTCATCGGGCATGTCTGACCTACAGAGGGGCAATAGGTCCCTGACGGCAGCAGTGTCCCTCCTCAGACAGTCCCTCACCCCTCCTGCCTCTGCTCCATCCACACTCCCCAGAACCTTACCTGTCCCAAGCACACACACACTGGCACAGGCACACACCAGCACACACACGTCCAGCACACAGACACACACGCCACAAACAAAACGCACACGCATGCACAGTCAGGGGACTGAAACCAGACTCACAGGGGATGGGGCCCTGAAACACACACGCATCCACGAGCACTGCGCAGTCCTCAGTTGCCTCTCCCTCCAAAGCACCCTCCCTTGCCTCACCTGCAACCCCAAAGACCCAGCGGCTCTTCCTCAGTGACCTCGGCCTCTTCCCCTCCGATCCAGCTGATACAGCATTCAGGGGGAAGAGGAAGCCCACCCACACGGAGCAGAGTGCCCCTCGCCCCCGGACACCCTCCCCCAGGCGCAGACAGACTGAGGCCCCCACCCGCAAGTCCCCCGGAGTCGTAAGAGCAAGACCCCGCCGCCGCCCTGCAGCTCAGGCACCAGGTCTCCTTCCTCCATCCCTCAGGCCCCCACTCCACAGGTGCCCCCACCACACCCTGCCCCAGGTTCCCCCACCCACAGATATACCATCCCCAAGAGGATCCGGCCTTCTCCCCCTGCCACTTGCTCTCCCGGCACCACACCCCCGCTGCGCTTGTCTGTGCCACTGATGTGGTGAGGGTGTCCTCCTCCTCTGTCCAGCCCACCTTGCCTGTTCCCCATTCTCCTCCCCTGGTGGTAGGCACTGCAGTGGAGTCCACTACCACCCTGTCTGACTTGGGCACTGCAGTGGCGGACCTGTCCACTCCATCTGCAGGGTCCACTGCAGTCGTGCCGGCACCCACAACATCTGAGTCATGCCCCCAGTTGTGCCGGCACACACCATGTCAGACACCTCCACTGCAGTTGTCAGTGGCTCTCCAGCACCCACCACCCCTTCCCTGCCTCCTCCTGGTGAGCCCTGATCCTGTCCCTGCGGTGCCTGGCCTGCCCCCGGTTGCCCCTCCTAGTGGATTGTCCCTGGTTTTGTGCAGTGCAGGCATGCGTAGGGTGACATCTGCCACTGTCACCCTGTTTGGACTTTGACAATGGACTGGCCATTGGCCTTTGTGTTTTTTCTGGACTTTCACTTTTAAACACACATATGCTGAATAAAGCAACTTTCTGTTCTCTAGTGCTTATGCTTCTGATGTACATGTTGTTGATGATGCTAACCATGCCCTTGCTGCAGTGATGGTGATATTTGGTCTCATGATAATGAAGTGTTACTGTGCAGGAACACATGTGGTCCAGGGGAATGTGTCCTATCCTGTGGTGTATCCATGTCATCCATAGCAGCATCTGAGGGTGTCATGTGTTCAGTATTTGGCAATGGGATTTCCTACTTACATTAGCAATTTCACATCTGTGGCTTCCACCCCTGCACATCTGTTGTGCCTGCCATTGTTCAATTTGTCTACTTCCCTGACCGTGTGGCCATCTCCACTGGACATGCAGGTTTGGGCATCAATGGGGAAGGACTCATCTGTGTTGTCAGTGCAACATTGCTATACAAGTGTGTTGGATCTGTGCTGATGATTTCGTTGGCACTTCCATGACCAGGCTGATGTGACGGGAGCCTTCATTTGGTGCTAATTGTTGATTGTGTGACCAAGTGCTCAGCTGACATGATGGGGCCCTACTGAGGCAACATATGGCACAGCTTTCCTCACACAGGAGTGGAGTCCCCTCATGGCAGTGTTTACTTCTGTGACATTGCCTGCGCCCAAGGTGTGTGTTGTATGAGCATGTCTGTGTGTTCACTTCCGTTTTGCTGTGCATGCTGTGATCCCTAGTGTTGTACCTGTTTGTTATGCTTGCTGAGTTGAATTATGTTCCCCCAAAGTCTTCTCCCTGGGTTCTCTGTGATGTGGGTGCATGGCACATTACTGGTCATCAGGGTGTCACCCATAGGTGTGTTTGCTGTCAGGGCTGAGTTTGTGTGCAGACGCAGATGGGTCACAGTCAGGTTTCCCCTTGGCACTTGTTGTTTGCACCTGTCATGTGATTTCCAGTTTGTGTTATCTTTCAGTGATTGTGACACGTTGTGTGTGTGACTTCTGGCACTCCTCAGGGTCCGGGCTGCAATGTTGGTTGTTGTCTATGTGTGTTCTTTGTGGGTGACCTTGGCTTCTTCATTGGTGTGTGACTGTGGCTGGGATCCCATTGGTTGGTGTGGTATTGCCGTCATGTCCATGTACAGCGTAGTGTGCAGTGTGTCAGACATTCAGGAGTCTTGTTGAGTGGCCATGTGTGATGTGTTTCTGCACCTTGGTTCCCACCCACCACCCTGGAATAGTCATGGGTGCATGTGCAATGTCACCAGTGCATGTGTGCTTCACTGCTGCACATTGTTGGAGGTCGAGGTGTGTGGTGTTGAGTGTGTGCAGATGAGAGTTGTTGCACGGCTAGACCCCTGCCTCCATGTTGGCCTTGGCTTACTGGCCGTGCTGATTGATTTGTGCTTGTGTAGGTGTGATGGTAGTTTGTTGCTCAGAACACATGACTGTGGTTCACAGTGTGAACGACATTTAGCTTTGTCATCACAGTGGGATTGTAATGCAGCCCAGGGTCACCACATTGTGGGGGCCCTGGGGGTAGTGCTGTGGTGTGTCTGTGTCTTGCTGTGTCAGTTGCTGTTCCTACGTGCCTGTGTGACATGTGTGATTTGTGCTCCCTCTCATCTGACAATGCCTGATTGCCCACATAGGGGATTTGGATCCATGAGTTACCTTTGTGTGGCACTGTATGCACATCTGTATAATTGGTATTCAGGCCTCCTCATGTGTTGTGTGGTTGCCTGGGGACACTGGCACCCCCCCCCTCACCTGTTGTGTTTGATGTGCAGTGTGGGTCTGCCTGTTTGTGTTTGTGCATCTGCACCACTGCATTGGCATATCTTAGGTGTGCCATTGGCTGTATGTAGTTTGGTGGGTTTCCCCTGCTGTCCCTGGGACTCCTAGGTCATCAGTCAGCACAATGATCATGGTTTGTGTGTCCCATTGCTGCCATCTTATGGTATCTGTTCACCTCACATCTACAGTCTCCACAGGGTGTCTGCATTTGTGTGCCCATTGGTGCAAATATGTGGGTCTGCATTCTGATGGTCACTTCTGTCATTGTGTCATTGATGAATGTTGACAGTGTCAGCCCCCATGGGTGTTGTTTGTCTGCACATGGCCAAAGGTATGTCTTATTTGCACTGCAGTATTTGCCTCCCCCAATCTATGTTGCAATGGGACACATGCACTACTTTGCCACTGATGTGTTTTATGTTCTGTGACCAGGAATCATCCATGCAGTTTGGCAGTTGCAGCTTTTTCTTTGTCAACACTTACATTTTGGTCACTGTGATGATGGGGGTTTGGACCCCATTGCCACAATGTTCAAAATGTGCTTCAGCTATGGACCCCACACTTACATTTTGGTCACTGTGATGATGGGGTTTGGACCCCATTGCCACAATGTTCAAAATGTGCTTCAGATATGGACCCCACACTTACATTTTGGTCACTGTGATGATGGGGGTTTGAACCCCATTGCCACAATGTTCAAAATGTGCTTCAGATATGGACCCCACACTTACATTTTGGTCACTGTGATGATGGGGGTTTGGACCCCATTGCCACAATGTTCAAAATGTGCTTCAGATATGGACCCCACACTTACCTTTTGGTCACTGTGATGATGGGGGTTTGGACCCCATTGCCACACTGTTCAAAATGTGCTTCAGCTATGGACCCCACACTTACCTTTTGGTCACTGTGATGATGGGGGTTTGGACCCCATTGCCACACTGTTCAAAATGTGCTTCAGCTATGGACCCCACACTTACCTTTTGGTCACTGTGATGATGGGGGTTTGGACCCCATTGCCACACTGTTCAAAATGTGCTTCAGCTATGGACCCCACACTTACCTTTTGGTCACTGTGATGATGGGGGTTTGGACCCCATTGCCACAATGTTCAAAATGTGCTTCAGCTATGGACCCCACACTTACATTTTGGTCACTGTGATGATGGGGGGTTGGACCCCATTGCCACACTGTTCAAAATGTGCTTCAGCTATGGACCCCACACTTACATTTTGGTCACTGTGATGATGGGGGTTTGGACCCCATTGCCACACTGTTCAAAATGTGCTTCAGCTATGGACCCCACACTTACATTTTGGTCACTGTGATGATGGGGGTTTGGATCCCATTGCCACAATGGTCATGGCCTGCTTGCATTGTGGGGGCCACACACATAATTGTGTGGCACATGTGATAGGGGGTCACATTGTATGTTCAAAGTCATGTTCAGTGTTGTAGGCATTTGACACAGTCTACACACGCTTGTCATGGTGTTGGGGGGATGTCTTTTTCTTGCATTCCCTAGGTTGTGGTGTGCTGGTTGTGTCATGCATTGTCCATCCTATGAGTGGGGGTGGTGTTGGTGGTAGGCATCCAGCCCCCCTGGGTAAGGGTGGTAGTAGTGGTGGGCATCCAGCCCCCCTGGCTTAGGGTGATAGTAGTGGTAGGCATCCAGCCCCCCCTGGGTAAGGGTGGTAGTAGTGGTAGGCATCCAGCCCCCCTGGCTAAGGGTGGTAGTGGTGGCAGGCATCCAGCCCCCTGGGTAAGGGTGGTAGTAGTGGTGGGCATCCAGCCCCCTGGGTAAGGGTGGTAGTTGTGGTAGGCATCCAGCACCCCTGGGTAAGGGTGGTAGTGGTGGTGGGCATCTGGCACCCCCTGGCTAAGGGTGGTAGTAGTGGTAGGCATCCAGCCCCCCTGGGTAAGGGTGGTAGTGGTGGTGGGCATCTGGCACCCCCATGGCTAAGGGTGGTAGTAGTGGTAGGCATCCAGCCCCCATGGCTAAGGGTGGTAGTAGTGGTAGGCATCCAGCCCCCCCTGGGTAAGGGTGGTAGTAGTGGTAGGCATCCAGCCCTCCCTGGGTAAGGGTGATAGTAGTGGTAGGCATCTGGCACCCCCCCTGGCTAAGGGTGGTAGTAGTGGTAGGCATCCAGCCCCCCCTGGGTAAGGGTGGTAGTAGTGGTGGGCATCCAGCCCCCCTGGCTTAGGGTGATAGTAGTGGTAGGCATCCAGCCCCCCCTGGGTAAGGGTGGTAGTAGTGGTAGGCATCCAGCCCCCCCTGGCTAAGGGTGGTAGTGGTGGCAGGCATCCAGCCCCCTGGGTAAGGGTGGTAGTAGTGGTGGGCATCCAGCCCCCTGGGTAAGGGTGGTAGTTGTGGTAGGCATCCAGCACCCCTGG